>JAUPMV010000001.1:22314326-23552283 GCA_030848855.1 Branchinecta sandiegonensis | reverse complement strand
GAAATCGAAGTTTTAAACTTGCTCCTTCTTGGCATCCCAAAACGTAAGTGGAGGGATACCTATGACATCGTAAAAGTTGTCCATCTGTCCGTCCGTCTTTGAGCACTCTCGAAGGGAATGAGAAACTGTGATGAAACTTGGTGCGAGGACTCTTTGGGTCAAGGGACAGGTTGAGTTCGTAGATGGGCTCTGTAGCCCAAAGATTTAGGGGTACGGGAGGGGGTTCAAAAGGGGTGTAAAAAAATTTTAACAGCCAATGAGATTTAGGGTTAAAAAGGCATGAACATGAATATGAAAACCATTTCCTCGCCGGACAAGTGATTCGCCCGTAATCACGTCAAAACCGGAAAGTTTGTTAAGAGTAAAAGTTTTATTTAAACTTGATTAGATGATTAATTTAGGGGTAAGACATGCTGAACATTTGTGTGAAAATCATTTTTTCGTCGGACTAGTAGTTCGCCTGGAATCCGGCTGAAACCGGAACATTTGTTAAAAGTAAAAGTTTTTTTTCTGATGTTGATTAGATGTTCGACTTAGGGGTAAGAACTCATGCTGAATCCGCATTTGACAATCGTTTTCTACCCAGACATATAGTTCGGCCGGAATCCGGCTGAAACCGGAAAAACTTTTATAAGTAAAAGTTTCATCTGAAGTTGATTAGAGGCTCGATATAGTGGTAAGGAGCGATGCTAAATCTGTATATGAAGATTATTTTCTCGTCGGACAAATAGTTCGCCCGGAATCTGGCCAAAACCTGAAAATTTGTTAAAAGTTATATTTTATCTGAAGTTGATTAGCTAGATGTTCCATATAGGGGTAAGGAGGTACGCTGAATTCGTTTTTGAGCTCTAGATTTTGCCGGACAAGTAGTTCGCCCTTAATCCGGTCGAAACCGGAGATTTGGCAGAAGTAAGAATCGATTTCGTCAAAGTAGATATGACGTATAGCCTAGGGGTAAATACACACATGTCAAATCCATATCTAAACTTGGTTTTCTCAGACGATGAGCTATTGGTATGGCGAAGACCAGATATCTAAAAGACCAAATTGTCTGGATCAGATATTAAATTTCTGGTATCCCATCGAATCCTTCTGTCTTGTCGACTAGTAGTTGTTAGAAAGTTGGCCTACAGCGAGAACATGAACATTGTCGCCTAGGAATTAGCAAGATAATAACATAATTTAACAGTTATTATTAGAGTCTGTCTGGAGCATGATAGACTCGCTCTCCTGGGGTTTTGAGTTTACTATTTATTTAGGAAAAGATCAGCAAATTCTTTATAGGGATTGAGTTACAAATGAAGAGTTTCTACCGGACTCTTCGAAACAAAAAATAGCCAGAGTTCCATAACTTAGAACTATAATAGAAACTATAGTAATATAATGTTACTTTATTGATTTGTACTCGCGCAATATTAGCTGAACAACCCTTTTGAAAATTTAGAGAGACCAGATTCCAAAGTTTGTAACCCCTTTATATTATAGGTGGGTTTATATGCTTACTATTTGTATTAACGCCATATTAGCTGGAAAACGCTGCTTGCAACCACAAGTCAACAGTTACGTTTTTGCAGATACCATGGTATCTGATAGCAGGGTCTAAAGTCGTTTTCGCAGTTACCGTGGTATCTGATACCACGGTCAAAAGGCGTATTTGCAGTAACCGTGGCATCTGGCCAGGTACCGTGGTAACTGATCGTGGTGTCTGAAAAATTCATTCAGTCAGTGACCATCACAGATTACAACAAATCCTATTAGGGAGTAGCTCTTTATCTAATTCTGCGAAATTTATTGTCCCTATGACAAAAATCACTCTTTCTAGGAAGCCTCCATTTCCTAATGGAAACCATGAAACGACCGAGGCGATGTCCCAGAATGCCAGTAAATACCGAGTCGACTATTCTGGCGTCCACTGGAAGATTTTATCCAGCGATGCAACGGTAAGGACTAAGCCTACATTCGTTTGGAGGGATAAGGCATGATGTAGGAATAGGCTGGGACAGGAATAGGTTCATTGAGTGAGTCCCAAATACTCAACAGGGAGCTTAAAGGTTCACCGAATAGGGCTATAATACGCTATTTACAAATAACTTTTCCATTTAAACTGTCTTGAACCCGATAAAAATGAGCTAGTCCACGTCTAGGCTATTCCCGAATTACAGTTTTTACTTTTGTGAAAGATGTCTCAAGTCTGTTGTTGCTCTATGCAATTTTAATATTTGGGATCAACAGTTAAACTTTAAAGTCCACATCCAAACCCGGTGTTCCGGTGTTACGGTATTTGCTTGGCCTATTTTTGGCCCACCTTCTAGATAAGACAGAATTCAAGGGATCATACATTCTTGTGCTGCAAGCAACACATATCAAACAAGAAAGAAAGTAAAATTTGAAAATCTAAAGAAAATGCGCTAGTCAATATCTCCGCTATTCTTGAATAATTTTATGACACTTGCCTTTCGGCCAAGTGCCATGTACTGATCACTTTACCGTCGATCGGCAGGTCAGTCCGGTGGTCCCGAGCTAGGGTACTTCCAGATGTGCTAGGACGATGAAACTAGGCAGGCGTATTAGGGACCCGACCAAAATAACTTGGAAATAGTCATACTTCCCCGATCCGACCATCGTGGGGGGAGTGGAGGGAGGGGAATCCGGTATCTAGAGGTATGTATAAATTTCGAACGGGGGATCGGGTCTTACTGAAATTGATATTTGGATAGACTTCATGTCTCAGATGTTAGACTTCGAGTCCGGACCAGATCGATGACTTGGGGGGGCTTGGAGGGGAGGAACCGGAAATTGAGTGACACGCTCAAAGTCGAGGAATCGGGATGAAACTTGGTAGGAAGAACAAACACAAGCCCTAGATACATGAGCCTCGTTTTTGTTGCATGCTGCAGGTCCACTTCTCCGCCGATTCCGGACTGATTCTTTCTACATCCGTTTTTGCACTGCAGCGCTTCCAAGGAAGACGGCAGCGCTTCTCAAGAATCACGGACTTGCTCACCGACCAAGTCCGTGCTTCCCTGCAAGATGCTGCAGCGCTGCCGCTTCACCAAGAAGAAACTGAATCCAAAAACGCATATTGTGCAAAAGCAAAGAAGTGCTGCAGCAGCGATACGGAAGCGCTATTGCAACAAAAACGAGGCTATGGTTGACACGACCGGACAGGATCCGTGCAGGGGAGCTGGTCTCAAAAAGACTCAGAAGGCTTTCTTTCAAGCCCGGACCGGATCCGGATACTTTGGGGGAGTTTGAGCGGGGGGGGGGGGGTGGAAATCTTGTGACGCGCTCATAGTAGATGGATCGGGATGAAACTTTGTAGGAAGAACAAGCACGAGCCCTAGATACAGAGTTTACAGAAGCGGAACGGGTCTGTGCACTAAGGGGGGAGTTGAAGGGGGAACGGCTTCTGGTGGTCACTAGTTATGGTACTTCCAGATTGCTTACAAATGAATTTCTACCCCCCTTCATGTGTGCATCGTAAGTGCAAAGTGTAAAAATACTATTGACCAAATGTATATTTTCATGATCCCCAAGGACCCAAGATCATTTTTGCCTCAAGGGTTTTGATTACTGAATTCCTTAAAGTACTCGTCTTAACCTCAAAGTACAAAATATACTTTTGAGAAAGATAGGTAGGTAGGTAGGTAGGTTTTTCTTTTTAACCAAAACATTGAATATAAATAAAATAACATGACTAATATTCTATTGCAGCAAAAAGAAAGTCCTAAGGACTTGTGCTGCAATTTATTAATACTACCTGTATCTAATAAATAAATAACTAAACACAACAACTTACAATTATCCACCTAGCCTTTGACTGAAATAACAGACAATTAACTATACACAACAAGAATCCTTAATATTTGTACCTTACCAGTTTCAGCCCCACCCGAACAACTGTGAGAAAAAAAAAAAGACCACACACCCTTCAACACATATTGATTAAGTGGAAAAGTTTGAAAACGACGCATTTTAAATGATCCGCAAGGGCCCATGATCATTTCTGCCTCAAGGGTTTTGCTTGCAAATGAATTTCTAGCGCCCCTAAAATGCAGATCTTAACCGCAAAGTGAATAAAAACCCTTTGACTAAACGACACATTTTCACCCCAGGGCACCTGCTCATTTGTGCCTCAAGGGTTTTTCTCACAAGGCAATTCGTAGCCCCATTAAAGTGCGCGCCATTACCGCAGAGTGCAAAAAAAGATTGACGAGACGATACGTTTTCATGATTCCCAAGGGCCTACGAATATTCGTGCATCAAAGGTTTTGCTTACAAAGGATTAAAGTAAACCCACAAGTTGAAAAATTCCCACAGTCATCCTCTGACCAAACTGTGCAAGTGCCATATGTTCTAGCTCTTGTTTGTACAGTGCACGTCCCTTGCTTGGATGGCAAATCAAGGCAAAAGTTAAATAACTGGTCTTCTGACCAATTGGTGTCTTGAAAGGAATGATTGGAAGTCAGTATTATGCCATTAGCTGGGATAGAATACACCTATGAAATACATATAATCTCGGGAATGAAAACGGATGGGAATTTTACGGAAGTAGAGAGGACTGTCTATTCCCGATGAAAAATTTATCTCAAAATAGTAGTATGAACTTGTACGTAAAAGTAGCATGCAGTACGAACTGATGCTACTACATGCTTCTATGTCAAGGCTACCGTGTTACTGCATTTGCATTCTACTGCGTGCTGCTATTAGACAGACTGGCTGCTACTATAGCAAGACAGGATGCTACTGGATACTACTGTTTAAGATTGAGGCACATTAAATGATAGTATTCTTTACTATTACATATCAATACATGCAACTTTTTCATACAACTATCATACAACTACGCAGGCTACACATTTTTCATTGGGTTCGTTACGACGGGTCCTTTGACTTGACTTACGTCCCATCCGGCCTTGGTAGCCGTCTCGGGGACTACCAAGATGTCTTCAATGTATTGTTACTCTGTAGTATTTAAAAAATATTTAGGATCAACAACGGCACCACATTGCCTGCTGTCACAAAACAAACTTGCTAGGTTAGTTCTGGTACTCTTGTGAACTTATTTTGCCGCCAAGGCTGCGGCAGGTAGCAGCGGCCTTGATTTTCTGTCTTTTGCTATATTCCACAGAAGGAAAAACTACGTCCTCGATGGAGTTCCAGTTGCGCAGTCCAACAGGAAATTTGGCCGGTGTAACCCAACGTTACGACGACAGACAAAAATAAAATAAAAATCCCTCAAGAAAGTTCAGTTCTGATACAAGATACAGAAATCACCTAAAAGTTCCAGTTGCGCAGTCCAACAGGAAATTTGGCCGTTGGAACTCAACGTTACTACGAGAGACAGAAATAAAAAAAAATCGCCTCAAGAAAGTTCAGTTCCGATACAATATACAAAAATAAGCTCGCTTTTCAGTTAAGCTTAAAAATACAAAATCCTAAACAGATTATGCTTCAAATATTCTTTCGTTATAGTTCTTGACAAAGTAGGGATAAACGTCATGGGATGGTGTTGGGATGAATCAGTGAAGGCTGGCTAGGAAGAGTTTGTCGACACCTATCGCCCCAAGACGTGATTCTTTTGACTGTCCTAAACCTTGGTGGAGGGACGGACAAAATGCCATAGCAATTCGTAACCATCATCAAAAATCAGTATGAAAATCCGGACATACTAGTCCTAATCCAATTCGCAACCGGAAATCCGAACATAGCAGTCCTTGCCCAATTCGCAACCGGAAATCCGGACTTACTAGTCCTGGCCCAGTTCGCAACCGGAAATCCGGACTTACTAGTCCTGACCCAGTTCGCAACCTGTAATCCGGACGTAGTATTCCTGACCCAGTTCGCAAACGGAAGTCCGGACGTTCTAGTCCTCACCTAACCTCAGCTTCCTAACCTAACCTAACCTGCCTTAGGGTAGGATTTTATTAATAATTCTTACAGATAAATCAGAATTAGCGAAGCGGTCGTTTTCTTACACCACTGACATATCTGACGCTTTTAAGCAACATGAGGTTAATTTAAATTTGACAATAAAATTGTACCTTACCTTAACACTTGACACAAATCTATCCTCTCTTATGGATCATCGTCAATACTAGCCAAGATTTCAGGCGTAAAACATTCTTGTCCTACATAGCAACCATTTTCGAGCTACAAAAATCAAATTAAATTTGACATAGAAAATGTTCGCGAGGGTCAATCACGTGCCGATGTTCGAGGAAATTTAGAATCCCGGCGTTGCTGAACTATATTCACGTGGTGGCCAAGAAGTTAGCCACTTGCAATTGGCAACCTCAAGGAAGCGAATGTATGTGTGGTTTTTGCGAGGACCAAGACTTGTTCAAAGTTAACAGATTTGGCATAAGTAAAGCAGGAAGTTTCGGTAAGTGTCGTCAAAATAGACATGGCTTATAGAGGTATATCTGAACTTGGTTTTCTCTAATGATGAGCCTGGCGAAGACTGGATCTGGCGAAGACAAGACCCAATTTCTAGATCAAATATTAGATTTTTGGGATCCCATCGAAACATTTTGTCTTGTTCCTCACCGTCGTTCGGTGCTTCGGTTCTTGTCCTGTTGTGCGTTTTTGGTATAACCGGTGACGTCACTAGAACCTGCCTCTCGAGCCGGTTCTCGTTAGTCAGCACCGGTGAGGACAAACCAGGCACTTGGTTAGTCTGAAAACGGGTTATAAGACCGGGGAGCAGTCACCGGTGAATGCAAAAACGCTTTATAAGAAGTTCTTGAGCTTTCAGTCGTGTGTTCGTGATGGGTTTTACGCGTCAATTCGGAGTAACGTTTCCAATCTTGCTTGATTCCACATATAGGGCTGAATTCGAGAAAGACCAATATTCTAGTTAACTTCATGTCGTGATTTACTGATTGCTTGTGATCCCTCCGTTTCGGCTCCCACCGTCGGCCAGTTTTTCGTTTTGTCATGTATTGCTATATTTTTCGACTGGGTCTGATCTATCGTGCTATAAGAAGATTGTCGAGCAAACTTTTTTACCCCGCAACTGGGGAGTGGTGGGTCACGACGGGTCAAGCTTTGAATACAGATAGCTGCAGATTCTTCAAGGTTATAAGCTTATGAATTTATTCGACGAAGTGTCTTGGGAACGCGGGGATTCCCGTGATCCGAAGTGTTGGACACCAGTGGCAGCTCACGATGAAATATTGCCGTAAATTAGATGGAAGATGTTCTAAGCTTTGGTAGCATGCACGCAGTAATTGATGCCAATACATTATATGTCAAGACTGGATGCCACTGGACATTACTGCTTAAGATTATCCCAGTGTGAAGCAGAGTTAAATGAAAGTATTCCGCAGTACTTCACGGATTGAAGTTGTATCTACAAACTTTTAATCGGAAGGACAGGGTTTACCATAAGGCCAACCTAGGTCATGGCCAAGGACGCGGTGGGCAGGGGCGTCTCGAGGGGGGTATAGCCCTCCGAACCCCCCACATTTTGGACATCGGTAAAAAAAAAATCGGCGAAGGCGAAGATTTCGGTAGAAACGGGCATGAAGGCGAAGCCGCGATGTCCCTTTTACAACATTTATTTTCTGCCCATTTCCAGATTGGGTGATTTAACAGGTTTATTGTTTCCCATTCGCTAACAATGTTGGGAGTTCACCAAACTTTTCTTTTGTCCGCATCTATTCCACCGCGTTCGGTCTGTCCATTTGCAAGTTTTATGATTTAACGTATTTATTTAGCTCCCATTCGTTATCGAATTTGGTAATCACCGGCTTTCCTTTAGTCCGTATCTGTTCGATCGCATCCGGTAAGTCTTTCTAGTAATTCGATGATTAATCAGATTCAGTTGATTCTAATTCACTACCGAATTCGGTAATCCACCGAACTTACGTTTAGTCCGCATCTATTACCAGACTTGCCATTTTCGGTTGTTGGCTGTGGTTCTTGAGGAATTACCCACTCCCAGATACCTTCTGTACACCCTTTCCCGGCAGCGACCGAAATTACCGGTGTCGGCCGTAAATTAGGCGATTCATCTTTCAGGCGCTTCTAATACATGTTTATCTTAATGTTCTGACACGTGGCAGTCGGTGCCGGCACCGCAGCAGTCAGTGTGACTCCCGATGAAAAACCTGTAGCCTGTGTAGTTGTCTAATCCAGTGTTTCCCAACCTTTTCCGTACCACGCGTATCCCTAATCAAGGTTAAAAAAGGTTGCGTGTCCCTAATTAAAGCACAACTCTTACGAGAAATCATCTTTCCACTATAAAACAGAACAGAAAAAAAGTTTTTCGATAATACCATTACTTTCCACCTGAAACTAGCGATTTTTTGTTTAGCTCTTGTCGATTGTATCCAGCCTTCCTGTTCTCCGACGCGGCGGCTGGACGCAAAACATTTAAAAACTGAACGCACCGTGGTTAAAAGGTGGGAAAACTAAGTAAATAAAAGAAGTCAAAAAGAGAAGATTCTCATATCCTTTTGTTTGAAAGACTTGTTAGTGGACGGTGAAGATTCCGGCATACTTTGCTTTGTGTGACGGGTAAAACTCAGCACGGCCGAAAAAGTGCTAAACATTCGTAGGCACAAAAGGAAACAATGGAGAAAAGTGGGAATTTAAGAAGCTTAAAATTCCATAAGGGAGCTAGTTATATTATAAAAGCATGATAAGCCAGATGGGTCCTTTAAGGCTCAAAAAGGTTTCGTATCCCCTTTTTTGGTGAACCGCCGTTTCAGTGTTTTTTACCACAACCCATACGCGAGCCCATACGTCAAAAAGACGATGTTTATTGTCAACGATAAGGCATGTAAATCTGAAATTGTGTACGATGGTGTATCTGATCTTGAGGACAATACTGAAACTGAGTTAGGAGACTCGAAAACGACTGAAGGGAGATATTAAAACTATAGACTAACTTGATTTTGGGACCTTCGCGTACCCCTTGCGAGGGTCTCTCGTACCTCTTTGGGTACGCGTACCACCGTTTGGGAATTACTGGTCTAATCCGTCTTCATCCGCGAAGTTCTGTTAATGTAGAGATATGTATGTAGTACGAAATATTTGTATTTAAACGTGCTTCAAACTGGGACAACCTTAAAGTTTAACGGAAAAGCCAGCTTGTTTTTTCATCGTTGATTGGATTCACTGAAAGGGCTTGCTTATTCTGACTTCATTCCTAAACGTAAGTGACGGGATACCTGTGACTTTGTGAAGTTGTCTGTCCGTCTATCTGTTAGCATGATAACCCCCGAAGGGATTGAGACATTTTGTTGAGACTTGGTGTGAGGATCCTTAGGATCAAAGTACAGGTCAAGTTCGTAGACGGGTCGCATTGCTGTATATTTAGGGGTGGGGTAGGGGTTTCAGGTTAAAGGACAAAAAATATATAGTTTGAAAAAGCCAATGAGATAGTCGATCTGGCAAGGAGACATGCTGAATCCATGTCAGGAACTTATTTTCTCGCCGGACAATTGGTTCGTCCGGAATTCGGCCAAAACCGGATTTTGTTTCAAGTAAAAATTTTATTTTGAAGTTGTTTAAATGTCCGATTTAGGGGTGAGAAGACATGCTGAATCCGTACATGACAATCATTTTCTACTCGGACGTGTAGTTCACCCGGAATCCGGCTGAAATTTTTTGTAATTTGTTGTAAGTAAAAGTTTTCTCTGAAGTTGATTAGAGGTTCGGTGTAGTGGTAAGGAGGCATGCTGAATCCGTATATAACAGTTATTTTCTTACCGGACAAATAGTTAGCCCAGAATCCGGCCAAAAACCTGAAAATTTGTTGGAAGTTGAAATTGATTGGAGGTTCGATATAGGCGTAAGGAGATGTGCTGAATTCGTTTTGAGCTTTTATTTTTTTGCCGGACAAGTTGTTCACCCGGAATCCGGCCGAAAGCGGAAATTTAGCAGAAGTAAGGCAGGAAGTTTCGATCAATTTTGTCAAAGTAGACAGGCTATGACGTATAGGGGTAAGCACACATGCTGAATCCATATCAGAACTTGGCTTTCTCAGATGGTTAGCCATTTGCCTTGATCTGTTTGTGAATTTTAATAGTAAAAATGTTCAAGGAGTCTGGCAAAGACCGGATATCTACAATACGCAATTGTCTGGATCAAACATTAAATTTTTGGGATCGCATTGAAACCTTCGGCCTTGTTCATTATCTCATGTTCCCTTATGTAATTATAAGCTTCTGAAATCCCCACTTTTCGCACTTTTTTCGTTTTGCACTCGATGCTTTTTAGCGCTTTGTCGGCCTAGCAAAGTTTTGCTCGTCACGCAACGCAATCTTCGCCGTGAGCTTCAAGGTCCTCTGACAACTCTTTCTTACATAAGGATGCGAGAAGCTTAAAGCGCTGATTTTTCATTTTTACCATCAGGTCTATCTCCTATTTCCGACTTCTTTTGTTTTGCTTGGTTTTCCGACCACGGCGCGTTCATTTTTCAAATGTTTTGCGCCCAGCCGCCGCGTCGGAGAGCGTGAAGGCTGTATATAGTCGAGATTCAAGAAGCGTTTACAAGAAGATCTATAATTTTGCGTGGGAAATAATGGTATTTTCGAAAACGACATTCCTGAGCCTTTTCACCTTGAAAAGATCATTTCTAGTAGGAGATGTTCTTGAACTGTTTTAAGTCTGCTAAGGGATTTTCATTTTTCGGGGTCCCAAAACGTAAGTAGAGGGATACCTATGACATCGCAAAAGTTGTCCGTCCGTCCGTCTGTAAGCACGATAACTCTCGGCTTTGTAGCCATATATTTAGGGGTGGGGGAGTTGGTTTCAAATTAAGTGGCAAAATAAATATTTTTTTAAAAGCTATTGAGATAGTTGATTAACGGGTAAGGAGACATGCTGAATGCCAATATGGAAGTTATTTTTTGGCCGGACAAGTAGTTCACCCGGAATCCGGCGAAAACTGGACACAAAAGTTGTCGACCAATTTTCAGCTATAGCAGTCCCTACCCTTTTATTCTCAAATCTGTATAGCTCTGCGCGTTGGATGACAACATTCGTTTGTTTATTCTATGGACGTCGGAGAGATCTAGTGTAATCGAAGGTCGAAGGGGTTGATGATAGAATTCTCAAACAAGGAAATATTTTGTTCAATCGAGGATGTTGTTCAATGAGGATTTACTGGTAAAGTACAGGTCAAGTTCGTAGATGGATCCTTTAGTCCTATCTTTAGAGGCAGAGGAGGGGTTTCGAATTTACGGTAAAAACATGTATGTTTTATAAGCTAATAAGATATTTATTAGGGGTAAGGAGGTCCGCTGAATCTATATCTGAACTTAGTATTCTTGCTGGACAAATGGTTTATCACGAATCCGGCTGAAACTGGAAATTTGGTTGAAGCTCAAAGTTGTTTCTGACATCGATTAGAGCTTCGGTATCGGGGCAAGGAGACATGCTGAATCCATTTTTGAACTTTATTTTAACAGTAAAAATATTCAAGGAATCTGACGAAGACTGGATGGTGAAGACAGGACCCAGTTCTTTGAACCAAATATTAGATTTTTGGGATCCCATCGAAACCTTTGGTCTTGCTAATTTTTGGCTCTATTAGTTACGATCAGGGTATGCAACTACTGATTCGACAAGACAAAGTTCATCCAGACGCTGGGAATTCGAATTTCAACAAAAACATGCATTCCAGAAGCAAAGCTCAGGAAATGTTCAGTTCCAGATTCTATGGTCATTTCTCAAGCAACTCCGCTATTGCGCGTGATCCCAGAAAGATTTATTTCGGCAACCGCTTCCCGCTGTAGTTGCTAAATATTTCAAGCGGAGGTACAAGAACATACGGCTACAACCAAACCCGAACGAAACATTTATTCAGAGAAAACCGACTATTATGAGTAGCGTAGCAACGAAGTAACGCGTTTTCATCGGTTATTGAAGCCTATTTAAGTGAATAAAGTAATGGGTAACTAGATTTTCATATGCCTTTTCGGTTAAGCAGTAGTAGACTACCCATTAGTCTCCAGTTTTGATATAGTAGTATGTAGTGGCATGTTACTGCTGCACGCTACCAAAGCTTACAACTCCATTTAACCAATTTTCGACAGTTTTCCCTCTTTTCTTTCATTCCTAACATCTGCGTTTTCACGGCTTGGGTCGGCCGCCAAACCGCAACTTCGCCGGATTATCAACTGATGGTTTCCCTCATTTCGCATTCAGGGGGTTCCGCGGGACCCCTCTGGTGGTTTCAGTCATAAAATCCAATTCCCTCCATTATCGACCTGGGACCACCCCCACGTTCATTCAGGTTTTCGGGACGTGACGGCCCAGTTGAGGGACGGAAGCTGACTGCTAAATCACGATAACAAGTCTCGTTCGCCTTCAAAGAGGCTATTTCGGAACTAGACAATCGGATGTCCCAAGAAGCATTGCTGGCTGTTGTGAAACCCAGTCTGCCATGAATTGTGTCTGTTAGGTTTTTGGGATCCCAAAACGTAAGTGGAGGGATACCTATGACATCGCAAAAGTTGTCCGTCTGTCCGCACGATAACTCTCGAGGGGATTGAGCTATTTTGATGAAACTTGGCGGGAGGATCCTTTGGGTCAAAGTACAGGTCAAGTTCGAAGATGGGCTCTGTAGCCCTACACTTGAGGGTGGGGGAGGGGTTTCTAATAAAGGGACAAACAAAATATTTTTAAACAGCTAATGTGATAGTCGATTATGGGGTAAGAAGACATTCGGAGTACGATGGTTAAAACCATTTTCTTGTCGGACAAGTAGTTCGTCCGGAATCCGGCAAAAACCGGAAATTTGGTTAAAAGTAAAAGTTTCATTTGAAGTTTATTAAATGTTTGATTTAAGTGCAAGAAGACATGCTGAAAACGATGTTGAAAACCATTTTCTCATCGGACAACTAGTTGGACAGGAATCCGGCCAAAACCGGAAAGTTTGTTAAAAGCGAAAGTCATATCTGAAGTTGATTAGATGACAGATTTAGGGGTAAGAAGAGACGCCGAGTCTTTATATGACAATCATTTTTTACCCGGACATATAATTAGTCCGGAATCCGGTTTAAACGTTTTATTTTAAGTTGATTAGATGTTCTTTATAGGGATAATGAGATCCGCTGGATTTGTTTCAGGATTTTCTTCTTTTTTTTGGCTGGACTAGTAGTTCGCTCGGAATTCGGGCGAAACCGGAAATTTGGCAGAAGTAAAGCAGGAAGTTTCGGTCATTGTCGTCAAAATAGGTATGGCTTATAGAGGTATATCTGAAATTGGTTTTCTCTGCACTGTCAGAAGTTTCATAACAGATTGCGCATAACACTTTCAAGAAAAACACCTTTTCACTTAGAAAAAAAGTGTTATGACCAATTAAGTTTATACCATTTCGTGCCCAGATCTCCAACAACACCTTCAATAGGTAAAAATACTACACTGTCAGAAGTTACATAACGACAACAGCAGGATGCGCGGTTTCAACGCAGTTTGGGATGTTATATGTTATGTTTCTTTCGTTCCCGTTAGCATTTTTACCAATTGAAGGTGTTGTTGGAGATCTAGGCACGAAATAGTGTACAGTTAATTGGTCACAACACTTTATTTCTAAGTGAAAAGGTGTTATTCTTGAAAGTGCTATGCGCAATCTGTTATGAAACTTCTGACAGTGTGATGATTAGCCTGGCAAAGACTGGATCTGGCGAAGACAAGACCCAATTTTCTGGATCAAATATTAGATTTTTGGGATCCCATTGAAACCTTTGGTCTTGTTCCACTTGTCATTTAGGGATAAGATCTTTTGGGCCCTATTAGTAGTTTTTTTTCCCTTGTTTAGTGCTGCATATTCACAACGTTATCGAATTCACAGTGTATTATTTTAAGAGGCACGGTACGGCATGACATAGTGTAGGAGGCACAAGTACTAAAAAGAGGCACGAAAACTAAGAGGGCCCTTTGAGGCTTCAGAGTGAGGGGCAGGAACAATGTCCTACCGTGCCTTCTATTAGGCTCTGGAGTTACGAACTTTACGTACTTGTTTACTTCTACTTCTTCCTAATCTCCTTTCGGGATCCCAAAACGTAAGTGGATGGATACCCAAGACATCGCAAAGTTGTCCGTCCGCCTGTAAGCACTATAATTCTCGAAGGGGATGAGATATTTTGATGAAACTTGGTGTGAGGATTCGTTGGGTCATGTTTGAGGTCAAGTTCGTAGATGGGCTCTGGCCCTACATTTAGGGGTTGGGGTTCAAATTAAGGGGCAAACCAAATATTTTTTAACAGCTAATGTGATATTAATGTCGATTATGGGGTAAGAAGATATGCAGAACGCGATGATGAAAACCATTTTCTCACCGGACAAGTAGTTCGTCCGGAATCCGGCAAAACAATGGAAAGTGTGTTAAAAGTAAAAGTTTTATTTGATGCTGATTAGCTGTTCGATTTAGGGGTAAGAAGATATGTTGAACACCTACGTGAAAATCACTGTCTACCCGGACAAGTAGCTCGTCCGGAATCCGGCCCAAACCGGAAAATTTGTTAAAAGTAAAAGTTTTATTGTATCTGATTAGATATCCGATTTAGGGGTAAGAAGAGATGCTGAATCCATGTATGACAATCATTTCTTACGCCCGGAATCCGGCTGGAACCGGAAAATTTGTTAAAAGTTCAATTTTTATTTGAAGTTGATTAGATGTTCGATACTGGGGAAAGAAGATACGCTGAGTTCGTTTTCTAGCTTTCTTTTTTTGCCGGACAAGTAGTTCCTGAATTTGCCTAAACTGGAAAATTGGCAGAAATAAGGCAGGAACCTCTAACTCAATTACTAGCGTTCGAACTAACTGAATCATTGTTCACGAATTTAAAGCAATTTGGGCCCAGTTACCACGGAACCGGGAGGGTGGAGAGGGAGGAAGTAGTAGTAATAGTAGTAGAACACTTTTAGTAGTACAGAACAGTTGTAGTAGTACGACAGTTCTATAGGAACAAATATTGCTTCAAGCCGTAGCTGACTGCTAATAATATTTGACTCTGAAAAAATGATACACCACCTACATTTTATTAGAACTATATTTCGGCCCTTCTTGGCAAGGGTGCTTTTCTGGCTCAGCCCGCTCAAGCTGGAAAATGAACTTGTGGAAAACGACGAGGATAATTGACCAAGTATCTGATTTTGTGAATTTCTTCGTAACCCTTGCCAAGAAGGGCCGAAATATAGCTCTAATAAACGGTAGCTGACGCATCTAGTATTTTCTTTTGGGATATCATCGGTCTTGTTTTTTTGCGATATCCGTTTGACTCCCGAGAAATTATTTTTAAAGGACATGTATTACCTATAATACCAACGCAACCTACTTCGATAATCACTCCATATATTTCTAAACCGAGAGACCCCAATTTCGTACCGTACATTCTAGCCCCTCTAACAAAACCACGCTGATTTTCTCACTTGCCGTGTTTTGCTACCTTCGATGTGTATCACGCTGTCGACGGTTGTGTGCGAGAAGTTTTTCCATCAGAAAAACCGGTTATGTAAATTGTTTCCCTGTTTTCGCTACAAGTCAACGGGTCTCGGAAAAGGCTTAAAACAGCCAAAATCGTGGCTTATTTGTTGAAAGCATAGTCTAATGTTTTAGTTTTTCGAACTTGAGCGGCTTTGAGCCTTAAGAGGACCCTTGCCAAAAAGGACCGAAATATATCTCTAATAAAATTCAACTGGCGTATTCGTTTTGCACTATCAAATATGATTCGCAGTCAGCTTGGGCTGAAGGAATATATAAATTCATTTTCCTACGTTTCTACAGGCTTAATTTCTCCGATGTCGCATCTTCAGCCCCGGAAAGGCAGGCCTTTGTTTAAATCCAAATTCTCCACGTCTGGATGAATTTTGATTTGCCATGCAAGCAGCCCACGCTCTGAACGTTATTACGAAAACTACAAAATCCCTCAGATGTGTTCCAAATATTTCAGTTTTAAATATCAGAATTAAAAATAAGCTGCCTTTTCAGTAAAACTTTAACGAGCTTATTTTCTGTTATTTGTAACACATAACAGAAGTGAGACCACAATAGTAGGCCTATTCTAGAGTTTCTGCAGAGATGGTCATTACGGAGACATTTCCTGTAAAACCTGAAAAATTCCTGTAAAATTCTGAAGCTGCATCCCCCCTATGAGGAAGGTATCGGGACGCCCCTGTGCCTAGGCATAGATTTCGGGCCAGACACGGAGTTCCAGGCTCTAGAACTCGTTGCCTGGCTAAGCTTGGGCACGCGCTTAGGCATCTGTGCTTGGCTGGGCATGCTTGTGAACGCGGCTCATATCTTACTAGTAAAAATGTTCAATGAGTCTGGCGAAAACTGGATATCTACAAGACCATATTGTCTGGACCAAATATTACATTTTTGGGATTCCATCGAAACCTGGTCTTGTTTATCCAGACAATCGGGGCTTTTAGAGATCTGGTCTTCGTCAGACTCCTTAAACATATTACTATTTACCACTAATCAGCCGTTTGAAAATAAACATAAATGGTGCCGTAGTGCTGTTTTATTGAAAAAGTACGGCCAAACGGCTAAACTTCAGACAAAACTGTCGGGTAATTCTAGCAAATTCTCTTTCTCTCTCAAATCTCTTTACCTTTGTATCGAACTTCTAATCAACTTTAGATAGAACTTTTACTATCAACAAATTTTCCAGTTTGGGCCGGATTCCGGGCGAGCTGTATGTCTCGAAAGAAATAATTTGCATATGTTCTTTACCCCTGTATCGAACTTCTAATTAACTTCTAGGTAAAACCTTTAGCCTACTTATAAAAAAATTCTGGTTCTGGCTGGATTCCGGGTGAACTGAATGTTGGGGAGAAAATAATTTGCATATACGGATTCAACGTGTCTCCTTGCCCCTTTAACGAACCTCTAACCTACTTTAAGTAAAACTTTTACTTTTAATAAATGTTCCGGTCTAGGCCGGATTCCGGCCGCATTATTTGTCCGGTGAGAAAATAATGATCATATACGTCTGCTTGTCTACTTACCCTCTTAAAAATTATTTGGTTGGCTCCCCATTTGAACTCCCACCCCTAAATATAGAGCTACGAAGCCTATCTACGAACTTGACCCGTCACCTAGTTAGAACAAAATATCGCATTCCCTTCGAGAGTTATCGTGCTTACATTCGGACGCACAGCTATGACTAGGGATATTCTGTGTCCCTAATCAACCACTTAACGAGATCCAGTAGGTTACTCACTCGTTTCTGTATTTATTTTCCGTGCTTGGTGCCTAGGTGCTTAAGGTCACAACGAAAAAGTCTACTATGACGCGGAGAATTTGAATCTCAACACAAACGCAGCTTTTCAGTGGCCAGTGATCACCTCGAGGAAGGTGGCTTACTGCGTGAATACTCGTAAATCGTTTTCGTCAAGCATACAACCCAGGTACAAGCGCAGAGGTGCCACAAATCCGACACGGAAATTCCACTACATGAAAATTGATAATTCGTAAATAGCGGAGCAACGAAGTGATGCATTTTCTTCGGGTCTTCGATTCTCTTTAAGTGAATAAGCGATGGGAGACTAAATTTTCCTATCTCAGCTCTTTTCAGTTAAACTTTTAACTTCTTCAGATAAAATCCTCACTTTTACCAATTTTTGTCCAGATTCTCGATGAACTATTTCTCAGAATAAGTTTCGGATATGGACTCAGCATGTCTCATTTCCTCCGAATCCACCATATCATTATAGCTTTGACCTCTTAATTTAGAACTCCCTCCCCCAACCCTAAAAATACAGCTGCGAAGCCCGCATACGAACTTCGCCTGTATTTTGATCCAATGAATCCGCACACCAAGTTTGAACAAAATATCGCAACTCCTTCGAGAGTTATCGTGCTAGAAGACAGACAAACGGATGGATGAACAAACTTTGCGATTTCATATGTATCACGTCAGTAACGTTTTGGAATCCCAGAAACGGTGGAAACCTGCTAGAGAAGATTGGATTGTTCGTAAATTATCACTCCAATATAAACGAATATGCGTATTTTCCGAAAAACGAATGCGAGTTAATAAAGAATCTCTGGATCTGTTTCCCTCTGTTTGATACTGGCTGAACAACAAATAGTCAAAGGTCTTTGGTTTTTGCTTAACAGCGTAATGCTCAGGGGACGGGGGGAGGAATACGTTTGGGAAATGTCTGTTCTGGGAACACGATTTGTTCTCCAAATAGCGTTTTTGGCGATTATTTTTGGTTCGGGACTTTCGATTTTCGAAAAGCTCGTGGGAACTGCGCCATTTGTTCCGTTGTTTGAGTGAAATCCATTCTCGTGTGGCAGGTTTACGTGAAGTTTAGTTGTATCCTGTGAAATAAAATGCGTAGAAAAGAGCTGGGCAGATCAGTCAGAGAAAACTGGGGCATGACGATTCGCAAGGGCTAATGCGAATGAGCGTTCTTCGAGCACGTCTTGTAGTTGCCTCGGTATCAAAGTCTGTATCAAAAAGATTTTTTTTACAGTCTCTGGTGAAGGCAATGCTAACTGAAGATCCTAGGAAAAGACCCACTGCCACCGAAATCAAAAACTGCCGTTGGTTGGGTAGGAGAAATCAACTTTCAAATGCGAAGATAATTGTCGATCAGCCTGAAAAACTCAAGGTAATCCCGCTCTTTCAATAACCTCTTCCTCTACCTACATCACTACAGTTACTTCCAACTTTTATTTTTCCTTTCAGTTATCTCTTCCCCTACCACTCGATTCAAAAGGAGTCGAGTGCGATCGCTACTTGGCACTTGGTGGAAGGGCAAGTGCCATAAAACTAGAGACGTTAACAAAAACGAGAGTTTTAGCGCCACAGGGTATTTATCGTCACTCTGGGTTTCGACCCATATCCTAATGACGTGCTAAATCTTGTGTATTTACCTGAAGGTCTATAGGGATTTGTAACCTGGATTTTTCGCCACTCTCATAACTCATTAAATAATCCAATTAGCCAATTCAACAAGTAAAATCGTAATAAAAATATGATTTTTATTACGACCTTGCCAGAAAATTTCTTGAATATTAAGCATTCAGTTTATATTCACAGAAACTGCAATATAGTAAAATCCCGGCATAAATTCTATTTTCTTTGCAGCTGGTAATTTTATTAGTTTCCATCTTTAAATGAGATAGTTTCAAATCAGCAGTTTTTATTTTAATACTTTTCTTAATTAATTAGTTGCGAGGAATGGCGGGAATTCCTTCTGAGGTCTATTCCAAATTCCCACCACTTATCTATAATCTGTTTTTGCCCTTCTTCACGTGAAGTGGAGAACAAGTGCGCAAGCGCTCAGACATGGACTGTGAAAGTAAAATGTTTATCACATCTTATAAACAAACAGCGTTAGAGCCAAGACATTTCACATCACCAATAACCAAAATATTAAAATAACCTAATTGGAAATCTTCCCAGTTTAACAGCTTTTAATGTAAACAAACCGCTTTTAGAAATCCAAAGAAGATCTTCAAACTCTTGCAAGAAGGTCTTTGTTTCATCTCGCTAGCCAGTCCAGCACTTTAAACCTCTTTTCCGATAGCAAGGTAATAAAAAGTGTAGTAAAACCAAATCGTTTTATTTCCTGGTACCCCCTTGTCACAACTTCATTAATAACGGCATATCATCAATCATATGACAAAACCGTCCAGTTTCCAACTGATCATTAAGGATTAAAGTACGCCACGTGGTCTTATTTGTTGCTGTTACAGCAAAATCCGCATCTATACATATATATCCACAAGTATACAAGAGCTGAACTTGAGACATGTCATGGATGAACTGAACTCACGGGAAATCTGGACCCTGTTACCCATGGACGGGAGGGGGGGGGGGGGGGGGGTCGGGACCCATCAAATTGCATATCTAGAACTAAATATCCTCGACTATACCAACTTAGAGTTGATTCCAGTCATGGGTCAAAAACTTTACGCATAGGCAAAATGGGCCCACTTGCCCAGTGCCCATCAACGGTGGGGGCGGGGAGTGGTTCAGCTCCACATTAATGTTCACAACCCGTTGATCCAAAAGCACAAAGGAATTTCATCGCTATCTCCAGTTTTAAGTTAAAAACATAAAAAAGTGGGCAATCTTGGCCCAATTGCCCCTGGACCAAGTTGGGGTGTGGTTTTGGGACCCGCAAAAAGTAAAAGAGACCCCAATGATCACAAACCTACCAAGTTTCAACTCAATATCTGTTGATTCCTGTCACGGTAACGAACTTTACTCCTGGGCAATCTCGGCCCAGTTGCCCTTGAACGGGGTGGGTGGGGTAGGTGAAACTTTGAAAGTAATTTCCCCTTTCCTAGAATCTACAAGTACAAGGAATTTCATCGTCCCATGTTAAGGTCAGTTTATGAACATTATTCACTGGACAATCTGGGCCCATTTTCCCCCGAACCGTGGGGTGGGGGTGGGGGTGGGACCCCGAAAAGGTACAAGTAGACCCCAATACCCACAAGTGTACCAAGTTTGAGCTTGATACTTGCACTGGTTCACAAGTTATGAGCTCCACAAAATACGGTGAAAACCGAAAGCCGAAAGCTGCCACAGCGCTCAATAGTGGATTGTTCCAAGGAACACTCCGCTAAAAATCACGGTGGCGCTAAAGCACGTATCTCCCTTGACTAACCCCAAAACTATACCCAAAAATGTTATTTGTCATTCAATCATCCCTAACTTTCGTTTTTCTGGAAATCAATTTAATAGCGATGACATTTTTGTATTACAAAATCGCTTCAGACTCTCCGGAAAAGTTCTCTATTATTTTTGTATTACTTTATGTCATGGATGAGATTTATTTTTCCTTCAGCCTTGGATTTTACTTCCCTTTTCGGTTTTAGACACGGATATTGAGCCCCCTCCCCCCCCCCCCCCCCGTTACAATTGGATGGCCTTAGAGTTATGGTTTTACTGTGTGTGCTTCCTGAGAAATTTTTATCACAAAGGTACGTTTTAACTTTCTGTCTTCTTCAGTTTTGCTCAGTTGTTTGAAAAGCCAGTCACTTCCAGAAATCGGAAGATGGAAACTTCGATAATTTTCTTAATTGATCATTGGTCCTTTACAAACATGAGCATACAGTTTCTAGTCGATCCGGTTCTTGGCTCCTTGATCATGTCTCTCATCCTCAAACTCTCACCTAAAATACCACACACAGGACACGAATCAACACGCTCCATCTAAAATACTTTCTTCTCACTCTCTACGGGCTTTGCGAACATGAACAAGTATAAACGTGCAGGTGAAGATGCACATTTTTAGGTTGCTAGTTGCCTGTAGCTCACTGGAGCCTAAAAACACGAAAGGAATGGTGTGCATCTTTCATCGTTTTAGGATGGTTGCATCCTGGTGCAACTTTCGCTATTTTAGTATGCCTTTACCGTTTTTGTTAAATTCTCTAGTTTTATGGCACTTGACCTTCGGCGATCGCAATTTCTGTCCGTCGGTCCGGGTTTTGCTAGTTCAGGCACTTCCACGTAAGCTAAGACGATGAAACTTGGCACTTCCCCGATCCAACCATCTTGGGGGATTGGAAGGAGGGGGAATCCGAAATCTTTAGATATTTATAACTCAAAATAGTCACTTTCCGATCCAACCATTTTGGGGGAGTGGAGGGATCCGAAGGGGAATCCGGAATCTTGAGGTATTTATAACTCTTGAACGGGTGATCGGGACCGTAATTCTGATGATCCCACGAGTTCGGTACTTCCTGATGTACTAGGACGATGAAACTGGGCTGGCGTAGGAGGAGGATGAAGCGGAAACCAGAAATCTGCAGATATGCTCCGATTCAAGTCAAACTTAAAAGACGAGAATAGAAGATGTCAGAGATGCGAAGGTTATGTGTTCTACTCGTATTCGGCCACAGTGGGGGAGAGTTGGAGGGGAAGTCGCGGAAATTTTCTGGCTGGCATAGGGGTCAAACGAGTGGAGTTATTTGAATGAAACTTGGAAAGTAGAGAGACATTGTGCCATAGATGACATATTTTATGGTGCGGACCGGATCTGAGCACGGTGGGGGGGGATACCGGAGTTTCCCGAAACAGCTTAGACCTTGAGTGAAACTTGACAGTAGCTAAGAGAAGGGGGAGTATGAGGGGATCAAAGGGATCGAACTAGTGTGATGAAACATTTGCCCTAGATGATCCGAAGCGATGCCGGAAATGCTGAGACTCGCGTGAAACTAGATATCCCATTTCTAGGTCCGATACTAATGGGGTTGAAGGGGGTATTTTATAGCCTTCTCATCTACATTCTTTACATCTACTCGTACCAAGTGCCATATGAGCTCGTAGCTCTTGTTGGTAGTGTTTCCCGTGTTAGTAGTCCTTCTTCCTGCACCATGCCTTTCCTTTCCTTTGCCTTGTTTAGCCGATCTACATTTTACAGATATTAACACGCAAAAATCGAAGAGATAGATGAGAGAAATTCTGTTACGTTCATAACGCTTATTTGGAACTTCACCGAATGGGGTCTATTAAAAACGGAACGGAACGGAAGGGCACGGTGCTGGTATGTTTGGCACCGAAACCAGAGGTTTTCCTAGAAACGATTATCACATATTAATAATTATTGGAGATCCCGAGCAAATTTATCTTGGGACGGTGCCGCTACGTTTTGTAGTAATTACCTGACGACTCCAGATTGAGCCTAGGGACTGATTTTCACTCCTTAAATTACATGTCAAGACCATCGGAAACCACATAAACGATAAGTATGTACCCAGCCACTCTACCCATTATTAACCGCTTAATTTGGTAATTTTTACCCGTAACCAATATGGGCTACGTCAATCTCGTAAACCATATTTGGATACGAATTTTTAACCCGTTTCTCTTTAAGGTTTCGGTCCTGACATCCGGCCCAGGGAAACCAGTTTTGCTTGCAGTAGGTGCATTATCTAGTTTTGGCAAGGTTGACCACCATGATAAATAAACTAAATATTTTGGAATTTATACAAAACATGAACGATTTGGAAAAAACAATTTTATATTTATAATTGTGGTTACTGCACCAGGCGGTTCGGGGTTAGTCAGTGTGGCTGGGGACTGAAACGCCCTCGGCGCAGCCCTTCGTGCTGCACCCCGCCAGAACGGAAGGGCACGGTGCAGGTGCAGGAGAAACGAGTACTAAAAACGGGAACGTATACTAAAAAAGAGCCTCGGATCCATGCCCGCCGATGACCCCTATTCTAGTAGTTGGGTTCCTTCTTTTATTCGATCGGTTGGGCACAGCAGATTGGGTTTGACGCAAAACTCAGGATCTTGACTTTGGAGTAAGACAAAATTCGTTCTTATCTATTCTGTTTTTTTTAGCTCACTGGAACTTACAATTCGCTATATACCGACGAATGTTCCGCCTTATTAACGCAAAATCAAAGTCGGACACGTTTATTTCCGTGTTTTTCGTATTTTTCGAAACTCGGTGAAACCAGTTCGTTCATAAAATAAACGACCATGTCCTTCGTATTTCAGAGAAAACGGAATAAGAGTCACACAAATTTCTTTTCACGCCAAAAATTACAGTTTCCGTAAGCGCAAATTCGATTTTGTTTTCAAGCTCCCTGAAACCTTCCCAGTGAATAGTTTTACTGAATCGCCAAAATCGTCTTATGCTTTTTTTTTTACGAAAATAGAAGTAGAGTCACATCCATTTCTTTCCTTGCTTTTGCTGCATAACTCACTGAAGATGTATGATAGTTATGTGCTTTAAACAAAAATTGATATTAGTCACATACATTTGCTCCACGCCAAAGATCGCCAGAATTCCCTTCTCGATTTCGTGTGTTTATTAATCAGAAATTGGTCAAGCCAAGCTTATCACACTTCAAAGCCACTGACTACAATTTAGAACGATCAAAACTGACTGATGCCTGCTTATGCTATTGTTTAGTCCTGGGTAATCCTGTCTGCTGTAAGGGAAAGATAACTGGAGCCCAGTTCCACAATATTTTGGATCCGTCTGCTTTCCTCCTCAGCGTAGGATAGTAGAAGTTGTAGATCCATTCCATTTCTCTTTGACCTTTCTGAACTTTTTCAGTCTTTATTACATCCCGGATGATACCGCCTCCGACATCTTTTTTTGCCTCGTCTTGTTTAAGTGGAATAAGGTCGTTTTTACTCCTGTCGTCTGACCTTTCGTGCACTGAAGACATGACCTCCCAGTCCCTCAGGTCATCTGTCTCTGATTAGCCCTCTGCACTTCCTAACTTCAATTAACCTTTTTCTTTCATTAAAAACAGTCAGAAATACTGTCTTTCGTAAAGTGTTTTTCGGAGATGCTTCATTTCACTTTGTTCCGTAAATTCAGTTTCATGTCTTTTACATTCAAGCTTTTGATTGTAGTCGTGAATTTCTCTGTCATGAGCAACCTGTTATGGGGGGATCGACTAAAAACGGGAACGGAACGGAACGACACGGTGCATGAGAATGCATACTAAAAACAGGAACACGTACTAAAAACGGGAACAACGTACTAAAACCTGGAACACTGCACCAGAGGAACACTACTTAAAGGGGGAACGGTGCACCGTCCTACCTTTTTTTAGTAGTTTGCTTTCATACGAGTTCCGGATCATTCCCGTGCACATTCGCACGAGGGACAGGGCCCCTGTTCTTTCATTCCGGTGCACGATTCCTGTTGTAGTAGTCGTGTTTCTTCGCTTAGCCGCTAGCACGCAGCGCCCTTGTTGCAAGAGGAACCAGTACTAAAAACGGGAACGACAGGACCCCTGTTCCTTAGCATGAGAACCAGTTACTAAAAACGGGAATGCATGACCCCTGTTCTTTGGCACTCACCCTGCTGCAGTAGGAACACAATTGCGAATCGTTGCCTACTTCCTATTCTACTCCCCCTGCTGCAGGAGGAAGAACAGGGGTACTCATTCCCGTTTTTAGTAATTGGTTCTCATGAAGGTGAAGCCCAGTGTCAAAGAACAGGGGTGCTGCATTCCCGTTTTTAGTACTTGTTCCTCCTGCAAGTCCTGCAACAAGGGCGCTGCTTGCTAGCGGCTAAGCGAAGGAACGCGTCAACTAGCACAGGGATCGTGCACGGAAATGAAAGAACAGGGGCCCTGCCCCTCGTGCGAATGTGCACGGGAATGATCTGGAACTCTTACGAAAGCAAACTACTAAAAAAGGAAGGAAGGAAGGTGCAGCGTTCCCCTTTTAGTAGTGTTCCTCCTGGGACAGTGTTCCAGATTTTAGTACGTTAAATTGTTCCCGTTTTAGTACGCGTTCCCGTTTTTAGTACGCGTTCCTCGTTATCCTCGTTATGGGCCCTGAATTGCGGTGGAGGTCCAGACCGTATGTAGCATAAAATCAACAGAAAATGGTTGTCAGGAGAAATGATTGTATCCTAGTGCCGGTTTAAGGGGGGGGGGGGGGTCAGGGGGGGGAGTGAGACCTATATATCCTATATATCCTATATTTTAAAACTTGTCCTATAATATACTATATTGAGTCGAAAACCCTATATTCTCCTATATTTCAGCTTTTGCTGTATTTTTTCGTAAATTTCGAAGTTCATTCTGCTAAAACTGGGCAAAGGTCGAAGTAGTTAAGATTTCTGCAAAAATGTTTTTCAGTTTCGTCTGTATATTTCCCTTGAGAATTTTTGTTTCCATCAGTTATGGCAACGCTGCGTGACAAGAAATTTAAAATTCAATTCAATTTATTTATAACCCATCTCAACAAAAGGAGGGCGAAGCGTCTTTCGTCAAGCACCCTAATAACAAACAAAATAAATGCCATAAACGCCAACAAAAAGTTGGCGTCGGCGTTGCGAATTCGCAAATACCTAATTGTCAGTTAGTTTATGTTGCTACCTTATGATGAGTTCTGACCACTATCTCTTCTTTCATTGAGGCTGCATGACAGTGACCTGGTTGCTGTTAGCCTGCTGTTTGTTGAATGTTCTGTCCAAAGTACAGGTCTGATTTCGTGATTTTGTCTGAATTCGGAAATCTCTAAGCTCAGACTTTCATTATACTCCTGTTGAACTCGATTGGTACTACCAAGAACTTATAGTATCCTCTGGAGAACCTACATCTTAGCACCTAGTGGCACAGTTTTTATGGCACTTGCCCTTCGGCCAAGTGCCATATAGCGATCGCAATTTCTGTCCGTCCGTCGGTCGGTCAGTCTGTCCATGTTTTGCTAGTTCGGGCACTTCCACATAAGCTAGGACGATGAAACTTGGCAGGCATATCAAGGACCCCAAATGATTAAGTTGGAAGCAGTCACTTCTCCGATCCGAGCATCTGGGGGGGGGAGTGGAGGGAGGGGGAATCCGGAAAAATTATGTATTTTTACTTACGACCTGGTGATCAGATGTTAATGAAACTTGATACATAGCAAGACCTCGTGTCTCAGACGTCTCATTTTAAATCCGGACCGGATCCGGTGACATTGGGGGGAGTTGGAGGGAAGGGGGGAACCGGAAATCTTGGAAAACGCTTAAGAGTGGAGAGATTGGGATGAAACTTGGTGGAAAGAACCAGCACAAGTCCTAGATACGTGATTGACATAACCGGTCCGGATCCACTCACTGTGGGGGAGTAGGAGGGGGGGGGGGGTCCGAATTTCTGGAGATCCCGCGAGTTCGATACTTCCTGCTGTGCTAGGACGATGAAACTTGGCAGGCGTGTCAGGGACCAGAACAGATTGACTAGAGAATAGTCGTTTCCCCGATCCGACCATCTGGGGGGGGGGCGTGGAGGAAGGGGGGAAACCGTAAAATTGAGGTATTTTTAACTTACGAACGGGTGATCGGACCTTACAGAAACTTGATATATAGAAAGATCTCGTGTTTCAGACGCCCCATTTTAAATATGGAGCGGATCCGGTGACATTGGGGGGAGTTGAAAGGGGGAACCGGAAATCTTGGAAAACGCCTAGAGTAGAGGGTTCGGGATGAAACTTGGCGGGAAGAACAAGCACAAGTCCTAGATACGCGAAGGACATAAACGGACCGGATCCGGTCACTGTGGGGGAGTTTGGGGGGGGGGGGTCCGAAAACTTTGTGACATACACAAAGACGAAACGGATGTGCCGAATGGGATGCAAGTTGGACAGTACCAAGTTTATGCGGCCTAGATTTGTCATTTGGCACCCGAACCGGATCCGACCAAAGTAGGGGGAGGAGGAAGCGGGAACTGGAAATTTGAAGATATGCTCTGGTTCGAGTTAAACTTGATGGGCGGGAAGAGGAGATGTTAGAGATGCGAAGTTTATGTGTCCGAGTCGTATTCGGCCACAGTGGGGGGAGTTGGAGGGGGAGTCCCGGAAATGTTGTGGCTCGCATAGGGGTTAAACGAGTGGAGTGATTTGAATGAAACTTGGAAAGTAGAGAGATCGCATGCGTTAGATGGAATATTTTATGGCCCGGACTGGATCCGAGCACGGTGGGGAGGGGTACAGGAATTTCCGGAAAAATGCTCGGATTTATTTTCGCGCTTCTCACACCACCTGCTCGTAACAAGTGCCATATGAGCTCGTAGCTCTTGTTGATTCCAGTTGTTCTTCACTCTGCTGATATTAGCCATTTTCCATTGCTGTTGTAGCTCAGCTGTTTGTGTTCTGCTGGTTCTCTTTGAACATTCGGCACTTCTCAGCTCGGCTATTTCTTTTCCACTGGTTCTGTGCAAACTTTTGTTCGAGCTTTGGCTTGCATAAATCAATGTTCGGCTGAGCTTCTGGGCAGCTTTCATTGAGAATTTCCACATGGTTCACACAATCAATTGGGAAGTCTGTTATAAAGTAGCTTAGTCAGTTCGAGCAATGGAAAATGCCTACAGTACTTTGTTTGTAGGAACTTGCTTTGTATTCTATGCTGTGTCTACTGCGGAGTGCAGTTTGTGTAGTGTACTGTGTTCAGCGAAAGAGTGAATAGTGAAGTGACACATATATTTCCTTTGTTATTTTGCAGAAGATGGGGTCATGGGATTTTTTCATCCAAATAAGCTGTTTTTCTATCCTATATTGTCCTATATTTTGATGTGAAAAATCCTATATATATTTTAGCCTTAGGTCACTCCCAGGCCTGGGGGGGTGCATGTTTTGGTACTACTTTAGTGTGTAAAAGGTCCGTCAGGTTTCGCGTATCCTCAACTTTCGAAGGATTCTGATAAGAGATATGTCAACGTGGAAAGCAGAAGCACTTTTTATGGCACTTGCAGCTTCGCTCAAGTGTCATATACCGATCACTTTTCGGTCTGTCGGTCGGTCAGGCCACTGTTCTCGAGTTAGGGTACTTCCAGAAGTGCTAAGACGATGAAACTTGGCAGGCATATCAGGGACCCGGCCAAACTAACTTGGAAATAGTCACTTCCCCGGTGCCGACCACCATGAGGGGGGGGGGGGGGAGGGGAATCCTGAATCTTGAGATATGTATAACTTTCGAACGGGTGATCGGATCTTAATGAAACTTGATATCTGGAAAGACCTCGTGTCTCAGATGTCCCATTTCAAGTTCGGACAGAGAGTAAGAAAAGTTATCGTTACGACCATTGCAGTTTCCGAGAATTCGATTTTTGAGTTAGTAGAAAAAAAAGCAAAAGGTTTGTATGCCGGGAGTAGGAATCGGACGCACGACCTCTTAACTACTATCCCGATGTGTTAGTCAACACTGCCAAAGGCGAACTTTTACAGTGCAAAAGTGCATAATTACAGTGCTTAAGGGGCAAGGGCCTGCCAGCTAGCTTTGGGAACACTAAGGAGGGGGTTCGAGATAACAAAGCTGTCCTGTCGACAATAAGTCCCTGTATCTTTAGCTAAGCCCCCCAGGTCGGTTTGATGGCCAAAAGTTGCGTAGTCAAGTTTTCTGTGCCTTTAATGAAACTTGGTTTCATTGGTGATCGCGAACTAAGGTACTTCCAGATGTGCTAGGACGACAAAACTTGTCGTGGACATTAGAGACTTGACAAGATTGGCTTAGAAATTGTCACTTCTCAGATCCGATCATCCCTCAAAGTACTAATCCTAGCCGCTAAGTACAAAGATTTCATGATCCCCATGAGCCCATGATCATTTTTGCATCAAGGGTTTTGCCCAAAATGAATTTTTAGCACTCTTTAAAGTCCGTATCCTAACCGAAAATCCAAAAAAAAACACTTTTGACCAAACGATATATGTTCATGATCCCAAAGGGCCCATGAACATCATTTATGCGTCAAGGGTTTTGCTTTCATGAATTTCTTAAAGTACAAATAATGACTTTGAGCAAAATATACATTTTCATGATCCCGATCATTTGTGTTTAAAGAGTGTTCGTTACAGATGGATCTCTAGCGCCCTTAAAGTGCGCATCATCACAGCCAAACGTGCAAATAAAATAGTTTTTGCGAACGATACATTGTTGTGATTTCCAAGGACCCGTGATCATTTTTGGTTTTGCTTACAAATGATCACAACAAACCCACGAACTGACGAATTCCTACTTTCATCCTCTGACCCAGCCTTGCAAGTGCCGTATGAGCTTCCAGCTCTTGTTAATTCTAAATTTCTCGTCTTTTATAAAAAGGTAATGTTGTTTTACTTTAATAACACTCATCTAACTAAACAGTTGAAAGCGTTGTATTTAAAAAAAAAAAAAAATTATCAGTTTACAGTTTTACAAACCATAAATACAGCAATGATTCTGGACAAACAACAGATTCGAGCTCTCTCGAACAGGAAGAAGAATAAGACGTCTAAAAAATAATGGTGGAGAAAAGTGTGTAGAGACTAGAAGATTCAGGACAAGAAGTATACTGTATACTGATTAGATACTATAGAGTATGTTCGTTGGGTGCCATAAAACTGCACTTCGTGTGCAATCAAGCCTCTGTCTTTTTGTTGAAGTCTTAGTGAAAAGCCATTTTATTTGTATATCTTGAATACACTGTATTATTTTGACAATGCGAAGGGATTTTATTTTTATGGCATTTGAAGCTTCGCTCAAGTGCCATATACTGATCACTTTTCGATATCTCTGTCACGCCATTCATCTCGAGTTAGGGTACTTCCAGAAGTGCTAGGACAATGAAATTAGGCAGGCATATTAGGGACCCTGCCAAACTAACTTGGAAATAGTCACTTCCCCGATTTGACCACTGTGTAGGAGTGGAGGGAGGGGGAATCTGGAATATTGACGCATTTTTAACTTATGAACGGGGAATCGAATCTTAATGAAACTTGATATTTGGAAAGACCTGTCTCAGATGTCACGCTTCAAGTCCAGAATGGATCCGGTGACTTTGGGGGGAGTTGGGGGAGGGAACCGGACACCGTGTTACATGTTCAGAGTGGATGGATCGAGATGAAACTTGGTGGGAAGAACAAGCACAAGCCCCAGATACATAGTTGACAAGACCGGATCGGATCCGAGAACTGTGGAGGGAGTTCGAAGGAGGGTCCCGGAATTCCGGTGATGCCGAGTTAAGATGTTTACACATGTGCTAGAACGATGAAACTTGGCAGGCATGTCAGTGGCTCGACAATTTTAACTTCTTTTAAAACTTCTTTTAACTTCTACGATTTGACCATCGTGGGAGGGGGGAGTGGAGCGAGGGGGAATCCGGAAGCTTGAGAATTGTCCAAGTTTTGAACGGGTGATCGGATCTTAATGAAGCTTGGCATTCGGAAAGAACTCATGTCTAAGATGTCCCATTTCAAGTGCGGACAGGATCCGATCAATGTGGGGGAGTCTGGGGGGGGGGACCGGAGATTTTGTGACACGTTTAGAGTGTAGCGATTGGGATGACACTCGGTGGGGAGAACAAACGTAAGCCCTTGACACACCAGTAACAGAACCGGGCCAGATTCGGGCACTCTGGGTGGGGAGTAGGAGGGTGGGCAGGAATTCCGGTGATCGTGATTTAAGGTACTTCCAGATGTGCTAGGACGACGAAACTTGGCTTGAACATTAGAACCTTGACAAGATTGGCTTAGAAACTGTCACTTTCCAGATCCGACCATCCCTTATAAAGTATTCTCTTCACCGCAAAGTACAAAAAATACTTTTAAACAAAATCTACATTTTCATGATCCCCACGAGTCCATGATCATTCTTTCCTCAAGGTTTTTACTTAGAAATGACTTTCTAGCACCCTTAAAGTGCGGATATTATCTGAAGAGTAAAAAAATACTTCTGACCAGACCGTATATATTCACGGTCCTAAAGGGCCCAGGATCATTTTTGCCCAAGGGTTTTGATTACAGATGAATTTCTAGCACCCTTATTGCGCATCATCACAGCCAAGTGCAAAAAAAAAAAAATACTTACCAAACGATACATTCTCTGATTTCCAAGGGTCCTTCATTATTCTTATCTCAGGGGTTTTGTTTACAAATGGTCACAACAAACCCACGAATTGGCAAATTCCTACTTTCATCCTTTTACCAAGCCTTGCAAGTGCCATATGAGCTTCAAGCTCTTGTTTTTATATTGGGCTAAACTAGTGACGTTCGGAGTATGTAGCGATGGCCCGACCAGACAAAGTTCACCTCGACGCGGAAATTTGAATTCAATCAAAAGCGTGCATTTCAATAGCTATTGAGCTAAGCTTAGTGAATTTTCACTACGAGTTTAGGGTCACTTACAAGAAATCCCACTATTCTTTGTAAACCAAGAAATATTTATTTTTGGGCAGTCCATTCGAGTACAGAAGTACAAGCATACAGAGGTACTAGAAACTCGAAATAACGAGTTTGTTCGATGGTAATCGATTATATGAATAGTGGAGCAACGACGTAACGCATTTTCATTGGGTCTTCAATCCTATTTCAGTTTATAAGTGATAAGTAACTTGACTTTCGTATCTGAGGCTTATTCGGTTAAACTTTAAGTTCTATAGTGACGATGCCCTCATATTTTCAATCGTGCGGCTCGTGTCGAGTGGCATTTAATCTGATCCCCTAATTACCCCCAGGCCATGTACAAACATTGGGAAGAAAATGTGAAAATATGTTGTTCTAGGGCGGAAGAAGTGGTTCGAAATTAGTTTGAAGGCCTGACAACGTTCTGACGGAATTGGAAATGTAGGGGCATGGGATAAGAAATGTCTGAGCCATAATGGTCAATTCGAACTCACTAGGCTAAAGGAAATAGAGCGCTTATCCAGTATTCCCTAGCTGCACTGCTCGATCCAGTTTCATCCTCAGAACTTCATATCTCTTACCCCTTACGATATTTCTTGTCCATCTTAATTGCATTTGACTGACTTTGTCTTTTTATCAGATCGGCGCCCGTTTTCGGATCCCAAAACGTAAGTGGAGGGATACCTATGACACCGCAAAAGTTGTCCGTCTGTTTGTGAGCACGATAACTCTCGAAGGGAATGAGATATTTTGATGAAACTTGGTGTGAGGATTCTTTGGGTCAAGGGTGAGGTCATGTTCGTTGATGGGCTCTTTAGCCCTACATTTAGGGCTGGGGGAGGGGGTTTCAAATTAAGGGGCAAAACAAAACGTTTTTGAAAAGCTATTGAGATCGTTGATTTAGGGGTAAGGAGACGTGCTGAATCCGAATATGAAAGTTATTTTCTTGCCGGACAAGTAGTTCACCCGGAATCCGGCGAAAACCAGACACAAAATTTGTCGACCAATTTTCGGCTATAGCAGTCCCTCTATAGATGTAAAATTTCAGTACCTCGATTTTATCTTGCGAAAATTGCGAATATTCGCGGAAAAATTGAAAAAATTGCGAAAAAAACCCTGAAAAATAAGATGCTGAGCTTGAGTATGGTGTCTGTACAAATTTTCATCTGTGCCAGACCAAACCGAGGAACTCAGTCAAGATTATGCTCTCACCCCGTATAAATTTATCAGAAGTATCTCTCTGCAAGTGAGCAGATCAACTCTGTGGCAGTGGTTTGCTCACTAACACTCAGATCACTTCCCCTGTACAAAGGGTTCAGAACATTCTGAGCATTGGCGGCTATATGAATTGGTTTTACGCTGAATTCCTTTCTGCTAACAGAATCCGTTTGGCCGCCACTTCTTCAGTCTTCAGTCAACGAGGGATTTTTTTTACATATAATTTCCGCGGAAGACATTAGCTGCGTTTTTGCTGATACCATGGTATCTGTTACCACGGTAACTGGATCTGCAACTAGTCGTTTTTGCAGTTATCGTGGTATCTGATACACGGTGCTCTGCAAAAACGACTATCACTATCGACTATCGATACATCACTAAGTGCTAAACTTCTTTCTCACCAATCTGACAAAATTTGATGAAAGTGAGATGACTTTTCAGGTACCACGACCAGCTACCACGGTCGGACCGTAGTATCTGAATATCTGATACCATGATAACTGGCCAGATACCACGATAACTGCAAAAACGCATTTTGACCGTGGTATCAGATAACACGATAACTGCAAAAACGACTTTAGACCGTGGTATCAGATACCATGATATCTGCAAAAACGCAACTATTGTCCAATGCGCAAACGAAGGAGTTTTGGGTCCCGGTGTCCCCTCCGCTCCATCCCCCGTAAGAATAATGAACAGACCTAGTTAAGAAGTCCTTATTCGAAACTGGCCCCATTGTTCCGCTTGTGAGAAGTTCATGACTTTTTCACGTGTTTATTGATTATTATGGTGGGCTTTCACAAGAAATGAAAATAGCTGACGTAAAACAAGTTCACATGAAAGGCTGACTCACTTATAGACCTCCAGCACCCGGTAACATCCACTGACAGCGCAGAATAATTATACCGCACATGAGTTTTTTTTAAAGTGAAAAACCCCTCTTAATATGCCAAACATCCTTTCGCTAAGCTTAATCTACAGAGGAGTTAAAGGTAGGTTATTTCCTATGTTCGTCAAGTCCAATCAGTACAAGAATCTAATTTGCAAGACAAACAAGAATTCCCGTCTTCCGAATATGAAACCACGGGCACTCCCCTGCCGATCCTGTTTTGTCTAACCTAGTAATAAAATAAAATATAATCACCAGTTACAAATAAAATCTCTCATACGTATCCTTCATACCTAAATCACACTCTAATTGCCTTCAAATTGAATGCAACCCTTGACTAACCTGACTCATCCCCAGTTATCCATCAAAGCTGCAAAGAATCGCCTACCTACGAACCTGTTGGACATGATTGCATGCCACGTTTGTACATGATTGCGTAGTGAGGGAGCACAAATTCCCGAAAATTGCAGCGAAAATTACATTTTTCTAGCGAAAATTGCGAAAATTCGCCATATTTTTCAATTTTTCCGTATTTTTCAATTTTGCGAAATATTTCATTTTTTTGGAATATTCGCAATTTTCGAGAGGCCTCCGAATATTTCGATTTCGCGAATATTCGATTGAATTTTTCAATTGAAAAATTCGCTTTTTATATCTGTAGTCCCTACCCCTTATTCTCAAACCAGTATAGCTCTGTGCGCATGGATGACGACATGCATTGTTTATTCTATGGAAGTCGGAGAGATCTAGTGTAATCAAAGGTCGAAGGGGTTGATATATAATGTTCAAACGGGGAAATATGCTTCAGTGAAGATTCACTGGTAAAGTACTGGTCAAGTTCGTAGGTGGGTCCTTTAGTCCTATTTTTAGAGGCAAAGGAGGAGTTTCGAATTTACGGTAAAAACATGAATGTTTTATAAGCTAAAAGATATTCATTGAGGGGGTAAGGAGGTCCGCTGAATCCATATGTGAACTTAGTTTTCTTGCTGGACATATGGCTCACCACGAATTCGGCTGAAACTCGAAATTTGGTTGAAGCTCAAAGTTGTTTCTGAAATCGATTAGAGATTCGCAAGGAGACATGCTGAATCCGTTTTTGAACTTTATTTTAAAAGTAAAAATATTCAAGGAATCTGACGAAGACTGAATGGCGAAGACATGACCCAATTGTTTGAATCAAATGTTAGATTTTTGGGATCCCATCGAAACCTTTGGTCTTGTTGTCTACTACTGCACGCTTACCCCTATATATATATTGGTAAATCCGATTTTCCCATCACCGCACAAGACTAAGAAGTTTTGTAGCCTACACTAATTGGCATTAATCAAAATCACTGCACGCAGAATCATGTTTTGTCAAACACAATTACATAACAAAACAGAACGCGCCAACTCACAGACAACATCCACTAATTTCCAAACTTATTCCTTCACGCTCTTTCTACCCTTGACAACACATTCAACGCCTTAAAATAGAGCTTCTTTAGAACACATTACCAAACATGGTTGCCAACGCTCCATGCTAAATGTGGTCTTAAATACTAACAAAAGAAATTACATTTTTTCACTTTACTCTGATTCTATCTTCATTATGTTGACACCCTCCCCCCCTACGTTTTGGGCATTCGGTCAAATTTTCGCTGAAGCCGCGATGACCGTTTCATAAAAATCTTGTTTCACCAGGTTTCTAAATTTGGTGGTTTAACGTGTTTAGTGGTTCCCATTCTTTATCTAATCTGGTAATTCACCCAACTTCTGTTCAGCCCGCATCAGTTTTCGCCGGCCTGTTCAGCCCGCATTTGGGGCGTCCCTTCGTAAACTCGGTGATTTAACGTGCTTATTTGGTCTCATTCGTTACCGAGTTTGGTAATTCACCGGACTTTTCTCAAGTCCGTCCGTATTGCATTTGGTCAGTTCATTCATAATTCGGTCATTAATCAGATTCGTTTGGTTCTGATTCGTGACCGAATTTGGTGACTCACCGGATTTTTGTTAAGTCCGTATCTATTACCAGACTTGCGAAATTCGGTTGTTTTAGGTGGGCCTTACTACGAAATTTGGTTCTTTTACCGCTCCCAATCTGTTCCTTATTTTTTTTAGTTAGTTTTTCGGTAGTACTAATTCATTATTTGGTTCAACTCAGTTACTGAGCTCGGTAATTTAATTGGCACTTATTTAGCTCTTGTTCTTTGCCATTTAACAGTAGCTTCAGCTGGTTGCCATTCATTATATAACTTTTATTTCTAACTATAGCACTACTTCAGGAATAAGCAAGTGTCTTGACGTGAAAACTAGCCTACTTTTCTTTGCTGTAAATTCAGGATAAATTTACTTTGTATCTGCTTTACCCTGGATAGCCCCCTTTTTTGCCAGACAGCTCTATGGTTTAATAGGTAGTCTTGGGATCGGAAAAAGGCACTTGGATGACCAGTGTTTTCACAAAATTTCGCCTGCGTCGGATTTTGCAGTCTTCACTATTTAGAAGAAGGGTGCGTCATTTATTTGGCGTTTTTAGGCTTGGGATTTGAAGGGCGTGAACTACATTAAAAGCTAGAATATGCATGGAAAGTAGTTAAATGTTGCCAGAAAAAAGGCCATTTAAAATCTTCTCGTCTGCGGCGCTTTGATTTGTCATATGTACATCTGTTAGTGACGTTATCGCTATGCGAAAGCGGCGTGTTTTCTCGGCAGATTTGCGAGTCCTGTTTGCAAAACTGGACGTCCCCCAAAGGTAAAAGGCTAGTGATGGCCGAACACTGAAAAAAAAAGAAGAGGAAGAGCGTGAAAACGCACCAAATATCGCCTCTGCACAGCCAAAAGGTCGTATCTGATATATTTGCGGAAATACGTTTTATTTCATTTCATTTCTGTATATCCGAAGGAAAGACGCATCTTTTGGTTAATTGTCGTATCTGTACGACACATAGAAGTTGAGATATGAGTATGGCCCAGTCGTCGTGTCTGCACTTGTGACATGGTCTTAAAATACGTTTTTTCGCTCTCCTGAACAATTTTGAAAACTACAGATACGACCTTTTCGCTGTCCAGAGTCGATATGCTCTTTAGACTTGGTTTGTACATATTAGGCAACTTTTATATTGTAGCTCCGAAGCCAGCTCGCTGTGTTTTTAGAAGAAAAAAAATTGGTCAAAGTCAGGTACCGATTCGGTCAAGTTTACCAGGTTCGCCCCCCCCCCCCGCCAATTTGAAACTAAGGTTGTCCCTCAACATAGTCAAAATATTTCAATATATTAAAAAAAATATGCAAAAATAAGGAAGATAAACTTCAGACGAACAGATTTGATGCACTATAAAAAATGATTTGAAGTTAGTCATTTATAGAAATAGCAGAAAATGATTATCGGTGTCGTCAGCTTTACTTGTTGCTGAAGAAACTTTTGCAGACTCCAGGGGCGTTGGCCGAAAATTCTTTTATTTTTTTTTTAGGGGTGACACCTATGGGATTAATACCATGTCTTAAGGAATTAGGGACAAAGACTTGGGCACCACAGGTGTAACGCACCTGCTCTTGACAGGGGAAAATTCTCTTGTAGGGGACAATGAAGAAATGTGTTTGACAGGCTTAATTGAGACTGTCCGCGTTGCCTTCAGGTTGGAAACCTGACGACATTTATGATCTGTAAATTTCCCCTGGGTTTTCCAAGAAACGTAGGCGTGAAACGGCGTATGTCTTGCTCGTGTCTTGCCCCAGAGCTGTCGTAACCGTAAATCTACGAATGCCAAACAGAGTGTGTAGAAGTAGTGAACCGTGGGTCCATGCGCTTGAGGAGCGGCGAATATTTCATTGATTTTAAGGGAATTCTGGAAGCTATAGGAATTAAAGGAACGCCAACTACTAGTTGAGCATTTGTTGTTATAATCATTCTGAACCTAGAGCAATATCATGGGTTCGCCATTGACTCAAACTCAGACCAAGCTGTTCATACATACAGCCGAATGATGTTTAGATAAAGCATCAATCCATAGTTGAGTTCTTTGATCAGTAATAAACGGTACGTAAAGACGAACCTGATTTGTCTTTTATGACGTGATGTGGTTTTAAGGACCTCTAGGAATTATAGAAGCTATAGGAATGAAATGAATTACAACGACTAGTTGGAGATTTAACGTTTCAGTTATTCTTAACGTGGAGCAATCCCTCATGGGCTCTACATCTAACTCAAACTCAACCAAGTTTATCAGTACTTTGATCAGTTTTTATGGCACTTGCAGCCTCTGGCTCAGGTGCCATATACCGAATCACAATTCCGTCTGTCGGTCTGTCGGTCGGTCCGAGTTTTTTGTCCCACTTATCCGAGTTAGGGTACTTCCAGATGTGCTAGGACAATGAAACTTGGCAGGCATATAAGGGACCCGACCAAACTAACCTGGAAATAATCAGTTTCCCGATCCGACCATATGCGGGGGAGTGCGGGGCGCTCGAAACTTGAAAATTTAGGGCATTTTGTCACACTTTTTCGAGTTAGGGTACTTCCAGATGAGCTAGGACAATGAAACTTGGCAGGAATATCAGGGACCTGACCAAAGTAACCTGGAAATAATAAGTTTCCCGATCCGACCATATGCGGGGGAGTTGGGGCGCTGGAAACTTGAAAATTTAGGGCATTTTGTCACACTTTTTCGAGTGAGGGTACTTCCAGATGAGCTAGTACAATGAAACTTGGCAGGAATATCAGGGACCCGACCAAACTAACCTGGAAATAATCAGTTTCCCGATCCGACCATATGCGGGGAAGTGGGGGCGCTGGAAACTTGAAAATTTAGGGCATTTTGTCACACTTTTTCGAGTTAGGGTACTTCCAGTTGTGCTAGGACCATGAAACTTGGCAGGCGTATCAGAGACCCGACCAAACAAACTTAGAAATAATCAGTTTTGTGATATTAGAGTGTGTTAGTTTGGAAATAAATTTTCTCTTCTAAAACTTTGTAAAGAGAAGAAAATTTATTTTAAGTTTTTTATTGGAATTTAGTTGTTTTTGTTTTTATGGCACTTGCAGCCTCTGGCTCAAGTGCCATATACCGATCACAATTCCGTCTGTCGGTCTGTCGGTCGGTCCGAGTTTTTTGTCCCACATATCCGAGTTAGGGTACTTCCAGATGTGCTAGGACAATGAAACTTGGCAGGCATATCAGGGACCCGACCAAACTAACCTGGAAATAATCAGTTTCCCGATCCGACCATATGGGGGGGAGTGCGGGGCGCTGGAAACTTGAAAATTTAGTGTATTTTGTCACTTTTTTCTGAGTTAGGGTACTTCTAGATGAGCTAGGACAATGAAACTTGGCAGGAATATCAGGGACCCGACCAAACGAACCTGGAAATAATCAGTTTCCCGATCCGACCATATGCGGGGGAGTGGGGGCGCTCAAAACTTGAAAATTTAGGGCATTTTGTCACACTTTTTCGAGTTAGGGTACTTCCAGATGAGCTAGGACAATGAAACTTGGCAGGAATACCACGGACCTGACCAAAGTAACCTGGAAATAATAAGTTTCCCGATCCGACCATATGCGGGGGAGTTGGGGCGCTGGAAACTTGAAAATTTAGGGCATTTTGTCACCCTTTTTCGAGTGAGGGTACTTCCAGATGAGCTAGGACAATGAAACTTGGCAGGAATATCACGGACCCGACCAAACTAACCTGGAAATAATCAGTTTCCCGATCCGACCATATGGGGGGGAGTGCGGGGCGCTGGAAACTTGAAAATTTAGGGCATTTTGTCACACTTTTTCCAGTTAAAGTACTTCCAGTTGTGCTAGGACCATGAAACTTGGCAGGCATATCAGAGACCCGACCAAACAAAATTAGGAATAATCAGTTTTCTGATCCGACCATTTTGGGGGGGGGGGTGGAGGGCAGGGGAATCCGGGAAATTGAGAAGTGTGTAACTTTCGAACGGATGATCGGATTGTAATGAAACTTCATAACTGAACAGAATATATATCTGTAATGTCCCGTTTAAAGTCTTGACCGGATTCGGTAGCCAGGGGGGAGTTGGGGGGGGGGAGACCGGAAATTTCAAGAAACGGTTAGAATGGAGGGATCGGAGTGAAACTTGCTGGGAAGAACAAGCATCTGCTCTAGATATGTCCTTTAGACCATTGTACTTGATCCGGACACTTATGGGGGGGGGGGTCCCGGAATTCCGGTGATGGTGGTTTTGGGGATTTTCACGATGAAACTTGGCAGGCATATCAGGGACCCAATCAAACTGACTTCAAAATAAAAATTTTGTCGATCAGATAATGGTGGGGGGAGTGGAGGGAGGGGAATCCGAAATTTTCAGTCATGCGTAATTTTGGAATGGGTGATCGGATTCGAGTGAAATTTAAGAATTCAACAGAGGACATTTCTCCGATGATTTTTTTCATATCCGGACCGGATCCGGCAACTATTTTGGGGGGGGGGCGGAAAATACGTGCCCCGTTTAGAATGGAGGGATCGGGATGGAACTTTGTGGGAAGAACAAACAGATGCTCTAGGTAAGTCATTTGCTGAATCGGATTGGCTACGTGCACCGCGGGGGAGCTGGGTGGGGTGGGGGGGGGGGGGGTGGACCGGAAATCTTGAGAAACGGTTAGAATGATGGTATCGGAATGAAACTTGATGGGAAGAACAAACATCTGGTCCATGTAAATCTTTTACATAATTTGACTGGATCCGGACACTTGAGGGGGGGGGAGGGGTATCCCGGAATTCCGTTTTTTGGGGGATTTTCACGACGAAACTTGGAAGGCATATCAGGGACCCGGTCAAACTGACTTGGAATAAAAAAAAAATCCTCGATATGATAATCTTGGGGGGGGGGGGAGTTGAGGGAGGGGAATCCGGAATATTGAGTCATGCGTAACTTTGGAACGGGTGATCGGATTCGAGTGAAATTTAATAATTAAACAGAGGACATTTTTCTCTTGTGACCTTTTTTCATTTCCGGAACGAATCCGGCAATTATCGGGGGGATGGCGGAAAATACTTGACCCGCTTAGACTGGTGTGATCTGGATCGAACTTCGTGGGAATGACAAACAGATGCTCTGGATTAATCATTTACAGAACAGGATTGGCTCCGGTTATTGTGGGTGGAGTTGGAGGAGGGGGAGGGGGGTCTGGGATTCCGGTGATCGCGCGTTAAGGTACTTCCAGATGTGCTAGGACGATGAAACTTCGCTGGAATATTGGAGACTCAACAACATTTGCTTAGAAATTGCTACTTCCCAAATCCGATTATTCCTTAAAGTACCAATCTTGACCGCAAAGTAAAAAAAATACTTTTAAGCAATATATGCATTTTCGTGATGCCCATCAGCCCATTAGCAGTTTGCCTCAAGGGTTTTGCTTACAAATGAAGTTCCAGCTCCCTTATAGCGTGCATCTCAACCGCAAAGTCGAAACTTACTTTTGATCAATCAAATCATCTTGATACATGCAAGTGCCATATGAGCTTACAGCTCTTGTTTTTAACATGAAATATGAAAGGAACGAGATTTGAAGAAAATTTGATCTTGTGTTGTATAATTTATTCCACCGTGTAAAAGGTTCTCTATGACGGAAGAGCACCTTTTGAGCGGGATGAGCGATTTTATTTAATTATTGGTTCAGTTTTTGTAGGATGTTCCTTGATTGTTTTATGGTAAAATGGTCCGCTTAAAGAGAATTTTAAATAATTTTGTTTTTAAAATGTATGATAAATGGTAATAGGAATAAAAAAAGAATGTGTATTTTATATGATTTTCTTAGGTTTTTTTTTTTTTTTTTTTTTTTTTTAGGTTGAATTTGTAATAGAAATAGTTCGAATGACGAGAATAATAATAGTGGAAAGATACTCACGTTAAAATTGTATAATATGATTTAAATGTATAGATAGTGGAAAGAGTAAATGTTGTTATTGAATTTAGTTTTGTTAGTTTAATTTTAGAAATAAAGGATTGAAGGGAAAAAAATAATTAAGAAATTACAAAAATAAACGTAGAGATAGAGGAAAGTGTAGGTGACGCTAAATAGATAGGCCGGTCATGTGTTTAAAAAAAAAAATAAAAAAATAATCAGTTTTCTGATCCGACCATTTTGGGGGGGGGGGTGGAGGGCAGGGGAATCCGGGAAATTGAGAAGTGTGTAACTTTCGAACGGATGATCGGTTTGTAATGAAACTTCATAACTGAATAGAATATATATCTGTAATGTCCCGTTTGAAGTCTTGACCGGATTCGGTAGCCAGGGGGGAGTTGGGGGGGGGAGACCGGAAATTTCAAGAAACGGTTAGAATGGAGGGATCGGAGTGAAACTTGCTGGGAAGAACAAGCATCTGCTCTAGATATGTCCTTTAGACCATTGTACTGGATCCGGACACTAATGGGGGGGGGGTCCCGGAATTCCGGTGATGGTGGTTTTGGATTATCATGATGAAACTTGGCAGGCATATCCGGGACCCAATCAAACTGACTTCAAAATAAAAATTTTGTCGATCAGATAATGGTGGGGGGAGTGGAGGGAGGGGAATCCGAAATTTTCAGTCATGCGTAATTTTGGAATGGGTGATCGGATTCGAGTGAAATTTAAGAATTGAACAGAGGACATTACTCCGATGATTTTTTTCATATCCGGACCGGATCCGGCAACTATTGGGGGGGGGGGGGAAATACGTGACCCGTTTAGAATGGAGGGATCGGGATGGGAAGAACAAACAGATGCTCTAGGTAAGTCATTTGCTGAATCGGATTGGCTACGTGCACCGCGGGGGAGCTGGGGGGGGGGGGGGGGGGGTGGACTGGAAATCTCGAGAAACGGTTAGAATGATGGTATCGGAGTGAAACTTGCTGGGAAGAACAAACATCTGGTCCATGTAAATCTTTTACATAATTTGACTGGATCCGGACACTTGAGGGGGGGGGGGAGGAGGGGTTTTCCCGGAATTCCGTTTTTTGGGGGATTTTCACGACGAAACTTGGAAGGCATATCAGGGACCCGGTCAAACTGACTTGGAATAACAAAAAAATCCTCGATATGATAATCTTGGGGGGGGGGGAGTTGAGGGAGGGGAATCCGGAATATTGAGTCATGCGTAACTTTGGAACGGGTGATCGGATTCGAGTGAAATTTAATAATTAAACAGAGGACATTTTCTCTGGTGACCTTTTTCATTTCCGGACCGAATCCGACTATTGTTGGGGGGAGGGCGGAAAATACTTGACCCGCTTAGACTGGTGTGATCTGGATCGAACTTCGTGGGAATGACAAACAGATGCTCTGGATTAATCATTTACAGAACCGGATTGGCTCCGGTTATTGTGGGTGGAGTTGGAGGAGGGGGGGGGGGGGGGGTTGGGATTCTGGTGATCGCGCGTTAAGGTACTTCCAGATGTGCTAGGACGATGAAACTTCGCTGGAATATTGGAGACTCAACAACATTTGCTTAGAAATTGCTACTTCCCAAATCCGATTATTCCTTAAAGTACCAATCTTGACCGCAAAGTAAAAAAAAATACTTTTAAGCAAAATATGCATTTTCGTGATGCCCATCAGCCCATTAGCAGTTTTGCCTCAAGGGTTTTGCTTACAAATGAAGTTCCAGCTCCCTTAGAGTGCGCATCTCAACCGCAAAGTCGAAACTTACTTTTGATCAATCAAATCATCTTGACCCATGCAAGTGGCATATGAGCTTACAGCTCTTGTTGAATAAACTGTACATGCAAACGAAACCGGCCTGTCTTACATGACAAGATGCGATTGTAGCTAGAGAAACTACAACGACTATTTGAGTATTTAACATTTCGGTAATTCTGAACGTGCAGCTCCATTTACTCAAACTCAACCAAGTTGTTCAAATATAAAGCCGAATGATAATATATAAAGTAACAGATCATCAGTTTAGTTCATTGAACAGTTTGTAATTACACTGTACGTATCACATCTGTCTTCTATCACATGATGTGATTTTAGGGAGCCCTAGGAATTACAGAACTTCTAGGAATTAAATGAATTACTACGGCTAGTTGAGCAGTTAACATTTCAATCGTTCTGAATGTAGAGCAGGCTTATGGGTTCTCCATCTATTCAAACTCAAACCAAGTCGATCATATATAAAGCCGAATGGTGTGTTTATAAATTATAAAAGTTTATTCATCAGTTGAGTTCTTAGATCAGGTTGTAACTAAACTGTTCATGTAAATGAACCTTCATGTAAATGAACCCCCTAAATGAACCAATTCTTCTAAGCGTGCTTCCTTATCGTGCCACTAGAGGACACCACGATCGATGCTGCAAAGCTTTCAGTGTAACTCAGTCTACAATACAGTACGAGTAATGAACCTGCGGGAACCAAGAACAAACAAGCAAATAGAAGCCTCTTTGGTCCCCATGCAGCGACCATGGATACCCCAACGAAACTGAGCTGAGCTAGAGAAACTTGCTGAGCTTCGAGTTGATACCCGTCTATTCCCCTTTTTGCCGCAGCGCATATCAGAGAAAAAATTGCAGCAGGCTTGCTGACCCGCTCTGCAGCGGTTGTCTACCAGCACACTGGTAGACAACCAATCAGCTTTTGCTTTCGAAATTTCCTCTGCGGGGCTTTACTGCGATATAGCTGTTTGTAAAAGTAACGAATTGTGATGTTCCCCGTAGCTCCTACCCCCCGCTCGTTTGCATCGGGCAGGGTATAGGGAGTCTATTCGACTTCGTATTCGTCTTATATAGATAGGGAGACGGAGGTTCTAGTGCTTATTTGTCCTTGCGGGAACTAGCGACGACTGACTAAGGTACATCTTTTATAGAAGGCGCCCTTGACCAAGCCATGACGGACCGCATACCTTACGCATATTACAAGTTCAGTGATTTAAAGCAACACGTTCTCCTTACCCCTTCGGTAAAACTACCCTTGACCAAGGCATGGCGGACCACATACCTTATGCATCTTACAAGTTTAGTGATTTAAAGCAACATGTTCTCCTTACCCCTTCGGTAAAACTAGGAAAACTGGACTGTTCTGCAAATCATTTCCTCCAGCGAAACCGGCAAGTATATAGCCCTCTCCCATCCTGGAAAACGAAAAAAAAAACTTGGCCACATCCTCTTTGCGTAGGTTGTACGCAAGAAGTTTTTATTGAGAACCTTCTATGCCCCGGACAGCTTCACGGAAATCTGTAACACTTCACCATCGGGATAGCATGGGAAAGTTATTGTAGGTGCTAAGAAGCTTAGAGAACCATTAGATAATCCGAGCCAGATTTTGAGTTTTTGCCTAGTCAGGAAAAATGTGCATGTGAGTTCCAAGCTGGATGCCTAGAATATTCGGTGTGAAAGTCGTAATATTCAGAAGTACGTGAATCCGGTTTTCCGGATGCAGCCGGACGGGATGGAAACATTCAAACTAAATAATTCACTAGAAGGATAACAGCTGCATATTTGTTTGGCCTGGCCTACTCTTCTTGTAGCTACTTTTAAAGCACATGTCCCAGTAGATACAGTTTGTTTTCCAATATTCGAACGTAAGACTCTGATGGGGTTTTGAGGGTGGTGGATTAGGCTTGGTCTTGACAAGGGTCCCTGGGACCTGGTGAGTAGCGTGACAAACTATCCCAAGACCGGCGGGCCTGACCTTGTTCTCCACTCTTTCACCAATCAACGAAATGAGGGATAGAGTCCTACTCGGCCTGGGGCTTAAGAACATGATTAACGTCACCAATACCAAAAGGTATTGAAAATGTCAGCCCGACGTGATTCGGTCGTTTATTAGCGCTTACTGTCTGACTACCTAGATAGCGTCTGCGTTCGGAGCCGCAAAGTCTGTCTGTTTAGGTTGGAGCTAACAGAATAAGAAAGGGACGTTAAGACAAAACTGACTCTTTTGAGCTCTGCTTGGGTTCTTAGAGATTACACGCCTGTTTCGGCTGTTTTCAGCCTCGAGCAGCCCCATTTCTTTAGATGAGAAACGCGAAGACACCTGAATAATCGGCATTTCTGACCATCGAGCTCATCAATAAGCTTCCGATTGGATCCTACGATACATGCAGAGCTGGTGGACCCGGACTCTGGACTCGTCTCAAGACGCCTTTTTCAAGGACTCGGACTCGTCGTTCACGGAGCAGCACTCGTACTCGTCTCGTCTCGGAATCCGGCCGTGTGAGTCCAAGTGAATGTCTCGGCACGGTAATTTAAAACAAAACGAAGTTTCCAGCGACCAAATAAAGAGATTAGCTAATGGATGGTTATGCCGCACCTTTTCCATCAGGATTAAATCAAGTAATACCTTCGAGGACTAATTAATAAACCTCCTTCAACTCAGATGCAGTGCAGAATCCAGTTCGAGCACATAAATACGTTATCGAGAGCGTCTGATCTCACCACTCGTAAATTTTTAGTCGAACCTGAGAATTTTGGGAAAATTTCCGGTACCCCTCAAAGTCCCCTCCCCCCCCCCCCCCCCCGTGAGGTAAAATCCGTCTTGGACTTCCAGAAATCACGGAGCAGGACTCGGACTCGTCTCGGAATCCGGTCGCGTTTCCGCTTCAAATTGTCGTTTGGATGTTTCAGAAACAGAGCAACGGGACCTTCTGCCTGGACGAACTTTAAAAATACCCTTGCCAATCAGTCTTCCTGTTCATTATGTATCTCCACTTCCGTTTCACATTGATATATTTACAAAATCACATCCGTCTTTCCTATTTCTCATTTTCTTAGCAAGATATTTTGCCGACAACACTGTGATTTTTGGTTGGCATTCAGATTTGGCTCAGTTCTTCAATGTCCTTACTTAAGCTCTTATCATTGATTCTGATTGTTTTTTGTTTTTGTTTCTGTCAAATTATTTGGCTTTAAATGCGGGAAAATGTTGGTGCATGCTTTTCTCCTGGTATGGTCAGTTTCGGCTTCTGTTAAACCTCGTCTCTCTGATGCCGACCTTTTAAGAACTTCCATTTTTTAAAATATGTTAGACGTATCCTTGATAAAAAATATCTCTTTTAAACAGCACACTGATTCTTTGGCTCAGCTGAACTGATCTAAATAATGGTTTGTTCTTCTACCTCAAACATTTTCTACCATAAAACATCCTTCGGTTGATTTATTTTGCATGGCTCGTTCTCATATGCAGTCTCTGTATATGAAGAATATAGTTCATTATTCAGAGAAACAAAATTATTGTTAGGACTCGGTCTCGTCTCGAACGATTTTTGTCCAGCACTCGGACTTGTCTTGACTCGCGAGCGTGACTTAGGGCTCGGACTCGGATACATGCGACTCCTTTGAAACTCTGCTGGGTTTCTCAGAGATTACATACCCGTTTGGACTATTGTCAGTCTCGCTGAGCTTCTTTGGTTTTGATGAGGAACACGGAGAAACTTGCATTACCTGTATTTCTAACCAATGAGTTCATACGGAGCGATAAGCTTTCCATCCGATCCGCGTCGAAGAGGACCAAACAGGGGAGCGTAAGAATCAGTCTAACGTCGATATGATAGACTAACATTACACAAAAAGTTCTGGATCTGGGAAATAACAATAAATGGAACAGTTCGGGATGGAAAAACAAGTGCGACTGCGACGGGTACTTTATTGTGGAAGGGATAAAGCAACATTCCTGTATAAGCCAGCTTTTCGAAACAATCGATGCTTTTGTCAGAAGAGAATAAGGGAATTCCTGCTATGACATTGATACATCTTCTTATAAAGTAAACGTGACAAGAGACGGAGCTGCAGTAGATTCTCATCTAAAGTTCAGTCACGTCAGGTCTTCACCAAAAAAGTTTGCTGGCGGATTGCTCCGAGTCTTCTCAATTCTGAAACTATGGATGTGTTAGACTGACAGTAACATAGACTCAAGGAGAATGTAGAAGTTGTGTTGTCAGATCCAGGAGGAATTAGTTTTCCGTTATCGCCAGACTAGGTGGGTGGCTGTAAACGAAAACATGACTGAGCCAAGAACTTTACTGAATGAATGAGATGGTCTTCCGCAGCTGTTGGAGTTTTCGTCTTGCCGCATCAAGGGGCATCCGTGCTTGTCGAGAAATGTAGACTCCTGCATTGCGCATCGTCTGTGTTGGTCCTTCCATAGTGCGGGGACTCGTCTGTTCCATCCATGCAAGAGTGAAATGGCTAGCTCTGTAGAAGACGGAAAATCATTAGTTGCGTATTTTCTCTCAATTTATTTATCCATTTATTTCCCTTAAAGGACACCTGAATGAAGAATACCAAGTATCATGCCTATCTGTATGACTTCCGTTAACATTGCCTGCAGAAAACCCAATCCAAATACGAAATAGTGTTTCCAAGCTATGATTTTTGCTCCATTTTGTATCTGTCCTTATTTCAGTTCGAACAATTTCAGAAATTAGCATATGTCTCCAATCAACCCATCTTCTGGAATGTTTTTTAACCAGTTAAGCCCAAACGTGTATCTAGAAGAAATTCCAATACGATCCGGGCAGCGCTGTACAAGATTTGAATGAATTGCGCTTTTTGTCTTGGAGTCTGCATGTGCAAACTTCCAGAAACGAACATCCCTATTTTGAAAACGTCACGCTCAGGAGAAGAATGCTCTCCGTGGCCATGTCTGTAAATGCATTCTCCATGGTGTGTTCAAGTATGGTTTCATTGTTCAGGTGTCCTTTAAAACTGAGGAGTGCAAAATGTAATATATAAAATAAAAGTATGCATAAATCAACTGATCCATTCAATGACACTATAAATACTATAATAAAAATACATATGGTATTGACAACGAAGTTAAAAAAAAATTACGTACTACAGTATTCACTTTCCTCCTATTTCGCGTTTGAAGTCATTTCTATTTTTTCCCAATTCTCCCAAAGACAAACATAGGAGATGTAGGCTACTGCAATATTTGCGTGGAGTCGGTGACCATTAGGGTAGCTGGAGGGTGGGAGGGAGGGCAGGAAATCTTGTGGCTAGCTTAGAATGAAAGGATAGGGACGGGACACGGCGGGCAGAAAAATCACAGCCTTATGTACATTACAGATCTGGACCGGATCTGGAGCTGGAGGGTGTTCATGGAAGTCTTTCGACATGTACAAGTCTTGAACGCGTGATCCAAATAGGACGGAACTTGAAACTTGGCGAGAGCACGTGTCCTGGTTGTTCCAGTTATGTGTCCAAACCGTATGCGATCCTTGGCTGAATTTCGTGCTAACTACCCTTTTAAGTGTCAAATGAGCTTTTAGCTCTTCTTCTGTTCTGGTTTATCGTCGTGTTTTCACGTAGTTAAAGTTTAACAAGATTGGCCTTTTGTCTTCTAGGTGAATCTCTCGGCTGCTCTGAAAGCTGCAAATCACCCGATTGAGCGTCCAAATTTGGGACCCGTAAACGCATCCGGACTGGCAAAGAGACGGCAGTCCCGCAACAAAACATACTCTCTGAACTGAAGCTTCCTTGATCCGGACCTCGATGCCGTTCATGCGTCTAGTATTGTTTAAACCAAAGCTAGTGTTCTTCTCACACCTTGAGCAACCTTAAAGTGTGGTTTTATTGGTTAAGCGGAGTTGCCACCAGCTGTAGATAGTTACGAAAACACTGCTTAAGCTGAGAAGATTTGAAGGAAAGCTTTAGTGTAGAGTGAAGTTGCCATAAAGAAACAATCCATGCCAGTGAAGTTAAAGGCGAGTTGAACAGAATTCGGTAGCAAGAGATTCTTGTAGCTCTGAAGGCCCCCCTACCTGGACTGTATCCCACCCTGTTCTCTGGAATCCTGGATCAGAATCATTCCCACAAGGATCACCTGTTAAAGTAGAGCTGAAATCTTCAGTCTGTTTCTCAGTAGCTAGTGCCCGTCAGTTTTCGACCTAGTTTGTTTTACCCAGTCGCTACTGCTACACGACCAGTAGAACGCGAGCCAAATCAGAAGTCTGCGTTCTCTGAACTCGGATGAGCCACGGGAGAAAATTTTTTAAATATTGTCTAGAAACATCTAAAAGAAAAGGTTGAAGAAGGAAGTGTTTTCTTAGAATCCACCATTTTCCATTCCAAGTATTTGCAAATACTTGGAAATCCACCAGCCAAGCCCTTCAGCTACCTTCATGTTTCAGTTCACCATTGCCACAGGTAGTGAAATGCACTACAAGAAGTTCAGAAATTCCTCTGGATTTTTTTTAGTCTGGGACTCTAAGGACCCTGATAGAGATATTTCAGGTTGGCTATGAGCTATGGATTCGAAAGGATGCATCGCGTACGGAACTGTTTATTTATTATGTGTTTCTTTGTTGTTTTTCTTGTTCCTTCGATCTCTGCTATTCCTCTGTACTTAATCGAAGAAAACGCTGCTTTTTCGCTTCGCCCATGCAAATACACTTCAGATTATGCTAAGTAAGTACACAAAATAATCAGCTTTATTCTCTGCCATGGCAAAAATGCACACCATCTCAGAGAAGTGAGAAAATCGATATTTCAGAAAGTTGGGGGGAGAAACAGTTACCAGTCGAAAGGAATGGTATGAACAAAGCTTTAACTTTTTTTCTGCAAAATCCGAACCCAAGCCAACATTATTCATACACAAAAACTGAATTCACCCTTTTGCGGCGGAACTCGTTCCTCTGCCTTGTCGGCTCATTAATTATTCAGTGATTGATAGGGCTCCCCTTAGTGGACACACCTCTTCTTCTTTAAAATATGATGGATTTAAGCAGAAATGATACGACAACCTCAGAACGGTTTTTGGGATCCCGAAACGTAAGTGGAGGCATACCTATGACTTCGTAAGAGTTGTCCGTCTGTCCGTCCGTCCGTGTAAAAGTTAATGAAATAGACGATTGAAAAGTAAGGAGATATGCTGAATCCGACTATGAAATTTGTTTTCTCGCCGGACAAATAGTTCACCCGGGATCTGGCAGAAACCGGAGAATTTATGAAAAAGTAAAATTTTAACCCGAAGTTGATTAGATGCTTGATTTAAGGAGACATGATAAATCGATATGAAATTTATTCTCTCGCCGGACAAGTAGTTCGCCCGAAATTCGACCAGAACTGGAAAACTTGTTAAAAGTAAAAGTTTCGTTTGAATTTGATAAGATGTTCGATTTACAGGTTTACCTATAACAATCATTTTCTCACCGGACGTAAATTTCGCTCGAATCCGGCTGAAACCGGAAAATTTGTATAAAGTAAAGGTGTTGTCTGAAGTTGATTGAGGTTCGATGTAGGGCTAAGGGGACATGCTGAATTCATTTTTGAGCTGTAGTCTTTTGCCAGACAAGTAATTCGCCCGGAATCCGGACAAAACCGGAAATTTGGCAGAAGTAAGGAAGGAAGTTTTTGATCAGTTTCGTCAAAGTAGATATTACATAGGCTATATTGGTAAACACAGATGCTGAATCCAAATCTGAACTTCGTCTTCTCAGATGATTGCCCTTGGCCTTAATCTGTTTCCAAATTCCAGTAGTACAAATGTTTATGAAGTCTGGCGAAGACCGGATGTCTAAATAACCCAATTGTCTGGGTGGATCAGATATTTAATTTTGGCATCCCGTCGAGTCCTTTGGTCTTGTTGTTTTAGAAATAGACAGTGCCCAATATTTAGATTTTTTCTTTTTATTCAAAATAAGCTAGACATTTTTCTTGATCATTGATCGGTGTGCTGAGATCTACCGTGAGAACTCCCAGTCCGGCACTTCTGAATTGCACCAGTAGATCAGTTCACGGTACAGTGTTGCCACTTTTCTCTGACGCAACCTTTGACTTTGGCAACAAAAATCTGAGACGTTCTGGCGCCCATGAAAGTTGTTCCATTTTTGCAACTATTATGGAAAATCTCGCTTTACGTCTTCATAATTATACGCCTCAACTTTTTTGGTTAATTTGGTAAGAAACCGGTCGCAGAATTCTAGCTCGCTTTGTTGAAGAAGCGAACATCTATGACAAATTGCAGAATTCTGTGACCAGTGGCACGGTAGCACCAAACCTGGGTTTGATGTAAGTAGTGTCTTGAAACTTGGTGATCTGAACATTGCAAATGTGTGAGAGCTTCTGAACTAACTCTTTTGTGTAGCATTTGTTGAGGTCATTTCTGTCGACGGTTAATTTGATTTACTCTTTCGGAGACGATTTGTATACGGTCCACACTTCGGACCGCCACAGGAAAGCCATAAATTGTCACGTATTTGCTTTCACTTGAAAACTCTGTTTTGTCTACGTCCTTGTTCTGTCTAATGTGGTCCTGTCAAGTAATTCTTTGTGCTCCCTTCCTAACTCGGTTATATTATGCAACTTTCCACTGCTAGTGGCAAATACTAGGAGCAAGAACGGAGAGTGAACCTCTGCCTCTCGTCCCCTGCGCCACTAAAAAATTCACGATCCTGAACTGTAAATACGGAAAGGAGGCTCATACCCGAGATGTTGCACGCCATCTGTGTTGCATAGCGCCAGGGGGGTAGCGTCTCTAGCGCTGCAAGGACTTGAATAGCTCGAAGAAGATAATGAATAATTTGTATGCATTGTGGGAAGGAAGACTGGTGTTCCACTACACAACGGTTATTATAAGTTGACATCCCTTTTTGCAACGTTGACACAGGCACGATGATTAGCTTGCTGTCAAATCTTTCGTTTTTCGTGTTCGTAAGGGTTAACAGCCTTCACCAGGATAAAGAACTGCCTAACAATTTAATATATGTAGATTGTCGAGTTACTACTTTTTTCTTCAATGCGGTTGTTGTAGGCCAAAGCTGTAGCCGCTATAGAACTTCCATCTCTCGATGTTACCAAAAATCGACAGCTCCCCTCCATAAGATTAGCCGTTTTCTATTTCTGCGCTTCTAGCTGAATAAAGTAATCAGAACGGCAGCTCCAAATAGACGCGTAAAACTCATCACCTAAACAATCAACCAACACAATAAGTTAAAGCTGGAAGAGGTCGGACAGATAGAAAGCAGTCAAAGTCGTATGCGAAAAAAACACGATTGAAAGTACAGATTTAGAAAAACCCTGGCTTGGGGCAGACTTTCAGGCGGGTTCCCGGAGTAGCATTTCCAACCGTACTTGACCCACTAGGAATGCTCAATAGGAAAATCGTGAGTTGGCGGCTGGGTACAAAACGATAAGGCTGCCGCAAAGTTTCAGTAAGCCTGTGCTTCGCCTGTTGTCAGTCACATCTTGCGTACTTTGCGCATAGTTATCTATCCTCGACGTTACCTTCGAAGTTTTACAGTTTTGTCTCCTTAAAGCTAAATCGCAGTAGATAACAGTTCAATGTATTTAAATGTTGAAACTCTGCTGGGTTTAGAATACTGTTCCAACCATTTTCAGCCTCACGTTGTCCTTTTGGTTTTACGAGAAACATGGAGAAAATTCCGTAACCTGTATTTCTAACCAGTGATTTCATCAGAAACAGTAAGCTTCCGACCGGATCATCTGACACGAAACATACAACTCCTTTGAAACTCTGCTGGGTTTTTCAAAGGTTGCAAACACCTTGCGACTGTTTTTTGCCTCGCGGCTCCTTTTATTTTGACGAGAAACTTGCTTAACTGGTTTTCCAACCAATGCGTTAGAAGTATTAAGCCGCCGATCCCATCCGCGTCGAAAACCGCCAAACAAGGAGAACAGAATTATCAGTCTAGCGCCGTTGAGGTGCATAAACAGTTGAGGTACATAAACAGATAAGATGACCTGAATCTCGGGCATAGGACTGGTAGAACGATTAAGAACGATTGATCGGTAATATAGGTACGACGGTTGCTTCAACTCTAAAGTTCGGTTCAGCCGGAATAAAGAGAGAGTGTTTTGAAAAGGTTCGGAAAAAGACGCATTTTCCTTCTGTTATGTGTGTTTAATTTACAAGAAACGAAGTTAATAAGTGTAGGGTAGCTCTGGTAAAGGGTAGAAAGCTAGCTAGCGGAGTAAATAGAAAATTGGAAGCGTCTTGTTAAATGGGAAAGGTTGTGAATTTGTCCGTAGAAGAAATTCGAATTATTATTTGTAGCTGCCGGGGTTCAAGCCCAAGGTCACTGATTGAGCATTCTACGAAAGCTTTAAGACCACCCCTCTCCCTGCTGTTTTTATAGTTTCTTATTCTTCTAAAACTGGACATATTCACATCACCGCAAGTTTGCCTCAGACTGCTGTTAAGTGCGTGTGGTGATGCCCCCCCACCCCCCGCCATCACCACACGAACATAAGCCCCCCCCCCCCCCCCCCTCTGGGTTTCTGCAGGTCCGTTCTTTGGAACTTTTTGTCACTTGCCGATTTTGATGATGAGTTTGTATTAAGGGTTTATGAATGTTTTGTTTATTCTTACTGCCTGTGCAATTAAAAGTTGGGAACAATCATGCCTAGTCGAGCAACTTTGTCTAGGTTAGTTTTTACCGAGGAGATAATCACAACAAAACCATGTACCGGAGCGTGAGTATCCCTTTGGTTTCTACATTAAGCTGTATTCTGTATTATCCAGTCCCCATCATTTCATTCATCCTTTAACTTTTCTACTTTAGTTTTCTTAGCTTATCATAAACCGCCATCGTAACCCTTAGTTCCCTCCTCCGTTTTCGTGTTTTTTGTAGAATGCATGCACGTACATTCTTTGTATGTCTCGTTGCGTCATGTCATGTGATTTTTTTTATTTTTTTTGCGCTAAGCCTAGACAGAATTGCCTGGATTTTAAGTGTTGTGCCGATTTGATAATTGTGAAAGTTCCATTCCAATGTTGAAGTTATCAGAACAGCTGTTACAGTTTTCTAGTGCCAAATACAGTTATACTGTTTATTTTTTTCGTAGAAATGAGGGTTTGAGAGTTATCTCTATTCGTAAACGCAAACTTGCCCTGGTGCATTAGTACTACTTACTAGACTCAGTACTGCTGTTTTGTTACAACAGGGCTGCCGAGTCTCCCTCGCCAGTAGGCTATAGAAATCGTCGGTATGTAACTAATTGTTTGTGTTGCGGAACAGATTAGTCGAGAAGGCAAATTGTCGGGTATAAGACACATTTCGATGGGAATGGTCTTGCCTCTTCGCTGATCGTCATAGAATGAATATGGAGTATGAGATTTGGTGATACGAATCGTCGATTTGACGCAATTTTTCGCGAATAAATTGTCAGAATATCGAATAGATAAAGCAGGGCTTTATTGAAATAATGGGACGAATTGTCGGGAAGATTAAACGTCAAAAATTATTTAAGGATATTGAGGCTTTCTATACGAATCTTTATGACACTCAGATTCTCGATTCCTTCCATAAAACATAATGAATCATTAGTGAAGAATTGGTTGTGGAATGGTTATGTGTTTCCAGTATCAACTTGTCACCCTACGAACAGTTTGAATGTCTTCTTTCATTTGGTAATCTTCCTTGCTCGATAGCGGATGCCATCTAGGGTGAGAATAAGGGAATTGGGATTTTGTGAATATTTTAACTTTAAAACCCACTTTTGAATAAAAATTTAGAACTAAGTATGCACACGCATAATTGTATTACAAGACCAAAGGTTTTGATGGGATCCCAAAAGTTCAATATTCGATACAGACAATTGAGTTTTGTCTTCGCTAGACTTAATTATTTTTACTATTAAAATTTAGAAACAGATTAAGGCCAAATAGCTAATCATCTGAGAAGACCAGTTCAGATATGGATTCGGCATGTGTGTTTATAAGACATATCTATTTTGACGAAACTTCCTGCCTCACTTCTGCCAAATTTCAGGTTTCGACCGAATTCCCGGCGAACTGCTTGTCCGGCAAAAAATAAAGCTCAAAAACGCATTCAGCGTTATCTCCTTACCCCTATATCGAACATCTAATCAACTTCAAATAAAACTTTAACTTATAATGAATTTTCCGGTTTCAGCCGTAATCCGGGCTAACTACTTGTCTTCTTATCACTAAATCGAACATCTAATCAACTTCAAATAAACTTTTTCTTATAACAAACTTTCCAGTTTTGGCCGGATTCCGGGCGAACTACTTGTCCGGCGAGAAAATGGTTGTTTTCGTAATCGTGTTCAGCATGTCTTCTTACCCCTTAATCGACTATCTCGTTAGCCGTTTAAAAATATTTTGTTTGCCCCTTAATTTGAACTCTAGATGTAGGGCTACAGTGCCCATCTACGCACTCGACCTTTCCCTTGACCTAATGAATTCTCCTACCAAGTTTCATCAAAATATCTCATTCCGTTCGAGAGTTATCGTGCTGAACAGACGGACGGACGGACAGTTGGACAACTTTTGCGATGTCATAGGTATCCCTCCACTTACGTTTTGGGATCCCAAAAATGACAAGAGACTGTTTCTTGCCGCATGAGCTGAACGCTAGATCTGTCTAATTTTTTAAGGTTGGGGGATCGAAAAAGTTATTGGGTTTCGTTGCTTAAATTCTTTCTCCCGCTGTAGTTTCTGCTCAGAGCCAACCTCACTTGAGATATTTATTACTTCATTAGGGGGCACTCCGTTGGCCATGGTCCTTGGAGCCATATAGCATAAAGGTTTTGACTATTAGATAGATAGATATTTCTTTCAAAAAGCCAACTGGCCATAGCAACCACACAAAATATAACAAACAGGATCACGTATAAGAAAAAATAAACAAAACGAAAATCCTAGATATTAAAGGTTAATTTTAGACATCGAGGTTGGTTTCGGAAAATAACACCGAGACGGTCATTGAAAATAACCTATCCGAGCCGAAGGCCTTCGGCTCGGTAGATATTTTTAAATGGCCATCGAGGTTGTCATTCAGATATCAACCGAGATGGATGTGTGTTAACTGTTATAACTTTTTCGAACAGAAATCATCTCTGGAGGCTGAAATAACTTATAACATCCTCTCTGGAGGCTGATATGAATTATATCATCCTCTCATATCTACCGCTAACTTTCTGTGTGAAGATTATCGTAAAATAACTGACCGTGGGTCATAGTAGGATATGCATTACATACCTGTTCGAAAAAAGTTATAACTTAATAACACTTAAATTAGATCCTTCCGGTGCTTCGCTGCTAACCGGACGAACACCGCCAAATTTCTTGCTACTGCAAAGCACTTATCTCCAGTCAAATTTATTAACTCTTCCTCCAGTAAAACACTCCTCCCAAACATTTCCTCCCTTTATCCCCCCAACTCACCGCATTCACACATAAAATGTAAAAGATTATATTCTCATCGGTTTCACCACACATAGGGCAGAACTAAGGGCCATCACCTACCCTATTTTTCCCTAGATATTTCCTTTTCTCCCCAAGTGGAAGTGCGTTCCCCCTTAAACAAACTAGAGCCTCTAAACCTTTCCCATCCAGCCCCGCCCTGAAATATGGTTCCTCCCCCGTCCCTCTTTAGCTTTTGTATGAACTTTCAGGATCAGGGAAGTATTCCGCATTTGTTAGAAATTATATCAGTTAGTTTTTGAAGGTCAAGTTGAACTTATAATCTCGGGGTCGGAGGAAGAAGACAGTTAGTTTCTGGAGCTGGAAGTTGAACATCGAACATGCAGACAGTGTTTGCGAGATGTATGACCAGTCAAGACCACCAGCACCAGTGTATGCTTATAAAGAATATTGCTGTGTTTGTAACTAAAAGAAATACGGCCAACTTTGACCTCTGTATTGCCAGTTCTTCTATACAGTAAAATGTTCGCGAGCTTTAAACTTTTAATCGGGGAGATTTAATAAAATCTTGTTGTTATATTGAATTTCCCACCATCCTGCTCTACTTTATGCTCACAGCCAGGGGCTTCACGACCGGGGGGGAGGGGGGACACCCCCCCCCCTAATTTTGTCGGCCAGTCGGTAAAAAATAACCGAGTCCGCGATTTTTCGCCATAACAGTTAATTTTTGTCATTCAAACAGTTGATTTTTCTGAAAATCAGTCTATTTTTCGGCAAAACAGTCGTTTTTTCTGAAAATCAGTCGATTTTTCGAAACTGTCTCTTTTTCTTGAAAATAGTCTTTTTCTCTGCAAAAAAAAGTCGGTGAAAATTACCAGCCAGTCGGTAAATTCCTCCCCCCCCCCCCCCCCCCAGAACATTTTGGCTCGTAACGCCTCGGCTCACAGCGAATCTCACTTGAGATATGCTTAACATGTTTACGAGGCACTTGGTCTGGCATATACCCTTGAGTTATGCTGGCAGGCGTTCGGGCCTATGTTAAATTGGGATCGAGGAACGTGCAGTTGGCAGTTGCAGTTGAACTATGAACATTTGGTCAGTGAATATATAAATGTATAGCTGGTGTCAGACCATTGGCACCAGTATACGAATCACCAATGAAAACTGGTATTTGTGCACACGGTAGTCTACAACACGTAAGTTTCGTACACTTTGTACGTAAGAGCGCCATCCCCTGACAAAGCCATGCCACCTCGTCAAACCAGTTACCTGGAAATCTTTGTTCGAGGGTATGTGATTACACTATTGACCGGACGAAGAAAAACCCTGACCAAACATTTACGAAGAAAATTCCGCCGCTCTACAAAGAAAGGCCCCGGGAAATGAATCGAATCACTCAATCCATGTTTTTTCCTTTGCTGTCAAAAAAGGTTAATGCCGTATTTGGTGGGCGTAGGCGGGATCGGGAAATTCAGTTTGGCAAATTGGCAGTTTTAGCTGAGGGGGAAGGGGGTCATGAGGAAGGTTTTTCCGAGGATCCTGGGACCACCAGACATCCGAGTGAAGCGTGTCGCAAAAACCGCAATTGCTTCCCACTCAACTTTTTGGTCTTGCCCGAAAATCGGTGGAAAAATAAAATTTGGATGTAAACTGCTTCCATTTAAAGTTAGCTGAAAAGCCAGTTAATTTTGTATCTCATATATTTGAATGCACTGAATTACTTGGACTGTTGAGGGATTTTAATTTGTTCACAATAGGCTCTCGTAGTGACGTTTTAATTGTAAAAGGGCGTTCCGACAAAACTAAATTCACAGTTAGACAGTATAGTTTGAATTACATCGATGACGTGATTTTGTCTTCTGTAAAATCGCAAACGATGGCTTTCAGAGTTGAACAAGAGCTACGAGCTCATATGGCACTTGTTACGAGTAGGTGGTGTGAGAAGCGAGAAAGTAAATCTGAGCATTTTCCGGAAATTCAATTACCCCTCCCCACCTAAAATACGCCATCTAACGCATGCGATCTCTCTACTTTTCAAGTTTCATTCAAATCACTCCACTCGTTTAACCCCTATGCGAGCCACAACATTTCCGGGACTCCCCCTCCAGCTCACCCCACTGTGATCGAACATGACTCGGACACATAAACTTCGCATCTCTTCAAATTTCCGGTTCCCACTTCATCCTCCTCCTACTTTGCTCGGATCCGGTTCGGACGCCAAATGACAAATCTGGGCCGCTTAAACTTGGTACTGTCCAACTTGCATCCCATTCGGCCCATCCGTTTGGTTTTTGTGAATGTGACAAAGTTTTCAGACCCCCCCCCCCCCCAATTCCCTCAACCGTGGCCGCATAGGGTTCGGACAAATGCTTTGCACACCCAGGTCATCAGTTCTTATCACCCATAAAGTTTCACTTGAATCAGACCATTTGTTCGCAAGTTAGTAATTTCCGGATTCCACCTCCCTCAATTCCCCGAAAAATGGTCTTATCCAAGAATGGAAGTCTTCCTAGGGCATTGTGTCGGGTCCTTAAGTCTATTTGGTCGCATCACTAATATGCGTTCCGAGTTTTATCGCCCTTAGCACATGTGGAAGTATCCTAACTCGCGATCACCGGAATTCCGGGAAACCCCCTCCAACTCCCCCCACAGAGCCCCGGGAAGATCTGGTTCTGTCAATTACGTATCTAGGGCTAATGCTTGTTCTTTCTCACCAAGTTTCATCCCGATCCCTCCACTCTAAGTGTTTCCAAAGACTTCCTTTCCCCCCTTCAACTCCCCCCCCCCAATGTCACCAGATCCAGTCCGGAGTTAAAATGGGACTCTGAGGCACAAGGTGTTTCTAAATATCACGTTTCATTTAAATCAGATCGCCCGTTGAATAGCTGAGCATGCACTACTCAATTTTTCGGATTCCCCATCCCTCCACTCCCCCCACGATGGTCGGATCGGGGAAACTACATTATCAAGTCAATCTGTTCGGGTCCCTGACAAGTCTGCCAATTTTCATCGTCCTAGCACATCATGAAGTACCGAACTCGCCGGATCACTAGAAATTTGCCCCCCCCCCCCCCCCAACTCCCCCACAGTGACCGGATCCGGTCCGTTTATGTCACTGGATCGTTTATGTCATTCATGCATCTAGGACCAGTGCTTTTTCTTCCCGCCAAGTTTCATCTCGAACCCTCCACTCTAAGAGCAAGAATAAATAAGGGAAGAATTGAGAAGACCTGAATCATGGACGTTGTTTTTTTCCCGATCCTCAAGTAGCGGGGTGGAGCCTCTTCGGCGCCTGTCCCGACCACAGAGTAATTATTGGCGCTATTTCTTCTGATCGCCGTTCTTCGCGTCAAGAAAGTGCGCCGAATTCAAATTAAACAGAAAGAGGCCGACATTTTGCCCTTCTCCCTCCAACAAATCGCAGCTATCACTAGTTTAAAAGACGAGATAAGGGGCTAAAGTACAGTGAGATGATAGAAGGTGCAAGGATTGCGATAATAAAGGCAGAAAAGGGCCGATTTTGTACTGAACACAGTAAGTTTAAAGAAGGAAGGGTCATGCTTCCAAATGTTTGTACTCTAGGCTTAGAAAAACAGTTAGAATATCCTTCTCTGGAGAAGTGGGAAGAAAGATTTACTTTTCTTCACACAAAAACATTTATCTATGGCAGATTCTTGAAAAAAAGACTGTTAATAGGATAGATAGTGAAACATTTAGCCAACTACCCGAGATAATGATATACATTTTGACCAAAAATGATAAGTTGTTATCTCAAATGTAGACGTTTTGAATGATACCATGCAATTATCAGTTTCAGTAATCAATTAAAACTTAAAATTAGGAAATCCTTCAAGCCAACTGTTTTTCGCAACTAGCCGAGAACTGTTGTGAACTGAATTTTGTGTACAGAGTACAACTTAAAAACAAAACATAACAACTCTTTGAGTACAGTTCGCCAGCTATGCCCAAATTCGAATTTGAATTATGTAAAAACATGATAATGAAAAAAAAATGATGACGAAACGACGGACTGTTAATAGCATAGACAATGACAAATCTAGGCAGATGGAAAGTGCAACTATCTGAGATACTGATATGCAATTCTGACCAAGAATAATAAGTTGTTTGTTATCACAAATTGATACAGATATCTTACACTCAGCAATCATTAATTTAAAATTAGGACTTTATAGGCTACTGTTTTTCGCAACTACACGAGAGTACAACTTAAAAACAAAACATAGTAACTCATTGAGGACATTTCGACAGCTAAATATCTTAAATTGTCCATGCTTAATACCTTTTCTAGAAGCGATTCTTCACAGTCCCAAGAAGACCAAAATAAAAGTACAATGTTCACACAGATCCTATTGAACCTGAACTAAATGCATGCAGGTTAGGTTTACACTTCAAGTGCTTCCGTTCCAGAATTTTGAAAAACGTAGACATAGTTCAAAAATCAGGAGAAATCAGGAGATTCAGTAATCCGAAAAATCAGGAGATTTATAAGGAGAAGTTCTAGAAATCGGAAGTTTATAAGGAGATATTAGGAGGAAATTTGTCTTTATGGTTTATCTGTCAAAGAGTGCAAAGCCAAATTTTAACTAAATCTCTCAAAAATTTTACCGGATCCTAGAACTGAGAATTCGACCTTTATATTATGGAACAGAAAGGATTACGAGGGAAGAGTAACATTAAAGGGCAGCATGAAAGACGATAAGCCAACCAATAGGCGGCGTTTTGGCGAAGCCCACTTGGAGAATATATTTCGGGCATGATTGAAGTAACAATTTTTATCTATTATACCCAAGAGAAAATTAAACCGAGCGCCGCTGGCGAAAACTTTCTCCTGTAGGCCAAAATTTAACTGCTGCTCTTACAAATTTTATCATTTACCGTGGATTAAATACAAGACTCTAAGTTCCAAAAACTGGATCGAGTGACGTTCCGGCAGCTAAGTTAGCTTTTTCCTGCCAAATTTAACTATTTCCATCCAGATTCTAGCTTCGGTGATGAGTTCCAGCCTCCAAGCCATGTTTGACAAAAGAATAATTAAGAATATATAGCCGTTCGGAAAAATCAGGAGAAAATTAGGTAGAATAGCGAAATATCAGTAGAAAATCAGTAGATCAGGAGACTCAAAAATAAATCAGTAGGAGACCTCAAAAAACGTAGATCTCCTTATAAATCAGGAGAAGTGAAAGCACTGACTTCAACGTTCAAGTTGCCTAATTGCTCCCCTGAGTCATCAAATGCCGCATTCCCTTGGGCTTCACCGTCTTTGTGAAGGGTCGTGATAACATAAGCTTCATATTGCAAATCTGACCCGAGATTGAAAAGTAGTTTCGATTCATATAATCCTCAGAAGTTTGAACTTCCCGCCTTTTCTGATTTTGCTGTGGAGGTAACACTTAATACTGCAAGAGGCAACAAGCGAAGCTCCACCCCCGATACATAAGATCGGACAAAAAGAGATCCAGGATGCTGACATCGAGGTTATGTGAGTACTCAAGTCTTCCCTTATTTATTCTTGCTAAGAGTTTACCAAGATTTCCGGTTCCCCCTCAAACTCCCCCCAATGTCACCGGATCCACTCCATATTTAAAGTGTGGCGTCTGAGACACGATGTCTTTCTATATATCAGCTTTCATTAAGGTCCGATCACCCGTTCGTAAGTTAAAAATACCTCACTTTTTTCCGGATTCTCCCTCCCTCTAGGCCCCCCCCCCCAGACGGTCGGATCGGTGAAACGACTATTCTCAAGTCAATCTGTTTGGGTCACTGACACGCCTGCCAAGTTTCATCGTCCTAGCACATCAGGAAGTACCGAACTAGCGGGATCACTAGAAATTCGGATTCCCCCCCCCCCCCCAGCTCCCCCACAGTGAGTGGATCCGGTCCGGCTATTTCAATCACGTATCTAGGACTCGCGTTTGTTCTTTCCACCAAGTTTCATCCCAATCTCTCCACTCTAAGCGTTTCCCAAGATTTCCGGTCCCCCCTCCAACTCCCCCCAATGTCACCGGATCCGGTCCGGATTTAACATGAGACGTCTCAGACACGAGGTCTTTCTATTTATCAAGTTTCACCAAGATCTGATCACCAGGTCGTAAGTAAAAAATACCTAATTTTTCAGGATTCCCCCTCCCTCCTCTCCCCCCCCCCCAGATGCTCGGATCGGGGAAGTGACTATTTACAACTTAATCATTTGGGGTCCCTGATATGCCTGCCAAGTTTCATCGTCCTAGCTTATGTTGAACTGCCCAAACTAGCAAAACCTGGACAGACCGACCGACCGACGGACGGACAGAAATTGCGGTCGCTATATGGCACTTGGCCGAAGGGCAAGTGCCATAAAAACCGCTTTTGACACAACATACACCCGTCCTGGACGACTGATTAGCACGGTAAACTCCCAAGCGAAGGGTTGCTGGTTTGAGTCTCTTGTTGCCTACCGTTCGGTTTGGTGCGAGTGTTAGTGGCGTTCCTTGTAAGAAAAGAAAATAGTTCACCCAGGTTCGAGCACAACTTTTCCCAACTCTTTTCGTACCGCGTACTCCTATTCAAATTTCCAAAAGGTTGCGTATCCCCTTTTTCATATGTTAAAAAGACGATATTTGATAGAAATATATACAAAATCAATGAGACACTTGAGCCTGCTTTTTAGCTAAACTTTGTCAGATCTCGGCTCGATATCATTAACGGCAACATTTTTAAAGTCAGCCTGTTTCTGTGTTTGGTTTTGATGTTCGCCGTGCTTTCATCAAGCTGCATCGCAAACGTTTTCGTTAGCTTAATTCGCAGTCGAACGGCAATATCACTTGCAATGTCTTTGATTCTTTTCGAAGCAATACTAATTGACACAGAAACAGATTTTAGGGCAGTAGGGCTGGCTGTTTTGGAATCAACTTCATAGACTTTAACTAAGGCTTGTAATCATAGGCGCCACGCACGGGTTAGTAACATTAACATCCCTCTCCCCCCCCCCCCCAAAGTGGTCTGCCAGACGGTTAAAAAGAAACGATTCGGCGCGAAGCGCCGCGATTTTTTTGAAAAATAGTAATTTTTTTGAAAAACAGTAATTTTTTTGAAAAACAGTCAAAAACATTTTGGCGAGTTGTGCCTTTGCTGGTACTATTACGCTTTCGGCAATCAAAAATGACGTGAGGCGAAGCTTTGAAGCTAAAGATTAAACCGATTTTGGTTCCTTAGCGTACCCCTTGAAAGGGTCTCGCGTACCCCTTTGGGTACGCGTACCAACGGTTGGAAACCACTGCCCTAGAGAAATCTGGGATACGGGAGTGTTGGACGATTTCCCCCCAAGCACTCATCGCACTCCCGGACGAGGGAGGTGAACAGCAGATCGGCACCTGTGCTCAGAGTCGTCACGAATGACGGGGGGAGGGAGTGGAAAGTCCTCCCCCAAATTTTGTCGGTCAGTCGGTAGAAAAAAGTCGGCGCATTCTTTCGTAAAAATGGTCTTTTTTTTAAACAGTCGATTTCTCTGGAAAACAGTCAGTTTCTCGTAGAAATAAATGAATTTTCCAAAAAAATAGTAGATATGAATGACCAACGAGTCGGTAAATACCTTTGCCAAAAATTGTTTGCTAGTAACGACTCAGCCTGGAATAAGCGAACCTTTAATGATTTGCATGAAAAAGCTTTTATTTTATTTTGTCAGAGTGCAGGCTTTCCTGTATGTGTAAATGAAGTGCTCACCCATGACACCCACGTAATCACCCATCATGTCATTTTTTTGTTTTTTTCAGCTTAGATTATCAGCCCTTCAGGAAATCTGACATGAACGACTTCTTCACACAAAACAAACAAGAGCTGTAAGCTCATCTGGCACTTGCAAGGGTCAAGATGATTTGATTGATCAAAATTAAGTTTCGACTTTGCGGTTGAGATGCGCGCTCTAAGGGAGCTGGAACTTCATTTGTAAGCAAAACCCTTGAGGCAAAACTGCTAATGGGCTGATGGGCATCACGAAAATGCATATATTGCTTAAAAGTATTTTTTTTACTTTGCGGTCAAGAATGGTACTTTAAGGAATAATCGGATTTGGGAAGTAGCAATTTCTAAGCAAATGTTGTTGAGTCTCCAATATTCCAGCGAAGTTTCATCGTCCTAGCACATCTGGAAGTACCTTAACGCGCGATCACCGGAATCCCAGACCCCCCCCCTCCTCCAACTCCACCCACAATAACCGGAGCCAATCCGGTTCTGTAAATGATTAATCCAGAGCATCTGTTTGTCATTCCCACGATATTCGATCCAGATCACACCAGTCTAAGCGGGTCAAGTATTTTCCGCCCTCCCCCCAACAATTGTCGGATTCGGTCCGGAAATGAAAAAGGTCACCAGAGAAAATGTCCTCTGTTTAATTATTAAATTTCACTCGAATCCGATCACCCGTTCCAAAGTTATGCATGACTCAATATTCCGGATTCCCCTCCCTCAACTCCCCTCCCCCCAAGATTATCATATCGAGGATTTTTTTGTTATTCCAAGTCAGTTTGACCGGGTCCCTGATATGCCTTCCAAGTTTCGTCGTGAAAATCCCCCCAAAAACGTAATTCCGGGAAACCATCTGCCCCCCCCTCCCCCTCAAGCGTCCGGATCCAGTCAAATTATGTAAAAGATTTACATGGACCAGATGTTTGTTCTTCCCAGCAAGTTTCACTCCGATACCATCGTTCTAACCGTTTCTCGAGATTTCCGGTCCACCCCCCCCCCCCCCCAGCTCCCCCGCGGTGCACTTAGCCAATCCGATTCAGCAAATGACTTACCTAGAGCATCTGTTTGTTCTTCCCACAAAGTTCCATCCCGATCCCTCCATTCTAAACGGGTCACGTATTTTCCGCCCCCCCCCCCCCAATAGTTGCCGGATCCGGTCCGGATATGAAAAAAATCATCGGAGAAATGTCCTCTGTTGAATTCTTAAATTTCACTCGAATCCGATCACCCATTGCAAAATTACGCATGACTGAAAATTTCGGATTCCCCTCCCTCCACTCCCCCGACCATTATCTGACCGACAAAAATTTTATTTTGAAGTCAGTTTGATTGGGTCCCTGATATGCCTGCCAAGTTTCATCGTGAAAATCCCCAAAACCACCATCACCGGAATTCCAGGACCCCCCCCCCCCCCCATAAGTGTCCAGATCCAGTACAATGGTCTAAAGGACTTATCTAGAGCAGATGCAACTTCCCAGCAAGTTTCACTCCGATCCCTCCATTCTAACCGTTTCTTGAAATTTCCGGTCTCCTCCCCCCCAACTCCCCCCTGGCTACCGAATCCGGTCAAGACTTTCAACGGGACAGTACAGATATATATTCTATTCAGTTGTGAAGTTTCATTACAATCCGATCATCCGTTCGAAAGTTACACACTTCTCAATTTCCCGGATTCCCCTGCGGATTCCCCTCCCTCCACTCCCCCGACCATTATCTGACCGACAAAAATTTTATTTCGAAGTCAGTTTGATTGGGTCCCTGATATGCCTGCCAAGTTTCATCGTGAAAATCCCCAAAACCACCATCACCGGAATTCCGGGACCCCCCCCCCCATAAGTGTCCGGATCCAGTACAATGGTCTAAAGGACTTATCTAGAGCAGATAATTGTTCTTCCCAGCAAGTTTCACTCCGATCCCTCCATTCTAACCGTTTCTGAAATTTCCGGTCTCCCCCCCCCAACTCCCCCCTGGCTACCGAATCCGGTCAAGACTTTAAACGGGACATTAAAGATATATATTCTATTCAGTTATGAAGTTTCATTACAATCCGATCATCCGTTCGAAAGTTACACACTTCTCAATTTCCCGGATTCCCCTGCCCTCCACCACCCCCCCCCCAAATGGTCGGGTCAGAAAACTGATTATTTCTAAGTTTGTTTGGTCGGGTCTCTGAAATCTCCCCCCCCCCCCAACTCCCCCCTGGCTACCGAATCCGGTCAAGACTTTAAACGGGACATTACAGATACATATTCTATTCAGTTATGAAGGTTCATTACAATCCGATCATCCGTTCGAAAGTTACACACTTCTCAATTTCCCGGATTCCCCTGCCCTTTACCCCACCCCCCAAATGGTCGGATCAGAAAAATGATTATTTCTAAGTTTATTTGGTCATGCCTGCCAAGTTTCATGGTCCTAGCACAACTGGAAGTACCCTAACTCGAAAAAGTGTGACAAAATGCCCTAAATTTTCAAGTTTCCAGCGCCCCCACTTCCCCGCATATGTTCGGATCGGGAAACTGATTATTTCCAGGTTAGTTTGGTCGGGTCCCTGATATTCCTGCCAAGTTTCATTGTCCTAGCTCACCTGGAAGTACCCTCACTCGAAAAAGTGTGACAAAATGCCCTAAATTTTCAAGTTTCCAGCGCCCCAACTCCCCCGCATATGGTCGGATCGGGAAACTTATTTTTTCCAGGTTACTTTGGTCAGGTCCCTGATATTCCTGCCAAGTTTCATTGTCCTAGCTCATCTGGAAGTACCCTAACTCGAAAAAGTGTGACAAAATGCCCTAAATTTTCAAGTTTCGAGCGCCCCCACTCCCCCGCACATGGTCGGATCGGGAAACTGATTATTTCCAGGTTCGTATGGTCGGGTCCCTGATATTCCTGCCAAGTTTCATTGTCCTAGCTCATCTAGAAGTACCCTAACTCTGGGGAAAAAGTGACAAAATGCCCTAAATTTTCAAGTTTCCAGCGCCCCGCACTCCCCCGCATATGGTCGGATCGGGAAACTGATTATTTCCAGGTTAGTTTGGTCGGGTCCCTGATATGCTGCCAAGTTTCATTGTCCTAGCACATCTGGAAGTACCCTAACTCGGATAAGTGGGACAAAAAACTCGGACCGACCGACAGACGGAATTGTGATCGGTATATGGCACTTGAGCCAGAGGCTGCAAGTGCCATAAAAACACTCTAGTAGATCACTCAGAGGGCTAGCGGTCGCCCTAGAAACTGTGAGGTTCCCGTGATCGCATGGGGCGGACTATTCAAAAATGTTCAGTCTGAGTTCGTGACACTACTCATGTTGCGGGATAAGCAGCTGACCGAAAGAAATCATTTATTTTTCCTGAAGCTTGTTTGGCTAAGTCAGATCCGTAGTAAAAAGTGCGATTTGGGTGGTCAGAATTATTTTGTACCATTTCCTTTTCGTCTTTAATATCCAAACCACAAAAAAATGATCTTGCCAAAGGAATCATGTTGTTTAATCAAGAAACCCCATGGGGATTTTGACGTTACTTAATTCACGATTCTCATTTTGGTCGAGGGTTCGATCCTGATCCGGCCAAAACATTTTGCTTCACCACGTGGATGGTATAGAAAAGACTGATTGCGATTGCGCGTAAATGGAACCCTGTGAAAATGGGAGTGTATTTGCTAAAAGTTGGCCCTATAAGTTGAGACGAGAAAATGATTGAATTACGTATGAAGCAGCTGACCGAAATAAATCTGTTTCTTTTTCCTGGCTAAAAGCTTGTTCGTCGGATAGAAAAGACTGCTTGCGATTCCGGGTAGAAAAGGAATTCTGTGAAAACGGGAATTTAATCATTGAAAGTATACAACTGAAGATGAGAAAATGAATGATGGGAATACTGTTAGCCTATAGCACGGATTGAATGTGACCATTGCAAGGCTTTGGGCGTTTTACTCTCTGCTCCCAGCAGGGTCTTATTCACGCGGGGTTAGGGGGTTCGCCCCCCCCCTCCCGAAACATAAAAAACTACTTCTCTTTCTAACTCTTTCTAATTCTCTAATCGCTCTTTCTAGGCTTTAGCCTCTGGTCTGTGTCTTTTTGTATTTTTTGGTCCGATCCGCGCCTAACACGAAATGAATTCCTGGATCCGGAACTGGCTCATAAGTAGGCCTATGACAACGTGGTGGTCTTGCCGCGGTTCGCCGCTTTCCAGTTTCGAATCATGATCAAAGCACGATTTTTTGGCAAAAACAAGACATTATGTGGAATTTGGTTTCTTATCATGTTCCGGTCTTATCCATCTCGGATGACGAAGTTGCTGATCCCCGGGGTCTTTAAGCAGTTTTTCCAAGTCAACCATTTAGACGATGAATCCCAGATATGGACCGACATATAGCTTGTTTTCCCCTCCTGAATGAAGATCTACAGTGACCTTATCTTCGCCCGAATTCTTCCCTTGACAGCTAGATCCTATTGTTATTCATATTTATTTGTTAATCATCGGTGCCCGAAGCCAAACAGGCGGAGTATTGAAGAACCAAAAGAAACGAAACAAAACGAAAACGAAACAGAGTCCACTTTGATAAAAAGAACAAAAAAAATCCGAACGGTCGTACGGGAGGGGTCATTCCACTTCCTTGACCCACCAAATTTTAAAACGAATTAGATAAAAGAAAACAAATAAAACATACCGGAAAATACAGTTTTTCGATCTTCAGTCAGGAAACACTGTGTAACGTAAAACACACCAGGAAATAAGATTTTCCAATCTTTATAAGAATAATAATGTTTATTTGCTTTTACAGTACAGTCAGTCACCCGCCTATAACATCATGTGCTGGTTCGGTCCAGTTGCCACATCATTTTTGGTAGAGACCATAAAACTTCAAGAAGGGTAATGCATTGAACATGGAACTTTTTCATTAGTGTGTGGTCATGTCATAGTTATGACAAGCGGGGAGGTCCTTCGCATATTTAAAATAGCACGATCTCGTCTTTTTTATCTCCTTTTGTGTATTTTTGTTCTTTTAACGGACTGGAGCAATTCTAATTTGCAGGTTAATAATACTCTCACGAACTATCATCCTATCCACCACCTCGTATTTCCCGACGGGGAAAACCGCAGTTTGTTGAGCAACATGAAACTGATCTTTTTCTTTTCCCTCGAGGGCGAATTGGGTCAGGATTAAGTCAGAAAGGAAATGATGTATAGGTTATCCTCACATTTCTAGCTGCCGGCAGATAGCCTACATCCAGGTTCAGGCGACGTCCTTGTGCGGGTTGTTTATTCAGCTATGTCTCAAGTAAATAGTTTTCTTGGGCTTCATCGCAGCGTCGCGTCTAGAATGTATCGGTCCTGGTGCGTAGGGGCGTCGCAACCGTGTTCAGGCTATTATACCGAGCTGTTTTGGTATCGAAAGACTACCGAACAATATTCTTATTCGGTATAATTTCGTCGAAACTGACACAAAAGGGGGAATTCGTGGTAACTACGAATCCTGAAAATTATACCGAATCCCCATAAATATATCGGATAGTTCTGGCATCGAAACATTACCAAAGAATTTCAGTAAATTCTCTCACCGAATACGTGATAACTACCGGAAACTGGCAATTGTACCGAACTCCCGATCATTATACCGAATAGATTTGTACCGACAGCCTATTTGGGATTCTGTGTAACTACCGAATCCCCGTACGATTCGAACCGAATACCGAATCCCCGTACGATCGAAATAATACTGAACAGTCCTGGGCCGGAGGCCCAAAATTTTACCGAATCTGAAAAAGGTGGGGGGGGGGCTGCACCCCCTCCCTCACTTGTAACGCCATTGCATGTGCGGTTCCAGACTATGAGATGGTTTATTAAATCTACCTTAAGTGCCTTAAGCTAGGTCGTTTTCATGTTTTTTCCAGATCAATTAGTCAATTAACAAAGCTTAATTTGTTTATGCCTGGCATGTCCGACGCTTTTATGCCACTGGTGATTGTTATTACCATTTTCAGTAAAATTGTACCTCACCTTAAATCTCAATGTGCCTCGAACTGCCAGGGCTTGCAGGGTGCGTGTCTTGAGTGAGTTGGTTAGGGCTTCTGGAAACTTCAGACGTAGAATTTTGTGGTCCGACGACGTCCATGAACTCCTACTCATTTGAAGTACACCCAATGAGCTAATTAATAATCATAATTTTTTCGCACAAAAAGTTTGAGAAAAAATTAAAAAGCACTTAAACAAAATAAGTCAACTAAAGGAAAACTACGAAAGGAAACTTTCTCTGTGAGCCGAAGCTGTGAGGCGGCTATTCGTCATTGGATTTGATGAAGAGGCATATTCTACTTTCATACCTGGTTTTTTCGCATCATCGTCAATTCCTTACGGAAGACTTGAGATTTTTCAACTTGATGCTAAAAGCGCAGAAAATCCGGCCGGGATCGTGTGCCTGCCTTTTGAGCGGGTTCTGACACCCGAGAAATGGCACACCATCTGTTTCGCATAGCGCCATAGGGATAGTGTATCGAGCGTTGCAGAAACATGAGAATGTAGAAGTGCCGGGTACAGTCACAGAGCTCATTCAGATCGGGAACTTTGTAGGTGGAGCAAGGAGGCACCGAGGAAAGGGAGAGACGGATGTTTTATCACAAAGTAGTGTTAAATGTACTTGGAGGTGCATGAACTCCTGACCGATACACTGCCTTGATTGCAAATGCCAGCTTCCAACTCTTGTTTAAAGTATTTCTAACCTGGACGTGTTAATCGTCATCAAATCTTTAGCTCTTGCTTCGGACAAACCCAACCTCTATTGTGAACCGTTGTCCAGATTGCATTGAAACTTTCCTACCCTACATACGAACAAGTTTCAAGCAGGAAAGAAAATTAAAAGGATAGAGGACATATATTCGTAAGGAGGTAAGACAACACCTGCCGTGACCTTAGCTGGAAACTTTGCACCTCTCGGGTACGTCGACAGTAACCCTAAGTCCTTCTTATAGAACTGCAAGTTTCAGGGATTTGATCGTGAATCCAGCCACGACATTCCTTGTTCAGCAGGTCTGCAACGATCGTAGTCGTACTCTCGTCATAAGAAAATCAGTGTATCTCGAAGTATCGGAAGCTACAGGTTACTGAAGTTGAAGGAACTGTTCTCCCGGCTTAAGTTTTGTAATCTGCTTCAACCTGTTCAAGTTAATTTGTTGACTTTGTGTCCAGTAGTTTTGTCCCTTCTTTTATAACCCTGTGCAACGAAGCATAAGCCGGGAAATGTTAGTTATGTTTTTTATTTAGTTATGACGTTGCCAGCACTGCAGGCTTTCGCTCAAAGGAAAGATTTCTGTTTCTATAAAAAAATCTTTCTACAAAGGGATTACGGCGTGGTTTCCAAGGGTCCAAGCTGTTCTTGACATTAAAACTATTGTTTATTTAATGTTAGTTTAGAGGTCAACTAGGGCCACTCACACAGACATAAATAAAAGAATAGACAAAGCAACCAGAGTTGCTTGACGTCTCACTTCTTAAAACAAACGGTGATTGATAATGGGCCGTGAAATATTGTCTAAATCTACACAGGCCTGTCCACAGAGTGAAACTCTTTGAGTTCTATTTGCGACGGATAGAGCATGGTGCATGGTCTGGTGCAAATTACTGTACAAACATAGCCCCATATAGGAAGATTTTTGTGTCAGTGGATAAATAACGAATTCATTTATTTGGTTTTTAGTGTTTTATCTTAACGGGTCATGTCCTGACCATTGTCTTATAATGTTATTTACAATGTACCTGACAAGAACGACAAGTTCGGCGGGTTTAATGCTGTGAAAGTTCGTTTCCTAATAAAGTACCTAGGCCGAATGGTTATGATGGCGCGTTGAACTCGTAAGCGAAGGGTCGCTGTTTCGAGTGGTGCCGACCCGTTGGTGTGGATGGGGGGGGGCAGTGGCATGACCCTGTAAGACAGGCCAAAGTCCACCCAGCTTCAAATGGGGAACCTGGAGAAATCTCGGGAAGCTAACATGCAGTGTGTGCAGAAGCACCTCGATGAAAAATTTATCTCAAAAGAGTACTACGAAGTAGTACGAAAAAGTTGCATGCAGTAGTAACGATGCTACTACATGCTTCTACTTCAAGGCTACCGTGTTACTGCATACTACTATTTGGTACTATTAGCAAGACTGGATGTTACTATGGCAAGACAGCATGCTACTGGATACTACTGCATAAGATTGGACCAGTCTGAGGCACATTAAATGATAGTATTCTTTGCTATTACATAGTATTACATGCAACGTTTTCGTACTACTACCATACTACTACGCAGGCTGCAAATTTTTAATCGGGACTAGGATGGCTTGCCCCCAGCCCCCTATGGCACTTCCTGGATGAAGGCAGAGTATCGGAGTTCAACACCGCCCCCCCCCCCCCCGATGAAAATTTATCTCAGAATTAGTAGTATGAAGTTGTACGAAAAAGTAGCATGCAGTACGAACTGATGCTACTACATGCGTGTTACTGCATTCTACTGCATGCTACTATTAGCAAGAATGGATGCTATTATGGCAAGACAGGACGCTACTGGATACTACTGCTTAAGATTGGCCTAGTCTGAGGCACATTAAAGATAGTATTCTGTACTATTATTTATCAATATATGCAACTTTTTCGTACAACTATCATACAACAACGCAGGCTACGAATTTTTCATCGGGCAGTGTTCCTTACAAGACTAATGTTGCACCTTTACTTTTTTTTTAATATATCTAACCTGGCCGTGAGGATAAATTGGTTAGCCATCCCGGACTTCTAGACTGTCACGTCATTTTTCCCCTGGCACGAAAGAGCCGACATGCCAGCTAGCTCGACTTCTCCCACTGGGCAAACTGTTAATAGACCGTGCACCTATTAACAATCCCGACTCGGTGATAAAAGGAATTCTAATATCGAATGTGACACCTACAGACTTTAGTCTGTTACTTTGATAATGGCTATTTGTTGCTACGGTGATGCTGGTAGTTACAAAAAAAGTTCGTCAGAGACACGGCATAGGGGAGGATCAGAAGCCACAGGGGATAATAATGATATATCTTTCGAGGTTGAGAATGCAGCAACGGAACATGTCCTGTGTTGCGTAGGGGGAGAGACAGGTAAGACGGACCCACTAACAGTTTTTCGATTGTGCTTTCTGTGTTTCTGGAACATCGGAACGGACTTTTCTCCGTCGGATAGCTTATTCATCCCTGCGTCCTTGCTATTTTTTGGAAATTTTTCCTCCCTACGATTTTTGAGATAAAGCAGATTTCGGTAGAAAGGTCAAAAGGTCCGCTTATCCGAAGGGGGTGGCAAGATGGACCACCAGAGGCGGTAAGACGGATCATCGTTCTCGTAATCAGCTTCAGTTAGTTATTTCACATAAATGAATCAAGTAAAGACAGTAATGTCCATAGTTGCTCTTTTCAGCACGCTGAAGCCATCAAAGTCAACACGAAGTGTATGAAGGGACGCCTGTCTTGCCGTTCCTCCAGTTGTGATGGGTTTAGGTAGCTTCATCAAACCAGCCTTCAATGAGGGAAGCAGAATAACACTTCTATCTCATCACATTGCTCGTCTTTCAGGCCCCCCCCCCCAGGCCCTTCCCCCGGTGACCTTCGGTCCGTCTTACCAACAAATCATGTGGTCCATATTGTCTGCAACGGGTAGATTTTAAACAAAGTGTCACCAAACTCGCTAGATGGCACAGAATGAAGATCTCGTCACTTCTAAAGAAAGTCTCGAAGAAAGTACAGAAGCGGAACTGCTTGGTTTCCAAACCAGAGATATCACGAAAAATACTTGACATCAAATTTTTCCAAAGCAGCCTCTTAAAACATCTAACTAAACTAAATGACTGAAACTGATGAGCCAATCAGTTTTTTTTTCGGCGGAAGCGAAGGCTAGACGAATGTACTTTACTACCACCACTAGACAGCATTGCTACCAATCTCTGAATTTAAAATGTAAAGGTCCGTCTTATCTGCCGATCCGTCTTAACTGTCTCTCCCCTACTTCCCTCACCCCTGGTTTACACTGCTTCTTTATATGCGACGATTTTTTCCTTGATTTCCGGTTAAGACAAAATCGCCTTCTCACCGCAACGCAGAGGCAACAGGACACGGAGCTTTTCGGTCAAGTTGATTCTGCCGAGGAAAAAGAAACCATCTGTAGATAACAGATTAGTGGAACCTTAATATCTTTATGGAAGAAGCCAACGTAAGACATGGCTGATCGATGGTCAAGGCGGACGACGAACCCATCGAACTTCATTTCATCAAGAAAGTATGGGAGACGACGGGGCACCCAATGCTTAGGCCTAAACGAACCAGCTACGCGGGACCGCGATGGGTGGAAGGAGACATCTCATCGCTTGGTGGATGCCACGATGAGCCATGGAGCTTGATCGTGAAACAAGCTCAAGTAGCAATCTTCGTCCTTTTTCAGTTTTTAGTCTAAATTTTCTAACAAAAGGTGGTGCAAATTGCTATTTGACTACAATTTTTGTTCTTAAATTTAAGAGAAACGAGACGTGTTTGAAGCAAAAATGGTCCCAAATTATCAAATATCGGAGGTTAAAATAACGATAAATCGATATCGGCCGACCCCAACCATGTTGCGCCTGCGGGAACCTTGCAAGGGGTGAATTGGCCGCGACATCAGACCAGTCTAGACCGTCTAGAACGGGATCTAGATCAATCCTTCGCAATCCTTCGACATTCTTATATTTTACTGACCAAATGGATTTTCGACCCTTTTGTCAGTAAATTTAAATGGCTTGTCAGACTTGAGCCGAATTCTTCTATCTAATTGTGTTCATACTATGATAGTAAAAGAACTAAGATAGTTCTGTCTAGGGATTTTTTTAATGACAGAGAAATCAACTGCACATCTTTTTTCGAATGCTAATTTTTGTCCAAGGCAAAAAGATAGCAATTTGAGCAATATTTTTTTTGCGTTTTATAATATAGGCTCATGGATATAGCCTATGCATTAAAACGGTCCAAATATTTCGAAGCATTTTACAGAAAAATAAAATAACAAGTAAGATTATGACATCGTCCAGTAACCGATCGATCTCAGCTGGATCATAGCTAGGACGCTCTAAGAGATCCGTGTTAAGAGGTCCGCTAAAGATCTCTTCATAAGATTTTTTTCTCGACTGTATCACCACTCTATGGTGGTTCTTTATAGTTGCTGAGCAAAATTTTACCAAAGAAAAGAGGACGAGGTCGAAAATTTGTGAGATTTTTATCCGTAATTTCCGAATTTTTGTCAGGATTTTCTATTAAATCTTATTGTGGAAATACTGATATTTTGGTCCACGATTTCATGCGAACTGAGGAAACATTTATAATGTCTATCCGTTCGAAATTACATCTCAGTAGTCAGCCAGTATATTAACGTCACTTTTTTTGGAAACCACGGAGGCTGCTGTGTTGATTTTAATTGCTACTGTAATCTTTCATTATGGCCATGGATTGGTAGCCTATAGTCTAAAGAAATCGTGGCATGACTTCCTCACTAACACTACCATGAAATTCTCAGGAACGTTGTATTTCTTTCATTGTTTCCTGATGGCTAACTACATTTCCTTATGTGCAAAGGATTCGAAATCATCCAGACGAGGTCGGCAGACTAACGTGTGTTCCCAAGGAAGAAATGAGAGACTGCCGGAACCTGCTACACAAAAAATGCTGGATTTCTCGAGACTGAGAAGCCTGAAAGACCTGTCTAGAGAGCTTGCTTACTTGCCAAGATGTTAACATTTTATTGTCTTAGAAAATAAAGTTTAAATGAATCTCATCAACAAATATACACACTCAAATATAGACATAAATCTTATTTCGAGATCATGAATAACACCGGGGTTCGAAAAAGTGAGACCTGAGTAGCGCGAAAATCACTATAAAACGGAATATCTGACACATTGAACGGAATGCAATTAATTCGAAGGTGCTAGTAAAGATTCTGATCTCAGAACCACTAGTCGTTTGTGCCAGGGTTGCCGCGGATGAAGATACAAAAATTTAGGTATTTTTTCCGTCTGAATCACCAAAGTACTATACTTAGGTGATTTTCACGTCTGAAACGGAACCAAAATCTCCCAAAAGATCACCAAATTTCCCACATTTCTTCTTTCGGTTTTTTGAAAAAATAGGTGATTTATTTTTGCCTGTGTGGCAACCCTGGTCTCTTCAGTGGCTTATCAGACGATAGACTGTATTATAGCTAAAAATGAAAGAACATTGCGCCGTAGCAAGAATCAGACAGTATCACATAGTTACAGTACTCGTAGTCCTCAAGAGCGTTAAACCCCGATATTGCAAGCAAATCTTCGAAGCATCGCATTTGCTCCTAGAGCCTTCGAAATCTAAGTGAAAGGGTATCACCCTAACCAGCCCCTCTTCTTCCAAAGGCTCTAGAGCATACTCTCCCTGGTGACGACTAACACTAAATTTAGAAAAATAGCACTTTCCGGAATGGTCCAAGAGAGATCTGCCCATCGTATTCATTCACGCGATGATAATTCCCGGACGCAGGGCTCACTAAAAAAGGCATCACAGGAATTTTCATTATCAGCCACAGAGAAAATCGGTCGAGAGATCCACGGAATCCAGCCTCGAATGTGTGAACCCGTCAAGGATTTTCTTCGCTCTTATCCCATACGTCTTGAGCCGTTGAAGCGCTTAGGTCGACGTCGACCTTGTTTAACCCCTTACCCATCGAAGAAGCGCGTCTGCGACGACGTCCAAGTGAGCCCGCATCTGCAAAAAGAAGATGGCGTTAGTAGTGATACATGAACGACAAACCCGAAGATTCGCACATCCAACGCTATTGGAACAATGCTCTAAAGTGCCTTCTTTTTGGTTCTAGAGTTATGAACTCTCACTTACTTGTCTACTTCTACTAATTGCCATCCTTTTTATTACTCGTGCCTCCTGCGTCATGCCGTGCATCTTTTTAGTCGATCCCCTTGATGAAACGTACTCCAGATAACCCTTGATCCCGAAATTTCGCTTTCGGGTTAAACTTGCAATTTTTTGGGGTCCCAAACCCCACTCCCACTTGGTTCAGGGAATCGGGCCCAGATTGCCCATTTTTTAATGTTTTGAACTTGACAATATCTGGAGATAGGACAATGAAATTCCATACGCTTGTAGACCTTATGGTCGGGAATACCTACGTGGACTTGAACCACCCTTCCAACCTCCACGTTCATGAGCAAGTGGGCACAAACTGCCCATGAGTTAAGTTTTTGACCCGTGACTGGAATCAAATTCTAAGTTGGTATACATGAGGATATATAGGTCTAGATACGCATTCTGATGCCCCCCCCCCCCTCCCGTTCATGGGCAGCTGGGCCCAGGTTTCCCATGAGTTAAGTTCGTCTATGACAGGGTATACTTGTGAATCTACATGTAAAGATGTGGATTTTGGTGTCAGAGCAAAAAATAAGACCACGCGACGTACTTCAGTCCTTTATGAAAAGTTGGAAACTGGACGGTTTTGGTCGTATGATCGATGTTGTGCCGTTCTTAAGGAAGTTGTGACGAAGGGGGTATTAGGCTGCTACGGTTTGGTTTATATCACTTGTTATTACCTTGCTGATTGAATAGAGGTTTAAAGGGCCGGACTGGCTGGCAAGACATTCAGTATTGAAATTGAAACCTTTCTTGCAATATCTCTTTGGATTTCTACTTGCTTACATTAAAAGCTTTTAAAGTGGGATGGTTTCAAATTAGGTTATTTCAGTACTTGTTTGGTTATTGGGGATGTGAAATGTCTTGGTTCTAACGCTGTTTGTAGGCTATATAAGATGGGGTAAACATTTTACTTTCACATTCCACGTTTGAGCGCTTGCGCACTTGTTATTCCTGTTATTGTATATATTAATAATTTCCGAAAGATCTAGATTTTCACTGAGAAATACTATATTGAGGGTATGGCATAATTATCATAACGAAAGTTAAACTTGAAATTTCTGTTAAATAGTCTCAAAAATAAAGTTAAATCAATGCTCATTGAAAACACTTGAAGAAAAGTAAATAATAATAAAAAAATAGATTAAAGCTAATGTCGCGGGTGAATGATTTGTCGCGGTTAATCCTAACTCATCTTGGTCGTTTGAATCGGGAAACTGGATGAATTATGGTTTATTTATAACTTGTGAGTTCATGTTCTTATAGTTTGTAGTAGAAGAAAATGTCCGCCATTTGGCCTCGAGCCTTCTCTCTGCCAAATTGCTTCTTTATCCTGAATTTAATTTGAAATAAACAGAACTTGAACTTGAATAATAATAAAAAAAATAGATTAAAGCTAATGTCGCGGGTGAATGATTTGTCGCGGTTAATCCCAACTCATCTTGGTCGTTTGAATCGGGAAACTGGATGAATTATGGTTTATTTATAACTTGTGAGTTCATGTTCTTATAGTTTGTAGTAGAAGAAAATGTCCGCCATTTGGCCTCGAGCCTTCTCTCTGCCAAATTGGCTCTTAATCCTGAATTTAATTTGAAATAAACAGAACTTGAACTTGAACTTGCTCGAAATAACCCCGAAGATTCGCACGCCCGACGCTCTGGATGACTCGTATACAAGATAGCCCTTGACCTAGACAATTCGCATTTTGTCGAGCTAAACTTTGCAATTTTATTTTTATTTCTGTTCTCGCTCGAGATTGTTTGCTATGTGGGACTTGAATGTTTCGTACCTTAAATCTTGACGACACACAAGAGAGGGTGTTTTTGCATATTTCTTCCGAAGAGGAACCTTGCCAAGAAGGGCCGGAACATAGCTCTAATAAGATTCAGCTGACGTATTCGTTTTGCACTGTCAAATGCGATTCGCAGTCAGTTTGGGCTGAAGGGGTATTTTTGCGTGTAGCAGAAGCTGATGGTAGGATTATGCCTAGCATGTGTAGGTTTTAATACGGACGGACGTGGCATCTTTTCTTACTTATCCCCATCCTTACTTATCTGGACTAATTACTCCTCCGCTCGCTGATTTCAATAAATATCTTAATCTATTCTTTTGAACAGGCTAAAATGACAACTATATTGAAAACTTTCAGATTCCAGAAACTAAAATCCTTTTATATTGTTTATTTTTATTTATTTTTAAGGGGGGGAGTGTACCATATACTTTAATTAAAACAAATCAGATTTGTCATGTTAATTTTTTTTTAGCTAGCTAGTTCCCGTTTTCGAAAAATGTTGTCCAGTTCGAATACTGTAATCACTTTTCGGCTTGCTATAATGCGTAAACGCAGTTGAAACCGTTAACACCAGGACCTTTCCTTTATCTATCTTTATTTCTGGAAGGGCCTGTAGTCCTTGCGACATCAATACTTTCCTTGCATTATCTCCCCTTGCAACATCCCTAATGGGTCATTCTTTCCGCTTGACTGGTTTCCAGCTTACATTGGCTTTATACACTTGAGGGATCCGAGGTATCCAGACTGGGAGTGGAAAACAAAGCTGGAATTGCATGGCTCACAGAATGATTGGGCAACTAGGGTTCTGCGGGACACTCACGGCAGGTTTAAGAGTTGGATACTTTAATACATTAACACTCTTCAGCAGATGACATTTTGTTTTAAAAATGTCAACGATTTTATATTAAAGTTTAACTGAAAAGGCAACTTATGTTTACATCTGACATTTGAATGCAGTGAAGTATTTTGACTAATCTAAGGAATTTTGTATTTTTCACCCGGGGCTATAATAATAACGTTCAAAATGTGCGCTGCTTGCAGACAATCCAAAATCACCCAGACACGCAGAATTTGAATTTCAACCAAATCCTGCATTTCCATGTATTAGCTCAAAATTCACGGATGAAAAAAGTATGAAAGTAATGATAACTTGTTCTTGTCAATTGTCAATTTTTTCATGTTACTAGTTTCCGAATTCCCCATCCTCCACTCCCCCCACAATGACCGAATCGGTAAATGATTATTTCAGTTAATCTGATAGTATCCCTGATATGCCTGCCAATTTTCATCATCCTAGCTTATGTGGAAGCGTTTCACGAGTTTTTCAGTTCCCCCTCCAGGTCCCCCCCCCCGTTATCGGATCCGCTCCGATTTGAAACTGAACATCTGAGACACTTGCTCTTGACACTCGTCAAATTTCATGCATATCCGATTACCGTTCCAAAATTATGCATGCTACTAGTTTCCAGATTTTCCATCCTTCTACTCCCACAAAGATGGCCGGATCGAGGAAATGATTATTTCAAAGTTAATCTGGTGGGGTCCCTGATATGCCTGAGAAGTTCCATCGTCCTAGCTTATGTTGAAGCGTTTCACGAGATTTTAGGTGCTCCCCTCCAGTCCCCCCCCCAATTACCCGTTCCAAAGTTATGCATGTTACTAGTTTCTGGATTCTCCATCCATCCACTCCCCCCACGATGGCCGGATTGGGAAAGTGATTGTTTCCAAGTCAATCTGGTCGGGTTCCTGATATGCATGCCAAGTTTCATCGTCCTAGCTTATGTGGAAGTGCCCAAACTAGCAAAACCGGGACAGACCGACAGACGAGAAATTACGATCGCTATATGGCACTTGAGTATGCTCAAGTGCCATAAAAAGATACAATTTTCCCTGTTTCCTCGATGTGTGCAGACTGCTTCTTAGCTGTACTAGAAATTTATAAACCCGCAAGTCTGTCTCGCTTTAAATGTCGCAAAAGTATTGGGCGGCGGTAAGAGTAAGGCCCGTTTCTGATGCTTGGAAAGTACATGTCTCGGCGCTACTACCTATATAGTGTTATTTTGCTCTGCTCAGCCATGTACTTTCAAATGGCGCTACTGGATCATACGGTCCTACCGAGTCCTGGTTTGAGCTAGCGACTTGAATGTGAATGATCTGTATATTGGAAGTGCGAGAACTCTTCGGACTTAACTCCTTTAAAGGACCCCTCTTGCTTCTTCTGCCTTTTATAATATACTTAGCTCCCATATGGAATTATAAGCTTCTAAAATCCCTACCTTCCTCCTTCATTTCTTTTCGGAACTACGAATTTTAGCGCTTTTTCGACCTTGCCAAGTTTTCCCGTCACCGAACGAAAAGTTTGTCTAAAAATTAAAAACTCTTTCACACATAAGGATGTAAGAATCTTCTGTTTATTGCATCTTTTATTTGCTTAGTTTTCCCACTTTTTTAACCAAGGCACGTTCAGTTTTCAAATGTTTTGCGCCCAGACGCCGCGTCGGAGAGCAGGAAGGCTGGATATAGTCGACAAGCGCTTTACAAGAGAATAGCTAGTTTCAGGTGGAAGGTAATGGTAGTTTCAGAAACATTTTTTCTGATTCATTTAATAGGGGAAATATCATTTCTAGTAAGAGTTGTGCTTTAAGGATTCGGAAGAACTTTTAGTAGAACTGGCAACTTTTATTCGCATGGCTCGTGGCAACCCTGCAGAGACGTCGACCAGTTCTATTGTTGTCTTTATTTCTCACACGCTTGCTTTATAACTGTGATAATGGAGTACTTGGTTGAACAAGAAAATCCGATAGTACCATTAAAGAAAAATGCTGCAGTGACTGATAGGCTGGATAAGGCACGTTATGGATGTCTCCGGATTCTTCTACGAGTTTCCAAAAATAAACCAAGACACCGACCACGGTGACAAAAAGGAGTAGGAACAAAAGAAAAACGTTGCATGTTAAAGGACGCCTGCTGACAATTATGCCTATTCACTGAGTTTAAAGCACACCTCGCACTATTTACTTTTTATGTTCCAATATATCAAACTTTCTGAATACTGTAAAAATAAGCTCCACTTTTAACAAATTAACCACGGGTTTAGCTGTTTTAAGCCCTTTCTCAGACCCATTGACTTCCAGCAAAACCTTGGGAATTCAGATAACCGGCTTTCCACATCAATAGCATGGTACGCGAACACTCGTCGGGAGCATAATGCACGTGGAAAATAGTGAATCATGGCCAGTGTAAAGATTAGTGAGGGGTCGTTAGCCGGTTCAGAATGTAACACATGAATTTTGGGTCTGCGTGTTCAAGAATTAATGAATGCAGTTGCGGAAGTAGGTTGCATTGACATTATAGGTACGATATATATAATTAAAATAATTTGTATGTTTTGTCGTTTTGTCCTTTGTCTTTGTTTTTGTGCCAGTAAAACAGCTGGGGTTGATGACCTGATGTGTGAAGGTGTGTTTAATTGAGGATATTTTATTTTGATATTTACAAATGTTTAATACCGTACTTTAGATTTAGTTGTTTAAAGAAAATTGTTGTCATTTGTAGTTAGACAAATTATTTAAAAATTTTAAATGAGAAAATTAATTTCCAAATATTAGGGGGGAAGAATAGTAAATAAAATATGGGTTTGTTTTCAAAAGTTAGGTGACGTGAATAGTTAAAAGTGGGTAAAAATAGATTCAAATTAACGTCATTGAGGGATGGAGGAGTAGCCACAAAAAGTACGAAATCTGATTTCTTGGTTTTTCAAACGATATAAAAATAAGTAAATCAAAAAGATGCTACGGGAAAAAAAATAAAAAAAAATAGGTACGATGGGTCCTTTAATGACCCCTTCGCAAGTTTAAAACCACTAGACTTTCGCCGAACTCAATTTCCTGGCGGTGGTCATTGAGGGACTCCCAGGATTCTAGTCATAAAGGCCTACCCAGCTGGGTTCAAGACTACAAAGTGTAGGGCCACTTACTGTTTTGTAGAACATGCATGATTGTCGGTCTTCATCCTCGCCACCGGGACAGTCGTAGAATCCATCACAGAGTACATGGTCATCTAGGCAGAGAAACCGCCCGTTAATATCAGAGGGGCAAGCAAACCGCTCGAGACCGTCACCATCTGATGGACAATCTGGAAAAAAAATGATATATCTTAGTACGGAACGCTCCTGCTAGTAATAATAAAAAATTTATTTCAACAACGTCGAAAACTCAACGAAAAACTCGATCGACGCCGCAGGCTTCCTAGAGGAGGGCCCTCCTGGATAGGGGAGAGGGAAGAGGGGAACAGCTGCATTCCTGAATAGTTTGTTATATAAAGTTCGCTGGTGCATTTACACACTGTCAGAAATTACATAACGACAACAGCAGGATGCGCGGTTTCAACAGATAACACATGTTATATGTTATGTTTCTTTCGTTCTCGTTAGTATTTTTACCAATTGAAGGTGTTGTTGGAGATCTAGGCACGAAATGGTGTAAACTTAATTGGTCATAACACTTAATTTCTAAGTGAAAAGGTGTTATTCTTGAAAGTGTTATGCGCAATCTGTTATGAAACTTCTAACAGTGCATTCTACAAGAAATGTGGACATGTTGATGCATGAACAGCCAAGTACAAGTAGAGCAGGATTTGAAGTTCGAAACAGGGCGGTATCAGTTTGCCGAGTTTGGAATAAGCTTCTGGTCAGCGTTAGGGAGGATGAATAGTGTGGGGGGATTGCCTTGGGAGGGATTGTGTGTGTGGGAGGGTGGACTGAAGGAGGGTGCGGGCAAATGGTGTGACGAGAGAAGGCTGTTCATCATGTTCATGAAAGGTGAAAAAAGCACTCTGCACAGGCCATGAGGCTCCTTAAGAGTGAGTGTGTTTTTTGTTCGTTGGGGGGGGGGGGATTTTGTTGAACGTGTTTCGAGAAAATAAATTAGGATTGAATTGAATTGAACAGTGAGGCTTTGGACCCCCTCACAACCAAACAACATCTAAACTAAAACAGTTTATCGCCGACTGTTTTAGGGAAACGGATCAATCTGAGGATTTTACTGTCAAGAACCCCACTTGTGACCTCGGGAGAGAAGTGGCGGAGTACAGTATGCCTCAGCTGTTACCCCGACGCTCTTGCTTACACTCTAACCCTGGTGGAGAGCGATAGGCTACAAATCCTCGAATGCACGGCTTTAGAATCCTTTTAATTTGATGGAGCGGAGCTCCTTTGGGGACTGGGATAGCCCTAGGCCTGGGCCTACTGCCACCGAGTAATCACCAACAACAAAACACCTAGGGCAGAGTCGAGAGATCGCAACTGCCGTCTGGCAAGGGAGAGATAATAACGCTCTTTTATGCAGTTGTTTGACATGCTTTTCTTCACCTCTACAAGGTTACGTTTTTCGGGCTTTTCTTTCTAACTTGAACCGTGATACTCAAATGCCAGTGAAACCTCGGGAAAAACAATAAACGTCATCCTTGCGATGACTCAAATTCTGTTTCAACCAATGAACGGCGTTCCTTGGGGACAGCTAAGGTGACGCTAGCTAGGTACACGGCGATTCTCCATCCGCACGAAGAGTTTCATCAAGAGTATTCTGCGATGCTCCCGATAAGATCGAATTGATGTGGGTGGAGACTGAAGACAAATCGTCTTGGATAAGCAATTAAAAAGTGAATCAGATATCCGGGAAAGACTTTTAGTTCAAGGGCAGAAGTTGCCAATAAAATGACACAGCCGTGGATCTATAGTACAGTACTTCCTTGTGTTCTGTAAGACAAGGATGGGTTCCTTCCTGGGGACATTGATCTTGAAACAGTTTCCGGCCCGAACGGGAGCGAGAGCGAGCAGTCTCTACGAAGGTCACAAAATTCCAACCAGTCGCTGCCAGATACAGCCTTACCAAAATAGTTTTATAGCAAAGATTGTTGAAATCTCAAACAGTATTGGACAATTTGTCGTACTTCTAAATGTATCTGTGATAGTGACAGTTTGTGCGTGACGGTATTCCGAAATTTGGGTTTTCTTTTGATATTTTAAGTCAAACCCTATATATCATTTTGTTCAAAACAGGTTAATACAGGTTTATTCAGAAGATATTTTGCGTTAACAAGCATGTACGAATTTTTATTCTGTACAGTGCTTGTTTAATGTTTCGTAGTTTAGTGTCACAGACTAAAAACTTGAACTTGAATCATCCTAGGATTACAACAGTTTGTTTCCTAACAAGGTAGAGCAACTTTTAGTCTTGAAAATTAACTAGTCTTTGTTTTATCTTTTCTTTCCCTCAGAAAGTCGCATGCGTCATGTCGGATCATTTGAAATTCTTCAACGCATTTGACACTGTGGCAAAACGCAAAGTTTTGCGTCGCTTGTCGCACGATTTGTGTCGTATTCCGCATGGCGCAGAATTTAGCGCAAAATCGCAGAAGTGTGAACCAGGGGTTAATACCCTCCCTCTCCTGTGGCTGATATCCAATGCAGCCAAGTTCTCAGGCTTGAAATATTCTTGGACTACGCAGCAACCGGATCGAGCAAGAACAGAAATACAACGAAAAATATTCGCAAGTACCTGTTTAAAAATCAGGTATTACATTGCCGATTACTCAGTGACAATTCATCATGCTCATGAAAGATAGGTAAGAATCCCGGCGTCACCAATCACATCCACATGGTGACAAAGGGTTAGCTACCTCCACGTAGCAACCTGAACAAAGTGAATGTATATGCATTCTTTTTTTCAGTGTTTTAGGCATTTTTATTGAAGGAAAAGGCTACTGGTATCACGGTATACAAGACAGTAGTTGAAGCAGAAACATCATATTTTGAGGTCCTGTTTAACAGATGGGAAAACGACCCTTCACAATTCAGTCCACCTTGAAAATGGCCTATGTCACGTGTTTGGCAACTTTGAGATTCCAGCGAAGCTAGACATGACATTTTTAATCTCCAGAAGCAGTCACTTGACCAATTCTGACCCTTAGCATTTTCTGAACAAACACGTTTGGGCCTGCTCTGCCCGCAGAGAAGAATTCAGAACTGTTCTATTTGATTGGCACCCCCGTTCTGGAAGAAAATATATTATCAAGAAAGTAAGTTTGGAAAGATGTGCTGAAGTTTCGCGTCGCAGGCTAACTGTTCAAGGGAAAAGTTCACTTCGAAGTTTTAGAACAAAACATTTTGCCTGCTGAAGTTGCCTGGGCGGTGATCAAAGTGGACTAATGAGAAAAGCAAATATTTTGGAAGTGTCTTGAATTGGGAATTCGGATAGTCGAGAGAATAACAACACAGGCGTCAGCACACATCAGAAAATCCAATTCTGCGGTGGCGTAGAGGTGTTGTCATTGGAGTATTTTCGTTTCTGAGTAGCGTTCTTTTGACGTAATGATACTTAGCTTGTGTGTCATTTGTAGAACTTTGCTCGATCTCGATCGTGTGGCTAAAGTGTCGGAAGTAAGCAGAGGCGTTATTAGCCAAAATGTTTGGGGGGGGGGGGGGGGCAAGGAATTTACCGACTGGCTGGTAATTTTTACCGACTTTTTTTGCAGAAAAAAACGACTGTTTTCAAGAAAATCGACTGATTTTCAGAAAAAACGACTGTTTTAACAAATTTCGACTGATTTTCAAAAAAAAAATCGAATGTTTCAATGAAAAAAATCAACTGTTTTTGGCGAAAAATCGCGGCACCTCGCGCCGACTCGGTTATTTTTTACCGACTGGCCGACAACATTGGGGGGGGGCGTCCCCCCCCCCCCGGTCGTGACGCCCCTGGAAGTAAGAATTGCAGTAACTCTTTGGGGTTGCTTCCTTTACCCCAGTTGAAAACTAGGCTAGGGCTAATCCATAGCTTAGAATTATATAATTAGCTGGCAATCCGACTCAGGTCCCTCCGCTAGTGCGTCATATTCTTCGTTTGCAAGCTACTACTCCAGCAAGGGTCGCTCACTATTTCAGCTAAACCGAGGCTCTGGAAAGCTACTCGAGGGCGGCATTGACCACTCCGGGAGGTATTGACATAAAAATACGCTTCATCCCACCACATCACTAATGTGCTTGCCAACGAAGATGGCGCTACTTGGGGCATATTATCCGTCTGTTTGAAGATAGACTGCCAAGAACGGTATTGGAGGAGTGGTGGCCAGAGGTAACCCGAAGAAGAGGAAGTACGCTTCGTCGCACCTACCAGCGAGACATGAAACACATCAATACGACAATCCAACCCGCTAAATGTAGGACACTAACCTAAATTCCTCGCGAATATCTTAGAAGTTGACAAAGAAACGAGTCAAATGATTTGGGAGACACTGGAAGGCTGGAAATGTGTGCTAACTAGCATTACATAAGTAATTTCCACTCTCTCTACGACAAATCTTGATCGTCATCGAAATTGTTCAAGCATCCGCAAACAAATAACTACAAGCACGATGCTATGGAGCGCCTAGTCACAGTAGGGTTTTTCTGTGTGGCAAGGTGTCTGGGCAGCAGCACGTATGGATGTGTCGATGGATGCCTTGGCGGCACAGGAAGAACTAAGTAAGGTAAGGCATTGATCCCTTGTAATTTCCAACGCTTGCGCGACACCGCGCCCAGTGGAGACAGGTGACGAAGCCCCACTCGGGCTGGAAGTTACTCCCGACAGGAGCCTCAACCTCAAGTCAAGTCAATACCGCTGCTGCAAGAACCATTATGACAAAAACCGCAGCAGTATTTGCCGCGACTGTTGAAACCGCGCCTGTCCGTTATTTACTTTATTGTTCGGGCAATTTCCAGAGAGTATAGACCTTCAGATGGAGCTTGGGAATGTTTTTGTGTACACGCTCACCAGAACTACGGCGTTATTAATTGCAATGTGCCTTTCGTGGGAAGTAATTTCGTCGTTTAATGGTTCTAATTGCAGGTCGTGGTAATGACTTCTGCAGTTTTGACAGTCGCAGGTTTTTGTGTTGGAGTACTAACACGTAACCTAATTATTTACTTAATGTTCCGATCTTCCCTGGGAACAGGAATGCGAGGTTGATGGGTTATTTGTTAACTATGTTACTTGTTCAAGGCTTCAGCGAGACCTTAGAACTCCAAAGTTCACACTCCGACTTTTCCGAAAGGATCAATAACGCTAATGCTCTTATGTTCTTGCTTACTGATTGTCTCGGTAGCTGAAAGACACACATAATAATACTGTTATTAGAGAAAACGATTATTAACCCTACAGGATTTAGTACTAGATAAACAGAAGTGCGTGACTGCAAGGAAACACCTGTGGATGTGTGGTGCTATTTTTGCTGGAGCAAGCGTCGATCAGGCTATTGATTGTCGAATGACGATCCAAGTCAAAACACAACTCTTACTGGATAGAACTTCCATGATAGAAGGGTTCTGAATTTCGTTTTTCGAAAAGCGTAGTACTTTCACCGTGAAATTAGCGATTTTCTTGTTAGCGCTTGTCGACTCTTTGCAGACTTCTTTCTTTCTGACGTAGAGCTTCGGTGCAAAATATTCGAAAACTGCTCGCGCCGGGGTTAAAAAGTGGGAAAAGCCAGTCAGAAGAAAAGGAGTTTGAATTGAAACACAGAAGATAGCCTGCTGCCTACCACGTCGGCGAAAATGAAAAATGCATATTGAAGCTTGAATTGTCTTGCCCTTCTGGTGTTTCGGCAAAGTATGCGAGATTTCGGAAACGCTGCCCAGCGAGCAAAGCTTAGCCCATCGCAAAAAATGTGTTAATTCAGTTCCTAGCACTACTTTCTACCTACTGCCTTTGAATTGGTCCAGAAAAAGCATGGAAAGCTGAAACTCCTGAGAAATCTCTGAATTCCAAATTTTTTAAACAAATAAATCGAGATATAGTTATCTGGACATTCCCTTCGCCCTCATATGTCCCAACCCGAAGTAATCCTTAATGCTCCTTGTTTAGTTTTGTCCACACTTTCTAATTTCCGCCAAGCATTGAACTTCGGGCGGAGCTTTACGGAAATAAGTTCTAAGAAAGCTGCTTCGGTTTCCAGAGGCGAAAACCGGTGCGGAAAGTTCGGCAACTTGTGCAGTTCAGTGCACAAAGCAGTGCGAAAACCATTGGAAAGAGAATCCGACTTTGCTTTCCAGCTCGCCAGAATTCTACTTGGGTATTCAGACCTGATCGGGTCTGATGTTTTTGGGATCGCAAAATATAAGTGGAGGGATACCTATGACTTCGTAAAAGTTGTCCGTCTGTCGATCTGTTAGCACGATAACTCTCGAAGGGATTGAGATATTTTGATCAAACTTGGCATGAGGACTGTTTTGATCAACGTACAGGTCAAGTTTGAAGATGGGTTATGCAGTACTATATTTAGGGGTGGGGGAGGGGTTGAAATTGAGGGGAACAAAAAATATTTTTAAAAAATAAAAGCTAATGAAATAATCGATTTAGGGGTAAGGGGACATGCTGAATCCGAGTATGAAAATCGCTTTCTCGCTGGACAAGAAGCTCACCCGGAATCCAGCAAAGGCCGGAAATCTGTGAGAAGTAAAAGTTTAATCTTAAGTTGATTAGAGGTTCGATTTAGGAGTAAGGAGACGTGGCAAGTCCGAATATGAAACTTATTTTTCATCGAACAATTAGTTCGGCCGGAATCCGACCAAAGCCGGAAAATTTGTTGAAAGTAAAAGTGTTATTTATATTTGGTAAGATGTTCGATTTACGGGTAAAAAAGACATGCTGAACTCGTATAGGACAATCATTTTCCCACCGGACGTACAAATCGCTCGGAATCCGGCTGAAACGGAAAATTTGTTAAAAGTAAATGTTTTATCTGAAGTTGATTAGAGGTTTGATGTAGGGGTACGGAGACATGCTGAATTAATTTTTGAGCTTTAGTTTTTTGCCAGACAAGTAGTTTGTCCGGAATCTGGCCGAAACCGGAAATTTGGCAGAAAAGAAGGAAGTTTTTTATCAATTTCGTCAAAGTAGATATGACGTAGGCTAAAGGGGAAACACACATGCTGAATCCCCACCTGATTTTGGTAAAATTCAGCTGACGTATCCGGTTTGCACTGTCAGATATGAACTTGGTCTTGTCAGATTATTACCATTGGCCTGTTTCTAAATTTTCTAAATTTTAATAGTAAAAACTTTTAGGAAGTCTGTCGAAGATCTAATATCTACAAGACCCAATTGTCTAGATCAAATATTAGATTTTTGGGACACCATCGAAACCTTTGGTCTTGTTTTGTTTGTCTGGCAATTGTTCTGGTTGTCTGGTTGCTTTCCCACAAAAAACAGCGTGTTAAAATGTTTTTGGGATCCCGAGACGTGAGTGACGGGATACCTAAGATTTCGTAAAAGTTGTCCGTCTCTCCCTCCGTCTGTCTGTCCGTCCGTCCGTCTGTCTGTCTGTTAGCACGATAACTATCGAAGGGGTTGAGATATCAAGGGGTTGAGTACAGGTCAAGTTAGAAGATGGGTCAAGTTAGAAGATGGGCTCTGTAGCCCTACATTTGGGGTTGAGGGAGGGGTTTCAAATTAAAGGGCGAACAAAAATATTTAAACAAAAAATTTTTTTTTAAAGCAATTAAGATAATCGATTTAGGGGAAAGGAGACATGCTGAATCCGAATAAGCAAAATATTTTCTCACCGGACAAGTAGTTGGCCCGGAATCCGGCCAAAACCGGAAAATTTGAAAAAGTAAAAGTTGAATCTGAAGTTGATTAGAGATTCGGCATAAGGGTCAGGATATTCTGCTGAATCCGAATACGAAAATTATTTTCTCACCGGACAAGTAGTTCATCAGGAATCCGGCCATACCTGTTAATCATTTTCTGCCAGGAAGTGCAGTTTGGTCGGAATCCGGGTGAAACCGGAAAATTTGTTAAAAGTAATTTTCTATCTGACGTTGATTAGATGTTCAGCGTAGGGGTAAGAAGACGTGCTGAATTCGTCTTTGAGCTATGCTTTTTGCCAGACAAGCAGTTCGGCGGGAATCGGCCAGAACCGGAAATTTGGCAGAAGTAAAGCAGGAAGTTTTGGCCAGTTTCGACAAAGTCGAGACCACGTATGATGTATGGGTATACACACATGCTGAATCCATATACGAACTTGATCTTCTCATCTAATACCATTGGCCTTAATCTGTTAAAGTCTGGATCATATATTACATTTTCGTGATCCCACTGAAACCTTTGGTCTTGTTAGTAGTATTTTAGTGTTTAGTATTACAGTTGGATTCTCCGCCAGAATGATGAGACAATAAGAGAATAAAACAGAAGAAACGCATGCAAACCTTTTGCACCCGATATTTGAAAAAAAAACAAGAATTGTTGGAGTCTCTGTTTGATACACATTCTTAAAGTTGCATGCTCTAACTTCAGTAGTATTCTAACCTTTCTAGCACTTCTCTGTAACGATTCGACGGGACGCAATCATGGATATGAAATCTTAAGAAAATATCCAGAGTTTGGGAATTCTGACGTCACTGGGCTGGCCGGCAGCCAGGAACTCCGGTTGGAACACGTCTAGTCGGAAGGAAGGGATCTTCTCAATGGTTTCTTAGAGGGATTTGAGAAAGCATCACGGGTTCATTGACTAATGTTAGGGAAGGAAAGTCAAAGTGCTAGAAGAATGCTGGCAAGTTGTGGGATCATGTGTGGGCGTATGAAAAGCAAAGCGTTCTGTTTGCTTTGGCTTCAAAGGCTGGACTGGATCAGTTGGAGGTAACAAAGCGAGCCACGATGATGGAGGAGTGGCAGTGGCTGTTATCAACCAGTTCTAAGATGTTTGGATGAATGTGGGAGCTGTAGTAGTGGAAAAGCATTCGTTCTTATTAGCTTTTCCTTTCAAGGTTAGAGTGGATCAGAGGTTGCGGTCAAAGAGAGCTACAAAGTATATAATAGACAAGTTCAGGAGCTGCGTTTGTTAGAGTGAATGAAAGCTGCATTAGATAGATGAATGGAGGAGTTGCTGCGGCTCTTATGGAGGAGTTGCAGTTGTCGAAAAGCATTTTTATTTGCTTTAAAGGTTTTGGTGGATCGATATTGATACTATAGACGAACTCAAGAGTTGCGGTAGTTGAAGGCTAAAATACAAAGGACTGTTATCAATAAGATTTACGATTTTTCGATGAATTTAAGAATTGTAGTGAGGGAAAGCATTCATTCTTATTCGCTGATGCTTTGGAGATTTGAGTGGATCACTGGCTGGGATCAAAGAGAGCTACAATATATAGATGAATTCAGGAGTTGAGTTTGTTGGTATCAATGAAAACCACAATGTATAGATGAATAGAGTAGTTGCAGCGGAAGTTATCAGTGAGTGTTACGATATTTGGATGAACGGAGGAGTTGTAGTTGTGAAAAAGTAATTTATGCAATACTTAAAAGTATTGCTAGCTTTCGCTTAAAAGTTTAGATAATATCGATACAGTAAAGGCAACGACGATATACAATGTAAAGGTACAGTGTATAGACGAACTCAAGAGTTGCGGTTGTTGGTATCATGAAAGCTGCAGTAGTGGAAAAGCATCCTGCAGTAGTGGAAAAGCATTCATTCTTTTCTTTTGCTGCAAGGTTTCAATGGATCAAACGCTGGGATCAATGAGAGCTACACTTTAGGCTATAGAGGAATTGAGGAGTTGCAATCGTTGGCATCAATGAACCTACAATGTACAGATGAAAGGGGAAGATGCGTTGGCTTTTATCAATGAGAGTTACGACGTTTACGGAAGAGTTGTATTAGTAGAGAAGCATTCTTATTACTTTTTGCTTTGAAGGTTTTGGTGGATGAGTCGTTGGGATCAAAGAGAGCTACAATTGACGAACTGAGGAGCTGCTGTCTTTGGTATCGATGGTATAGAACAGTGTATAAAATAACAGAGGAGTTGTAGTAGTAGCTTGGAATGAATGGTAAATTATTCTGACCCGCGGTCAACCCAACCAAAGTGTTAACAAGCGGCTGTAGCGGTTTACATGGTGCTTGTTGGTCTTAATGAAAGCTTCTATGTGTAGATGAATGGATGTCAGTGAAAGCTTCGATTTATAGGCGAATGCCTTGAATGAAAGCTACGTTGGCAGATAAATGGGAGAGTTGTAGGAGATGCCAGTGTGAGGATGTAGTAGTGGTTATTACATGAGGAGGATGGTGCTCGTTTGTCTTTATCATATACAGAGAGGAAAATTACAACGTTGCATCAGTTGCACATGAGTCCTACAAACAGTGAGACTTTTGAAAGAATCTTTGGAATACCACGAAAAAATTACGTGCCTTAATTTTCGCAGAGCTTGAGTTCGCGCCCCTGTCGGTTGATTATTGGTGACCTACTTTGTGTGTTTTGAAAGCCACTATTTATAGCTGATACAAATGAGACGAATGCGGTCGGTGATTTCAATGAAAGCTACGATGTAGAGATGGATGGGGGTGTTGAAGGAGAGGCCTGTGTCATTAAAGGAGGAGGTTAAAGGAGGATAGTCGTGCTCGTTGAGGGTCCACTTTCTCATCGGTAACAAGAAGGGTGAACGAAAATAAAGCAAAAGGTCAGTCCAGTAAAAGACGGAAGATGCATTAGGAACACGAGTGCAGGTTAGGTGTGGTCTCTAGGGCACAAGTACGTGTTCCCAGGTCTCTATTGAAAGAAACGAGAAAGTCCAAATCCCTATGCAGCCATCTGAGCCCGAGTGAATCGAATCAAACTATTCGATAATCTGTTGAAATTAAGAGGATCAAAACAGTCTTAAAGCGAAACCCGGCCATGGCAGCTTTTTGGGACTATAAATCGAAACTTCGTCAATGTACGTCATTGGTACATAAATGACCCAAGTCACAAATCACGTAAAGGTAATACAATGTTCCACTTCAAAAAAGCGTGAGGGTCCGCCTTACTCGGCTATTCTTTCTACATAAAACGTATTTACTCAAGAAAACTCAACTATCAGCCGCAATGAAGACATGCCTTGTCTATATGACCTTGACATAATAACAGAGAACCCGTCGAGTGTAAGGGTTAAACTGTTCTGCTCACAAACAAAGATTTTACGGTCCTCTCCTGCATTTTGCTTTAGCTGTGACTAACTCTGGTCTCCTTATGACCTTCATTGGTTTCACTGTCAAGCTTCGTCGAACTTTCTATGGGGCTTAGCTAAGTTTCCCTTTAAATGTATCCACTGGTCGACGTCACCTGATTTTCGATTCCTCTCTCTCCCCTTTATAAATAAAATATTGTCCTTCGCCATCCAGAAATAGAAAGCCGAGGACTCGTGGAGTAGCAGGAAAGCAAATTACTTACTAGAAAGAGAAAGCTGGAGCCGAAAGGAATACAGAATTGGATCGACTTTGAGAGCACGGTGATTGGTTAGAAAGACAGAGGCGAGATGCCAAAACAACGATGTTTTCGTGAATAGGGAAATGAACTTTGTAGGTTTGCTTCCCGTGATTCAAATTGAAATACAGTGGCCAGGGGCCCCGGCGATTTTAATAGGATTCGTATGCATTGCCCCATCCATAGCCGAGGGGTTAAAGTAGGTATTGGCACCTGACAGCAGTGTTGCCAAGAGTTCAACTCATTAAAGTGTCAAAACTCCTGGTAAAAAGGTGCTTTTGACACATCAACAAAATTTTTGTGCATTGTTAGCTTGCACGCTATACAGGGAGTTCACCTTTACCCGATGAAAACGAGAAAAGCCAACCAAATAATCTAACGTTGTGAGGTACCGTATGGGACTATTTTGGTGTTACAAATCAAAGTGGAGTACGTGTTTTTTGGGATCTAGCGCAGTAAACCAAAAGGAGGTTTTTCAGACGTAAAAAGTGTCGTTTGCGGTCATTTGTACGAAAATGTGTCATATTCTGAGAAATGTCGCATTGTCACCCAGAGGCAAAAAGTGTCGCACTTGACAACCCTGCCTGACAGGCTGCACATATAATTCCATGGTCCTAGACATTAAAACAATGTAACGGAGAGATTTACATTTTTTCTTCGGTATAGTTGTTCTGAATTTTCACTATGTAGAATCGAGCGTGCCATACGATAAGGCTGCGCTACATTTGAGGCTAAAAGTAATTTTTTCATGCATGACCTGGGGTTGTGGGATTTGGACCTTAGTTCGAAATGGTGCTTGACAATCTAGGCATCCAATGCGCAGTTCGCGTCATTGTTTAGAAGTCACAGTTTTTGGAGCGAAGTAGGAAAGTCGGCTGCCGACAGCGGAGTCCAGCGAGGGGTCGGGGAACTTTGAATTTGAAAAGTTGCCGACCCCTCAAAGAATACTAAACAGAGGAAGGAAACGGTGCGGCTTTCCAGTTTTGAATTCTGGCGACAGCCTTCCTCGTTTTAGTATGCCCTTCCTCGTTTTAGTATCCCCTTCCTGGTTTTAGTATGCCTTCCTGCTTTTCTCGCGTTCCCTTCCCTTCCTGGTTTTAGTCGACCCCACTGGAGCAGACCGGGAGACTTGCGATGTTTACGTTTTTTCGCACATTACGCTTCTGGAAGAACTGAAACATCGGAGACAAACTAAACTAAAGTGAGATGCCGTCGTGTAGCAGAGGCATGCTTCCTTGAACAATTACTTAACCTTGCACAATGTTTTTTTTTGTGCTAAATAAAACGCTATAAACACAATGCATGCACACGAAAGTATTGAGGAGCACTCAAGGAACTGCTTATACTGACTAGAATTTTATTTTTATCACAGCAAGTGGTTGAAATGAAACTGTCTGTCCAAAGAAGCATACCACTACAACCACGAAGCCACGACACAGAAAGGGGAATTCGAGCAGTTAAGCTGCGGGTAAACAATTTAATTTCAAGGGCTTTAGACATTAAAAACAAAAGAAAAGAAGTGCAAAATAATTCAGATAGTCCTTGTCGCCAATTTTATAACCTACACCCCTACAGACTTCCCAAGCAAAATTTTTAGCCAGATAAATAGAAATGGATAATATTATGTTCTGGTCAGTACAGTGTCAGTAGAGCAAACAATTGCTTCCTTGATCACAGATATTTGAAACCAGAGCAAATTAACACTAGGGAGTAGCGCCAAGATTGGAAAAACTGCCACACACTCGAATTGAAGCCATACTAACACCACGAGCGTTAGAGAACGTCCCTACTGAAACTCGTTCAGTCGTTCATGAGCGCTGGTTCTGTAACTTCATATTCTGGACACAGCCAAATAGGATACAGCCGCTCCTGTTCCCGCAATGTGTGCAGACCGCACCTTTTCTTTACTATAAATTTCTAAACCCGCAAGTCTGTCTCGCTTTGGATGCCGCAATCGTACAGGGAAGCGCTACAAGTATGGCCCGTTTGCGAAGCATGGAAAGCATAGGTCTTGGCGCTACTCCGCAGTGTTTGTCTCGCTTTGGATGCCGCAGTCGTAGTGGGTGGCGCTACAAGTACGGCCAGTTTGCGAAGCATGGAAAAGTCTACCAGACCAACGTATACTACGAAATTCATTTGTGTGTGTCAATCAGTGACTTTCATTCGAGGATAAGCTAAATGGAAAGATAAATCAGCTGAAAGATACCAAAATGATGTCCTGTGTGCTTGAATCGGATCCCTTAGTATTTCTTATCTGTCTTTGTTCAAACCCAGATTACGACCGAAAGGACGGAAAAACAACACAAAGTCGTGAGCGTTCATTTGATGGCGTTTTAGGATCCTAGAAACACGAAGAGGTGAGTAAGAGGACAGTGTGGGGTAAAGAGCTGACGGTTTCGACAGCTTCCTGTGCTGTACCGCAGTAACCCAGAGCAAAATAACACTAGCAGCCAGACTTGAAAAAAGTGACACACTCAAATAGCAGCGACCTAGCACCACAAGCGAGAGGGAACGTCCCTACTAAACTCAATCAGTCGTTCAATCCGATAATTTCATGTTCCGAAGACACCAGGAAAGAAGATACAACCTCCCCTGCTTCCACGATTCACCACTGCATCTTATATTTACTAGAATTTTCTAAGCCTGCAAGTTTATCTCGCTTTGAATGCCGCGAGCGTACTGCATGGGCGGCGTTACAAGTAAGGCCCGTTTGCGATGCATGGAAAGCGTAGGTTTAGCGCCTTGGTGCTAATCCCTAGTGTTATGTTGCTCTGCAGTAACCTTCCAGAATTCCCAAAATTGTTTATTTTTGACATCTCTGTTTCATTGTGATACCTTTATTTATTGAGTTACTTTTACTTTATTCTTTTTTCTGTAGTTGCTTACATTTCATATCTGAAACAGCAATTTTTTCATGGGACGAACCGGAGCTCACTTTCGATGTACCTTAAACGACTAAACTCTCTGATCATCCCTGTCACGTTGGCATTTGTAAAAAAGATCCTGACCTCGAAAAAGAACAAGACAAAATTGATTTTCCCAAACGAACCGAACTCCCTTTTGACGTCCTTGTTAGGCCTCTGACGTCTATTTTTAATTTGCTTCCTTTGATCTGTTTAAAATAAAGATTTTCAATAACTGGGAAAGTTCAGATCTATTATGCGAGTGTAAAAATAGTGTCACAGGGATAGCGCTGATGAATGAACAATGGAATGGATAACAAAAAGGTCTAAGTGGAAGTGAATCGATCGAAAGCTATAATAAATAAGATTTATCTTGTGGGCAAAACTAGTATGTCAGAATTGGGGAACGGCAGTAAATCATGTGTCATATTGTAATGCCGAATCACGTAAATTATAGCAATCTAATATCACCATTTTTCGAAAATATATGTGGTCTCGCAGCCCTTCCCTAAGATTTAATTTTTCTAACCTTTCCCGGGAAATCGCAGCAATGGGATTAGCAAAAATGACAGAAGCCTTAGATTGAGCACCTTTCTACGAAAAGGATCCCTAATACTGTTTCATGGATAGTTCCGAGAAAGAAACATTGGAGATAGAAGATTTAGAGATGTTGTTGTCTTAGCATGAAAATCAAGTATCTTTTGATAGATCAAGGGTCTGCACTGTCCGAAGTCTCATAAGAGATAACACTTTGGACAGTATGGAGATTGCTGTCTCGTCAGTTCACCACTATATTCAGGCGTGTTTGTTTCACATTTTGCAAATGTTGAATGACATTGTAGCAGAGAGCACGTTCGGTTATACCAAGGATGAACTACAATGATGGTCGTCAGTGGGGGTCATCAGTCAGAGTTGTCAGTGGGGGAGGCAATGAAAAGAAACCACCAGCCTGACCCTAAGAACGGGGACAACTAGTATCCTGCTCGACAAAACAAATAGAAAAGGCGGGATGACAAACAGGCGATTGATAGTAAATAGACAAATGTAAATACTGAAGGATGTTTTCCGCAATCCCACTAGAATTTGTTGCTCGAAAAGAATCACACGTGTGGCTCCACGATCGTTTGTGTTGCCCACAAGTGTGTTTCCACAACCAACAAGGTTCTTATGGCTCGAATTTGACAAACAACTGGAGAGGTTGTTCTTCCATCTTTGGCGGGAAATCCAAATTTAGCGGCAAATTAAAGTCCGAACAAGAAATGTGTGTGCTGTACTGTGAAGGTACAGAAAAGTATTCCGAATTATCGGGAATGAGAGAGGAATGAGAGATTAACTACAGATAGATCAGATTAATATTCTAAGTAGCTCCTCACAATCCTTCAGGTGCCAAATCCTTCTTGACAAGCTCCCATCTTGCCAGTACAGTTTTGGAAAGAACACCCCTTTATTCCGCCGGCTTTTTTTTTTAAGTATGAGCGGTCAAGTCGCTCAGAAGATTTTACTGTCATTACTGTCAAGAACCACACTTGGCACCTCAGAAGAGCCACATTGGAGCACATAATAGATAGATAGATTTATTAATTGCTAAGCAGCCCGAGGGCCATGGCAACAAGAAATCACAAAAAATATCACATACTAGAGGAAAACGCACAAAACAAAATAAGAACACAAAAAAGAGAAAAAGCTCCTCCTTAATCTTAATCTTTCTCTTCTCCAATAAAATTGAAGCTGAGTTGCCGTACAGCGCCACAATCCCTTTTGCTACCCTCTACCCCTGGTCTGTATAAGAACGATTCAAACTCTAGGAGACAGACTACTACTGTGGCGAAGGGACCCTTGGAGAGCTGAGGTCTAACCGACAATCCTTAGCATAGGCTCGTTGCCAATCAGTGATGACATTAAAGGACCTCTTTTGCTTATTCTGCCTTTCATATTATCCCTAGTTCCCTTAGGGGATTATAAGATTCTGGAATGCCCGCCTTTCGCCATTGTTTCGTTTTGTACCTACTACTTTTTTAGCGCTTTTTGGGCCTAGCCGAGTTTGGAAGTCATACAGCGCAACGACTTCGAAAGTGCCAATGCCCGTCAACAACTCTTTCACAAATAAGGACACACGAATATTGCGAAGCTTCAAAGTATTATATTTCATTTTGGAAGACATGGTTTTGACATGGAAGACATGGACCACCTTCTGTTTTGGACTTCTTTTGTTTTGCTTGGTTTTCCCACTTTTTAACCAAGGCACATTAAGTGTTCAAATATTTTGCGACCAGCCGCCGCGTCGGAGAGAGGAAGGCTGGATATAGTCAACAAGCGCTAAAAAGAAAATCGTTAATTTGTCGTGGAAGTAATGGTATTTTTGAAAACGATATTTCTGAGCCTTCTCATCTTGAAAAGATTATTCTAGTAAGAGTTGTGCTTTAAGAGAGATCCCTTGACACGTCTCCTTGTCTTGCTTCCTACTACCTGGGAGAAAGAAGATACAAGCTTTACCAGGAAAAGATATTACGGAGTTCGTATTGAACATGTTCTTGAAGTGCCGATTCTTAACCACCTAAGCATGACTTGGAAGACCCAATTTTCCCTTGGTAGAACGTGAGAGGCAAACTTATAATGAGGTCTGTCAGAGTTCCCACGAAGTTATTGGCATAACTACCTAGATCTCTCATGTTACTGGTGCCCCAGAACTCAACTTTGACTAAGCTTCATCTCGCTTCCGAGGTTGGTTCTCCTTACGTCATTGCGGTAACGGGAACCGTGTCAACATGTAGACTAATGGGATTGACCTTTAATTACATTTGAAGGACTCAAAACTTTCTATTGGGAATGCGTATAGGTGTAAACGGGATGTACTTGAACAAGAAAGAGAAGAGAAGGAGTCAAGAAGTCGAGGGGGGTGCGGGGATAGGGATAGGGGTCGTCGAGATTCAGACTGGCAGCTCGATTTATTGCTCCGACCACGATGTCTGCCCTCACAGAAGGCTAGTGCAGCTTCGAAGAAGCATGGTGTTTGACTTTGAGAACCAAATTTGAAGAGAGGTTGTCATCCAGTTATTTCACCTCGTTCGGCGTGGTTTTGAACTCAAGTTACATTCCCGGTATAGCAATCAAGACCAGACTAGCCGTTGAGAAACCGTCAAAATGTCAGGATGTATACCAATATATGGATCTGTCAGACGATGGCTCGTTCAGTCCTATGAAATATGGGTCCAAGACATGGCCCAAAAAGGAAGCCGATACCGGTCACTCAAGGTTTCCGACCATGGCTATCTTCGAAGAGTCCGCGGCGTACGTTTCAGAGACATGAGCTGGTCCACCCGGAATGAAGAAACCTTACGACAGTGCTTCTAGCCGTGTGGTCGGTTAAGAAGCGCCAATTGACATGGTTTGAGAACAAGAGCCGCATATATGAAGACTCTCTGACGAAGAAGGCACTTGCCCCAATCTCCCAAGCCAAAAGAAGACATAGCTGGATACCCTGAAATCGGACCTCGAACAAGGGATTCGTCTTGGATTCAGTCTCAATGCCATCAAAGATCAATTTGCATCGCCAAGTTAAAAATCGTCTTAAAGCGTAATCGAAAAGGGCTAAGATAGTCACCTGTTCACTTAAATATGCTTCAAGACCCGATGAAAATGCATTACTTCGTTACTCCGCTATTCACGAATAATCGACCTTCGTATAGTGGACTTTCCCTGTCGAATTTGTGGTACCTCTATGCGCTTGTACCTGTGTTTTACGCTTGACGAAAGTGATTTACGAAAAATAAGTGTTCGCGCGGCCAGAGTGATCGCCCAGCTCACCACTGGCCCCTGAAAAGCCGCGTTTGCGTCGAAATTCAAATTTTCCGCCTCACAGTGGAACTTTGTGTCTTGAGGACGGCCGTAGATATTCCGCACGTCCTAGTGGAGCACATAGGAAAAAAGAAAAGAAAAATACCCCTAACACAATCCAAATAATTCAAAATGGTACAAAAATAATTCGGCTTTCTCTCTGCGTCCTGAACAAAGGAAGTAAGGTAGCGTTCCACGGGCTTATTATCCCTTACATTCGTTACAATTTTGTTATAATTTCGCTCCACCGCCCAATATGATAAGAAAATTAGCTCCTCCCTCTTATGATTTCGTTCCACATGAGTTACAACCATTACAATCTACTGATGATGACCGTGAGCGTCATAAGTGATAATAACTATCGATTCAGCAGGAATTCGCCTGAGGATGGGCAGAATCTGTATCGTCGGTCTGCACTATTATTCTTTTCATTTGAGAGAGGATAATAACTACCACAATAGTAGCTGGCTCTTCCATCCCAAACCATAATAACTTCCCTGGAACACAACCTAAGATTCAACTCCAGGGCCTTACCAGCCGGCTGTCAATAACGTCTATAACGTATGCATCGTCATGCCTTGAATAGACGAACTTGGTTGGAACGGTCAGCGTACTAACTTTTCACGACGTTGGAACGAAAATAGTAACTAAATAGTTACTATTGTTACAAGGGTGGAACACGCTCTAACACTCAGCTGGATTCAAACCAAAACTCGAGACTGCTTACGTAAAGGACCGTTCACGGTTACATTTAAGGCGCAGAATTTCTAAACTATCCGTGCTATAATACTAATAATAATAACAACTTTATTGCTTCAAGACCCCGAAGTAACTTGAATGGACAGGGGCGGGTGATTGCGGACTAGATTTCCCACGCGGATTTTCCGCACCGTCGTAAATGGAAAAGATGAGATTCAACTTGATGATCAAAGTGCAGAAAAAAACGGCCTGGAGATTCTGATCATGAGTTCGCACTATCAGCTGACATTTACAAGTAGGCAAGGCTTATGAATCGTTGTACCATGATCGCAGAATTTATGTCAGCAGAGGTTAAACCATTTTTTGAGCAAATACTCTATACGATCAAGTCCGGACACGCCAGTGCACCTTGGGAAGAACGAGAAACATCACCTAAGCGAATCCTCAAAATTAGTTCAAATCCTATCTAAACCAATCAACAACGTTTGGTGTGGTGACGATATTGACTCTTTGCTAGGCACATGTCGATTGTTCATCCGCACGAAGAATTAGTCGTGAAGATTATACTCTAGAAGTCAAAAACACGCCAGTGATCCTCAGGAAGAAAGAGAAAACCTCGCCCTCACGACTCAAACTCAACAACTCAAATCCTGTGCCAACCAATCACGACGATCGTTGGGGACAGCTGTGGTGCCGCTTCTGACTCTTCCGCTAGGTACACGGCGATTTTGCATCGGCAAGGAGAGTTAGTCATCAAGAATATTGTAATCCTGTTGGTGTATTTGACAGCATCCATGGCACAAGCACAGGCGGATCCGACTGAGCTCTTATGGGTACTTCTCAGTAACCAAAAAAGCGTCTTCACATTTAGCCGGTTTCCAAGCTTCAGACCTAATGAAACAAATTTTTCCCCTTCTCTGGATTAGGTCGGGCTCTCTTGGAATTGTTCCAGTTATCTCTCATCGATCTACCAACTGAATTGATAAGTTGAATTAGTTAGCATTTGTACTGATGGAAAAATCTGACGTGACGTTAGAAAAATCAGAAAGAAAAGAAGACGAACAGTTAGGAAACGTCGTGCTTTTGAAAGGTTTAATTTCCGAAGAGATCATGACGTAACAGGGGGGCGTACAGGATGTTAGGAAAACTATTGCCCTTTTACGACCAATACCGCTTGATACTTTGCCTTATGTTACCATCTACTGTCCAGGACCTTAAAGCAAAAGTCTCACTAGAAATGATTTTTCACGATGAAATGGTGTCGGAAATGGTGTCGAAATAAAGTTGTCCAAGAATCCCATTCCTTTTGATTTTAAATTAGCGATTTTCTTGTTAGCGCTTGTCGACTCTATCCAAAGCCTTTCCACCCTCCGACGCGGTGGCTGGACGCAAAATATTTGAAAAGTGAACGCACAGTGGTTAAAAAGTGGCAAAACCGAGCAAAACACAAGTCCGAAACAGAAGGTAGACCTGATACGCAAGGCCGTATGGTGGTAGGTGGTTGACCCCCCCCCCCCCCGAAACATACAAAAATCATCATTTTTACAGGCTTTTCCCTCTGATCTATGTCTTTTTTGTACTTTTTTTTCCGACCCGCAGGCAACCCCCCCCCCCCGAAAGGCGCCCCCCCCCCCGAAATAAATTCCTGGATACGCGCCTGTTGATACGGTACCATGTCTTCCAAAAGGAAATACAACACTTTGAAGCTTCTCATGTCTTAATGTGTGAAAGAGTTGTTGGCGGACCTTGAAGCTTTCGCCGAAGTTTTGAGTTGCATGACTGGCATGCTCAGCTCTGTAGAAAGCGCTGAAAAAGTGTAGTCTAACCCCTATTTGGACACTAATTGACTTTCTATATTGCTTTTACTTCTCACATAGACGAATATACGAGCATTTTATAAGTAGTGAACTGAAAGACAAAAATGCTCCTCAGCCAGGATTTGAACCGAGGACCCTCTGCTTACAAGGCAGGCGCTCTTACCATTTGAGCTACCTAGGGGCTTGTCAACAGAGTTCGCAAACCACTATAATAGTCTGGTAGAAGCCGGCAATGGGTGATCCCGTCGAAGACAAATTCATCTAACCAGTTCACATCCCCATGTCACGGAAATTAATGATAATACAATAGATGGCACTTTACCCAAGGGACTTGTATCGTGACCAATAAACCAGAAACGGTTTTTTCGAAGTTAATTTAGAAGTCTAGGATCCTTCAGTGGAGTCCTAGACTTTTTTCTGGCTTATTGGTCATGGTACAAGTCCCTTGTGTAAAGTGCCATCTATTAAAATAGGAGCATTTATATATATTTAGTTTTTACATGTTCACGTTTATATATTATGAATTACTTTGCTTGGAAACATGGCTAAGTGCGAAATACCTTTTCCCAGATTCTGGAAGCCAGACTATGTGTTTAACATTAATCCTGCAGTAATGTCCTTCATTCACCAGGAGTCCTAGCTTATTCGATACAGTGGGAACTGGTAAATTTTTGCAAGTGCCGAAGTCCCATTTTTGGGGCAAGTTCCAAAGGAATACTGTTTTGTAGCAAGGTCCTTGGTTTTCCGTTTCAGGCCAGTTTTGTGGAGATTGGAGAAATAGGAAGACGAAACAGTATGCTTTTAGCTCCTGGGGTATAGATGTGTCATTAGAGTATCCGCTCCCCCATCCTGGCTCAGGGGTAACTGGGTGTATGCGTTGCCGTGGGAACTTGGAAACTGTTACGGTCAGAACAAAGAAACCGACTCTTGATTCTGTTCAAGCTTTAAGATAGATGGCGGGTCGTCCGTTTTAGGTACTTTTGTTTGTAAAGTGGAAACCAAGCTAAACATCACTCAGAGTGACATTATGGCTTAAGGAAAACAGATTTAAAATTAGTAGAGAATTATATTGAATATGGAATATTGGAGACCCTCTGGCCATTTCAAAGAGCCTCGTTTGCTAGAACGGTAGGACCTATACTTCGACGCAGGACTTCCCATCGACCAAGCTCAATCATTCCCCTGTCCAAGTCAAGCATCAGGGCATTGCCGAGTGCAGGTGTCATATTTTTGTCGTTTAACGTAACTTTGCCCTATCCAGAATCTGAAATAGAGTAACTCGTGGCTGAGCCGCATACTCTGGATACTTAAATAGAAATAGTGATAGCTTACCTATTCTAGGTACGTCATAAGGCCGTCTCTCTCGTGGTTGTCGTAGTAAAAACTGACTGGCTAATGATCTGCCATTCTTATCAAAGGTTTCCACCATATTCAGTTCTCTATCCAGATCTCTATCCTCAACCTCTTTTTTGGGCTCCTTCTTTTTGCCCTTCTTTTTGGGTTTCTTTTCGGCGGATTTCTTAATTGGCGCTAGCGGTGTGCGTTTGGACAGGGCGCCAATGTATTGTGCAACATTATAAAGACCCGGCTGTCGGGTTCCGGTACTGTGGGCGAGTCCAGTCCCGATCCGGGTCTCTGACTGGTTGTTATCTCCCTTCCATTGTTCCGTGGCGGTGAAAGTGACGGCTATGCATGTTAGCGCTATCAACAGTCGAGGGCGATTACACATCTCTTAAGTCAGTTCCTCGTATAGACACTGTAGAAGCCTGTTTTCTTTTAGCCACATTTTTTAACTGCCATTACGGGCCACGGTGGAGGGAGCACACTGCCTATCCCTGCTAAGCACCGCTACTGACTCCCCGGGAGAGACCGGAGCGATCCTGACTAGTCGGGGATCCACCCACACTTCGCGGCGACGCAAAGGCACGGATATATCCGCTGGGGGCAAGTGGATCTCGGATAGGATGGAGCCTAAACCAAGCAACAGGGTGACTCGATGAAGGCGAAGTGACTCATGTCGCTGATGTTGAAAAATGAAGGATGCGACTGAAGTTTATTCACGCCACGTGCGTGGGCGATTCGTAATGAATATGTGTCGGCAGAGAAGTTCAAGACAGGGCAAATCGTTCCCCACAGATATGAAACTGTTCGCTCTTCCGAAAGAATGGTTAAGGATGTTACGCTTCGCTAGCTTCCTAAGGGGGTTGGAGAACAGTTTTAAAATTCCTAGTGCGTGGTGTCAAGTGGTTTTGTTTGGTCTTAGGCATTGGGACATTAAGAGCGTCTTCCACCCTACTTACCGTAGTTACTACTCATGACGTCACGTGATCCTGACGTCAAAGCTGGAACACATTTTTCTTTTTTCGGCCAAATATCATTTAACGGGCTAATCGGGCCAATCACGCCACAGAGATCGAAGTTAACACACTTAATACGCTCCCGAGCGTGATAAGCAAGTAGTTAATATTTTAAGAAGGTTGGAACCGTCAGCGTACTAACTTTTCACGAGGTTGAAACGAGAGTAGTAACTAATAGTTAGTAATGTTACAAGGATGGAACACTCTAACACTCGGTTGCAGCCAAACCAGAACTTGAGACTGCCCACGTAAAGGACCGTTCACGGTTACGTTTAAGGCGCAGAATTGCTTAAACTATCGTGCGATAATACTACTAATAATAACAACTTTATTGCTTCAAGACCCCGAAGGCAGTAGCAAAGACAAAAACGGCCAAACACAGAGAACATTAAACAAAATCACCGATAGCAACCATAGAACTGTAAGAAGGGTCCTTGCTCCCCCTCTGAACAAACAAGGTGAGATCATTCTAGTTAATTTATTATTTTACAATAGGCCTCCGTTCAAGATTTATTTTCATTCCTTTCTAACGGATATTACTTGACAGTTCTTTTACCCCAACTCAAGTTTCATGCAATAAATCACGCAAGTTTCAGGACCATCTCACACAGCATAATAAACAGCTAGTGCTGCATAAAGCTTATAACAGCCAATCAGACGTTGGCAGTTCTAAGGGATAAACTTCTACCCCCGCCCCCACAATAATGTCTCCCCTCAAAGCAAGTGGGATCGAGAAGAGAACTATTCGGGGAATTCTGACCCAACCGTTCTTCCGTGGACATCCCCCCGACCAGGAATAAGACGAGATTACTAACGTAAGTTTCTTTTAGGTATTTCTCATCAGATTAACAAGGCCACGTTAGTACCGGCTCTTCAGACCTTCATCCAGGGGCGTCACGACTAGGGGGGACGCCCCCCCCCCCCTGAATGTTGTCGGCCAGTCGGTAAAAAATAGCGGAGTCGGCGCAAAGCGCCGCGAATTTTCGTAAAAACTGTCGATTTTTTTCTTGGAAACAGTCGATTTATTTTAAAAACAGTCGGTATCTCGTAAAAATATTCGATTTTTTCTTAAAAATAGTAATTTTTCTTAAAATCAGCCGATTTTTCGTCAACACAGTCGGTTTTGCTCAATAATAGTGGTTTTTATCTGCAAAAACAGTCGGTAAAAATGACCAGCCAGTCGGTAAATAACTTGCTCCCCCCCCCCCCAAAAAAATACAGTTTGGCTAGTAACGCCTCTGCTTTGATCACCATCAGCTTATACTGTTAAAGGAATCTCTAAACTCATTAGCATTAATTCATTCACCTTTATATCGTTTCTAAAAGTAACAAGACCAAAGGTTTCGATGGGATCCCAAAAATCGAATATTTGATCTAGACAATTGGGTCTTGTCTTCGCCAGGTCCAGTCTTCGCCAGACTCCTTGAACCTTTTTAATATCAAAATTCAGAAACAGGTTAAGGCCAAATAGCTAATCATCTGTGAAAACCAAGTTCAGATATGGATTCAGCATGTGTGTTTTACCCCTATAATTCATATCTGTTTTGACGAAAACTTCCTGCCTTACTTCTGCCAATATTCCGGTTTCGACTGAATTCCGGAACTACTTGTCCGGTGAAAAAAGAAAGCTAAGAAACGAATTCAGCGTATCTTCTTTCCCCAATATCGAACATCTAATCAACTTCAAACAAAAATTGAACAAATATTTTCCGGTTCCATCCGGATTCTGGGCGAACTATAATATGTCCGGGTAAAAAATGATTGTCACGTACGGATTCAGCACCACTTCTTACTCCTTAATCGGATTTCTAATCAACTACGAATAAAACCTTTACTTTTAACAAATTCTCCGGTTTTGGCCTTATTCGGGACGAACTACTTGTCCAGGTGGGAAATGATTTTCACACAAGTGTTCAGCAAGCCCTCTTACCCCTAAATCGGACATCTAAAAACATCAAATGAAAATGGTTTTCATCATCGTGTTCAGCATGCCTTCTTACACCATAATCGACTATCACATTAGCTGTTTCAAAATATTTTGTTTGTCCCTTAATTTGACCCCCCAACACCCCTAAATGTAGCGCTACAAAGCCCATATACGAACTTGACCTGTCCGATGACCCAAAGAATCCTCACACCAAGTTTCATCAAGATATGTCATTCCCTTCGAGAGTTATCGTACTTACAGACGGACGGACAGACGGACGGACGGACAGACGGACGGACGGACAGACGGACAACTTTTGCGATGTCATAGGTATCCCTCCACTTACGTTTTGGGATCCCAAAAAAATTACTCTTGTGTCTGGAGAAATCGTGATGTTTATTTGGGTTGTCGACGAAACGTCCCCGTGACAAAACGTCGCCATGGCGAAACGTCCCCGATCGAAACGTCCCTGATCGAAATGTTCCCTGGCAAAACCTCGCCGGCTATAGAATTTTTTGTTTTCATCGATGAGGGTAGGCCTATGAAATTACTGATTGCGTCATCAGTTCAGAAAAAAAATGTTCTTGGAATATTCACTTTTTAAAACACAATGGGTTGTGACTACTGCAGCATTTAACCGATACTCATGAAACAACCAGTCAAGTGTTACTCCCGGCTATAGCCATTCCTTAAGGAAAGCGCAACGTTTCGTCGGTAAACCGTTCATTTAGCCCTTAGAAAGCGGGTAGACTGTTACCATAGTAGATAGGAAAGAGAACCCATACGCACGCAACTACACGCTACCATATTCAACGTTACCGTGTCCACACCAACTTCGAGTTCAACGCTACTATATTTGGCGGCTCTTCACTGAGCTCACTCAGGGCACCGAAGTTTAGTAGACCTAACTGGGGTCGTCAGCCTCGATTTACAGTCCGTCACGTACTCCCCCCCCCCCCGAAGGGGAGCCTTACACAATTACTTGATCAAACTCCGAGAATCTATACCTGTGTTCCATTGCCATCCTGCGACCTAACCTTTCCACACTTATAAAACATCCAGCCATCTTTCACCAAACAGGCACGAACCAAACCTTTCCTTCCGCAAATCACCCGGTTCTAAACACTCACGCACTTCCATCCATACTTCCACACATAGGGCAAGGACCTTCTTTCCCTTCTCCTCCCTATATATTTTGGCGAATAGTTCTGGTAAAACTTAACGCATAGCCATAGTCGTTCTAGAAGAGGTAAAGGAATTCGTACTGCAGAAGCCCATTTAGACTCGCGGGGGTTCCATGATTTAGCTCATTTTCTGCGAAAGGTTTTTGACGGTTAATCCACTATTGCGAGCGCTGTGGCAGCTTTCGGCTTTTCGGTTTTCACCTTTTTTTTTGTGGAGCTCATAGCTCGTGAACCAGTGCATGTATCAAGTTCAAACTTAGTACACTTGTGGGTATTGTGGTCTATCTGTGCTTTTGGGGTTCCCAACTCCCCCACCCACCCGGTTCAGGGGCAATTGGGCAAAGATTGCCGATTGATTTGAGTTCATAACCAGTGGACAATGACAGATATCAAGTTGAAAGCTGGTACAACTGTTCGCACTGGAGTCCAGTTGTACTTTAGTGGGGGTCCCGCCCCCCACATCCACCAGGTTCAGGGGCAATTGGGCCCAGATTGCCCATTGAGTGGAGATCATAAACTGTGAACAATGACAGAGATCAAGTTGAAACCTGGTACAAGTGTTGGCGCTGGGGTCTAGTTGTTCTTTCTAGGGGTTCCACCCCTCCCCCCCTCAACCCACCCACCTGTTCAGGGGCAATTGAGCACAGATTGCTCATATAGTAGAGTTCATAGCTCGTGAACAAGGCCGTATCCAGGGGGGGGGGGGATAGGAGGTTTGTCCCCCACCCGAAATACAGAAAAAAAAAATCTTTTTATATGCTTTAACATCCACATGAAACTCACACACTAGAGAAGAATCTGGACTACGGAGAATACAGATAGGCTTTTGGAAAAGGGCTTCCCACGCTGGATTCGAGGATTCACTTGTCACAAAAATCTGTCTCCAGGAATTTATGCGTCCGGTCAGCCTTTCAAAGTTATGTGTCACATCTGGAAAATGGGGGTATCTAGACTTGATCTAGACCCGGATCAAAGAGTCGTCTTTCCAAATTTGTATTTATTTTAGCGTTAACCTTCTTCGAATAAAGAACTGTGTCTTCACGTAAGCATCTGATGGCTTCGTGATTGCATGGAACTGAGAACAACAGACTTGTTAGGATTAGTAAATCATCTTATGTCCGCTTGAATTTGGCGGTCTTCTTTGTTGATACAGTACAGGTCAGTTAACAACTTTAGGAAAATAACTGAAACCTAACTTCCATCCACCAGAAGAAGTTTCAGGGTCTCTACCCAACATGTAGGAAGTTAGAGCTAGGCCTAGTTTTGCCTTTTTAGGGTCCAGACATGATTCAACCCCTGTGGAGGGAGGGAGTCTTTGAATGTTTCTAAATTCTTCGAGTTCTTCCAGCGTTGCTGTATTGTTAATGTGTTTGCCACTCAAAAACAGGTGAAATTGATTTGGCCTTAGTGGACAATGATTTCGTCACAAGTTCCTGATCACGCTGACGTCGTGTGTCCTTCCCTGTTTGGTTCACATATTATTCGTCAGATGAAAATTGATCTTTTTCTTTCGTCGGAATTCCTCCTGATAAACGGTGTTCGGCATCCGACCTTCTTCAAAAGCTTTGCCATTGTCTCTTCTCGTGTCAGTCTCAAGCCTTTGTCGGCCAAGCTGGTTGTTAGGAAGATTATGAAACCTGTGGTGTTGAGTCTCTCTACGAAGTCAACGCTCTTGGTCAGGTTGAAGTCCCGGTTTTCAACACTACTGGGAGGCACATCCGTCTACATCGTGGTCAGAAGTTCGCCGATTTTCGTATGTCAACGACGATAAACTTCATCCAGATTCAAGTAGGGACCCAGTATCTTCGAAATCCAGTTCTGCCCAGCACCAACAGGCATCAGACAACTACGACTGAACTGTCAGAAGTTTCATAAAAGATAACACGAGGATGCGCGGTTTCAACAGATAATGCGTAACAGATAACAGTTTGGATGTTATCTGTTGTGTTTCAAAATGTTATGCATAATAAGCGTTACCATCAGGAAGAACCGAAAAACCGCCAGAAAGTTTCTGCTCAGTTTCCCGACATCGTGACGATAAGGAATAAAGTCACACTGTCAGAAGTTTCAGAACAGATTGCGCATAACACTTTCACGAATAACACCTTTTCACTTAGAAATAAAGTGTTATGACCAATTAAGTTGACACTTTTTCGTGCATAGATCTCCAACAGCACCTTCAATTGGTAAAAATACTAACGGGAACGAAAGAAACATAACATAGAACATCCCAAAGTGTTATCTGTTGAAACCGCGCATCCTGCTGTTGTTGTTATGTAACTTCTGACAGTGTAGTATTTTTACCTATTGAAGGTGTTGTTGAAGATCTGGGCACGAAACAGTATAAACTTAATTGGTCATAACACTTTTTTTCTAAGTGAAAAGGTGTTATTCTTGAAAGTGTTATGCGCAATCTGTTATGAAACTTCTGACAGTGCAGTAGACGCTTTTTTGGCTCTTCCTAACAGAGCTTGTTATGCATAACATTTCATGCATAACGTTTTCAAACACACATCCGAAGTGTTGTCTGTTATGCATTATCTGTTGAAACCGCGCATCCTCGTGTTATCTGTTATGAAACTTCTGACAGTGTGGTTTAGCAAAGAGCGTCTCCGAGAGCTTCAGTCCATGTTCAGATTTCCAAAATGCTCCAGAGATCAAGAACGTCAGCTGCGAGACCTGATCGAGGCGTATGCCGACATCTTCGTCTTGGACGACGATGAACCTTTTGGACGCTGCAGCCACGTACCGACATCGCATCCAGCTTGAACCGGACGCCCAACCGTACCGTGAAAACCCATACCCCGTCCCGCACTCCTTACGACAAGGAAGCAGACAAGCAGCTACAGCGCATGGTTCAGAAGGGAATAGATTCGCCAAGTGCATCAAAATGGGGCGCACCAGTGCTTGTTCTTAGAGAGAAGAATGGAGGAGTAAGGATCGTCACGGATCTCCGGCAGCTGAATTTGCGTACTCACTTCAACAACATTCATCCCTTGTAAAGAATGAGCATCATCCTCGAAATTTTTCAATCATCGAAGTTCTTTAGCAAGTTGTGCTTTGGGCCATGGTTTCTTTCAACAGGAACTAGAGCCCGAATCCAGCAAGTACACAGCATTCGTCACATGAGACGACAAATTCGAATATACCGTGACTCCTCAAGGTTTGAAGACCAGCGGCCAAGCCTTCGAACGCATGATAGCCAGAGTTATCGACAAGCTGAAGAAAACAGAAGTCTATCAAGATGACTCCTTCAACGAGTGCTGCTAAAATGCGAGGAATATGGTAAACAAAAAAAAAATCTAAAAGACCTTTCTGAAGTCGATTAGAGATGAGATATTTGAGTAAACAAGCTTGCTGAATCCATGTCTGCACTTTGTTGTCTCGCGTTTGATTAGCTGTTCGACGTAAGTTGTCAAAAAAATCCAAAAGGTAGCATTTTTTATACATATTCAAGCGGCTGATTGCGTATAAATAGCAAAATGATTAAAGGGGTCTGGCGAAGACTCGGAAATCCAAAAGATTCGATTGCCTGGATCAAGAAGTCTAAAGGATATTAAATTCTTGGGATCCCATCGAAACCTTTGGTCTTGTTTATCGGGCTTCCGTCTCGACGAAAACGAATGTCTGGAGTCCAGAAGAACCTTTGGAAGATGAAGTCTGGCTTTTCATTGACATCCCCCCTGGACGAAACCAGGCTGTAAACGGGGTCGACGAGGCTGACCATTAAGAAACAGAATCAGTCGCGGCCGCCAGAGAGACCTTGCAAATACCTCAAGGCTCAAACCTTCGTGGGAGGATTTCCTGGTCCACCTATGTTCACCGAAAGAAAACTCGCGTCCACTTGTGGAGGACATTGTTGCTGAGGTAAGGTTTTTACCGCTGGTCTCCAAGTTTTCTTCCATGACGTTTGGGAATGTTGCTTCCACGTTCACAACACTGTCAGAAGTTTCATTAAAGATAACACGAGGATGTGCGGTTTCAGCCGATAATTCGTAACAGATAACACTCCGGATGTTGTCTGTTGTGTTTCAAAAGAATCTGCTGAATTTTCCGACATCATGACGATAAGATGCTTTTTTTGGCTCTTCCTAACAAAGCTTGTTATGCATAACATTTCAGGCATAACGTTTTTAAACACAATAGATAACATCCGAGGTGTTTTCTGTTACGCATTATCTGTTGAAACCGCGCATCCTCGTGTTATCTGTTATGAAACTCCTGACAGTGAATTTCTTGGCACGACACTACAGCTTTTCCCGTTAGCATAACTCCAAACAAGACGTTTACCCGGAATCCGGCTAAACCGGAAAATTGGTAAAACTAAGCGCCCATTCGTGATTTGATTAGAGGTTCGTATTGGGGGTCAGTATGAATCCACACTTACCCCCATAATGGGGGTAGATGAATCCATTTCTGAACTTTCTGATCAGACAAGTAATTCAGCCGGACTTTGCCACGACGGAAATTTTGGTAGACTCGAAAAGTAAGGTTAGCTGAACCATTAGAGCGTCAGACTGCAGATCGAGAGGTTCTCGGTTCGCCTTTCGATGTCACCAGTCTTTTAATTTGCATGCAATTTGCCCGGAATTCAGCTAAAATGGGGAATTCGGTCAAAGAAAATACTTCACATAAGTAACCTGATTGTCTGGATCAGTTGTTCAAGAAATGCTAAATTTTTGGGATCCCATCGAACCCTTTGGTCTCCTTAAAAAAGTGCTCTGCTATATTTATTTTTTGTTTTGTTTTTCTTGCTTTGTTTTGATTGTAGACTAAGAAGGCTAATATATGTGTAGGCTTGATCAGTTGATTTCTATCCACTCCTCAATTTTCAAGGAATAAGAAAAATAGAAAGTACAATAATAATAAGTATTCTTTCAGCCGAAGCTGACTGCGATTCACGTTCGATAGTACTAAACGAATAAGTCTGCAGCAGAGATGTTTTAGTTATTAAAGGTTAACTTCAGACATCGAGGATGCTATCGGAAAATAGCACCGAGACGGTCGTTGAAAATAACCTATCCGAGCCGAGCCGGCTCGGCAGATATTTCTAAATGGCTGTCGAGGTTATCATTTCGAGATCAACCGAGATGGAGGTGTGTTAACTGTTATAACTTCTAAGGACAGAAATCATCTCTGGAGGCTGATATGACTTATAACATCCTCTCCGGAGGCTGATATAACTTATATCATCCTCTCCGGAGGCTGATATGACTTATATCATCCCCTCCGGAGGCTGACATGACTTATATCATCCTCTGCGGAGGCTGATATGACTTATATCATCCTCTCCGGAGGCTGATATGACGTATCTCATATCTACCGCTAACTTTCTGTTTGAAAATTATCGTAATATAACTGACCGTGGGTCATAGGAGGATATGCATTACATACCTGTTCGAAAAAAAGTTATATATAGATATAACTATATATATATAGTTATATATAGATATAACTATATATAGATAACAGATAACACGAGGATGCGCGGTTTCAACAGATACTGCGTAACAGATAACACTTCTGATATTATCTGTTATGACATTATGTATGAAATAGATGTTCCTACGGCCCAAGCTGACTGCGAATCATATTTGACGGTGCAAAACGGATAAGTCAGCTACATTTTATTCGAGCAATATTTCGGCCCTTCTTGGCAAGGGTCCTCGTCAGGCTCAAGCCGCTCGAGCTGGAAAATAAACTTGTGGAAAAACAATTTAAGATTCTTCCTTAAATATCTGCTTTTGAGAACTTCTTCTCTGAAAGTTGGTTGGGGTTAAAGATGGTGCTGTGATTTTATTCTGGACTCGGCGACTGTTTTTGTTGTTCGATTGGGTCGTCGAAAGGGTAGAGATTCTTCTGCATTTTGGTTTTAGAGTCACCTGTCTCTTCTTCTTCTTTCCAGCTAAGATGGATACTTGTTGGCGGCATGTATGGGCGATTAGTTCCGTACTTCGGTGATAGATGTTCCTACGGCCCAAGCTGACTGCGAATCATATTTGACGGTGCAAAACGGATAAGTCAGCTACATATTCGAGCAATATTTCAAAAACTAAAAAAAAAAATATTTTCAAAAGCAATATTACAAAAACAGTCGCCGAGTCCAGAATAAAATCACAGCACCATCTTTAACCCCAACCAACTTTCAGAGAAGAAGTTCTCAAAAGCAGATATTTAAGGAAGAATCTTAAATTGTTTTTCCACAAGTTTATTTTCCAGCTTGAGCGGCTTGAGCCTGAAGAGGACCCTTGCCAAGAAGGGCCGAAATATTGCTCGAATAAAATGTAGCTGACTTATCCGTTTTGCACCGTCAAATATGTATGAAATGTTATGCATAACAAGCTTTGTTAGGAAGTGCAAAAAAAGTATCTACTGACTTTACTCCTTATCGTCATGATGTCCGAAAACTCAGCAGATACTTTTTCGCGTTTTTTTTTCGGTTCTTCCTGTGGTAACGCTTACTACGCATAACATTTTGAAACACAACAGATAACATCCGAAGTGTTATCTGTTACGCATTATCTACTGAAACCGCACATACTCGTGTTATCTGTTATGAAACTTCTGATAGTGTAGACAGATCGGTGCATTTTGAAAGCAAAAGGGCCAAATACACAAAAAAGATCAATACAAAATAACTGATTTTTCTTTCCAAATTTCTGTCAATGCGCACTCCCACTCGTGTAATGACGGTTGGGTGTACAGTACGCAGAATGCCAGGAAACAGCAAATCAACCCCATCTAAATCATACATTTTAAAGAACCCATCATACGTGATTGCCTTCATTAATTTTCAGACACGGAGGCCCAAAATTCATCAGCTTCATTTCAAACCCGCTAACGATACCTGATGAGGCAGCACTTGCCACGATTCGGTATTTTCCGTGCACAGTATGCTCCCGACGAGCGGTCGCGTTCTATTGAGGCTTAAAACCGGCTGTCTGAAGTCAATGGGCCTTGGAAAAGGCTTAAAACAGCTAAAGCCGTGGATAATTTGTCAAAAGCAGAGCCTAGTTTTATAGTATTCAAAATAATATTAAATATTGGAACATAAACAGCGAATAGTGCGAGGTGTGCTTTAAATCCAAATATGTTTATTTTTTACTTATCCGTCTAGTACGATGATACATCCTTCTTGGCAACGGCCATCGTCAACTTTTGCTAGAAGATAAGAAACAGCAATTAAATAAATAGACTTCCTGGGTACTATAAATATCCCATTTTGGGTTGTTCCTTCTTAGGAATTCCCGCCTTGCCGGAGGTGAAAGCTACTGCTTATAGTGCTTTGCCAAGAAGGGTCGAAATATCGCTGTAATAAAATCTCAGCTGGCTAATTTGTTTGGTACCAGTGACGATGAAAGATGTATTACCTATTTGCATGACAAAACATTGTCTTGAACTGATTATAATGAAGCAGAAAAAGAAAAGAAAAAGGTAATAACAATAATATACATGGACTGAGCGGATCTAGGCACCCTGGCCACCCCCACCCACTTATCGACCCCCCCCCCCCCCGGCACAATGTTAATAAGATGCAATATATAAAATAACATGAAACATATAGAGGCGAGCCGCCGTGACGCGTTTACATTTAACTCGCGTTGCGTAGGGAAAATGCAGTTTTCACTTTTACCGCCTTTTCCGTCGACTGTGCTATTGCCCCGAGCCACCGAATGGATGAAATGATTGTATATATTTAGTCAAGAATAGTTCTGCGTTAGTTTAATTTTATTATGTGATCTGTAATATCACGAATTAAATAAATTGATTGATTGAATAAGATATTCTAATTTCCTACGCATTTGCAATTAGTTTTTTTCAGGGGTTTTTGGGTACCTGGTTTTGGGTACCGGTTTGGGCACCCGTGCCATCTATGTAATGCCCGGTTTCTTTTTCGCCTGGGGGTTTGGTGCCAGGGGAGGAGGGGGGGGGTATGTCCGTTTTTTTGCCAGAACCCGGAGTGAACAGGCGCTACACAGGTGGAATACCAACAATAAATATAAATTTACTAACTGAAACAACGTAGAAGTTACAGCAGAGCTGCACAGAGACTGCGCTGTCAGAAGTTTGATTTGATACTAGGCTGCGCATCCTTGTGTTATATATCATCAAAGATGAACAGAAAATCTAAGTTATGAGCATTTGTATTTATTTTCGGGAAAAAACTAATGACACTTTGACCTTTCCTATGGCTTATGTCTTCGTGAAGTGACACTTGACACCATTTGAAAACATTTGCGAGTCTTGTGTCAAGTACTCTGACAGAGCTATAAAATGAGTCACGCAGCTATCAAATACCTTTCCGTCCCATGAAAAACAGTCAGAAAGACCTGAAAGTAAGCAGATACGACCACAAAAACTAGATTTCGCAAGCCCTTCTGACGTTTGAGAACTGAAACCCGAGAATTATATTGTCATCATCGTCAGATTTAATACCACGTAAGGACGGCCCAATATGCGGTTTTTTACTCGGAATCCAATCTAATCTGTGCTTTGGGGATCTTGTTCAGATTCAGATTTATCTATTTATAGAAGAACAAGAGCTGAAAGCTCATATGGCACTTGCAAGAACAGTTAGCATGTTTGTCAGACAAAGGTTTAATTGTAGTTGTCAAAGTTAGATCTCTGTCCCGATATTCCTTTCACCAGAAGACGGGATTGATCTAGTAAATATGAAATGTTGTTCCACTCATTGACAACTGTTTCAGAATGAAAGTTTTGTCGTACTCTGGTTCCTATTCGCGTATGACTCAATCGATGGTTCAATAATGGATTCAGCATGTCTCTTTGCCCCGATACTCAATCTCTAATCGATTCAGAAACAACTTTGAGCTTCAACCAAATTTCCAGTTTCAGCCGAATTCGTAATGTACCATTTTTGTCCAGCAAGAAAACTAAGTTCAGATATGGATTCAGCGGACCTCCTTACCCCTCCAATGAATATCTTATTAGCTCACAAAACATACATGTTTTTACCGTTAATTCAAAACTCTCCCCCGTCTCTAAATATAGGACTTAAGAACCCACCTACAAACTTGACCTGTACTTTGCCAATGAATCCTCATACTAAGCTCGAACGACATCATATAAACCCCTACTAAGCTTGAACAAAATATACCAACCCCTTCGTCCTTCGATTACACTAACTCTCTCCAACATTCACGGATTATGTCATCATCCACGCGCAGAGCTATGATAGTCTGAAGAAAGGAGAGGGACTGCTATAGCCGAAAATCGGTCAACAAATTTTGTGTCCAGTTTTGCCGGGTGCCAGGTGAACTACTTGTCCGGTGAGAAAATAACTTTCGTATTCGGATTCAGCAGGTCTCTTTACCCCTAAATCAACTATCTCAAAAAAAATATTTTTTCTTGCCCCTTAATTTGAAACCCCACCCTCAAATATAGGGCTACAGAGAGAGTTATCGTGTGGACAGACGGACAGACGGACAACTTTTGCGATGTCACAGGTATCCCTCACTTACGTTTTGGGATCCCAAAAATCGACCGTTTTTACGAAAAATCGCGGCACTTCGCATTGACTCGGCGACTTTTTTTCACCGACTGTCCGACAACGTAAGGGGGGGGGGATCCCCCCTCCCCCCTAGTCGTGACGCCCCTGCTTAAAGCACACCTCGCATTATTTACAGTTCGTGTTCAAATATGCGAAACTATTGGAATGAATTGAAACTATATTGACGGTAAAACTAGCTTTTGCGAACAAATTGTGGGTGTTTTAAGCCTTTTCCCAGGTCCATTGACCTCTGGCACAAACTCGGCAAAAATTGAAATAACCGGTTTCACGCATCAATTGCATGATACACGAACATTCGTTGGGAGCATAATGCGCATGGAAAACAGTGAATCGCGGCAAGTGCAAATATTAGTGAGGTATAGTTAGCGGGCTTAGAATGTAACGTCCGGAATTTGTGCCTACGGATCTAAGAATTAATGAATGCGATTACGGAAGTAGGTTACAGGTACAATGGGTACTTTTAGTATCTGGTTTTGTGAATTTGTTCGTGGAGATTGCTTGCTGTTAAAGCGGGTGCTGCGTGGACAACACTGCTGTTTTTGCTGATCGATTGGGGTCGTATGATTCGTACTCAGCTTGGGCTGAATAACGACGAACCGCCATCCCCTGTTCTTTCAGTCCTGCATTCGGCGCTCAAATGGGTAGCCAATTACTCCTTGACCCCAAGCTGACTGGGAAACATATATTCAAACAATAAATAAAAGGGATATGTCAGTTACGTTGCTTTGGCAGCAATATTTCGGCCATTCTTGGCAAGGGGGGCAGCCCCCAAATGAAGAAGCGCAACTGACGGCGTGGAAGGTGACCATACCGTAGGCTAGGTCGGCACCCCCTCATCTTCGTTTGAATGGGGTTGGGGTTGGAAGGGGTTCTCAGTTAGATGAAGGCAGCCATCATCATGCTCAGCAGTATTTTCAGTGAATATCTGAGTCAACTCACGGTCAGAGGAGTAGAAACGCCCTTGGGCAGTGCGTCATAAATTCTTCATTCGTTCATTCATGTCTGGTTCCTCTTTCCAAGATTCTTCTGGATTCTCCAATCCTTCCCTTCCCTTCGTTCCTAATCAATCGAACAAGTGCCTCCCACAACTGAAATTGAGCAGGGTGTCACGGCTTTATGCAGAATTGCAACAAGCCGTGAACACATTGGTTAGACAGTGTCTAGAAAGTTGGGAAAATGTGAAAAGATTGGATTAATAGCTAAACAGCTAAGTTTAGATAAATATTAAATTATGCATAAGAATGCAAGAGGTGAAGAATACCAGAAAAGATTAGTGTATAGTAGTTCCTCTTAAGCTTATATTATGTAGGTGAAGGATAGTGTCACTTCGGTCGTTCGTAAAGAGATAATGACATGAGATAATGACCCGCAAGTTTTTTTGAAAGTCTGAACTGAATACGACCTTGGTGCAGGGAGTGGAAGGGGCGTACTTTGATTCAGGAGAAACTTGGTGGTTGCTCTAGATGTGACATAAATTTTTTTAATCACATCCGACTTTGGGGGGGGGGGCGGAGGCCCGGAATCGTTTAACATACGTAGCGTCCAAAGGTCAAGGAACCTAGATATGTTATTTTGAGGTCGAGACCGGACCCGGTCTCGTCGGGGGGAGTTGGGTGTCACCGAAATATTTTCCGGATGTTCTCCGATTCAAGGGCCAATAGTTCAGTGCTTCAACCTTGAAGCAATGCGATCACTTTATTATGCTCTTATTCATTCCCATTTAATGTTCTCATCACTTGTATACCTTAACACATTTAGTTCTCATATTGCGCCACTTCAAAGACAACAGAACAAAGCGTTGCGGGTCCTTAAGAATTACCTGCCTTCCCCTAAATTATATCCAGCGAAGTCGTCAACAGATTCTCTTTATTGCTTTCTTAATATCCTTCCTTTAAGACATTTTGTGACTGTTGAATCTATCCTCTTCAAACTGAAGTATGACCGTGGTTTGCTTCCCTCGTATTTTCGTTCCTCGAACCTTTTCCCGCTTAAAACTATTGAACACGGACATCTAACTAGAAATTTTAATAAACTGTATCAGCCAAGAATTATAACTGAAAGATCGAAATTTTCGCTTCGAAACTCAGTAATTCGGAATTGGAATATTTATACTTCTAATTTGGACATTTCACAGTCAATTCAAACAACCAAACGTAAACTTAAATTTATGTTGTTATATTGAGAATTTGTTTCGTGATAAGTGTGCGGATTGCCTTTGGGAGGTTAAGTTTGTTCCCATTTTATCTGGTTTTGAAGATACTGAACCTGGGGGATGTGAATACTCAGTCCAGGATCGTTCCTTGGACTGAAATCACTTTCCCTCGGTTCTTGTTATCTTTAGTTTTATTTTTTTTTATTGTTTGTTTCGCTGGACGTGTCAACGGGTGGCGTTGGGGACCGGGTGCTGACGGGGGAATACGCATATTTCCATTTGTATGAACGGCATGTAGTGAAGTATAAATGTTGTATTTATTTAAAGAAGTCTTTCCATCCCGTGCATTACGAATTTGTCTTCTCAGCCGGGCTCTGGACATTTTGTTATTTAGTCTGTTATTAAAAGAACCTGAACCTGAACCTGAACCTCAGTAGTAAGTGCCACAGATACAGGACGGAGAGGCTCGGTAACATGCGTAGGAACAAGACGGGTGGAAGGATTGGGACGAAGCTTGGATTATGCAAAGGTAACGGGTCCAAGATCCGGAAGGGGTGGGTGATAGGAGCAAATTTCTTAGATATGATATTTACGTGTCCGAATCGCATGTGGACACGGTGGTGGTTGAGAGAAGTTCCGGAAATTGTCTGATACTGCATATGGACCAAAAGAAGAGAGTGAGAAACTTGGAAGGCACACATGCCATGGACCGGGATGTGCCATTGAGGTCTGGAGTCTGAACCGGATGCGACCTGATGCTATGTAGATGGAATACTGCTCAAGAGAGTTTACCGTGGCAAACTAGCTGGTTTATTTGTCACAAGACAAGTTCCTCGTGTAAAAATCCATTTACTATCTAATCCCGTGACACGGGGATGTGGCGTGCTTAGATAGATTTGTCTTCAGCGGGATCAATGTTCCTTTGGCCTGCTTCTTCATGACCATTATCGTAGCTTGCGAACCAAGTTCAAAAGCCCCTCTGTACTTCAGTGGTAGAGCAGTGGCCTTGAAAGCCGAAGGTCCTAAGTTCAAACACCGGCTGTCTAGGACCCATGACAGTCTCCGCGATGTACGCAGGTCCCACGGTCACGGATCCCCCCTCCCTCCCTCCACACTCACACACAGATAGTCAGATCCGGTCAAGAAGGTTTCGTTGAATATCAGTCAGATTCTTTATAGTCATTCATGGTCCTAGCTTTTATAAAAAATGCCGGAACTAGCAAAGCTAGACGTGCGGATAGACGAACCGACGGATGGTCGTTACATGGTGCTTGAGTCGAAGGCTGCAACTGCCATACAATCCTTGAATGTTCAAGCTATACTTGCTGTGGCACTATAACTAGAATTTGTTCAAAGGAGGAATCTTCAGTAATCGAGGGCGTTTCTGGGGAATTTGGAATTCTCCAGCAATCGAGTCTTGAAGAAGATTCCAAAGTTTGCCAACGTTCAGTGAAACTACGCTATCCTCCAGAAGGAATGACAAGTTTCACCGTCCTAGCTGTCTGAACTAGCAAAAAAGCTGGACAGAGTGAGGAACCGACAGGCAGCACGAACGCTATTTGGAACTTTGTATACACGGTTCGGAGCCAACATACAATTTTTTGGTAGAAATGGTCATTCCTGCACTGCCGCCACCGAAGACTTTTCTGTTAGTGCACTTGCTGATGAGCAAAAACAGAGCAACAACCTGGAGCCTAGGGACGATAAAGCTCAATGGAAAGAGAACCTGATACATATCACCTAGAAAGATTCGGCGTCAGGATTTTACCGGTGGGCCGCTGCCGCCGGCCCCAACGGTGGCGGCCCGCTGAGTTATTTTCGGCGGCGCGCCGCCGTACTTTCGGAACAGCTTCGGGCGAGAAAACAGGTGCTATGTACGGAATTTCGCTGTGGTTAACATCTTAAAAAGTATCGCGAATGCGGTATAAGTGGCAACAGCCGTCACTCGATGAAGCGAATGAGTTCGCAGAGGACATGCCATCTGCTGATCCTTCGCTCCGAACGCAAATCGTAGACGTCATCTGGGGATCTCTTACTAATCCAAAACGAGGGAATCTGATTCCGATGAAACTAGAAAGCTGGCAAGAGCCTACATTGCAGGTCCGTACCAGATCCGGCCAGTGAGTGAAACTTTGAGGGGGGTCCCATAAATCTAGTGATACGCCTTGGGTCGAGATATCACGATGGGAGCTTGACTGGCAGGCAGGTAAGTTTTTCGAAGTTTTACCGGAATTTTTCGTGGTTTGACCGAAAACTTTCCGTAGTGACCATCTCTGCAGAAACTCTAGAATACTGTTGTATTCCAACTTCGAATATGTGTTACAAACAACAAAAAATAGGCTCGTTAAAGTTTAACTGAAAAGGCAGCTTATTTTTGAATCTGACATTTTAATACACAGACAGATTTTGACACATCTGAGGTATTTTGTATTTTTCAAGACAGGGCTCTGGTAATGACGTTGATAGTGTGCGCTGCTTACACGACAAACCAAAATTCATCCAGACGAGGAGAATTTGAACAAAATCCTGCATTTTCGGGGCTAAAGGGCTTTCCTTACGTTTGCAGGAAAATGATTTTAGAATAAGTCTTGCAATGAATCTGATAATTTATTTTATTCTTCGGCAATGGCTTTCATTTTTAGTTTGTAAGTGTTTCAAGCGTAAAGGGATAAGCAGACAGAGGTAGCATAAATCCGACAGAATAAGTTCATTCTATGAAATCGACTTTCCCTGGATAACGGAGAAACGAAGTAACACTTTTTTGTCCGGTTTTCAGGATTATTTAAGTGAATAATAATAATAATAATAATGATAATAATTGTATTGAAAAAAGCCCGAGGGCCATATACACGTTCAAGACAAAAAAGATACATATACACGGAAAAAAGATAATTAAACTAATCAACAAAAATCTTTCTAGCTTCCAACGCTCTACTAATGTAACGACCAACCCTACTAATAGATTGAGCAGAAGTACACTTCAGAATACCAGGGAGTAGGGGAAACCCCACCCCAAAAATTTCCCTACGAATACTTGAAAGCTCTTGGCACCGACTCAAAAAATGACCAATGTCCTCCTCTTCTCGTCCACAAAGAGGGCATGAATAATTCCTATTTGGGATTCTCGCCTTCCTATCAAAAACTTTATTTCTACCATGCAGTGGTAGACAATTAGCTCTCAGTTGGATCCAGTACCTCAAATAAGTAGCAGGCAAATTAAGTTTGAAATAAAAGTCAGATTCGTACACTGTTTTAATCTTTCCGTAATTTAACAGGGTTTCCGATGAAGATATAATACCAAACCATTTTTGTTTTTCCTGGTCTTCAAAAACTCTCAATATGTGATAGTGATATGTTACTAGACTGTTGGATCTCAGCCCTACTCGGTTAAACTTTAAGATTGTCACTTAAAACTAAAAAGTCTTCGAACTTCAACCCACCCTACATATCTATTCTTAGCGTTTTCCATTTGTTCACATGCGATTAGTTACAGACGCTGGTCAGAGTTAACCAACTTAATCTTTCCCCTTTTGCTGAGGTAACAGGATTGTCTTAGCCAGCTTGAACGCTTTCCATACTAGTGGTAAAACATCTTTCAATTCTCGAAGACTTCAAATATATCTTCAAACTTTTTGTTTGTTTCGAGGCACTCCTGGCGACTTTCGAGATCATGTCGGAACAAGGCTCATCACCGGAAAGCTGCCAAAACTTGAGCCGGTACCGTTATATTATTATTGAAAGCTACAGAAACTTAGGAGATTACCGGAATCACCCGATGAATGTTCCGGTACGCTGTCTTGTCTGTCCGAACGAATTACTCTGGTAAGTTGTGTGCCGGGGCCATCCGGTAAGCTGCGAGTCTATACTTATCCGTTAAGCAGCAAAATTCCGGTAGATTTCCTGAGCCAAATTCTGGTAGATTCCGTGGAGCAAAGTCCGGTAGATTCCCTGATCGAGCCTCCAGTAAATTCCTTTCCGGAGATTCCTTGAGCAAGATTTCGGTAGATTCCCTAAGCAAAATTCCGATAGGTTCCCGTAACAATAATCGGTAGATCCCCTAAAAATCACCAAGTTCGGGTGAATTTGACAAACCAGTCAATATTTACAGGAATTTTTTTCCACAAAACTTCTGGGGCGGGGGGGGGGGGCTGCTCCCCTGCTGGCAGGCCTAACCTAAGCCTAGATTTCCCATTTGCAGATCCGGAATGTATCCGAGCGGTGTGGGGTCTCGGAAATCTTGCGATATGCATAGTTCTCGAACGATTGACCCGATCCGGATAGAACTGGGTAACTGGCAATAACACTTTTCCTAGAGTCGGGGACCGACGGGGGGGGGGGGGGGCGAACGGAGGAAGGTCTAAGTCAAGATATACTAGTTATAAAATACGGAGTGGATCCAGGGGCACGGGGCCCCAGAAATATTGTGGCACGCTTAAACGTTCGCATTGAGACGGAACTTTTGCAGATCTAGCGACAGGGTGTGGGGTATGGACTTGGTGGGCGGGTCACAATGCCTATAGATCCGCAATTTGTAGATCCAGATCGGATCCTGGGCCTTTTCCGTAATTCAGCGCGAGCGTCTCTAGCGAAGGCCAACTAGTGGCAACTGCCAAGTAAAATTGAGCCAGTGTAAAAAAACAAACAGCCGCTAGATGTTTTAGATTCGACATCTCCAGAAAACTTATGATGGCGTGAGATGTTTATCATAATCAAGCTTTTCCGCTGTCATTTTTCTTTGCTGCGTCGCGTAGCCAATTTCATCGCTTTTGCAGTACACCCCATGAAGAATAATATGATTTTTTTTATTTACTGAAAGCGAAGTAATTACAAAAATGTCACAACTGCAAGCTAAGTTGTCTAGCTTTCCTCAACCTTTTCGGTCATGGCTGCCTGGTCCTCCGTAGGAACGCTTTGCTCTTCCGGTGCCGCATTGGTCGCTCCGGATTCCGACGCCTCATTTGTCACTTCAGATTCCGGAGCCGCAATTGTCACTCCAGATTCCGGAGCCGCAATTGTCACTCCAGATTCCGGAGCCGCCATTGTCACTCCAGATTCCGGAGCTGCATTTGTCACTCCGGATTCCAGCATAGCGGTCATTGTTTCCTCGTTTGATTCAGCTGGTTTGAAAACGGCTTGGGGCTCGGCGGTCAGGTCTGACTGCAAGGCTTCACTCTGCAAGACAATACTGCTGTCAAACACTGATTCAAGAAGGCTGTGACCTAAAACAGCTCAGCATTCGTCACCTTATAGTTTGAGCAACACCTGCTATTTCTCTTTATCTTGTCAGAACAGTATCTACGTAAGTAAGTAAGTCTCGTAAGTAAATCTCATCCTATCCGAATGATACAAACAATGCCGAACAATACAAACTAACAAACCTATCCTAGAGTGAGGGAGGGGCGAAGTGTTGAGCAGCGAAATTTCTTCTCTCCTTTGTGCTCCAATTTAAAAGGCATGGTCTAAAGTGTATGCTCACCAATTTTCATATTCATGTCAAGCTTCAAAGGGCCTTTCAATAATAATATCAATAATATAACTACACTAAAAAGGCTTTCGTCTCTATAAATTTCTCACGACACTTTCAGGGAGATGATTCCATTCCAGTATTCAACTACCCGGTTTCTGAAGCTCCACTTTTATATGTCTTCTCGAATTTTCTTCGGAAAGACATTGGAAACGACACTTTCAGGCTAAAGTATTCCGTTAATTCGTATTTTATCTTTTATAGCGTTCAATCTCTTGGAGTATTTTACTATCTTGACCTATCTTACTTCGCAAGCCAGAGGCGTATTCTCGCCGTTCTCTGAGGACTCCTCGGGGAATCGGAGGGAACGGCGAGAATAGAGGGAGTCACTCCACGCGGACTCCACGTACGGAAAACAACGAGAACACGGGTAATGCTTCCAAAATGGATTTCGTTCTAAAAATAAATATGCAGGTGATGAAATCAGTCTGGATCCACTTTATTTTTGTTTTTGTTTATTCTGATTGTTTTTAATTAATTTTACATTGCACCAACACCAGCAAAAATCGATTCCCCTCTGAATCTGAAAGGAAGTCCTCTTTGATCATGGTAATGATAATCGGGGCATTCCCCATCCGCGGGGACTTGCGATAATACGGGGAGTTGTCCTTGTTTGTCCTCGGGACAAACAAAACGCGGGGACTCCTCATGTGAAGTCCTCGGGGAACGGCGAGAATACGCCTCAGGTTACATCATGCATGACTTAAAGCATGTCTTTACATCTGAACGGTTGAATATGTATTCACTCGAATCAAGAAAATAGAAAAACACTAAGGAGAGGAAATTAAATTTTTTTCCTGGTACAGTAGTCACGACTTCTCACTGTGTAGACTCCGCGGGGCATAGTAGTCCGCACTGAGCGCTGTTGAGCTCATTTGACACAAATATCTCTTCGACTGCCCAGTGCCCACGCTTCGATCCGCTTTAAATTTCGCGGGGTCCTTTGTGTCAAGTAATGCTCGTCCTCGCTCTTTGCGGACTATTCTGTCACGCTGAGTCTAGGCAGTGAAAGGTCGTAAATACTATACCAGGGCACACATTTTCAGATTTCTCTTCGTTATGTTATTTTCCAGATCCAAGTGCAGCCTACATATGCGCAAATATGCAGCCTGTCGGGTGTAGATACGTGCTTTAACCCCTAAAAAAGCCCCTACCACACTGTCAGAAGTTTCATAACAGGTAGAACAAGGATGCTCAGTCTCAACAGACAACACTTGTGATGTAATCTGTCGTGATTTTGAAAATGTTATGTATAACAAGCTAGCCGAAAAACTGCCGAAAAAGGATCTGCTGACCTTTTTGTTTGTCGTCATGATATCGGGAAAGCAGCAGATGTTTTTTCGGCTCTTACTGGCAATGCTTGTTATGCATAACGTTCATGGATAACGTTTTCAAAATCACAACGATAACATCCCAAGTGTTATCAGTTGAAGCCGCGCATCCTTGTGTTATCTGTTACGAAACTTCTGACAGTTCAGGTGAGAGAAAACTTTTCAGATGATAAAGCACTTTGACTTCAAACTTTTTATCCAAAGATTGTCCGTCGACAGCTTCAGCTAAGCAGCAAAAAGGTCAGTGCAAAGACTGTTTGGCTTTTTTTTATGCAGGAACCTTTCCTAAGAAAATCTGCAAATAAGAAAGCCATCGAAGAAGTTTTTATTCGCGACAAAAATATTTTTTGAGGTTAAGAGGGTCAACCGTAGCAACAAAGGCATGAAAGTTGGTGCTGAGGTGGGGTTCAAACTCACTCCTTCATGTGGCACAATAACGCGTATGGCGGCGAAGGTAAAGGTCGCGAATCCTAGACCTGACGCGGCTGACCCAGTCTACCACAAACCCTTGAGTTTGGGATAGCCTATGCCAAATGCAGGATAACTTCCAAAAATATTGATGATTTGAGTGAAGCTAAAAAATCAACCAATCGGAATTCATCGATACTGCGGTAGGTCAGGGTTAGGGTACCAACAGGTCTCCAGCGTTAGGCATAGGGTATGCCAAACGCTAGATATACCGGGCGTTTCGCATAGGGTATCCAAAGATCAGGGGTTTGTGGTTGACTGGCTGATCTGCTATCTACAAAATACTTATGAACAAGTCGCATGAAATAAAGTTCATGTTCTAATATTCCAACATTCCGGGTTCACCTAAAAACTGTGCCGGATTTTTCAAAATATTGCAAACTGGTCTTGACTGTTTTCAGCCGCGCTCGGCCCCTTGGCTTTTGTGAGAAACACGGGGAAACCTGCATAGTCGGTATTTCTGATGAATGAGCTCCCCGGGAGCCATTAGCGGAAGCTAGGCCCGCCTCGTAAAGAGACAAATGTGGCAACTGCCAAAATCAGTGTAGTGCCGTTAGGTTAGATACAAATGGCACAGGAAGTCCAAGATCTCAAAAATGAGACTGGATGGAACGATTCGGGGCTTTGACTAAATCGGTAATATAGGTCTGTCTTTACAATACAAAATATTTAAAGACTTTGACGCTAGGATAGGCGTATGCAAGTCTGGAATCTGGACGAACCTTTTGTAACCAGAGCTTAGATCCCTACCTGTACAGGACTTGTTGAAATTTCCGCCGTGGTCTCCTGGTGCGGGACGATGGGTGAAACAACCCTCTTGATATGCTCTTCGTTGCTTGACGCTTCAGGCTCCTTCGGAATAGCTACAGCCTTATCTTGGTTTTCGGCTATTTTATTGCCCTGCCCGTTTATCATATTTTCTTGGTTCTCTGCTATATTCTCATTATCGCCCGGCCTTGCGGCGATATCTCCTTGATTTGTGAAGTTATCTTTGCTATCACCGTCCCTCTTATCGGCCTGGTTTGTGGTATCTTGGCTACCGTCTCTCTTTTTAGCCTGGTTTGGGTTATCTTTGTTACCGTCTCTCCTTTCAACATTTCTTTTGTCCATGTCAACTTCTCTGCCACTTGTCTGGTTGTCTTGGAATCCTCTGTTATTTCTCTGGTTGTCGTCTGCTATTCTGCTTTCTGCCTGGTTGCTCTCTCTGTTATCGCCCTGGTTCATTTCGTGATCTTCCTCCTCCCAGTTTCGCCTACAAGAAAAACAAACATGGTGAAGAGCATCTAACATAAGTGGAAAACTGCTACGAAAATCCGATCCTGTCTAGGCACAATGGAATCCGGTAAAAACAGCGACTTTCAATACCGCGACAGTAAAAAACGAAACTTACAAAAACTAGATGTTAATTGTCAACACTTCGGTTTCAAGTCTGGTTGTTTTCACAGGATTCGGCCCTCACAGTTTTTGCTCTGTCGCTATTTTTGCATGGTGCGGTTTTTTGTTTCGCGTTTTTTAATTCGCGGTTTTTGCATGGAACCGACAAAAATTTTGGATTCAACAAAGTTTCGGTCTATCCCATAATAACAATAAAGTACTAAGAATCTCAATGGCATTCAAACTATTCGTAAATTTGTTCAGTAAATCTTCCGACGTCCGTGGTGAATCACGAACATTTAGTCAAAATCCTGTAATCCGGGATTGAGTGAGAGTGAAAGGAGGATTCAAAATCAGGCTTATGAACTGTCTAAAACTCTTCCGTCCAAGACAATGGTGAGCGACTCAATCAATGTCCTAAAGAACTTACGGTGCTGATACACGATCGGGATTTCCCGGTCGAATTTTCTGCACTTTCATCATCAAGGTGAATAGTCTAAACTTTTCCGTACGGAACTGATGATGGTGCCGAAAATCCTGAAAGGAGTTCTAGCCCGCGAGCACAGAACCCTGAAAAGTTCCACGCGGGAAAGTTTTAGAACACCTTCCGTATTCGACGTGCTATTTAGAGGACAATGACCTTTACATGCATTATACTACTATCCTCAACCGTAACGCCAACTTGTAGTACTCTGGTTCAAACCCCCTGGGTGCAGTATAAGTGTCCACTTACCTATTATCGCCGAAGCTCAATCTGGGTCGAGGGGGCTCCCTCTCGAACCCACCAGGGCTTCTCCATTGTTGGTTGAATCTCGGGCCAGGACCCATTGGGCTCCCTCTCGGTCTGAATTCGAATCGCTCCCCGGGCATCGGGAGCATCCTGGGTCCGTGGGGGGCTCCAGAATTGCTCCTCCTGTAAAACAAAGGTTTAAGTTTTTGCCTTTTTTCTTCTTTCGTATCAGGTTAATACTCTTGCTGACCAACTCTTCGTGCCGACGAAGAATCGCCGTGAGCCTAGCGACGAAACAGAAACGTCACTACAACAAACTTAGTCATAAAGAGTATACTTTTGATGACTAACTCTTCGTGCAGATGAAGAATCGCCGTGTGCCCAGGGAAGAGCCAAAAACGGTCACCACAATAGCCTTGTTGATGGTTTACAGAAGACTTGAATCAATTTTGAGGATTTGTTTGGGTAACGTTTCTCATTCTTCGCAAGGATCACCGGCGTGTTTTGGACTTATTCACATTGACAATTTCTTTTTTTCTGAGGTCCTGCTGCGAGTTGCTAAGTTGATTTGAAATAAATCTCTGACACGAGAGACGGCTGAAACTTCGAACTCATAAGCTTATTTTCTCTCTCAAAATCTGGCAAAAAGGCTCCCACAGAAAGAAGCAGCTACTAACGAAAACCACACCCAATCCAATACGCCCACCGTAGGTTCGCGAAAACTTTCTATAGCGAAGCTAGAACGGCGTTTCCGCGAGGTTTAACTTGTGGGTCGGGTGTGTGGCACACAATGCTGTTACCGCGACAAACACTTAGAAATCTGTGGCACGCAAATTGGGACAAAAAAAAACTTTGATAAAGTAGCAAAATTTTGTATTCGGAAATGAATTGCTGCCAAATCTGAATTTCCCGCAAAAATCAAGCCCCAAAGTAGCGAAATTTTTTATTCGGAAATGAACTAGCTGCTAAATTTTTTGTATTTCCCACAAAAATCTAGCCTCAAATCGAATAACCCCGTCGACAGTTGTTTGTCAGATTCAAGCCATGAAAACCATGTTCTAGCGCAAAAAACATGTTAAAGCTGATTCTGTATAGTTTTGATCTGTGCAGCGAATGCTGAAACTCCTTTATGGAACTGGGACGTCTATTCGAAGTTGCAGTTATTCATGACGTTAGCAAACAAGTTTGGCGTAAACACGATGGTTTTTGGTTATTAAACACTTAGTTATGTGTGTATTAGCGGAATTCCTTCGTAAATAGCCAAGTTTTGAACCACTTACTTTGGCCCTTCGAAAATACGGCCACGCTTTGCTCGAAGAAAAAAATGGCGGATGCTGCTCTTCTACAGCCGAACTGACATCCTTCCTGTTTTTCCCGTTTTCTTATTTAAATAGTAAAATGACTTAAAAAAGAGCGTGTATAAATAACTATTATATAGAATAGTAGCTACTAGTTACTATTTCCGTTCCAACCTCGTAAAAAGTTACTATACTGACCGTTCCAACCTTCTCCAAATAGTAACGATTCGCTTACCATGCTGGGGAGCGTAGTAAGCGTGGTAACTACGAATCTCTGTAACGTGATTGGCCGGATTAGCCCGTGGCATAATATTTTGCCGAAAATAGAAAAATGCATTCCAGCCTTGAAGCCAAGATTCATGACGTCATGTGCAATAACTATGGTAAGTAGGGTGGAACACGCTCTAAATGACCCCCATACCTTATCACATCCATCAGGAAAGCTTCTCTGTCATCAATCTCCTTCTGTCGCTCCCTCCGCTCCCTCTCGGGGAGACGAAGGTTAAATAGTTCCCGTCGCAGCTCTTGGAGTTCCTCTAGCTCCCTCTCTGTTTCTCGACGATCTCCGCTCATTGGAGGGCGGAAACGGTCAAACATCCCTAGAAAACAAGTAAAATAGGATCCTTTCGTACAAACACTGTCCAGAAGTTTTGCTTTTGGTACTTTCATGCAAATGACTGAAGGGACGATGAGAATCACTTGTTATTTAATGAGGGTGCTGAGGATTTGGAGAGGACCCGGTTGGGTGAGTTCGTGGATGGATACGAAGGATCCTAAAAGATTGAAGAGAATGACTTGCTAAGTTAAACAAATCGTTTTAAATGGGGGTGGGGATGAAATTAAGAGGGGGAAAGGTTGTTCAGGCTTTGGAGAGAGGAGATGTTCGGGTGAGTCTGTAGATGCATGTGAAAGATACTGAAGGATTGAAGGGAGGCTGACATGTTATTTAAGGACAAGTCAAACGAATGAATTATTTTTACTTAGGGGGTTGGGGGGTGAAATTGGGAGAGAGAAGGGTGCTCAGGCTTGACAGAGAGGAGATTGTCGGGCAAGTTCGTGGATGGATGTGCAAGATTATAAGGAACTGAAGGGAGGCTGACTTGTTATTTAAGAATATATTGAGCAAATGAAGTATTTAAATTGGGTGTGGGGGTGGGGGGATTGTGAGGTGAGTTCGTGAAGCAATTGGAAAGATTTAAAGGATTGAAGGGAAGCTGGCTTGTTATTTAAGAATAAGTTGAACAAATGAAGAATTTTAAACTGGAGGGGGGGGGGGGAGGGGAACGGGTACATCGAATTTGGAGAGAGGAGTGTCTGTTCGGTGAGTCTGTAGATGGATGCGAAAGATACTGGGATTGAAGGGAGGCTGACTTGTTATTTAATAATAAGTTGAACAAATAAATCATTTTAAATTGGGGGGGGGGGGGGGGAAGGGGGGAAAGGTTGCTCAGGCTTTGGAGAGAGGAAATTGCTGGACGGGATTGTTTTCATGAAGGGATGTTCGAAGGAGAAAAGTTAATCAGATACAAGTTTGAGTGGTTAATAGTTAGTTTTTTGTTGGTTTTTTCGTTGCACTATTTTTGCTAATGCCTAATCCCTAACTAAAATTTTTGTTTCGCCTACACTGTCAGCAGGTACACAACATATTTTTTTGGTTGAGACACTTTTTTCATAACAAAAACGTCTCGTTTTGCTTATAACTCCGGTATTTTCTGTCAGATTCAGATCAAATTTAGGGTGCAAGTATAGAATCATGTATCGATTAACGCTGTCATCTCTCGATATGATAATTCGGACTTTCTTTTTGCGACTTTCTGTGACGTTTTTTTTACAAAAGTGTCTCAGTTTTATGTTCATTTTTTTTTAGCTTTTATCAAGTTCTTGATTAACTGAATGTTTTAAAACCTTTAGACAGGGAGATTTTTGGCTGTTTTGTTAGGATAGTGGACTCCGATCAAGATCTTGATCTCCTGGCTACAACACTTTTTGTAACAGTAACGTTTTTCTGAGACGTTTTCCCTTCAAAACAACACTTTTTTTTAATGTAACGTTTTTTTGAGACGTTTTCTCTTTGGGAACAAAACTTTTTTACAATTGCAACATTATTTTCAAAAAGAGAGTGTGACACTTTTCAAAAAAGCTACACTGTCAGCAGGCATACAACATAGTTTTGTGTTTAAGACATTTTTTCCGTAACAAAAACGTCTCATTTTGCTTATAACTCCGATATATTCTGTCAGATTCAGTTCAAATTTAGGGTGCAAGTAGAGAAGCAAGTATCTACTAACGCTGTTACCTTTTGACATGATTATTCGAACTTTCTTTTTGCGACTTTTTGTGACGTTTTTTTACGAAAGTGTCTCAGTTTTATTTTTAAATTTTGCTTAGCTTTTTTCAAGCTGTTGAATAACTGAATGCTCAAACCTATAGACAGGGAGATTCTCGGTTGTTTTGTTAGGATAGAGAACTCCGGTCAAGATTTTGATCAACACTTTTTGTTACATTAACGTTTTTCCGAGATGTTTTTTTCAGAATAACGCTTTTTGCTACATTAACGTTTTTCCGAGACATTTTTCCTTTGAAAACAACACTTTTTTATAACTGTAACATTTTTTCAGACAAAGACGTCTGGCACTTTTTAAATAAGCTACTTAATTGTTTAAGAAAACACATTTTCAAAGTGTAACTCCATATAAAATAATTTTATATAGAAGTTGTAAAGCAGGACATTTGAGCTGACTGAAAATTTGTTTATACTCCTCAATACTTTGACGACGGATTAAATAGCTTGCTTTCCGACGACACCCGCGGCAAAGAAAGAACGTTTTGAACTACTCTTGTTCACGGTGAACAACTTCCGCATAACAATGGGGTATCGAACTGCCCTGCAATATGACCAGAATACTTCCGAAGGTGCAAAAATTCCAGTTACATGTTGCTCTGAAGTCAAGTTCTGTGTAAAATAAAAGACATGTAATTCCGATATTCCTGTGCGGTTTTCCGAAAAGAATACGTGGAATACAACCCCAAAAACTACTGAGATCCTCATTTAATTTCTTTGGTACTGCAAGGAGCGTCTCTGGACATGTGCATATGACAAGTCGCCTTGAAAAATAATAGCAAATGTTCCTTAACTTCTGTAAATAGTTCGTATACATTCCTTTGAAACAGTTCACAATTTGAACAAGTACACTATTTTCGTCGCAATAAGCAAGAGCTGTGCAAGGGAATGCAAACGCTGTTCCTCTTTAACGTCACGAGCCTCAGTATGCACATGCTTTAAGTGACGTTTTTCTCAAGAGAAACATATTTGATGTTAACTGGCATCCGACTGCGGGTTCTGAACAGAACGTGATTAAAAGCGGGCAAAGCAAAGTACATTGTCCTATCGCTGATTTGCGTTTGGACTTAAACCATCACTTTTCCATCCGTTTTACCCGTTCTTTATTTTTGTTTTGGCAACTCGAAAAGCAGCTTTGGTCCGGCCGACTCGTGGGACAAGGACACTTTGTAAAGAAAGTTATCAAATATTCATAAATTTCTTATTATAGCTAGTATAACGATACAGGTCTAAGTACAAGATCGCCACAACAAGCTATACAGACTTAAAAATCAATTTTGGTGGCTTCCTGAGCAAGAAAGTGCCAAAAACGCTCTTGAAAGCAGAGGAGACTTTGGAAGCACAACGTCTTATCCGGCACCAACATTTTTTGCTAGTAGTTCTTACATTCAATACGACCTAGCACATACGTTCCTAAGCCAGTTGTAAAAGAAAAAAAGGTTTAACTAGTTCTCAGCCCGTCGCCTTTTAACAAAACCAATGCAGTCGAAAGTTTAGATGCGCTCAAATGCAGTTAGGGTCATTTCCGGCGTTCTCTTCCGGAATGTTCCCAGATCATGGATTCAGTATTGCTAAGGTTTCATTTGCGGTTGCCCGAGACCCTGCAAAGAGCTCCTAGGGAACGCCGAAATCGCACTAAAGGTTCTTCCCTTCGCCTATATTTTTTCTCCTCATGTTCTCTTATGCCATACTCTTATGACATACTAGCTCTATGGCAGTTTGCATCGCACGAATGGGCAAAAATTTCAAATTTCGAATCGTGCGTGCGTCGTGCGAATCAGGCTGAAAGGGTCAGAGCCCAAGAGCCAGAAGTATTTTTGGATTGGACTGTGGCAATGGAGGACGAAGGAGACTGACCTTTCCATGTTTCAGCCTGTAGAAGAGTCTTACTGGGATGGAAAACTTGTTGATCGTAGAAGATGGTTTCTCAAATGTAAATGGTAGTGTCAACAAGGATGTTAGTGCTAGTAATAAGGGTCGATAAACAGCAGTAAGACAACTAAAAGCTGAGAATTTTACATTCTATAGTCATTTGGTAAATTTAAGAAGAACAAGATTGAAATACACTGGGTGGCTGGGTGCTGACTAGGTGTGTAGATCTCTGAACACTTATTCAGATTTTAGACAACCTTGGGCTTGGTTCAAGTTTTAAAAGCCCTGAAAATAAAATTAAATGGGAATGGTATGTAGGTTATAAGAATTCCAGTGAGCTAAGAGCCAAGTGTTTCAGAGCTTTTAGACTTTCCGTTTTTAGTCGAGTGTTTCATGGAACAAGGCACTATTTCGGGGGCTGTAGCAGCTTTCAGTTTTCGGTTTTCACTGGTTTTTTTTTTTAGCTCATAACTCGTGAACATGTGCAACTATCAAGTTCAAACTTGGTACACTTGTGGGAATTGGGGTCTAGCTGTGCAGTATGAGGGCCCCTCCCTCCACCTACCCAGTTCAGGCGCAAATTGGCCAGATTGTCCAGTGAATAATGTTTATAACTTGGCCAGACCTGCACATAGGACGATGAAATTCCCTGTACCTGTAGATGCAAGGACTAGAAAATTTCTTTAAACCTACACCTACCCCTCCCTCCACCTTCATGGGCAACTGGGCCCAGATTACCCAGGAGTAAAGTTTGTTACAAGTGACAGGAATCAAAAGGTATCAAGTTGAAACTTGGTTGGTTTGTGAGCATTAGGGTCTCTATTTCCTTTTTGCAGGTCCCAAACTCCACTCTCACTTGGTTCAGGGGCAATTGGGCCCAGATTGACCATTTTTATGGCACTTGCAGCTTTGCTCAAGTGCCATATACCAATCACTTTTCGGCCTGTCAGGCCACTGTTGTCGAGTTAGGGTACTTCCAGAAGTGCTAGGACGATGAAACTTTGCAGGCGTACTAGCCGACCAAACTAATTCGGAAATAGCCACTGTCCCGACTGGACCACCGCGGGGGGAGTGGAGGGAGGGGAAATCCGAATATTGACGTTTTTATAACTTTTGAACGGGGAATCCGATCTTAATGAAACTTGATATTTGGAAAGACCTCTTGTCTCAGATGTCACACTTCAAGTCGGGAATGGATCCAGTGACTTTAGGGGGAATTGGAGGGGGGGGGGGGGGGAAATCATGTGACAAGTTCAGAGTGGACGAATAGGGATGAAACTTGGTGGAAAGAACAAGCACACGCCCTAGATACATAGTTGACAAGACTGGACCGGATCCGAGCACTGCAGGGGGTGTTGGAGGGAGGGTTCCGGAATTTCGGTGATCCAGACTTAAGATGCTTACACATGTGCTAGGAAACTCGGCAGGAAAATCAAATCATTTTAACTTAAGAACAGTTGTTTCTCCGACTTGACCATCCTAGGGGGAGTGGACGGAGGGGTAATCCGGAATCTTGAGGCATGTCCAAATTTTGAATGGATGATTGGATCTTAATGAAACTTGATATTCAGAAAGAACTCTTGTCTCAGATGTCCCACTTCAACTGCGGACAGGATCCGATCAATGTGGGAGGAGGTGGAGAGAGAGGTGGAGTTTGTGGTCTATTCAGTGGTTGCAAAAACCAGATTCAGCAGCACTTTGAAAATTTACTTCTTAAATACCTACCAAGGAAAATATTTCAACCTTCTGTTCTTCCCGTTACTTGTTCTTCCATCGAAATTGCTTTCCGAAAATTAAGAAGAACTGGTTCTACAGATTCTGATGGCCTTAGTGCCGATTTTTTCAAAATTGAGTGTCCAGCTTTAACATAACACCTTCAGCTGCTATTTCAAATTTGTTTATGCCAGGGTTTGGTTCCGAATAGTTTCCTCCTGGGTACTATAACATCGGTGATTAAGCGAGGGAAAGACGCGGACCTTTGCAAAAGCTATCGGCCAATTACAGTTTCTTGTACCATAAGCAAAATCCTGGAATACGTCCTTCTTCCAGAACTAGTTGAAAAATGTAGCTTTGGTTCAATGCAGTTTGGATTCCGTTCGAGCGCCAGTTGTGCGCATGCTCATCACATATTGACAAAAATGATGAAACAGGCTACCCGCGACAAGTCTTCTATACATATATGTTCTATAGATATAGCTGGTGCTTTTGACAATATAACGCATTCTCAGGCCCTATTTTCTCTCATTACTTCTGGCGTGAATCTGTCTGTCGTCTATCTGTTAAAATTTTGGTATGGTCATTCTTCAGTAAGGTTCAAATGGCAAGGTAGCTTGTCAGAGATTATTTCTGTCCGAACTGGTGTTCGCCAAGGGGGAGTCTTATCTCCCTACATCTTCAAATCGGCCATATCTTCTTGTCTCGATTCTTTGCTTCCTGCTTACTTCTATAAAGACTATGCCTTCAGCTACATAGCCTATGCGGACGACTTGCTCTTAGTAAGCCGTAGCCGATCCACACTCACAAAAAATGTAAGTAAGCTGTCGTCAGAACTTCTGAAAATTGGCCTTGAAGTTAACCTTTCAAAATGTGAGTACCTGCATTTCAACCCTTCGTCAAATTGTTCGAGTGCATCTAAAGCTTCTATATCTCTTGGATCGTTCATCGTCAAATCAACAGACTCTCTACGGTGGCTCGGCATAACATTCAAATCTTCATTGTCAAAATTTTGCTCATCGGTTGTTCAAGAAGTTTATAAGTCGATCCGTAGCGCCTATGGGCGCATCGTCCCCAACCGGGGGCGCTATAATCGTAAAGCTTTGGGAAATTTGTACAGCACCTTCTGCGCTCCTTCTATACTATTTCGTTCTGGCGTCACTCATGTTCTGCGAAAGAAGGAGATTAAAAAGATGAGATCATGTTATTTTAAATATGCAAAGCACCTGCTCCACTTGTCGAAATTATGTCATAACCATACATTGACGGAGAAATTCAAAATTCAAGACGCAAGTGTTACCCTTTTGGATGTTTCGTCATCACTTTCAAAACTCATGGACAACAAGGCCCAACCAGCACACGATGTCGTCCATTGCTTCCTGACCGAAGATTAAAAATTAAGTGTCTTTTTTGTGTGTATATATGTGTTTATTTTTCTTTACTTTTACTCCGCCTTTTCAAAATGGCGGGTCATAAATAAATTACTTACTTACTTATTTACTTAGAGCGTTCCGAAATTCCGGGGATCCCGACTTAAGATGCTTACACATGTGCAAGGACGATGAAACTTGGCAGGCATATCAGGGACTCAATTTTAACTTAAGAACAGTCGTTTCTCCGATTTGACCATCGCGGGGGAGTGGAGGGAGGGGGAATCCGGAATCTTGAGGTATTCAGTTCAGTTTCAGTTGCACTGGACTATATTTAAAGATAAAGAAATACATAATTTACATTCCTGCCAGGAAAGCACAAATGTAGTGCTTGGCTATGGCAGGGAAATAACCAATATTAATTTAAATATCAAACAGATTCAACTAACTGAACATTCGAGAGGAAAAAAATTACCTATGGTTTCAACTTTAAATAAAAGGAGAGGGAAAATAAGTGAAAGAAGGAACGAGAAAGAAGAAAACAAAAGAAAAGAAAAACTGGTGGGGGGGGGGGGGGTCTAAAGGCGGATAACACTGTAATGAGGATGGAGGATAACACTGTAATTCGCTGCTCGCTTGATGGAAATGAGGTTACTGGAATTCCGGATATCTAACGGTAGTAGATTTCCAACTTTCGAACGGATCGGATCTTAATGAAACTTGATATTCCGGAAGAACTCATGTCTCAGATGTCTCGAAACTCATGTCTCAGATGTCCAATTTCGAGTGCGGACAGGATCCGATCAATTTGGCGAAGTCGGGGGGGGGGGGGGGGAGAAATTGTGTGACATGCTTAGAGTGTAGCGATTGAGAGGACACTTGTTGGGAAGAACAAGCGTAACCCCTAGATACATCAGCGACAGAAAACGGACCGAATTCGATCACTCTGGAGGGAGTTGAAGGGGGGTCTGGAATTCTGACGATCGCAATTTAAGGTACTTCCAGATGTGCTAGGACAATGAAACTTGGCTTGAAGATTAGTGACTTGACAAGTTTGACTTAGACATTGTCACTGATCCGACCCAGATCCAACCATCCCTTGAAGTACTCATCTTAGCCGCAAAGTACAAAAGTACTATTAAGTAAAATCTACATTTTCGTTATCCCCAAGAGCCCATGATCGTTTTTGGCTCAAGGGTTTTGCTTAGAAATGAATTTCTAGCACCCTTAAAGTGAGCATCTTAACCGAAAAGTAAACAAAATACTTTTGACGAAACCAGGCATATTCATGATCCTATATACAGGGCCCACGGTCATTTTTGCCTCGAGGGTTTTGATTACAGATTGATTTCTAGCGCCCTTACAGTGCACATCATCACAGCCAAGTGCAGAACAAAAAAATACTTTTTTTTTACCAAACGATACATCCTCGTGATTTCCGAGTGTCTATCGCCATTCTTATTTCAAGGGTTTGCTTACAAATGATCATAACAAACCCACAAATTGGCGAATTCCTACTTTAATCCTTTTTCAAAGCCTTGCGAGTGCCATACGAGTTTCCAGCTCTTCTTTAATGTTTTTAACTTGAATAACTGGTGATAGGGCGATGAAATTTCTTTGTGGTTTTGGATCATAGGTTGGGGATATATATGTGGAATAGACCCACCCCCTACCCTCTCCGTTCATGGGCAAGGGGGCCCAATTTGCCCATGAGTTAAGTTTTTGACCCGTGGCTGGAATCAAACTCTAAGCTAGTCTAGTCGAGGATATTTAGGTCTAGATATGCAATTTAATGGATCCTGCCCCTCCCCTCACCCTGCCGTTCATCGATACAGCTGCTACTTCAATCCTTAATGATCGGTTGGAAACTGGACGGTGTTGTCATATGATCCATGACATGCCGTTCTTAATGAAGTTGTGATAAAGGGGTTATTAAGCTGCTACGATTTGGCTCAGCGCACTTGTTACTACCTTGCTAATAGAAAAGAGGTTTAAAGGGATGTTGTAACTTGGCAGTGAAAAAGTCCAGAATAAACTGAGCCAAAGGAAAAGATTCAAAGGAAGAATAATAGTTGGCGCCTACAATTTATTCTTAACTTAAATTACTATTACGGCTCAGCACTGTGCATGAATATTTGTTGTTTTGATTTTCATCATGTTCTTTACTGCTGTTCAAAGTTCAAATAAGTTTATTCCAGTGTATATTCCTTGGGATTAGTCGGGATAGTTATTTAACTTCAGGTGGTGCAGTTTTTACCAAGTGATAAAATGGATTTAAGACCACCAGCCTAACACAAATATCTGATTTGTGGACAGCCTATGCCAAACACATATTCATGATTTTACATTTGTTTTAAGCTCAAGTGCCATATGGCAATGGTTTTCCCATCTGTCTGGCCATCACGAGTTAGGGTAGGCATACGCATACCTCCAGATGGTTTAGAACGATGAAACCAGACTGATTAAAAAATTGTCACTTCCTGAACCTGGCAATCTTAGAAGTAGTGGAGGGAGGGGGAATCTGGAATGTTGAGGCATGCATAACTTTCGAAAAAATGGTCGGATGAATGAAACGTCATAACTGGCAAGTGCATGTATCTAAGATATTTCATTTAAAGTTCGGACCGGATCCGACTATTAAGGTAGGAATTGGGGGCGCATGAGGTGGCAGGCTTAGAGTGTAGGGATCGGGAAGGATGATACTTGGTAAATGGCAAGAGCACACGTCTTAGATGTTCTATCCACAAATCGGACCCAGATCCGGCCACAGTGGAGGATTGACAAGGGGGGGGGGGATCTTGTGGTATGAAGGGTACTTTTATATAGGCAGGGACGATGAAAGTTGTAAGCTGTATTAAAGACCTCAACAGGTTGTCATTTCCCTGAATTCCCTGATCCGACGATCCAGGACGAGTGGAAGGAGGGGAAACCGTAAATCAAGCATAGCTTTCATACGAGTTGCTCGATCTGCATGATACTTGAAAACTGACTGGAGAACTTATCCCAGATGTTACATACGAGGTCTGGACTGATCAAGATGCATTTTCATCTTCCCCATGGGCCCAAGATCAGTTGTACCTAGGGTTTTGCTCAGAAAAGAGTCCAAACCCCTCTTAAAGTGCGCATCTCAACCACACACTCAAACGTATTTTAGGCAAAACGTCATATTTTGGTGTTCCGCAAGGGCCCACAATTGTTTGTACCACGAGTATCTTTGCCACAATAGCAAGTCAACCTGTCGTGTTTTGGTCGTCGCAAGAGTCCGTTGTACGTTGAGACATCTTATTTATCCACAAAACGTACAACCATAGTGAAAATGAAAAGAAAGAAGATATAATTTTAGTATACATATATGTAAATATCATTATGGATTTACATAAAAGTAATGGGATTTAATGGAACCACTTCCATTGCGAAGTGCAAATAACTAATCGATTAGCCTAATAACCCCTTCGTCGCAGCTTCAAAGAACGGCATATCATCGACCATTAACGAAACAGTGCAGTTTCCACATTTTCATTAAGGAGTAAAGTATATCGCGTGACCTTATTTGTTGCTCTTACACCTTGAGATCCACATCCATACATGGGTCGGGACCCATCAAAATGTATAAAGCCAAAAAAATATAAGAAAGTCGGCTAAGTAAGTTATTGAATATAATATGTAGATGCAAAGTAAAGCGTTATCAACAGTATGTCGATTTTGCATTTCAGTCTTTGATTACGTTTATTTCTGCCGTGCATCCAGTACAGCACAACGTTAACGGGCGTACAACGGAGCGCGTCCGGATTCCAAAGTACAACGAAGCAACACTACAACATTATATTCCAGTCCAACGCTTTTCATGTGCAACACTTTTTTGTGTACAACGGAGCGCGTTCGATTTAGAAGTTTTTTCTACAACGGTAAAATGTAGCATAACATTTTTCTCCTAAAACGTGTTTTTGAACACAACAGAATTTACAAGAGTAACACTTTTGACGAAGTAAACGTTTTATTACGGTCCAACGTTTTTGTCGCAAAACGTTTTTCTTACCACAACGGAATTGACGAGAACAACACTTTTGACGATAAAGTTTTATTACGGTCCAACGTTTTTGGTGACAAATGTTGACAAAACGTTGTACAAAAAAAAACTTCTAAATCGAACGCGCACCGTTGTACAAAAAAAAAAGTGTCACCAACCTGATGACAGTGTAGTGAAGGCAGGGTTGATGAGTGTACCAGGATCCGGGAAGGCAGTGTATTCAGTGGAAACATAGTAAATTATCTGGCAAGCGGCAAATCTACGGATGAACTGCGCGAAGAATCGGGTTAAGGGGCGATCAGAGTATGCTGCTAGTTCTCGGATCGGATAGACAATTCGGTCAAAATCAGGCAAAAAACCGGAAATCTGGTAGAGCTACACATTCTTTGGCAAACTTGTTGGATTTATAGATGTAATGGAGAGAGCATGTGCGAAATCTTTTCTTCTGATAATTTGTTGTTCCTCTTCAAAATATAGATAGATAGTTTTATTGATACAACTCGTAGCGCCGAATTGTCACTAAATATGTCAACCAATACATTTAACGGGTTAAAATACAGAATGTATACAATCACTACAAAAAAGAATGTCAATTGGGATCCACCTGTATTTTGTTGAATTTCTCTTAAAATAAGGTACAAAGAATTCAAATGCCGATTATTACGACCAAGATTACAAATATCGTAATGCCTCTTTTTACAATAATCCACTGGACAGCCACGGGACTCGGATATTATAAGTACTCACCAGGGGGCGGCCCTCTTGCTGGCGACATTGCTGGGCCTCCTGGGCCCATTTGTCCCCTCGGTCCAAATCCACGTGGGGGCATGGGGCCCAGCATCCCAGGGAAGTCCATCCCAGGCCTTGGGCCCATCATTCTCATAGGGGATCCTCTAGGTTCGCCCATATATCCCCTTGGTCCCGCCATGGGGCCACCCATAGGCGGGACAGGACCGAAGGAGCCCGGTGCCCCCGGGAAGGGGGGTGGGGCCGCGATGCCATCGAGTAATGACGGGATCTTCGGTGGTCCTTGGTTGTTCGGGACACCAACACCCTGTTCATCCCTGTAATAAAGAACGTATTATAGCTCACAGGATACGAGTAATAAGTATCCGATGGTATGTGATCACGATAACTCCCAAGGGACTCAGATATGCTGACAAAAATTCGTGTATGGTCAACAGCAAGGTTCTGGTAGAAGTGCTTCGGCACGACTGAAACGATAGGACATATTGGCTCTAAGAGCTCTAACGACAACGGCAAATACATAAACAGTTAAGTTGGGTTATACACACCTGGAGGACTGTTGGGAATACGATCATGTTACCATACCTCTGCGAGGTTTGATCGTCCTGAAATTTGGGCACTGCTCTGATGCAGTGGAAACTCGCCTGTTTCAGTGCTATTACTACCAGCCTTTTGGGATCTCCCTAGTGGTCAATGTTTTACTCAAGTCGGCCAGGTTACTTAAAACTGGTTACAATCGAATTGCCCGCCGCCTATACCCTATACATACTCCCAATAATCTGAAGCGTGAGCCATAAAATTCGCTCCCGTATGTGTTGTACACACAATGAGGTAGTGAGGCGATCCAAAGCGTCCATCTATCAGCAAATTTTCTGGTCTAAGAATTTTCTGGTCAGGAATGCCACTGATCCCCTTTTCAGCTGCCTCCCTGTGAAGAGGGCGCTCCTCAGGGACTTGTGTCCTTAGCGCATGTTAGTGGTTGTTTAACTTTAGATTTGTTTTTGTTTTGTTGTGTGATATATAAAAGCATACAAATTTAGTTGTCGCGATCCAAGTTCCTGGTTCTCCGGATGTAAATCTGACAGTGCTGGTCAAAAAGGGAGTAAGACAGGGGTTAAATTGTTTCACCTTAGTTGTTTAACAAGCAATAATCAAACCGCAAAGTAAAATTAAGCCTGCATGTATTGTTCGGTGTACTGATGTTAGCCTGATAGGGTATCTTGATGATATTCTTAACCCCAGCCGTACCGTTACTCGCTTGAACGAAAATTTCGATATCATTAGCACAGACTATGGTCACGCTGGAATGCATTTTAATGAAGATAAATCCGAAGTTTTACTTTTCAACTGGAAATCAAACCCGGACGTACCAGTACGCCTGGGCAGTGTTCACATGAAACCTCTGGATTCGCTAATTTACCTGGGGTTACCTGTTGGCAAGTCGATCAAAGAAACCCGCGCACTACTTATAAAGCATATACGTAAAAGGTGCATACGAATCTGTGGTATCTAATAAGCTACGTTTTCAACGCCCCGTCCTCGCGGCTATCTACAGTCCAATCGCCCTATCTCAGGTCCTCTATACTGCACCTTTTTGGAGATTTCTCACCAAATCGGACAAAAAAACAAATCAAGTCAGTATTATATCGTTTTGCTAAGCAAATATTACGCCTCCCTCTTTGGAGGAGAAAATCGATTTCTAGTCGTTATCAAATTAGTGGTCCACTAACAGCAGTGGAGAAACAAATAGAAACATATAGCCAAAATACTGATCACGACAGGAAAACCCTCTTGGTTTAAATATTCCTTCAGCCCAAGCTGACCTCTTGCTTTAGTTTTTGGGTAAAAGTTATATTGTGTATTTCTTAAGTTAATTCTCTTTCGTGTTTTCCTTTCTTTTTCTCTTTTTTTCCCTATTATTTACTCCGTCTTCATGTTTTGCGCTTAATTTGACGGGTTATAAATACAACTATCATCAAATCATCATATGGCTTTTGGCTGAAATAAAGCTATCATTATTACTATAAACAAACTAAAATAAATATTAATATGAGAACAAGCACCTGCCCTATGGGTTACGGCTACCCTGAGAAACCTCGATAACTGTTTTAATAATATTGAAAACCTCTTTCTTTCCCAGAACTCTATACATCCACTCTTCATTCTCCAATCTTCCATTCCGCCAAAAATTTACATTCAATCTGTCACATTCACGCACATTTCACGCTTTAGGTTCCCATTCATACTGCCAAACATCGGACATGATTAGGGACCAGACTTTCAACACTTAAGGCTCTTGGAGGGACTCAAACCCAAGGACCGGATGGAAGGAAGATTTATTAGTAACGGATATGTTGAATCACGACATAGCCTTTAGATAGATTCAGGTTCAGGTTCAGGTTTATATATTTACGTAAAAAATTTATAAAATAAATAACACTTCTTTCCCGGCAGAGAGGCATCTCGAATGCTCGCGAACAACATACAATGAAAAAAAAAACAGTTTAACTTAAATAAGTAACGAGTAATTATCCGCAATACCATAAATACAAAATAAATAACAAATACCACATTCACCAGACCAGACTTGCACCTCCAACTTTTCAATCCTGTGGACCTTTGCAAGGGAATGCAACCTTCCGGACCATTCAAGAGGAGAAAACCACTCTTTATAATAAATAAATTTAATAATTCATAATCATTATTTCTTTAAACTTCTTCTTTATTAATTCTACAGAAGAACCAACCTGGATCTTACTATTATATTTATTATAACTGATTATCATACTATTCCTCAATGAAAATCGCGACCGCTCACATCTGATCAAAGGCTGCCTAACCAAATCTGTTTGCCGGGTGTTATGATCATGGGTGGATGATAGGGGTAGAAGATCAAGTATATAAAATAGCGATGGAAGCAAACCCTTCAAGTGCTTCGCTGACAGAAGCACAGACGCATAGGGCACAGTAAGTGAAACTGGAAGTATCTGTAAGAATTTGTACATGCTCTTCGTATGGGATGACTTTGGGTAGATAGATATCGATTTTATTCTTCTCGAACTATCGTGCTAAACGCCAAATTTCGAAGTCGAATATAGACAAATGTAGACAAAGACTTTCACGAAAGGCGGTACAAACGTCTTTTCATACCGCACATGGTCACATTTTGTCTATTAGAGTTCTGGGATCGCCACTGGGCAGCTCTTGCAGGTCGTTCGCGACCGTTCTCAGATGGTAGCGGAATTGTAAACTTATTGATAGAGTGCTCTAGCCTTTTCTTACCAGAATCCATGCACAGTCTCAACCTACGGGACCCGAGGGACTAAAATTTCTGGAGGAGCTCATTTAAAGGAATTTTGGGGGATCTTGATAGGGCACATCAGTAGGGCACGCTTCTGTATTTTCTCGATCCGATAAGCCTGGTCCTCTGTAAGGGCAAAGTGCCAAGCTTCCACCAGGTATTCTAGCCCCGAACATATAAAGAAACGTAAAACCGGATCCGATTTTGTTCAGGGAACCTATTTGGCCCACTTACAGCAGTTGGACAACTTATACAGAAGTACAACAATAACATTAAGCATCAATGGGAGAGCATTCTTCTACAATAGGATAGTTTTGTAGATAGGATAATGTTGTCGTTGTCTCTATGTTTGTCTGGTCTCCTCTTGGTATAGTGTTTCCTTCTTCTTTTCTTTCTTTATTCCTAATCCGTCTACGCCATGTGCTTTTTGATGTGTGAAGAAAAAAAAAAATTATTATTATTATTATTATTTTTAGCAAGTGACTTCAAGATACGAAGCTATGTCCCCGCTTCACCATTTGCTTCGTTTGGAGTTCCCATTTTAAACCATTTGCAATACTTAAACCGTGGGTTTTATTTGATACTTGCGTCAAATAACTTGACACCACACTTGTGTCACTGAGAGGAGGAGACAAAAGAAAAAAAAGACAATGATACTTACTCGAGTAACTGACTGCTGGCCTGCTCGCTTAGCGCCGCCCAATCGGTTTGGCTACTGGTGTCTCCCACCGGCTCCTTCTCCTCTCCCCAGCGGGAGGCGCCTCGTCTCCTTCTTTCGCTTCTGTCTTCTCCGGCTCCAGCTGTGTCATCAGACGGAGGGGGGCCAATGGGGAGATTGGGAGGCAAAGCGGGTGGGTTTACTGGGGCTCTGGAAAGCAGAAAATGAAATAAATATCAGAGACGGCAGTGTAAGGGTGACGTGATGGGAGGGGGGACTCCACTCTCACTTTTGTATGTAAAACGCCTCTGAAACCGTCCCAACCCAGAACCCGAACCCACTTTTTCAGAAGCGAGCCATTTAAGACGTCGATAATTTTGAGCTAGTTGTTTAAATCTTGTACATTTTTTTGTTCTCATAGTAGGCTACTTAAAGTGATCATAGTAGTATAATTTATACCCTGATTTATGTATATATCTTTTTTTTTATTCATCACTCGCGAAGTTTTTCGGGATGGAAATAAATAAATAAACATACACATGACCCGCCGGAAATAACCATCTTGCGTTGATATTTCTTTATTTAGTGTTAGTGTTTCTTTTTTCTATTTTTTTTCATTAGCCTAAGGCGCCTCGCACCCCCTTAGTTGAGATGGGTCAAACATAAACTGAATTAAAATAAGAGAAACCGAATCGACTTACTCTGACAACGAATCATTAGTCAATCAGCCAGCTCATAGATTACTTAGTGGATCTTAGCCGTACCTTTACTTCTTGATAATTCGGCCGATTGTTATGCAGAAATGACAAAAACCTCAAAATAAATCGTTAAAAGAAATACTGTGAAATATTTTTTTTTACTTTTTATTCAAAAATATTTTTTTTTTCTTTTTGTCTGATTTTATTACAAAACATATTTTCCGATTTAGCTCCTTTCGAGATTAGTACGTCAGTTCCGAACTCTCGCGTTATAATTGGAATCATGACGATTGTTAAGTTGGTTGTTGGGAAGTTCGCAAGATCAGAAGCCGTGAGATGACTGTTTGGAATTTAATTGGCAAGACTGCAAATAGAGATGGGGATTAAGAACATTGGCACTAGCGAAACATCATTAGTAAGTTACACGAGAGGAAATAAAGAAGATGAAAAGAAGGACGAAGGTAGATGTTAAAGAAGTTGAAAGCTAAGATTAAATATCAAAGAATGGCAATAGTTAGTAATTACGTTAGTGGAAAGGAACTTGAGGAAAATTATTTCGGAAATTGTTTTACGGGTCGTTTGGTGTTTTAATTGTTTTATTTAAAATACAGCTCTTGTCTCGCAACTAAAGGGCGACTTTGGGAAATTCAACTTCCATTAAAAAAGAGGAGAAAAAAAGGCAACTTTGGGCGTTTAAGAATCGAACAACTATATGCGTTTTCCATGTGCCCCACATATCTCTGAATGTTCGTCACGGAAACGAAAGTGTTTGCTACACATTCCACCCACAAGTCAAAATTCGCGGAAACTCCGTTTTGTCATTTTTTTGCGTTTTCTTCAAATGACTGACAATAAAAACAAAATCTCAATAAATAGAAGATCAAACTTACGCCCTTACCATTCTATACTTGAAGGATTCCCACTTTTTTGTCTATCTGCTTTAACACTCTGTAATCATTACAGGATTACAGGTTTGTTCTTCCCCAACGTTGACCCTGCAGTTTGACAGCCTGACGAGGACCCTTGCCAAGAAGGGTCGAAATATCGCTGCGAAAGCATCGTAGCTGACGTATCCGTTTTATGCATTATTTGAATATATGTTTCAAAGTCAGCTTGGGCTCAAGGAATATTTTAAATATCTCATTTTATTATTTTGATTAAATTGGAATTACCCGCTAAATTTCGAGCCACAAAAACGAAGATCACCTCGAGAGTTGTCTGACAAATTTGAGCCACAGTGCGTACCACAAAGTGTTATTTTCAATTACTGAATGTTGTATTTAATTACCAATTAATAAAGCAATCAGCTTAACAGCCACACAAATGATTACAGACACACTCCTTTCTGGCCAAAGCCTCTTTGTAGAAAAGCAGAAAAACGCCTTATAGTAGGGTTGAAGTCCTACGGTTCAACCCGCTGAAAAGAGACTTCATATGCCCCGATGTACCTTTCCCTGTAGTAACGTCAGCAAAAATTCTAGGGGTCGCCCTGTCGAGCGACTGTTCATTTACTGATCACATTCAGACTGTAATAAAATCGGGAAATGCATCACTCCAAACGCTCATACAGATGAGGCAGTTTGGTTGCGACCGTGATAGTCTGAAGGATGCTTACTTGTGTTACGTAAGACCTGTAATCGAGTACGCATGCCCCTTATGGGGCCCTTTCGCCCAAAATACAGCATACGTGACTGACGAAATAGAGCGTATACAGAAGAGAGTAGTCTCAGTTGTACTAGGTCAGCAAGTAACTTCCAGTTCCTATGAATCTCTTCTAACAGAATTATCCCTCCCCTCACTACATGAACGCCGTAACATACTATTCTTAAGTTTGGGTGTAAAATCCTTGCATCTGTCCAACACCGAACTATCCTCCCACCTGATGCACCAATAAACAATCGTATGCGTTCGCAGCTGAAACTAAAAACGGTTAAAATCAAAACAAAGAGACACAGTAACAAATTTGTGCCATTTTTCGTTAACATGTTGAATAAAATGTCAGTGTAACGTTAATATTTGTAGTATTTAGTATTTATGTAACTCGTGAGTGTTTAAAAGAATGAAATTTTTGTAAAGACAATCAAATTGCTATTAGCTAGCAAGTTTCTGTCTAATAAAGCTTACTTACTAGTAGATTGTCGTGACAGATCTTTTGTTTCTACTCGTGAAAGAGATCGAAGGCACTTTTGTCTCTGCACTTTTCAAATCTGCTTTATTTTTTTCTAAATTTCATAAGGAAGAATGGATGTATTTGGGATGTAAGATGAGTGCACGTGGGGGAGCAAGTAAGCATATAGAATATTGTGTCACGAAAGGTAAAAGGTGCGTTAGTATGTTGCATGCCAGTAGATCGAGAAATAGTAATAGTGTAAGAATGGTTAAAGAAGTATTTTTGTCCAAAGTAGTGCCGATAATCCATTATGGAGCAGAGATATGGGGATACGCAGTAGCTTGTAAATTGGATAAGTTGCAATTAAATTATTTTAAAAGGATCCTAGGTGTAAATAATAGAATTAATGGTATAGTGGTAAAGGGTGATTTAGGTCTATTGTCACTAAGGAGTAGGAGGTTAGCGAGCATGGTAAATTTTTGGGAAAGGATTTTGATTATGCCTCAATCAAGACTATTAAAGGAGGCATACCTAGAATCATTGTGTGATGGAAGGAAGTAGTCGTGGGCACACCAGATTAAGTGTATTCTAGATAATACAGGTTTTAGTAATTTCTGGAATGAAGGGGAAGGTCCAGGATGGGAGTTAGGAAGTGTGACTAGAGTAGTTAGACAGACACTCCAAGACCAGGAAATACAGACGTGGTTATGCGAGGTGAGTAAGTCTGGATCTCTGAGGTTGTACGCTGGGGCAAAAGAGACATGGGGTGAGGAAATATATTTTAAGGTAGGGTTAAGTAGGGAGGAGTGGGGTTTGTTAATAAGTATGAGGGCTGACGGGTTACCGCTCGGTGCAAGAAGAAAGTATATGGGGAAAAAAGAGGAAAGATCGGGTCCTTACTACTTCTGCCCTATGTGTGGAGAAATGAATGAGGAACATGCCACCTTTTGTGTAATTTTAATGAGTTACGGGGACTCAGGGAGGAGATTTTCGGGGCGAGGGGAGCTGATAAGAAATGGATTATTAAAATGATGGGAAGTAAAGATTTTAAAGAAATAAGAAATGTTGGGAAGTTCCTCAAGTTCGCTTTTAAACACCGGAAAAATTTCTTTTGATGGGAAAGTTGTGTTTTTTATAGTGTTAATAAAGTAGTCAAAGTAAATTAAAAATATTAAGTGTGTTAGTGTGTGTATACGCATATAAGATTGTTCACTTTTTGTTGTTTTGTTGCATGATGGCCTGATGGCTTTAATGTGCAAATAAATCACTCATTCATTCATATACAAAAGTAACTTTACAAAGCTGTTTCACAGGTTTGCTGTTTGACGGGTGGTTTGCTTAGTGAAGAGGACTGATTGTTTCCTCCAGTCTTGTATTCAAATCTTTATTTAAATCTTCGATGGAACTCCAGGTTAAGCATAGAGATCACTTCAGCCCTTAGTTAAACTGAAAAGGCAGCTTAATTTTACATTTGATATTTGGATACACAGAAATATTTTGACCCATCAAAGAGATTTTGTATTTTTCACCGGAGGCTCTAGTAATAACGTTCAGAAATGTGCGCTGCTTGCACGACAACCCAAAATTCATCCAGGCAGGGAGAATTCGGATTTTAACAGATTTCGTAATTTCGAACAAAATTCGAATTTCGCCTCCATTTCTAGGGTTAAAGATGCTAAGCTCATAAAAGTTACGAAAGTCATGCACGAATATGACGTTTTTATGTTATTTTCCGGCAATGGCTAACATATGTAATTGGTAAATTTTAAGCGTAAAGGGACAAGCACATAGAGGTACCACAAATCCGAAAGAAGAGATAGCCGTACCGAAAGAATACCGAAAGAATAAGCTCATTCGATGAAATTTGGATAAAGGAAAAAAACAAAGTAACGCATTTTTATCAGGCTTCCAGACCGATTTAAGTGACAAAATGATGTGTAACTAGACTGTCGGATCTCAGCCCTATTCGGTTTTACTTTTACTGCAGATACGCCCTCTGTTTTTCTGTCACGAGTACATTCTGCATGTGTCTCCAGGGGGATGTGGGGGGGGGGGGGGAGGGTCGGACCCGAAAGACGCAGAAACATACCTGATGGTAGCTTCTTTGGCGCTAAACTTGGAATCTCCACCGTTTTCTTCCTCGGAATCAACGTCCATGTCGTCGTCCCGCGTACGGGTTTCCTGTTCCTGCGGAGGCATCAGGTGCTGCATTCCTGGAGGCATCGGGAAACCCGGTGGGAGGGGGAAGCGGTGCATAGGACCGCCTGGGTGCCCTTGCATGAGCTGGGGCATGGGGGGCATACCTAATGGAAAAATAACGGTTTAGTGATATTACAGATAAGTAAACAATAGTAAACACATACACCTACAATGCACTACTGTAATTACGCTGTGAATATCGCTATAAATATAACTTTCAACAAAAAAGCATGTAGTTGCTAACGCGCTCAAAATCTGCTGCATCTGCTACAAAAAACTTAAAAAATGGTTAACAATGATCAACTTTTATTTCGGGGCCGAGCTAACTGCAGCTTTAACGATGGTTAACTTTTACCAAATTCTACAATTGTTAGCTTTTCCCAACGATGCTCACAAACCATCATTACAAAATAATTAGCTATCGTTAAGATCTGGAACGGAAATCGTAGGTGGGCGGAGCTTAACTTCCGAAATCGGAAACCTGGAACGCAAAAACTTAACAATCGTTAACAATTTGTTAACAATTGCTAAGTTCTGGAACGGAACCTATATTCTTTGTTTCCTGACAATTTTAACATTTCCTTTCCTTTTCCATTCCCTAGTTACAGATGATTGGACCAATTTTATGTGCGAATGTAGGGAGTTGAATGAAATAAGATCCGAGGTATTCGGTCAAAGAGTCTTTGGGGAAGAGTGAATGTTCAGGCTGCTGAAAAGTAGAACATTTGGTGATGTGAATGTGTTTCAGGATTGGTTTGCGCCACTGCAAACTGTTTACTCAATAGTAATTCTTATTTCTTTTTCTTTTTCAAGCTGTATTCACACCAGTGTCATTTTTTTTCCATGGCCTTTTTGTGGAAATATATTATTTTCCAAGACAAAACTGCACATGCATTCACTTCCTTACGTTTGATGATGTGAATGTGTTTCAGGATTGGTTTGCGAGTCTCTATACTCTTCTGCCAGTAAGTTCGCCCAATTCCGTGACGCCAGGAATCCTAAATTCCTTCCATCTCATCTTTGAACTATTTATAATGGGCATGACTTGTGGAATCTAGACAAGAGCATATAAACGGTTAATTCTTTCGAATATTCTGCACGTCTTATTTTATTTTGTATTTTCTGCCTTGCTCGAAATGTGTTACCATTTAGGACCAGCGGCTGGAATCTTATTTCGTTGTGATGACGAACCTCAACAGAACTTGGGTTTGTATGAATGCTGGACTGGGATCAGAAAGCCCAGGTTTGCATACAGCATTTAAATACCAAACGGGCAGAGACAAGATATGAAAAGCGAAATGACGCATCCACATCCAGCTGGCCTTAATGCTACTGCTATAAAACGTCCAGCTTCGAAAACGAATGAAGGTTGACCCGTATTGTAGACGGTACTTGGGAGAGTAGGTCGACTTCGGACTTGAATTCGGAAAAAATCAAGACAGCTTGATTTTTGCAGCCAACAAACCGTTTGATAAAGCGCTAAATAATTATTATTGGGCACCAGCCGGGGATTCAGGTTTTTAAGTAATAATGTAGTGTTTAATGCGCGATAAACAAAAAACTATTTTGGGCGATAGCTATTAGTCCCATTAGACCATGGATTCCGCGTAAAAATACGAGTGAAATTCAAAGACGAGTCCGAAATAATTTTTGATTTTACCTAGAATCAATTGTAGTTTGTAGGTGTCTTTTCTTTGGCCGTTTCGACTTTTTATTTCCCAACACAATGGAAGGGAAAAAAACGAAAACACCACTGTCATTTTTCGTACATTTTTAAGCGGTTGATTAGGTATCAATAACAAGCTTACAATCTATCTACTAGACCCGATTGTCTGTATGGAGAAGTCCAATGAGTATTCATCTTTGCGACCGCACTGAAATGACGCCGCGTTCTTAAAAAAATGAGGCAGAACAGCAGTCAAACATAAACACATTCGAGAAACGGAAACAAGAGCAAATGTCGGCGTGCAGTACAACACAGAAACACACTTATTAACAGGAAGCCACCAAAGGGAAAGGGAACAATACACACAAATCAAATCACGAGTCAACGGAGGTAACGTTGGGATTTTTAGGCAAACGTAGATTCTGGTCTTTTCGCTCCTCTAGCTCAGTTTCAAGCGCGTCTTAAGGGACTTCCGAATTGAAACCGTAACACTCGTGCATTGCGTCTGAGCAGGGTCCGTGTCGCGTCGGTCCTTTCAAACCGGATAGAAACGTGCATCGAGGACCGGCACGAAAGTGAAATGGCTACTCCTGATAAGGACAGTACCTGCGTTTTCCACCCTCCTTACAAAATAGTAACTATATTAACTAACTATTTTCGTTCCAACCTCATGAAAAGTTACTGCGCTGACCGCTCCAACCTTCTCCAAATAGTAACTAATAGTAACTATTTGATTAGCACGGTCCGGAATGTAGTAACCGTGGAAACTATGATCTCTATGACACAACTGGTACGATTAGCGGGTGGCGCGATATATTGCTGATAGTACAAAAATGCGCTAAAGCCTCGACGCCAGAAGCCGTGACGTTGCGTAGTTACTACGGTAAGTAGGCTGGAACACGATTTACATTAATTTCTGTGGGGTTTTATGGTTATTTCCGTTATGTATAGTGCATTCTATGCGTATTATTTAGTGTTTTACCTATATTAATATTTATGTAGTTATGGATTCACTTAGGTCGGGTTGCGAAAACGCAAACACAAAGCTTCGTTGCGTAGGTATACATAGAGCTTGTGTTGGCATAGCTCAGTGTGAAAACCCTACGTCTGTACAAAGACCAACTAGAGCTTCGAGCTTCTGATCCATCATTAGTCGCAAGACATACTGCTGACGACCGTAACCAGAAACATTCATATTATTTTTTCAATTTAGTTTGGTATTTATTTAGGTAAAGGAAAAATGAATGATGTAAAGCCTTGGTGGTTCTCCCAACAAAGTATTATTGTCTGTCAGAAACAGTCTTTTATGAATCTCCATTTTTAAGCTAAATTTCTTTCTTTTCTTCTGGTAGTCAAGCCTGCTCTTCGCCACGAGGCGATTCACCACTATTCTTTTCTTTATATTATTTGAAAACACAATGAACCTGAACCATATCAGCTTAGCATGTCTAGCCCTAGCAGTCAAAATTAACTGGGGGTTGCGTCAATTAATAGTAAGAACTGACAGTCGTGTAATAAGACTATCGGTTTCTCATCACGCCCCTGCGTTACTACACACCGCCCCTACCGTGTGCATCCCCACGAACGCGTCCGCGCAACATTCAGCTGATGATACGTATGCATAGGTGCCGGTGATTCCGCTACCTCCTTCCCGAAAAACCCCCTGAACCGGCTTCCTCAACAAGACATACAAGCTTACTAAAGCTGTTTCCAGCATTGAGTACCGCCCGTCGACTCCACTCATTCTCCCCCCTTGTTACCAATAATTTTAACAACCAACGAACAAATATTCCTTCAGCCCAAGCTGACTGCGAATCATATTTGATAATACAAAACGGATACGTCCGCTGAATTTTATTAGAGCTATATTTCGGCCCTTCTTGGCAAGGGTCCTCTTCAGGCTCAAAGCCGCTCAAGGTGGAAAAACGAACTTGCGAGAAAGCAGTTTTTTTCCGCAAGTTCGTTTTTCCTTTTCCCGCAAGTTCGTTTTTCCAACTTGAGCGGCTTTGAGCTTGAAGAGGACCCTTGCCAAGAAGGGCCGAAATATAGCTCTAATAAAATTCAGCTGACGTATCCGGTTTACACTATCAAAAACAACCGATGAAATTTCACGTTTGTTGTTTATTTGCGCCTGTTCGGTCCCTTGACTTGTTTCTGTATTTTGTTTGAAGTTTCGTTGTTGATGGTAAATTATACAGATGTTGTTGGCTATTAACGTGTGTTTATTTATCTTCTTTTTGTTGCCTATTATTTAGCTTTTGCTATTGTGGCAATTTGTCCATTAAACCATTAAAAGATTTGGTTTCATTTAAACCTAGTAGCTCTTGTCGTCGCGTTTTGTCGGTAATTGTTAAGTCCTGTCGGTAGAATCTGGGCTTGCCCCCCCCCAAAAAAAAAACAACAACAACGGGTTAGTTTCCCCAATGGGTAAGGAGACACGCTGAATCCAACATATGAACTTGTTGGGGTCGGAGAGAGGGAAGGTCTAGAGTTCCAGGCCGTCATTTCCAATTCTTCTCCCCGAACTTATTTTCTTTCTCCCTCCCTATTAGCTTCCCTACCCTCCCTCCCATCCCCCTCACTTCACCTAATCCCCAAAGGGGATTATGTACTCCACCCTCGCCCCCCCCCCCCCCCTCTCGTCCTTATTTATCAATTGTAGAAATTCACTTTTTTTTTCAGGGGCGGGGCCTAAGAATGCGTGTCAGTATAATAAGCAGCCCGGCCACGGTAGTCCATAGGGTCACTCATTCACCTTCTCACAAGGGACATAGTGTCTAGATCGAACATTCTACATTTTCCACGATCCAACCAAGAGACTATGGCTCCAAAAGAGTGTTTTCCGCCAACCGGTTGTATGGCCTTCAACTCTTTTTCCAAGACCAACGAGGTTTTAGTAGCCCGTTTTAGGTAATGTAACTCCGATTTTAGCAGTGCAACATATTTCTCTGTACAAGAATCACAAATCTCTGTTAGAAATCTATAGAGCAGGCGCATCCTCAAAAGAAGCAAAATTTTGTTCACCTTAAAGTTCAGTCCCCTATTTTCATTTTGAATGAAGATTTTTTTTGTGAAGATAGTTTGTGTGTCCAAGGTTTTTGTGACTCGCATTATAGCTCAAAGTCACCTCTCCGAGGTAATCTTCGATTTTGTCGCACGAAATTTGATGGGCAACTGAAGTATAACGGGGAATCCAAACGAGAAATGGCTGTTTTTTAATCCAATATTTTTTTTCTTTTCTTCTGACTTTTATTGAAAAAGACCCACTTTCATTCTAAAGAAAAATATATTTATTTTACAAAAAAGCCGCTAAGGCCCTCCAACTCCAGCACTTACTCACCCTTCGTTTTAAGAAGCGATCAATTTAAATCCTTGAGACTTTTTTGCTAGCAGTTTTAATCTTTTATTTTCTCATAGTATTTACAGCGATGCTAAATGTACACATTGATTGAGGTATGATTTTTTGCTTTATATATTACTCCTAAATTGTGAGGGAGAGAAATAAAAAAATATTTATCCTGTTCCGCGAATACAGCAATTTACTTATTCAATCGTCGCTTTTGTTTTTGCGAAAAGCAGAACTCGCGCAAAGGGGACCAGCTGCAACACTTTGTCAGCCATTCAGAGCTTAGGAAAGCAAGAATCAACCGTCTTTAAAATATCTTCTGAAATATTATTAATATTAAATCGCATCAGCCCTTCTAGAGAATTTGACATAAACGATCCGTATTTCAATCGTAAGAAATTATCTCCTTAACTCTCAAACTTCCATGCACTCTACCCCCTTTGATGACCGTCTGCTCAATTTATCAGGCTCAAAAAGTTTTCGCGTCATTATCCCAGTATCTGAAACATTTCAGAGACTTCAGCCAACTGCTCCCAAAATACTTGCCTCCCTCCCTCCCCCACACAAACACACCTAAAAAAGGTCGTCCTCGTCCGGGGGGACCCTGACCCTAGTGCGCCCCCTTTCCACACATATTTTTTGCTCTTGCACTCGCGCTGTGGCTCATTGTCGGTTCATCGCCAAACGTCGTAAAATTCATGCCAGTTTGTTTTCTGTCATGATCAGAAAAGCGGGGTTTCACGAGTGTACTTCTTTTAAGATCAAGCTTCATAATTATTATAATTTTTTTATTTTGTTATTATTTTCGTCACCGACCGCTGCCCGGCGTTCCCTGTTGAAGTTTCACTGGAAAGCCAACTTACTTTTGTATCGTTTAACTGAATATACTCCATTATTTGGATTGTGTAAAGGGATTTTTCAATTTTTTAGTATTAGATCTAGAATGACGTCCAGAATATCTACGGCCGTCCTCACAACGCAAAATTCTACCATGACGGGAAAATTTGAATCTCAATCGAAACGCTGGTTTTCAGTGGCCAGTGATCATCTTGCGGAAGGTAGCTCACTGCGTGAATACTTATTTTTCGTAAATCGTTTTCGTCAAGCATACAACATAGGTACAAGCGCATTCAGGCACCACGAATCGGACAGGCAAATTCCACTACTTGAAAATCGATTATTCCTGAATAGCAGAGGGACGAAGTAACGCATTTTCATCGGGTCGTCAAGCCTCTTGTAAGTGAATAAGTGATGGGTGACTAGATTGTCCTATCTCGGCCCTTTTCAGTTAAACTTCAAAGTTGCTGTTTCTGCGACTTAATTACCTTGTAATTTTTAGTGGATCCACACAATTTCAACTGCAAGACCTAGACCTAGGATTTACAAAATGAGCAAAATCCGAGCGTATTTTACGCACCCAAATGCGTGCGTAAATACTCTCGGATTTCAAAATACGCTCGGAGCTTACGCAGTGTGTAAATCTATTACTTTAGTTGCGGTTTTGCAGATACCATGGTATCTGTTACCACGGTAACTGGATCTGCAATTAGTCGTTTTTGCAGTAACCGTGATATCTGATATACGGTTGCTCTGCAAAAACGACAATTGCCGAAATGGCGCTTTTTGAAGTCATCCCAAAAGAAAAATAGATATTCAGTCACATCAATAAGTGGTAAACTTCTTTCTCACCAATCTGACAAAACTTGATGAAAGTGAGATAACTTTTCAGATACCACGACCAGTTATCACGGTCAGACCGTAGTATCTGAATCAGATACCACGATAACTGCAAAAATGTCTTTTGACCATGGTATCAGATACCACGATAACTGAAAAAACGACTTTGGACCGTGGTATCAGATACTATGGTATCTGCAAAAACGCAACTTTTGTTAATTATAAAATGACGCAAAACCGGATGAGATTTGTAACAATGATATTTCGGGTCTTCTAAAGACCAGATCGCAAGTTCATTTCTTTCAGCTACAGCCGGGAGAGGACGGTTGCCAAGAAGGGCCAAAAGATCGCTGAAGAAAACCTTAGCCGACCTAACCGTTCTGCGTCATTTTTTATACGATTCGGAGTCAGCTCAGACTGGGGGAGTATTTAATTAATTAATTATTTGTCCGCATCTTCTCATGTCTACGATCTTAGTCCTACCGGCTGTTTATAGTCATCAACTTCAGGTTATCGAATATTTGTAACGTCTTTCGTAGATCTTGCTTTTTGGACTGAGACTCTTCCTCGGCTCGGTGACGATGATTTTTTTTTATTAGTCTTCTAACGTCACAAGCTCTTCCTCTAGCGCTTAGCCGCCAAAACTTGATTATCTCATCCGAGAACACCCCCATTCATTCGGTAACGTAATAGCTCAACAGCGATATTTTCCCCAGTCCATTTTTTTCTTTATTCTTTGAAGTTTGGTTTCACTTTTTTAATTTCACATCTCCATGTAGATTGTCCATGATGCAGTTTCTCGCCTATGTTATTTATTTTCTTAATTATCGAGGGATAACAGACAATACTTATAATAATTTTCCGAATTCCATCTAGAAGAAGATTTTTTAGATGGTCCATTTTCTTTTTTCTACGTTTTTATTTCTTGTAATGCGTTTACTCCGTTATTGAAAGCTCAGTAGAATTTATCTTTTCTTTCTTTATACTGCGCTATTTCCCTTTTCGTGTCTAGTGCGTAAATAAAATTTCACCTTCATCATCATAATCCATTGTTTCTGAGTAGATCTCCCGTGGTTCTTTTCTCAAGAATACGGGTATACCCCCCCCCCCCCTTCCAGTAAATTCTTATAAGTCTATGAGCGTGTTCCATCCTACTTACCGTAGTTACCACGCAAGACGTCACGAATTCTTGCTTTTTGCAGTCAAGGCTGGAACGATTTTTCTATTTTCCAGCGGAATATCATGCCACGGGTGAATCCGACCAATCACGTGACAGAGATTCGTGGTTACTACGCTTACCACGCTCCCGAGCGTGGTAAGCAAATAGTTACTATTAGTTACTATTTCGAGAAGGCTGGAACGGTCAGCGTAGTAACTTTTTCGTGAGGTTGGAACGGATTTAGTAACTTTAGTAATTGGTATGAGGGTGGAACAAACTCTATAACGCTAAGCATCATGTAGTTTTCCCGGACGAGATGATACAGTCGACAACAGAATTAGCTCAACCCTCAGCAGACTTTAGTGCCTTCCCACGCACTCTGCACGGTCTATGGCCAAATTGTCGAGATATTTCTGTAGTCGATAGTACTTGGTAAGGCACCTGGTGGCATCTGCAGTCCAAGAGGGGGCATTCCAGGAGGTAAGCCAATGGGCAGGCCTTGAAGGAGATTCTGCAGGTTCGCTGCAAAGAAATAAAACGAAATTAGGATGGTATTCCCGGGAACACTACACTCAAGCCCAAGTCCTCCTCAAGTCCAAAAGTAGAAGTCTTGTTCGTTAATGAGGCTAAAGTTGCCAAAATAGGACTACTACGCTGCCCTTTCATTCAATCAAAACAGGGCTCCTGCCTCAGAACAGTGCTCCTGTCTTAAGGAAGAAGAAGAAAACCATCAGAAAATGGGTCCATCCTTCCTCGTTTTCGCGGCGGCCCTGTGCTCTTGGAACTGCACGGATTTACGCCTTATACAATGGTCTGCTAAAACCACTGAACAACAATTAGTTCAAAAGGGTTGATATGAAGCTCAACTTTCCGCGGGTTCCTCCTAGCACGTTTCCTGAGCTACAACCCCAAACAGGACTGAATTCCGTAGCTACCGGCTTCTCAAAGACGACGGCCGCCGCGCGGTCGGGAACTGAGTGGCTGTCCTGGTGAACTCCCTACCAGACGATGTAGGAGCGTGGGGTTTACCTTGTTTGTTTTTAGTGTTTTTGCATGGTTTGAGACTGAATTAAAATAATCGATTGATTAATGGGTACGGAGACACGTCAATGAGTTCATAAAGATAAAGACAACATTCATCTGGACGACATATTTTCGGTCTCACAATTCCGCAGAGAGCTCTAATTTAATCGGACCTCTCGTATAAAAATTTCCTTGTGACTGAATTTTTCATTTTTGTTTTTGTGAAGTAATGAAGGCACGCGACAGTCCGGTTTTACCCTTATGTTCATTTATTCTCTTTATGGTTCTTCTGGGGTTAAGTTCATTTGCACACGCTCATACAAGGCGCGGGTCCAGTCTCGCCAGCCCTCGGCACGAAATTTACTGCATGGGGGAGAGGCTTGCCATGCCTGGTACCTGGGTAACTGGCTCGGCTCCTCGATGTCCATGTTTTAGGTTGAACATCACGCGGATAGTGCTAAATCTACGCCACTGATTCCATTTGAAAACCATGCGGCCATTTGAAGTTTAACGCCTTAACCACGAGGTCATCGGTGGCCTTCGATATCCGACTGATCAAAACTCAAGAAAAACAAAGCGCAATTCCCAGTTATCCATGAAAGCGAAATGTACTTAAATTCATTAGTGCCTTATTTTACTATGAATTCCTATTCCAATGTTGTTAATAGCCTCTGATTTTATTTTTGAATATTTTAGTGATGGACTAATTAGTGATTATGAATGTATTTAAGAAGACCAGTGTTATTTTTCATTTATTATGAAAGGTTATTATTGAAAGTTTTTTTCCCTACAGCGGTATACAAAAGTAATTTCCCCGGATAGGATATTTATAGTCGGTAGGAGCTTCAGTTATTTATTGCAGGTTCATTTCTTCCCCAACGTTGTCCCTGACGTTTAACAGCCTGACGAGGACCCTTGCCAAGAAGGGTCGAAATATCGCTGCCAAAGCATCGTAGCTGATGTATCTGTTTTATATCAGTCAGCCCGGTCAGCTTGTGCTCAAGGAGTATTTTTGAAAAATATATGGCAAATAACCTTTTTTTTTTTAGCTTCAAGCCTCTCATAGGCATCGGATCACACAAGGAAATTTCCTCCCAAACTAGCGAATTTCCTAGGTCATTTCCTGTCCCGTCCAGACCCGTTGACACCCCCCCCCCCTCTCCATTAAACTTACGTGGTAAGGCAAACGGGGGCATCGGCCCCGAAGTAGCAACATGCAACGGCTGCGACGTCGGTATTTTGATCTCCTGGTTCGGGGGGAACATGTTCGGTAGCCCCGGCGGGAGTGGGACTCCCTGCAAACTGTTAATGCTCATAAGTGGCTGGGGTCCAGGTGGCTGCTGTGTCGGGGGAGCCACAGGGAGCGGCACCTCTGATTTGTCAGCAGGGGCTGCAGCGGGGACTGGTATGTTGGTGGTAGTCTGCAGTGACACGAATCCTGCAAGAGAAACAACGTGCTGATATTCGTTAAAGATAAGACAACGAGCTCTATTCTTGGAGAAGTTTCCTTAACGAATGACACGTTACCTAAACAGAATGGGCCTTTCCTCTTCCCCAGGGACCCCCCCCCCCCGAAGGAGACATTTCGTCAGAGCACACCTCTCTAAGCATCACCTGGGCTTTCCATTCAGTCTTATATTTGTAACGTAGAGCTGGAAAAGTACACTGCTATCGGGATCAGCGTTTTGTTTTTCAGTTACGATTGCCATCACTAGCACGACTAGCCTCGATCTTTACACACCGGTCTTTTCCATATTGTGGCATCCCCAATCCACTCACGTGCTTGTAGAACCTTTCCTACCCACAGACATGAGACCAAATCAGAATGGGCCATTCCTCTTACCCGGGGCTCAGAGGCGTCTGAGCAAAGGGCGATTTAACCAGCGCGAAAAAACACAGCAAGGGGAGACAAAAAATGAAGAAACAGAGTTTTTTGTGTGCAGTGCAGGAGCCAGAAACATTCCTGAAGTAGTTGTTTTCTGTTTCCCATAACACATTTTTGTTTTATCATAGAACTCAATCAGAAAAAAGGTGCGAACCTTCCTAAAGACCGGTTTTGCACTACCCTTTTTAAAAACCAAAAACTATTTTTTGGGCGTCAATTGAAGGATCAAACGGTATATCTCTGTGTTATGGATGCTGGTAATGGGACGAGTGAGGGACAAAAATATTCTAATTTGCTTGGATCACTGGACTGGTCGGACTGGAAGAGCACGTTCCCACTATCATCATCGCTATAGGCAAACATCCATAGGAAAGTATCGAACTGTAGTATCTATCCACATTTGGACAGCCCTTGCGCTGAAAGCATAGTATATTTTACGCCAAATGATGGCGCTGATATAGCTGCCGCGTGCTTGTTCGGAGTGGCCAACTTCTCCCTAGGCAAACTAGGCAGATCCCTAGGCAACCTAACCTCGGAAACGACGGCCCCCTTCCTGAGGCCGAAGTGGTTAAGACGTGTAATGTGTAAAAAGTATAGTTGACACTTGGTCTATTTAATTTTTAAGCCTGCTTGTCTGTTTTCTGAAGTCAAAGGAAGTTAAGTTAAGTTTGTTTTTTGCTACCTATTACTCCGCTTGTGCGATTAATCTACTGTTCAGAATCGATGTAAAGAAAACCCTTGTATTACGGATGAATTGTTACTGCAGGGAAATTGCAGCAGTGACATGCCCTTGGAAAATGCCAACGAATCTTCATAAACTATGGGTCTCTGATAGGGCTACAAGGAAATCAACTGATAGTAAGCTCAAACCTTTAAACTGAGGGGGCAATGACTCTTCATCCAAGAATCCACCGTCCTCAAGTTCCATCAGTTGCTCAGGGGCGACAACCTTCTCCCAGGGAATGTATGATACTCCCTGCTCCACTTCCCAGTAGTCCTTGTAGTCTTTTCCCTTGAGGCCACGGCCAGGGGCCCAAGCGAGCTATTAGAGGGTAAAAAGATGAAACAACCGTTTTGGGGACCAAAAAAGATCGGGCAGCGGCAGGACAATTTTGACCGTTTTTTACTGTTGAATGTTTTTTTGCGTTCGAGCTGCGCGGTTTTTCGGTGAGTGAGCGCGGGATTTGAACTGAGCTAGTGCGTACAAAATTCGACCAGAATCCACCAAAATTGCCAGACAAACGACTACTTACCCCCCGATGGAGAAACGTGACCTCTGCTGACGTCGTAGCACTTGGCAACACCTACCTTGTCCAAGTGTGCTATACCCAAGAAAAGAAGGGAAAGATTCGCTTCACAGTCCCAGTACCCTCAGTAGTTAGTTCCGTAATTCATGCTTAGCCATCTAGGTTAATATATATCTGGAGTTACTTTACTTATGTTTTTATTACTCAATTAAAATGCGGATAAAAAGCGAATCTTCCCTTCCTATTTGAAAGACAACCTACGGAGCTTAGGATAGTCCTCTTTGTAATTCTTTTCAGAAGGGCATACTACGGTGGCTAAGTCAAGCCCGCCCCAGCGCCCACACCCAGAACAGATCAGAGAAAAAAGGGAACATTGCGTATAGACTAGACCCATACTGAAGAACACCTCGTGGCACGCCCTTCTCCTAAGAAAAGCGAATGCAATGGTGTTAAACTTCCCTAAATGGCATATGCTACGAAATACAAGGGAAAATAATAAATTGTCCATGCTTAGCTACTCACAGGGGTCTTCCACGGCATTTCCTTTAAAGGAGTCAAACATAGCATGTGCAATGTCAAGATGACGCCTACACAAGACACGACTTTAAAGTTCAACTGAAAAGGCAGCTTATTTTTACATCAGATACACTTCAATATTTTCACCCATCTGAGTGATTTTGATTTTTTTTTACCAGAGGTTCTAGTAATTACGTTAAGAATACTCAGAAAACTCATCCAGACGCGGAGAATTTGAATTAAATATTTGCATTTCCAGGGTTGAACAAGCCCGGAAAAGTCACGGCTGAATGAAGTAGGAAAATAAGTGGGAACATCTTCCTGCAAGGAATCTGCCATTTAAGTTTATTTTTCGACAATAGACAGGCACATAGAGTTACCACAAATCCGAAAGAGCGAGTTCATTCGGTGAAATGGATTATCTGTTGGTAGCGGACAAATGAAGTAACGCATTTTTTATCGGGTTTTAAGGCCTACTTAAGTTAATAAGTGATGTGTAACTAGCGTCGGATCTTAGCACTATTCCGTTGAACTTCAAACCGGGACTCGACAGTCGGTACGAGTGTCGTATAATACAGTGGCGTTATTCAGAATTAACCTTGTGAGCAAGCACAAAATGAATCTTAACAAGGAAATCAGACAAAAAGAAAAACATTCAGCTAGATTATTGATAGTTAGACATTACAGCTAAATATCTGGCAATATCTATTTCTTTCACGGTCTTTGAGGATTTTATGTCATTTTTGCCTAACAATCACTCCATGAAGAAAATGTGTGCCATTAATCTAGTGTATGCAGCCTGACCCTCTAACAACTTTCTGAACGGGTGGCATCGATGGCTTCGTTTCCGTATATGGTAAATTCAACTTCTCTTGGTTTTGAATAATGCTTGGCTGATGTTTGGGTTTTGTCGTACGAATCAACAGTATTCGTGCCCATCGAAATTATGCGAGTTCCGCTCTCTCGAAGACCAAATAAAATACATTCAAAGGACAGGATAATTTGTATTTATTTTTAGTGTTGGCTCCGCTCCCCTGAAAGACTATAAAGAAAATTTTGACTTACAAGGTCAATACTATTTTCTACTTATATCTGACCGATGAACTGACTCCTTTATAAGAGCGTTAGTTTTCCTCTCTTGATTTAGGGTTACTGACAGCTAGGCTTATGGCATCAAAAAATCGTTTGCTCATTTTGCAAATTGCCAACCGGTCTTCAAAGTTTTAACTGAAAAGGCAGCTTTTATTTACATCAGATATTTGTTGACCCATCTAAGGGATTTAGTATTTTTTTTCCACCCGAGGTAGTAACGTTGGGAATGTGCGCTGCTTACACGACAACCTAAGACTCACTGAGACGCGGAGAATTTGAATTAAAAAAAAAAAAACGCATTTCCAGCTTTAAGTTAAAGGATGTTAGGTTGGCAAAAGTGATACTGAAAGTTTCAAAAATCAACAAGAGCTGTAAGCTCATATGGCACTTGCATGGGTCAAGATGATTTGATTGATCAAAAGTAAGTTTCGACTTTGCGGTTGAGATGCGCGCTCTAAGGGAGCTGGAACTTCACTTGTAAGCAAAACCCTTGAGGCAAAACTGCTAATGGGCTGATGGGTATCACGAAAATGCATATATTGCTTAAAAGTATTTTTTTTACTTTGCGGTCAAGATTGGTACTTTAAGGAATAATCGGATTTGGGACGTAGCAATTTCTAAGCAAATGTTGTTGAGTCTCCAATATTCCAGCGAAGTTTCATCGTCCTAGCACATCTGGAAGTACCTTAACGCGCGATCACAGGAATCCCAGACCCCCCCCCCCCCCTCCTCCAACTCCACCCACAATAACCGGAGCCAATCCGGTTCTGTAAATGATTAATCCAGAGCATCTGTTCGTCATTCCCACGAAGTTCGATCCAGATCACACCAGTCTAAGCGGGTCAAGTATTTTCCGCCCTCCCCCCAATTATTGCCGGATTCGGTCCGGAAATGAAAAAGGTCATAAGGGAAAAATGTCCTCTGTTTAATTATTAAATTTCACTCGAATCCGATCACCCGTTCCAAAGTTACGCATGACTCAATATTCCGGATTCCCCTCCCTCAACTCCCCCCCCCCAAGATTATCATATCGAGGATTTTTTTTTATTCCAAGTCAGTTTGACCGGGTCCCTGATATGCCTTCCAAGTTTCGTCGTGAAAATCCCCCAAAAAACGGAATTCCGGGAAACCCCCTCCTCCCCCCTCCCCTCAAGTTTACGGATCCAGTCAAATTATGTAAAACATTTACATGGACCAGATGTTTGTTCTTCCCAGCAAGTTTCACTCCGATACCATGATTCTAACCGTTTCCCGAGATTTCCAGTCCACTCCCCCCCCCCCCCCCCAGCTCCCCCGCGGTGCACGTAGCCAATCCGATTCAGCAAATGACTTACCTAGAGCATCTGTTTGTTCTTCCCACAAAGTTCCATCCCGGTCCCTCCATTCTAAACGGGTCACGTATTCCCCCCCCCCCCCCAATAGTTGCCGGATCCGGTCCGGATATGAACAAAAATCATCGGAGAAATTTCCTCTGTTCAATTCTTAAATTTCACTCGAATCCGATCACCCATTCCAAAATTACGCATGACTGAAAATTTCGGATTCCCCTCCCTCCTCTCCCCCCCACCATTATCTGATCGACAAATTTTGTTTTTGAAGTCAGTTTGATTGGGTCCCTGATATGCCTGCCCAGTTTCATCGTGAAAATCCCCAAAACCACCATCACCGGAATTCCGGGACCCCCCCCTCTCATTAGTGTCCGGATCCAGTACAATGGTCTAAAGGACTTATCTAGAGCAGATGCTTGTTCTTCCCAGCAAGTTTCACTCCGATCCCTCCATTCCAACCGTTTCTTGAAATTTCCGGTCTCACCCCCCCAACTCCCCCCTGGCTACCGAATCCGGTCAAGACTTTAAACGGGACATTACAGATATATATTCTATTCAGTTATGAAGTTTCATTACAATCCGATCATCCGTTCGAAAGTTCCACACTTCTCAATTTCCCGGATTCCCCTGCCCTCCACCCCCCCCCCAAATGGTCGGATCAGAAAACTGATTATTTATAAGTTTGTTTGGTCGGGTCTCTGATAGGCCTGCCAAGTTTGATGGTCCTAGCACAACTGGAAGTACCCTAACTCGAAAAAGTGTGACAAAATGCCCTAAATTTTCAAGTTTCCAGCGCCCCCACTTCCCCGCATATGGTCGCATCGGGAAACTGATTATTTCCAGTTTAGTTTGGTCGGGTCCCTGATATTCCTGCCAAGTTTCATTGTCCTAGCTCATCTGGAAGTACCCTCACTCGAAAAAGTGTGACAAAATGCCCTAAATTTTCAAGTTTCCAGCGCCCCAACTCCCCCGCATATGGTCGGATCGGGAAACTTATTATTTCCAGGTTACTTTGGTCAGGTCCCTGATATTCCTGCCAAGTTTCATTGTCCTAGCTCATCTGGAAGTACCCTAACTCGAAAAAGTGTGACAAAATGCACTAAATTTTCAAGTTTCGAGCGCCCCCACTCCCCCGCATATGGTCGGATCGGGAAACTGATTATTTCCAGGTTCGTTTGGTCGGGTCCCTGATATTCCTGCCAAGTTTCATTGTCCTAGCTCATCTAGAAGTACCCTAACTCGGAAAAAAAGTGACAAAATGCCCTAAATTTTCAAGTTTCCAGCGCCCCGCACTCCCCCGCATTTGGTCGGATCGGGAAACTGATTATTTCCAGGTTAGTTTGGTCGGGTCCCTGATATGCCTGCCAAGTTTCATTGTCCTAGCACATCTGGAAGTACCCTAACTCGGATATGTGGGACAAAAACTCGGACCGACCGACAGACGGAATTGTGATCGGTATATGGCACTTGAGCCAGAGGCTACAAGTGCCATAAAAATGAAGGTGGATGGAACGATGAAGGATGTACAGTGAATCAGTAATATAGGTCCTTAGATTTTCCCTTTTTTGGTAAGATCAAATCTAGTTTCCATCTGTCCTAACAAGCAGAAATCGGGAAAACTATAAGTGAGGAAGCAGATCGCCGAGAAATCACGCTAGTGCAAGACCCTTGTGAATACCAAACTGGACCCTTCCTCACGCTAAAGTTATGCAAACCACCTGACAAAGTAGAGTCACTTTAGACAACAGAGTCTCTTTCTTTTCCTTAAAGACTGACTAGGGGGGGGGGGGGGGGGGGGAAGAATAAAGTTTGGAAATAAGCTATCAAACAAATTAGAAAACAACAGTAAAATCCACTACCAGGAATAATTCACATCCAATTTAGGACAATTCCATTCCGGAAAAGTTTAGAAGGGTAGGTGACTGCGTTTAAAGGATAAGTCAGCTGAGTTTTACACTAGAGATATTTCGATCCTTCTCGGCAAATCTTCCGGCTAAAGCTAGAAAGGAGTTCAGTTCTGTGGTGAAGAATATTCTAGACGGATGTCAATTATTTCTGTACTGCACTTCGAACTCGAACACAATTCAAGCTTGTAACATCGTCCAAACCTAAATTTTTCTGAACAGGCACCAGATGAACACTGGCAAATTAAGCACAGAGAGAGGAGGTTCCTTGCTTCTTGTTTTAAACGTCGCCTTGGCTATTCAACACGACTTACGACTGAAACGATAGTAAGTGACTGGCTGAAAAGTTTCCAATGTTTATTGTCAGTTCCGACCAGTAACTTTTTTTTGCCCAAAAATTCAAATGGTTCTTCATGCTATAATTATTTAGAACTGGTCTGGTCTTCTCTGTTCTTATGATCCAGTAGATTGTTTATCTTTCTCACTTCACGATGTTTCTTCTTATGTTTGAATTTTTCTTTCCTCTTTGGTCATGGCGTGCTTACCTCTCTTGTTTTTGACAGGTTACAAATAAACTGAACTGTTACAAAACACAGCAGTTATTTAAGTGAAGTTACAGACGGTATATTAAATTTTCCGCCAAAACATATCGGCGCCTGCCTCACGAGGTCACAAATTCTACTCTGCTAACGAGACAGCCGACACTCAGGCTCCGTTTATCAATAAAAAATAAAAAAAAACACTTAAAGCTAAACAGGCCTTTTCTCTCTACAAAATGTTACCGAATCCTGCGAAAATGCAATTTAAACTAAGGGAGAGCGAGGGGGCAGAAATTTCAGTAAGGCGAGGAACCACCTCTCGGACAGCCAAAAAACAACTCACTTGAATCATTTTCCCCTGCAGCTTGAATCCGGACAGCTTAGTTAGGGCTTTGTAGGCGTCCTGACGTCGGCTCATGCACACAAATCCACACCCTCTAGGGGGGATAAGGTCAATCGACACTAGTTCACCGAATGGGCTGAAGGTATCCGACAGATCCTCTTCTTTGACGAGCTTCGACAGGTGGCCGACCCAGAGAGTAGTACTGCAAACTAAAATTAAGCATGGGTAAGATAAATGAACGAATGAATGAAGAATACCATCAACAACACGAAAAAGAAAAAGATAGTGTATGAGAAAAACGAAAAAAACAAGGACTACATGAACAAAACAGCATTAACTTAGATGCAAGATCAAACAAATCTTATCAGAAAAGGATACACATCCAGGGGCGTGCACTTATTACTGAGGTTCGCGACCAGATTATCGACACTTGAATAGGGTATTCAGCAGTTTAGTACCGGTTGCGAGACCAACTGGGATGTTAAATACGAAATTTTGCAAATTTGACTTTCGTAACTCTTTTTTATCCGTGGCGTTCAGAAAATCCCAAAACGGAACCACACACACCTATTTACACACACATATATAAATGAAGTATGACGAGTGGAATACAAAGTGGAAGGGTATCTGGGAGAGTCAGAGGAGTTCGTTAAAGGACACCTCGCACCAACTACTATTTTTGCTGACGTGTTCTGGGATAATGTTTACTGACCACTCTGAAATTCATGTCGGCTGTTTTTTGCCCTTCCCCAGACCCATTGTCTCGGATGGTCGGCGCAGAATTTGCATAACCGGTCCTATGACCGATAAGCTTCTCGAATACTATTCCAACGTCGCGGAAACAGAAAAACATGGCAAGAGCAAAAATCAGTGTAGTGTAGACATACTAAACCTATGAAGTACAGAATCGTGCGAGAAGAGGAATGGGAAAGATTAAGGAGGTAGAGTGAATTAGTGTCATAAGTATGATGGGGGTTCAAACTAAAAGTTTCGCCCGGACGAAATAAGTAGCATTGTGTTATCTGTACATATGACCCGATGGTTTTGATAAACAACTCAATCTATCTATCTCTCTATCTATTTATTCTTTACATAGGACCGTTTTGGAGATTACCAGCGAACCCGGAGAAAACAAAAAAGACGGTCCATTATTCACTGTTTTACTTATTACGTCTTCTCTAGGACAGAAATTCAAAAATCTTCAAACGTGATCGCATCAATGAACCCCTAAGACTAGTAGAAAAATAAATCTGAAAATAATAGTCCAAACACAAAGAAAACTGAAAAATCCTTTTCAATCAATCAATCAAGTTTATTATCCAAATAGCTTAAAGCTTGAAAAGGAATAAAATATTTACGAAATCTATACAAAACAAATTAACTAATACACTTACAAGATATAACCAGAAATAATGATGGGATGACCCTACGTAAAAACTGACCAGAAGAATTTGCAGGATATCGAGTAAACTGATTGCCAGTATTCCTCTCGGACCGACGAACGGAAGATGGGAGGGGAGGGGGAACAGATGGGCCATCTGGGGACAACACACTACCTTTATTCCAAACTTTTCTGAAAGAGTATTTCTGCGGTCATTTCATTTATTTTAACCCCATAAAGTCGTAAGCTTTGGGCTAGAGAGTACTCTTTCTTCAACGCCTAATCCGTATTTGTGCCTTGTGCTGTTGTTCTGGAAACAGCACCAAAATAGATCTCCAACTCCATCTACCGTGGACGGATGCGGTGTTGGTCAACGAGAACATCCACAGCATTTACTCTCATCACCCATCACGTTTCGGATCACCCATTCGTCTTGATAATTGTGTCACTGAAAACTGTATCATCCAGAGTTTCACAAATACCCGATTCCATTTCCCTCCCCCACGGACAGATCCGGGAAAGGAAGGTTTTAAAAGCATTAGGTCGGCTAATCGTCCTAGTTTATGTTGAGGCGCCGGATCCCAACAGACGTCATGGTCGCTACTCGACAGGTGCCATAAAAAGACACACTTACCACTAAGATGAGCATTCTTCAAACTAGGAAGACCACGTTTCTTGCGTTCACGTTCTTTCTCGCGCTCTTTCTCACGTGACTCTTCAGTGTCACGGTCCTTTTCACGTGAGTTCCTGCAAAAGAAAAGGTAGGCTATATTCCAATCATTTTTTTTTTATAAATATTATAATAGTAATGAAACTTATGACGAATTCTTTTTGTAATTGTTTTCAAGACTTGTCATTTTAATTCGCGTTCGGATTTTGATAAATTGTATTTTAAACCGTGAATTGTACATACAAATCATAGGTTACAATCGTAAATATATCCATTGGTTGATCTTTTTAACTGTATTGACATGTCCAGCACTATTTTTTGTTTGTAAAAGGTATTTATGGATAAATAAACCGAATCGTAAACTGTATATAACTGAAAAATTCTCCCTCAGTACTACACCGGACTACAAACAAATTAGAACATGTAACCAAAAAAGAACATACTACGTCTCAAAGGACTCGTAGGAAACTCTAGGTTGCTGTTTCTCTTTCAATTATTTATAACGTTAATCTCCTTTCGAATCATTATATAACTTCAAAATTAACAGACGGCTTCTGTTCTTATTTCTCACTTCCTGTCTCCCACCTTTAAAAGGACCTCCATACATTCTTAAACCCCGGAAACCCGAATTTCATACGCTAAATTCTCGATCCCCTAAAGACCCCTTACTGATTTTCTCAACTGCTTCATCTCGCTACCTTCGATGCGAATTATGCTCTCGAGGGATGTTAGCGAGAAGCTTGTTCGTCAGGAAAAACAGTTATGCAAATTTACCCCTGTTTTGCTAGAAATCAACGAGCCCGGAAAAGGCTTATACAGCCAAAGTCGTTAGTTGAACGCAAGGTTCAAATACTAGAACGAATACAGAAATTAGTGCAAGGGATCCTCTATTGCGAGAAGAGACATAAACTACGAGTTTTTAACGCAGTCGAACAGCGGTGATGCAACGGATATTTTAAAGCGGGCTGGAGTAGAGACGAATAAAATCATACATGTGGTTAACGTAAATTTTTTAACGCCAGGAACAGGGAGGAAGTATTTGGGGTAGAGGACAGGGTCTTTCCTCAGGTCCTATGGGTGACGATTAAGATTTAGACAACAGTGAATGAATGAATGAATGAAATTTGGTTGATCGAGTTTTTTGAAGATTTAAGAATTAAGGCAAACAAATGAGTGAGAGATAATTAAGAGATGTTAATATTAAGTATGATAGTATTTGAGAATGCTAGATGGAAAATGAAGTGTTGAACAAGTTATTTTTTAGAGTTGGGAAGTATAAAAAGAAAGTAGGTTTAAGACGAAAGTGTAAGTGAACTTAAAGTAGGGTAAACTGTTAGGTAAGTTTTGTATTAACGTCACAAGTTGGAAGTGGAGACGTAGCCAGTTATTTTAGTTCGATCCAAAGCAAGAACGAATGGAAAAGAGAAGGAAGCTACGCGGGAAAAAAAAAGTATAAGCATATCGAGGACACGCAAAACAGAGGATACCCGTTTGACAATAGTGACATACATTGAACAACGACAACGAACAACAACTTTGAGCTTGTCGGCGGCTAGATTTCGGCCAGGAGTTGGCGCACATTCTGAATGCCAGCGTTCGAACACTCTTGTACGGATGGGCCTTGGAAACATCCACCCATATCTGAAACCTGAGTGGGAGGGAGTCCCGGAAGCAGCCCATCAAATATAAGACTGTCAATTAATCGCGGTTGCCAGGTACTCTGGAGGCACAGTAAGACCTAAGTGAAACTTATGATAAAAGAAACACGAGGGGAGTCTTACCTGCGCCGTCTATCGCGAGAACGGGAGCGAGAACGTCTACGACGATCCTTGGAGCGGGAGCGGCGGCGTTTTCGGTCACGCGATCCGGAACGGGAGCGACGTCGCCGGCGGTCGTTACTTGGAGTGCGACTCCTGAAATACGAATGGCGGATTTAGCGATTTGGGCACAGCGACCGCTTCACTCGTAGAAAAGCCAACCGGACCCTGCATTAGCATTAGCATAACTTACATATACGTTATCGGATGTTACGCACCAGTTACGTTACAGGCTCAACCTCGTTTAAGCGCATATGCTATAGCCGCGTTTTATTTGATTTTCACTTGCCTTGTCTCGCTTTTCTGTTTCGTCATAGTCAAATGCCGTTTTATTTCGGCCTTGTCAGGTGAATGACTTTCGTGACAATTGTTGCGACTAAAACGGCATTTTACATTTCTCTATGACAACAGCGTTGACAAGAACAAAAAGCTAGTCACCAAACAGGACTTTTTGTCTGACAAGAAAAGACAACCGTAACGCCTTGTCGCAAATAAAACGGCATTTGCGACAAAGACTATGACAAGACTCAAATTGTTCAAATAAACGCTCATATAGTGCCATTTTTGGGATCCCAAAACGTAAGTGTAGGGATGCCTATGACATCGCAGAAGCTGTTAGTCTGTCCGTCGTCTATCTGTCCATCTGTAAGCACGATAACTCTCGAAGAGAGTGAGATATTTTGATGAAACTTGGTGTGAGGATTCTTTGGGTCAAGAGTAAGGTCGAGTTCATAAATGGGTTTTGTAGCCCTATATTTAGGGGTGGGGGAGGGTGTTTCAAATTAAGGGGCAAAAAAATAAATTTTTTTAAAAGCTATTGAGACAATTGATTTAGGGGTAAGGAGACACGCTGAGTCCGAATACGAAAGTTATTTTATTGCCGGATAAGTAATTCACCCGGAATCCGGCGAAAACCGGACACACAATTTGTCGACCAATTTTCGGCTATAGCAGTCCCTACCCCTTTGTTCTCAAACCAGTATTGCTCTGCGCGTGGATGACGACATTCATTTGTTTATTCTATGGACGTCGGAGAGATATAGTGTAATCGAAGGTTGAAGGGGTTGATATATAATGTTCAAACGAGGAAATATGTTGTTCAAGCAATGATGTTGTTCTATGAGGATTCACTGGTGAAGTACAGGTCAAGTTCGTAGATGGGTCCTTTAGTCCTATCTTTAGATGCAGAAGAGGGGTTTTGTCCGCTGAATCCATATCTGAACTTAGTTTTCTTGCTGGATAAAAAATGGTTCATCACGAACTCGGCTGAAACTGGAAATTTGATTGAAGCTCAAAGTTGTTTCTGAAATCGATTAGAGATTGGGTATCGTGGCACGGAGACATGCTGAATCCATTTTTGAACTTTAATTTAACATTAAAATTATTCAAGGAATCTGACGAACACTGAATGGCGAAGGCATGACCCAATTGTTTGAATTAAATGTTAGATTTTTGGGATCCCATCGAAACCTTTGGTCTTGTTTTAATTATGTAATTTCTGTTGCTACCGTTAGTGTTCTGCTCTCTTCTTTTCTTTATCGTATTTCATTACTCCATCGTTATGTACAGCTGTACAACAGCATGGGAAATCAATAATCATAATTATAATAAAAGAGTAAATGTTATCGGCTTTGGCATATAAAAAGAGCGCTTCCGAAAAGCCATGGATCTATGGCACTTCAGCCGAAGGCTGCAAAAGCCATAAAATGTTCACAGCCAACTGGAAAATCTTATCCCTGCTGACTAGAAAAAAGAATGGCCGCTTACCTTCTCTTCTCCCTCTCAATAATAATCTCAGGCTCGTCATCTTGAGGTATTGCTGGCGGCTGAACTTGAGCCACCGGTGGCGTCTCAACCACCGGAGCCACGACTGGCGGTTGTTGTGGAGTCAACTGTTGCGCTTGGGCGGTCGTCTGCATCAATGGCGCACCCTGAAGCTGCTGCTGAGCTTGCTGTTGCTGCTGCTGAGCTTGCTGTTGCTGCTCCAAATTCATCTGGGGTGGAGGAAGTTGCCCGAAAAAATTCTGCAACCCCTGTGGTAGGTTATTCTGCCCACCGGGTGGGGGGAAGGGCAAATGCATCCCTAAGAACGGGTTTGGCAGCCCGGGTAATCCAGGAAAATTCGGTAAATTTGCAAGAGCAGCAAGGTTTGGCAGATTAGGGAAATTTGGTAAGTTCTGCAGATTCTGTAGATTTTGCAGATTCTGTAAGTTTGGTAAAAATGGAGGTGGTAAAAAGGGTAGGCCAGGGGGCGGGCCGTGGAGGAAGGGGAAGTTCATGCCTTCAGACTTGGGGGGCTCAAATCGAGATCGATCTTGCATCATTTGAGCTTCGGAGACGTTTGGCTGCATATTCGGCAGCTGGAGGTTCTGAATATTCGCTAGCTGGCGTACCAGGTCTGGGTTTGATAAAATGCTAAAATAGAAAATCAAAATGAAACCAACAACAATGCTGCTTGGAAACCTAAAATAGCCATGCCATTCACTCTGCCCATTCATTCTTTGCCTCGACTCCGGTTGTGTATTTCCAGTCACTAAAATCTCATATTCACACAATCTGTTTCCTATCCGAGATCGCATCAATTCCTATTACCGTGCACATTTTTGAGCAAATGTTTTGCCCTGATTAAGATCAAACGCTCGAGTATTAGAATCTGGAACGTCGAAATTAAGTGAATTTTATTATAAAAGCCATTCGCGGTAACTGAAAATTAATTTATTTGCTCGACATGTATATTTTCATGATCCCCATATTCCCCATCGGCCCATAATCATTTGTGCCTCAGGAGAGCGCGAACCCTAGCTACTAACTATTTCCACAAGTGCCAAATAAGCCTACAGCTCTTGTTTCATTATCTTGAGGGGATCCTCTGCACAAGACAGCTCAGAAGTCCGATCCCACTGTAACCAGAAAATGGAACTTATACTCCCCTGCTCATAAAATTGCAGTGCGTCCCCTTGGTGCCAATGAAGTCCCCCACCCCCACCTCATTCCAGAGTGACCGAATCCGATCCGGTAATCGTCTGCTACCAAGTTTCATCTCGATCCATCAACTCGTTCGGCAGTTAGGCATGTCTCAAGATTCTCAGGAAGTCCCTCCATTCCCCCACAATGGCCGGCTTCAATCCAGCAACACAAACAGCGAATCTACCGCGCACCAAGTTTCAACCCGATCCCTCATCCGTTCCTCACGTTACAGAGTTTCCATGACCCCCTCCCACCCCCACACTGATCGGACACGGTTCGGATCTACAAATAACAATACATAGGTATAGATATACAATTAAATATGCAAACTTACTTTCCAATGGCATCTAGGTTTGGTAGGTTGAAACCATGTGGCAAAAGTGGTGGTGGCTGGTTTGTCTGAGACATCTGCTGTTGCTGCTGACTCTGGTCGTCACCACCAGCTTGCTGCTCTTCTTCTCCACTTTCATAGTCTAAGTTGAGAAGCTTCTTGTCGAATTTGATGCCTCCAGGAGCTCCCTGAGGAAAGAAAAACAAAGAAAAGGTCACAAAGAGAACCATCGGATACAATTTGTGATGTACATACTCACCCGGGGTCTCAGAAATCCTAACTGCAGAACAACCTTGAGCTACTCAATCTCGAGGCAGCCACCTATCACATCTTTAGACAAAGTAGCGGTATCAGGTCTGGGTCTAGGCAAAGAAAAAACCTGCCCCCTCCCCTTCCGAACGCAACCATATAGGAAATCAGAAAATTTTATTGAGAACTGCAGTTTTGACTGCAAGAACTTAAAGGACCCCTCGGACTATTTACTCTTCAACTTACCAGTACTTTAAAATATTTGAATACTTAAAAAATAGGCCGCGCTTTTCACAAATAACCCACGGTTTTGGCTGTTTAAGCCTTTTCCGAGACGCGTTGACTTATAGCGAAAACAGGGAAGCAATTTAGGTAGGTTGCGCTAGTATTATAGGTAAGACAGGTCCTTTAATGATTTTCTTTAGACCCGCGACGCAAATGTAAACGAGTTACGGCGGCTCTCTGGCCGCTTGCCACTATATAGGCTATACTTTTCATAAAATTATTTTTTTATTTCCAAAATTTTGTCAGCACATCTAGACATGTCCGATGAAGGACTACTGACTGTATGTGTGTGTTGGGGAGGGGGGTGCCGGGAGGGTCGCCATGGTGGTTTTGGCCGGAGCCCATTGGGTCTACGGCACCTGATTTTGCATCCTACCAACCGAGCTGTGGAAATAGTACGGTACGCGCTCTGAAAGAAGCTGACCCTAAAGATAAACAACAGAACGGCATGTGCCGTAATTCATTCGACTTCATCCCGCCTGAACCTACTATAATAATTAGCGCATAACAGCTGGCTGAAGGAATGGAGCTGGTGGGTAAGGTTCTCGGTCCCCACTTGAATACTAAACTATCTGGCTAGGCCTAAGATATCAGTATGTAAGAGCAAGACAGATAAGGCAAAATAGTGTCAGGCTAATAGTGTCAATAGGCTAAGATAAAAACTCTCGTAGTTTTGCATATAATCCTTTCAACCCACAAAGTCGGGCAGTCAACCCCGTGAAAAAGAAGGAAAAAGTTTGACTAACCCCTTGCATCTCGGTTGGCTTAACTTCAGGCTGCACTTCCCCACCAAAAATATGTGACAGCTGTTGAAGCCTGGAGTTCAAATCCTTACTGCCATTTATTGCCGCTGTGGCAGCGGCGGGTTGACTAGGAGCCACAGTGGTTTTAGCCACGGTGGATTTAGCCATGGTGGTTTTAGCCATGGTGGTTTTAGCCACGGTGGTTTTAGCCACGGTGGTTTTAGCCATAGTGGGCTTAGCCACAACTGGAGTGGAACTGGGTGCCACAACTGTTGATGCTGTAGCTGGCGCAGAGGCTTCTGGCGCTTCTGGCACTTTCTTTTCAGCCGGCTTGGCTGCGAGTCGAGCGGCAACAATCTCTGCTACTTCCTTGAACTTGGGGTGATTAGGGTCAGCCATGTCAAAGACAGGGTCAAGCACATCATGGCCGAATATGTTATTTTTCTGCCATAGATTCAGGACTCTGATGATTTTGCTCTGAAACAAACAAGATGGGAGAGATCGCACCATATTCAGAATTTCTGTTCGCTGGTGTAAGTTCGCCATTCTGGGCGATAGGATTTCAGCCCTTTTTGTGGATATGGGTGGCCTCGTATTTCGCAGTAAGGTCCAAAAAGTGCTTTCACTATTTGTAAAATTTTGCAAAATTTTAAGACATTAGTTAATTTTGCTTTCTAGATTTTATACTAAAACAAACTTCGGTGACGATGCCTCCAGCTACCAAACTGTCACTCAAGACATATAAAACTTAAAACACAACTGGACAAAATTCTCAAGTGATAACCCCTAAAACTGACAATACTCAATACAAGGTTCAATGTGTTTTACTGAGGTTATCATAGTGCACAAATGTTTTGTTAGAGGTAAAACAACCTTCCTGCTGCTGATTCTAGTTCCAAAGCAGGAAAAGTGGGCTACGGTCAGAGAATAAGGAGTGCCATTAAGATAAGAATATAGAATGACCGAGAATAAGGAAAAAGAAAATTGAATACTGGTGGCTGTAAAGTTCTGTTAGTTTTGTCTTTCTCTCCATTCATTGGGATACTACATCCTTATTGCTTGCAAGTGCAATTTAAGGTGTCTGCAACTGTGATCAACAAGACCAAATGTTTCGATGGGGTCCCAAAAGGGAATATTTATAGAACTTTTTAGGATCCCAAAACGTTAGTGGAGGGATACCTATGATTTCGTAAAAGTTGTCCGCCTGTCCGTCCGTCTGTGAGTACGAGAAGTCCCGAAGGGAATGAGATTTTTTGAATTTTAAGTTGATTAGATGTTCGATTCTGGGGTAAGAGGACATGCTGAATACAAATCCCGACAAGTAGTTCGCCCGGAATCCGGAAGTTTAGCATGAAATTTTAAAACCCAATGATATAGTCAATATAGGATGAGGAGACCTGCTGTTGCAACTTTCGAACATACTAAAGATAAACAAAAAGTATATGCGATCAGTTAGTTATCTTTTAAGTCCCAACCGGCATTTACTGGGTCAAAAAAGCAGAATGCATCCGACAACTGTCTCGTGAACAATTTAATAAAATTTGTCGACGAAAAAAAAACAAAAGAGGTGGATATTACAGTCCCTACCCTACCCCTTTATCCATACAGGCGAAAGCTCTGCGCGTCGGACGATACGCTTTGGTCGAAGGGGTTGAGTTATGTTGTTCAAACTTTGTACGAGGATTCATTGACAAAGCACAGGCCCAAGTTGTAGATGGGTCCTTTAGATATTTAGAGGCAGAGGAGGAGGTTTCAAATTAAGGGTAAAAAAAAGGTATGTTTTATAAGCTAATGAGACAGTCGTATAAGGGGTAAGCAGGGCCGCTAAATCCATATCTGAACTTCGTTCTCTTGCCGGACAAATGATTCACCCGGAATTCGTCCGAAACTGGAAATTTGGTTGAAGCTCAAAGTTGTTTCTGAAGTCGATTAGAGATTCGGTATCAGGGTGAGCAGACATGCTGAACTGGATTTTGAACTTTATTTCCTTGACAGATACGCTGGAAAAATTTGCCAAAACCCGGAAATTCGGATTGAAATATTCTCCTCTCAGTGTCACTAGCTCTTTTGCTCTTCACGCAGTTCGCCGGGAATGCTGCTAAGATACGAAGAGAGTCGATTAGGATGAGATATTGGAGTGGACATCTTTGCTGAATCCATATCTGATACTTGTTTTTTTTTTTCTCATCTGATTAGTTGTTTGGCCGTAAGTTGCCAAATCTCCAAAAGGGTAACATTATTTTTTTTGTACATATTCAAGCGTTGGGTTATGGATAAATAGCAAAATGTTAAATGGGTCTGGCGAAGACGCGGAAATTTACAAGACTTGATTATCTGGACCAAGAAGCCCAATAAATATTACATTTTTGGGATCCCATGAAACCTTTGGTCTTATTCATTCAGACTAACAGCCTTTTAGATATCAGATGTTCACTAGATCCTGTAATATCTTATTTCATCCCTTATAAACCACTTCATCCCTAATAAACCACACACCACCACCACCACACACCAGAACCACATGACAATTCCTTTCTATTATTATTATTATTATTATTTATTTGAATCCTTCAAAACTGAAGAGTAATGTATAAAAAAGAACAACAATGTCAGTCAGACTCACACACACTTACATACTATTAAACAGCTGACCGTTAAAGACAAATTAGCCTACTAAATATACAACGAAGTACATGAAAAAAAAACAAAGCTCAAAATAAACCAACTTCTGTATTTAATTTCTGGTCTAGCCTAGATTATGATGGGGATACCAGTGCTAGTACCATTTATAAGGTAACTTCTGTCAGGAGTATAAAGCAAGCAAAAGAACAAAGCAGAAAGATCGGTTCACCACGTCAGCTAACCCTGCTACCGCAACTAAACCGCAAGACCAAGCAATTATAAGAATAACAAAAATTCCGAGTTTCGCACTATTCTGGAATCCGTCAAATTATCGCTCCGGCAAAAAAAGCAATTAAAGTATCCTGATCCAGCGTAATTTTTTTACCACTATTTTGATACCTTAACCGATTTCAGACAAAACTTTTAATTGAAAAAATCTATTATTATTATTATTATTATTTATTTGAATCCTTCAAAACTGAAGAGTAATGTATAAAAAAGAACAACAATGTCAGTCAGACTCACACACACTTACATACTATTAAACAGCTGACCGTTAAAGACAAATTAGCCTACTAAATATACAACGAAGTACATGAAAAAAAACAAAGCTCAAAATAAACCAACTTCTGTATTTAATTTCTGGTCTAGCCTAGATTATGATGGGGATACCAGTGCTAGTACCATTTATAAGGTAACTTTCGTTCGATACCTTAACCGATTTCAGACAAAACTTTTAATTGAAAAAATCTTCCAGTTTTGACCGGCTTCCGCACGAGCCACTTGTCCGGCGTCAAAACGAACTTCAGATTTGGATTCAGCATGTACTTTTACCCCTATACTGAATCACTAATTGACTCCACGAAACTTTTACCTCTGCCAAATTTCATCTACCAGGCAAACTACTTGTCTGGCAAGAAAACAAAATTAAAAAAATAATTCAGCGTATTTGCTTGCTCCTACACTGAACCCCTAAACAACTTCAGATAAACATTTACATTTAGCAAATTTCCTGGCTCTGGCCAGATGCCGGGTGAAATACGCGTCCGGCGAGTTAATAGAGATATTAACTTTTAACTTTCTTTCACCCCTTAATTAGAAACTTCCTCCCTCATGCCTAAATATAATAGGTGCAAGATTGGCAGTGTAGGCTGGGTGCTTCGGATTCCCTGAGGTTTTATGCTGCAGCCAAGGAGATATGGGGGGAAGAAATTTATTTTAAGGCGGGAATTCCTTTAGACCAAATTCAACTTATAATTAGCCTGAGGGCAGATTGTTTACCGGTAGGACTAAGAAGGAAATATTTGGGAAAGGTTAGAGTGCTCTGTGGTCCTTACTTCTGTCCGATGTGTGGTAAAATGAACGAATGTATTTTCCATTTAATGTGTGAGTGTCAGGAGTTAAAAGACCTGAGGAAAGAAATATTTGGGGAAATGACCTGGGGGGAGGAAAGGTTTAAACAAATTTTGAAAAGTAGAAGTTTTAGAGATTTGAATTAGGGAAGATTCCAAAAGGTAGCCATGATTCACAGGGAAAGTTTTTTGTAAATAGTGGTTGAGGTTATGGTTTTGTTTTTGTGTTGTTTTGTTTTTTCCATGGCCCTTTGTGCTTTTCCGGAAATAAATCTTATAGGGCTACACGGCCATCTACAAACTTGACCTCTAATTTGACCCAAAGGATTCTTGTACCAAGTTGAAACAAAATATCTCAACCTTTTCGAAAGTTATTTTGCTAACAGACAGGTATCACTAATTACCCCCCCCCCCCAGAAAAAAAAATTGCTTTGCCGGCCATCAGCCTTTTCTTTTTGTTGTTTCAATTTTTGGAAACCAAAATACTTTGAACCAAATAATGCCGAATACACTCAGAAGTCAGAGACAAGAGCCACAATGCAAAACAATTTAATGACATACTGGTCTGTCTAAAGATTCTCTAACAGCTGTTTATTTCTCATCAACCGAAGGCGATTCACGCCTTGTCCATTGTGATTTGCGTGGCTTGGAATTGAAAATCCGATGTCTTTTATACTACTCCGTTATAAGGAGAGAGAGCTCTCAGCTTTAGCAGCGTCAGAAAAGGATCAGACGAGTTTACCTGCTAAATTCCCAGCAGCATTAAATCCCTCTCTACCCTTAAATCTTTCGGTTTTGATACCAAATGCCTCCTCTGTTATTTTAAAACTTATATCCATCCTCAATTAGAACATGCTTCTCCGATTTGGCATTCTTCTCTTTCTACAGAGCTCTCTGATCGCCTGGAAAATGTCCAAAAGAGAGCAGTGAGAATCATTCTGGGTGATCATAATATTTCATATGAAGAGGCTCTGATGAAACTGGATATTCCTAAATTAAATGTGATGTTGCTTGATGGTCTTTGCCATATAATATTGTAAGAAATTAGCTTTACTCTTCCAGTTTTCCTATCCCAGGACCCCATGCTGTCTTGATTTTCCACCTATGGCTTACCTTGTCCTCTGGGTTGCATTGATAGATGAAGTAGAAAGTAACCACTAAATTCTTAGCAAATCGCGATGCGAACATATCCTTATCCACACCAAATTGATGTCTTGACTGTCTCACTATTGAATCGATCACATACAGGCCAGGGATTTTGAACTCAACTTTGCACTTTTGAAGAAATTTCTCAACACTTTGCACAATATGCTTGTAAAATTTCACCCCCCGCATAGCAGCCTTTGTGATGGAGGTCATCTTTGCTTTGGAAATGGGTGGCCGCAAGTCATACAAAGACTGGAGCTAGAATGAAAAAAAAAGTATTAGACAAAGCTGGAGCCAAATACAAATAAACAAATTTGCTGAAATACAGATCAGTCCCAGGATAGATTCTACCACCAGCACAAAAAGCCACAGGCCATGGCAATGATGGCAACAAAAACAATGTCCATTAATGAGACATCGAAAGGTACTTTGTGGGACAAACTTCTCAGAGAACTTAACAGATTTGCAAAATTTTTGGAAAAAAGTCAGCAGATGGACAATCCTAGATAGGAAAAAATCTTCTTTAAATTGCATTTCCTAAGTCACAAATACAACTGAGTTACATTTCTTGAGTCAATATTAGGTGTTGGACTGAACTAATCTATTTCGAAACATGTTTCTTGAAAAGTGATGTTTTAGTGTAACTTCTTACTGGATATGTGGAACAATGCATGCAGCCTATTTTTATACTCCTGATGATTTTGTCCGAATTGACCATTCCAAGTTCCCTATCAATCCAATCCAAAAACTTCTGGCTCTTGGGCTCCGACCCTTCGGAACCCTTTCGGCCTGGGCCTATCATCTTCTGATTCCATAGATTTTGAATTTAAGACTTTTGTTTTTAAGGCACTTGCAGCTCCGCTCAAGTGCCATAATAATTGTATTTGAAAAAGCCCGAGGGCCATATACAAGTACAAGTTATTAATACACATAAACATAAATAACAATACAACTAATCTACAGAGAGCTTTCTATATTCCAGCACTCTAGACACAAATCTACAAATCTTGCTAACCGACTGGGCGGATGTACACTTCAGGATACGAGGAAGGGTTGGGATATCCCCACCGAAAATCTCCCTACGGGGATCCAAAAGCTCTTGGCACTGGCTTAGAAAATGACAGATATCCTCATCTTCTCTACCGCAAAGAGGACACGCATATTTCCCATCCCGATTCTTCTTATTTCTATCAAACACTTTCTTTCTATCGTGCAGTGGTAGGCAATTAGCCCTCAGTTGGATCCAGTACCTCAAATATATCGCAGGTAGATTAAGCTTAAAATAAAATTCTGGCTCATAAACTGTTTTCACCATACTATAATTTCTAAGGGTATCCGATGAAAAAATAATTCCAGACCATTTCTGTTTTTCCTGGTCTTCAAAAACTCTAAGTACTTCATGTATGAAACCTGGAGATTGATCAGGAGGGCCCAATCCAGCATTCCAAATATATGAAAGTCCAACCTCATCAAGTATGGATTTAACTTGGAATGGCCATGATTTTATTTTCCCTGCGTTTAACATTTCCAAGTAAGCTGCCTTCGCAAGCCTATCATCTGGCAAATCAATTATTTTCTGCCAAAATCTAAGAATTTAAGCTACCCTATGCCGTCTTAAAGAAAAAATACCTAGATCTCCCTTCAGCGCCTGCGTGTGGGTTGTAGAATGCAACCCAAATAATCTTTTATAATACTGCAGCTGAATAGACTCAAGCTGCAATGCTCGTTCGTATCCACAAATTTCTGCCCGTAATGGATAATTGGCAATACCTTAGACATAAAACATGTTTGTGGATTTTCAAATTTCTTATACCCATTAATGTATGATTTCTGAATATAGCTGCTGAGGCAGCTTTTCCCCTGGTCACCATTTCTTTAAGGTCAGCCTTCCAACTTCCATTTCCCATTACAACAAATCGCAACTATTTCAACTGAGAACTAATCTTCAATTTTAGGCCTTTGAAGTAAAATTTTGGTGATTCATCTTATAACAATTTCTTCCTGTATTAAAAACTATGACTTCTGTTTTCTGAACGTTTAAACTTAATTTCTTTAGATCCAAATACTTGTCCACCAGATTTAATAGGACTTGAAGGACCAATTCCGGTTTCCCAACAAGCGCAGTGTCATCAGCGAAAAGCAGTACTGATAGTGGTATCCCACCTAAAGACGATGGGGCCCATCTCTTCTCTAAGAACTACCGATCACTTTTCGGTCTGTCGGTCTGTCTGTCAGGTCACTGAACTCTGTTACTGTGCTGTTAGGGTACTTCCAGATGTGCTAGGATGATGAAACTTGGCAGGCATATCAGGGACCCGACCAAACTAACTTGAAAATAGTCACTTGCCCGAACTGACCATCGTAGGGGGAGAGGGAGGTGGCGGAATCTGGAAAATGGGGCATGCATAACTTTTGAACAGGTGATCAGATCTTAATGAAACTTGATGTCTGGAAAGACTTCGTCTCTCAGATGTCTCCTTTCAGGTCCGGACCGGATCTGATGAATCTGGGGGGGGGGGAGAGTCAGAGGGGGAACCGGAAATTGTGTGACACTCTCAGAGTGGAGTGATTGGGATGAAACTTGGTGGGAAGACAAGCACAAGCTCTTGATACATCACTGACAGAACTGGACTCAATTCGGGCACTGGGGGGAGTTGGAGGGGGTTCCGGAATTCTGGCGATCCGTAGTTAATGTAGGTCCAGGTGGGCTAGGTCGATAAAATTTGGCAGGCGTATCAGGGACCCGACCAGATTAACTTGGAAATAGTCACTTGCCCGATCTGAAACGTCGTGGGGGAGAGGGAGATGGCGGAACCCCAAAATTAATGGCATGTATAACTTTCGAACATGTTATCGGATCTTAATAAACTTGATATCTCTAGTTTGAGGTTACAAGAAAATGAAGTTTTAAGAAGAAATCCCTAAATGACCTAGGACCTCTTCAGGATGGCATATAAGTTCCTAAGATTTCCGGGTTTATTTAGTTTTAGGGTCACAGGACCAGTTATCGGACAAACTTCCTATTTTTCTGACTTAAAATACTCTAGAACTCGCAATTTTCAACTTACAAACTCCAAATTTACACCGTTAGAAAGCAAACATTTTTGGCTTTTTCAATATTTCGCCAAAGAAACAATCCGACGAAACGAAGTTTCAAAATCCCTCGGACTGTTACGGTGACTATCTGCCATCACTTTGGACACAATGTTTTAACAAACTTTCGTTTTGGACATTCAAGCAAATCTTCGGACTGAGAATCTCCATCACTGTCCGAAACTTGTTCTTATTCGGACACTTGTTCGGACTTGCACCCTCGTCCGAAAATTTGCTAAACTAGTCTGAAATTGGAGATTCTGAAGCATAAAATAAACTGTTTCTGCACTTGCACCATTCTGTGGCCGTAAAAGTGAAGATTCCCCCCCCTAAAAGTGCACACCATCGGAATCGGAAGAAGAAGACAAATCTAATGGTGTCGGTTCCATTTTTCTAACTCATTTGGTTCAGGAGTAGTGACTGAAAAATTTGTTAAAAGTAGGCTTGTCCAAAAATAAAATGTGTCCGATAACTGATCCTGTGACCCTATATAAATTCGTGGTTGGATACACCTCCTGTGCACAGGAAGAAAAATCATAAATGGAGATTTAACAGCATTGTAAAGAAAATGAGGGAGATATGGCTACAGAAAGAGTTCAAGAAACTGGCCTACCACACTTACCTCATTGTTAAAAGCATTAACAGGTTCCATTGTCGTAGAATCTGCCATATCAGAGTCAAAACAACAAGATAGACATACAGCAGGCCACTTTTAACGTAAATAAAACGTTAATGAAGAGTTCAAGATGCAAAAAGGTTATCCAAATCAGACCATAAAATAACAGAAATCAAATGTTCCATTCTTCCAGGAGCACTAACAATGAAGAATAAACGATAGAGCATAGAGCTATCGAAACGAGGAAGAAAAGAAAGGACTGTGCAGCACGCTAATTCAGCAAAAAATTCAAAGTTGAGAAAAGTTGGAAATTATTGCTTCTGAGGCCTCAGCCTTTTGGCTCCGATCAAAGTGAATTAGTAGTATTTTGGCGTTTAACTAGTACTGTACTATAATGTTGTTCCTCATCATAACCATCATATTGTTCTTCATGAATTTCTCAGCGGTCATTTTCAAAAAAGTGAGTACAGTAAGTGTAGGAGCTTGTGTCCACTGTGGGGCATCTGTAGGACCTTAAGAAGAACTAGACCAAAGCTAGTGCATCCTGTTTCTTGCTTGTCAGCATTGTACAGAAGGGGTATCCAGCAATCCAGCCTCAGATTAATATAACCCCAAACTTGAAGTTGAAGCCTGAATCTGAAAACCTTAGCCTACAAGGAAACTTCTGTGCAGTTCAAAACAGGTTCTAGGTCATTCAGGGTCTCCTGCCTAAAATTAATAGGGGGGATTTTACCAGAATTTTTGACATTTTACCAGAAATTTTCCATAGTGAAACTTCAGAAACTTTTTCTCTTCAGAAACTTTAAAATACTGTTGTGTTCTGGCTTTAATTATGTGTTACAAACACCAGTAGAAAAAATAGGCTCGTTACAGTTCAACTTATGTTTAACAGCTTATTTTTGGGATCCCAAAACGTAAGTGGAGGGATACCTATGACATAGCAAAAGTTGTCAGTCTATCCATCTGTTAGCACAATAACTCTCAAAGGGAATGCGTATTTTGATGAAACTTGGTGTGAGGATTCTTTGGTTCAAGGGTAAGGTCAAGTTCGTAGATGGGCTTTGTAGCCCTACATTTAGGGGTGGGGGTTCAAATTAAGGGGCAAACAAAATATTTTTAAACAGCTAATGTGAAAATTGATTATGGGGTAGGAAGACATGCTAACAGGATAGTGAAAACCATTTTCTTGCCTGACAAGTAGTTCGTCCGGAATATGGCAAAAGCAGGAAAGTTGTTTAAAAGCAAAAGTTTCATTTGAGGTTGATTAGATGACAGATTTAGATGTAAGAAGAGACGCTGAGTCTGTATATAATAATAATTTTTTACCTGGACATATAATTCATCCGGAATCTGGTTGTAACAGGAATTTTTTTTATAAGTTAAAGTTTATTCGAAGTTGATTAGATGTTCTTTACAGAGATTTTGCATGTAATTTTGAGTTGAATTTTAAGAAAGTGCAGATTATGCAAAATAAAGCTCTTTGTATTTTAGGTGAACGTCTGAATTGTAGTGATATGGCTAATTGTTTTAAGTTGTTATGTGTGTTACCGGTAAAAAAGATAGGTCAACACTAAATTAGAGTATTTGTATATAAGAGTCTAAATGGATTGTGCCCATCGTATTTTAGAAACTTTTATGTTGATCATGCATATTACCACGAGTATGAGACAAGAAATGAGTTTGTTGTTGAATGAAATTGGAGAGTCGTCAAGAGGAGCGTTTTGTGTGAGGAATTCGGGAGTGAAGGTATGGAATCATCTTCCGGAGAGAATCAGGGAGTCGGAGAACCAGTTTTTGTTTAAAAATAGATTGAAAAATTATATTTTGGGTGGGTAGTTAGATAAATGTGGAACATTTATTTTGTATTTTATTTAAGGTGAATTTTTTATTATTATTATTGAATGAGGCTTGGGTTGGGGGGGGGGGGGGGGGGTAAAGAAAAAGAAATAAGAAGGTTAAGACGAGAAATGTGTGTCACCGTTTGTATTAGGTGAGTAAAAGATCAGCACTCCTGCACAGGACACGGTTGTGCCCTTCTTGGGAGCGTTGTGTTTGTTATTTTTGTCTAAAGAATGTTCAAATTAAAATAAATTGAATTGAATTGAAAAATTGAATTAAGGATATACGCTGAAATCGTTTCTGAATTTGAAGTTTTTGCTGGACAATTGGTTCGTTCAAAATTCGGCCGAAACCGGAAATTTGGCAGAAGTAAAGCAGGAAGTTTTGTTCAGTATCGTCAAAATAGATATGGCTTATAGAGGCATATCTGAACTTGGTTTTCTCTTATGATTAGCCTGGCAAAGACAAGACCCAATTGTCTGGATCAAATATTAGATTTTTGTGATCCCATCAAAACCTTTGGTCTTGTTACATCTGATATTCGAATGCACTGAAATATTTTGACTCATGTGAGGGATTTTGTATTTATTACTCTAGTAATAATGTTCGAAGTGGGGGCTGGTTGCACATAAAAAAAATTCATCCAGATGCGGAGAATTTCAATTGAAACAAAAGCCTGTATTTCCAGGGTTAAAGATGTGACATCTGAGAAGTAACGCCTGTAGGAAAATGATTTTAGGATTTGTCTTGCTGTGAATCTGATATTTTTATTTTATTTTGGGCAATGGCTTACATTTTTAGTTGGTAAATATTTCAAGCACAAGCAAATAGAGGTATCACATATCTAAAAGAATAACTTTATTCTATGAAATCAATCATCTCTGGGACTCTGGATAACGGACAAAGAAAGTAATGCATTTTTTATCTGGGTTCCAGGAATATTTAAGGAATAAATGATATGTTACTAGATTGTTTGATCTCAGCCTTATTCGGTTAAACTTTAAGTTTGTCAGTTAAAAGTGACGTTCACGTCACGTTTTAAGCACTTTCCATTTGTCCACAACACATCCAGTTGCACATTCGTCAACAAGATTGGTATCACATGCGATTAGTAACATACTTTCAAGACCCTTGTCAGCCATTGTCGATTCTGATTATTGATTGATCTTAAAGAGGCAGTAGGCCTAGAGGTCTGCTTATTTGAACGTTGCCACACAGTGAATGGTCGCTGAAGAAAATACTAAAACTCCAATCCAAAACTTCTGGCTCTTGGGCTCCAACCACTTCGGAACCCTTTCGGCCTGGGGTAGGTTGCTCCGGGTTGCTCTTCGTGGGTCGATCACGATGGCTCACAGGACGTCAATGCTTCGGAGGAATTCGATGATTTTCTTGAAGATTCGTCGCTCTTCTGGGGCTGGGCGAGTTGAGTCGATAAGCTCACCGATAGAGACTGGCCCTCCGGCTGTCCCGTGTGAGTTTCTGCACCAGCTAGCGAGCTCTGCGTTGGAGGGGCACTCGAGCACCAGATGCTGTAGAGTTTCGGCGGAGTTGCTACAAAGCCGGCATCTTGGGTCCGCTGTCTTCTTCCACTGGAAAAGTTCTTTACGAAGAATCAGTGCCATGCTCTTAACTTTGAGATAGGCTCTGTTGTCATCTGTATCGCTGAAGATTGGCAGCAAGGGTCGGAGTTTCGTGCCTATTCGGCGCTGGCGAAGGAGGTCTCGGAAGGTGGCTGGTGTTGTCGGCTGATTTTGTAGACTATTCGCTGTTGAATTGGCAATCTTGTCGGCTACCTCATTTTATCTTATGCCTTGGTGGCTGGGGACGTGTTGGAAGTCTACTGTAACGCCAAGCTGCCCCAGGTCACAGAGAAACTTCCTCATGTCCGCGATGTCCGAGTCTGGTGTGTCCCATTGGATGTTCCTTACGAGTTTTAGGGCCGACTGAGAGTCCGACAGGATGACAGCCTTCTGCGACTGTGGTGGTTTAGCCGTCAGCACCTTCAGTGCTTCATTTATGGCCGTAACTTCGGCACTCAGGATAGACGATCTTGCTGGGAGAAGCTTAGCCAGGTTTAAGGAGTAAGCTGGGATTACTGCTGCCGCCGCAGCTTTTTCCGCTATGACCGAGCCGTCTGTGTATATACGTAAGTGGTTAGCGTATGTTGTTTGGATGCATTCCAAGAAGAGAGACTGAATTTGTAAGGGTGAGTAGTCCGTTTTCTTTCCTTCAAGCAGTGTCAGCTGGACGCCTGGTTGTGCCATTTTCCACGGCACTGAAGGGGGAAACTTGCAGACGCGAAGGGCTGGGATTCTCCAATTTGGGTGCTGCACGGTAAAAAGCTCCCATGAGCGGAGATGCGGATTTGCAGGGCTTCTAAGGAAAGTGAGCTGGAAGATGTGGTGATCAGGGCCCAAGGCTTGAATTTTCGAGAAGTAGTTGGTTATTAGCTGCGTTGCTCGGTCTTTGATCGAAGGGAGACCCGCTAGTTGTCTTGCTCTGTTGCTGGCCGTGTGATGGTGGACCCCCAGCGCGATTCTTATGGCCATATTTTGAACCGTTTCCAGAATGGCGAGGTAGCCTTTGCAGCAGCTTCCGTACACGACGAGGCCATACTCCATGCAGGGCCTTATGTAGGTGGTGTAGAACTTCAAAAGGGACGATGAGGAGTTAGCCCATTTGGAGTTCGTTAGACGCTTCATGAGTGTCAGTCTTGACAGGCACAGTTTCTTCACCACGTCGATGTATTTTCTCCAGGTCAGTCGCTGGTCTAGGGTGATCCCGGGTACTGTGGGATTTGCGATGTATTGCACGTCAGCACCTGCCACCTTCAATTTGGGCTGAGGTGTAGATTTCCTTCTGTGGAACAGGATAGCCTTCGTTTTCAATGTTGAGATCGGGATGCCTATCGTGTTGGAGAATGCTTCGAGTTCGTCGATGGATTTTTGCATTTTCGTTTCCAGGTCCTTTTGAGAGTCACCTGTCTCCCATATGTTCAGGTCGTCTGCAAAAGCTTCTGCCCCTGTTTCGTAGCTTGAAAACTCCAAATCCGCAAGCAGGAGGATGAACAGTAGGGGGCTGAGTGGTGAGCCTTGAGGTAGGCCTACTTTAACATGTCGTGGCGTGGATGTCGCTCTATTGACTTGGACAGTGAATGTTCTGTCTGACAAGAAGTCCCATACAAATCTGACGAATTGGTCTGGGAATCCCATCGAAAGTAGTACTTGGCAGAGCTTCTCTTTTTGGACGTTGTCGTACGCCGCCTCGAAGTCGACTAGGAGGGCCAGTGCCATTCTCCCCTCACTCAGGCTTCTTCTCACTGCTTCTTCCAGTGACAACAGGGTATCAGTCGTGCTCCGACCTTTGCGGAATCCTGATTGTGACTTGGGTAGCAATTTGTTTGCTTCAGCGAACCACTCCACTCTCCTCTGGATAATTCTCTCAAGGCATTTCCCCAATACCGGGAGAAGGGAGATTGGGCGATAGGCTTGTAGAAAGTTTGGAGCCTTCCCACCTTTTATCACTGGCCTGATTGTTGCGGTTTTCCAAATTCTAGGAAATTTGCTAGAATGCCAGCACTCATTATAAACGTGGAGGAGAGCTGTTAGAAAGCTTTGTGGAGCCTCCCTGAGCCACGTCTTCACCAGGTCCACGTCGTCTTCACCAGGGGCTGAACTCATGTTCGAGGAACTTATGGCTTGCTTTAATTCTTCAAGGGTGAAATCTTTGGTGAGGCTTGGAGCCTTCCCATCTTTTATCACTGGCCTGATTGTTGCGGTTTTCCAAATTCTAGGAAATTTGCTAGAATGCCAGCACTCATTATAAACGTGGAGGAGAGCTGTTAGAAAGCTTTGTGGAGCCTCCCTGAGCCACTTGTAGGAAATTTCGTCTTCACCAGGGGCTGAACTCATGTTCGAGGAACTTATGGCTTGCTTTAATTCTTCAAGGGTGAAATCTTTGGTGAGGCTTTCTGTAAAGCTTGGTTTTTCGTACAGCTTGCACACTTTTGGAAGACTTCGAGTGGAGGGGATCGGGTCCCTGTCGAAGAAGTTCGCAAAAGCTTCGGCTTTCAGTCCATCTTCATGGAGGGCGGATCCGTTGACCTCTAGGGATGGGATTGATTCCATGCCTTTTTGCTTTTTCCCCGCCATCTTGTTGATAAACTGGTGAACATTGCTTGCTGGTGTGTTAGCATCCTGCCTTTCAGCGTAGTCTGCCCATGCTTGGCGTTTTGCCTTCTTTGTCGATTTTTTCAGTCTTGCCTCAACTCGTCTCATTTCTAGGACTTCTGCAAATGTTCCATGTTTGTTGAATCTGTTTCTTGCCGACTTTTTGTTTCGAACAGCCTCCTTGACTTCGTCATTCCACCATGGCTTGGGATGCTTGTTTGGATGGATGACAGTGGGCTGGTTGGAGGTTTTAGGCATCGAGTGTTGGGCAGCTTGGGTGAGGAGGCTGGTTAGTTGGATGGCTTTAGCCTCTATGTCAGTGGTTTCCGATACTTCGTCGTAGTTTGCTTGTTCCAGGAACTTCCGGTACACCTTCCAATCGGCTTTTGACGAGTTGAATCTGAAGGCTGGGGGCATCTTCACATACCCTTCATTGCTGATTGTAGTGAGTACTGCTGCATGGTCCGTTCGTAGTTCTGGAATTATTTCGACTTTAGACTGTGGGATTAGAGCTGTGGGACCTAGCTGGAGGTCAATGGTCGAGAAACTTCCGTCCTTGAGAGAGAAGTGTGTCTTCAGGCCATATGGTGTTAGAATTGTAAGGTCCTCCAGCTCTAGTACTGCTAGTTCTAGGCTTTTGCCAGCTCTGTTTGAATGGTCCACAGCTTCCCACATGTAGCTGTGGGAGTTGAAGTCACCCACTATGATTGTCTTTTGTCCCGCGACTTCTTCTTTTATGACTTCGAAGATATCGTTTTTTCCATGGGGATTGTAGAGAGATGCTAACTTCATTACTCCTCCATGGGGCTGGTGGATGAGGACTCCTACAACGTCGATCTCATTTGGATGTTCCTTAGTTGCAAGAGGAGAGTGGGCTATGTTACTTCTTACAAATATGGCCGATCCACCTCCCTTTCTTCCTGATGACCTGTCTTTCCTGTAGACCTGGTATCCTCTTAGTTTGAGCTTGCGGAGATGGTGCAAGTTTGTTTCTTGCAAGCAGATGATGTCCGTCGGATTTTTGGCCACCCAGCTAGTAAGCTCAGTTAACTTCTGGTTTGAAAGGGATACCCCATTCCACTGGAGGATTCGTAGGTTGGAGGTTCTATTACTCGTCATTGCTTAGTGTTGCTCCCCCTTCACTGGCTTTTGGTGAGGCATTCTGTTGGCTGGGGTTGCTACTTACACGTTGCGGATTTTCTGGAGTATTGGCTTCATTTCTTGGCGGGATTGAAACTGTTGTCTTGAGCTGTTGGAGTTCTTGAGTGGCCAGCTGCCAGATGTTTGCCCCGAGTAGGGTTGTTATGGCCTTCCTGGTTAGAATTGCCTTCACTTCTATGGTTTCGTTGCTATTGCTGATGATGTGCATCATAGCCAGGTACTTGGCGATCTTTTGCCACTCGGAGGGTCCACCCATGGCAGCTTGGTTGGTGGGCTGGGGAGCTGTCAGAGTGTTGTTGCCTGCTGATGGTAGTTGCGTTCTCTCATGGATTGGCTGGATACCTTTCACCCATGCGTGGCGTAGGTTGCTGGTAGGTGTCTGCTGCTTGGCTAGGTGGGGCTGGCTAGGAAGGTTCCGCATTCTGGACGACTCAGCTGGGTAGCCTGACGATGCCGGTGATGGGTTGTAGGTCTGTTGTTCAACGGGAACTTTCTTTGGTGTTGATGCAGCTACTATGGCATATGGAATATTCAGCTGATGGGACAGCCTCAGGATCTCGGCTCTCTTCTGATGAGAGGGGCAATGTTGCTTCTGCATGGCAGAGTGACCAAACATTTTGCAGTTTTTGCAAAATGGGGCTTGGGACGGGCACTCTTGCAACTCGTGGTCGTCCTTACCACAATTCTTGCAGGATACGGCTTTTGTGACCATGCATGAGACAGATGGAGCATTGCAGCGGCTTTGGTTCGTATGGCTTCCACTGTATGTGTTGGCCGTATAGGTAAACCCCTCTTGTCCATTCTTCTGCCGACTCTACCAGTACTGATTTGCTTTCCACAAGCTGTCCACCTTTGCTGGTTTTCAGGCGGGTAGCCGACTTCAAGGTGATCAGGTTGCCGGATGAATCGATCAATTCTGTGTTCATCTCTCTGTTGACATCAATGGACACATCAATGCCGTACAGGACATAGCGGTGAAGCCTCTCTCTCTGCGGCGTTTTGGCGGCCTCCACTGGCACACCTGCAAGAGAGAGGGAATTAGCATTTTGCAGAAAGCGGTTTGCTACTTGCTCATCGTGAAAGTAAATCTCTGCAATACCCGGCTTTGGGACACTGATCTGAAAGTTTCCTTTTGCTGCTGTGAACACCATTTTCCTGATGCCCAGTAACGGATTGCTCCCGAAGGGAGCGCCATCCTTTCTTTTGATCGAGACAACCACATACTTGGGAATGGTTGGTTGTTGTGTGGTTGGTTGGGGAGGAGAACCAGGTGATTCTCTTGCACGTTTTCTTGCACCTGGCGAATCAAGGTGCTCAGACCACCTAAAGCGATCCATTTCAGCAAAATGAGGAAGGGGACTCACCAAGGAGCTCCCCCGCTTGTGGAGGAGCTCGGCCAGGAACAGAGGGCCTTAAACTGCTTACTACAAACAATTGGACTACAGCCGTACTTTTTACTGCCTCGGGAGGCTCGAATACCACGCGATTGCAAGCAAGTTAGCTGAATTTCACAAATTTTTGGAAGCCACGTCGCCATTCAAATTTGAATTTTTTCAACCAAATACCAGTCAACTTTTACTCCAAATTTTTGCCAAAAAACTCCCAGTTCAGTTTATTACACAGATTTCAATCGACCTTTCAATATTTTTGGTACTATTTTTCTCCGTATCTTTCTTTTACGGTTCCAAGTATTCACAAACCGACACCTAAAAGTTAACAGAAACTTTATCTTATTTTTCTTTCTTTCACTGATAGATAGGCTGAAGGCAGGGGCGTCACAAGGGGGTGATGGGTCCAGGCCTCAAATGGCACATCCAGGCCCATGACTTCTGTTCCATCGGAGTTTCATCACTCCATCCGTTTGGTCCCTACGTTTGTCACAAAATTTCCGGACCCCCTCCCCCCATCCAACTCGCCCACCGTGCTGAACTGCGATTCTGACACATATATACCAAATCTAAGGCAATTACTCCTATCACCCAACGAGTTTCACACGAATCAAATACTGACCAGAGCACTTCCAGAAATTTTCCGGTAGCCCGAAACTCCCCCATCGAGGCCGGAACCAGTCCGGTTTTCAAAAAACGTCTATGACCTTTGATACTCTACGCGTATTACAAGATTTCCTGGCCTCCCCCTACATTTCTTACCGTATTCGTACGCGATTCGGACACATAAATGTTGCACCTAGGGTACCGATCAAGTTTCGCTCAAATCGGGGATCATCTGGAAAATTCCGAGTGACCCCAACGTCCAATGGAAACTATCATATAAACAAAACTATCCAATGGATAGTTGGTATTCATAAATGATTGATTCAATGATTGATTGAAATATTTCCTTCCTCAGCAGAGGCGTCACTAGCTAAAATGTCTGGGGGGGGGGACAAGGCATTTACCGACTGGCTGTTAATTTTTACCGACTGTTTTTGCTGAAAAAAACGACTGTTTTAAAGAAAAAGAAAACTTTTGAAAAAAATCGGCTGATTTTCAGAAAAACTGCTATTTTGACAAAAAATCAACTGATTTTCAGAAAAACGACTGTTTTCATGGATATGGATACGGTCTGAACCTCAGAAGAACATATACAGGATCAATCACCTTTGTACAATCAAATTCTATCCCAATGGTACCTATGCATGTTAAAAGATTTCGCCCCCCCCCCCCTCTACCCCCACCGAAGCCGGATATGATTTGGAATTCGGGACACATTTCGCATCTGGATTTGCTTTATCACCACCAAGTTTGATTCGAATCGGAGTACTTCTTGAAAACTTTAGGTTCCATCTTCCCCCAGCGAGGCCGGACCCGTTCCCGAGTTTAAATTCTTAGATCTAGGACCCATGGCATTTGTATCATATAAGTTTCATCCTAATCCTTCCATTCGCTTGGTCCCTATGCATGTTCCAAGCTTTATGGAGCCCCTCTCAAACTACCCCTGTGGGCGGGTGCGGTTCGGACATGTAAACAGTATATCTCGGGCATCTGCTCCTACAACTCATCACCCGTTCGCACCGCACGCAGACACAAGATTCCGCATTTCCCCTCCCTTTCCCCCACACGGACGGTCGGATCTGATCGAAAACAAGGTTTCGCCGAGTATTTAGTCCGATCCTTCATAAGCCTGCCAAGTTTCGTCGTCCTGGCTTAAAGAATTGGTCGAACTAGCAAAAGTGAGACAGAAGCGGCGACATTACGAGCGCTATATGGCACTTGAACCGAAGACTTCAAGTGCCATAAAAACACTAATGATTTGTGGGGGAAAAAATTGCATAAATTTGTAGGAAATGTGAAAGAATAACAAAAAAATACGCTAAAATTGAAGCAACCGCCGATTAATCGGCTGCGCGCCGCCGAACATGTTTTCTTCGTGACTTCGGGGACTCGTTCACTGATATCAAGTTGCTATTTTCCTTTTCTATTTGATTGTTTTATAAGCAAGGAACAAAACCAAGATTATGAAAAAGTAGAGAGAGGTGTTGAAACAGACATACACTCTAGGCTATTGTAAATATTGTAATTATGGGACATTTCTCCAATCGTAAACAATTGAAAACTGTCGTAAACAATTGTTTTTTTACAATTGGAAACAGTTGTTTACGATTGGAAACAATCGGTTTCAATCGTAAACAACTGTTTCGAATCGTAAAAAAACAATTGTTTACGATCGTTTCCAATTGTTTACGATTGGAAAAATGTCCCATAATACAACGACTTGAATTATTTCCATACGGGGAGCAAGTTGTCAGATAGAAAATGAAAACGATTGATGTCTGCTGGCAGTCTGCTAGGTGTCTCTGTGATAAAACCATGTTTGTGACATTTGGGTTGAAATAGGATGGACTCTGCAGGTTGTATCTGAGTTGTATAGTCTACCAAATTTGGGTTGGATGTGAAGTATGATAACCTGAAGGTTGTGTTAGGTTCTGTGAATATTAGGATAATATGAGAATGACTGAAATCAGATTGATCATTCAGGACTAATACCATAGGAATAAAATGTGTTTTAAGCTTTGCATCATGGGCCAACTTAAGGAAGTCCCCGATGAAAACTAGGTAAATGAAATTGTAAGCTTTAGCATAACGCAGCAGTAAGTCATGCCACTGCATGCTACTATGTCTAAGACTGGATGCTACTGGGTACTACTGCTTAAGATCATCTCAGTCTGAAGCAGAGTAAATGCACTACTGCATTCACTGCATATAGTTTCGTGTATCATAGAACTACAGAGACTTGATATTTTTCAGTGTCCCATTCCTTACAATTCCTCCTACAGCAGTCTACAGCACTTCTGCAGTCTTTGCACCATTCATTATTATACACAATTCCAGGTGGCAAAAACATTCTATGTTGATCATGCTAAAGAACGAGTTATCATCAACGAGTTGAAAGAATTATCAAAGGAGCTGAAAGTTACACCCTTGGTTGACCAGTTTGCCAAATATGCAAAATTGGAGAGAAGAAAGAACAAGTTACAAGAAGAACTTGTCGGATGTGGTGAGAACAGAATCATATACAGTTGGGGTGAAAAACAAGCCAGCAAAGGAGTCAGCAGGCCTAGCTTTGGCCGAGCTTTGCCAAATAATATTACTCATGGACAACAAAACAACAAAATCTATAGCTCAAGTTTTTAATATTCATTACCACATACCATTCTGGATGTCTGTCTGGTTTAACAGACACAAGTTCTTAAAGTGGCTTTCCTAAAAGCCATGAAAATAATTGTGACCATGCCAGATAAAGAAGTTATGGACCACTCAGGCCCTTGAGGGGCTCGGCAAGAGGGTTGGGAGGCAAAGAACTACGAATATATCCACTGAAAGGCAGTTGAAGAATCTGGATATCCTGCTTTGTCAAGGAGACTAGAGTAAACATGAGCGATTTATCTGTTTGGAATCCTAGTTGCTTTTTGTATCTAAATTGCCAGTTCTCAATTCTAACTTCTCATTTCCTAATTCTCGTACAAATTATCGTTTTTGCTCTTCTAGGTTCTAAGTTCTCGCTTCTAACTAAAACACCAATTTAGCTACGTGTTAATACTACGATACGAAATGAGAATTGGCTTCATCTCAATAGTCAAAAAACGCGAAATAGGATAATTTTGAGGAGAATCGCAGGGAGAATTCAGACAAAAACATAACTACTCACTAATTCCTTGTCAACGAAAGGGAATATCTGTTAGTGTGTTTTCTTAGCTCTGACAAGAAAACACCTTTAGTAGCCCATAGCCTAGAGCCGACTTTGTATAATTGGTCTGTTTCTTTCAGAGACTCTCACTTCTGGGAAGGTTAAAGCATTTTCGTTTGCCATCTCCAGGGTGGTGCGCTTGATTGGGGTAAGTAACTTCGAGACAACAGTTTATTCAGAGTCTCCATCCCCTCCCCCCGATTTGTCAAATAATTAAGGGGAGGCAGGGCAACTTTCGGACGGGTGATCGGATCTCGGATCGGATCTTAATGAAACTTGATATTTGGAAAGACTTCGTGTCTCAGATGTCCCATTTTATGCCCGGACCTGATCCGATGAATATGGGTGGAGTCGGAGGCACTCGGAGGGGGGAACCGGAAAGCTTGTGACACGCGTAGAGTGGAGCGATCGGGATGAAACTAGATGGGAAGAACAAGCACAAGCCATAGATACATCATTAACAGAATCGTGGGGGGTGTGGAGGGAGGGGGAATCTTGAGGTATGCATAACTTTCGAACGGGTGATCGGATCGTAATGAAAGTTGATATTTGGAAAGACCTCGTGTCTCAGATGTACCATTTCAAGTCAGGACCGGATCCAGTGAATGTGTGTGTGGGGGGGGGGGGCTGGAGGAGAAAACCAGAAATCACGTGACACGCTTAGAGTTTAGCGATCGGGATGAAACTTGGTGGGAAGAACAAGCCCAAAACCTAGATACATCAGTGCTAGAACCGGACCGAATTCGGTCAGGGGGGGGGGGGAGCTGGAGGGGAGTCCGGAATTCCGGTGATCGAGTTATGGTACTTCCACATGCGCTAGGACGATGAAACTTGGCTGGAACATTAGAGACTTAACAAGATAGGCGTAGAAGTTGTCACTTCCCACATCCGACCATCCCTTAAAGTACTCATCTTAACTGCAAAGTATAAAAAATCCTTTTAGCAGAAGTTTTATTTTCATGATCACCATGAGCCGATGATCATTTTTGCCTAAAAGTTGTTGCTTTAGAAATGAATATCTAGCTCCCTTAAAGTGCGCGTCTTAACAGCAAAGTGAAAAAAATACTTTTGACCAGACGATACATTTCATGATCCCCGAGGGCCCACGATCTTTGTGCCACAAGGGTTTTGATTAAAATGAATAGATAGCACACTTAAAGGGTGAATCTTAACTGAAAAGTTAAAAAAAATACTTTTGACCAAACAATATATATTCGTGATCCACAAGGGCCCATTTTCATTATTGCCTCAAAGGTTTTGCTTACAAGTGAATTCGTTAAAGCACAAGAAAAAAAAAATCAGCAAAATATACGTTTTCATGATCTCGATGAGCCTATAATCATTTCTATCTCAAGGGTTTTGCTTACAGATGAATTTCCAGCACCTTAAAGTGCGCATCATCACAGCCAAGTGCAAAAATAAAATATCAAACGATGGATTCTCGTGATTTCCAATGGCCCATGGTCATTCTTGTCTCAAGAGTTTTGCTGACAAATGATCACTACAAACCCACAAATTGGCAAATTCCTACTTTTTTTCAGGATAGGCAAATTCCTACTTTTTTTCAGGATAGGCAAATTCCTACTCAACCTTGCAAGTGCCATATGAGCTTCTAGCTCTTGTTTACTTCGTGAGTTCTAAATCATAATTTAAAAATTCATTTTAATTAAACAATGGCTTAAAACGGAAAGTCAGATACGATGTTCGTCAGCGTTATTCCGGCCCTTCTTCGTAAGGGTTCTCTTCAGGCTATTGCTGCACTGGAAGAAACGAACCGGACCTTTGCAGGTTCGTTTACTTTCCGTTTTAAGCGATTAGTTGCGTTTTTGTTCGCCTTTTCACTCGCCGTTTCGACTACTTTTTACTTTCTTTGTGTTTTCGTAAAAAAGTGACAATTTCCCATTTTTGTCAAATAGGCAAACGCCGAGTTTAATTTTTCCCTCGCCTTCTCGCAAAAGGGAAAACTTGCGCGTTGACCAAGTTACGCTCTCCTTTTGGCCTTTGCCTCACGGCTTTTATCAATTTACCCCAAAATCGAAGAAAGGATGGATTTGAATCAAAGGATAAGCAGCATTATTTGTAGACTGCCCTGGATTGCAGTTGCCTCAGAATTGCATTTTTATCCAAGAAAAGCGAAAAGTCTTAGTAGAAACAGTGATTTGAAAAACGCAAAATTGTTCATAAAGGCTTAAAGCTACAGCCGGAAATTGAAAGGCAAAATCCGAACAAAATCGCAACTATTGTTTAACAAATGTTTCCCAGTCCGCTTGGGCTCAAAGAGTATAACATTTTATAGCGTCCTATCTAATACCAACGTCCCATAATAAGTTGTTCAAGACGGCTGGTGCTCTGTATGCTGATTGCGGCAATTGGTAGCTGTGCGTCATCTATCGGAAATCTAGGAATCGAAAACAGGAAGAAGATCGGGGAAGGTCCTGGAAAATAACTACGAACAACATTTCGTGGGTCTTTGCTATTAGCAAGAACGGATAATGATAAGAACAACTGTATGTAAACCGCTGCACCGAGCAAAATACCGCGATCATGTTCCGTAAATATTGTGCGATGCCTGTACCCACGACCTTTTATGAATCATCTGTTTCTCGCCATGGGACTAGAAGTCACACGTTTTGCTGTAAGAAGTGCGTCTCTCCCAAGTCCTCTGTTCTTTCTGCTAATTTGACAAGTTTCGGTAGAGAGGAATCTGGCTCCCTTCTCCTGATCTGATTGGTCTACCCACCTCGGAGTTGCCGGTGTCCTTTCTTCGCAGGCCTGGGCGGAAAGGACAAAAACGCGAATAGTGTTTCGAACGTAGCAGAAAAGTGACAATAGGCGTATTCTCGCCGTTTTCCCGAGGACTCCTTTTGAGGAGTCCCTGCGTTTTTGTTTGTCCCAGGGACTCACTCCCCGTATTCTCGCGAGTCCCCACTGACGGGGAATGCTCCGATTATCATCACCATCATTGAAAGGGACTCCCTTTCAGTTTCGGAGGGGAATCAATTTTTGCTGGTGTTGGTGCAATGTAAAATCAGTTAAAAACAATCAGAATAAACAAAACCAAAATAACTAATTTCATCGACTGCATATTTTTTTTTCGAGCAAAATCCATTTTGGAAGCATTCCCCGTGTTCTCGTTGTTTTCCGTACGCGGAGTCCGCGTGGAGTGACTCCTTCTATTCTCGCCGTTTCCCTCGATTGCTCAAGGAGTCCTCGGGGAACTGCGAGAACACACCTAATGCAGAAGTTGCGGGTACAGAGATAGCGATCTTTTGGGTCGGGGATTGTATAGTCGGAACAAGGATGTACTTCGAGAAGGGAAAGACTGGTGCTTTGCTTTTCAGTAGTACGATAAGCTCTTGCTACTAGGTAGTGTGATTGAACATAATATGATCTAGAAAAATCTGTTAAAAAAAAACACATTTAAGTTCATTTTCTTCCATTCTCTTTTCAGGGTCTAGCTATCCTTCTCATCATGTACTTCAACAAAGCTGAACCGATCCTTCGTCTCGACTCTGACCGTCTCGTCCCGTTATCGTTTTACCTTGGTTGGCCGTCTGGAGAAAGCGGGGCCGTCACAGTTTGGGCGTGGACGGCCGTAACTGCCACCACCTTCAAAGCTATTGAACGAAAACTAGCCGCGTGTCTGTGAAGTTTGATCGCTGCTTTTACAGTTTCTATGAGTCGCAAATCACTGCGTGTACTAATTGGCTACTTGGAAGACGGTGTTCCATTGTACCTGCCGCTCAGTGATAAAATGGCGGTTTTGTTTTCCGTTGACTTTTGGTCCAGTTAGACTACGATCGAGCTGCAACGTGTTTCAGGCTCGCTGTGGAGAGGGACAGAGACCGCCGCTGTCAGTTACACAGTTCAACGAGTTTTAGGCGAAACACTCGTTTTCAGTTTTGTGTTGGCAGAAAGTCTGTGCGAATTAAATCAGTGGCAAAAGCGATGGAGACTCTCTATACGTCTGGGTCTTCCTGATTTGAAGTTAATATAATGCTCATTTGTATGAGACGGTTCCTCCTTCATGAGTGCCGCTCGTTTCTGTCCTTTACGAGATGCGAGCTTCGGCGACCACAATCGTACTTTTCTGCTAGTTTTATTTGCCCGTAGTATCCAATACGCCCTTCATAAAATTCCTTCCATATTAGTTATTTTTTGGCCTCTATGCGCTGGCATACAGCAAACAGTAGTTGCGTTTTTTCAGATACCATGGTATCTGATACGACGGTCTAAATCGTTTTTGCAGTTATCGTGGCATCAGATTTCACGGTCAAAAGGCGTTTTTGCAGTCATCGTGGTAACTTGCTAATTATCGTGGTATATTATATTCAGATGCCACGGTCCGACCGTGGTAACTGATCGTGGTATCTCTCAATCATCAATTTTTGTCATATTGGTGGGAAAGAAGTTTGGCACTTAGTGATGTTACTGAATATCAGTTTTTCTTTTGGGATGACTTCGAAAAGCGCAATTTTCGGCAATGTCGTTTTTGCAGAGCAACCGTATATCAGATACCACGGTAAGTGCAAAACGTCTAATTGCAGATCCAGTTACCGTGGTAACAGATACCATGGTATCTGCAAAAACACAACTAATGATATGTTACTTCTTGGTGTACGCTTATCCAGGTTTATTTGGCTATTTTCAATTCCTCTTATTTAGGCCTAGCCGTTTTTAAAACTGTTTAAAATGTCTCTGCCTCTATTTGTGCTCTACCCAAACATCTGTCAAACATCGTCAAGTTTTTTCAATCTTGACTTCCGACTTCAAGCTGAGCGCTGGTTGACTTTTCCACGGTGCTAATGCGCGACTCGATATGGAGCGAGAGCCTAATCGCTTATTCACCCTTCACTCCTCCACTGTCGTAACCGTGCTCGTCCGGAGCCGGCGGGCTCTCATACTCTTGATGACTCCTTGCCGATGCAAAATCGCTGTAAACCTAGCGGAAGAGCCAGAAGCGGCACCACAGCTGTCCCCAACGGTCGCTGTGATTGGTTGATACAACAGGATTTGACTTGTTGAGTTTGAGTCGTTAGTGACACCTTTTCTTGTTCTTCCTGAGGATCACTGGCGTGTTTTGGACCTAGTCATATACAGTATTGGCTGAAAACCGCCAAAATTGCCGCTTGCGACGCGTTATGATCGCTTCCGACAGCTAACGATTGCCAGTGGAGACCCACTTTATACCAAGAACTCACGTGTGATTGTTATTGTTTCTCCCGCGCATCTGGCGGCAATTCGTCAATGGCTTTTATGGGAGGCGTATCTTTCACAGCTTGCTCCTCAAACTCACTTCATGCGCTTTTACTTTCAGAGCAGGTTCGGAACGGATCACAGATTTCGTCGAACGAGGGCTGCCACAAAGTCCCTAAATCAGGCTTTGGTCTTTTAATTTTTTTCCTGACGAACATTACAGTTAAAACACTTTCTGTTCGAGCCTTGACCCGGCATTATCTGCCAAGCAAGCAAATGGATAAGCTAGTCTTATGGCGCAAAGCGGCCAAATTTTTAAATTGTTCGTCAAGATAATTTTCCTTGCATTTTTCCCTTTAATAGTATTTGCTTTTAGGCGATTAAAAGTACCCATAAGTAAACGTTTCGGGTGGGCATGATCCCACCCTGGCTACGGCACTGACTTCATACATGAAAACAATAGTGAAAAAAAAACTAGATATGAGGACCGTGCTCTTGACAAAAGCGCTAAGTAACCAACCCATGTGTCTGTGCTTGTTTAGAGCGATATTTCGATTTTCGAAATATTTATGTTTTCACTTTCGATATTCGATATATCGATATTTTCACGATCGATATTCGATAATCGATATTTTCACTTTCGATATTCGATAACCGATATCGATATTGAATTTGTTTACCATGTTTCGCTATAGGATAGGCCTACGTCTCGTTTCGCCAAAATCTAAGAAGAAAATTGTCGTTAAATAGCATCTTGCATCATGTCAAACTCCGAATAAATAAGAAATAAGTTACGAAAACACATTGCTCCATTTTCGGATATATACATGTAGGTTATGTTGGATTGATTACAGTAATTATGAATGAAAAAATATCGTTTTCGAATTCGATATTTACGTTCCGATATCGATGTTTGGCCCGATATATCGATATCGAATATCGCCCAACACTAGGAAGAAGATCCGGCACGATGCCGCCGGCCATCTACAATGTTCGGTAGATGATTGCTTCGCCATCTGGTGCCAAGTAACGAAGGTACTTGAACTAAATAATTATCGAATACATGCTGCAAAAAAAGAAGCAGAACTAGATATGAGGACCATACTTTTGACCAAAACCGTCAAGTAACCAGCCATGCTAGTGTTGGCGATATTTGGAATTTTCGAAATCGATATTTCCACTTTCGATTAATGTTGGTCGATATTCGCTATCGATAACGATATATCGTTATATCGGACCAAATAGCGATATCGAATATCGAAACGTAAATATCGATATCGAAAACGATATTTCTTCATTCATAATTATTGTGAATACTCCAACATAGCCTGCATTTCTATATCCGCAATTGGAGCAATATGTCTTCCGTAATTCATTTCTTATTTTTACGGAGTTTGAGATGATTCAAGATGCTATTTAACGACAATTTTGTTCTTAAATTCTGGCGAAACGCGACGTGTCCTATACTGAAACATGGTAAAGAAATATTGATTGATATGTTGAATATCGAAAGTGAAAATATCGAAATGTCGCCCAACACTACTTTCGATATTCGATACTCCATATATTGATATTGAAATTTCTCTACCATGTTTCGCAATAGGATACGTCTCATTTCGTGACTCTGGTCTATGATTGGCCCAAACACTCCAAATATACGTTTCAAAATGGCGCGAGATCGATTTTTCCATCTCGACTATCTTGCGTTTTCAGCGTCTTTTCTTCCCAATTTCGACCGCAAGACGGTCTTATTACCGGCGTTATTACCAGGTGTGACTATAGTGGGGCCCGGGCATTATGTTGGATTATTTATAATAACTATGAATGAACAAATATCGTTTTCGATATCGATATTTACGTTTCGGTACCGATATTTGGTCCGATATATCGGTATCGAATATCGCCCAGCACTAGAGTCAGCTTCAATATATTTTGCTTCTGGTGAAGGTAATTCAGTGGCGACTAAAAATTTTTTCATATGTGTAGGATGTGCTAAGAATGAAACTTGGCAGGCAGATTTAACTTGGAAAAAGTCAGTTTCCGCATCAGACCCTCTGAGAGTTCAATAGAGGTATGCTTATTTGAACGTTTGTTGACTTCGAACTTTGCCATTTTGATGCACTTGCTGTAGCTAAATATATCTACCAATTAGCCAAAGTAGGTAATTAAGGATTGACGAGATTGGTTTATAAATTCTCAGTTTATAGAGCCAACCATTCCTTAAAGAACTCATCTTAACCACAAAGTACAGAAAATACTTGTGAGCAAAATATATGTTTTCATGATCCCCAGGAGTCCATCATCATTTGTGAAACAAAGGTTTTGCTTCAAAATGAATTTCCAGCTCCCTTAATCAAAGTGCATATCTTAACGAAAAAGTGAAAAAAATACTTTTGGCCAAACGATAGGCTACATATCCATAATGCACAAGGGACCATTATAATATTTGCCTCAAGGGTATTGCTTGAACATGAATTTCTAGATCCCTGAAAATGCGCATCTTAACTAAAAAATAAAAAAATACTTTTGACCAAACGATACATATTCATGATGGCCATGGCAATTTTTGCTTCAAGTGTATTGCTTACAAATGAATTCCTTAAAGTACAAAAAACATTTTGAGCAAAATGTACATTTTCATGATCCCCATGAGCCCATCATCATTTTTGCCTCAAGGGTTTTGCTTTCAGATGAATTTCTAGTGCCCCTAAAGTGCAAAAGTATACTTTTTACCAGACCATTCTGTTGATTTCCAAGGGCCCATGATCATTCTTATTTCAAAGGTATTGCTTATAAATAAACACAAGACACCCAATAATTTGCAAATTCTTAAATTTGATCATCTGCCCCAGCCTTGCAATTACCATATGAGCTTCTAGCTCTTTGTATTCAACCCAAGTTCATGAACATTGTAGTTTGTACGTTGTAATTTGTTTACATGTACCTCAGAAATCATGGTTTATAGCAATATTTTAATTTGAAAAAAAACGCGGTACCGACACGGCACCGCGGCACACGCCACTTGGTGTACATCGTTTTGGAAGTGAGCAGCCCCTCGGTGTCGTATCGAGTTTGAATTGGCCCTTCGCATAGTGTGGAAGAATAATAAATAATCAAGCTTTAAGTATGAGCAAATTACTTTCTGATTTTCCGGTTCTAAGGTGAATAGGAGCTATTCGGACAACTGAAAAAAACAAGACCAAATGTTCCGATGGGATCCCAAAAACTGAATGTTTGATGCAGACAGTTACGATCTTTGTGCCGACCGGTTTTGTATAAAACTCAAGTTCAGATATACCTTTACAAGTTTTGACGATGTTAATCGAAACTTCCTGCTTTACTTCTGCCAAATTTCCGGTTTCGGCTGAATTCCGAAAGAACTACCACACTTGTCTAGAAAAAAAAGAAAGTTCAGATAAGAACCAGCGCATCTCCTAATCCATATAAAGAACATCTAATCAACTTCAAGTAAAACTTTAAATTATAAAAAAAAATCCGGTTTCAACCGGATTCCGAATGAAGTACATGACCCGGTAAAAAAGATTGTCATATACAGATTCAGCGTCTCTTCTTACCCCTAAATCTGTCATCTAATCAACTTCAAATAAAATTTTGCTTTAACAAATTTCCCGGCTTTGGCCTGATTTCGGGCGAACAAGTTGTCCGGGTAGAAAATACTTCTCACATAAGTGTTCAGCATGTCGTCTTACCCCTAAATCGAACATCTAATCAACTTCAAATAAAACTTTTGCTTTTAACAAATTTTCCGGTTTTGGCCGAATTCCGGGCCAACTACTTGCCCGGCGAGAAATTGGTGTCACCACCGTGTTCAGCATGTCTTCCTTCCCCTAAACTGAACATCTGATCAACTTCAAATAAAACTTTTACTTTTAACAGACTTTCTTGTTTTGGCCGGATTCCGTGCTAACTACTTGTCCGGCGAAAAAATGGTTTTCACCATCGTGTTCAGCATGTCTTCTTATCCCATAATCGACTATCACATTATCGTTTAAAAATATTTCATTTGCCCCTTAATTTAACCCCCTCCCTCATCCCTAAATCACTAAATGTAGGGCTACAGAGCCCATCTACGAACTTGACCTTACTCTTCTTGACCCAAAGAATCCTCATACTAAGTTTCATCAAAACATCTCATTCTCTTCGAGAGTTATAGCCACACAGACGGACAGACAGACAACTTTTGCGATGTCATAGGTATCCCGCCACCCGCCAATTACGTTTTGGGATCCCAAAGATCACTGGCTGATCACTGGACGGTGACTTTTCATATGACTTAAAACGCGGCTTTCTTCTGGTGGTTGTTGCAATTTATTACCTCTATGTCGAAGGAGAAAAAAAAACTGTCACGGACTTCAAAAGTAAAAATACACGTGAAACGTGGTGAAAAAAGTTAATTTTCCTCTAACCAAGGTGCAACACGGCTGATTCACTGCCGGTGATAACAAAAGTAGTCTATGTTGCTCTATGTACTAGTTCTAAAAAAGATTAGCTTGGAAAACATTTGTTCAAGGAATGAATACAACAGAAACGTCAGCTACCTGCAATCAGGATTACAGGTTTATTTCCTTCCCTGTTGGACCTGAAGATTGACAGCCTGACGAGGACCGTTGCCAAGTAGGGCCGAAATTTTGCTGATGTGCCGATGAAGCATCATAGCTGACATATCCATTGTATACATTATTTGAATAAATGTCTCAAAGCCGCGTGGGCTCAAGGAATATTTAGTTTCAAAAATATTGTAAAATTCAACACTAGGCCAGGCTCTCTAATAAAAGTAAGCTTCTTGTGAAATTGAAATCACAGATCTTTCCACCAAAAAAGTAGTGGCCATCTGCAGTAAGTAGGCACAAGTAGGCATAAAGTTTGATTGTTCTGAAACTACTGCAAATGAAGTAGTTGCAAAAGAGCTTGATGAACCAATGAAACTTTAACTTTCAGTCTTCATCTAACAAATCTTTGCAGTCATTTGATTTCTTTCGCTTAGAAAAATCTCTCTGCGAATGAGACATAAACTTTCAGGATTGGCCTGACAAAAGTTTATGGAATTGGATTTATTCCATGTAACAAAATCCAGGTCTGCCGATGAGACTTGAACTTTCCAGGTGCACCAGACAAACTTTTGCGGAATTTGCTTTCTTACGTACTATACCTACCAAAATATCCCAATCTGCTGACAAGAACACAGACACCCAATAAAAGCATCCAGAATTTAATTTCTTCTGTGTTTTGCCCGACAGAACAGTAAAGAACTTTTATTACTTATGTGTAAATAGAAGCCTATATGCAGACGAAACTTAAACTTTCGGGATGGGCACAATAAACATTTACAGAACTTGATTTCTTACTTGTAACAATAACTTGATGTGTCTATGAGACTTGAACTTCCCGGGTGCCCCCAACAAATGTTCGCAGAATTCGATTTCTTAAATACAAAGAACCCGATGTGCCGACGAACCGATAGATGCCGAACAAAAGCGTGCAAAATTTAATTTCTTTTGTGTTTGCACTGCTCACCAACAAAGTAGTGAAGTTTTAGCCTGGCTTTGCCCCACAGAAGTACTTTCTCAAGTCCTTGGAGGGGGGGGGGGGGGGAGTCCCACCATCTCCCCATAGTGATGCCCATTCATAGGGTATTGGGTGTTGAGCTACTGCACTCGTTAGATTTGGGTACCAGATTCGGCACCATCTCTTAACTGAAATACCAATTTGCATGAGTGAAATCTTGATCCTTGTTGGGAAAGCACTGGGCTTTAATCTGGTGAAACAAACTCTGTCGAGCCACTGTGCTTGTCAACATTTTTGATTTTCCACTTGTATGCAAACAGGCACCACTATCACCATAGGACATCTGATTCATTATATTACACACAAAAAAAACGGTAATGGACACTATTTGTGTTGTAAAGGGATGCAATTATATTTTGTTGGGGCAGTTTTTAATTGTGGTATCAGATGCCATCTGCAGGGGCATCGCTAGCCAAAACTCGAGGGGGGGGGGGGCAGGCGCCCATTTTAGCTTTTCGTCGCACATGTTGTAATATGCGATACCTTGCAAGCGTTGAAGTCTGAAGAACCCTAGTCGTATTGATGAGCTCAGGGGCGGTTCGAAGGGATTGGGCGTGGGAGGTGACTACCTCAAAATATACGACAGATTTCCAGCAAGGCTCAAGAGTCATACCAGTTGGAAACAGTAGCCAAGAAACACAGCATCACATGCTGGAAACTGTGCGATATTACAGAAATTTAAGGTGAACGTCATTTATAATAACAGGAATTCGCTAACACAATAGCCCGCCCCACAGCAGTTCCTAATGACTGTATATCAGACAGAATGGAAATGAGCGCCACAGGCGAAATTTTGTAAGTAGGCTATGACTTTTTTGGGCAAAACATTACTTCCTCCAGTAAAATCTAGATTTTGAGGTGGCCCAAGCCCCGAAATACCAAGCCTAAGACACAAATGAAATGACGCGAGCCTCCACTCAATAGAGCCTACTACAAAAGGTGCAGCCTGCAAAATTATTTTGTGAAATCCTGTATGATCAGAATACATGTTTTCGGATCCAAAATGAAATTAAGGGCCACTTAGCACGGATTTGCCCATCTGTCTTTGTTGATGACGAATCCAGAAAATGTGAGACGTTTTAGCTTGGTAAGCTTGGGTTTAGTTGGTAATGTGCTTCAGTTTGACCCTTTCCGAAAAAGAACTAATGATCATCAAGAAAAAAACGTGAAACAGAGCAGATTTTCTGAGTTTCCATTTCAAAATAAAAATCAAATGACATGTTGCAACAATCAGGCCTGTCATTGCACCGTCGCTCATTGCTCACGAAGCCGATTAGTTTTTAAACGTCGCACTAGCTAACTAGAAATTAACAAATTCTTAAAAATGTAGGCCACAAGCAAAATCGGCCTGATTTTTACATGAATTAAGAGATATTGGTACATAACAGGTGTTAAACTTGTCAATCTGGCAAGCTTGAAACATGCGGCTGAGAATCCTATTCTTGAAGTCTCAGTTTCTTGGTAACCCTGAACTAGCTTTACTGACTTTTCGGGCTCACTGCCAGCCCCCCATTGAGCTTTCCTGGGTCAGCGCCCGTTTAGCTAAACTTTTGTGTTCGGGCGCTCTGCGACCATCCAGTTTAGCTATTTTTGGGGGGTCTGGCGCTCTGCGAGCGCCCAGATCAGCCTAATCTAGTTCGTCGGGCGCTCTGCAAGTGCCTAGATTAGCTTTTTTCTTTCTTTGTACCCCCCCCCCCCCCATAGCGACGCCCCTGGCCATATGTGCCATAAAAACAAAGCTGTTCATTAAACCATTTAAAATTACACCAAAGGTTTAACTGTTGCTTGTCAATCCTGAAAAGAATTGCACATTCAGACCATTTCTGGGATTATTTATCATGCTTTTATTCCCACGTTGATTTTGCTCAGTGGGAATGTAGCCTACCAGGTTTGGTTTGGCAGGGATTTGCATGCGACCCACTTTATGAAATCTTTTGTCCCCACACTCCCAAATTGGGTGACCTAACATGTTTATTGGTTCCCATTCTTTATCGAATTTGGTAATTCATCCAACTTTTGTCAGTCCGCATCGATTTCATCACATTCGGTCTTCCCTTCGTAAATTCAGTGATTAAATGTGTTTGTTTGGTCTCATTCGTTACCGAATTCGGCAATTCACCGGACTTTTCTCAAGTCTGTATCTGTTCTATTGCATTCAGTCAGTCCATTTCATAATTTGGTGTTTCAGATTCATTTGGTTCTGATTTGTTACCGAATTTGGTAATTCACCGGATTTTTGTTTAGTCATCTGTTACGAGACTTGTCACATTCAGTTGTTCTAACAAGAGTTTTATTCCATTACGAAATTCGGTTGTTATACCGCTCCCGATCTGTTCCTTATTTTTTAGTTAAATTTTTCGGTAGTACGAATTCATTATTTGGTTCACCCCAGTTACTGAGTTTAGTAATTTAAGTGGCATTTCTTTAGCTCTTATTCTTTACCATTTAACGGTAGCTTCAGCTGGTTGCTATTCATTACCTGACTTTTACTGCTAATGAGTGTGAGCAGTACTTCAGGGATAAGCACGTCTCTTGACGTGAAAACCAGCCTACTTTTGTTTGCTGTAAATTTAGAATAAGTGTACTTTTGTATCTACTTTACCCTGGATGGCCCCTTTTTTAGCCAGACAGCTCTGTGGTTTAATAGGTAGCCTTATATCGCAAAAAGGCACTTTGATCATCAGTGTTTCCACAAAATTTTGCCTGCGGCGCAGTTCGCAGTCTTCACTATTTAGAAGAAGGGTGCATAATTGGTTGGAGTTTGAGGCTTTGAACTTGGGGGGCTTGAACCACATTAAAAGCTCGAATTTTCATGGAAAGTAGTTAAATGTTGCCAGAAAAAAAAGGCAGATTCCAAAAATTTTGCCTGTGGCGCTTTAATTTGTACTAGGTACAGCCGTTAGGGACGTTGGCGCTTTGCAGCAACGGCGATATTTTTCGGCAGATTTTCAAGCCCTGTTGGCAAAACTGGACATAGCCCAAAGGTAAAAGGCTAGTGACGGCGTATCTATAAAAAAAAAAGAACTGGAAGAGCGTGAAAACGCGCCAACTTTTCTCTTTAGACGTGGTTTCGTAGGCTATGCAATTTTTTACAGTTTAGGTTCTTGAAGGCAGTTCGCTGTTTCAAAAAAAGAAAAAAAATCGGTAAAAATCAGGCACCGATTCGGTCCATTTTATCAGATCCCCCCCCCCCCCCCCCCTCCCAATGAAGAAAGGCTCGGGACGCCCCTGACAGGAGTTCACCCACCCTCCCGTATCTCTTTATATGAACGATTTTAAAGTCAGATTCTTATATATATATATTACATTTTCCTTGCAGATGGAATCCAACACAACGAACAAGGGCTCAACTCCTATGCTGGCAATCCCAAAGAGAATCAGAGTAAATGATCCATCTGAAATGCCCAGTGATTATTCAACTACTCCAGGGGGAACTTTATATTCTACTACTCCTGGTGGTGAGTAGGTTCATAGTTACTCCGACCCATAGGAAAGAGGAACCTCTGAAAAGATACTCATCTGACATAAAAGGGACATTGAGAATCCCTGGACAAATAGACAAATACACCAGCAAACAAAATGATGATTTAACAAAGAATATCAGTCATGGCCACCTTTAAAGATCAGGTCTCACTGAGAAATCTGCGCTGCGCTGCGCCTCAGGCGTTTTTCCGCGATCCCACTCAAATTTTGTGGTTTGGTTGTGGTTCGAAAAGAGTGTTTCCGCGGTCGCTTGCGTGGTCTACAAGTATGTTTCCACGGCCAACAAGGTGGTTTTCGATTTTGTGGCTCGAATTTGGCGGAAAATTCAGACTTAGTGGCAAATTCGTGGCTAAATAACAAAGTTAGCTACTTTATTAGGCACATAGACATAAAACTGAAAATCTTTCTAGTTCATAATCTTGAGGATATTAGTCTGAAGGGTTATCTATTGATATTTTTAAAGAATTTGAAAATATCACAAGAAAACAGAAAAAAGCGTTTCCCCGAGGTTCGACTTGTGTGTCGGTTGTGAAGCATACACTCCTGTTTTCACGACAAACACTCAGAAATAGGCGCGCAAATAACCCGCAGAAAAACGTCTCTAAACGGTTTGTGATCCCATGGTGGGGTTATGGTACAAGACAAGAGCTGGGAGCTTTTGCCAATCCACGGTCACAGCTTACAGGATGAGGAGAAGTGGAAGTGGGGGTGCATGCAGCTGTATCACAGTTTTATTTTTTGTCATCCATCTTTGCTTTTTATGGCACTTGACCTTCGGTCAAGTGCCAGATAGCGATCGCAATTTCTGTCCGTCCGTCGGTCAGTCTGTCGGCCCGGGATTTGCTAGTTCGGGCACTTCCACATAAGCTAGGACGATGAAACTTGGCACACATATCAAGGAGCCGAAAAGATTAATTTAGAAAGAGTCATTTTCCCGATCCGACCATCTGGGGGGTGGGGGGGGGGGGAGAGAAGGGGATCCGGAAACTTTGAGGTATTTCCAACTTTCAAACGGGTGATTGGATCTTAATGAAACTTGATATTCGGGAAAGACCTCGTGTCGCAGACGACCTACGTCAAATCCGAACCGGATCCGTTGACCTTGGGAGAAGTCGTAGGGGGAAACCGGAAATCTTGGGAAACGCTTAGAGTAGAGGGAGCGGGATGAAACTTGGTGGGAAGAACAAGTACCAGTCCTATATAAACCACTGACATAACCCGACCGGATTTGGGCACTGTGGGGGGAGGGGTCCGGAATTCGGGTGATCCAGTGAGTTAGGTACTTCCTGATTTACTAGGACGATGGAACTCGGCAGGCGTATGAGGGACCCGAAAAGACTGACTTGAGAATATTCGTTGGACGATCCGAACATCGTGGGGTGGGGGTGGGGGTGGAGGGACGGCTAATCCGGAATCCAGTGGCATTTCTAACTTTTGAGTGGGCGATCGGATTTGAATGAAACTTAGCAAGTGGAAAGAGCTATCGTCTCACATGTTCCATGTCAGTTCCGACCGGATCCGATACTTGGGGCGGGGGGGAGGGGGGGGGGGCTGGAATTTTCGTGAAACGCTTAGCGTAGAGGGATCGGGATGGAATTTGGTGGGAAGAACATGCATATGCATTATATACGTTTTTGACGAAACTAGATCATATCGGGGCTCTGTGGGGTGAGTTGGAGGGGGTTTCCCGGAATTCCGGTGATCGCGAGTTAGGATACTTCCAGATGTGCTAAGGACGATAAAGCTTGGCAGGCATATTAGTGACCCGACCAAATAGACTTCAGGACCCGACACAATGCCCTAGGAAGACATCCGTTCCTTGATCCGACCATTTTTCGGGAAGTTAGGGAAGGGGAATCCGGAACTTACTGACTTCTGTAAGTTGCGAACGGATGGTCCGATTCCACTAAAACCTTATGAGTGGTAAGAACTGATGACCTAGATATGTAAAACATGTGTCAGAACCACATGCGGCCATGGTTTGAGGAGTTCGAGGGGGGGGGGGGCGCAAACTTTGTGAGATGCGCAAAAACCAAACGAATGGGCCGAACGGGATGCTCCGATTCGAGTCAAACTTGATGGACGGGAAGAGGAGATGCTAGAGATGCTAAGTTTATGTGTCCGAGTCATATTCGGCGACAGTGGAAGGAGTTGGAGGGGGAGTCCCGGAAATTTTGTGGCTCGCATACGGGTCAAACGAGTAGAGTGGTGTGTATGAAACTAGGAAAGTAGAGAGATCGTATGCCCTAGATCAGTGGTTCCCAACCTTTTCCGTACCGCGTACCCCTAATCAAGGTTCAAAAAGGTTGCGTACCCCTCTTTGAGAATCATGTATCTACTATTTTAAAAAAAGACGACATTTATTGTCGTAATGACAAGGCATGAATCTGTAAAAATATATACAAATCAATCAGTTACTTGAGACTGCTTGTAGATGAAGTTTGGCAAATCTTGGCTCGATGTCAGTAACGGCAATAAAAAGATGCTTCTCTGTTTGTTTTTGACTAGACACTTTGGCGAAAACGATACTTCATAAAGGGAGGTAGATCCGAATGGCAACAGAACAGACATGGCGATTAGTTACAAGTTCAGTCAGATTTTGTAAGCTTGTCACTAAGAAGTCACATTCCCTTAAATGGATATTGGATCCATTCCCGAGGTCTCTATAGTCGTGATCGGTGGGAAATCTTAAACAAGTTTAACTCGCAAATTTCACATGAGTGTATCGTATCTTCTCTATTAGGCTTGCTTGCCAAGTTTGTTCTCTTTTTGGCGTTCCATGTGCCCGACCATTGTTTCCGAGGAGCTTATTCGTCGGGAGACCGGTCATATGCAAATTTTGCCAAGATTGTCATCCAAGGCAAGGGACATGGAAAGAGGCTAAAAGCAGACGAAGCCTTGTGTAATTTGCTGTAAGCATAGCTTAGTTGTAAAATAGCGATGAACTATTTCAGAACATCTGAACCGAAATACTATCTAGTGCGAGGTGTCCTTTAAGGTTGTCGCTTTCATTATCGTCCGCAAACTGATCAAGGTTGGAAAGACACTTGCGTTGGTTCTCTGAACTGAACCTTCTTAAGGCAAAATTCTTAATTTCTTGATGAACCTTCGCGTTCCCAAAGTGGTTTTGGGTACGCGTACCACCGGTTGGGAACCACTGCCCTAGATGACAAATCTTTAGGGTCCGGACCGGATCCGAGCACGGTGGGGAGGGGTACCGGAATTTCCGGGAAAATGCTCAGATTCAAGTGATTAGTGGTAAGAGAAGATGCTTTAGATGATCCATTTGTGTTTCCGAACCAGATTCGGCCGCGGCAGTGGGAGTTGGAGGGGGGATTTCCGGAAATAGTGTGGCCACGTCTAGGGATCAAACGAGTGGATCTATACCTGGAAGATAGAACCGCGTAGGACGAGTGGATCTGAACCTGGAGATAGATCCCCTAGACGATCTGAGGCGATGCCAGAAATACTCAGACTCGGGTGAAACTAGATATCCTATTTCTAGGTCCGATCCTAGGGGAGTTAAATGGGCTATTTTGCGGCGTTCTCATCTACTTTCTCGCACCACCTAGTAAACAAGCAACTGTTCATTTGTTTCAAAAGTTCTGACTTGATTAATGTATTACAGATCCTGAGAAACTACTGCCTTTTTCGGATCAAGGACAGAATCACTTGTAATCAATTAGTTGATGATTTTATCAGATTGTAATCTCTCTACTGAGGTTGGTTTACTGGCTGTACAGTTGGATATAACACTGGTTAGGTTTGTTGGTAGACTTGGTTGTGTACTAATTTTATGTTTTGAGGCAAAGCAGTAGAGCCTTAGCTTGCAGTGTGTATACTTAAAGCTTGTTCTGCAGGGTATAAATCGAATTTACGAATGACATCCTACACATGGCGTATCTTCCGATATCACTAGATCTGTTAAGGCCAAGAGTGCAAGGATTACTTTGGTTACTGGTTTGGTACCCTGGGTAGGTTGGTGGTTATTTGTTTATTTGCATTTTACTGCTCACTTTTAAAGAGTTAATTTGAATTTTTATGGCACTTGCAGCCTCTGGCTCAAGTGCCATATACCGATCACAATTCCGTCTGTCGGTCTGTCGGTCGGTCGGAGTTTTTTGTCCCACTTATCCGAGTTAGGGTACTTCCAGATGTGCTAGGACAATGAAACTTGGCAGGCATATCAGGGACCCGACCAAACTAACCTGGAAATAATCAGTTTCCGGATCCGACCATATGCGGGGGAGTGGGGGCGCTGGAAACTTGAAAATTTAGGGCATTTTGTCACTTTTTTCCGAGTTAGGGTACTTCTAGATGAGCTAGGACAATGAAACTTGGAAACGAACCGAAACGAATGAAACGACCTTCATAACTGAATAGAACATACATCTGTAATGTCCCCTTTAAAGTCTTGACCGGATTCGGTAGCAAGGGGGGAGTTGGGGGGGGGGGGGAGACCGGAAATTTCAACAAACGGTTAGAATGGAGAGATCGGAGTGAAACTTGCTGGGAAGAACAAGCATCTGCTCTAGATAAATCCTTTAGACCATTGTACTGGATCCGGACACTTATGGGGGGGGGGGGTCCCGGAATTCCGGTGATGGTGGTTTTGGGGATTTTCATGATGAAACTTGGCAGGCATATCAGGGACCCAATCAAACTGACTTCAAACTAAAAATTTTGTCGATCAGATAATGGTGGGGGGAGTGGAGGGAGGGGAATCCGAAATTTTCAGTCATGCGTAATTTTGGAATGGGTGATCGGATTCGAGTGAAATTTAAGAAGTGAACAGAGGACATTTCTCCGATGATTTTTTTCATATCCGGACCGGATCCGCCAACTATTGGGGGGGGGGGGAAATACGTGACCCGTTTAGAATGGAAGGATCGGGATGGAACTTTGTGGGAAGAACAAACAGATGCTCTAGTTAAGTCATTTGCTGAATCGGATTGGCTACGTGCACCGCGGGGGAGCTGGGGGGGGGGGGGGTGGACCGGAAATCTCGAGAAACGGTTAGAATGATGGTATCGGAGTGAAACTTGCTGGGAAGAACAAACATCTGGTCCATGTAAATCTTTTACATAATTTGACTGGATCCGGACACTTGAGGGGGGGGGGGAGGAGGGGGTTTCCCGGAATTCCGTTTTTTGGTGGATTTTCACGACGAAACTTGGAAGGCATATCAGGGACCCGGTCAAACTGACTTGGAATAAAAAAAAATCCTCGATATGATAATCTTGGGGGGGGGGGGGGGAGTTGAGGGAGGGGAATCCAGAATATTGAGTCATGCGTAACTTTGGAACGGGTGATCGGATTCGAGTGAAATTTAATAATTAAACAGAGGACATTTTTCTCTGGTGACCTTTTTCATTTCCGGACCGAATCCGGCAATTATTGGGGGGAGGGCGGAAAATACTTGACCCGCTTAGACTGGTGTGATCTGGATCGAACTTCGTGGGAATGACGAACAGATGCTCTGGATTAATCATTTACAGAACCGGATTGGCTCCGGTTATTGTGGGTGGAGTTGGAGGAGGGGGAGGGGGGTCTGGGATTCCGGTGATCGCGCGTTAAGGTACTTCCAGATGTGCTAGGACGATGAAACTTCGCTGGAATATTGGAGACTCAACAACATTTGCTTAGAAATTGCTACTTCCCAAATCCGATTATTCCTTAAAGTACCAATCTTGACCGCAAAGTAAAAAAAATACTTTTAAGCAATATATGCATTTTCGTGATGCCCATCAGCCCATTAGCAGTTTTGCCTCAAGGGTTTTGCTTACAAATGAAGTTCCAGCTCCCTTAGAGTGCGCATCTCAACCGCAAAGTCGAAACTTACTTTTGATCAATCAAATCACCTTGACCCATGCAAGTGCCATATGAGCTTACAGCTCTTGTTAAATTTATGTTCAGCTTTATACACCACTAATGGAATGCCATAGAAATGGTTTGCAGTCACGAATACTTCATTTTTAGGAACAAGAATCATCTATGACAGAACCTTCCTGATGCAGATGCGTAGCTCACCGCTTTCCCAGACTCCACCAAAGAATCTGTCAAGTCTGCCACAAGAGATGCTAAAGAGCCCATTAAAGCAAGAATCCAAATTGGCTGTGAAAGGTTAGTCTCGTAGTCCTGTCTTATTCGCTACAGGTACGTTAGGGTCTGGTTTATTTCGTGTTTCAGCTTCTCTAGTCATAAACTAAAATCATATCAAGAACAAACAGTAATCTTTCAGAGAATTTTCAAGTTGGAGAGCAGCATGACTTTAACTTGACAGCACTCAGCAAGGGACACGGGCTCTTGTACGTATCTTGTTTTTGGGATCCCAAAACGTAAGTGGAGGGATACCTATGACATCGCAAAAGTTGTCCGTCTGTAAGCACGATAACTCTCGAAGAGGAATGAGATATAATGATGAAACTTGGTGTAAGGATCCTTTGGGCCAAGTGAAAGGTCGAGTTCGCAGATGGGCTCTGCAGCCTTACATTTAGGGGTGGGGAGGGGGTTCAAATTAAGGGGCAAACAGAATATTTTTAAACAGCTAATGAGATAGTCGATTACGGGGTAAGAAGACATGCTGAACACGATTATGAAAACCATTTTCTCGCTGGACAAGTAGTTCGCCAGGAATCCGTCCAAAACCGGAAAGTTTGTTAAAAGTAAAAGTTTTATTTGGAGTTGATTAGATGTTTGATTTAGGGGTAAGAAGAAATGCTGAACACTGATGTGAAAATCATTTTCTACTCGGTCAAGTGGTTCGACCGGAATCCGGCCAAAACCGGAAAATTTGTTAGAAGCGAAAGTTGTATTTGTAGTTGATTAGATGGCCGATTTCGGGGTAAGAGAGATGCTGAATCCTTGTATGACAATCAGTTTTTACCCGGACATATAGTTCGCCCGGAATCCGGCTGAAACCGAAAATTTGTCATAAGTTAAATATTATTTGAAGTTGATTAGATGTTGGATATAGGGATAAGGAGATACGCTGAATTCGTTTTTGAGCTATATTTTTTCGCCGGACAAGTAGTACCGAATTCCTCCAAAACAGGAAAATTGGCAGAAGTAAGGCAGGAAGTTTCGATCTGTTTCGTTAAAATAGATATGACTTATAGGGGTAAACACACTTGCTGAACCCATATCTAAACTTGGTTTTCTCAGATGATTAGCTATTTGGCCTTAGATGGGACAAGACCCAATTGCCTGGATCAAATATTGAACTTTTGGGATCCCCGTCGAAACCTTTGCTCTTGTTTTCTTAGATATACTGAGACTTCTGCAAGTTTTCAGAAAGGCCTTAACTTTCCATTGAAGAAGCGGTCATGCCGCTGAACATTAGGCTTCTGTAAGCCGAAAGTTCTCTGGATTCAGAATTAGTGTATGTTTTTTTTCGTCTGTCATACCTTTTTCGAACTGAACAGGAACACAGTTTAACTACAGTTTTACCCAAGAAACAGAAGGAGCACATTATTTGTAATCAGTACTAATCTACTTTTCTAGTGAAGTGGTTGGCAACTCCCGGAATCATGGCAAAAACTTGTATATTTTTTCACACACAAAAAAAAACAAAAGGTAAATCTGCTCATGTATGGATGCATGTCACATAATCATAGCCCACCGAGCTCTAGTTTGCCCCCCTGTAGTGCATTCTTGACCGTCCGTTGGATCCTCTACCTCTTCCTCCTCTTGGACCCCTATGTTCCTCGCCACTGCGAGACCTAAAAGGAGGAACATAGAATCCATCGTCGACGTTTTCAAAGTATCTTTGGTGTTCAGATTTGACAGACGATGGTCCAGCTAGTTGGCGGACAGAAGAATCCGCTCTGCTGCAGGGCGGATCTGGTTGAGCTTTACTTCTATGACCCGGGTAGTTCTGTTTTTCGCTCATTTCGTATGGTCTGTTTGTTGGTGGTCTAGACTGATTTTCGTTCATGCGTGTTGGCTTGGATGATGGTGCTGGGCTCTTATAAGATGTTCTATGATTGTTGTACTTTTCGTTCCGATCCCTCTTTTGGTAATTATGATTCTCTCGCCCATCATGTAATGATTTAGGCTGAGTGCAACTATTCGATATCTCTTGACTCGCCACTGCGGGGCGTGCTGGAAAAGATGATTCTGCAGTGCCCTTGTTGTACCTATGTATCTGGTCTCTGTCTCTCCTTTGGTAGTTTTGATTCTCTTGCTTATCATACGACGAGGTTGGCGGAGGGTGAGCTTTTGGCGCGTCTTTGCCGGCTACATCAGAAGGCGCTGCAAAGGTAGACTGTGCAGCAGCTTTGCTGGCTGCTATAGCCTCTTCCATGCCAGGCCATTGCTCAACCTCATTTGGCAATCCTGGCCAGGAACTAAAATCTTCTGTTAGTTGCTCTACTGAAGCCGAAGTCTTAAATTGACTGGTCTGCGGCTGTCCTCGTCCGCGTCGTTGATTTCTAGAACCTCTTCCCCTTGGGTTTCCCCTTTGGTATGGCCGGTAGTCAGGGATAGGTCGATCAAAATTATTACTTTCTGTGCTGGGCTCTTTTTTATCTTCGTTCACTCCTAGAAATTCTCCCAAGTTGAGGGCTGATGGGCGATAGTGTCCCACATCTTCATCGTCATCACGCCTGCGACGATTATCTCTTCTCTGTTGTTGCTCTTGTAGCAGTTTAATGGCTGCAGCTGTGCTGCCACCTGTCTTGTTGAGAGCATAGTTCGCAGCAGTCTCGGTATAGCCTGCAGCCACAACATCAAATAAGTTATCCCGCACCTGCTTCACATTCTTCGAAAAAGATTTGGTTTCCCCTTGGATGTTCTTCAGTTGCTCTTCTCTTTTTACTTCATATTCGTCATCGATGGCCTTTTCAGATTCGCTGTTCTTCAGGGTTTTGAAAGTTTCAATTGCTTGAGAAATTCTCTGGCCAAATGGAACCCATGGCGGGGGTGGGTTCTCAGTAGAAATAAGTGATCGTTCGAGGTATAAAAGGGACTGTGCTACTTTCCACTTTTCGACTAGTGCTTCTACATTTCCTCCAAGTATTTGAGCATTATTGGAATTGAGAAGTAAGGTCTTGTGTACAGCGTGCACTCTGGAGAACCTGATTAAAATTTTGGTCCCTGGTGCAGTGTTTGCGTCCAGCTTAGGCATAGTCTCTGTTTCTACTCCACTGATTGTTGAATGTCCATCGCTCAGTATGATTTTAAGCAGCCTGGAGCTTGGTGAATCTGCTGACATAGTGGCTTTTAGCTTAGGCAATCCAACGTTCGTAATTTTGACAATCTGTAGTACAAGGTCTTGGTCATGGAGTTGCTTCCCGTCATGCTGTAGTTTCTTGAGAAATGGATCTGCGTATGATGAAATATCTTCATTAAGAAGGTGTTGGATCAAATCTTTTTCCTGTGGGTAGTTGGGTTTCATTTGGCTGAGGGCCTCCTGGTTCAGATGCCATTCTTGTATGCCCATTGTCCTAGAAGAAAAGTTAGTTAGTAACCTCATGGTTAGTTCAGTGAGTGAGCCCAGACGGAAAACCACACATCTGCCTGTCACTTTAAAGTTTAACTGAAAAGCCAACTTATTTTTGTATCATTTAACTGGACACACTGCATTATTTGGATTGTGATATGGGATTTTTTTCATATTTTTCACTATTCGCTCTAGTATGACTGTCAGAATATCTACGGCCGTCCTCACAACGCAAAATTCTAGTATGACAGGGGACATATGAATCTCAGTACAAATACGGCTTTTCAGTTGCCAGTGATCAGCTTTTGGATGGTAGCTCACTGCGTGAACACTTGCATTAAAGAAAAAACACCTATTTACACAAATTAAACGGCTTTAAACCATAACAAGGCAGTAACAAGAAGAAGAGACAAAGACAAGGAGGACTCGAATCGAACGCAGCTAAAATCTTTAAGATACATAACTGGACTCCACATGATTTTAGACTTAACTCAGGTGGAACTTTGATGACCCCCCCCCCCTCCCCGCTCCACAAAGAAAAGAAACAAACACAAAATGTAATGCCAAGAGTCTAAACAAGTATGAGAATAAGCTTGAGCAATGAGCACAAAGGGTATGAGTATGTTAAGGAAGGTGGAGGTGTTTTTAGTTTTGAATGTGTTAAGCAAAGGCAGAATAAAGATAACAAGGAGAGTGTAAGGCAAGGGTGAAGGTTGAAATTCACCTGATGCTCTTGTTGGTGAGGCATCAAAAGCAAAGAGCAAATAAAACTTGTGCCACTTATCGTAGCATCCCTCCAACCAATCCTTTCCCAATTCCCTTTCGTGGCAACGAAACTGCAGCTAGGATGCCACCTATTCCTACAGTTTGAAGGGCCCTCAGATACTTTAAACCGTCAGCCAATTGACCTATCCCATTGTCTGATTCCCATTCCTCTTTAGTTATCACTGCATTATGCCGGAAGTTCCAAGACGGGCAGCAGTTTTTACTGTATGACAGTGGCATTAATGGTGATGGTCACATTCTAGTGTTTGGGACGGAGCCATCAGTCTAGAATTGCTTCGGTTAGCCTACTGCATGTCACTGGTTTATTGACGGCACTTTCAAGATAGCCTCTGAGATGTTTTATCAACTCTTCACTATACACATGCTTTTCGCGATTCGTCTTTTCATTTCATGACAATGACAGACCAAGATCAAGGGAAGTTAACTAAAAATACACAAATAGGCAGTCTTGCCAGAATAGGAAAGAATGACCCCTTTTTTAGAGCCAAATTATGATGAACTCGCCATTTTTTTTGTCAAATGTGTTCATCTGTAAAGAAAGAGTATGAAAAGTTAAATGGCCTCAAGACAGTTAATTAAGAAGATGTGAGAATTTGTTTTGGTAAGCGAAGCAAATCTTTCTTCTTTTGTACCAGTGCTTCCACTCTGGGCTCCTAGGTTACTTAGTAAGTAGAAGCTAGTATGAAACTGAAGTAGAAAAATAAGTACTCATTCAAAAAAATTCACAAGGGAATTTTTTATGGGGAGGATGCAGTCAATTTTTTACCGAATCTGTCAGAAATTTAGTGCCAATTTGAGCTTTAGGCTAGATTATTTCCAGTTTCCAGGCCAGTTTTAGATTATTTTAAATCTTCAGAATTCAGAAATGAAAATTTGCAAGTACAAATAGCTACACTAAAAAGAGCAACAATAGCTGATTAGACAGCTAGTAGGTGTTGCTTTTGCGAAGACCACTTGGGCAGCACAGACTTATCGCTGCATCGATTCCACTGAGGGTTCTAACCACCGAACCATAGACAAAATTCAACTGACCGCTGCAGGCGAAATTTTGAAATTTGCATTTTCTTTTTCTGCAGAATTCAACTGCTTCCCATGCAATTCCTAGCCTTTAATGTGGATGAAACCTTAAGACCCCAAAAAATTTCAGAAACATTAAACGGAGAGGATGAAAATCGAACAGCAGCCTCTATCATTTTTCGGCCAATATTTAACCTTTTCGAATACAGGTTCTCAAGTTTCTCAAATCCCAAGCCTAAACAACATAAATTCCCACCTGAATAATGCCCCCTCCCAGAGGCGTTACTAGCCAAAAGGTTTCGGGGGGGGGGGGGCAAGGTATTACCTACTATCTGGTCGTGTAGCGAACTGTTTAGAAAAAAGCTACCGTTTTTAATAAAAAATTGACTGCTTTTACGAAAAATCAACTGTTTTGAAGAAAAATTGTGGCACTTTGCACCGACTCAGCTATTTTTACAGACTGGCTGACAACATTGGGTGGTGTTTCCCCCCATATGTGATGCCCCTGTCCCCTTCTACAAACAGAGAATACTATGAAACGCACTGCTGGTGAAAGTGCTTTACTGACCATCAATTTCTGATAAAGGCCTCTGCTAAAATGCAGAGATTTTGTTGGAAAATTAAATGATGAGATAATAAGTAGGTAAGTAGATCTGAAATTTGGTAAGTAGAGAAGGTTGAAAATAAGTATTTTACTGCCAAAATATAAGTCAAAGTGGAAGCAATGTTTTGTATACCTAGGTTCTTCTTTCAAATTAAAGGGGGGTCTCGGAATTCTTCTGATCTCCTTTCACTCCTTATCTTCAGCTGGGTTTCTACTGAGACGTCATGGTCCTATGATTTCGAAAATGACTCCTCTACTGAGGTAGCGTTCCAGTGACTTATTATTAGTTACGATCGTTACTATTCCTGTTATTATTGCTGTTCCCAAGCCCGCCGTAATAAGTAAATTGGCTCCTTCCACATATTATTTTCGTTCCACGAATGTTACAGTAGAGGTATGCTTATTTGAACACTTTTTTAACTGTTCCACTACCTTGGGTTTCTCACTTGCATATAAAAAAAAAAATGGAACAGAAAAATAACAAACTTGAGATCAGCTAACAGCCAACTATTTCAGGGTTATCCTGGCACAAACTTGAAGTACAAATTCAATTAACCTTCTTTGATTTCGAATTTATTAAAACAGTCCTTCCTCTTAAGAAGGCATCTGCCGGTTCGGACCGCCATCTTCTCCATTGAAGGTGCCTTCCTCGTGGCAAACTTTTCAAATTATAAAAAGCAAACAAGGTTTCAGCTGAGTCACTTTCAGCCGTGAATTAGCAAAATATTCAAAAAGTGACAAAAAAAGTGATAGTTACTACTACTTATAGGAAAAAATGCCTGGTTTGGGTTTTAGTTTTTTCTTCGGCGATCGTTCACTGTTAGCAGACGTTCACATAAGCATACCTCTACTGTATGATCGTTACAATTTACTTATGATGGTCGCGAGCATCGGTTCTACAGGAACTCCCATAAGAGTAATGACGTATGTTCATGTAGTTATTATTTTTGTTCCAGAGAGCGTGATAACTACGACAATACGGCGCTTGCCCCTCCTCTTATCATCTTAACTTGTAATAACTTCACTGGAAGGCTACCTGAATGGAAGGACTTGTTTTCCTTCTTTCTATCCGGATTGTTGGCGACGGTTGCGGCGTTGCGCGGACTTGTCTCATTCCATCGTTGTCAGTTTCAAATTTAACAGAAGGCTATATTTGGGCAAAATCTGTCGAGAGCTGTCAGCTTTTCTGGGATCTCGATCGTGCACAAATAGCTCGTACTACAACTGTATACGTGCTGTCTCAGTTACAATTGCAGTTCGCTTCTGTCATGTGGCGTGGCCCCAGAATCTGGGAAGAAATAAAAGGAAAAGGCAACGACATTCAGCTTTCCCGAGACACGAAGGTATGGCGAGTGGTGCGTCGAAACGCCGAGACTACTGACGTATGCCAGCCTTAAAAAGTTTCTCGTAGAATGTTATTTCAGTTTCCCTTTCGAAACCCGTTGAAAGAACTACAAGATATGGTTGCACACTTTGCTCTGAGCAGACATGGAAATTTGTAATTCTCGTTTGACAATTTTAGGCGAGAGGCATGTGGCCAGAGAACATATATGCTGGTGTTTTTTGCCTCGTTTGAACAGACTTTTTACCCTTGGTTCCGTTGTAGGCTATATGACTTTTTCTTGGATTTTATAAAGTACGGCATAAGGCCGTTTCTGGCGGTTTGGAAAGCTCCGCAAGCTTTTGCGCCGGCTGTTCTTGCGACTTCGGCTAAAACTCGCTTCGCTTTCCAAAGCTGTTCTCGCGCTCCGTTAGTTTCCGCCAGCACTTGGAAAGCTAATCCACTTCCCGAGTGGAAAGTGATTTCGGCACGTCAGCGAGAAGTTGGAAAGGTGCAACTGACGCGCAACTGCTTTCCGTTTGTTCTTGCGCTCGTTGGATTCTCGCTTTGCTTTTCGGAAAGCGAATCCAAGAGATCACCAGAATCGCCCTATAATTGTGTGTTCACGCCGCAATGAGAAATTGAGCTTTTCTGTCAGTGTCTTTAACAGGGGGACAGAGAAACACTCAGTGAGATGACATCCGAAGACCTTGGAGACAGACCTGACGTGCCTTCTACTTCGAATCGGGATAGTTAGCCAGAAGATACTTGGCGTTCGACCATCCTAGGATTGCTAGTATTAAAAAATTTTCTTTCAGAAAGGGATAGATCAACTTTTATGATTTAAATCCAACCAGTTTTCTTTCCCCGAACAATTCATGCCTCTTGTCGGACCAGTTAAAATTTGTCAATTGGTCCGTCAAAACGCAAAGGTTGTTCTGATAGAACAATGTTTTGGTATTTGGTAACGCAGCATTCGTGGCTCAACTGAACGCTATTGACGCAATATGATATCGTGAATCGGATATCAAATTTCTTATTTCTTACAGAGACTAAAGAAATTGTCGTGCCTCAGCCCAAGGAGACAATAAACGAAGATACATTCGATATGGACATGTGACAAAACACAGAATGCAAGAAAACCAAGAGTGCCTGTTTTCGTGCCACTTACAGTTCGAAGGTGTTATGTTTTGTGCCGTTTTGCGGTGATTTCACTTTTTTGTAAGCTCAAGCTCACCAGTCATGAGCTGGTATTTTGTTCTGCTTTGTTGATGAAAGCGCGGCTCGGAATAAATCCAGGTTGCCAACTGCCACTTCGAGCGTACTTCCCGAACCTCACGCCCGTGGTAACACGTTTGCGATTCACTCTACTTACTGTCTCAGTTCTCGATCTCAATTCTCAGATCCGATTTTAGGTTAGCAAAACCGTTACTAATTTTGCTCATCTGAACCCCAATCCCACCACACTTCTCTTGCACCATCACCCATTATCTCTCCTGGACATCCTAAGCTGCCAACCAGGGTCGGGTGCTCCCGGACGAGAATTCCTGCCATGTTTTGAGCACCATCCTAAATTCACTACGAAAAAGTTAAGATTTTTTTCGGCTTGATGACGAAGGTGCAGAACCTCCAGCAGGAAATCCTGATCGTGTATTCGTAGGGTAGGTCGAAACAAGAGCTTTTGAATACGCTCTGCGCTGTAACGTTTTCACTAGAACCGTTTAAAAGGCAGCTTATATGTGATATTTGAATACACTGAATTATTTTGACTAATCTAAAAGATTTTGTATTTTTTTAACCCGGGGCTCTAGTAATAACGTTCAGACTGTGCGCTGCTTGCACGACAATCCAACATTCATACAGACGCGGAGAAACTGAATTTCAACAAAAGCCCGCATTTCCATGCGTTATGGATTCTAAGCTCGGAGGCTAGAGAAAGTGGGGAAATGACGATAAGATCTGTCTTGCAAAGAATCTGCCATTTTAGTCTATTTTTCGGCAATAGCTTACTTTTGTAGTTGCTGAATATACATTGAGGTAGGCCACAAATCCGAAGGAGTAAGTTCATTCGATGAATTTATTATCCGTGGATAGCGAAAAAAGAGATTGGAGCACTTTTATCGGGATTTCAGATTTGTAACTAGATTGTCGGATCTCAGACATATTTGGTTATATTTGGTTGGCACGAAGAACAACCATGTAAAACGTACTATAATGCCCACAGCGAAGCGATCAAATATTAACAGTTATTCAGTTCGGTAACACAACAACGCCGTACTTTTTAACGTTCATCAACCGCTTAACATACGACCGACCTGTAGTCTCAACTTATGCCTTGTACTGAGGATCAGAATTGGTTGCTCGCGGAGTTCCTGCCCGCATTTTCGGCACCATCATTACTTCCATGCGGAGAAGTGATTTTCCAGCAGTGCTATCCTGATCGTGTGTTCGCATTATTATGCGTAAGACAGACGGTCAGGGTCGGATGGTCCCAGACCGGAATTCCTACCCGGATTTTCGGCACCATCGTCGATTACACACACAAAACCTGGTGATATGATAACACTGCAGTAAATCCAGCCCGGAAACCCTGATCGTGTGTTCGTACTATTGGTAAGGAGGGTGCCGATAACCTTGGTAGGAATTCCGGCCGTCGATCGCCCAACCCTGACTGTCTGTCCTAAGGCGTATTTTCGCCGTTCCCCGAGGACTCCTCGGGGAATCGAAGGGAACGGCGAGAATAGAGGGAGTCACTCCACGCGGACTCCGCGTACAGAAACAGCGAGAATACGAGGAATGCTTCTAAAATGGATTTTGTTCGAAAAATGAACATGCAGCTGAAAAAATTAGTGTAGATCCACTTTATTTTTGGTATTGTTTATTCTGATTCTTTTTAATTAATTTTACATAGCACCTATAACAGCAAAAATTGATTCCCCTCCGAATTTGAAAAGGAGTCCTTTTTGATGATGGTGATGATAATCGGAGCATTCCCCGTCCGTGGGGACTCGCGAGAATACGGGGAGTGAGTCCCCGGGACAAACAAAAACGCGGGGACTCCTCAAGTCGAGTCCTCAGGGAACGGCCAGAATACGCCTCTAGGCATAATAGTGCGAACACATGATCAGGACATCCCTGCCGGAAAACAACTTTTCCATATGAGAGTGACAATGGTGCCGAAAATCTGGGCAGGAACTCCATGAGCAACCATTCTTAGTTCGTTTCTTTAGCAATTCCCGGATTAAGTATTTAGCGTTGTGGATGAACAGCCGATTTGATATCCTTAAGTCGAACAAGGGCACAAAGTATTTCAAAACAGATCAGCTAACTTACATTACTCCGTTACCTTGCAAACTTTCCCCAAGGCGTCTCAAGTTGTAAGCTCGGACTGCGGTAGAGGTATGTTTCATTGTACCACAGCAAAACAACAAAAGAGAGTAGCGCCAAGACATGTAAGACACACTCTAATAATAGCGACACTAGCACCACTTGTCACGTCCCTGCTGAAACTTAATCAATCGTGCACCAACGCTGGCTCCGATAACTTAATATTCCAAACTGAGAAAAAAAAAAAAAAAATACAACCTCCCCTGTTACCTTGATGTGTGCAAACCGCACTTTAGCTGTAATAGAAGAAGTACTAGTTTGTTTCGCTGTGAATGGCACGAGCGTAGTGAGCGCCGCTGCGAGTAAGGTCCGTTTCCGATGCATGGAAAGCATTGATCTTGGCGCTACTCCCTAGTGTTATTGGCTCTCCTTCGTACCTTACTTAACTTCAAACATGACCATTTTCGTCCACTTACAATTATATTGTCATAAAGGCAAAAGAAAATTAAGTTATAGTAAGCCAATGTCTCCTAAGAATACCTCCGTGGGTGTTTATACTTTTACTTCGCCGTTCAGTCGAAAACTGCATCGCCGCAGTTTAACCGTCAGAAGTAATACTGCTTCATGCGGTCACAAAGTAGGCACTGTCTAGGGAACCGGGAGCCGTACTTTCTGTCCTACGGGCTATGGAACCGGTAGTTCTCACGGAAAGCGAACCATACGAGCTACGATTCCGGGATGTGACGTCATTGACTAACGGAAACTTTTATGTGCTGGCTCCCGTTCCGGTAGTAAATGGAAATAGCTTACGGATACCTCATCATGCCAGCTTTTCGTCCGGTAGGTGATACCGGAAATTATTGAATTGGAGCTTGTGTTCCGGGAACTTCCGGTAGTGTCTACATGGAATATAGAAATCACGGAATAGTTTGGATGAGAGCTAGGATGCCGTGATCTTCAGTAACTTCGAGGAAAATTACATGGGAAAAAATTCACTACCGGAACCCATATATTGAGAGCTGAGGGTACCGGTAGCAACAACTATTTGGTTGAAAATGACCAGCTCACGGACACAGATGGATATGGGCTAGGATTCCGGTAGTGCAAAAAAAAAATTAACTCACGGACCCATGTCAGTGCATACTAGGAAACCGGGAGTGAACATTTATAACTCACGGAACCCAATTCCCGTGGGCTAGGGTTCCGGTAGTGCCAAAAATTAAAATTACAAACTCACGGAGACGTGTCAGTATTGACTTCGAGTCCGGTAGTATATATTATCAACTCACGGAACCCAGCTTATATGGGCTAGGGTTCCGGTAGTGCGTGATTATACTTATTAATATTTCTCATGAGTTGATAGTATTTGCTACCGGACTCTGAAGTCCATATTAACACGTCTTCGTGAGTTCTTTTTTTTTTTGCACTACCGAAACCCTAGCCCATATCCATCTGTGCCCGTGAGCTGGACATTTTCAACCAAATAGTTCTTGCTACCGGTACCTTAGCTCTCAAAATATGGGTCCCGGTACTGAAGTTTTTCCCATATTATTTTCCTCTAAGTTAGTGAAAATCACGGCATCCTAGCTCTCATCCAAACTATTCCGTGAGTTCTATATTCCATGTAGACACTACCGGAACACAAGCTCCAATTAAGTAGTTTCCGGTATCACCTACCGGCTCCCTAGCTTCTAAGTACATAATTCCGAGAGACTATCGGACGAGAAGCTGGCATGATGAGGTTTCCGTGAGCTATTTCCATTTACTACCGGAACGGGAGCCAGCACATACAAGTTTCCGTTAGTCAATGACGTCACATCCCGGAATCATAGCTCTTATGGTTTGGTTTCCGTGAGAACTACCGGTTCCGCAGCCCGCAGGACATAAAGTACGGCTCCCGGTTCCCTAGACAGTGCCCACAAAGTATCGTCAGCTCACGCTAGCCAGGTCTCTATTATGTGCAACTTGCTGCCAGAAGCTTGACGTCAACCACGACAAGAATATCAGGAAGCAAAGTGCCACCAGAGACAGAGCAAGCGATGGTTTAAGGTCTGACGCAACTCAGTCAACTCTTGAGCAGAGATGGGTGAATTCGAATCCTTTTGGTCGGATTCGAATCTTCTGATTGTCAGGCTGAATTCGGATTCCAAACCCTCAATCTTGCGAATTCGCTCAAATTACTAGTCTACATCCTTCCCCGTTCGTTTTCCAATTTTACACAGTGGGGTTAGGCAATCCAACTTTTGGTCTCCACCACCAACCATCCTGAGTAATCTATCAAGTTATCTGATTAGCCTACCTTAGATATCAGTGATTTTTGTCACATCTGATTTTTAAACCATAACCTAAGTACATGATTTGCTTTTTGTTAAGGTCGGATCCGGTTTCGAATCCTCAACATGACACGATGGATTCGGATTCCTACCTAGCTCTGGATTCGGACTCGAATCCTTTCATGGTCGGATTCGCCCATCTCTGCCGTGAAGTTTGACGATTTTGACGAAAGTTGCGAAACGGTGTTGGTCCGTTTCAGCAGTTGAGAGCAAACCTCGAGAAAACGCCTTTGATGCACAACGCTCGAAATATCTTCACTCATCGAGCACATGTAATAATACATTATAAATCCAATTATCGCCCACTACAATACGCACAACTTTTGGGATATTGCTAGAAAAATGCACGTCACCTAACCCAGGGCTATAACCCTAAGTTTCGTTCGTAACGTAGGGTGGTTACCCTTAAAATTCCCACGCTGCAAGCGCTTGTCTCTTGAGTGATGCTAGAGTTAGAAGTCGCGAACGGCGACAAAGACGTAATAAGAACAAAAGACACTGCATTTTTATAATTCGTAATGGTGCAGCCTTCTTTACCGTCCCTCTTGATACCTTCTTTATCATCCCTCTTGATACGGCGCTGATCTGTGCATGTGATATAAAGGGAGATTGCGCAGACCACACGTCCCAGAAAGATGCCGAAGACCCACATAAGGCCAAATGAGACCAAAACCACTATCGGAGACGGTGGAAACAACCAGTTCGCTCCATAAATATGAAACTATCTCATTTCCAAGTATGCTCCGATTGAAACTATCCTACGTCCAAAACCGCTACTTTTCAGGACAGCCACTTGAAGCTGGACACAAAATAGCCATCATCCTGTGGTACACTGCCAGGAGTTTCATAACAGATAAGACAAGGATGCGCAGTTTCAACAGACAACACTTGCGATGTAGTCTGTTGTGATTTGTAAAACATTATGCATGAAATGTTATGCATAGCCAGCATAGCATGCAATGCCGAAAAAGCAACAGCTGACTTTTAGTGGAGTGTTCCTTGGAACAATCCCCTATTGCGAGCGCTGTAGCAGCTTTCGGCTTTCGGTTTCCGGTTTTCACCGTATTTTGTGGAGCTGATAACTCGTGAACCAGTGCAAGTACCAAGTTCAAACTTGGTACACTTGTGGGTATTGGGGTCTAGTTGTGCCTTTTGGGGGTCCCACCCCTCACCCCAACCCGGTTCAGGGGCAAATGGGCCCAGATTGCCCAGTGAATAATGTTCATAACTTGACCAGAACTGGACATAGCTGGGAAATTTCTTTTAAAGTTGCAACTCCCCCACCCACCCCGGTCATGGGCAACTGGGATCAGATTGCCCAGGAGTAAAGTTCGTTGCCCGTGACACGAATCAACAGGTATCAAGTTGAAACTTGGTAGGATTGTGAGCATTGGGGTCTCTTTTTACTTTTTGCGGGTCCCAAACCCCACCCCCACTTTGTTCAGGGTCAATTGGGACCAGTTTGCTCATTTTTTATTGTTCTTAACTTGACATTAACTGGAGATTAGGCTATGAAATACCTTTGTGCTTTTGGATCATAGGGGTTGGGCGGAGTTGAACTACCCCCACCTTCCCCGTTCACGGGCAAGTGGGCCAATTGCCCATGAAATTTTTTTTTGACCCGTGACTGGAATAAAACTCTAAGCTGGTATACTTGAGGAAAAGAAGGTGCAAATACGCATTTTGATGGGTCCCGACCCCCCCCCCCCCCCCCCACCCTTCCCGTTCACGGGCAGCTGGGCCCAGGTTTCCCATGAGTTAAGTTCGTCTATGACAGGTCTCAAGTCCAACTCTTGTATATTCGGGGAGATTTATCTATGGTATCTATGGATGAGATTTGGCGTAACAGCAACAAATAAGACGACGCGACGTACTTTAATCTCTAATGAACAGTTGGAAACTTGACTGTTTTGTCATAGGATCGATGATATGCCGTTTTTAATGAATCGTGACAAAGGGGGCATTAGGCTGCTACGATTTGGTTTATTGCACTTGTTATTACCTTGCTAATGGAAAAGAGGTGTAAAGGGTGGGACTGGCTGGCAGACCATATAGTGCAAAGAATATCTACACCTGATTCAGTGTTCGAACTAATGCTATTCGTGCAAGATCTTCAAGATTTCTTTGGATTTATACTGGCGGTTTGTTTACATTTAAAGCTTTTAAAGTGGGATGATTAGAAATTAGGTTATTTCAATATTTGTTTGGTTATTGGGGATGAGAAATGTCTTGGTTCTAAAGATGTCTGTATATAAAATGTGAAAAACATTTTACTTTTACACTCCACGTCTGAGCGCTTGCGCACTTGTTTGTATGTCGTCGTGATATCGGAAAATTCAGCAGATGCTTTTTTGGCAGTTTTTCGGCTCTTCTTGGCAATACTTGTTATTCATAACATTTCATGCGTAACGTTCCAAAATCACAACAGATTACATTCCAAGTGTTTTCTGTTGAGTGTTGTCTGTTGAAACTGCGCATCCTTGTGTTATCTGTTACGAAACTTCTGACAGTGTAAAAGCAAAAAAAGACGATGTGGAAGACCCCTAGTGTCAAGGGGCCAATTCTGGCTGCAATTTCGGATTCGGCACGAAATTTCGCACAGCATACCACATACCATACTAATTCATTTTTGCTGTTTTTGGATATGGGATAGTTTCAATCGGAGTGCACCCAGAGAAATGGAGCGAGGTACTATGCCGCTAAACGGGAGTTTCTCCCCAAAGCAAGGCTTTGATGTTGCCGTAGAAAGGTGTGGAGAGAATATCAAGATTTTCCGGTCTGATTTCTAACACGTTCATCTAAAAAATCTCTGTTTTCCGTAAAAAATGATGGTGCCAAAAAATCCTGGAAATCCCATCTTATGACAGCAAGAACCTTTTCGTCGGTCCATCCACAACCCTGCTGATTCACAAGAGGTCATAACTACTTAGTTGCGTTTTTGCAGATACCTTTGTATCTGATAACACAATCTAAAGTCGTTTTTGCAGTTACCGTGGTATCTGGCACCACGTTCAAAAGTCGTTTTGGCAGTTACTGAGTAGCCAGGGCGTCACCTATGGGGGGGGGGGGAGGATGACGCCCCCCCCCACTCCGACGCACTCTGCCCGTCGATAAAAAAAAATAACTGAATTGGCGCAAAGCGCCGCGGTTTTTCGTTAAAAAAAAAATGAAAACAAAATGATAAAAATTTTGGCTAGCCATGTCTCTGTGAGTACCTGCTCAGTTACCATGTCATTTGATACCCAGATAACACGGTCCCGACCTTAGTAACTGAGCGTGGTATCTGAAAAAGTCATCTCACTTTGGTCATCACCAACAAAGGAGCCTAGTTTTTTGTCAAACTGGTGGGATTAGAAATCTGGCACTACTGAAGTGAGTGGATACAAGTACTTCTTTTGGGGTGTCCTATAAGCGCGAATTCGGCAATTGTCGTTATCGAAAAGTAACCGTAGTATCAGCTACCACGGTTAGTGCAAGAACGACAGAATATAGATCCAGTTACCGTGGTATCAGATACCATGGTATGTGCAAAACGCAACTACTGACTAAAAGTGCGAACACACGATCAGGGTCGCGCGCTCCCGGACTGGAATTCCGGCCAGGATTTTCGTCATACCATCATCACTTCCATGTGAAATTTTTTTTTTCAACTTTCTGATGAAAATTAAGAAAATCCTACCGGGAAATCCTTATCGTGTATTGGCACTATAAGCGAACACAAAGTAAAACAAACAAAGTTTGCTCAACTTGGCTGTGCAATTATCATTACAGGTCTGCCTTGGTCTCACTAGTCACCGTGATGCTGCTGGCCAGGATATTTCTGTACGTTTGATCTGTCCGCAATCGTGTCGTACCCTGATACACAGACTATAACGATTACGTCACTAGCTTATGAGGGCACCTTGTCTTCTTGCGAGGGTTCGGGTTGGACGGAGGAAGCATCGCTCTCTACGTCGTCGCTGCTTTGTTCATCAGCTCCAGCGGCACTTGCAAAGTATTCGGCACCAGGAAAAACGTAACGACCGGGACGCTCGAAGAAGTACGTTCCCCCTGAAAAGAAAAGGTACTGAAGCAATAGCAATAGTACTCAAAGAAAGAAAAAAGCTGAAGTGGGCACTCGCAGAGCGCCCGACCACGAAAATTGAGCTAAAGTGGGCGCTCGCAGAGCGCCCGACCGCACAACATCAGCTAAACTGGGCGCTCACCCAGGAAAGCTAAATCGGGGGCTGGCAGTGCGCCCGGAAAAGTCAGTAAGGCTAGTTCAGGGTTACCAAGAAACTGGGTTAACATCCATCTTGGACATAGACGGTTCTGTGCTCTCTAGCGTTTGAGACTTAAGGAATTGCATTCTCAGTCGTTCGGATACGAAGAGATTTTTTTTATCATATTTTGTCAGAATGAGAAGTATGATTGTCAGATTTAAGCTTCCAAGATCGACAAAAGACAGTTGTCAAATCCTGAATTTCGCCCTGCAGCGCACAGTTTTACCCAAATTTTAACACGATCTGTTATGTACCAGTATCTCTCGATTCAAGTAAAAATCAAGCAAATTTTGTTTGTGGTGTACATTTTCAAGAATTTGTTAATCTCATGCAAGGATTCTTTGTATTTTAACAGAAAAGAATTTGATGCTCGGAATTTTCCTCCGGTGCGACGTTCAAAATAAATATAAATCGGCTTCGTGAGCAATGAGAGAAGATGTAATGACGGGCCTGACTATTGCCACCAGAGGCGTTACTAGCAACAATGTTTGGGGGGGGGGGACGAGGCATTTACCGACTGGCTGGTAATTTTTACCGACTTTTTCTGCAGAAAAAACGATTGTTAGACGATAGCTACCAGCTGCATTTTCATTGTGCCTTTGACTTTGAAGCTGCACACTTAATCCCTGTTTCTCATTGTTCGCCATCTCCTGGTCACTGCTTGCTTGCAAGGTTCGGTTATGACCGACCTGCTTAACTATCCAGTCTGTCTTTGCCTGCCTTTTTCCGTTTAAACGAGACCACTAAGTGCACTAAGTCAAAAGCACAAATAAGAGTCTCCAAGGCTTCCACCACAAACTTCAAGACAACGGAAAAGCAAGAAAATCTACAGGAAGGCCTACCTGTACCCGATATCCCTGTACCCAGACGTCGTTCAAACCAGCTATATGGAAGCCGGAATTCCATGAAAAGAAGAAGTAAATTCTGACAAGAAAACATACAGTTCGGCGAAAACGAAGCAGTAATTAGGACGAGACGGCGATAACAAAGAATAACTCATGGCAGTTTCTAGTGTCTACGCACCTAAAATCACAGATGAAAACCTTTAAGAATGTAAAAGCCTTTTTTCTGCTCAAATTTCAGACGGTCAGTCAGCAAAATTCACGTCACTGAAACAATGCGAATCTGATTTGACATATTCTGGGTTTCCCCATAATTTTTCAGGAAGTAACCATCTGATTTAATTTTTAATTTCGTTCTACATGGCAGCGCTGGGCCAGGTGGAAATTTGCTGTTCAGCGTTGCTAAGCGTTATAATGTAGCGCTTAGAAAATTACCTATGTCGGCTACTTTTTTTTTGCTGGTTAAAATCAAGAATTGAACTGAACTTCTGCTTTCTCAACAATCAGAAATGGAGGGAAACCTAAAGAAATATAGAGACGAAACTTTCTTGGCAGGCTTGTGCCGTGTCGTAAAATGGCTATTTTTCGCTTCAAAATTAGGATTCCGTTAACCTGGCCAACTGGCAGCGCTGCGCAGTATCTTGTTTTGAAGAAGGAGAAAACAAACTTCTGCAGAAAATGTCTAAATATCTCATCCAAGCTCGTTCTTTCTCTTCAAGCATGCTGAACCAAGCAGCAATCAAACAAGTGACAGTCATTGGCAGTGGCTTAATGGGAGCAGGCATTGCTCAGGTTGCTGCCCAAACTGGGCACAAAGTGACACTGGTTGACATAAATGACCAGGTTCTCAACAAAGCTCAAGGAAGCATCAAGGCAAGCCTTGGAAGAGTTGCTAAAAAACAGTTTAAGGATGATGCCGACAAAGGTAACAAATTTGTAGAAGAAACCTTGGCAAACATTGGGTATACATCAGACAATGCTAAAGCAGTTCACACAGCGGACCTTGTTGTTGAGGCAATTGTCGAAAACATTGAAGTAAAGAGAAAGCTATTTGCCACCTTGGACAATGCTGCTCCATCCCATACCATATTTGCATCAAACACCTCTTCACTACCCATCAAAGAAATAGCAGTTGCAACAAGCAGGCCCGACCGATTTGGTGGTCTCCATTTCTTCAACCCTGTACCAGTTATGAAGCTACTCGAAGTTGTTCGCATTCCTGAGACATCTGACGAGACATACAACAGAATGATGGAATGGGGAAAGAACATGGGGAAAGTTACGGTCACTTGCAAGGACACCCCAGGTTAGTTTATTTTATAACAATAATAATATATTTTTGACCTGCTACAAAAAATCAAAGCAGAGTATCAATAAAAGAAACAAAACAAGCACTTCACAAAACAAAAAGCACAAAAAATTAGAGCAAACAAGAAAGGCCACTGTGGGCGGTCAGATACTTATAAGTTGACTAGGGTAATTTCCCAGCAAGCTCCATAAGTTTCGACCCGATATCCGGAAAACTGTAAACAGATATGAGGTTCGGTTTCTGTACCATGGAGGCAGATACAATAGAAAGCAGGAAAACTGGAAATAATAAGAACGAACTGAACTTTTTATTTTATGAAAAATAGGGTAGGCCTAAAGACGAGAAAGAAACAAAACCGAGTGATCTGTGAAAGCCAAATATAATTTAGCAAAAGATTTTCTATTGTATCTGTCTCAATTAGCAACAACTTTAGACTAACTTAATTGGATTTTCTTCTTGCAATCAGCGATGGCGAGAGTCCGGAAGGATTTTAGTGTTTTACTAACATTTATTCCCAGCCACCAAAAAGAGGAAACTGGCGGGATGGAAAGAGATCCACAAATTAGAGGAGTTGTGATATTACTGTTAAATGAAAGATATTCACACTTTGAAAGATTAAGAGAAAGTCCAATCGTGTGAAGTTTAGATGCTACTGCTGAAACAGACAAAGAAAGCCCTTTTTTATTCCTACTGATCAAAATCCGCATAAGCAAGATAAGAAATATTTATTGAATTAAGAATGCAAGTGGATGGGATAGAAGACAAAGCAGAGTCATTAGAGCTTCTAATTCTAGATCTATCTAGGGATAAGAAAATGCTTTTAATAAAATGCAAGAATTTTTATTACTAGCCTACATACCGTAACACAAATTAAGCTTATCAGTCAGCCAAGATTTGTACCCATCAGCTAGGCAACTAAAATGGATTCACAAGAGAACCAAAGTTTTGAAACAAAAATGTCAAGTTTACAGGAAAACTCTAAAATTCAGCAGTCTAATTTACCTAGCGTTTTTTTGACAGCCATGATGGCAGAGGTGAGCATGTTGTGCACACATATGAGTACCCCTTATCCCCCAGAGCGGTACCAGCATACAACACCTTCAAAGCCAAAATAAATTACTGGTTTGTCTAATTACTAAAGTGGTATATTCTGGTACCTCTCTGGGGAATAATGGGTATGCATACATGCCGAGTTCTGGGATAACAGAGAGCCAATTGTCTACCAGCTTCCTATGAGCTAATGATATAAGCCTACATCCAGAAAAATCAATTATCTTATACTGAATTCCAAACATAAATCTAGACTCAGACTGTCTCCTGAATTTTCTTCATGAGAAGATGCCAAAACAGTTTCCATTAGCTCACAAAAAAAAAGTTTGAGGCAAGCTGATACAGGGCTAGTAACATAAGAAGCATTTGAACTAGAAAGTTCGTTTTTGAGTATTGTAGCTCTTGTTATCCAAGGAAAAGTTCCATAGTCATACACCATTTCCAGGCTTCATTGTGAACCGCCTGCTTGTCCCATACATGATGGAGGCAGCAAGAATGCTAGAGCGTGGTGATGCTTCCTCTCAAGACATAGATACTACAATGAAGCTTGGTGCTGGCTATCCAATGGGACCATTTGAGCTGATGGACTACACTGGACTTGATACAGGCTATTTTGTAGTGAAAGGATGGGAAGAAAAATTTCCTAGTGATCCACTTTTTAAAACAGTTTCCACTGTCGAGAAACTTGTGAAGGAAGGGAAACTGGGCAGGAAGACTGGGGAGGGATTTTACAAATATTAGTGCCTTGCTTTGTGCTTGGCTGGCTAGCTTGGTGTGCATATGTTTATCCTGGTTCTATTTGTTTATCCTGGTTCTGACTTTATCATCTGGGACTTAAAATTTGTGCAGATATCACAATGTAAGGCGGCATCTCAGACAAATTATGTAGATATAATTCAGCTGTTTTCTGGGCTGGTTTTGGCTTGGATCAAAAATAAATAAGTAAAACTAAATCAATTTATAATGCTGTAAAACAATAATATTTTTTTCAATACAAGCTGTGAAATACAGAGCATACGACCACTCAAGTATAAGGCTATATTGAAGTAACCAGAGAGGAGCCACCGCCGGAATTAATTCTTCATAAGTAGGCCTAAATTCCAATCTTGGGCTACAATTAATAAGGTCAGATACTATAGTGTCGGCACTGTTCAAGCAAGCGGCGGAACTTCGTATAGGCGCATCATGCCATATCTGTTGCCCAGCTTCTGTACGGGGATGCCAAATTTTATACGCTGTTGTCACATGAATAACCCCCTACACTACCCATGTTTTGTCCTTACGAGTGTTTTCTTGTAGGCTTCATTGTGAACCGTCTATTGGTACCTTATATGATGGAAGCTTTGCGCATGTTGGAGAGGGGTGACGCAAGCGCGCGTGACATTGATACGTCTATGAAACTGGGGGCGGGATACCCCATGGGTCCCCTCGAGCTTGCTGACTATGTAGGTTTGGACACATGCTATTATATCACTAAGGGTTGGTCGGAGAAATACCCTGAAAATCCTCTGTTTGCAAACGTGCCCATGCTTGAGAAGCTAGTTAAGGAGGGAAAACTTGGAGTTAAGTCAGGCGAAGGAATTTACCCTTACAAGAAATAGGCATTACAGTGCCTTTTTGCCCGACTGGCATTGTTTCGTTTTTATTATCGGGGATTTTATAATAAAAGATTAACACAGATATGGGAGTGACCGTTGCTCCCCGAAATGATAACACTTCATCTGGCTCTCGATGACCACAAGATCAAGCGACTATGCGAAATTTCACCGGTTCTTCTACGAGAACCCGTTCTTGCTGCGATCGGCTACATACGATCGGCCAGGCAATCCTCGCAGGGTCAATGAATACGCCCTTTCTAAAATTTCTTCCTCATCAGTTATTTTAACCAGCTAGCAGCTAGCATAAAGTAAACAATGACACGTTACTTCTTGTTGTACGTTTTTCCGGGTTTGTTTGGCTATTTTCAATTCCTCTGAATTCCGCCTAGAGATTTTTAAAACGTCTTTGCTTCTATTTGTGCTCTACCCAACTCTGTTCTGTCAAACTTTATCACGTTTGTCAATTCTGGCTTCCGACTTTGGTGCTGACTGCGGTTGACTTTTCAATGGAGCTCATGCGCGACTCGGTATGAACCAAACGGCTAATAGCTGATTCCCCCTTCAGATAACTTATACCAAGCACTCACGCGTGATTGTGGTAAAATGGTAAAACTGGTAAACCTGGTAAAATTGACCGATTCCGGTACCTGATTTTGACCAACTTTATTATTTTTTTCAAAAAAAAACAGTGAGTTGCCTTCACGAAGCTACAATGTAAAAAGTTGCATAGTATGTACAAAATCAAGTCTAAAGAGAAAATTTGGCGCGTTTTCGCGCTCTTCCACTTCTGTTTTTACGCCGTCACTGGCCTCCGATCTTTGGAGGAGAACGCCGACAAAAACGCCGTTGCTGAACAGCGACAACGTCACTATAACGGCTGTACCCGTAATTTTTTTAATCCGACATTTTTCTGGCAATATTTAACTACTTTCCATGTAGTATAGAGAGACAAAACGTAGGATATTAATTAAATAGGTTAAGAATATTGAAAGGTTGTAGTACAGACAGTTTAGAAGGTAGACTAGAAAGGCTAGAAAAGAGTATAAAAACCTAGTTAAAAAGAAGAACAAGATCAAAGGTTTCGATAGGATCCCAAAAATCTAATAATTGATCCAGACAACTGGGTCTTGTCTTCGCCAGATCCAGTCTTCGCCAGACTAATCATCAGAGAAAACCGTGTTCAGATATACCTCTATAAGCCATATCTATTTTGACGGTACTGACCGAAACTTCCTGCTTTACCTCTGCCAAATTTCCGGTTTCGCCCGAATTCCGAGCGAACTACTAGTCCAGCAAAAAAAAAAAGAAAATTCAGAAATGAATCCAGCGGATCTCTTTATCCCTATAAAGAACATCTAATCAACTCTAAATAAAACTTTGAATTAAAAAAAAAATCCGGTTACAACCGGATTCCGGACTAACTATATGCACGGGTAAAAAATGATTGTCATACAGACTCAGCGTCTCTTCTTACCCCTAAATCTGTCATCTAATCAACTTCAGATAAAACTTTCGCTTTAAACAAACTTTCCGGTTTTGGCCGGATTCCTGGCGAACTAGTTGTCCGGTGAGAAAATGGTTTTCATCATCGTTTTCAGCATGTCTTTTTACCCTTAAATCGAATATTTAATCAACTTCAAATGAAACTTTTACTTTTGACCAACTTTCCGGTTTTCGCCGGATTCCGGCCGAACTACTTGTCCGGCAAGAAAATGGTTGTCACCATCGTTTTCAGCATGTCTCCTTACCCCTAACTCGAACATTTAATCAACTTCAAATGAAACTTTTACTTTTAACCAATTTTCCGGTTTTTGCCGGATTCCGGACGAACTACTTGTCCGACAAGAAAATGGTTTTCACCATCGTGCTCAGCATGTCTTCTTACCCCATATCGACTATCACATAAGCTGTTTAAAAATATTTTTGTTTGTCCCTTAATTTGAACCCCCTCCCCCACCCTCAAATATAGGGCTACACAGCCCATCTTCGAACTTGACCTGTACTTTGACCCAAAGAATCCTCCCACCAAGTTTCATCAAAATATCTCAATCCCTTCGAGAGTTTTCGTGCGGACAGACGGACAACTTTTGCGATGTCATAGGTATCCCTCCACTTACGTTTTGGGACCCCAAAAAGGAGAGTTAGGAGGAAATGAAGAATAAAGTGGTGCAAGCGGTTAAAATGAAGGAATTCAGTCAAAGTGTCAATAGCGGCTCCACGTGAGGAGTGCACTTCTATTTGCGGATGACCTGGTGCTGTTTGCGGAGTCACCGGACAATTTAGAATTTTTGTTGGATAGAACGCAAGAATATCTTGGTAAAAAGGATCTAGTTTTGAATGTTAAGAAGAGTGTTGTGATGGTATTCAGAAAAGGGGGTAAAATTGGCGAGTCAGGAAAGGTTAAGTTCAATGGCCAAGAGTTGATTGTAAAAGACGAATTTGCCTAACAAAACAAAAGGTAAGCGGTGCCTGTTCTCAATTTTGGGGAGTCGCCTAGGAGATATTAAGGACATTAAAATGCACAAGTCCTGTTCCTACCAAAAGTTGTAGCTTCTATGCAGTATGGGTTCGAGACCCATCGGGGGGGGGGGGGGGGGGGAGCTCGAAATGGTTCAATCCCAGTATTTTAAGAGGGTATTAGGAGTTAGCGACAGGACAAGTAATTTAGTAATTAAGGGTGACTTAGGATTATTGTCACTCCGAGGAGGTTAATTCGTATGGTCCATTTTGTTATAAAATATTCAGTCTACCTAGAGTTAGAATTTTAAAGGCGGCTTATATGCAGCCCTGAAAATGGTTCCCGTGAATCTTGGCGGGTGTTGATTAAGAAGACTTTGGATGATTGTGGGTTAAGTGAACTATGAATGAATGAATTTATTGCACGAAAAAACCCATGGGGTCATGGCCAGAGGCGTTACTAGCCAAAATGTTTTTTTTTTGGGGGGGGGACGAGGCATTTACCGACTGGCTGGTAATTTTTACCGACAAAACGATTGTTTTCAACATCAAAATGACATTTAAAAAAAAAAATCGACTGATTTTCAGAAAAATCCACTGATTTTCAGGAAAACAGACTATTTTGACGAAAAATCGACCAATTTTCAGAAAAACGACTGTTTTCCTAAAAAAATCAACTGTTTTGACGAAAAATCGCGGCGCTTCGCGCAGACTCGGTTATTTTTTACCGACCGGCCGACAGCATTGGGGGGGGGGGGGGCGCCCCCCCCCCCCCCCCCCCCCCCAGTCCTTACGCTCCTGGTCATGGCAACAAAACAAAAGGAAAACACAACAAACAACACAAAACGCTCTCTATGGGACAAGCCAACGCGGAGGAATCTAGCCACCTTACGGATATCCCCCATATTTGTGCTTCCGATCTCTTCTAGTAGCCACTCCTCCCTAGTAATTCCCACCCCAAATACTTCGACCCTTAAATCACTCAATCCTTCACATTCACACATAAAGTGGAACACATCCTCATCCATCTTTCCACACATCGGGCAAAAGTAAGGGCCATTCTTTAACCTATTTTTTCCTACAAACCTTCTTTTCGCCCCAATAGCTAATCTTCCCCCCCCTTAAGCTCACCATCCACTTTAAGTATACTCCCGAGTCCCGATAACCCTGCTTTAAAATACATTTCCTCCCCCCAAACATCTTTCGCCTTTGCATAGAACCGTAGAGACACCGACTCAGCCTTCCGACACTGCCAGTCCTGAATTTCCTGAATAATGGGATTGACCCATCATTTGAGGTAGGTGAGGTTACGAGGGTAGCGGAGGCAAGGTTAATGGACCAGGAGATTCAACAGTGGCTATGAGAGGTGACCTCGACCCCTTCTCCGAGGATTTATGCTCAGTCAAAGAATTTATGAGGGGGAGGAGCTTTATCTTAAGGTTGGTTTAGGACCTGACGAACTGAAGTGGATGGTGAGTTTTCGGGCAGATGATTTACAGGTGGGTGCGAGATGAAAATATATTGGTAGAATTAAGTGCAGTTCTGGTCCTTATTTTTTGCCCGTTATGCGGAAGACGGATGAAGATGTGAAACACTTGGTTTGTTCTTGTAGTGAGTTGGGGGATCTAAGGAGAGAAGTTTTTGGAAAGGAGGCTCTTTAAGGGGGGTCTCTGAAAGATTTGATGGGTAGTAAAGTATTCCTCGAGTTGCGTCGGTTGGGTAGATTCCTGAAGATTGCCATAGAGCACCGTGAACGTTTTATTGTTGGTTGATGTTGTGGTAGGCATAGGTATTAGTTTGTTTGATAGTTATTTAGTTATTAGAATTATAAGTTGAGTGTTGAATATATGGACTGGTACATTGCAGTTGGAGTGCTTATTTATTTTTATATTTTGTCCCGCTATGGCCCAAACGGCTTTTTTAGGAATACATTCCATTCATTCATTCATGCAAATTATAGCTTTTAAGCCCCCCAAGCCCCCCCCCCCAAATTCCAAGCCTCAAACGCCAACTAAATGACGCATCCTTCTTTTAAATACTGGAATAATGATGACTGCGAAATGCGCCCCAGGCGAAATTTTGCGGAAACACTTATGATCAAAGTGCCTTTTAGCGATCCCAAGACTACCTATTAAACCACAGAGCTGTCTGGCGGAAAAAGGGGCCGTCCAGGCCAGGATAAAGTAGATACGAAGTGTATTTGTCCTGAATTTACAGCAAACAAAAGTAGGCTAGTTTTCACGTCAAGAGACGTGCTTACGTAAGTAATTAATGGGAACCTTCTGAAGCTGCCGTTAAATGTAAAGAACAAGGGCTAAATAAAGGCCACTTAAATTACCGAACTCCGTAACTGGGGTGAGCCAAATAATGAATTCGTACTACCGAAAAAAGTAACAGAAAGGGAGCGGTATAACAACCGAATTTAGTAGTGGAACAAAACTTTTGTTTTATTATTTATTATTTTAAACTCTTGTTTCAACACCTAAAACAACCGAATGTAGCAAGTCCGGTAATATAGATCAGAACCAAATGAATCTGATTAATCACCGAATTATGAAATGGACTGACCGAACAGATACGGACTTGAGAAAAGTCCGGCGAATTACCGAATTCGGTAATGAGACCAAATGAACACGCTAAATCACCGAATTTTTGAAGGGACGGACCGAATGCGATGAAATCGATGCGGACTGAACAAAAGTTAGATGAATTACCAAATTCGATAAACAATGAAATGAAACCAATAAACACGTTAAATCACACAATCTGGAAATGTGGGACAATAGGTGTGGTTAAACGTAGGAGGGGGGGGGGGGGAGATACTCTTTCATTCAGCCCAAAAACTGTTCGTGCCCTAACTGAAGTTTCATCTCAGAGCCATACAAGGGAGGTCCTCTATCGGTAAATTAGAGAGTACGCGCCACGCAAGAGCCCCTCTTATTTTCTACGACCGGACCAACTTGGTCCCTATTATAAAACACTGTCTGCACTGGTCATGTATAGCTTACTACCCATATCTGATGTCCTTTAACGAACTCTTTAGCTTACACCGAAGGAAGACTTACCAGGTAAGGCCTCTGCGACGTTCACAAAAGCATCCTCGTCGTCGCTTTCGTCTAACGACTCACCAACAGAAATACGAAGACTCTCGGACTCGACAATTACAGATCCCCCTTGTGATGTCTCCTTTACCGTCTTTTCCATAATGGTTGCTACTGAGGTAGATGCGTGTGATGCAGGTTCTTTCGAGGCGGATCTTGTTTCTTCAGCGCTGAAAGAACTCGTTCTTATTTCTCAAGGTTGGAACCTCCAGCATACGCAGAAAGTTATTTTCAGCAGTTTCCCGCTGCTTCCAACTAAGAACAAGACCAAAGGTGTCGATGGGATCCAAAAATCCAATATTTGATCCAGACAATTGGGTCTTGTCTACGCCAGATCGAGTTTTCGCCAGACTCCTTGAACATTTTTACTATTAAAATTCAGAAACAGATTAAGGCCAAAAAGCTAATCATCTGGGAAAACCAAGTTCAGATATGGATTCAGCATGTTTGTGTTTACCCCTATAAGTCATATCTGTTTGGACGAAAACTTCCTGCCTTACTTCTTCGAATTTCCCAGTTTCGGCCGAATTCCGGAACTACCTGTCCGGCAAAAAAAAAAGCTAAAATCGAACTCAGCGTATCTTCTTTCCCCCATATCGAACATCTAATCAATTTAACTTAAAACAAATTTTCCGGTTCCAGCCGGATTCTGGGCAAACTATATGTACGGGTACAAAATGACTGTCATGCACGGATTCAGCATCTCTTCTTACCCCTAAATCAGATATCTAATCAACTACGAAAACTTTTAACAATTTTCCGATTCTGGCCGGATTCCGGGCGAACTACTTGCCCGCCGAGAAAATGATTTTCACCGTTCAGCATGTCTTACTACCCCTCAACCGAACATATAATTAACTTCAAATAAAACTTTTACTTTTAACAGATTTTCCGGTTTTGGCCGGATTCCGGGCGAACTACTTGCCCGGCGAGAGAATGATTTTCGCCATCGTGTTCAGCATGTCTTACTACCCCTATACCGAACATCCAATCAACTTCAAATAAAACTTTTACTTTTAACAAACTTTCCGGTTTTGGCCGGATTCCGGGCGAACTACTTGTCCGGCGAGAAAATGGTTTCCACATCGTTTTCAGCATGTCTTCTTACCCCATAATCGACTGTCCCATTAGCTGTTTAAAAATATTTTGCTTACCCCTTAATTTAAACCCCCTCCCCCACCCCTAAATATAGGGCTACAAAGCCCATCTACGAACTCGACCTTACTCTTGACCCAAACAATCCTCACACCAAGTTTCATCAAAATATCTCATTCCCTTCGAGAGTTATCGTGCTTGTAGGACGGACGGACAATTTTTGCGATGTCATAGGTATCCCTCCGCTTAAGTTTTGGGATGCCAAAAATGTATTGTACACATAGGCTTTTGCTTCTAACCCTCACACCCCCGAAAAACATAATTTTACTTCATTACTATATTAGAGTACACCCTTCATCTATCCATTTAATTACCTCAAATCTGAGTTATCTGAGGAGTACCATAATATAATATATAATACAAGTACAAAACCCAACCTAAATCAACTGATCCATTCAATGACACTATAAGTAGCCTACTATAAGAAATTTACCAAGGTTCGGACAAATAAATTGAAATTATAAGCGTAATTGGGTTTGTAAGGGAGGATGAGAGCGGTTCTTCGATTGATGCCACCGTATTGACATCTGTAAAGCCAGATGTTTAGCTTAGTCCACTCCTGTCTCCCATGAGATGGGACTTGAGGTGACGGGAAAAGTCGAGGCTGGATGGTCGGTCCATGCTCGACAGATATTATAAGGTTCAAGCCCGCGAGAAAGACTTGAAAGCCTTTGCTCGTTCATTGACAAGTTGACCGACGAACAATTCATCAACTTGCTTTTCTATACTGACTGATTCGCTATTCACCAACTTGCTTTTCTATACTGACTGATTCGCTGGAGTTCTTTACGGGCGCATTGCTAACTAACAACAACCGTCCGCAGAATGATATTTGTCCACCGCAATTTGTCTCGCCCTTCCCCGAGGACTCCTCCGGGAATCAAGGGGAACAGCGAGAGGGAGTCACTCCACACGGACTCCGCGTACGGAAAACAACGAGAACACGGGGAGTGCTTACAAAATGGACTTTGTTCGGAAAAAGAATATGCAGTTGACGACATTAGTCTGGATTCACTTTATTTTTGGTTTTGTTTATTCTGATTGTTTTTTATTAATTTTACATTGCACCAACACCAGCAAAAACTGATTCCCCTCCGAATCTGAAAGGGAGTCCTTTTTAATGACGGCGATATTATAGCATTCCCAGTCCGTGGGGACTCGCGAGAATACGGGGAGTAAGTTCCTGGAACTAACAAAAACACGGGGACTCCCCAAGAGGAGTCCTCGGGGAACGGCGAGAATAGGCCTCTATCAATTCGAAGAAAAGATGGATGGACGTTCACCATACCTTGCTTCTGGTATTTTGGGTAGTTCGCAAACCTCTTCTAGTGGTTTCGCTTCGCATAATTCGCTGTAGTCTTCGCCTAGCCTACAAAAGAAGCAGCTTTAATGGACAAATTAGCCTACTACTGAAGAAAATCTTGCTTGGACTTGAAAAGTGACACCCCTGCTTAAAGTTTAACTGCAAAGGCAGCTTATTTTTTAATCTGATTTCTGAATCCAAGGACATATTTTTACCCGTGTTTTTTCACCCGAGGCTCTAGTAAAGACGTTCAGAATGTGCGCTACTTGCACGACAACTCAAAAGTCCTCCAGATGCGGCGATTTTGAACTTCAAAATATGCCTGCATTTGCAGGTCTGAAGACGTTAAGCGCGGAAAGGTCACGTCGGGAAGAATGTAGGAGAATGATGTATTTCAAGGAATCTGACACTTTTAGTTTATTTTTCAGCAACAGCTTACCTTTGTAGTTGGTAAGTATTCCAGGCATAAAGGGACATGCGCAAAGAGGTACCACAAATCTGGACTGACTACAGCGGACAGACAGAGTAACGCATTTTTATCGGGTCGTGAGACCTATTTCAGTGAATAGGTGATGTGTAACTAGACTGTCGGGTCTTAGCCCTTTTTGGTTAAACTTTAAGAAAGACAGCACTGCAGTGTTTTGCGTCAAAATGGTGTAACATGACGCACGCGTTTGCGTCTAAACGTTCGTGATACCATCTAACATGAAACTAACAAAAACCGGAGACCTCATTGGCTCCGAAGTGCCAACATGTTAATTAAAGTTTATTCATAATACATATCTACTGATATACTCCTAAGAGGAATGATTTATAAATGAAACTCAATCAGTTCACGCGTTAAGCAACACTGCAGCCTAAAAAAAAACGGGAGGAAAAAACACAAAAACAAAAAGCTTGCTCGAAATTATTGATAACAAGTGCACAAGGGCTCAGACGTGGAGTGTGAAAGTAAATCTTTATCACATCTTATAAACAAACAGCGTTAGAACCAAGACATTTCACATCCCCAATAACCAAAAAGAAATAAAATATTTTGAAATCATCCCAATTTAAGAGCTTTTAATGTAAACAACCCGCATTTAGAAATCCAAAGAAAATCTTCAAGATCTTGCAAGAACGGTTTCAGTTCCCTTACTAAATGTCTTGCTAGCCAGTCCAACCCTTTAAACCTCTTTTCCATTAGCAAGGTAATAACAAGTACAATAAACCGAATCGTAGCAGCCTAATACCCCTATGTCATCATCATCATGTGATTTGCTTGTGACAGACATAGTAAAATATATCAGCAGGTTGGTCAGTATAATATTTGTAATCTGCTTCCGGGTAATCGAGGTCTTGCACAGTCTCTGGAGTAGAAAGTGAAAGTGCTCACTAGCTTATGGAACATGTTTTTACCATCTCTGTCATAATTGTTGATAATAGTTGCGCTTTTGCAGATACCATGGTCTCTCAGGTATCTGTTACCACGGTAACTGAATCTGCAATTAGTCGTTTTTGCAGTTACGGTGGTATCTGATACACGGTTGCTCTGCAAAAACGACTATTGCCCAAATTGCACTTTTCGAAGTCATCCCAAAAGAAAAACTGATATCCAGTTACATCACTAAGTGCTAAACTTCTTTCTCACCAATCTGACAAAATTTGATGAAAGTGAGATCACTTATTCAGATACCACGGTCGGACCGTAGTATCTGAATATCAGATACCACGATAACTGGCCAGATACCACGAAAACCGGCCTGACCACGATAACTGCAAAAACGCCTTTTGACCGTGGTATCAGATACCACGATAACTGCAAAAACGACTTTAGACCGTGGTATCAGATACCATGGTATCTGCAAAAACGCAACTAATGAGACAATGAGAGATTTGGGATTGTCCCCTTGGAACGCTGAACTGGAATAAGGCAAGCGAGTGTTTCAAGTATTAAACTTACCTGTGACAGAGCGTGTTAACAATGACGTCACAATCGCCCAAAAGCTCAACGTCGAAGGTCATATGGTTCAGAGGCTCCCGGTTGATTAGAATCTGCGGCACAGACGGCGGCACCGCGGCTGAAAGAGAAACAATTTTGTTTAATGAGTTTTGAGTGGCACCTTATTATTGTAGTTTGTAGGTCGACGTGTCTAAAGCTTCAGCTCATACACGCTCGTGCCACTGGGTATGCATAAACCTGTGTAAGTATCTTACATTACTTTAGTCCTTCTAATCATATACAGATCAGATTAATATTTAGCCAACAGCCTTCGTCAATACTACAAAGAGTTAAAGTATCTCTCTAAAAGGACCCCTCTTGCTTATTCTGCCTCTTATAATATACTTAGCTACCATATGGAATCATAAGCTTCTAAAATCCCAACCTTTCTCCATTGTTTCGTTTCCTCACCAGCGCTTTTTCGGCCTTGCCGAATTTTCCCGTCACCCAACGAAAAGTCTGCCGGAATCTTCAACGTCCGCTGGCAACTCTTTCAGACATAAGGATGTGATAATCTGCTGTTTATTACTTCTTTTATTTGCTTAGTTTTCCCACTTTTTAACCAAGGCACATTCAGTTTTCAAATGTTTTGCGACCAGCCGCCGCGTCGGAGAGCAGGAAGACTGGAACGACAAGCGCTAACAAGAGAATTGCTAGTTTCAGGTGGAAAGTAATGGTATTTACGAAAACGTTTTTTCTGATTCATTTCATAGGGAAAAGATCATTTCTAGTAAGAATTGTGCTTTTAGTATCTTTCTCAAGACGTCGTCTGAATCTAGATATTCGTTCCAGACTGTGGCTTTCTTCCTTCTCTCACTACTAGTGGCACCTTTGTCTGACACTCTTAAAAACCGAACGCGCAGATTCATGAACGGCAGCCATCTCCACTCGAAGACGTGGTTCCCAAAGGAGCTCCGAATATAGTGCGAACATCTTGCAGGTGATGAAGTTAATATTTCTGATATCTTCGAACAATGCTCTTCGCCTGGCCTCAAGAGCAACTTGTCCAATGTATATATGTATTTTAGATGGAAAGCCCAACGGGCCATGGTACAATTTTTTTTTTAGGCAAATCAAATACTAACTACATATTCAACACACTTTCTGAAAACAAAACAAAGAAAACTAACTACATGATTAAAACACTTTAAAACAACAGAGACCTGTGTCTCATTCCCACCTGGACAAACACTGCCAGGTTTTTAGTAGCAGTAAAGGATCGACCACTCATCAGACCCTTTAACCACTCCTCATCGCCTGTCTGTCTCTGGAGCAGCTCCAACCTTAAATCATTGAGTTCCTGGCAATATGACATGAAGTGGTCCACACTCTCTTCCGGGTCCCCGAGTAAAGACCATCTACCGCAAGCGCCCTCACCAGGTATTTCCTTCCTGATCCCAACAATGAAGTGGGGTGGGTGTGAGGCGGACAAGACGCCACAGTGGAGGCAACCCCTCACTGCTGACGTTTAATAATAATATAAATATAGTACAAAAAACAGGTCATCGGCCTATACAGAGTTTTTGTAGACTGTAGATTCTTATTGTACAAGAAACTCTTGAGGGCGTTGCTAGAATTGCTCATTACAACTTCAGACAGAACGGCGAACAGCGTTTGGGAAAGATCATCGACCAATGCTGTCCGAGAGTCGCCATATCACTCAGGCTGAAGTCATGTCCGCGCAAACCACTGCTTGTTGAATCTAGGAACTGTGTCAGCAGGCGAGTTATCAGTTTTCCGTGACAAATCTTGTGAAATTCCATCACATTGCCGTGTAGAAGCCGATATTTCCGTGCAGGTAAATTAAGACGAGCCGTTCTGGGCATGGCAAGTCACAAAGGGCAGGGTAAAACTTCATGAAATGTCACTTCACTCTTTCTATGGCGTCGATAGTATCTTGCCAAAACAGGGTCTGAAGGAACAGTGACCATACTCGATGATCGGCCACACAAGTGCTGTCTTCGAGTTAAATGGCCTACTTTGTCCTTACAGGTGTCTCTAGGTCACTGGATCTTCAGTCCCGATGAAAAATTTGTCTCAAAATAGTACTATAAAATAGTACGAAAAAGTAGCATGCAGTACTAACTGCTACTCCATGCTTCTACTTCAAGGCTACCGTGTTACTGCATACTACTATATGCTACTATTAGCAAAGACTGGATGCTACTATGGCAAGACAGGATGCTACTGGATACTACTACATAAGATTGGACCAGTCTGCGGCACATTAAATGATAGTATTCTTTGCTATTACATAGTATTACATGCAACGTTTTCGTACTACTACCATACTACTACGCAGGCTACAAATTTTTCATAGGGGTAGGATTTGTGTTTGGGTTCGGAGTTTGAGGTTGAGGGTTGGAAAGGGCGTCGACTAATTTTTATCGGAATTCCATACAGTCGTGACGTACGTAGTAACGTCGAGCGATTGAGGACCCAACATAGGATTTGATTGTCCCTAGGTCGTTTTATAAATGTAAACGCGCTCGGCTCTATATATATATTTATTAAAATATATATTCATCGATAGGAATAAACTACTACTTTTCGTTTTCTGAGGTAAAATAGATCAAATGGTTGTGACGTCACGCTTGTATGGAATGCTGATACAACTTAGTTAAGACCCAAGCAAGCCGTGAGACGTTTGCGGCGACGTTTGTTGTGTTGGAGTTGTTTTTGTTAAGAAAACGGTTGCTTTACAAGGGACCGAACATTCTCCAGAAGTTATCACCGGTTCTTGATATTGGTGGGTCACTTACTCGGTATCAGCGCTACTGGTCGGACTTTCAGAGAAGATCCAATTACAATCAAGAGGTCGCAGCAATCCTTATCCTCCTCCATTGATCGATGGAAAGTATCGGGCAGTCCTTCCCCGAAAAACACGATATCTGGCTTTAGTACGGGAGGTGAAAGAAGGCCAGCTGTAAGCAAATTAAGAAACAAATAAATAAACAAATATATTCTTTATTTCCATAATAGCTCAACAGATTATGGCTAGCAGAGGATGGTTACGACGTAACACATGTCATAGCAACGGCGTACAATGTATATAGTATGTGATAATAATAATGAGTAAGCCTACCTAATACAATACAAGTCATACACCAAGAGTTACATTGGGAAATAATATAAGGAAGCATCAAGAGTTAAAATGGGAAATAAAATATGGTACAAATTATGACAAATATCGGTCAGACGAATGTACTAGAGGCGGGGTAATTTGAACCCAATTTCTTTTTTCAGTTTTTAGCCTATTGGTAGGTTTATAAACAACCTGTAACCAAGAAACTACTATTGAACAGGTATCTCCACACTGAAGCAGCCATTTCAGCCCCAAGGCCACTACCATCCTTCCACCATCCCCTAGGACTATCTGTCTACCAGAGGATAAAGCGCTGATGCCACCGATAGATGTACTTACTCCTCCCAACCTCGTAAATTTCCTCTTTCTTAAATTTTTCTACGACAGATTTCCAACTGCTCCTGATTTTTTTGGTAATAATAATAACAATAATAATATATTGCAAAACAATAAGACCAAAAAGCCTCTAGAAAGTTCTTTTAAAACATTTAGGGTCATACATTTGGGAAAGAAACATTTCATCAGTTTCTTTCTTGGATCGGCTCAGTGACGGAGAGTTTGCTGTTTCTTAGGGCAGTTGATTCCAATGGGGCGGCACACGGTTTATGGAACTCCACCGACCAATATCTTTGAAGAACCTCTCTGCGGTGAGTTTGAGGCTAGGACCGCGTAAGTTGTTAAAGTTGAAATTGAGGGTGTCGTCAGCTTCTACGTTTTCTTACATACCGTGGCATAGCTTATATGTCTTAACGAGGTCCCCCTGTGGAAACGGTGTGCAAGCGTAGGGAGTTCAAGTCATTCAAGCCTTTGCTGGTATGGGAGATGTCTCGGTTAAGGCGGGAATTTCGTGAGCCGCCTCTGAACAGTCTCGAGGGCATGTGTTCCAAATGTTTCTGCTGCAATCACATTTGACACGTTTTTCCTGCTCGGGTCAAAGGCAAAACAGACCTATATCCGGGTACGGACGGTATCCGTGGCCCAATTCCGTGGCTGCGTCTACCCTTTCGGCTTTCAAGTCACAGACCAAGTCCTTTTTCTTATCGAAAACATAATGTTCCAAAACATAATTTCCTTCCTTCTTTTTTCCTTCCATTTTTTTTTTTTTTGGGGGGGGGGCAAGGGCGCTTTGGTGATGGAAGATCGTTCGCTAGTGGATATTTGTCAGTTTGTTATGTCTTCATTCTTCTTTTCTTCTTCTCTTTTTCTCTCCTTCTTTTTCTTTCTTTTTTGATTTATTTGGATTGTTTCCCTTCAGATTAGATGAATAAAGAATAAGCCCCGCCCATTGCCAGGCCTTATGGTGGGGCCATAAACAGTTAATGGTGTTTTTTATTTTTATGAATAAACTAAACTGAACTAAACTGAACTAATTCATCGAATTAAGTGAATCAAAGCCTGAACCTGAATTAGTACCAGCTACTAACTGAGATAGGAAGGAAAGACAGAGTGACCTAAGTCATGATACCGAGAAACTAATGGTGGTGATGAAATTGAAGAGATATATAGCAAAGTAGATGATAGGAAGAGGAAAGGGAGGGCTATTTGAGAGCAAAGCGATATGGGATCTTCAAAACAAACACTAAGACGAATTGAAACCCGCAGAGACTGCAAGTCATCTGACACTTTTAATCCACTATATACGAAAGAAAATGAGCCCTGACCTAAAAGAAATGTCACAACGGGATACCGGGGGAGACAACCAGCCCCTACCATACCAGGAAAGCCAGAACTTATCCAGCCAAAATCAACGGTGCGGTACATGAAGTTCTTTGTCCACTAGTTATACGCTTCTGAATTCTAAATTTAACATTTATTCAAACAATGTTTACAACGGGTACGTCGGCTACGATTCTTCATCAGCGATATTTCGGCCCTTTTTGGCAAGGGTCCTCGTCAGGCTGTCAATCCTCTGGTTCAACTTCGGGGAAGGAAACAAACCTGTAATCTTCCATCACAGGTTGAAGTTGAACCAGAGGATTGACAGCCTGACGAGGACCCTTGCCAAAAAGGGCCGAAATATCGCTGATGAAGAATCATAGCTGACGTACCCGTTGTAAGCATTGTTTGAATGAATGTTTCAAAGTCAGCTTGGGCTCAAAGAATATTTATCTAAATTTAACGAAAATATATATTTTGTAGTTATGTTTGTTACCGTATTATGTTTTAAAATTGTAACATAAGCGTGATTACGTAACCGTTTATGACTATCCCCACTATTTGGTAAAAAAAGATCAATGAAATTCAAGGAATTAATTAGTTAATTATCTACCTTGCAAGTGCCATATGAGCTTACATCTCTTGTTGGCTTCATATATTACTCGTCATCTTTGCGGGATAGAAATAAATAAATAAAAGAGGTTTCACACCCGCAGACCCGAAGCACCTACCTAACTAAACAAAGTACTAATCAGCAACGACTGGGCTGGTTCATAAACCTATTTGAGGCGACAAATCGACACTTCATTGATCGTCGAAATCTTTCCGGTAGTTCCGAAGGCCGGGATTGGCCACTGAATGAGTTTGGCTCGCCCTTATGGAAGGAGTCAACTGGCAAAAATTGATAGCAAACCCGCCTTGGAGGAGGGGCTAACGAGTGAGCGTTTTCTTCAGTACTAACACTTATTCAAAGCGGAATATTACGCGTTTAAAATAACTTGACATGATCTATGGCGTGTGCGTACACGCTGAATGCAGCACCGAATTCTGGCCCCCAAAACATCTTACTCGAAGACAAAGAAAATCTTGCTATCCGAATATCGGGTGAAGAGAAATTAAAGCACACCTAGTCAGTTTTAAACGCGTGTCTGAAACCTTTTCTATCCCGCAAAGATGACGAGTAACATATGAAGCCAACATGAGATGTACGCTCATATGGCACTTGCAAGGTAGAATAAATCTGGCTTGTCTCGTATGTCTGCCCGGCATTCCGGTTTGACATTTTTTATGTGAGTGTTAATATTTTTCCGGTTAATACTGTCAGATGACTGGCAGTCTCTGCGGGTTTCAATTCATTTCATTGTTTGTTTTGAAGACAACCCATAGCGCTTTGCTCTGCAATATTTCCTCTCCGTATTCAAATTTGGCAGTAAAATCCTTGCATCTGTCCAGCATCGTATTATCCTCCCACCTGATGCGCCCATTAACAATCGTGCGCGTTCGCAGCTTAAGCTGAATCCAGTTAAACGCACGACAAACAATACGTTTGTGCCGTTTTTCGTTAACATGTTCAGTAAAATGTAAAGTAACGTTAGTATTAGTCCCGCCGTGTGTCCCGTAATGTAAATTGTGAGTCTTAAAAATAATGATGTTTTGTAAAGACAACCAAATTAGCTCGCTAGCAAGTTTGTGTCTAATACACCTCACTTACATACTTACGTATCACCTACTATGCAATATATCTCTTCGATTTTCATCACCACTATTAATTTCGCGGTATCATGACTTAGGTCACTCGGTCTTTCCTCCCTACTTCCAATCAGAAGCTCCAATGTCAGGATATATCTCTTCGGTTTTCGGGTTCCGGCTAAAACCCCCCGGCGAACCCCCCCCCCCGGTACCAACCCCCGGCTGAAACCCCCCCCCCCCGGTACCAAAACCCCCCTGGTGACAACCCCCCCGACCAAAAACCCCCAGGTACCAACCCCCCCCCCCCCCCCCCCGGCGACCCCCCCCCCCAAATCCTTGAAAAAATGGAATCCTAATAAAAAAAAGACAATCCTAGAAGAATCTCCTAGTCCCAAATAATCCCTACGCTACGTATACTACAAGGGATTAGCTGGGTACCCGGATTAGCTCATGTACCTTCTGACGGATATATAAGAGTAATAACTGGACGCAACTTCATTCGCAGACTTGACTGTACAATAATGTCTGACGTACAGTAGATATCCAGTAACACGTGTAAGAATGAGCTTGTGCGTGCACAAAGGGTATGTTGTATATGTGAAGCAAAAAGTGCTGGCTGGATGTGTTCTTAGTTTTGAATGTAAGCGTAGGCAGAACAAATATATCCAAGGGAGGGGAGTGTAAAGCGAAGGTGATGGTTGACGGTGACATAATAATTGCTGAAGTGAACTAACACACGCATTCACCTGAAGCTGTGGTCAGTGAGGTGTTAAAAGTGAAAGATCAAAACCCGTGCGACTCAGTGTAACGACCCCCCCCCCCCCAACAAATCCTTTCCCAATTATTTCCCCTTCTTGCCGAGGAAGCTGCAGTTAGTTTCCGTTAGTTTTTCGGGATCCCAAAACGTAAGTGGCGGGATACCTATGACATCGCAAAAAATGTCCGTCTGTGCGCTCTGTAACTCTCGAAAGGAATGAGATACTTTGATGAAACTTAGTGTGAGGATTCTTTGGGTCAAGAGTAAGGTCGAGCTCGTAGCTCTGTAGCCCTATATGTAGGGGTGGGGGAGGGGGTTTAAGTTAAGGGGCAAATGAAATATTTTGGGATCCCATCGAAACCTTTGGTCTTGTTCTTGTTGTACCAGAAGTCCCCTTGATAGACTAAGATCACGGGAAGTCAATTTAAATGTTTAAATGTAAAGGATTCGGGGTTTCGCCGGAGGGGGGGGGTACCCGGGGGGTTTTGGTTGGGGGGGGGGGTTGTCATCGGGGGGGGGGGGGGTTCGGGGGGGGGGGGGGTACCTGGGTTTTTTTGGCAGGGGGGGGGGGGTTCTCGCCTAGACCCTCGGTTTTCATCACCACTATTAATTTCTCGGTATCACGGCTTAGATCACTCAGTCTTTCCTCCCTACCCCCGTTCGAAGCTCCAATGCCAGGTTTTCCGTCCCTGCAACACAGTACTCACCAGTATTGTTCCCGAAGCTGGCCAACACTGTCTCTCTTACGGTCTCGTCGACTGATGGGTGGCAATTCTTGCAGATGGGTATTAGTTTATTTCTGATTTCGGCTTCAACCTCCACTGAACGCACTTTAGACTGACATCGCATACAGGTGGCAGTAGAGAAGGAACCTGTGAATTCGATCAAAGCATTATTTCACACGACACGATAATAATCCTAAAACATTATTACGATTTCTGTTTGAACCGTCAAAAACAGTCACAACAATAAAGAAGGTATGGAGAAAAGAACAACAATGATGTAAAATAAATATAATATCCATAAAATCCAATTTATTTGTTAGATACTTAGTTAGATAATTAAATATCCTCAGAAGCTGATAAGGTATGCAGAACGTGAAGTTTAATCAATAGTTGCGTTTTCGCTGATAGCATGGTATCTGTTACCACGGTAACTGGTTCTGCAATTAGTCATTTTTGCAGTTATCGTGGTATCTGATACACGGTGCTCTGCAAAAACGACTATTGCCGAAATTGCACTTTTCGAAGTCATCCCAAAAGAAAAACAGATATCCAGTTACATCACTAAGTGCTAAACTTCTTTCTCACCAATCTGACAAAATTTGATGAAAGTGAGATGACTTTTCAGATACCACTGCCAGTTACCACGGTCGGACCGTAGTATCTGAATATCTGATACCACGATAACTGGCCAGATACCATGATAACTGCCAAAACGCCTTTTGACCGTGGTATCAGATACCACGATAACTGCAAAAACGACGTTAGACCGTGGTAACATATACCATGGTATCAGCAAAAACGCAACTAATACTAAAGATCGCAGAACGTTTGAGAACACGGTTGGTTTTAAACATAGAGCGTATCTCGTCGGTTCAAAACAGACAGAAGGTATTCTAAAGCAGTCCTAAGCTCTAAATCTTCCATTTCGCACATTGTCTCCCACCCACATTAGCCGGATTTGGTTGAGAGGGGGAGCACCAGTCATATTCCAGACCTGACCAACTCAAATTGCCAATCCCGAGTCTGACCATCCGCAGGGAAAGAAACGCGGGAGAATACGAAATCTTCAGACCAGTACAACTCTCGAACGTTCGAACCTTTTCGGATGAGAGGTGATGCCTCGCTAGGGCGCGTGCTCTCTATGTGTCAGTTATGATCCGAACCGTCGAGGTCCACTGTCGATTAAGATCACAAAATAAAATTTATTCTTCACACTTTACCACGTTGCAATGTCGAGCTCTTCCAACCCAGTTCTAGGTAAATGTACTGACAACTCGTTCCGCTGCATGTGCTGAAGGTAATATTCGAGCGAAAAGCTTTTTTAGGTAATGCAAACGATAATAACTGTTAAAACTAGCAGAGTAAGATATTTCGAGGTGCTTCCTTTCAAGGAGAGAGCTGAGCATACCTACCATGACACTGTATGACCCTTTCGATTTCTGCTACTTGCTCAAGGGTGTCGATATTCTGGGTGTAGTTCCGAAGGAGCTGTCCGTTCTTCTCCAACTTCCGGATGAACCTTAAACACAAATACTATGACACTGGGGCGGTAGGCCTATACTTTAATTAACCTTTCTGATTTTGTTTGTTCGCGTGTACATGAGCGTTGGTTTTACCAAGAGCCCACAATGTCTTGCGCAAAGTCGCAAAGCCCTTTTCCCTAGCACTCCCTTAATTCTTCCCAGTGGATGCATTGCCCTTTTCTTGTGGCATTTTTTCTTTATTTCTCTCCAAAACTCAAGGAAGGGATGGAAAGAATATGGAAGGAACATTTTTATGGAACCATTGGAACTCGTATTTTTCGGGTTCCAACCCTGAAACAACTTTGCATCTATTAAGATGTTAAAATAATGCTGGATTTTTATTTTTATTTTAGTGATCTGCAATAATAATAAAACTTGAATCCGTACCTACGACTAACAAAAGATGGGGCCCTGCGCACTATAATTTGGGTAGATCCAGAATCTTACCAACCACAAATCTAGGCCCCCCCCCCCCCCCAGCACTAATCGGGTCACCCTCTGAATCTCTCACAATTCACAGTGAATTCACTCACAAATCCAACCGTTCCGCCGCCCGGCAGTAACACGCCACTTCAATTCACCCAAAAACGCCGGTTCGTCTGACCGTCCATTTCTCATCCGTCAGTTCACCTACCTTTCAACTTCCATTCGTCATGACCCGGCGAGCTGTTGGGGGTGAACTGACGGCTTGAAGGAGTGACGGGTGACAGATTAATCTATGTAACTTGTTATGTCTCTTGTTGTAAGGCTGCCGTTCCGCGAAGCACCAACCCCCATAAGCCCCAACCAAAGGAGAACCAGTTACCTATGACACAACGACGGTTTGAACTGTCCAGGCCAAAGCTCGCCAGCGAACTGGAAAAAAGGCCGAGGGTTCCGTCTGAAGTATGCTATGTCAAACATTGCCTAAAAGAAAAATCAACGAACGATTAGCAAACTTCCACCCCTTCCCAAATATATTGCCTCATCTTTGCCTTGGATAATTCCTCTTGAATACCCAGAGGCGCTTAGGGCATCCAAGACAGTGCTAACTAAACCTCAGCCTATCATGCGAGGCCCGTGACGTCACACGAGAAGTATACATTTTCCATTTACTAACGGAACTGATTGTCCCTAGAATGGTTTATAAAAGGAAACGCGTCCGGCCTCCTCAGTGGCTGCTCGGCTCTATATGTATATTTACAAATATATATTCGGCAATATTAATTTATTCGGATTTCCCTATTTCTTTCTTGACGTCAAAAAAAACGTCACGGGCCGCGCATAACAAGCTGAGGTAAAGTCTACACCTACAAGACGAGTCGCCAAGCAGCTGCCAAGATATCGTCCACAGTTTTGCTCACTTGCACTCTTTTCTCACACGCTTTCTATAGGTAGGAAGAACTCAAATTTCTCACTGTAACCTTTCACGAACTGAATGCACATAAATAATTTAGGATAAGACAATCAGGTTATTTTCTAATTGCGTAATTGCAAAAATTGAGGTATTTTTAACTTGCGAGCGGGTGATCGGATCTTGATGAAATTGATCTTTTATCTGTATATTTACTTTAAATCGGGACCGGGTCCGATGACCCTGGGGGGATTTTGAGGAGGGAACCGGAAATCTTGAGAAACGCTTAGAGTGGAGGGATCGGGATGAAACTTAGTGGGAAGAACCAGCACAAGTTCTAGATACGTCATTGACATAACCGGACCGGATCCAGACACTGTGGGGGAGTCGGGGGGGGGGGGGTCCGGATTTCCAGCGATCCCGCGGGTTCGGCATACTTCCTTATGTGCTAGGACGATGCAACTTGGCAGGTATGTCAGGAACAACCGATTGAATCCGAACAATTGATCTGAGAATAGTCGTTTCCTCGATCCGACCATCGTGGGGCGAGTGGATGGAATGGGAATCCGGGCTCTAGTGGCATGCATAACTTTTGAACGGGTGATCAGATTTGAATGATACTTGTCATGGTAGAAAGAGCTATCGCCTCAGATCTTCAGAGTCAAGTCCGGGTCGGGTCCGATACCTGTGGGGGGATGGGAGAGGACCGCAAAACTTAAGAAACGCTTAAAGCAGAGATGTTGGGACGGAACTTAATTGAGAGAACAAGCATTAGGCCTAGATACGAAATTGACGGAACCAGATGGTTTCGGGGCTCTGTGGGGGAGTTGGAGGGGTTTACCTGGAATTCCGGTAGTCGTGAGTTACTTTCCAGGCATATTAATGACCGGACTTACTGACTTAAGAACCTTACACAACATACCCCCGGAAACTTCCGTTCCTAGATCCGAGCATTTGTGGGGGGGGGGGGGAGCGAGGGAAGGGAAATGAGGAAATTGACTTCTGCAAATTGCGAACGAGTGATCTGATTCGAGTGACACTTAATGGGTGACAAGAATCGATGATCTAGACATGTAAAATATGCGTTCGAACTATACGCGGCCATGCTTGGGAGAATTGGGGGGGGGGGGACTTTTGACATGCACCAAATCCGAAACGGATGGACCGAATGAGATGCAAGTTCGACAGTACGGAGTCTATGTGGCCTACATTTGTTATTTGGCGTCCGGACCGGATTCGGCCAAGGTAGAGGGGGGGGGGGAGGGGGTACCGGAAATTTGCAGATAGGCTATGTTCCGATTTCAATTTAACTTGATGGACGGGAAGAGGGATTATGAGATACGACGTTTATATTCGGAGGTGGAAAACGGATATATCAGCTGAATTTTATTGGAGCTATATTTCGGCCCTTCTTGGCAAGGGTCCTCTTCAGGCTCAAAACAACTATATTAACAACTATCTGCTAATTTTCAGAAAAAACAACTATTTTGACGAAAAATCGACCAATTTTCAGAAAAAACGACTGTCTTCATGAAAAAAATCAACTGTATTGACGAAAAATGTGTTGAGCCTGAAGAGGACCCTTGCCAAGAAGGGCCGAAATATAGCTCCAATAAAATTCAGCTGACATATCCGTTTTCCACCATCAAATATGATTCGCAGTCAGCTTGGGCTGAAGGAATATTTACGACGTTTATGTTTCCAAGTCTTCGGCCAGAGTGGGGGGAGTTGGAGGGAGATTGCCGGAAACTTTGAGGCTCGCATAGGGGTCAAACGAGTGCACCAATTTAAATGAAACTTCGAATGTAAAGAGAGCATTTACCCTAGATGACATATTTTAGGGTCCTAACTGGATCCGACAACGGTGGTGTGGGGGGGGGGGATAACAGAATTTTACAAAAATGCTCAGATTCGAGTGAAGCTTGATAGATAGTGTAAAAGAAGATGCTTTAGATAATCCATTTTTGAGCCCGAGCCAGATTCGGCCACGGTACGGGGAGATGGAGGGAGTACCGGAAATCGTGTAGCATGTCTATAGGGATCAGACGAGTGGATTTATAGGGCTGAAACTTGGAAGTTTGAACAGTCATGCGCATTTGCTACATATAATCCGAGACGATGCCGGAACTGCTCAGAATTGAGTGAAACTAAATAAATACCCTATTTCTATTTCCCAAACGCATTTTTGGATGGCGGTTGTATTTTGTGACGTTCTCATCTACTTTCTTGTACCGCCTATACTCACAACAAGTGCCATATGAGCTCGTAGCTCTTGTTCCTTGTAGCGTGGTCTTCCGACTGCATAAAAACGAATTGATTGATCCCAATGAAAAATTTGTAGCCTGCGTAGTAGTGTGGTAGTAGTACGAAAACGTTGCATGTAATACTATGTAATAGCAAAGAATACTAACATTTAATGTGCCTCAGTCTGGTCCAATCTTATGTAGTAGTATGTAGTAACATCCTGTCTTGCCATAGTTGCATCCAGTCTTGCTAATAGTAGCATATAGTAGTATGCAGTAACACGGTAGCCCTGAAGTAGAAGCATGTAGTAGCATCATTAGTACTGCATGCTACTTTTCCGTACTACTTCATAGTACTACAGTAGAGGTATACTTATGTGAACGTTTGTTGACAGTGGACTTAGCTGTTTTCATGCACTGCTGTGTTTAAACCTAAGTACCAGTTAGCCAAGGTAGGTAAATAAGGGCATCTGAAACCACCTGTATATGTACTTTGCGTCTTCATTCTACCATTTAGCTCAAAACTGCACTGTTCACATAAGCATACCTCTACTATATTTTGGGATAAATTTTTCATCGGGATTGTAGGGTATAATTAAAGGTCTTACTGTCGGATCTGGCAGGTCGGGGAAGTCCTTAGACAGACGAGAATAGACTCCATCTTTACTCCGGAAATCTGGAATACCACATGACACGGAAACACCTGCTCCCGTTAGAACAAGAATCTTCTTCGATGTTTTAATTAGGTGAACCGCATCAGTTAAGCTGGAAATGTGAGGGAGACGGGATCGCCTGGCGGGTTCACTCATCAGGCTGATCAGCATCTGAAAAGAAACGTCTCAAAGTACAAAAGAAAACAATTTAAAGGGACAATTTATAAATGTGGAATTAGCTCTTGAATTCCCTTACATTTGCCCTACTTTTTTATCCAATCATTCGCCTCGATTTGAATTTGCTGTTAGGCCTAGCATGGACTCACTGAATTTTTATTATTTCTATATGCCCCCTACGATACTCCCCCTCAAAAGTATATCAACAAATCTATATCAAACTATGTCTCATTTGTGCCTTATTTTATCCGCAATTTTAATGTGAATTAACCAAATTGTAACTTGACAATCCCGTGCATTTTCTTTTATCAGAATTTTGGGAATAAATGAATTGTAATTATAATTGTAATAAATATACAAGAAAGGAAATAAAAAGTATGAACAAATACCAGGGCTAGCTATCGAAAATTGCCGTGTTCAACTTCAATCAGCAGGGTACAGAGATCTGTAGCCAAACTCAGGAGAATCAAAAGCAAATACGAGTTCTCGACCCAACCAACCTCCTCAGGGTTGCCACGTGTGACACTTTTGGTGCTTTTTGACAGTTTTTGTCTCTGGGTGACACCGTGACACTTATTCTCTGAAAGTGACACCTTTTCTTATGAATGACACTTTTTAGGTCAGACGAGCACTTTTTCATTTACTTTACTAAACTGACGGATTATACCGCCCCCAAAACATGTACTGTACATTGACATTATACACAAATACAGTTTGAAGCTTTAAATAAAGCTCATTTCCGATTAAATTTTGTTACAAAAATCTTTTGAAAAATTTTGCTATAAATTCAGTTATTACCAATTTTGCGCGTTGTGCAGCGGAATGCACAAAAACATTCGAGGTGTCAAACACCACCCTTTTGTCAGCAATTGTGACACTTTTATGAGTCGAGCTCTTGGCAACCCTGAACCTCCTCCTCCACGATTGTCTTTCTTTGGCTTGCAGCCGAAGGATGCTGGGAAAGCGGGTGTTCGAAAACATTTCCCTAGCGCTACAGTAAGTTGGAACACCACGAAGAAAACGAACAAATTGTTATAAGACGATCTCAAACCGGAGAGTTTAAAGTTTAACCGAATAGGCTTAAGACATGGCAGTCCAGTTACCTTTTAGTTATTACTTAAACAGGCTTGAAGACCAGACGAAAATGCGTCATTACGTTGATCTGCTACTCAAATCACAGATTTTCATCGAATGAGCTTTTTCTTTCGGATTTGTGGTACCTCCATGCGCTTGTATCTCTATGTTGGAAATATTTAGCAGCTACAACGTTATACGATTGCTAAATGAACATCTCCTAAGGTTTGTTTTATTAGCAATTGAAGTTCACGCTTATGTTGAAATTCGAATTCTCCGCGGCGAGGTAAGTTTCGTCTTGTCGGGCCAACAGTGCATATCTTGAACACTACTAGCCCTAAGATGAAAAAAAAAATCCTTTAGCGTTGTCAAAATAATTTATTGTATATAAATCCAAGATTTAAAATTGTTCAAGATGGAATTCGCAAGGCATTTGGCCTCTTAATTCGTTTTCGTGGGCGACAGAGAAAAGACATCCTCAGCTTATTCTTCACCGCCGTCGTACCTCATGTTTCTTTTGCTGCAACAATCGTAGAAAATTTTCGAATCTGCGACATATCTGCTATTAAAAAATCATATTTCAAATTTTCCAAATATCTCCCTGGGTTACCCATTTCTTTCAGTAATTCGCAGTTGGTTTCTAATTTTAAAGTAAAAGACCCAGTTTTAATTTTGAAGAAAAAGATGACAGACTTTTACAAAAAAAGCTTCGGTGGCCCCCCAAACCCATAACCTGTACCCATTTTTTAACAAGTGAATAATGTAGTACGCAAACAATTGTAATTTAGTTGTCAAAATCATGTGTATTTTTTATAGTATTTATATGCCACTGAACGGACGAGTTGGTTTAGGCATGGTTCTGTTTTATATATTGTATTCTGTACTCAGTTCTGAGGGAAATAAATAAATACAGATACGCTGTCTTTGCAGTCAAACTTTCATGCAGTGTTAAACACCGGAGGCAGTAGTCTATGGCAACAACTGTATCAATATCAGCCACAGACATTACTGAAACTGAAGGAACTCGAAATCGAACGACGGTACATACCCTGAAAGCCAACTATCCGTTGGATACTTTAGGCCAAGTCTGGACAGCCTAGTGGAAACTTAGTTCACAAGGGAATAACAACCCCACTATTTGATGTAACGTAAGAGGTCATGTTGGCCGTTGGGCCCTCCGAACCAAAAACCTTAAAAACACCACCGACTCCCAGTTACAACACGTTTTTTTTTCGGTCGGATTTCAGCACTTTCGTCATAAAGTTGGAACAGTCTAGACATTTCCGTGCGGAACTGATCGTCTGCCCGAACGATAAATGTCGTCAATATCAATAGTTCTTACCCTCCACAAGGTGGCTTCGTCAAAGCCTCCAACTGGCATTTTTTCATCAATGTCAGGGATCAGCTCACGCAGGAGATCCAGTGGACGCTTCCCTTCAGACATTTGTTCGTGAAGCTAAAAGAGGAATTGGTGAGCTCACGGAAGAGTTCCAGTGTTGCCATATCGGCGGATTACGCCAAACTGACGGACTTCACGACCGAGTGGCGGATTTAAAACTGTTTGGTTTCGACTGACAGCCTTGTAAGTTTTTGGAGATTTCTTGCAATTTTGGGTTAAAAAGAAATGTTGGCGTACTTTTCAAAGATAGCGGCGTATTTCTTGGATCACGATCTGGCAAAATTGCTCCAGCCCATCAGTACTATCTATGACAGCAAAGTCTGAGGGGTTAATCACTCGGCGGTACCAATGTACAGCATCCCGTGGCCACCGACTGAACACCGGGTAGGAACCGTCGGCACCAACTGGGCACTTAGTGTAAAGCTATTTGGGAATTATTAACCCCTAGACACAACCGTTCCCGTGTAATAGCACTCTGCATCAGTTGACCTGTCTCAGACACTAATTGACTATGACGTAACCTAAGCCAATCCCCGAGACACGTTTAGGTGTTTCACCAGGACGCGGCCATAACAGACTACCAGGTGTGGTACATCCGACATGATACAATAGTTGCGTTTTTGCTGATACCATGGTATCTGTTACCCCGGTCTAAAGTCGTTTTTGCAGTTATCGTGGTGTCTGATACCACGGTCAAAAGGCGTTTTTGCAGTTATCGTGGTATCTGGCCAGTTATCGTGGTATCCGATATTCAGATACTACGGTCCGACCGTGGTAACTGGTCGTGGTATCTGAAAAGTCATCTCACTTTCCATCCAATTTTGTCAGATTGGTGAGAAAGAAGTTTAGCACTTAGTGATGTAACTGGATATCTGTTTTTCTTTTGTGATGACTTCGAAAAGTGCAATTTCGACAATAGTCGTTTTTGCAGAGCACCGTGTATCAAATACCACGATAACTGCAAAAACGACTAATTGCAGATCCAGTTACCGTGCTAACAGATAGCATGGTATCAGCGAAAACGCAACTAATAAAAAAGTTTGTCTTTGTGGGGGGATTCAGAGACAGAGCGAAACATTCATGTACAGCAGGGGTATGCTTCTTTGAACACTTTCCTAAACTTTGGACTACCTTGCAAAAAAGAGCACAAGATTTAAGAAAAAAGAGTGTGGTTTTAATCCGACGTTATCTTACTTAAATCACTGTTTGTGCATTAATGTTTGCTAGGTTTGAACTTCGTCGTATACTTTGGCACCATTCAAAGTAACAAACCTCTACTGGTCCGTCCGTAGCCGAACTCGTAAGCGAAGGGTCGCTGGTTCGAGTCTCGGTGGTGGCCTACTGTTAGATTTGTGGCGTACTCTGTAAAACAAGCTAAAGTCCACTCAGCTTCAAATGGGTACCTGAAGAAATCTCTGGAAGGTGACAGGAATGGTGTGAGAAAGCACCAGGACTGCTAACTCAACCGCTCATTGCACTCCTGGCTGGGGGCAGAGAATCGGAGATCAGCACCATCAGTCAGGCCTGTATAGGCTGATACCTTAACTTTACCTTTATTTCTTTACTGCACGAACACTTTAAACTGACATGACAAGCTCTTCAGATGACATTTGAGAGTTATCCTTAGTGATTAGATAAAGTAAAAATAAAAAAAAGACTCGGTCCGAAAAGGGTCCGGGATGTTCAACGACTTCACTCTTTTTCGCTATGCAACGCTCTAAAAGCTCGGACGGCCACATGCCAATTTATTTTTCTGTGGAGATTACCTTTGGTTGCCCCCCGTTCTTGGGACTGGGTGAAGGTTGTTAAACTGGAATGGCCATCTCAAATTGTAATTTTCGATGTTATCTCAGGTTAATATACTACGCAGTCCTACAAACGTCGGTTTCAGTCTTGCACTGCAACTTTTTCTTTCCTGCGAGCGGCAGAAGGCATTAACCCCTCGCACTCGTCTTCCTGATTCATTGTCGACTTCATCAAGCGACTTGACCACATGCCTATTGGAGGCCCGTGGTTCCTCTGCAACTGCAAATATGTGTTTTCACGAATCCACTATTTTATGTCGTCCTTCTATAAACAAACTGGACTATTTTTGTAAGCGTTCTTGCAAATAAGCGATAAAAGTATAACAAGCCAACGTCTGCTCAAAACCAGATGATGTGAGCGTGTTGGCAGCCTTCTTAGAATAAGTATTAGTTACTATTTTTGTTCCAACCTCGTGAAAAGTTACTACGCTGACCGTTCCAACCTCCTCGAAGTAGTAACTAATAGTAACTATTTGCTTACCAAGCTCGGGAGCGTAGTAAGCGCGGTAACTACGATCTGTGTGGCGCGATTTGCGCGTGGCGCGATATTGTGCCGAAAGTAGAAAAACGAGTTCCAGCCTTGAGGCCAAGAAGCCAAAAACCGGGATGTCATGCGTAGTTACTACGGCAAGTAGGGTGGAACACGATCTGTACCTGCAAGACCAACGAGGCAGGGACTAAGAGACTGCAAAAGAGACCAAGGCTCTAAGATAAGATTTCTCTTACCCACGCTAGTGAATCTGAGTTTGGTTCCCAGCCGTGATTTGAGAACTCCGAAAATCCACTGATTGCTGAAACGTCACTTCCGATGGATTCAACTTCGTCCCTTGAAAGAAATAATTAAATCACATAAATGACAAAAAACAACCCCCCCCCCTCGAAGAAAGAAAAAAGTAATCTGGGCTCTCGCAGACCGCCCGACCAAATAAATTAAGCTAATCTGGGCGCTCTCCAAAACTTTTAGCTAAACTGGACGCTCGCAACCACCCAACCACAAAAGTTCAGATAAACGGGCGCTCACCCACGAAAGCCCGAAAAAGTCAGTAAGGCTAGTTCAGGTTTACCAAGAAACTGAGTTGACATCCAGCTTGTACCTAGGCTGTTCTGGGTTCTCGAGCGTTTGAGACTTCAAGAATTGGATTCTCAGTCTCATGTTTCGAGCTTGCCAGATTGAACATTTTATCACGATCTGTTATGTACCAATATCTTTCATTTCATGTCAAAATCAGGCTGGTTGTTCTTGTGGCGTATAATTTTCACAATTTGTTAGTTTCTTAATAGAATATAATTGATGATAAGTATTTTCCTCCAGTGCGACGCTGTAATGACGGGTATGATTATTGCAGCATGTCGTTTATTTTGTTTGTTTTTTTAACTGGAAACTCAAAACAAGTCTGCTCTGTTTCAAGTTTTTGGGATCCCAAAACGTAAGTGGAGGGCAGGGGCGTCACTATGGGGGGGGGGGGACCCTCCCCCAAAGGTCTTGCGAAAGTTCAGAAGAATTAAAATTGTGTCTGCTTTTGTCAGGCGTCGGTCGACTCGTCGGCACGTCGGGTCCTTTTTATACGCAAGAATGGAATCGTGCAGACATTTGTCGGGCAAAACACTGAAGAAATCGAATTCTGCATGCTTTTGTTATGCCTCAGTATTCTCGTCGGCACAGCGGGTTCTATTTATTCATAAGGAATCCAGAAGAAATATTTTTTTATGTTTTTGTCGGGCGTCGGTTGACTCGTCGGCACATTGGGTTCTTTTTATACGCAAGAAATGAAATCCTGCAAACATTTGTCGGGCAAAACACTGAAGAAATCGAATTCTTCATGCTTTTGTGTGCCTCAGTATTCTCGTCGGCACAGCGGGTTATTTTTATAAATAAGGAATCAAGAAGAAATAAATTTTTATGCTTTCGTCAGGCATCCGTCGACTCGTCGGCAAATCGGGTTCTACTTATATGTAAGAAATCAAATTCTACAAACTTTGTCTGCCGCACCCGGGAAGTTCAAGTTTCATCGGCACATGGGGTTATTTTTACACGTAAGAAATCAAGTTGTGTACAATCTAGTCGAGCAAAACACAGAAAAAATCGGGCGCATGCCGAAAGTTCAAGTCTCGTCGGTACATCGGCTTCTATTTACAACGTAAAAAATAAAGTTCTTTACAGTCTTGTCGGAAGTCTTGTCGGCACATCGGGTCTTTTTATATGTAAGAAATCAAATTCTGCAAACATTTGTCGGGCGCAAATTTTTCCGGAAAAAATAGAGATTTAAAAACATTTCGCCGTCGATGCTTAGTTCAACTTGTTCTGGGTACAGTTGTTGGAAGCTTCGCTTTTTACCGAAAGCTGAAACGAAAAGTCGAATATGGGAATTTAAATATATGAATTTGCATCAAAGGAACAATCTCAACTGATGAATTACAGTTAGTTTTACAAAAAATTTCGCCCGCGGTGCATTTTGCAGTATTCTCTATTTGGAAGAACGGTGTATCATTTAGTTTTCGATTTAGGATAGAAATTCTCAGGGTTTAAATTAAAACCCGGGAACTGCATGGTGATTTTTCCGGAAAAAAGGAAGACTTAAAAAATTTCGCCTGCGGCGCTTGGTTTAGCTTGTCTTGGTACAGTTGCTGGAAGCTTCGCTTTTTAGCAGAAATGAAAAGCCGAATATGTGAACTTTGATCAGACTTTGATATACGAAATATACCAAAGGAACAATCTCAACTGATGCATTACACAAAATTTCGCCTGTGGCGCATTTTGTAGTATTCTTTATTTGGAAGAACGTTTCTTCGTTTAGTTGGCGCTTTAGGAGGGTTGCCGTCACTACCCCCACCCGTCGATTCACCCACCCGTCAATACACCCAATCTAAAAATCCGTCGATTCACCCAACCGTCGATTCACCCAAACGTCGATTCGCCCAACGTCGATTCGCCCAACCGCTGATTCGCCCAACCGCTGATTCGCCCACCCGCTGATTCACCTACCCGTCGATTCGCCCACTCGTCGATTCGCCCAATGTCGATTCACCCAACGTCCTGTTGCTTGAGCGTCGATTCGCCCAATTCTATGATCCGTCGATTCGCCCACCCGTCATAAGACCCAAAATATCCGTCACAACCCCCACTTTTTCCGACGGTTTGCCTACCCGTCACAAGACCCAAGAAATCCGTCGATTCGCCCAAAAAATCCGTCACAACCCCCACTTTTTCCGAAAGTTCGTCTACCCGTCACAAGACCCAAAATATCCGTCGATTCGCCCAATTTTCAAAACCGACCTTTGATCCAGCGCGGCTCTTTTCATTGAAAGCGATGGAACAAAGCGACTGAGTCACAGGGGAGTAATTAAGAAGGATACAATACCGTCCGATGTAAATAAGGGTGAAAACTAGTCAATACAGCTTCAGCCAGAATGATGAGAAGCATGATATAAGACCTCGGTGCTGATAATGAAAGAGGAAATGGAGGATGAATGCAAGAGTAAAATATCAATGAGCTACCATGTTTTTAAGTACAACATGTAGGCTACCGAAAGCGGTAGGCTACATGTTGCGATTATTTGGTCGGTTAAAGGAAATTATAACGCCACACGATCATTCGATTCTCAATAGATTAAAATTTGACTGGTACTCCTTTGGTCGGCAGACTCGACCCAAAGTCGGCTAGAAGTTGGGCGGCAGGAATACCAAAGGTTCCGACGGAAACCCAGAGGAGAATATTTACGAAACTATTACAGCTGGAATACTGAAGCTCCAAGGGATATTCTGATCCATTTTATGCTTCCTTATATATGACCCTTGTCGGATGAATCGGAAATTGTACTAATTAGTCGGTAGCTTTACAAGCTTCTGCAGAACAGCTGGCTGACGACAATTATAAGTCAACTTTTTCACTTAAGTTATTACCGGATTTCTTTTGTTGTTCCGGGCTGAACCTGATTTTAGCTGAATCGGTCCAGCAGGAAAAATGGGCTGACGCTCATAATGACCATGATCACAACGTTGATGAAGTTGATGAAGTAGTTTGATGAATTATAAAATAATCCTTTCATAATTTTCCGTAGTAATCCTGTCCCTTTTAATCTCGCTGTCCGTTGTCCCAGATCATTTTGACCTCCCCTACCGACAGTTAGTCGTCGGCACTTTGAACCAGGACGATTTTAGCCTTCCCTGAGAGCATTTTCAACTGTCGGAATGACATTTTTGACAATTTTGATTTCACCCTGAATTACGGCATTTTGAGTCGTGGGCATTGTGAGGTGGGCAAAAAGATCGTGCTGATTTTGGGAAACACCCGATAATCCCCATTTTTGTTTGTTTAGGGTTTTCATGTCCCTATCTCGGCACTCTGATCGGTTCTGGTCAAACTTTTACAAGACATTACTTACCGTTTTTCAACGGCACGAAAATATGTGTGTTAATTCTCCAGCCTGATACTTGGCCTCAGAACAAAGTTCTATCAAGTATCAAGTAAGGGAAAACTGGAATATCCAGTATCCAGTTTCACAGAAGTGCGAAAAGTATCACAAGTAGATCGCCAGATTGCGTGTGGAATTGATGAAAAACTCATTTGCGGGAGGTTTTAAAGTGGGGAAGACCTTTCCGGAAAATGCTTGGCTCTAATGAGACTTGTCGTAAGAGCTGATGAGCTAATTGACCGTTTCTAGGTCCGAACCGTAACTGCCTGTGGTTAGGATGTTGAAAGGGCATGTTGTGGCCATACCCCCTCCTCCCCCCTCCAGCTTCCCCTCATGTAAGGCGGATGGTCTTACTAGCATAAAAAATTACATATCTGTGACGTAATTTAGTTCAATAACAAATAACACTTCGCTACACTTGTGATATTTTCTGTTATGATTTCGCAATTGTTGGGTACATATTGAGGATTATAACTCTTGGGAATCACGAGAATGTATTGTTTGGTAATTTTTTTTTTGCACTTGGCTGTGATTATGTGCACTTTAAGAGAGCTAGAAATTCTTCTGTAATCAGAACCCTTGACAAAAAAATTATCATGGGCCCTTTAGGATCATGAATATATATGTTGGTCAAAAGTATTTTTTTTACTTTTCGGTTAAGATGCGCACTTTAAGGGTGCAGAAATTCATTTCTAAGCAGAACCATTTTAGCAAAAATGATCATGTGCTCATGGGGATCATGAAAATATAGGTTTTGCTGAAAAGTATTTTGTGTACTTTGCGGTTAAGATGAGTACTTTAAGGGATGGTCGGACCTGGGAAGTGACAATTTCTAAGCCAATCTTGTTAAGTCTCTAATGTTCCAGCCATGTTTTGTCGTCCTAGCACATCTGGAAGTAGCCTACATTAAATTGCGGCCACCGGAATTCTGGATCCCCCTCCAACTCCCCCAGAGTGACCGAATCCGGTCCGGTTCTGTCACTGATGTATCTAGGCCTTACGCTTGTTCTTCCCACCAAGGGTTATCCCAATCGCTGTATTCGAAGCGTGTCACAAAATTTCCGCCCCCCCCCCCCGGCTCCCCCACATTGATCGGATCCCGCCCGAACTTGAAATGGGACATCTGAGACATGAGTTCTTTCCGAATATCAAGCTTCACTGAGATCCGATCACCCGTTCAAAAGTTAGGCATACCTGAAGATTCTGGATTCCCCCTCCCTCCACTCACCCCACGGTGGTCAAATCGGAGAAACGGCTGTTCTTAGAGGACCTGTCTTACCTATAATACTAACGCAACCTACTTCCATAATCACTCCATATATTTCTAAGCCCGGAGACCCCAACTTTGTACGGTACATTCTAGCCCCTCTAATAAAACCATGCTGATTTTCTCACTTGCTGTGTCTTGCTGCCTTCGATGTGGATCACGCTGTCGACGGTTGTCTGCGACAAGTTTTTCCATCAGGAAAACCGGTTATGTAAATTTTTTCCCTGTCTTCGCTACAAGTCAACGGGTCTCGGAAAAGGCTTAAAACAGCAAAAGCCGTGGGCTATTTGTTGGAAGAACAGCCTAGTTTTAAAGTATTAAAATATTTTAAAATACTTTAAGTTGAAGAGTAAATAGTGCGAGGGGTCCTTTAAGTTAAAATTGTGGAGTCGCTAACTGCTTGCCAAGTTTCATCGTCCCAGCACATGTGTAAGCATCTTCAGTCGGGATCACGGTAATTCTGGAACCCTCCCTCCAACTCCCCCCACAGTGCTCGGATCCAGTCCGGTCTTTTAACTATGTATCTACGGCTTGTGCTTGTTCTTCCCACCAAGTTTAATCCCGATCCGTCCACTCTGAAGATGTCACGCGATTTCCGGTCCCCCCTCCAACTCCCCCCAAAGTCATCCGATCTATCACAGGCTTGAACTGTGACATCTGAGACACGAGGTCTCTCCAAGTATAAAAGCTTCATTAAGATCCGATTCCCCGTTCAAAATTTGTAAATACGTCAATATTCCGGATTTCCCCTCCCTCCACTCCCCCCCCCCTTCCGACCACCGGGTCGGATCTTCCGACCACCGGGTTCGATTTCAAGGTTAGTTTGGTCGGGTCTTTAATATGCCTGCCAAGTTTCATCGTCCTAGCACATGTGTAAGCACCTTAAGTCGGGATCACCGGAATTCCGGAACCCGCCCTCCAACTCCCACCACAGTGCTCGGATCCGGTTCGATCTTGTCAACTATGTATCTAGGGCTTGTGCTTGTACTTCCCACCAAGTTCATCCCGATCCGTCCACTATGAACATGTCACACGATTTCCGGTTCCACCCTCCAACTCCCCCCCCCCAAAGTCACCGGATCCATTCCGGACTTGAAGGGAGACATCTGAGACAAGAGGTCTTTCCAAATATCAAGTTTCATTAAGATCCGATCACCTGTTCGAAAGTTATGCATGCTGCTAAATTCCGGATTCCGCGGTCTCCCCTCCCCCCCCCCCCCTCCATGGTCGGATCGGGCAGATGACTATTCTCAATTTGGTTTGGTTTGGTCCCTGCTATACCTGCAAGTTTCATCGTCCTAGCTCGTCTGGAAGTACCCTAACTTGAGGACAGTGGCATGACAGACAGACCGAAAAGTGATCGGTATATGGCACTTGAGCGGAGCTGCAAGTGCCATAAAAACGGTAGCTCTTTTTTCTGATGTTTTACTGTTGCATTCATCCTCTTTTTGATGCTTCTGATCAATCTGCCCCAAGCTATATTTACTAGTTTTCACCCTTATTTACATGGGACGGTATCGTAACCTTCTTAATTACTCCCCTGTGACTCAGTCGCTTTCTGATACCGCGTTCAATGATAAAGGCAGCGCCAGGTCAGAGGTTGATTTTGAAAATTGGGCGAATCGACGGATATTTTGGGTCTTGTGACGGGTAGGCGAACTTTCAGAAAAAGTGGGGTTTGTGACGGATTTTTTGGGCGAATCGACGGATTTTTTGGGTCTTGTGACGGGTAGGTTAACAGTCGGAAAAAGTGGGGGTTGTGACAGATTTTTTGGGTCTTATGACGGGTGGGCGAATCGACGGGTGGACGAATCGACGGATTTTAGAAGTGGGTGAATCGACGCTTCACTAAACCAAGGTTGGGCGAATCGACGGTATGCGAATCGACGGGTGGATGAATCGACGGGTGGGTGAATCGACGGGTGGGCGAATCAGCGGGTGGGCGAATCGACGGATATTTTGGGTCTTGTGACGGTTAGGCGAACTGTCGGAAAAAGTGGGGGATGTGACGTATTTTTTGGGTCTAATGACGGTTGGGCGAATCGACGGGTGGGCGAATAGACGGGTCCCCCTTTAGGATTCAAATTCGTGAGGGTCTGAAACACGTTAAAAGCTAGAACCTGTATGGTAGGGTAGGTATAGCTAAATTTTTCCGGAAAAAGGCAGATTAAAAAAATTTCGCCTGCGGCGCTTAGTAGAACTTGTTCTTGGATCAGTCGTTGAAAGCTTCGCTTTTTAGTAAAAGCTAAAATCAAAAGCCAAATATGTGAACTTTAATATACGAAATTACGACTCAACTGATGCATTACAGTTAGTTTTACCCCGGTTCTATTCTGTGCTGGCTGGGGGAAATGTGTCGGCACATTGTTGAGTCCGTCGGCACAAACCGGACGTCCCCCCCCAAAGGTAAAAGGCTAGTGACGCCCCTGGTGGAGGGATACCTATGACATCGCAAAAGTTGTCCGTCTGTCCGCACGATAACTCTCGAGGGGATTGAGATATTTTGATGAAACTTGGTGGGAGGATCCTTTGGGTCAAAGTCCAGGTCAAGTTCGAAGATGGGCTGTGTAGCCCTGTATTTGAGGGTGGGGGAGGGGTTTCAAATTAAGGGACAAACAAAATATTTTTAAACAGCTAATGTGATAGTCGATTATGGGGTAAGAAGGCATGCTGAGCACGATAGCAAAAACCATTTTCTCCATTTAGTGTGAAACTCTGCTTTGGTTATTCTGTGCTTTTTGGGATCCCAAAACGTAAGTGGAGGGATACCTATGACATCGCAAAAATGTCTGTCTGTCTGTGAGCACGACAACTCTCGAAGGGAATGAGATATTTTGATGAAGCTTGGTGTGAGGATTCATTGAGTCAAGGGTAAGGTCAAGTTCGTACATGGGCTATGTAGCTCTATATTTAGGGGTGGGGGAGGGGGTGCAAATTAAGGGACAAACAAAATATTTTTAAACAGCTAATGTGATAGTCGATTATGGGGTAAGAAGGCATGCTGAGCACGATAGCAAAAACCATTTTCTCGCTGGACAAGTAGTTCGTCCGGAATCCGGCAAAAAACGGAAAGTTGGTTAGAAGTAAAGGTTTTATTTGAAGTTGATTAAATGTTCGATTTAGGGGTAAAAAGACATGCTGAATACGATGGTGGAAACCATTTTCTCGTCGGACAACTAGTTCGCCCGGAATCCGGCCAAAACCGGAAAATTTGTTAAAAGCGAAAGTTCGATTTGATGACAGATTAAGGGGTAAGAAGAGAGGCTGAGTCTGTATATGGATGTCCGGCAATGAGATATTTTGGTATCTTAGATTCATTGGGTCAAGGGTAAAGTCAAGTTCGTAGATGGGCTTTGTAGCTTTACATTTAGGGGTGGGGGAGGTGGTTTAAAATTAAGGGGCAAAAACAAATATTTTAAAAGGTAATGAGATAGTTGAAATTAGGGGTAAAGAGACATGCTGAATCCGAATATGAAAACTATTTTCTTCCCGGACAACGTAATCCGGCGAAAACAGGAATCAAAATTTGTCGACCAATTTTTGGCTATAAGATGTTTGGGATCCCATCGAAACCTTAGGTCTTGTTTAAGCATGCTGTCAACTTGCTTATTCCATTTTAGATCCTGGGTGATGTGTATTCCAAGCATCTTGATATCATCAACCTGTTGGCACTTAGGAAGGGATGGGAAAAACTGTGGTTCAGTTTTTAAAAAATGTATAGTTAGGACGACAGATTTGTCCATGTTGACCACCATGTCATCCACAACAGCCTCCTCACAGATGTCGTCAATGATGACTTTTGCACTGTTCTTTATGTTCTTTCGGCAAACTTCCAGGAGCGACAGATCATCCACGTATTTCCATCTATCTGTGAAAGACAGAGCAAGCTCGTTGACCATAACTAAGAAAAGGAGCGGTCCCAACAGGGTACCTTGCGGAACCCCACAAAAAATTGGTAAACTATCAGAGAAAACTGTTTTATACGTAGTTTTGTGTGTTCGATTAGACCGAAACTGAGCAACCAGTCGAACTAGGAACGGTTGAATTTTGAATTTAATTAAAAGTTTGTTAATGAGCTTGCTATGGTTAATTAGGTCAAATGCTTTCTTTAGATCTATCGCTATTAAATTTATCCAAGTAATAGGGTTATCCAAATTCTTTAATATCCGATCTTATAAACTAACTAGATAATGTGCTGTTGACGTTTTTGGCAGGTTACCAAACTGCTTAGGGTCAACATGTTTAAGGATGTTTTCTTTCAACCAGGATGAAAGGAACTTCTCCTAAACTTTACTGAAAATAGGGGTCATAGTTGTCGTACCCCTGTAAAATCATTAGGGGAATCCTTTTTCGGAATAGGTGTAACATATCCGGTCTTCCAAACTGCGGGATAATCACCAGATACCGTTACTTCGTTAAAAATTTGAGAAAGTGGACCACTGATTTTTTCTGGAAATGCTTTAATAATCTCTATGGGTATACCTACTGGTGTTATACTGGTTTGCTTAAGTGTTTTCAATTTTTTAACTACATCATCTTCACTAATTTGGGGGAAATCGAACTCAGGTGCGGCATTTGGAATTTCTTCCCGGGGAAGGGGAGGGAGAGTCTGAACTATAGAAGGTAAGTGAGCATTTAATTTGTTTGCTGTTTCAAGTTCACTTTCATCAAGGTTGAAGTCAACACCTTTCTGAGCCTTTCCCATCATCTGTTTTACATCACTATACCATTTTCTGGGATTCGACTTGAGTAGGTGTTCTGTCCTTTTGGTATAGTGGTTGGCCGCGGCATTCCTCGTAATCTTACGAATTTGTTTTTTAATCGTTTTGCTTGGTCATTCTGCCATCTTCGGCAGAATACCATCTTCGCCATTAGCCTGGCGAAGACTGGATCTGGCGAAGACAAGACCCAATTGTCTGGATCAAATATCAGATTTTTGGGATCCCATCGAAACCTTTGGTCTTGTTTTTTCTTAATGATCAGTAGGCTACTTCTTTTTCGCAAATGGTCAAACTGAAGCACACTAACAACTTCCAGCTAAATGCCTCGAATTTTCTGGATTCGTCGTGAGCGAAGACAGACGGACAGATCCATGCCAAGTGGCCTTTAATTTGGTTTTGGATCCGAAAAGACTTATTCTGATCATGCAGGATTTAAAAAAAATTTGCCGGCGGCGGCTTTTGTAGTAGCTCGCGTCATTTCATTCGTGCTTTAGGCTTGGAATTTCAAGGCCTGGGTCACATTAAAATCTAGACTTTGTGGGGGGGGGGGAAGTAGTGTTTTGCCCGAAAAAAGTCATAGCCTACTTAAAACATGTCACATGCAGCGATCATTTTCATTCTGTCTGACATGCAGTCATTAGGAACTGCTGTGGGGCGGGTCATTACGTAAGGGAATCCCTGTTGTTACAAATGACGTTCACCGTAAAGTTTCTTTAAATTCGCACATTTTCCAGCATGCGGTGCTGCGTTTCTTGGCTATTGTTTTTAACTGGTATGATTTTTGAGACTTGCCGGACATCTGTCTTATATTTTAAGGTAGTCACCTCCCACGCCTAAGCCCTTCAAACCGCCCCTAAGCTCGTAGATAAGACTAGGCTTCTTCCGTCTTCAACGCTTGCAGGTATCGCATGTTTTATTACTACATTTGCGATAAAAAGCTGAAATGGGAGGCAGGGCACCTGCCTCCCCCCCCCCCCTTGAGTTTTGGCTAGCGACGCCCCTGACGACAAGTCCGTAAGAATAAGTTCATTTGATCAAATGGATTATTCGGAAACAGCGAAGTAACTAACTAGATATATATATATATATTTCGCTTTTATTCTTCTCGAACTATCATGGTAAGAACCAAATTTGACGAAATCGTCAATATATACAAATGTAAACACTAATAAAGATTAAACAATTTCACGAAAGACGGTACAAACGCCTTTTCATACCGTACATGGTCGCATTTTACCTCTTGGAGTTCTGGGATTGCCACTGAGGCCGCTCTTGCAGGTCGTTCACGAGCAGTCACAAATGGTGGAGGAAGTACATACCTATGGATAGGGTGATCAAGCATTTTCTTACCAGAAGCCATGCACAGTTTCAACCTACGGGACTCAAGGGACTCGAGTTTAAATTTCTGGAGGAGCTCGTTATAACGAATTTTGGGGATCTTAACATAATCAGTAGGACACGCTTCTGTATTTTTTCGATCCGATAAGCCTGGTCCTCAGTAAAAATGCCAAGCTTCCACCAGGTATTCTAGCACCGAACGTATAAAAGAAACATAAAAACGGAGCAGATCTTGTTAAGGGAACCTATTTTTAGCGAGTAATTTTAGGCATGTCAAAACTTTACCATTTCATTCGTTTGGGGCTCCCATTTTAAATCATTTGCTATAATTAAACCGCGGAGTTTTATTTGGTTTACACGCAAAGTATCTGGAATAGGAGGGTCAAAAATTGGACTGACTTCTTTTCATTAACAACCATGCCTGAATTTCAAACTTCGGCTTGTATCTGCGAAGTTATATTGGCCGCTTCACCACTTAGTCCTTTCCCACACATTTCAATAAGAGACAGACCGTCGACGTATTTACATCTTTTCGGTCTATCGGAAGCTATACTGTTAATCATTACATAAATCAATTCTGCATCTGTTTTGGGTATGGGTGTTACATAGCCAACTTTCCAAATAGCTGGGTACTCTAAAGTTGAAGAAACAGCATTGTAAATATGTGTAAGGGGTTTAACAAGTTTATCCGGAAACGCTTTAATTAAATCAACAGGGATGTCTACTGGTGTCACACAATACTGCGTCTCAATCGTTTTAGTTTGACTAGTACCTCACTTTCTGTAATTTTCGGTAATTCCTTATCATTATCATTATCAGGAACCCGATCGACAGTATTTAATTTTGGTAGGGATTGTACAATTTTTGCAAGGTGGATGTTTAGGTCAATAGCCATTTCACTCTTTGGCTTTACCAATTTATTTTCGTCTTGCCCCAAGTGGTAAACTATCAGCCCTCATTTGTGGAACAGATGATGTAAAATATTTTGAACATAGAGGTACAACGATGTAGAGGTACGACAAGTCCGTGAGAACAAGAGCATTTGATAAAATCGATTATTCGGAAACAGCGAAGTACAACGAAGTAACGCATTTTGATCAAGCCTTCAAGACTATTTAAGTGAATAAATGATGGATAACTAGACTGTCGTATCTCCGCCCTTCCGGCCAGAGCTGTCAGTTTGCGGAGGAGCCTGTGTGAAAACAAACAAGACCAAAGGATTCGATGGGATCCCAAAATTTTTCGTTCAGATCTATTCAGATATCCGATGCTGTCAAATATTCAGACATGGATTCAGCACATGATTCTCCCTATAGCCTACGTCGTATCTCCTTCCTTCCTTACTTCTGCCCAACTTCCGGTTTCGGCCGGATTCCGGACAAACTACTTGTCTGACAAAAAACTAAATTTCAGAAACGAATTCAGCATGTCTCCCTACCCCTACATCCAACCTCTAATCGACTTCAGATTAAACTTTTACTTTTAACAAATTTTCCGGTTTCAGTCAGATTCCGAGCGATCTATACGTCCGGTCATGATTTTCATATACGAATTCAGCATGTCTTCTTACCCGCAAATCGAACATCTTATAAAATTTAAATAAAACTTATACTTTTAACAAATTATCCGGTTTTGGCCGGATTCCGGCCGAACTAATTGTCGGGCGATAAAATATCTTTCATATTCGGAATCAGCACATCTGCTTGCCCCTAAATCGAACCTCTAATCAACTTCACATTAAACCTTTACTTTTCACAAATTTTCCGGTTTTTGCCGGATTCCGGGTGAACTATTTGTCCGGCGAGAAAATAAATTTCCTATTCGAATTTAGCATGTCTTCTTACCCTTAAATAAACTATCTAAATAGCTTTCAAAAAATATCTTTTTTGCCCCTTAATTTGAAACCCCTCACCCATACTCAAATATAGGGCTACAGAGCCCATCTTCGAACTTGACCTGTTCTTTGACCCAAAGGATCCTCCCACCAAGTTTCATCAACATATCTCAATCCCTTCGAGAGTTATCGTGCGGACAGACGGACAACTTTTGCGATGACATAGGCAGAGGCGTTACTAGTCAAAATGTTCGGGGGGGGGGGGGACGAGGCATTTACCGACTGGCTGGTAAATTTTACCGACTATTTTTGCAGAAAAAACGACTGTTTTCAACAACAAAAAACGACAGTTTTGAAAACAAGAGCTGTAAGCTCATATGGCACTTGCATGTGTCAAGATGATTTGATTGATCAAAAGTAAGTTTCGACTTTGCGGTTGAAATGCGCGCTCTAAGGGCAAAACCCTTGAGGCAAAACTGCTAATGGGCTGATGGGCATCACGAAAATGCATATATTGCTTAAAAGTATTTTTTTTTACTTTGCGGTCAAGATTGGTACTTTAAGGAATAATCGGATTTGGGAAGTAGCAATCTCCAATATTCCAGCGAAGTTTCATAGTCCTAGCACATCTGGAAGTACATTAACGAGCGATCACCGGAATCCCAGACCCCCCTCCCCCTCCTCCAACTCCACCCACAATAACCGAAGCCAATCCGGTTCTGTAAATGATTAATCCAGAGCATCTGTTTGTCATTCCCACGAAGTTCGATCCAGATCACACCAGTCTAAGCGGGTCAAGTATTTTCCGCCCTCCCCCCAATAATTGCCGGATTCGGTCCGGAAATGAAAAAGGTCACAAGAGAAAAATGTCCTCTGTTTAATTATTAAATTTCACTCGAATCCGATCACCCGTTCCAAAGTTACGCATGACTCAAAATTCCGGATTCCTCTCCCTCAACTCCCCCCCCCCCAAGATTATCATATCGAGGATTTTTTTTTTTATTCCAAGTCAGTTTGACCGGGTCCCTGATATGCCTTCCAAGTTTCGCCGTGAAAATCCCCCAAAAAACGGAATTCCGGGAAACCACCTCCCCCCCCCCTCAAGTGTCCAGATCCAGTCAAATTATGTAAAAGATTTACATGGACCAGATGTTTGTTCTTCTCAGCAAGTTTCACTCCGATACCATCATTCTAACCGTTTCTCGAGATTTCCGGTCCACCCACAACCCCACCCCAGCTCCCCCGCGGTGCAAATAGCCAATCCGATTCAGCAAATGACTTACCTAGAGCATCTGTTTGTTCTTCCCACAAAGTTCCATCCCGATCCCTCCATTCTAAACGGGTCACGTATTTTCCGCCCCCCCCCCCAATAGTTGCCGGATTTGGTCCGGATATTAAAAAAAATCATCGGAGAAATGTCCTCTGTTGAATTCTTAGATTTCACTCGAATCTGATCACCCATTCCAAAATTACGCATGACTGAAAATTTCGGATTCCCCTCCCTCCACTCCCCCCACCATTATCTGATCGACAATTTTTTTATTTTGAAGTCAGTTTGATTGGGTCCCTGATATGCCTGCCAAGTTTCGTCGTGAAAATCCCCAAAACCACCATCACCGGAATTCCGGGACCCCCCCCCCCCCCCCCATAAGTGTCCGGATCCAGTACAATGGTCTAAAGGACTTATCTAGAGCAGATGCTTGTTCTTCCCAGCAAGTTTCACTCCGATCCCTCCATTCTAACCGTTTCTTGAAATTTCCGGTCTCCCCCCCCCAACTCCCCCCTGGCTACCGAATCCGGTCAAGACTTTAAACGGGACATTACAGATATATATTCTGTTCAGTTATGAAGTTTCATTACAATCCGATCATCCGTTCGAAAGTTACACACTACTCAATTTCCCGGATTCCCCTGCGGATTCCCCTCCCTCCACTCCCCCACCATTATCTGATCGACAAAATTTTTATTTTGAAGTCAGTTTGATTGGGTCCCTGATACGCCTGCCAAGTTTCATTGTCCTAGCTCATCTGGAAGTACCCTCACTCGAAAAAGTGTGACAAAATGCCCTATATTTTAAAGTTTCCAGCGCCCCAACTCCCCCGCATATGGTCGGATCGGGAAACTTATTATTTCCAGGTTACTTTGGTCAGGTCCCTGATATTCCTGCCAAATTTCATTGTCCTAGCTCATCTGGAAGTACCCTAACTCGAAAAAGTGTGACAAAATGCCCTAAATTTTCAAGTTTCGAGCGCCCCCACTCCCCCGCATATGATCGGATCGGGAAACTGATTATTTCCAGGTTCGTTTGGTTGGGTCCCTGATATTCCTGCCAAGTTTCATTGTCCTAGCTCATCTAGAAGTACCCTAACTCGGACAAAAAGTGACAAAATGCCCTAAATTTTCAAGTTTCCAGCGCCCCGCACTCCCCCGCATATGGTCTGATCGGGAAACTGATTATTTCCAGGTTAGTTTGGTCGGGTCCCTGATATGCCTGCCAAGTTTCATTGTCCTAGCACATCTGGAAGTACCCAAACTCGGATAAGTGGGACAAAAAACTCGGACCGACCGACAGACGGAATTGTGATCGGTATGTGGCACTTGAGCCAGAGGCTGCAAGGGCCATAAAAATCGGATGATTTTCAGAAAAACGACTGTTTTGACGAAAAAACGACTAGTTTTCAGAAAAAAACACTGTTTTCATGAAAATCAACTGTTTCGAAGAAAAATCGCGGCGCTTCGCGCCGACTCGGTATTTTTTACCGACAACATTGGGGGGGGGGGGGGGCGTCCCCCCCTCCCCCCCAGTCGTGACGCCCCTGGTCATAGGTATCCCTCCACTTACGTTTTGTGATCCCAAAAAGGGAGTTGACCATTTAAACAAATCAAAACACGAAAACAACGAATTTTTAATGAGTTGTTAAATGAAGAAGATTTAAGAAAATTTGATGTGATTGAAGATGAGAAGGAAGATAATTTAAAAAAAATACGGGAAAATACGGGTAAGAGAAGAAGTTAGGACTGTATAAAAATGGAAAGTAGAGACAGAGGTTTTAAAGACAACCAAATTAGCTCGCTAGCAAGTTCTGTCTAATAAACTTTACTTACTTACTTACAGAGGATAGTGTAGGTGATGCTAGTCAGGTCGTCAGGTAGTCAGGTCGATCAACATAAATTAATAAAAAAAAAAAAGTTTTAAGACCGTTGGCGTCACTGACGGTAAGTGGAAGCGCAGTCACAGGGCTAATTCATTCTGGACGTGAATGAGGTAAAAACTACGTACTACGCTGCAAAAAACAAAACAGAAAAACACGAAACAATAACACGGATGGACGATCAGAAGAATTTTTTTTTAGAAAATCCTTAAAATAGCAGGATCTCTAAAAGTTCTCGTCCAACAAACTCTGCCCTCTTTACACCACCTAAAATTCATTCCCTTCTTCAGTAACTAAGTAATTAATGAAGGCAATAATCCAACCAAAGGCACAAATATTTTGTAACCAGACAATTTAACTGTTAACCTGATACGTGAGGGAATCAGTGGTCATGGCAGATAAATGGGTTAGAGTTGCTTAACTTAAACTGAGGGGTCTCTAATTCCTACCTCTCTGACAAGGCTTCCTCAAGAGCTTCTTCTGCAACAGCTTCAACTGAGGACACACAAATTTCACTTGAATGAGTAAGCAACTGAGAAGTTTCATCCTTTTCTATAACATGTTCATCTTCTTCTTTCCTCAATTTAGGGAGGGGTTCACCACTGCTCATTTTCCATTGGCATGAGAAACTGGAAGATAATGACCAGTTTAGAGTAGGCCAAAAGTAAGTACACGCTGTGTACATGCTAGCAGGTTCATATCAAACAGGTTAACACCAAACAATAATCAACAACAAGAACCCTAATAATAATTTTCTGGCTTAATCATTTCAAAATGCAAGGTGTGAGGATACATTTAGTATAAACAGATATTTTTTATATTATAAACAAGCTACGGACTGAGTATCGCCTTCAAAAAGACTCGGTGCATTGATATCCAAAACCAGTAGTACGCAATTTCTAACTTTATTGATTGGCTAGGATTGCTCAAAATGAGATTCTCCTAATCAATCAATCAAATTTATTTCCAAATAGCTTAAAGCTATACACTTACAAGATATGACCAGAAATAAACGATGGGATGGGATGGAACTGGGATGGGATGAACGGGATGAAACTATGTAAAAATTGGGCAGAAAGACTAGCAGGATATGGAGAAATCTGATTTCGGACCGACGCACGGACGACGGGAGTTCAGAGGGGAATAGACCCATCTGGAGACAACACAATATCTTTGCTCCAAATTTTTTTGTAAGAATATTTCCGCGGTCAGTTAATTTAAGGACGTCCAGTTTAATAAGAACATCTTCACACGAAATGCTATGTGATCACCCAGAATGATTCTCACTGCTCTCTTTTGGACATTCTCGAGGCGATCAGAGAGTTCTGCAGAAAGAGGTGAAGCATGTTCTAAATTAGGACGGATATAAGTTTTAAAATAAAAGAGGAGGCATGTAGTGTCCAAACCGAAAGACTTTAGGGTAGAGAGGGATTTAATTAGAAAGTTTATTTTACGGATAATATTATCAACATGAGAATTCCATTTCAGATCGTCATCATTATAACTAATGTTCCTAGGCTATCAACTTCTCCATCTGTCTCCTGACACATTGGTAAGCAAGCAGCTCAATTCTTTAGAGAAGAAGTGAGTGAATTCTTTAGAGAAGAATTTCTTTAGTCAAGAGATTCGAATGCATCCAAAGCTTCTATCTCTCTTGGATCGTTCATCGTCAAATCAACAGACTCTCTAAGGTGGCTCGGCTTCGGCATAACATTCAAATCTTCATTGTCAAAATTTTGCTCTTCGGTTGTTCAAGAAGTTTATAAATCAATCCGTAGCGCCTATGGGGCATCGTCCCCAACCGGGGCGCTATAATCGTAAAGCTTTGGGAAATTTGTACAGCACCTTCTGCGCTCTTTCTAAACTATTTTGTCCTGGTGTCATTTATGTTCTGCGAAAGAAGGAGATTAAAAAGATGAGATCATGTTATTTTAAATATGCAAAGCACCTGCTACCAGGGGCGTCACAACAGGGGGGGGACGCCCCCCCCCCCCCAATGCTGTCGGCCAGTCGGTAAAAAATAATCGATTCGGCGCGAAGCGCCGCGATTTTTCGTAAAAACAGTTGATATTTTTCATGAAAACAGTCGGTTTTTCTGAAAACTGGTCGATTTTTCGTCAAAATCGTCGTTTTTTTCTGAAAATCAGTGGGTTTTTCTGAAAATCAGTCGATTTTTTTCGAAACTGTCATTTTTTGTTGTTGAAAACAGTCGTTTTTTCTGCAGAAACAGTCGGTAAAAATTACCAGCCAGTCGGTAAATGCCTCGACCCCCCCCCCCCCAAACATTTTGGCTAGTGACGCCTCTGCCTGCTACACCTGTCGAAACTATATCATAACCATACATTAACAGAGAAGTTCAAAATTCAAGATGCAAGTGTTACCCTTTTGGATGTTTCCTCATCGCTTTCAAAAATCATGGACAACAGGGCTCAACCAGCGCACGACGTTATCCACTGCTTCCTGGCCGAAGATTGAAAACAGTGCCTTTTTCTGTGTGTTTATGTGTTTTATATATTTTCTTCGTTTACTCCGCTTTTTCAAAATGGCGGGTCATAAATAAATTACTTACTTACTTACTTACTCTACAGGATAAATCCTTACTTTGCTCCAAGCTGCAATTTAAGATAATTTAAGGTGAGGCCAGTCAGTGTTGCTTATTTCTGGAACTTTTGGACAGGCAGACCAAAGGTTGGGTTCTGATCTTTTAGAAAATACACATAGGTTAAATCAATTGGTACTCAGTCATGCATGTAACTGGGACATGACTGCAGAAAGTGGAAGGATACCCTATTTTACTTTGATGTTTAGCTTCTGACAAAGAACAGCAAAAATATACTATGCTACAGTAGACTACAAAAATGGATGATTCTAATGTCACTTCCAGGATTTCACAAATTCTTTTGTATATTATATTTAGTGGGCAGTTGGGTTCCAGCAGCCCGGCAAAAGTATGATAGCCTTCTCTTGTTCAAGGAAACATTGATATTGCAAAATAGTGATTTGTGGTGGACTGTAGCCTACTGACCCTGCCTTTTAGAGCTGATTTATACGCATTTGCTTGACATCAAAATCCGAGTCATCCAAATTTAAGATATGGTACAAGTTTAAACAAGGGCTTTGTATGACTCTGGGATAATCAGAAGTTCATGGGTGGGTGATTTCAAAATAGCTGGTGGCAGACAAATCCAAGAGAAGGATATGTAGCTGGCCTACAAATAAAAAGTATAAAAAAAACAAGCATGTTACAGTATATTTTTCATTTAATATGTGCTAGTTATTATGTATTTCTATTAATTTTGCTTACTTACAATTTGCTGCTCATGGCTGTCTAAAAGACGAAACAGAGGCAAACACAGACCAAAAAAGCCAACTATTTGATGAAACCAGACTATTTTTTTATGGAATTAAACGTTTTTAGCAAGTATTCTGAAGTAGGCTACCGTACTGTAAAACTGTAAATGTCTTCTGTTATGCTTTTAGTATTTTCTTAGGGTGACGGTACCCCAGTAGCAGACATTCAAATAAGCATATCTCTACTGTACAACTACAATATTCAAACTAAACCTCTTATTCCACCAGAATGGTCCAGTCCCAGTCCCCAGTCCAAGTGTTATTTGATCCTGATTCTATGCAATTTCAGATCACTGACCAATAAAGTAGACGAGCTAGAACTTGTCTTACGCATCAACTCAATACCACTAGCAATAATTACTGGATGTTGGGATATTACAACAGAAACAGGCGCTATAAAAGGCTATCAGAACTTCTTCAATACCAGGCGTGACAGAAACGACACACGACGCGGAGGCGGAGTAGGCATCTATTGCCGTGAAGACTTGCCATGAAGACAACTTAGAGCGTGTTCCATCCTACTTACCGTAGTTACTAGGCATGACGTCACCAATTCTGCCTTTCTGTCGTCAAGGCTGGAACGATTTTTCTATTTTCCAGCAGAATATCATGCCAAGGGTGAATCCGACCAATCACGTGACAGAGATCCGTAGTTACTACGCTTACTACGCTCCCGAGCGTGGTAAGCAAATAGATACTATTAGTTACAATTTTGACAAGGCTGGAACGGTCAGCGAAGTAACTTTTCGTAAGGTTGGAACGGATTTAGTAACTAATAGTTACTATTGGTACGAGGGTGGAATACGCTCTTAGTAACCCCTCAGATTCGTGTCATGAAACAATCTGGCTGTGGTGCAGGCCGAGAGGATTACCAAGAACTTACTCGTGCATCATTCTGGCAGCGATATACTATCCTGAAGGTGGCCGCAACAGACGCGAATTAGTGACGTTTCTGCAGCACCAAGGTGACAACTTTCGGAAACAATTCAGTAATCCAACTTTCGTCGTAGCCGAAGACTTTAACTTAACCGACAAAAACTGGATTTCACGTGTGTTGGATCTGAAAGAAGTGGTTGATGTTCCCACTCACGAAAGCGGAAGCATACTATACCTCATACTATCGAATCTTGAGGTGTTCTACGAACCACCAGTTTCCCTAGGACCACTCGCTAAGTCAGACCACAACGTTCTCTGGTGGAAACCAAAGAGCAGAAATTATATACCGAAACCAAAAAAAGGCTAAATAGTTTACAGACCCCTCAGTGACCCCAAGCATTTGGCAGGTGGGTCGCTAACTTCGACTTCGATCCAGTCTGTGCTATAACAATTATCGATGAAAAAGTCGAGACATTTTACTCGATTCTGCAGCAAATGTACCACGATTTTTTTCCAGTTAAAGAACGCACGATTTGTGAGACGGATAAGCCGTGGTTAGATACCAATATAAAAACCATGATCAAAGAACGATGTAAACTCCATGCCGCAGGAGACACACCAAATGCGAACAGGATGAGAAACAAAGTCGTCTTAGCCCTCCGAGCTTCCCGAAAAAGATATGTACGGTAAAAAGTAGCCCCGCTCCTTAAGTCAGATTCTCACAACTGGCATGATGCAGTAAAACGGCTTAGTGGGAAAAACAAAGGAAACGAAGTATGAGTCAACAACCCGGACGGTAGTCTAATCAAAGCCTCGGAAGTTAATGAATTTTCTACTTAGATTTGTACTACTCACCCAACCGTAAGTGATGAACAAATGTGTGACACCATTAACAACAGTAGGCTAGCACAGACGAAATCGTAGAGGTTTCAGAACTGGCAGTTCACCATGCAATCGGACAGATACGTAACAACTGTGCCTCATACCCAGGTGAACTCCCTGTGACATTACTGAAAGAGTACTCACCTTTCTTAGCCAAGCCAATCGCATCAGTGATAAACCAGTGTTTCTCAGAACAATCATTTCCGAAGATGTGGAAAGCTGCGTAGAAAGTCAAGACACCCCAGTCCTGTGATCAACTGAGACCCATATCGATAACCCCCAACTTAGCAAAAGTAGCTGAGGGTTTTATCAACCGTTCTCTGTTACAGCAAACTGCTCCTGCAATAGATCCGTACCAATATGGTTGCATACATACAAGATAGCAGCACGGCAATATACCTGGTGCGAATGTACCATTTAATCGTCAAGTGGTTTGACACTTCTAATAGTATTGCTGACTTACTATTGGCGGACTACCGAAAAGCATTCGACCTTATCAAACACCTGACCGCACTAACGAATCTGAAAAAGATGCGAGCTAAAAAACAAATATTACTAGTGAGAGAATTTTTACAGGGGAGACGGCAATCAGTCTACCCTTTGTTTGCAGATGATACCTGCTCTGAGTGGTCAGAACTAATCTGCGGCTGTCCCCAAGGAACGAAATTAGCTGCTCTTTAATTCCTTGCCGTCATCAACCCAATCCTAGTAGAATTTGAAGAGCGTTTAAAGTTTGTTGATGACTTGTCTGCACTTCTCAAATATATAGTCGAAAATGCAGTAGCAAAGCAACAGTTTGACCCGACTCTCTTCACAGATTTCATCAACCAGTGTAAATCGAATAGTCTACAAGTGAACGAACAGAAATCGAAAGTTTTACGATTCAATCCACTCAAGCGAGATATCACAATCCCAGATGTGCCGTTTCCAATTGTTCCCTCTGCAACAATCCTAGGCGTAACATTTACAAGTGACTGCTCGTTTAAGCTGCATGTGGACAATACTGTACGCAAAGGTCACTATTCAATCCAGAGTTTAACAAGTATGCGCAGGTTCGGCTTCTCAGATCGTCAGCCCCTGCAGGCGTATACAACCTACATCAGGCCTATCCTCGAGTATTGCTGTCCCGTGTGGGGTCCCCAAACTCAGAACACAGCTTACATATCAGCAGAACTAGAAGATGTTCAAAAACGCGCTACTAAGATAATACTCGGACCCCGTTTCAGCAACTACGAAAGTACCCTTGAGCTCTAGAACTTGCCCACCTTATTCGATCGAAGACATTGAGCTAATAATGAAATCCGGGAAAACGCTATTAGCAAACGAGAAGCACCGATCCATACTTCCACCATCCGCATCGATCAGCAGACTTACTAGAAATTACAACAGACTAGAACCAGTCAAGTGCTGTACGAACAGATACGCAAACTCCTTTGTGCCATATTTCGTAAGTGTATTTAACAAGTTACCTTTTTGTGATTGTAAAAGTAGCATAATTTAGCATTCTCTTTTGAGTGCTACGATAGCTATTTAATTAAACGAATACGGATACGAATACGAAATTATTCAGTCCATTTTCTACCCACCATTTTAACTATGTCTGATTTGAGATTACTATATTGCTTTTTAACTCATGCATTATCTTATTTACGGTCGACAATCCTACCGGTTATTTCTGACAATACCTTTCTTAATTTTACGGCAAAGAATTCATGCAAAAAATAAAACAGATTGAACTGAACTGCACATGACCCAATTGCCATTGTAACACTAGTAAATTGTGAATAGTGTAAGTGACTAAATTTCATGAAACCAAAACTGTATTTAAATCATACAAAATATTATGTAAATTATCAAAAAAGTTATGTACTCGCACATAACTCTGTTGACATTTCCAATGCTACTTTTGGATCGACAAATTTTTGGAAAGTTAAGTGAATTGACTTTTAAAAAAATAATTTGGTTGTCAGCTACAGACAGTCTATACCACTGCTACAGTTTCCGACCTTAGAGGTTTATCCTGATCTGGCCACTGTCGTAGTTTCCTGCCTGGGAGGTTTCTTCTGATCTGGCTGCCAAATAATCTCCTGAATCTGAGGTTTGTCCCAGTATCTCCATAACCTGCTATCTGTGGGGTTTTTGCCAATCTGGCTGCTTTAATATTCTCCTGAGCAGGGTATTTGCCTCAAATTTGCAGTGATATGATAAATGTTCCTTGAGCCCAAGCTGATGAAGCATCGTAGCTGACGCATCCAGAGGCGTTACTATCCAAAATGTTTGGGGAGGGGGCCAAGGAATTTACCGACTGGCTGGTAAATTTTACCTACTGTTTTTGCAGATAAAACAACTGTTTTCAAGAAAAAAATTACAGTTTCGAAATTCAACTGATTTTCAGAAAAAAACGACTGTTTTGACAAAATCGATTGATTTTCAGAAAAATCGACTGTTTAATTGAAAAAAAAATCAGCTGTTTTGGCGAAAAATTGCGGCGCTTCGCGCAAAATCGGTTATTTTTTAGTGACTGGCCGACAACATTGGGGGGCGTCACCCCCTCTCCCTCCCGGTCGCGACGCCCCTGGACGTATCCGTTGTATACATTATTTGAATAAGTGATATGATCCCCTAGGTCTGCCAAATAAACCTCCCAAAAGTAAAGGTTTGGCAGTTCTTGTGATCTGAGATCAAAAGACTGATCAGATGACTGCAAAAATCGAGGCAAAACTCCTGCTTAGGATAAATCTAGTGCAGCCAGATTGGCAGAAACCCCACCGATAGCAGGTTATGTGTTATGTAGATACACGAAACCTTATCCTACTATTTGCACTACCCACATGAATAAAATATAAGCCTGCAATTCTCACTGTTTCTTTTCAGCCTTTGCTCTTACCAAATGAGCGAAATTGGGCCTTGATTGAAAGGTCTAATTACTCTCTGCAACCTCATATTTTTCTTTCTTTGTTGAGCAAAGTTGTAACCTTGCCAAATGCCTTTCTTCTAAACACCTGCTTACCACGGCCAAACTTTTTTTTTCGACATCTTCCATTTTCAATTTTCTAGCAATGTAAAATGGATACATGAGACTTAATTTAATAATCTGATGTATCCGATTTGCATTGTCAAGATATGTATTGCAGTCTGGTCGCAGTCAGCCTTGGCTGAAGGAATATCTTCAATTTAACTTTGAGCCTTTCGTCGAATTATTTATACTACCAGGTTAACCCAAATAGCTTGAGCGTCACCATTTGTGCAAGCATTTTCCATTACATTTATTTGGAACTTTTTGGCTTTGTTTTGCACCAGGTAGGCTAATTCTTCAAAGAAGAAACAGAAGCAAGTGTATGACATTTGACATTAACTAATTCGCTCAGAACAGAAGTACTTTCAAGTTTCCCTTGTGTTGTCTTTATTTACACAAGTTTACTAGGGTGGCACAAATAGCAAGAAAGTTATCATGTATTGGGGCAAATCTCATATTCGGGAGATTACTGTTACTTGGCAGCCAGAAAAGAGGAAACCTACCATGTAGGAAGCTACAACAGTGGCAAGAATCAGGAAAACCTCCAAGGTAGGAAATGGCCACAGTGGTACCGCAGTGGTTTGATTGATTGATTGATTGACTCAGTCATACACAAATCCTGAATTTTTGGGCATGGTGCCCCACCGTCTGGGCATGCCTGCACATAAGGGCATGGTGCCCATATGTTGGGGCACCCTGCCCTGGAGCATGGGCATGGTACCTCAGTGAAATTTGGTTAAACTTAGACTGGCTACATACCTAAATAGGGTCTTCTTCCTGTCCTAGATCAAAAGGTACCTGAGTTTACTTTCTATCCAACCTCATTTTCCAGTTTTCAAAATGTTAGAGCACTTCCAAGATACATAGAGTTTTATGGAGGCAACTTCTTTCCTAGTGGGTTTACTCTATCATTTCCAGGTAGTTGCCACTAGGCTACTCAATCCTTTCCCAGGTTGTCACCGCTAGGTTACTCTATCCTCCTCAGGTAGTCTTCTGGGTAGAATAGATGTGGTAAGCTTTTAAATTTTCTTCCTTTAGGAATTAAATTCCCTTCCCTTCCAAATTCATTTAGATTGTTTGCCTTTTATTGTATTTCTTTTGAGTGTAGTGAGTTTCGATAACAATTGTTAACATAGTACAAAAAAAATCCCTCAAAATAAATACAATAAAAGGCAAACAATCCAAAGGAAATATTTGCTCCAGTGAACAGATTGAAAAGCTTGCCTCATCCATGGTACCTAGCAGCAATTTTCTGAAAAAGGATATAGTAAACCCACTAGAACAGAAGTGGCCTCCAAAAAACTCTATGTACAGTATCTTGGAAGTGCTCTAACATTGTGAAACTTGGAAAATGAGGATGGATAGAAAGTAAAATCAGGTATCTTTTGATCTAGGACAGGAAGAAGACCCTATTTAGGTTTGTAGCCAGTCTCAGTTTATCCAAATTTCACAGGGCATGGTGCCCCAACATAAGGGCACCATCAGTCAACCACAAACCCCTGATTTTTGGATACCCTATGCCAAACGCTGGATATGTCTAACGTTTGGCATACCCTATGCCTAACACTGGATACACTAATAGTGTCACTATGCCAGGTGCTGGATACTGTAACCCAGTAAAATATTGATGATTTGAGTGAAGCTAAAAAATCAACCAATCAGAACCCCTTGAAATTGAGGTAGGTTAGTGCAGTCAACCACAAACCCCTGATTTTTGGATACCCTATGCAAAATGCTGGATATGTCTAGCGTTTGGCATACCCTATGCCTAACGCTGGATACACTATGCCAGGTGCTGGATATTGTAACCCAGTAAAATATTGATGATTTGAATGAAGCTAAAAAATCAACCAATCAGAACTCCTTTATATTGAGGTAGGTCAATGTTAGGTTACCAACAGGTATCCAGCATTTGGCATAGGGCTGGCATAGGGTATCCAGCGTTAGGCATAGGCTACGCGAAATGCTAGATATACCCAGCGTTTGGCATAGGGTATCCAAAAATCAGGGATTTGTGATAGACTGGGTCAGGGTTAGGTTACCAACAGGTATCCAGCGTTTGGCATAGGGACAGGATATCCAAAAATCAGGGATTTGTGGTAGACTGGGCACTGGGCACCAGCCACCATGCCCTGGCGTCCAGGCATGCCCAGAGGTTTGGGCACCATGCCCAAAAATTGAGGATTTATGTATGACTGGATTGACTACACTAACTAGGCTACAGAATGTATCTTGTATCAATCATGTTGAATCCATTTCCACTCCATTTCTATGTGGCCTACTACATAGGTAACTGTGTTTACCTTGCTTCTACCAAATTCTGTCTTCACCCGGCAGGGTAAGGGCAAGTGGGGTTAACCCTGTGCAGTATGCTCCACCAAATTTGAAATGGATTTGTAAATATTATGATCTTTAACTCTTGTTGTTAATCTGTTGGAAGTTGGAACTTGGAATGGTATTTTCTTTCTATCCGAGGAAGTCATCATGCAACCACAGGGGCGTCGAGGAATTCCGCAGCATTTGTCTCTTCTTTGCCATCTATGCACCTCTTCTTTCGCGACGTCAGCGCTCTTTTGCGACAATTTGTCGGCACAAACCAGATAGAAAACAACTTAAAAATTGGACAGCAATAAGAAAGACCTTTTGTTTGGATTAAAAGATTGTAGACCTCTTGTTACAGCCAGGTTACAGCCTAGGGCTGGTCTTCGTCATTCGTAAGATGGATGGCGACCGATATGAATGTAACTAACCTACAGGAGAGCTACCCAACCTCCAATGTACACATTTTCGTGATTGTGCACAAGTCTTATCTTGTCCGGGTCTAGTCCAGTCTTGACTCTTGTCCTTGACAAGTCTAGTCCTCTGTCCTCTGACCGTCTAATCAGTCAATCAGAGTCTTGTCAAAAGTGTGACAAGACTCTTGTCAAGACTCTGAACAATATTTTTGCAACATTTTTGCATTATTTTTGCAAACATTGTTGCAGTTTCTCACTGTGCCTGTGGAGGTTTCTCCTGATCTCTCACCAGTCTAGTATACTAGCCCCTTTTCAGGCACGGTGCTCAAACATCTAGCACCATGCCTGGGTGCTAGACGTTCAAGCACTTGTACCTTGGATTTCATGTATGTTGCATGGATTTCAGTATACAGTGTATACATCAAAATAACAGTTTCTGTCATAACAACTGAGCACCAGCTCGGACAGGGCTGAAATTACTACCATGAATTAGAGAAATCAAAGACAATCCTATATATATTTTTCACAACAAAAACAAAAGGGCTCGGCTGATGACAGATGTGAAAAACCTCATTTCCTTTTCTACATAGTCAAGGGTTTTGCATGCAAAGTGTCCTGTACCTCAGCTTTTTCTACTTAGCAGCCAACCAGAATATTGGCTCTTGGGGAATAGATAGGGAAAATACATGGAAAATAGATAGGGTGCTGTTAGGTTTTTCATCTCCATCATCAGTAGAGCCCTTTTGTTTTTGTTGTGAAAAATATATAAAGGATTGTCTTTGATTTCTCCAATTCCTAGTAGTAATTTCAGCCCTGTCCGAGCCAGTGCTCAGTTGTGATGACAGAAACTGTGTTTTTCCTGTATGCACTGTATACTGAAATCCATGCACCATACATGAAATCCAAGGTTCAGTGCTTGAACATCTAGCACCCAGGCATGGTGCTAGACGTTTGAGCACCGTGCCTGAAATGGGGCTAGTGTACTAGACTGTCTCTCACTGTTATAGTTGATTCTCACTGTTATAGTTTCCTACCTGGGAGGTTTTCTCTGGTCTGGCTGTTAAGTACAGTTAAGCAATCTCCTGAATCTGAGGTTTGTCCCAGTATCTACAGTAGAGGTATGCTTATGTGCATGTTTGTTGACAGTGGACTTTGCCATTTTCATGCACTTGCTGTGTTTAAAGCTAACTAGCAGTTAGCCAAAGTAGGTAATTAAGGGCATCTGAAAACACCTGTATAGGTATTTTGCATCTTCATTCTACAATTTAGCTCAAAACTGCACTGTTCACATTAAAGTAACTGTTCACATAAGCATACCTCTACTGTACTTAACCTGCCATCTGTGGACTGTGGGGTTTCTGCCAATCTGACTCCTCTGGTATTCTCCTGAGCAGGAGGTAAAAGTAACATCACAGCTACTACTGCATAGCCTATCAATACTTCCATGCTACTGGATTCTACTGCATATGATTGTCCTAGTCTGATGCACAGCAACTAGCCTACTTGAGGTGGGGATGCTAACCTTGAATTGCATAACCTCGGAAAGTGTCCTGTAAAAGCTAATAGGAAACTTCTGTGCCATCCCTTCTAGGTCCTAAGCAGGTTCTAGAGGCTGGGTCACTAAGATTGTGCTTCTTGACACAACTGTCCAGAAGAATTTTTCTTCCAGCCATGGTTTCTTCCTAAATTTCTAAATCTTCCTCCTTGGAGCTATTTCCTGGCCACTAAATATGTGTCAAAAGGCAAAATGCTGAGCAATAATTTTACTTGATTGTATATTTGGAAATTACTTTAAATTTCCCCCCTAAAAGAGTAATTAAGAGTGTCCCACCCTACTTACTATAGTTACTATGCATGACGTCACAAATTCTGGCTTTATACTGTTAAGGCTGGAACGATTTTTGTATTTTCCAGCAGAATACCATGCCAAGGCTGAATCATGTTAGAGAAATGCATAGTTACCTCGCTTACTACGCTCCCGAGCATGGTAAGCAAATAGTTACTATTTCGAGGAGGTTGGATTGGTCAGCATAGTAACTTTTTACGAGGCTGGGACGAAAATATTAACTAATTATTACTATTGTAAGAAGGGTGGAACATGCTGTAAATTTTGAATCTCTTAAAAAAAAAAAAAAAAAAATGGGGTTGTGGCCTGGAATCGATCTTTGGCCCCTTCTCTAAGGTTTAGTGAAATGGCACAACTAAATAATTTGGGATTCTTATGTAATCATGCACAGAGGCGTCATTTGGCGGGGACAGCTCCCCCCCCCCCCTGGCCTTCCAAGGGGGCCTAGAGCTACCCAGGAAAAACAGAAATTCAACCCTAAAAATCAGTTTCTCATGAGAATTGTGAAATTTGGTTGCGCCATATCAGTTGACCAAGGCACTCATGGGAATTCAACTTTCTAAATTCGAGATAATCACAAATTGTTCTTAGAATGTCTTCAAGGCACTGTAAATATTTTTTGGACATGGTGTCGAGTCGAGGCGTCACTTTGCGATTTTCTTATGGGTTGTTGAGGACACCCTTGAAAATTCAAGTGGGGGCATTCCCCAAAAGAGCACAATAGTAGGAAGGGGAGAGGGTTAGCAAATACTCAGTGCCTTTACCACCCAACCCCAACTTATTTATTTTGTAAAACGGTAAGAAAAGTTTAAGCCTTTGTTTAATGTGGGTTACAGCAAAGGCTGCTCTGTTTCAGTTTTGTTTCAGATGGTCATCTGGCTTGGAAAGGGTCGAGTTGAAGCACCATCATGTACCAGTTTTCAGTTAAACATTCAGTTCAGTCAGTTCAGTTTTATGAAATTCAAGAACAAAATAAGTTTCAACCCTACAAAGCTCCATGGCCCGTTACGTAGCTGTAATGGACCACTGTTTCAAACTCACACTGTTTGAAATATGACGTGACCAAACACTTTGAGCTGATCTGTGGGAGGTGGCCCTTGCTTTGATTTGTGATCCAAAAAGACACTCTGACCATAAAGAATTCCAAAAATTTTGCCTGTGGCGCCTTTTGTAGTACGCTCTGTTTGGGCTCACAGTTTTGGGGATGGGCCCTTTTAACACCTAAAATCTGTTCAGGAAGCAGTTAAATTTTGTTAGGAAACATGCAAATCAAAAAAACAAATTTGTCTGAGGCCATTGGCATTTTGTTTCTACCCAGTCGTTAGAAGCTGCTGTGGGGGCCCCCCTCTCCAGCGAGTTCCTGTTATTATGCATTACCTTTACCTTTCACAAACTGGTTTCTTGAAATTCGTTTAGTTTTCCGGATGTGGTGCAGTGTGTTTCTTGCTTATTATTTCTAAACCGTTTGTTTGTTCAGCCAAGCTGGATTTCCGACAAGTACATTTTGTGGTATTCACCCCCCGCCCAAGCACTTCAAACCGCCCTTTCCTCACAGGGCCCCGGACGCTGCCGCTGCCCCCCTTAGGTTTCAGCGTAATTACGCCTTTGACCATGCAAAGACCAGAAGACAGTCGAATTGTCTGGATAAAGAAGTCCAATAAAAATTCCCCCTTTGGGATCCCATCAAAACCTTCTGTCTTGTTCTAACTTTGTCATCTGTAAGGAACACCAGACTGACAGTAAAAAGTAGAAACTGATTTTCTTCATTCTGGATTGGACAAAACATTTGATATTGACAGAAAACAGCAAGTGACATTCTGAGTAGGTACTAATCAAAATGAAACTGCTGAAGACACAGCACATTGGTTTAGAGAATGAACCGAGCCTGCATCATGTCTTTGAGTCTTGAATGGAATCCGCAACTGAATTTGTTTTATTTTAGTAGCTGTAAGGGAAGCCCACAAGGCAGTTAGCATAGCACCGAATGACAAAGCCAAGGCTGCTGAATACATTAGACTTGGTAAAGCAAACTTTTCTTTGGGGCGGTACGAAGAAGCTCTTGAGGCATTCAAGAAGTCGGATGAACTAAGTAAGTGATTACCTGTTTCTTCGTAAAAAAGACCAAGTTTGATAGATGGGCAATGTTAGGTTAGCTGTAGGTCCTGGAGCTATGCTAGCTGTTAGAGAGACGGAAATTAGATATCCCTTGTCGGTTTAGAACTTTTTTTATAGCAGAAGCAACTACCTCTTGCTCTCTAAATCCGTAGAACGCCTGTTTGGACATAGTTACTTGGATTTATTCATACAATGGATATAAACGGAAACGACGGCTTCGATGCTTTGGCAGCGATATTTCGGCCCTTCTTGGCAAGGGTGCCAAAAGGGCCTTCTTGCGATGAAGATTGCAGGTTCGTTTGTTCAGCTCCCCAACGTTGTCCCTTGGGCTCAAGGAGTATTTAGTTACTTAGATTGAGTCTTAACCCATGGCCGATGGGTCCCAGAGGATATCTCGATCAGGAGTATATGTTCTCCTGGTAAAATTATTATATACTATTCCTGCTCCATTGCAAACAAGAGTTGGGTTTTGACAGGTTTGCTCTTGTTCCAAAAAATAACACAATTATCACATGTGAGTTTAGTCTATAACGTTCAGAAGCTCTGGCAAGGATTTGATGTCTCACAAGAAAAATAGGCCTATGACAGCTTAGCACATGTCTTTATTTTCTTCTTTTAGCCTCAAACCCAGACTCAAGGCAGTGGATTCTCTGGTGTGTGGAGCGGATAAACAAACTTAAGATGTCTGGGCTACACATGTCAGATAGACCTGAATCTGACATATCAGGTTCTGAAGATCCTAAACCGACTAATTCAGAAGACCAGAAACTGGCTGTATCACAGGTCCCTGGAAATGAAGTGAAACTTAAGCACGACTTCTATCAGACTGAAAGCTATGTGGTAGTGACGCTGATGGTGAAGGATAAATTACCAGATGATGTGACAGCAAATTTTTCGACAGACTATGTAAGTAGTGGGCAAGACGAAGAAGAATACAAGTATACTGTTACCCATTTTCATTTAGCTCTGCAAAATTAAGAGAGGACAATAAATACTATTGTTCCTGCATCGAAGGACCGGAGAACGTAACTGAGGGCGTAGACATTCCTTCAGCCCAAGCTGACTTCGAAATGAACTTGTCCAGTTCATTTTCCAGCTTGAGCCTGAAGAGGACCCCTGTCAAGAAGGGCAAAATGTAGCTCTAAGTAGTTGACTTATCCGTTTTGCACCGTCAAATATGAAGGGGTAGCTGCCCCCCCCCCCCCCACATGATCTGAAAGTAATCCGTCGGTACAGTTTTGTCCAAAATATTTGTTTGCCGGCACAGGCCTAATAGACGCTCAGCAAAAGTATGCTACGAAAATTCTTTGTAAAAATGTGTATGACGAATCAGTGTTACTATGTAAAATTTCCGTTTCATCGTTCTAGTCAACTGATCGAAAAGCTTTTTCTTAAGCTTTCGCTCAGGTGTACAACACGAGCAGCAAAAATTATAGCCTATCAAATTCTTTGTCGTCATATTTTGTGCTAAAATCAGCTCCTGACAAAAGCGTGTTGTCAACTCTGTTCTAGTAACCGTATTCTACTTCGAAATCCAATTGTCCTTGAAGGACCTGTCTTACCTATAATTCTAACGCAACCTACTTCCGTAATCACTCCATCATTTCTAAACCCGGAGACCCGAATTTCGTACGGTACATTCTATCCCGTCTAACATAACCTCGCTGATTTTCTCACTTGCCGTATTTTGCTACCTCCGATGCGTATCACGCTGTCGACGGTTGTCTGCGAGAGGTTTTTTGATCAGAAAAGCCGGTTACGTAAATTTTTCCCTGTTCTCGCTATAAGCCAACGGGTCTCGAAAAAGGCTTAAAACAGCCAAAGCAGTAGGTAATTCATTGAAAGCAGAGCCTAGTATTCAATTATTTTAAAATACTGGAAGTTGGAGAGTAAATAGTGCGAGGGGTCCTTCAAAAGAAAAAAAAAACGTACAGTTACTCGTCCACAGTTTAAGCTCATCTGCACAACTGATTGCCTCGGGAGCTGAAACACACACGTAGTAATGCCGTTATTACAGAAAACGATTGTTACCCCTATAGGATTTGGTACTAGAAAAACGTAAGTTAGTGACTATTAAAGCACCTGTGGATGGATATGCTAGCTATTTTCTTTGGAGCAAGGTTCGGTCGGGGTATGCATTCCCGAATGACAACCTCTTACTCGTGCTTGAAATGATCTTTTCACGATAAAAGGGTTCGGAAATATCGTTTAAGGGTTGGGGGCGTGGGACGACCTTAAACGTACGCCTCAAGAATTATACCGATTAGAGAAACGGGCAAGAAATGCAGCATCACAGGCGAACAACCTTATGTACGAATTTAAAGAAACATTTACTCGAGCCTTGCTAGGCATTAGCCAGTCATATGTTTCAAGGACGTCCCTCCACCCACACCTCGGCGCAGCTTCAAAGTGGACCTCTTGATTCCCGTGTGGTAGGTATGGGCATCAGCAAGCTCTGCCCTTGCAAACTCTGCAGCTGCCTCGGGCCACAACCTCGGAAGGGGCCCCGGCATCTTGCAAAAATTCTGATTTGTAAAAAAAAAAAAAGTATAGTTGATACTTGACTATTCCAGTTGTCTTCTTGTCTATTTTCTAAAGCCAAAGCACATTCAATAAACAAATGTAAATAAAAGTAAAGGTTGTTTTTTTTGCTGAATTACCAGAAAGGGAGCCCTACCCTGTTAAACGCCTAGGGACCCTGGATTTATATGTCCAGACTTGGCTATGGGAGTAGATATATGTTGATTTTACTTTGTCGGTTTCAGGTCAAAACTACAATCCGAAAGCAGGATAAGGAACTCATTGAGTTCTCATTCATACCTTGCTACCCAATCGTACCTGAGCAGTGCTCCTATAAAGTTCTGAAGACGAAAATCGAGGTCAAGCTGAAAAAGTCGGAGGGAATTCGTTGGAGTGCCCTGGAAAGACAGCCCGATGTCACTCCATCTGCTGTGAAAGTTATTCATGTTGCCTGTAAGTATTATCTTTCACCCACTGGCCGTTACACTCGGCTATTACAGGAATAACCGTAACCTGTAATGTGATGAAAAAAAAAAAAAAAAAAACAGTTAAAGGAACGGAAAACTTGACTCAAAATTGACGGGGGGAGCTAGCTGACATATCAAGAATGTACCCTGAGTCGATATCGAGAGTAAGAAAAATTATCGTTACGACCATTGGAGTTTCCGGGCAGTTTCCGAGAATTCGACTTTTGAGTTAGTAGAAAAAAAAGCAAAAGGTTTGTGTGCCAGGAGTAGGAATCGAACGCACGACCTCTTGACAACTGTCCCGATCTGTTAGTCAACACGGCCAAAGGCGAACTTTTACAGTGTAAAAGTGCATAATTACAGTGCATAAGGGGCAAGGGCCTGCCAGCTAGCTTTGGGAGCACTAAGGAGGGGGATCGAGATAACAAAGAAGGGGGGTCCTGTCGAGAATAAGTCCCTGTTTCTTTATCTAAGCCCCCCAGGTCGGTTTGATGGCCGAAAGTTGCCTAGTCAAGTTTTCTGTGCCTTTAAGCCATTAATCTCGCGAAAGCAATGGATTTGCAAATTTGTTCTGTGTAGAAGTTTTCCATTCAGTTCTTCAGATCGTTGATTGAGTTGCTCCTCAATATTTTGGCCCCTATTCATTTGGCTTTTCCCCTTACTTTTTTTTTATATTACTCCGCTGTACCCAAGAAGTGGGTCATTAGATAAATAAGAAATCAGCTACTCACAAGCCTGATCTGCGAGGACCACCTTCCAACGTCCTTGGTGGAACGCAGGCCGTTCGACCTAAATCCTACTCAGGCCATTGGTATTGAAGTTTAGAAGTGTCACAAGGTGCATTAAAGGTATGCACTACATCATCAGGATGTACTACATCGAAGTTCAGACATGATGCTCTTCCAACCAAGCAAGAAGCAGAGGTCTGACCACCATCAGACTTTCACGGGAAACTAAGACTAAAACTACTGGCAGAGTCTTTCATTGTGCATGCCTGCATGCATTTATTGTAGCCAAATACTCCTGCGGAGGAGATGTGGGAGTATAAGTAGAATAATTGATGAAATGTAGATAAGTAAGTGATTGTGGGTGCGTGTTTTCAGGATATGATGGATCTAGTAAGGTTCATGGAGGTAGCTTTGGCTCTCAGAGAAAGTCTCCTTTGTTGTGGATTTTTTTAAGACTTATTATACTTTTTTCATCATTGCCAATATTGCCATAACCCAGGCTTTTATTCGAAATAAACTATTAATATATAGTACATGCCTAGGAGAAAAAACATGGGAAGCCGATGATCTCTTATCGAGTACATCGACGGCAAGATCGTCTTCTGTGAGAAATCGCTTACAGTCTGTGCTAATCGCTGATTAGTTGCTTTATTTCAGCTACAGCCACTAGCACACCTCCCTCCTACCCCTCGTCGGCAAAAACGAAGCATGATTGGTCAAGACTGGAAGCGGAGATCTCGAAAGAGGAAGAAGAAGGAGAAGGAGAGGAAGCCCTTAATCGGCTATTTAAGAAGATCTACAGCGAAAATTCGGATGACGTGAAGAGGGCCATGATGAAATCTTTCGTAAGTGCACTTAATATTTTTTGCAAAATTTTGGCTTTTTGCAAATTTTTGGCTAGGCTAGACCTTATTGTCGCAGTAACGGTTGGCTCATCGCGGTGATACTAGAAATCTGATTCGGTTGATACACCATATGCCTTTCACAACAGCCTATATATGATAAATAGAACTAGTCTTGTGAGTACATTTATAATCACTAATTAGTCAATCATTAAAACAAGTCAGAAATTTAAAATTCACAGGTTACTAACAACATTGGAACTGAATTTCACAGTAAAATATTTCAACTGTCTTACGCTGCATGGGTAGCTGCGCTCTGGACTTGCACTTTATTTTCTTTACTTTTCTCTATAATCTGGATCGTTTTTCATCAGTTACGACGAGCTCCTAGACCCTAGCTTTTCTTTCCAAAGTTTACGACTAGAGTATGTCTCCTAGTCATGAACTTATGCATTTATGCCCTTGTCTAAAGTTTTAGAAATCTTACTTTCAGCTTTGAAGGCTAATAGTTTTATGGCACTTGCCTTCCGGACAAGTGCCATATACCGATCACTTTTCCGTCGGTCTGTCGGTCGGTCGGTCAGTCCGGTGTTTGCGAGTTAGGGTACTTCCAGATATGCTAGGACAATGAAACTTGGCAGGCATATTAGGGACCCAACCAAACTAACTTGGAAATAGTCACTTGCTCGATCCGACCATCTTGGGGGGAGGGAGGGGAGCCGGAATCCGGAATTTAGTGCCATGTATAACTTTCGAACGCGTGATCGGATCTTAATGAAACTTGATATTTGGACAGACGTCATGTCTCAGATGTCCCATTTCAAGTCCGGACAGAATCTGATGAATGCGGGGGGGGGGGGGAGTCGTAGGGGGGAACCTGAAATCGTGTGACACGCTTAGAGTGGAGCGATCGGGATGAAACTTGGTGGGAGGAACAAGCACAAGCCCTACGTACATCATTGACAGAACCGGACCTGATTCGTGCACTGTGGGGGGAGTTGGAGGGGGGTTCCGGAATTCCGGTGATACGGAGTTAAGTTACTTCCAGGTGGGCTAGGACAATGAAACTTGACAGGCAAGTCAGGGATCCGACCAGATTAACCTGGAAATAGTCAACTTCCCGATCCGACCACCGTGGGGGGAGTGGAGGGAGGGGGAATCTGGAATCTTGAGGAATGTATAACATTGGAACGGGTGATCGACCTCGTGTCTCGGATGACCTATTTAAACTCTGGACCGGATCCGATGAATGTGTGTGGGGGGGGGGGGAGTCGGAGGGGGAAATCTTGTGACACGCTTAGAGTAGAGCGATTTGGATGAAACCTGGTGGGAAGGACAAGCACAAGAACTAGACTCATCGGTGATAGAACCGGATCGGATTTGGGCACTGTGGGGGAGTTAGAGGGGAATCCGAAATTCCGGCTATCGCGAGTTAAGGTATTTCCAGATGTGCTAGGACTATGAAAACTTGGCTTGAACATTAGACACTTGACATGATTGGCTTAGAAATAGACAGTTCTCCGACCAAACCATCGTGGGAGAGTGGAGGGAGGGGGAATCTGGAATCTTGAGGTATGTAGCCTATAACTTTGAAGGAGTGGTCGGATTTTAACGAAACTTGATATTTGGAAAGACCTCGTGTCTCGGATGTCCCGTTTAAAGTCCGGACCGGATCCGATGAATGTGGGGGGTGGGACCGGAAATCTTGTGACACGCTTAGAGTGGAGCGATTGGGATGAAACTCGGTGGGAAGAACAAGGACAAGAACTAGATACACCAGTGACAAAACCCGACCGGGTTCGGGCACTATGAGGAGAGTTGGTGGGGGGGGGGCGGAATTTAAGTGATCGCGAATTAAGGTACTTCCAGATGTGCTAGGGCGATGAAACTTGGCTTAAACATTAAAAACTTGACAATATTGGCTTAGAAATTGTCACTTCTCAGCTCCAACCATCCCTTAAAGTACCAATCCTAGCCTTAAATTACTAATCCTAACCACAAAGTACAAAAAATGCTTTTAAGCTAAGTATACATTTTAACTCAAGGGTGTTGCTCAAAAACTAATTTTTAGCACCCTTAAGGTGCGTTTCTTAACCGAAAAGTAAATAAAAAAATACTGTAACCAACGATATATATTCATGATCCCCAAGGGCCCATGATCATTTTTGCCTCAAGGGTTTTGCTTACAGCTGAATTTCTTAAAATACAAAAAATAATTTTGAGCAAACTATACATTTCCATGATTCCAATGAGCTTATCATCATTTGTTCTTCAAGATTGTTCATTACTGATGAATCTCTAGCGCCCTTAAAGTGCGCATCATCACGGCGAAAGGCACAAATAAAATAGTTTTTACGCACAATGCATTCTCGTGATTTCCAAGGACCCATGACCATTCTTACCTCAACGGTTTTGCTTACAAAATCAGAACAAACCCACGAATTGACGAATTCCTACTTTAATCCTCTGACCCAGCCTTGCAAGTGCCATATGAGCTTTCAGCTCTTGTTCAACTTGAATCTTAAAATAAAATAAGGGGTAGACTTCATTGAATAAAAATAATAAATCATGGGTACACTATGGTTTGGGGTTGAGAAGAATGAGAAATAAGGGGAATTATAATAACCTTAATGTTAAAGAAAAGCGAAAACACGATGATATAATTAAAACCATGATTGAAAGAGCACCAGTTGTTTGGGATTCAATAGCTATTCATTTAATTATAAATCCTAAGAGAGGTGGTAATCCCCGTTTACGACTAGAGTATGTCTCCTTAGAACCCCGGAACACCTCGAATTTTTCGAGGCCTAATACCTTTTGTCGCGCCAAAAAACGAGAAAGTCAGGATCCCTGTTCTGAAGCAACAAGGTGTTGAGCACTTGCTGTTGGAATTGACTTAAAACCACCTGTCTTACCTGTATTACTGATTCACTCTACGTCCTGAATCTCTTTCACCATGAGTGCAATGATGTTCATAAGCTGGAGAATTTGAGTATTTTGTATAGGAGCCAGACGTTTTTCCCTGTAGATGAAATTGATTCAGAATTAATTGAGAGTGTTACAAGTGATGAAGTTTGGCAATCTTTAAAGGGAATGAAGGGAGGATCAGCGCCAGGTATTGACGGTGTTCCCTCTACGTTATGGAAATGGGGCAAAGCATACCTGTTACATATTTTGGCAATTGTTTTTTCCTGCTTGGTGGAAAAAGCATCATGGCCTAGCCAATGGGAGACGTCCATAATGATTCCTCTTTTCAAGAAGCGGGATAAGGAGAATCATAGTAATTATAGAGGGATTCATCTAGGTAACAGTATTAGTAAGATTTATTGCAGGATTATTGATAAGAGGCTAAGCGAGTGGTTGTGTAAGAAAAATATATTAAGTAGTATCCAGGCAGGATTTCGGCAGGGGTTTAGTACCCTAAATCAGATTTTCGTTTTAAAGGTGTTGGTGAAAAAATATTTGAAAATAGAGGGGGGAAATTATACGTAGCTTTTGTGGATCTGAAGGGGGCTTTTGACAACGTTAATAGAGCGTTGCTTGTAGAGTATTTAGTAAGGCTTGGTCTACCGGTAGCATTTGTTTTGATCGTAGTTGAAATGTTTAAGGTTGTGGCTTGTGTGGTAAGGGTGATGGGAAACTTTTCAAGGAGCGCAAGATCGTATATTGGAGTTAAACAGGGTTGCACCCTATCACCGAAGCTTTTCGCCCTGTTTTTGAACGACATTGAAGGGTATATGGAGGGACGAGGAGCTCCAATGGTAACCCTAAACCTTGCAAAATTGTGTGTCCTTTTGTTTGCTGACGATATGGTCCTGGTCGCCGAAAGCCCGGAGAAACTTCAAAAGTTGATTGATTTATTAGAAGATTATTTAAGTGTTAAAAAATTAGAATTGAATACGGATAAAACAGTGGTGGTGGTATTCAGAAAAGGAGGAAAAATTAAAGACAGTGTGGTATTTACTTATGGTGGGAGAAACTTGAAGGTGAAGGAGGAATGGCTGTATCTTGGATGCAAGTTCAGCGCAAAGGGGAAAATGGGGAAGCATGTAGAATTTAGTATAGCTAGAGGTAAAAGGTGTGTCAACATGATACTTAGAAGTGATATAAGAAAGAGTTGTAATTTAAAGGTGTTTAAGGATATTTTTAATATGAAAGTGTTGCCGGCAGTCCATTATTCGGCTGAAATATGGGGTTTTTGCCAGGGGGAAAAGTTAGAACAGTTACAGTTAAGTTATTTTAAAAGGGCACTAGGTCTGAGTAATAAAACTAATGGATTGGTGGTTAGGGGGGATTTAGGCCTAAGGTCGCTGAGGAGTATTAGATTAGTAAAAATGATTAAGTATTGGGAAAAAATATTAATATTGCCGGGTGAAAGACTATTGAAAGATGCGTATCTTGAGTCGTTGAAGGATGAAACACACGATTCCTGGGCTTTCCAGATTCGTTCAATATTAGATAGTTGCGGGCTTGGTTGTATGTGGAATAGAGGGGAGGGTCCGGGGAGAGAGTTAGGATTGTGTCAAAAGAAGTTAGTGGTAGGTTAATTGACCAAAAAATCCAGGTTTGGTTAGCTAGGATAAGAAATAGTGGTTCTTTGAGTTTGTATGCAGAGGCTAAAGAGATTTGGGGTGAAGAAATTTATTTTAAAGCGGGTCTAAAAAAAGAGGAAATTAAATTAATTTTAAATATGAGGGCAGATAGCTTGCCACTTGGTGAAAGACGAAAGTATTTGGGAAGTGTTAGGGAGAAATCTGGTCCTTACTTTTGTCCAATGTGCGGTCAGGCAGATGAGGATCTAATTCATTTTATGTGTGGATGTGGCGAAATTGAGGATCTGAGGGAGGAAATTTTTAAGGGAGGGATTCATGGGAGGAAGTGGTTGTTAAATATTATGCGGAGTAGGGATTTTCTTAGTATAAGAAACCTGGCGAGGTTCCTCAGAGTGGCCAGTCTGCATAGGGAAAAGTGTTTGAGTGGGGTTTACTGTAGTAGAGTGACCGTTTATTTTTGTGTTTACATTATGCTACTTTACATTTTGTTATGTATGTGTTTGTTATGGCCTTTGGGCTTTTAAGACAAATAAATATCATATCATATCATATCATCCCTCCACCGCAACTGTCCCGCGAGTTTCGGTACCGCGGCCTTGGGCTCCGCCTCAAGCGCGTCACTTGGTTTAGGGACTGCAGCACCACAGCAGCAGTCAGATTAGTTCGTATCGCTAAAGTGAGGATATCAATGCGGGGAGTTGGACCGTGACATCACAGTAAAAGGTTCCCGTTCTGTTACAAAGTTACAACGTCCATTGTCATTCAAGTTTAACTGAAAAGCGCTGAGATAGGACAATCTAGTAACCCACCACTTAATCACTTAAAGAGGCTTGGAGACCCGATAAAAATGCGTTACTTTGTTGCTCCGTTGTTCACGAATAATCGAATTTCTGATAGTGGAATTTCCCTGTCGGATTTGTGTTACCTCTTTGTGCTTGTACCTGTGTTGTATGGTTGACGAAAACGATTTACGAATGTGTTCACGGAGTGAGCTAGCTTTCGCAAGATGATCACTGGCCACTGAAAAGCTGCGTTGGTACTGAGATTCAAATTTTCCGCGTCATAGTAGAATTTTTCGTTGTGAGGACAGATGTTTTGAACGTCATACTAGGGCAAATATTGAAAAATAAAATAAAAAAACTCAACACAATCCAAATAATCAGTGTATTCAGCTAAATGATACAAAAATAAGTGAGCTTCTCAGTTAAACTTTAATATCCACCCGAACAGAACTGCGCTGATTTTTGCATGTACCGTATTTGGCTCCTTTTGAGAAGCGCATTGGTGACAGATAACGGTTAGACAGGTTTTCATCAAAGCACCAAATGAGGCTGAAAAGAGCCGTGAGGGTGTATAATCAGATCAGTCAAATCAAATCGTTTATTGCCAACCCATCTTCATAGGTTTCTTCCGTAAAAGATGGTCATCATTACAATAAAATAAAGTCTGTGGCACCAAGAACAAATAATTCAATAGAATGGGATGGGATCTTTGGTCCCATGCAGCGACTGTGGATACCCCGATAAAACTGAGCGGAGCTAGAGTTACTTGCTGCCCTCTTCGCCGCTGCGCATACCAGATGAACAAGACCAAAGGTTTCGATGGGTCCCAAACAACGAATATTTATTGGACTTCTTGATTTAGACAATTGGGTCTTGTAGATTTCCGATCTTCGCCGAATCCCTTTAACATGTTACTATTTATCCGTAATCAACCGCTTGGAAATGTACAAAAATGATAGTCTTGAGGGTTTTTTTTTACATATGGCGGCAAAACAATTAATCAGATCACAAAAACAAGTGCAGATATGGGTTCAGCATGCCTCCTCACCCTATATCGCCTATGTTAATGGGTTTTAAAACTTCCTCGCAGATTTCCGGTTTCGGCTGGAATCGCGGCGAACTACTCGTCCGGCAAGAAAATAAATTTCAAAAATCAATTATCCAGGTCTCATTACCCCTATATCAAACCTCTAATCAGCTTGAGATAAAACTTTTACTTTTAACAAATTTTCCGGTTTTGGCCGGATTCCGGGTGAACTGCTTGTCCGGCGAGAAAATAAATGTCGTATTCGGGTTCAACATGTTCCTTCACCTCTAAATCGACTATATACTATACCTTTTAAAAATATTTCTTTCGCCCTTAATTTGAAACCCCCTCCCCCAGCCCTAAATATAGAGGTACAGAGCCCATCTACGAACTTGAGCTGTAGTTTGACCAAAAGAATCTCACACCAAGTTTGAGCAAAGTATCTCAACCCCTTCGAGAGTTATCGTGCTAACAGACAGACAGGCGGACGGACAACTTTTACGAAGTCATAGGTATCCTTCCACTTACGATTTGGGATCCCAAAAACTGGAGGATGTCTCCAGGGGTGGAGAACCCGGTCTGCAGTAAAACGTTTTAGACGTGACGTCACAATGGTAGACAACCAATCAACTGCAAAGGACAATTCAGAGGGCGTTCGTATTCTTCTGCGGGTTCTACTGCAATATAGCTGTTTGTAAAGGTAGCAAATTATGATGTTCTCTGTAGATCCTCCTCCGCTCGTTTGCATCAGGTAGCGAATCAGAATACATTCGACTCCGCATGCTCGTATTGAGATAGGGAGACGGGGGTTTTTGTGATTATTTGTCCTTGGTTGCACTAATCATTCATTTTGTTGAAAACCTCTGTAAAAAGGTTGTCAGTTTGTTCTCAGTGTAGGCTGTACCTCGTATTTTTCTTTCTTTTTTTTAGTCTGAATCCGGTGGCACCGTTCTGAGCACAAACTGGGATGAAGTAGCTAAAGAACAGGTTACCGTCAAACCACCTGATGGTATGGAATTTAAGAAGTGGGAGCAGTGAGTTGAGCTATCTTTGACCCTAGACTTGTTGCCACTTTTGATGTTTAACACGCAGTATTTGCTAAAGAACAGGTCAACTTCACCCCCCCCCCCCCAATGGTATGTGACTGAAAAAGTACGAGCAGTGAGCAAAAATGTGTTAGACCTTTTTGTTGTCCCATTTATCAAGTTATTAAAGGTCAACTTCAGACATCGAGGTTGGTATCAGAAAATAACATCGAGACGGTCATCGAAAATAACCTATCCGAGCCGAAGGCGAGGGAGGTTATGAAAAATATCTATCGAGCCGAAGGCGAGGTTGATATTTTTACATGGCCGTCGAGGTTGTTATTCTGATATCAACCGAGATGGAGGTGTGTTAACTGTTATAACTTTTTCGAAGAAATCATCTCTGGAGGCTGATATGACTTGTATCATCCTCTCCGGAGGCTGATATGACTTATATCATCCTCTCATATCTACCGCTAACTTTCTGTGTGAAGATTATCGTAAAATAACTGACCGTGGGTCATAGGAGGATATGTATTACATACCTGTTCGAAAAAAGTTATATCGTATTTATTGACAGTAAAAATCCCTCGGGCATGTCAATATAAAGCGAACAAAAAAGAAAATTCACGTAACAAGAAACCGAAACATTCTTATTGTTTCTAAAGGGTGAATGTTTCATAAGTATTAGAGCAACACTGAAACTTGTACTATTCCATTTTTATCTTTCTCAATAACAACCGCCATGTTTGCCTTTTTCAAGTTTTCGTGTCAGAATTTTGTTCATGCTTTTGTTCTCTAGCCAGATCTGAAACTCGCAAGTTTGTCTCGATTTAACAATAACAATAATAATTTATTTGTAAACCACTGCACAAAAACAGTGTAAAGATAGTGGAGTAAAAAAAGAGAAATAAATAAATAAACAACAGAAGAAACACTAGTACAACAAAATAGACACAAAAATCAGCAGAACAAACGGATGAGCCCGTGATATGGAGTAAGCCATGGATAAGCTTGTCCAGATAAATCAAATGTGATTCGCAGTCATCTTCGGCTGAAGGAATATATATCATGACGCTCCTGGAGTTTTGCGGTTATACTGGGAGGTTTGTATTTTAAGATTATTCTCTGATTTCGATACGAAATAGGCAAATAAAGCAGGTATTTACAGTATTAGTAGTAACATCTACGTAGTTTACATATGTCACTATTTTTCAATAGAAAATAGGACTGCCAGAAAGGTAGAGTATCGAGTGATCGCAAAAAAAACTGAACAAAGAAACGAAAGCCTTTCGGTTATATTTAGAGCGGTTTGACACAATAGTATCTAAATCTGATTTTTTACAAGCTTCAGATATTGCAGACTGGCGGAAGGACAAAATATTTTTACAAACTGCTAAACCAAGCCACCAAAAATTTTCAACAGAGGGAATGGATGTATTTTTATTTTAAGAGGAAATTTGGCAGGGTCCCATTGAAAAAAATATACTCGCATTTAATAGGATTCAAAGTAAGTCCAATGTCAAGGAAACCTTTTTTAACTCTTTGAACTGTACGAGAGAGGGGATTTGCATCTACTGATAAGGAGAATATCATCTGTGTATGCAACATAAGGAACGTCAGTAAATCCCATAAAGTCCCCCCCCCCCCCCCCCAGTAAATCCCATTTGAATGTCCTGAGCGTAGTGGGCGGTGCGTAAGGCCCGTTTCTGATGCATGGAAAGCATAAGTCTGGGCGCTACTCCCTAGTGTTATTTTGCTCTGGTAAAGAGACAGTTCCTTCTGATAGAGATTTATTGTACACACACACACACATCGCGAGAGTTAATGCATAGGACCGCATCTGTATTTTTCTTCAGGGGAATTTGAACAGGAATGCAGCAAGTATGTGCTCGTAGTGGGAAATTGGAACGATGAGCTCTTCCAGTGACTATTTGAACAGCTAAGACAATTCTTGAAGCTCTCCGTGAAACATCGGGAGGAGTTTAGCGTAAAGAGATATTAATAACAAATATTAAAAATATAATTGCACCAAAAAGGCTTTCGCCTCTATAAATTTATCACGACACTATGTACACTAAATTGAATGTCAGCCAGGTGACGGTCCACACCTGCTTTAAACTGATTAATATTTATAATGGAATTTGAAATTGTGGGTAGGGGAGAGGCCTCGGCAGAAGTGGTTTAATAGTAATAAAACGCATTATTTGAAATTTTATTAAACGGACCTGACCTGACACGTTTGTCCTGCAGCATCGTCGACACTAAGATTAAGGCGTTTTCCCGCGTCCCATTAGTGTGACATACATATCTGCTCGTCCTTCAGGGAAAGTTAAAACTTGCTTAAACTTTTGTCTGATTTTTGGCGGCAATTCAAATGTCTGAAAATAAAAATAAAATTTAATAAATGTAACTTCAGGCTTACTTAATTACCATTCTGTTCTAAGACTAATTTTATTTTTATTTGGACTTTCATTCGCCGCTAAATTTGAATTTTCCGCCAAATTCGAGCCATAAAATCGAAAATCACCTCGACGGTTGTTTATCGAATTCGAGTAACACAATAATAAGTGGTCGACGAAACATACTTGTGCGCCATATAAACGACCCGGAAACACTCTTTTTCGAGCCACAAATTCTTTGTCGGTTCGCGGAAAAACGCATTCAGTAAAAGGTCGCACTGTACAGATACCTGCAATTTACTTCTCCCCGGAAAAACCTCGCCGTTTCGCGAGAGATAGAATAGTTCACATTATTTGGCAGCAAGATTAACGTTTGACGCCCTGTAGGACACCCGTATGACTTGATGCTTACGATATTAAGGAACTGCTGGCACACACCTGGATGAAAATAATCGTCCTTCCGTTTATCATACTGAAAAAGAAGGTAGCCACCGCGTACGAGTGATTAGCTGCTTCCTACCAGTGAAATTCGGAGGAAAAAATTAACAGTTCCCTGATAAGTGTGCTAAAAAAATGCTTTCGTAGTATAGGCTGTGTATTCTATTTAAGGTTGATCCGGTTGTTCTAGGTCAACAAATCTCTTGTCACTTACTTTAGAGTTCACTTTTCACCTGCCATACTTTAGAGAAGAATCTTCCTTTTCTTCTAGTAATCATTGTTCCAGTTGATGTAATAAGCTGCATAAGAGCTGTACACATCAGCCCGTGGGCAGGACCCGACGAGCATGATTAAGAAACAAGACCAAAGGTTTCGATGGGATCCCAGAAATCTAATATTTGATCCAGACAATTGGGTCTTGTCTCCGCCAGGTCCATTCTTCGCCAGGTTAATCATCAGAGAAAACCAAGTTCAGACATACCTCTATAGGCCATATCCGTTTTGACGATACTGACCGAAACTTCCTGCTTTACTTCTGCCAAATTTCCGGTTTCGGCCGAATTACGAGCGAACTAATTGTCCAGCAAAAACAGAAAATTCAGAAACGAACTCAGTGTTTATCCTTATCTCTATAAAGAACATCTAATCAACTTCAAATAAAACTTTAACTTATAAAAAAAAATTCCGGTTACAACCGGATTCCGGACGAATTGTATGTCCGGGTAAAAGAAATTATTGTCATATACCGTATACAGACTCAGCGTCTCTTCTTACCCCTAAATCTGTCGTCTAATCAACTTCAAATCAAAATTTCACTTTTAACAAATTTTTCGGCTTTGACCGGATTCCGGGCGAACTAGTTGTCCGGGTAGAAAATGCTTTTCACATAAGTGTTCAGCATGTCTTCTTACCCCTAAACCGAACATTTAATCAACTTCAAATGAAACTTTTCCTTTTAACCAACTTTCCTTTTTTGGCCGGATTCCGGACGAACTACTTATCCGACGAGAAAATGGTTTTCATCATCGTGTTCAGCATGTCTTCTTACCCGATATCGACTATCACATTAGCTGTTTAAAAATCTTCCGGATATTACTGAGAAGCTGACTGACCTACACAAAAAGCTCTCAGAAACAGCGGATCGACGTTTTTCGCCTCACCACGGTTTCATCCGTTTGTTTGATTAATGTTTTGTTGACTTTAGTTTTTGTTTTACGTCTTCTTCCGTTTTTTTTTTTCCTTCTTCAAATTTATACTCCACCATTAATCTTTTTGATTGTAGGTGGTAATAAATAAATATTATTATTATAAAGAATCCTCACGCCAAGTTTCATCAAAATATCTCATTCCCTTCGAGAGTTATCGTGCTAACAGACGGACAACTTTTGCGATGTCATATGTATCCCTCCACCAGCCCTCCACTTACGTTTTGGGATCCCAAAAACAGAATTCGATCCTATTATCACTTGTGCAGGTTTAATCAGTTCGCCGCCTGTTTGTGTTGCTCTAGCTATTCAAGAAACGATGACGCGGAAAATCCTCATGCAGCGAGCAACTTCTTATAGTGCGAACACACTATCAGGATCGAGAGCTGCCGGACTGGAATTCCTGCCCGGATTTTCGGCACATTATCACTTCCATATGGAAAGTTGAAATTTATTCAACTTGATGATGAAAGTGTAGGAAAGGCCGGCCGCGAAACCCTGCTCTTGTGTTCGCACTTTTACCAAGGGTTAGTACACCAATTTGAACAATGCTGAATGGCAGACAAATCGAACGCACGAAGTTGAGACACTCTTTTTTATGCATCCAGATGTCAATTCAGTTTTACGATTTCATTTCGACTATTTCCCTCGTCATATTGCCAATGTCATAGCGAAAGAAGGTTTGAATTGCTGCAGACTTTATTTTGCGCACCAGGAAAATTTAATATATGCTATAAAAATTTCCATGTACGTTATTTGCGTCCTGCGTCGAATTTAATCCAAAAAGGTCTTTCCTCGTTCTTTGGTGTAGGTTGCAGTTTTTGGCCTTCTTTCATAATAGATCATTCCTGCTAGAACTAGCCTACGTGAACTAGCGGCATACGTATAAGTAAACTTGCTAAGAAACTTAGCAAGCCTTCTTTTCCTGAAACACCTTCAACCACCTCGTATTACGTTAGGCTCTCGGAGGTGACTTCGAAACCCCTGCCGTGGGTTAGAATAGACCCCAGTGGCAGCGGGTTTGCGGGAATATTTTGTGTACAAATTACGCACGTAAATACTTCGCTGGGATTGCTCGCCTAAAATTAACTTGTAAATAAATACATTTATAAAATAATACAAATTTATTTTTCGTTATCTAAAAATCTGCTACTTTTCTGAAACAATAGTGGTAGAGCAAAACTACCCCTTAGGTTCCTTATTCTATTCAAAAGAACGCATTTTTCTCTTGAAGTTTAATGCGGACTTAAACTCGGTACGTTTTCCAACGAAGCGATCCCGCTGGGCTCGAAAAAAGTACATCAAATCAGATCCGTTTATTGGTTCATGCTTTGCTTTGGCACGCGAACGGATCAAGTTAAAAATCGGAATAACATTGAACCATCATTGCGATTTGTTGCTTTATTATATATAATAGTTAAGCAAAACAGGAAACAAACACCAAAATTTTCACCAAGAAAACAAAATCCGGCTGCTGGAATGTCTACATATGACGTTTCGTGCATAAAAGATAGTGAATAAACAGATAAAAAGTGCCTAAATTAGACATAGGCTGGCTCTGATGTTTTTGTACAGGCAAGTCTAGGCTTTGATATCCTTGTCGTAAATGTAGACGCCAAGTCCTTCGCCGACTAGCTTCAGCTTGGTGACGTGGCTTGCGAATGCGTAGATGGACTCAACTTGTTCTTCAAGGAATTCCTCTTCCAAGTAGTTCGTCAGATGTGGGTCGGCGTGGTCAGAGGCGATTGTGTGCAGGTCAAGCAAGGACTGAAAGACGAAAAAGGCTCTCGTACTGCAAAAACTGTACTGTCTGTTTCTATTTAATAAGCTCTGTCGTGCAGAAACCAAGTCAAACAATAGATTGTAGACTAGCCAAAGAACCACAATGTCCTGTTTCGCAGAATAGGCTATGGACTGTCAAAAGCACGTTGAACTTCATGTGAAACACGCCTACAGATATCTCATTCGATAAAGGGCCCTCGATGCGTTCATTTTTGCCTGGTACTTTCCTATAGTGGCGGAGAAGCATTCCTTGTTGGGACTTCTTGTCCATCTTTTTCATGACCAACACAGACCTAAGATGCGTTTCTTTGGGATGAAGTTTCGGTGTAGTTTGACGTACTTTTGTTTTAGTTATGAAAGTACAGGATGTGGAATAGACAAATATAACGGAACACACACTGTACTTTCCTAATGTCAAACTACAGTGAAACTACATAAAAAAAACGTACTTCTATAGTACGTGCCGAAGAACAGCCCAACGAGGATCGAAAAATCTGGATACTTGGTTCAATCAATGTTATGTCGATGTTCTTTATTGTGTTTGTTCACAATAAAGTATTTCTTTTACTTTGCCCTTATTTTAAAACTAAAACTTTCCCGAACGTTCATTGACCCTAACAGCGAATACCGCGCGTCTTTTAATCATACCATCTGACCTTCCCATCTCAACGAAGTTCCGATAAATCCTAGCATCGGTTAGTGATAGACAAACTGCGTGATGTCTGCGTGAACTATTCCACGATTCTTCGTAAGGGAAATGTGTTCTTGTTGAAAGCAACGATAATAAGGGCCTGTAAAACTAACAGAAAACCCAGTAGCAAAGTTCCGGTACCTAACATCGGTTAGTGACAGACACACTAGTTGCGTTTTTGCAGATACTATGGTATCTGATAGCACGGTCTAAAGTCGTTCTTGTAGTTACGGTGGTGTCAGATACCACGGTCAAAAGGCGTGTTTGCAGTAATCGTGGTATCTGATATTCAGATTCCACAGTCCGACCATGGTAACTGATCGTGTTATCTGAAAAAGTCATCTCACTTTCATCAGTTTTTGTCAAATTTGTGGCAAAGAAGTTGGCACTTAGTGGTGCGACTGAATATCAGTTTTACTTTTGGGATGACTTCGAAACTCGCAATTTCGGCTATTGTCTTTTCTGCAGAGCAGCCGTATATCAGTTACCACGGTAACTGCAAAAACGACTAATTGCTGATCCAGTTACCGTTGTAACTGATAGAATGGTATCTGCAAAAACGCAACTACTGCGTGGACTGTTCCAAGATTTTGTGCACGCGGTTCATAGCTGCAAGCTAAACTGGCAGGAAAACGCGGCTACGGTCGCTCACGCTTTAAAGCTCTTCACTAACCTGGTTTACTTCTTTCTCCATTGCTAACGCATCCTCCATCGCCTCAAGGGCCGTTTGCCATGTCTGCTTGATCGGCTTAGCGACATCCTGAAAGACGACTCTGCCGCCGCGCTTGTTCTGATACTCGGTAAACTTTTCGGCATGCCCACGCTCTTCCTTCGACATTTCTTTGAAGAATTCGGCAAAGCCTTTCAGTGCAACGTCGTCTCGGTCGAAATAGGCATGCTGAAAAGGATTAAATACCTTAAATGACCCGTCGTACATAGGTATATTACTGATCCAGTCCATGTCCCTAGTCGTTCCATCCTTCTTATTTCCGGTATTTCCAATTCCATCTGAGATGTGATTCATATCCATCCTAGCGACACTACACTGTTTTGTTTTTCCCGTGTTTAGCTCTTTTTGAGGTTTCTCCGAGTTTCAGATCAGATACGGGACCGAGTGAGGTTAAAAACAGCAGGGACGGGTTCTTCCTTTTTTGAAAACTCCTCATAGTTTTAAAGCACATCTCGCATTATTTACTGTTTAGGTTCCAATATTAACAAGACCAAAGGTTTTGATGGGATCCCAAAACTTCAATATTTGATCCAAACAATTGGGCCTTGTAGATATTCGGTCTTCGCCAGACTCCTTTATACGTCCTGCATACGTTGTATCTTTTATTAATTCTTTATATTTGTAGTTACATCAGTTATTAGTTGACTTATAAGGTCCGGCCTCCTCGTGATTTGCGCCCTGCCAGATTTGTGTAAATTTTTGTAGAAGTAAGTTTATCAATAAATGAACCTGAACCTTGAACATTTTAATGTTAAAATTTAGAAACAGATTAACGCCAATGGCTAATCATCTGAGAAAAACATGTTCAGATATGGATTCAGCATATGTGTTTACTCTTACAGCCTACGTCATATTTACTTTGACGAAACCGATCAAAAATTTCTGCCTTACTTCTGCCAAATTTCCCGGTTCAGCCGGATTCCGGGTGAACTACTTGTCCGGTGTAAGTTACGCTTCCCACAGTCAGCCCAAGCAGCTTAACTGCGCATCATGCTTGGTGGTGCTAAACGGACCAAGTTTGGAGGCGCTTCTACCGTTGTTTCGCAGTTGATTTTACAAGAAACAAATCCAGGAGAAAGGCGCCAAGGTGCTTTGATTAATGCTTATCAAAGAGGCAACGGATGGCTGCGGTTACTTACCTTGTACATTTTTATTTTCTTAAAAACAAATGACGTAGAAGGATTTACATAACAGGAACATAAGATAAGATGCATTTGAAATGCAAGTTGCGTGTGCCCTGCGGTGTTCGGTGAATACAGATGGTGAATTTTTTTTGTGCCAGTTCTAAGCAAAAGATAAAACTCAGCTGGATATCTACGTGTGACATTCTTGGAGGAATGTCATTCCATGTGAACTCCAGAACCCGAGAGCGAACTGAGAGGTTAATTACTTGTCGCCTGGGCTGTACCGCTCTGCCCGCCTGGCACTGTATCCTTCCGCCTCGCATTACTCCTTACAGTGGAGGTCGAAAGAGTCAAGGAGTGGGAGTGTGAGGCTCTCCCCTCGCCTTCGGCCATGCCCAAAGCTTGGTACCTACAGAACGCTGATTAGCATTCGCCTAGGTGAATTCGGCGTCGCTGAGTGAAAAATTCAAGCCGCATCATTTCAGCTCCAAGTCGAGGTTTGTTCGATTCGAAGGATCCGCGTTCTGTGGGCACCAGGCTTCTTTTCTGGTCACCTACTACTCCTCCATCCCCTCACTCTGCCTTCCTCCGCCTTCGATGAGAATATTACCTAACCTTTTAAATGCTATTTGGCTTTTTGCCACCTTTCACATGTCTTGGCTCCGTTTCCGCTCGACTCCAAAATAGCTAACGATACTTTCAGGATGGTGAAATATTATTTGTATCTCGCATTTTATAAGCACGACAAAGGAGACAAAAGGAGGATTTGCGTGAGGTCACTCACTTTCCAACGACCGAAGCTCATCGCAAAAATCGCTAACTTGCTTGCTTGGATTTTTTGACCGAGCTGTGCATCCGCATTGCAGAAATATTTTGTGGAAAGCTCCTTCGGTGTCTAGATCGCTATAACCGCTGCGCAATCCTGGCCAACTTTCCGCGGCATCACGGAAACGAACGGAAAGGGATTTCGACTTTGCCTTCAAGCTCACAAAAGCCCTCCCTACAAAGTACGGTAAAAAGCGTTCCTATCGATCAAAATGCGCTCAACCAAACTACTTACATGGTGAGGTACAAGCGTACGGCTCGATAGTCGTCTCGTCTCTGAGCTAGGATAAGAAATGAAAATTTACCATTGCGAGATATGTGTAGCTTGCATACAATTCCATGTTGATCTGCTTGTTGATACCGGCTTCGCTTTCTTCGTGGAAGTTCTGGCGACAGCGGGAAACGGACATATTGAGATTTTTTTCACAGTTTCGAGAGATCACAGAAGTTGAAAAATCGTGGTCTTCTGCCGTACGTTCGCTCACTGACGACCCGATACGACTGATTCAGAAACTGCGTTGTTTCCCAGATAAATATCGACGGGTGACGTCAAGTGACCATGCGTTTTCCAACTGGAGTCGATCAAGACTGTACTTCTTTTTTGCAGCGGTTTGTTCAGAAACTTCTCCGCAAAACCTGTCCGACATGCGGTCAGAGTTGGTTATATAAGATGACAATTTTCGAGGGGCTTCTCACCGACAATTTTGGCATTCACAAAGAGGCACAGATGCAGAGATCCCCCTTATATATATTTTTCGAGATCCCCCGTATATGCACCTTATGACACAAGTGAGCAGCCCCTCGACAATTTTGTGTAGTTAAAACAAGGAGACGATTACTCAAAGCTTAAATGACGAAAAACGGCAATAGCTGTTTGTTCACTCTACTAAGGCTCCCAAGGCGTGCGACCAGACGCCATTTGGGGGCAGAGGCGTCATTTCGCTGAAATCTAAGGGGAGGGACGCGATGGCGGTTTGAAGTGCTTGGGCGGGGGGGGATACCTACTTTCCGAATAAAAATTGACATCTGAAAGAAAAATTAAACGAAGTAGCCTTTGGTGTAATCCTAGTTAAACACAGATTTATAACTTTTCTTACCATTTTACAAAATAAACAATCTGGGGTTAATGGAAAAGGCACTGAGTGTGCTGATCCTCTCCCCTTCCTATTCTCATATTTTGAGGCCCTTTCATCCAGGAAAAAATCAGTGTGATACTCGACGCTATGTCACAAAGGTAATGTCTCTTTCATGTTCAGAATTCAGACACACGACTAACCCAGGCTCAAACGCGCCTTGAAGACATTCGCTCCTCGATTGGGTCGTCATCTCGGATTAAGAAGGATTCAATTTTCATCAGTTACCATGGTCAACTCATAATTCGGCGCAACCAGATGTCACTCACAATTCTGATGAGAAACTGATTTTTTCGGGTTATTTTTCTGTTTTCCTGGGTAGCTCTGGGCCGCCCCCTTGGAAGGTCAGGGGGGCAGCTCCCCCCCCCCCACAAACAGAAATAATACAATCATTATTTCTTGGTTCCTACAAAGGTTTTAATAGGGTAGTCTAAAAAAAAAAGATAACATGAGACTATAGAAGGAAACAATGCTGGGGGTAAAATATCATGTTCGGCCTGGTGGACTGTCTGACAGTCCGAGAGCGTGAAGGAATGGTGGATCTCCCTAGTGCCGAGACCTAGTATACCTCTTCGTCTTGCCACACCGAATGCCGTGGCGAGTGCTTGAAGAGCCGCGAAACTTGTACTGGGTAAAACCCTTCTGGTGATTCCAGGCTCCACCAATTCTATGAACAACCTAGGCTCATTATGACTGATTAGATACACGGTGGCATGTGACACTGGAAACCCAAGCACAGGCCCTTGTTTGCTCATTTCCGCTTCCATTTTAATTTAAGGACATTTAAGACAACATGAAAACTAGGACCCACGATAGGTTTGTTGGCAACTGGATTTGCATTGTGTCATTTTTGCAGTTACATTGGTGTCTGATACTACGGTCAGGGGCGTCGCAAGGGGGGGGATGCAGACCCCCCGCACCTTTTTGAGATTTGGTAAAATTTGGGCCGGAGGACCAAAATTTGACTAAAATTGTTCGGTAATTTTTCGAAAGCAGAACTATTCAATATATTTACGGGCATTCGGTAGTTATACAGAATCCTAAATAGGCTATCGGTACAAATCCGTTCGGTATAATGATCGGAATTCGGTATAATTGCCAGTATTCGGTAGTTATCCGAATTTGAGGAGAGAATTCAATGCCGGAACTATTTGGTATATTTATGGATTACACAGAATCCCGAATAAGACATCGGTTCAAAATTATTCGGTATCATGATTGGGATTCGGTAATTTATTCGGTATAATTCTCAGGATTAGGAAGTTAACCACGAGTTTCGACGAAAGTGTACCGAATATGAATATTGTTCGGTAGTCTTTCGAATCCGGTATAATAACCGGGATACGGTAGTTATACAGAATCCCAAACATGCTATCGGGATAATAACTGGCATTCGGTAATTTATTCGTTGTAATTGTCAGGATTCGGAAGATACCACGAAACTCGGAAGGGGTCGAGTGAAGCACTGGTCGCAGACAAAAGGGAGCATGCTGTGACCTGGAGTTTGAGGCCTACCCATATGACAGGATAAGCGACTTTAAACCCTCTGAGGCTTTCGATCGAAACCCTATCGAGATTTGTCGCGGTCTCGAGAAGTAGATCTGGATTCATGAAATCTTTTGAGTTCGGATATGGGGCTAACATCTTATACCATCTAGCAAAGCCTGTTTTCTGTTAAAATACAAAGATTTTGGTTCAAAACCAAATTACTAACTGTGCGGTGCAGTGTGAAATTTACGATTTAGTAAATGCCTTTACTTCAGCATGTCAAACAACAAGGAATATAGACAAAAAACCTCGGATTTTGGGCCCCTTTCTAATTTGGGGGGGGGGGGGGGCCATGACCCCCCCTGCCCTCCCCCCCCCCCCAAATGGCGCCACTGTCTAATCATAAATATTTCGAAAATTCCGCCTGCAGCGCTTTTCGTCATATTCTCTATTTTGTGGAAGGGCGCGTCATTTGACTGGAGTTTTAAGCCAATCTTAGGATCGAGATTTCGAAACATTAAAAGCTAGAATTTGGATGGAAATTAAATTTGGCAAGAAAAAGCAAAACAGAATCTCGCCTGCGGCGCTCAATTTATGTGATTGTGGGTAGTATATTCACTGGACTACAGCTTCTGCTGCTGTCGAAACGTCGCTCCATCCGTTTCCTGGAACTTCTTAGAATCTCGGTGTTTAATACATGGTAAATGATATAGAGAAGCAGTTAAATTTTAGCCTAAAGGAAAAAAAATTGGATTTCGAAAATTTTCGCCAGAGGCGCTCGATTTAAGTTTCTCCAAAACGCCGTGCAATAGTTGGCTTATCGTCTTTCATGCTGCCCTTTATTTTTACTCTTCCTATGTAGGCTAATCCTTTCTGTTCCATAGTTTAAAGCGTGAATTCTCAGTTTCTGGGATTCGGTAAAAATTTTGAAAGATGCGGTAAAAACGAGTTGCGACGCACTTGTGAGTTGCTATGCCCCTGACTACGGTTGCTTTGCGAAAACGAAAAAACGCGAAACGGGCGAAAACGGCCCCCACCAAAAAAAATAAAAAAATACTATAATATCCACTCAATCACAAGTGTCAAACTTCGTTTCCCACCAAATTTGACAAAAACTCAGGCTCCTGTGTTGGTGATGATGAAAGTAAGATGAATTTTCTGGATGCAGCGATCAGTTATCACGTAACTGGCCAGAACCACTGTAACAGCAAAAATGCCTTTTGACCGTGGTATCAGATACCACGATAACTCCGAAAACGACTTTAGACCGTGGTATCAGATACCATGGTATCTGCAAAAATGCAACTTATGTGTTCGGTATAGCTAAATTCCGTTTGTATAAGGTCTCAGAAGCCCCTAAATACAAAACAAAATGAAAGGTTCAGCTGCTTCACGATTTTGCCCAGTGAACATGATTCAAAGGGGAACCCGTCACTACGACCACTCGTCATTACGTCCACCCGTCACTTCGCCTAAAAAATCCGTCAGTTCGCCCACTTTTTCCGACAGTTCGCCTAAACGTCAGTTCTCCCACTTTTTCCGACAGTTCGGCCACCCGTCACTACCCGCACCCGCCACTACGTCCACCCGTCACTACGCCCACCCGTCACTACCCCCACCCGTCACTTCCCCAACCGTCCCTATCCCCACCCGTCACTACGCCCAATCGTGAAATCCGTCAGTTGGCCCACTCCTGAATTCCGACACTTCGCCCAATTCCAAATTCCGACAGTTGGCCCAACTTTGCTAGATCATTAACATCCTGAAGAAGGGGCGCGATCCCAGAGGAATAATCAGAAGGAGCGGCCCTTTCTTCGTTTAATTAGGGTCAATACAAAATGCCTTTGGGTGTGACTGTTCTGTTAACGTAAATAAGGGGAAGAAGATTCCGTAGTCGAAGATGAGTGAATAGAAAAAGCTGTTCAAATAGGTTGTAACAAACTTTGTTGCTTGATAAAGAGGTTGTTGCTAATTCATACGGAAACCAGCGGCGTGTTGTCGGCCAGTCGGTGAAAAATAACCGAGTCGGCGCCGAGCGCCGCGATTTTTCGCCAAAACAATTGATTTTTTCACTAAAACAATCGATTTTTCTGAAAATCAGCCGATATTTTCGAAACTTTCAAAAAATGTCAGCTGGTGAATTTTACACCAGTTCTATCAGAAAATTTCAGCTGATGCATTTTACACCAGTTCTATCATTATTGGCGGGGAGTGTGCGCCATTCGTCTATTTTTTCGGTATGTTCGAGTCGTAGTTTGGGACCAAGAAGTCTTTGAAATAAGTGGTCTCCCCCCCCCCCCCTGGCCTGAGTGCTTCGGGCCACCCCTGATAGGAACACCATAATGTAAGACTCCTGGTATTTTAGATTTTAGTGTCAAGTTTTCTTGTACGGCCTCCGAGTATTTCTTGGTGAGATTATTAGCCCTATTGTCGAAACTAATTGCAATGTACGAGACTCGACTCTTTACAGAAAGTTTCCTTTTCTTAGTGGGAAAATGTTTTTGGGATCCAAAAACGTAAGTGGAGGGATACCCATGACATAGCATAAGTTGTTCATCTGTCCGTCCGTCCGTCTGTGCGCACTTCAACTCTGGAAGTTAATGAGATATTTTGATGAAACTTGGTGTGAGGATTCTTTGGGTCAAGAGTAAGGCCGAGTTCGTCGATGGGCTCTGTAGCCTTACATCAAGAATAAATAAGGGAAGAATTGAGAATTCACATAACCCCGATGTCAGCATCCTAGATCTCTTTTCGTCCGATCTTATTTACCGGGGGTGGAGCCTGGGTGGAGCTTCGCGTGTTGCCTCTTGCAGTATTAAATGTTACCTCCAGGGCAAAAGTGATGAGGCAGGGAAGGCGGGAAGTTCAAACAGTGCAGATTCTGAGGATTATATAAATGGAAACTCCTTTTCAATCCCGGGTCAGATTTGCAACATGAATTTTATGCTGTCACCCCCCTTCACGAAGACGGTGAAGCCCAAGGGAATGCGGCATTTGATGACTCAGGGGAACAATTAAGCAACTTGAGCGCTGAAGCATAGATCTAACACGCATGCATTTAGTTCAGATTCAATAGGACTGGTGTGAACATTAGTAATTTTATTTTGGTCTTTTCAGGACTGTAAAGAATCGCTTCTAGAAAAGGTATTAAGCTTGGACAATATTTAGCTGTCGAAATGTACTCAATGAGTTACTATGTTTTGTTTTTAAGTTGTACTCTACACGAAATTTAGTTCATATCATTTTCTCGTGTAGTTGCGAAAAACAGTATAAAGTCCTAATTTTAAATTAATGATTGCTGAGTGTATGATGTCTTTCAAACGTATCAGTTTGTGATAACAACTTATTATTCTTGGTCAAAAATGTATATCATTATCTCGGATAGTTGCACTTTACATCTGCCCAAATTTGTCATTGTCTTTGCCTTTTCGTAATCGTTTTTTTTTTTCATTATCATGTTTTTACATCATTCAAGCTGGAATTTGGGCATAGCTGGCGAACTGTACTCAAAGGGTTGTTATGTTTTGTTTTTAAGTTGTACTCTGTACACAAAATTCAGTTCATAACATTTCTCGGTTAGTTGCGAAAAACAGTTGGCTTGAAGTATTTCCTAATTTTAAATTTTAATTGATACTGAAAATGATAATTGCACGGTACCATTCAAAACGTCTACATTTGAGATAACCATTTATTATTTTTGGTCAAAATGTAATCATTATCTCGGGTAGTTGGCTAAATGTTTCACTATCTATCCTATTGACAGTCTTTTTTTTTCATCACTAAGAATCTGCCATAGAGATTGCATGAATGTTTGGAAGCGTGTCCCTTCCTTCTTTAAACTTATAGTGTTCAGTCCAAATCGGTCTTTTTCTGCCTTTATTTTCGTCATCCTTGAATGTAGGATTGCACGACTTACTGTCATCTCACTGTACTTTAGCCCCTTGTCTCGTCTTTTAAACTAGTGGTAGCAGCGATTTGTTGGAGGGAGAAGGACAAAATGTCGGCCTCTTTCTGTTTAATTTGAATTCGGCGCACTTCCTTGACGCGAAGCACGGCGATCAGAAGAAATAGCGCCAATATTTACTCTGTGGTCTGGATAGGCGCCGAGTAGGCTCCACCCACGGTACTTGAGGATCGGGCAGAAAACAACGTCCCATGATTCAAGTCTTCTCAATTCTTCCCTTATTTATTCTTGCTTACATTTAGGGGTGCGGGAGGGAGTTTCAAATTATTGGGCAATTTTTTTTTTTTAAGCTATTGAGATAGTTGATAAGAGGTAAGGAGACATGCTGAATACGAATATGAAAGTTATTTTCTTGCCGGATAAGTAGCTCACACGAAATCCGGCGTATATCTCGGATTCCGTTTAAACTAGTATAGCTCTGCACGTGGATGCCGACATTCATTTGTTTATTCTGTGTGACGAGGTCGGAAAGATCTAGTGTAATCGGAGGTCGAAGGGGTTGATATATAATGTTCAAAGTTGTTGAAGCGAGGATGTTATTCAATGAGGATTCACTGGTAAAGTACAGGTCAAGTTCGTAGAAGGGTCCTTTAGTCCTATCTTTATAGGCAGAGGAGGGATTTCGAATTTACGGTAAAAAACATGTATGTTTTATAAGCTAATAAGATATTCATTGAGGGGGTAAGGAGGTCCGCTAAATCCATATGTGAACTTAGTTTTCTTGCTTGACAAATGGGAAATTTGCTGAAACTGGAAATTTGGTTGAAGCTCAAAGTTGTTTCTGAAATCGATCAGAGATTCGGTCTCAGGACAAGGAGACCTGCTGAATCCATTTTTCAACTTTATTTTAACAGTAAAAATATTCAAGGAATCTGACGAAGACTGAATGTCGAAGACATGACCCGTTTGAATCAAATGTTAGATTTTTGGGATCCCATCGAAACTTTCGGTCTTGTTTCTAATTCTGCGTAACCTACCAACTGAATATAAATAGAACATGAACGGTATAATTTTAGAGGTGTGTAGTAAATATTTATTTCTTTAGCCGACGGCTTTCAAACTACGGATCCGAATGTTCAAAAGCTACTTCACATTTTCGTGGATTCGCTCCGAATAGCTGTTCCAAGCTTGACCTACCTCTGCCGTTAACCACGACAAACCAAGGGTTGCCAATTGCAATATCTATTATAGTTTTATATATATATCTATAAAACTTCATGTAAACCTAAGCTGTCTTGTTTCCGTTCTGTTTCCGCAACATAGTAAAAACCCGCCCCAAAGCACTCAGGCCAAGGGAGGTGAGACCCCTCATTCCAACAACTTCTAGATCACAATATACGACTCGAACGTACCGGCAAAAATCCACCCACTCGGCTCCTGTCATTTGAATTCTGATGAATTTTCCATTTGTTTAAAAATTTCATGCCGTCTTTTCCACTTGTAGTCAAAATTTGACCCACAGTCCATGTACTTAACCTTGTCTTATGCTTTTGGTGTATAAGGCTTATTGATGTTGTCCAGACTTCACTTTAACAACTAATCCATTGTAATTTTGACAGGCTAAAAGATACAAATCATCTGCCAGTTAAAACAGCTTTTAAAACAAGGCGAGTTGCGCCAGTCCAGACCCTTTGTTCGAGACATTGGAATCGTGTCTCCGTCCTAACGAGGTTATATTGAGAAACCTGGTTTAAACGACTCGGGTCGCCTATGACTGGACGTATTGCGACTGAAGCTGAGTAGTGCCAAAGTTAACAATATTTTGAAACGATTGATATGACTTAGCAAAAGGCTAAGTCATATCTAAGTCATATATAAAGGGATTCACCCCCCCCCCCCCCCTTTGGGCCACCCCTGGATAACAACCTTGTTACCAAGCATACAGGTTAGTAACGACCTATCTGAACATCTTTTCCTTTTCACCCATCTTCACGTAAACAATATCTTTCCCCCATCTTTACGTAAACAGAACAGTCACACCCAAAGGCATCTCGTTTGACCCTAATTTAACAAAAAAGATCGGCTCCGTCTTAGTACTCTCCTGGGATTGCTTCCCTTTGTTTCATGTATTTAATGACAGGGTAGAGTTGAGCCAACTGTCGGATTTTGGAAGCAAAGTGTCGGATTTCAGGAGTGGGCCAACTGACGGATTTCACGATTGGGCGTAGTGACGGATGGTGGTAGTGACGGGTGGGCGTAGTGACGGTTGGGGGTAGTGACGGGTGGGCGTAGTGACGGGTGGTTCAACTGACGGTGGGTCAACTGATGGGTGAGCGAACTGCCGGATTTTGGAGGTGGGCGAAATGAAGGGTGGTCGTAATGACGGGTGGACGTAGTGACAGCGACCCATCAAGAGATAACATATGTAAATGCTTCAGAATATTGTTCGTTGAAACCTTCAAGTAAATAGAAATTAGTTACAATTTTTTTTTTTACCCATTTCTTAATATAAAGGAGGGTTAAAAGAAGACAACATTGATAATCAATATACATAATATCAGTAATCAATAAGCATACCACTAGTCGACAACATCTAAGGGTCTTGAAACTGCATTCCTTCCAGAGCAAAATAACACTAAGGAATAGTGCCAAGACTTGAAAAACGTGACACACACTCGAATAGCAGCGACACTGGCGATAGAGAACATCCCTACTGAAAGTCAGTAAGTCGTGCACCAGCGCTGGCTCCGATAACTCATTCTGAACACAGCAAAGAAAAAAATACAACATCCCTCCTCGATGTATGCAAACCAAATCTTAACTGAACTAGAAATTTGCTAAGCCCGCAAGTTTGTCCCGAGTGTATAGTGGGCGGTGCTATGAGTAAGGCCCGATTACGGTGCATGGAAAGCATAGGTCTTGGCGCCACTCCCCAGTGTTATTTTGCTCTGCTTCTGTGTAATGTTTTCCAACCTCTGACAGTGCGAATCTGTATTGTCTCAGAACTATTTTCCATAAGAAAGAAATCCTCAGTGAAGATGTTTACATGAAGGTTTCAAACGCTTACAGTCAGCGCACTTCCTTTACCGCCTTACTGCAGACTTCCACCAGTTTTGCTACTTCTGGCTTTACCTGAAAAGAAATATGGAAGCAGATTACGGTCTAATCATACGAAGCAGTGCAGGATTATGGAAGTAAATTATGCACTATTCACACCAAGCAGTATTGTCCCAGCACTGCAGGCAAGTACTGAACAGTGTTTCCAGTTGTCTGAAAGAACGGAACATCGAACGGACGACCTTAGGCCCACACGCGCAAGACAAGCTGGCATATGCTGATGTTCCAATGCGGCAACTCGCCATAACCCAGTTCAGCGCTTTCAAGAGGATTGATGATGATATGTTTTTACCCATTTGTATGACAAGAATAGGGTTCGTTCCAGCTCGGCACGAAAGTTACTAAATAGTTACTTTTCGGTCACTTTCACCGTTCCAGCTTGACACAAAAAGTTACGGGGAGCACAAGGAAGATCGTTACTTCGAAGGAACTTTTTGTAAAGATAGTACCCGACCGTCTTTAGCACTTTCCAAGAGTCGTCTTGAGAAGTGAACTCGCGGCAGCAAAGTGAGACAAGGTGTAATAGCTAAAGTAAACAGGACATTATTGTGTGACTTTCAGCTGGGCTAACACTCACAATGCCCATGATCATAATGCCCACGACTCAAAATGCCCACTCAAAATGCCAACAACTCAAAATGCCCACGACTCGAAATGCCCACGACTCAAAATGCGCACGACTCAAAATGCCCACGATTGGGCATTTCCAAGTCCAGTCAAGTCCCATTTCAAGTCTGGACCGAATCCGATGAATGAGGGGGGGGGGGGTCGGATGTGGGAACCGGAAATCATGTGACACACTTAGAGTGGAGTGATCGGGATGAAACTTGGTGGGAAGAACAAGCACAAACCCCAGATATATCATTGACAGAACCGGACCGGATTCGTGCACTGTGGGGGGAGTTGGAGGGGGTTTGCGGAATTCCGGTTATCGCGAATTAAGGTATTTCCAGATGTGCTAGGACGATGAAACTTAGCTCGGACATCAGAGACTTGATATGATTGGCTTAGAAATAGTCAGTTTCCCGACTCAATCATCGTGGGGGAGTGGAGGAAGAGGGGATTCTTGAATCTTGAGGTATGTATAACTTTTGAACGAATGGTCGGATCCTAACGAAACTTGATATTTGGAAATACCTCGTGTCTCGGATGTCCCATTTTAAGTCCGGACCGAATCCGATCAATGAGTGGGGGGTAATCTTGTGACACGCTTAGAATGGAGTGATTGGGATAAAATTTGTTGGGAAGAACAAGGACAAGAACTATATACACCAGTGAGAAAACCGGACCAGGTTCGGGCACTGTGGGGGGAGTCGGTGGGGTGGGGGAATTCCTGTGATTCCGTATAAAAGTACTTCCCGATGTGCTCGGGCGATGAAACTTTGCTTGAACATAAGACACAAGATTGGCTTACAAATTGTCACTTCTCAGATCCGAAGTACTAATCCTAACCACAAAGTACAAACGAAAATTTAAACAAAGTATTCTCAACTCAAAGGTTTGCTCAAAACTTGATTTTTAGCACCCTTAAAGTGGGTTTGTTAACCGAAAAGTCAAAAAAATACTTTAGCCAAACGATATATATTCATGGTCCCCAAGGGCCCATGATCACTTTCGCCTCAAGGGCATAACTTATCATTTATCCCTTATAATCTCGTAGTCCGCTGTCCCATGATGATTTTGCTCCCCTGTGGACAGTTTCGTCCGTCGGCATTGTAAACTAGGACGATATTAGCCTCCCCTGTGACCACTTTGAACTGTCGGTATTTTAGGCCGCCGGCATTTCGTGGTCGTGGGCATTTTAATCGTGGGCATTTTGATCCTGGGCATTTTGAACCGTGGTCATTTTAATCTTGGGCATTGTGAGAGTGGGCAAAAAGATCGTGGTGATTTTGGGAACCACCCTTCAGCTGTACTGGGCCTTTAGCTATCATATATGATTCGCTGATAAACCCAAACAAACAAAAATTCATTGACGGTTTACCGGTCAGTCTGGTGACTTGATATGGACTGTGGCAGGAATGAATTTCAAATGCCTGTAACTGAGATGGCAATTTTTGCACTATAATATATTAAGTTTCAAATGAAACTTTAAAAATAATATCTATTAAATTTCTCAGAGTTATTTAGAAGCGAAAGCCTTTTCTGTTGCTTTATGTTATTATTACTGTATATACTGTAGGAGAAGAAGCTAAAAATTTATTCAATGAACCTTGTTAACCACTTTGACATCATTAGGTTCTAGACTCTAGGATCTTGGGCGTTCCATTCCTGATAACCCGATGAAAAATTTCTAGCCTGCGTAGTAGTATGGTAGTAGTACGAAAACGTTGCATGTAATACTATGTAATAGCAAAGACTACTATCATTTAATGTGCCTCAGACTGGTCCAATCTTATGTGGTAGTATCTAGTAGCATCCTGTCTTTCCATAGTAGCATCCAGTCTTGCTAATAGTAGCATATAGTAGTATGCAATAACACGGTAGCCTTGAAGTAGAAGCATGTAGTAGCATCGTTAGTACTGCATGCAACTTTTTCGTACTACTTCATAGTACTATTTTGGGACAAATTTTTTCATCGGGAAGGACTAAACATTGTGCTAAAAAATTTGCACGGGAGTAAGAAAGACTGTTGCGATTCCGGCTAGGAAACAATTATATGTGAAAATAAGGATTTAGCGACCAAAAAGAAACAACCGGAATAGAGAATCTGTTTCAAAATAATTATCAAGCCGTTCTTATGCAGCAAAAACAAACAATTTTTTCTGTTCATCCTTCCCATGCAGTCCCCATCTCTTCTTGCATTCAAGAAACACACGTTATCTCGTCCCGTAGTAAGTTCGATCGTTCCAGGCAGTAGTTAAATTGTGACGTCACACGTATTTACTACGAAGTAACTACGGAGAGGAGCTGGAACGAACCATGAGTATGAAAAGACGAAAAGAGGAAAGAAAAACAAAATAACAAATGGAATAGACCTACATCAGGTAAATGCATAAAACACAAAAACTAAATTACAATTACAACATAGCAAGATATAAACTATGGCTAGCATCCAAGCCCGCCGCAAAACGATCATGCCTGTCTTTTATCTGCTGATTTGGACTTGCAATACCGTATTTTCTCTAATCCAAAGTGGCAATTTCAGTAAAAACTTAACGTACTTAAAATAAACTGAACGGGTTCATTTCTTATCAGTCGCTGTAAATATGGGTAAAAAAGAGGATAGTGCTAGAAGATGGGGGTTTACAAAAATCGAATAGAGGCGGGCTAGAACCTTGCGGTTAAATTTCGATTTGCTTGTTTACTGTACATGCTTTGCGTGTTCTAAGGGAAAAATGGCTAGTAAGTCCATCTCGAGTGGACTTTATGTCTCTACCAATAGGAAGTCCAAAGATTTTGACAGACATAGAGCGTGTTCCACCCTACTATAACATTAGTAACTATTAGTGACTATTTTCGTTCCAGCGAAGTTACGCTCCAACCTTCTCAAAACAATAACTAACAGTAACTATTTGCTTACCATGCTCGGGAGCGTAGTAAGCGTGGTAACTACGGATCTCTATGATGTGATTGGTCCGATTAGCCCGTGGCACGATAGTTTGCTGAAAATAAATATATGCGTTCCAGCCGAACGCAGACCTATGTTTCTATGCACCGGAAACGGGCGTTACTCGTAGCGCCGCCCATTTCGGGACATTCAAAGTGAGACAAACTTGCGGGTTTAGAAAATTTCTAGTATAGCTAAGCCGGTCTACACACGTCGAGGAAACAGAGGAGATTGTATCTTTCTTTTGCTGTGTTCGGAATGTAGAATTATCAGAGCCAGCGCTGGTGCACGACTGATTGAGTTTCAGTAGGGATGTTCTCTATCGCTAGTGCTGCTAGTTTCACCGCTATTCTAGTTTGTGTCAGTTTTCCAGTCCTGGCGCTGCTTCCTAGTGTTATTTTGCTCTGCTAAGCTGGCTGCCCGACTCACTCGTAGAGCCATCCAACTCGTCTAACGGAGCTATAACGCTTACGAGGAGTGTACTGTAGACTATTTTCGAACATTCGTGGCCCCAGAATTTTGGGGCCGAATTTTAAACTACGTTGCCGAATTTTAACTACATCTACGCTACGCGGCACCTCTTGTCACCATTAACTGTTACACTGTCACACTTTTTCTTTCCACTGATGATTCAGGAAGCGTGATTAACCAGACATGACTAGACAATCAAACAACCAGACAACCAAGCAAACAGCTTCCCGATGTCAGTTCAACCAGGTGAAATTAGAAGAAATTGGTTTGATTCGTACCTCGCTTCCATAGTATTCGAGAAGAATCGTCATATTCATTATCTTCGTCCAGCTCAGTTCTATGTCCTGGATCGTGAAGTCTTCATTCCCAGCCTATAGAATATAATAGTGTTTAATATCTTATTGGGCACACAAACATGTATACACCGAAGGAAAATTGACGAAATTTAATGCATCGCTTACGTTTTAATTCAAAACACATAACAGTTTGTTAGGAGTTGAAACCAATTTTGGGCTTCAGTCCCAGCACTCAAGATTTAATTACTCTTTTCTGGGTAAATTTAAAGTGGCTCTCGAATATACCTTGAAGTGAAGACATTTAGTCAAATAATGTTTACAACCGATACGTCAGCTACGATTTTTCATCAGCGATATTTCGGCCCTCCTTGGCAAGGAGCCTCGTCAGGCTGTCAATCCTCTGGGTCAACGTCGGGGAAGGAAACAAACCTGCACGGAAAAGCTAGTGCTGAGATTTAATTTTTGATTAAATCTCAGCACTAGTTTTTCCGTGCAGTAATTATTCAAAGTAACAGATACAGGCGAGTACTCCATAACAGAAACGTAAAACGAGGTTGTTAATGAAATAATATTTAAGTTTTCAGCCCCTTATTAATAACAAACCGAAGTTATCGCCCCAATCGTGCAGTAAAAACAGCGTCCGTGTCAAAAATTAAATCTCAGAACTAGTTTTTTCATTAAATTGGTATTTGAAGGTAATTTACTTTAATAAGATATTTATAGTCGGTAGAAGCTTCAGTCATTTATTACAGGTTTGTTTCCTTCCCCGACGTTGACCCAGAGGATTGACAGCCTGACGAGGACCCTTGCCAAGAAGGGCCGAAATATCGCTGATGAAAAATCGTAGCTGACGTATCCGTTGTAAACATTGTTTGAATAAATGTTTCAAAGTCAGCTTGGGCTCAAAGAATATTTAGTGAAGACATTGCTTTGCATTTTGAAAAAATAGCACCAATGAGGAAGATTTTTAAATCTAGCCCTTCCCCCCGAAACAAATTCAATAAGAAAAGTCTACTTTATTTCCTTATATCGATTAAAGGTGAAAATTAAATATTCTTTGAGCCCAAGCTGACTTTGAAACATTTATTCAAACCATGTCTACAACGGGTACGTCAGCTACGATTCTTCATCAGCGATATTTCGGCCCTTTTTGGCAAGGGTCCTCGTCAGGCTGTCAATCCTCTGGTTCAACTTCGGGGAAGGAAACAAACCTGTAATAAATAACTGAAGCTTCTACCGACTATAAATATCTTATTAAAGTAAGTTATCTTCAAATACTACTATAATGAAAAAACTAGTCCTGAGATTTAATTTTTGACACGGACGCTGTTTTTGCTGGACGATTGGGGCGATGACAGGAAAGGTTTTTTTCTACATTTTGGTCAACTTCGATTTTTTTTATTAATAAGGGACTGAAAACTTAAATAATATTTTATTAATAACCTCGTTCTACGTTTCTATTATCGAGTACTCGTCTGTATCTATTACTTTGAATAATGACTGCACGGAAAAACTAGTGCTGAGATTTAATTTTTGACACGGCTGCTGTTTTTGCTGCACGATTGGGGCGACGGCAAGAAACATTTTTTTCTGCATTTTGATCAACTTCGGTTTTGTTGTTAATAAGGGACTGAGGCTTAAATTTTCTTCCCTTAATAACCCCGTTCCACGTTTCCGGTAGGGAGTACTCGCCTGTATCTCGGTTAATGCCTGCTCGTTTTTTCTTTATCTCAACTGCTTCTCGAATGGTTTGATGGAGTCCGGTGCACGTTGCAAGAATTTCAGCTTTTTCAAAATATACTGAATGGGATGGGTTTTCGAAAATATGTTCTGCAAGTGCAGATTTGAAAGTATAGTTATGACGGTGTCCGTTGGAGAGGGCGTGGTCAATTTCTTGCTCATGCTCTGCAAGTTGTTTTCCGAAAGTTCTCTCTGTCCTTCCTACGTTCCTACGGACTAGTTTTTTCATTATAGTAGTATTTGAAGATAACTTACTTTAACAAGATATTTATAGTTGGTAGAAGCTTCAGTTATTTATTACAGGTTTGTTTCCTTCCCCGAAGTTGAACCAGAGGATTGACAGCCTGACGAGGACCCTTGCCAAAAAGGGCCGAAATATCGCTGGTGAAGAATCGTAGCTGACGTACCCGTTGTAAATATTGTTTGAATAAATGTGCAAATTGTGGCAGGCCGTGTAATCTGTTCCCCATGCCAAACTTTTGTTGTTCCTGCCTACTCTAATTCTCAAACCACTGATTGTAAATGTTATCAAACTTATGCAGTAAAAAGATTTTTAAGTCTAGCCCTTCCCCCCCCCCCCCCAAACAAATTCAATAAGAAAAGTCTGCTTTATTTCCTTAAATCGATTAAAGGTACCAATTGTGGCAGGCCTTGTAATCTGTTCCCCATGTAAAATTTTTCCTTTCCTGCCTACTCTAATTCTCAAACTACTGATTGTAAATGTTATCAAACTAATGCAGTAAAAAAGCTGGAGCTCACCAGGAGTCTCTCCTTGAGATCACTGCACACCTCACTCAGTAGAAGTTGTAAAGAATTTCCCAGAATACGTATCCAGCTGGAACAGTGCCCAATCGTTGCTTCCAGAATATTTTCTTGGTATATCCTGTAAAAAAAAAATTTAATATGTATAATTCATCTGTAGATTATTTTGTCCAAATTTGCCATGCTCCTTATTTTTTTTTTTTTTTGCCCAGCTTCCAACTTTCCAGGGAGCGAAAACCGCTACTGAACGCTCGACAGCTTTACACAGGAGCGTATAGACGACAAAGTGATCCGACTTGTCCTACCTGCTCGCGAAAACACTCCTTAATACTCTTTATGACTAACTGTCCTTGTGGATGCAAGATCGCCGGGTACCTAGCGGAAGAACCAGAAGCGGTATCACCTCGGGTATCACAGCTGCTCCCGAAGATCGCCCTGATTGTTTGACACGGGATTTGAGTTGCTGAGTTTGAGTCGTAACGGAGACGTTTACTACTTCTTCCTGAGGAGCACTGGCGTGTTTTGGACTTAGTCATATTGAGTATTTCCAAGTACTCAAGAAAGCCATGGATACTGAAACCCAACAAATATTGAAACGGACCTGTGTAATCATACTTGGGCATAACTACTCCTCGTACAGCGAAAGTTTTGACCGCCTTGATATATCAGGGCTCTTATGGCGTTATCACGGACTCGCTTCGGAAAAGCAAAGCGAAGTCTGTTACGCTTTTTGCCAGCTTTTTGTCGCTGTGGAGAATTTTGCCTAGACCCCATCGCCAGAGTATACTCTTACTCAAGCGCATGAAGCAAGTGTTCAGAAAATGAAATGCAAGATGGTCTGAGCTTCATGTGAAATCGTTGTCCCATACTTTACAAACAGATTTCAAATTTACTCAATCTTTTTATTTTGATTCACATTATTTCTTGGTTATCTCCAATTTTCGCCAGGCATGTCTACTAGTATGGGCCCTACTGGCTCATACCAATGAAGAACTACGTTGGCTTGGATTAAACTGAAAGAAGGAGAGAAGGATTAAACTGAAAGAAGGTTAAGTCTTTACTTACAGCACTGGCCCGTCTGTCTTCGTTGACGGGACATTCTTCAAATCTTCACCAATTTCGTAGTAAAACTGAAGTTTCTCGTCCCATAACTCCAGTGAAGGGTTCGACCTCCTGTAACTTTTTACAGTCGCCCCTTTGTCAGCTTTCCATAGAGTCTCATATTTTCTCCACTCCTTCAGTTTATGACCAACCCCTTCTACTATTTCCCTTGATTTCGTCTGTATTCTGTCAATGAGAGCTAGTATCCCTCCGTCTTCCGTTATGGTTCCATGGAAGTTCCACTTACTGCTCGATGACGTGTCGTCGTGCGATTGGCAGATTCCTGACATTTCGATTCCTTTGGTCCTGCAAGTTAATAGAATATGCAATGTACGGTCGGTCAGCAAGATGTCGTGTTACTGACAGATTCCTGATATTTCGGCTCCATTGGTCATGTGAGATTAATGGAATCTGAAATGGCCAGAAAAATGTCGGTCAGCGCTTGACCTTTCCTCATTTCCACATCACTAGAAAAGTTTATTTTTGCAAGGAGCGGAGAAGGGAGGTTTCCCGTATTTACGGCAGTCGCAACTGCTGACGACGTTTGGCAATCGTTGATCATATCCGCGTTCGATTCAAGTCCTTTTTTTGGGATCCCAAAACGTAAGTGGAGGGATACCTATGACATCGCAAAAGTTGTCCGTCTATCCGTCCGTCCGTCTGTGAGCACGATAACTCTCGAAGCGAATGAGGTATTTTGATGAAACTTGGTGTGAGGGTTCTTTGGGTCAAGGATATGGTCGAGTTCGTAGATGGGCTCTGTAGCCCTACATTTAGGGGTGGGGGTTCAAATTGATGGTCGAACAAAATATTTATAAACAGCTAATGTGATAGTCAGTTATTGGGTAAGAAGACCTGCTGAACACAATGATGAAAGTCATTTTCTCGCCGGACAAGTAGTTCGTCCGGAGTCCGGCAAAAACCGAAAAGTTTGTTAAAAGCAAAAGTATTATTTGAAGTTGATTAGATGTTCGATTGTTGGATAAGAAAACATGCTGAACACTTATGTGAAAATCGTTTTCTACCCGGACAACTAGTTCGCCCGGAATCCGGACAAACCGGAAAATCTGTTAAAAGCAAAAGTTTTACTTTTAGTTGATTAATACACAGATTTAGGGGTAAGAAGAGACGCTGAATCCGTATATGACAATTATTTTTTACCCGGTCATGTAGTTCGTTCGGATTCCGACTGAAACCGGAAAGTTTGTTTTAAGTTAAAGTTTTATTGGAAATTGATTAGATGTTCTTTATAGGGATAAGGAGATACGCTGAATTCGTTTCTGAACTTTCTTTTTTTGATGGACAAGTAGTCCGCTCGGAATTCGGTCGAAACCGGAAATTTGGAAGAAGTAAAGCAGGAAGTATCGATCAGTATCGTCAAAATAGATATGGCTTATAGAGGTATATCTGAACTTGGTTGTCTTAGATGACTAGCTATTTGCTAAATTAATCTGTTTCCAAATGTTAATAGTAAAAATGTTCAAGGGTTCTGGCGAAGACTGGATCTGGCGAAGACAAGACCCAATTGTCTAGATCAAATATTAATTTTTTGGGATCCCATCGAAACCTTTGTTCTTGTACTCTGTATAGTCTTGCTGTTACTACCTTGTCAAGGTTTGAAGCCGTTTTATTTATTCTTGTCAGGTGAATGGCCCTGCAGACAAAGCCACTTTCGATTTAGCCTTGTCTCAGTTCTGTAAGCCAAATGTCGTTTTATTTAAAGTTTAACTGAAAAGCCAACTTCTTTTTGTATCATTTAACTTAATATACTGCATTATTTGGACTGTGTAAAGGGATATTTTTTATTTTTCCACTATTTGCTCTAGAATGAACTTCAGAATATCTACGGCCGTCCTCATAACGCAAAATTCTACTATGACGCAGAAAATTTTAGTCTCAATCGAAACGCGGACTTTCAGTGGCCAGTGATCATCTTGCGGAAGGTAGCTCACTGCTTGAACACTTATTTTTGTAAATCGTTTTCGCCAAACACACAACACAGGTACAAGCGCATACAGGTACCAAGAATTCGACAGGAGTTTCCACTATTTAATCTATTATTTGTGAATAGCGGGGCAACGAAGTACGCATTTTAATCGGGTCTTCAAGCCTCTTTAAGTGTATAAGTGATGGATAACTAGATTGACCTATCTCTGCCCTTTTCAGTTAAACATTAAGCCGCGTTCGATTTAGCTTGGGAACTGGTGGGAGACCGTAAAAAGGACCCTCAGCCTGTAAGCGGCTTCCGTCGTTTCGGCCGATGCTGGGACAGCTGCTGGCTTGATTCACCTAACAGCTCGGCAAAATCGAAACATATAGGATGCCACCATTCGGCAGATTACTTAAGATGGGTGTGGTGGCAATCATCTGGTCCTCTTACATGTAGAAGAATAGAAGACCTGTTTTGAATGGATAGCTGGCTACTGCCATCAGTTTCCTTGTCTCACTAGCGAAGAGTAGCGAAGTACCAACCCATCAACGGCGAACAAATTTCACCTGCAAACCAGTGAAGCCTCGCGTCGACAGGTGCCGATGATGGTTTCCCTGCCCTTGGTCGAGAGTAAGAAGCGATTTTCCTCGATTGCTCTGGGTTCTCTTTTTACAGCTGGATCATCTGCAGACATTGTTACACAGCCATATTGCTGATACTGTCGATAATCAGGCAACTCGGCGAGGATTCAAACCGGATGTCGTAATAGCTCCCTACCGGAAACAGTTTAAAAACTGGAAAATCCGGGTATCCGCAATCCTCTCCAGAGGAATGTCATTAGTTTCGTTTTGCAGATGGTTTCTGATACCATCGTAACTGGATCTGCATTTTGTCATTTTTGCAGTTATGAAGGTATTGCTTTTAGAAGTCACCCCAAAAGAAGTACTTACAGCCACTTACATTCCAAGTACCTAACTTCTTTCCCACGAATTTGACGAAAATCCAAGCTCCTGTGTTGGTGATGATGAAAGGGAAATAAAATTTTCAGATATCACGGTCAGTTACCATGGTCAGGACCGGGGTATCTGAAACTGGCATCAGATACCACGGTAACTGCAAAACGACTTTAGACCGTGGAATAAGATGGGTGGTTCCCAAATTCACCACGATCTTTTTTACCACTCTCACAATGACCACGCTCAGAATGCCCACGGTTCAGAATGCCCACGGCTCAAAATGCCCACGACTCAAAATGCTCACGACTGTCCGAAATGCCGGCGGTTCAAAATGCCGACAGTTCCAATTGCCAACAGTTCAAAATGGTCGCAGGGGAGGCTAAAATCGTCTTGGTTCAAAATGCCGACGTTTGAAAGTGTCCACAAACGAGGCCAAAATCATCCTGGGACAAGGGACTACGAGATTATAAGGGATAGGATTACGACGAAAAATGTTTTGAAAGAAATTGTTTTATTGTTTCTTGATCAGCTCAGAAATGTTTACGTGAAAGTACAGAAGCAATGTCGTATCAAATTGTTCCAACACAGAAATCCGGAAAGACCAGCAAGTTGAAGCTCTTAAAGAAAAGTTCCGGGGGGGGGGGTTGCTTCTCAGTCAGAGGCTTCCTCAACAAGCACAGCGTTTTGCGGCATCTAACCACGAGGTAATACACCTGTTTCTTGTAAATATTTTATCCAGTATTATGTTATAACTGAGATGATACCAGTTCAACAAACGATCATGGTCATTCTGATACTCGGTCTACTCCTCCCGTTGCTCACCCACCCCTAATTCAAGTTTACTAGGGACTGGACACCCCAAATAATCCAATCGTGGGCATTCTGACCCGTTGGGCATTTTTAATCATGGGCATTTTGAGCCGTGGGCATTTTGAGTCGTTGGTATTTTTCATGGGCATTGTGGTCGTGGGCATTTTGAGTGTTAGCCCATAAGATACCATGGTATCTGCAAAAACGCAACTATTATCTTCTGATGTTTTCTAGCTTCCTGCTGGCGTGGAAAAGACGAACTCACTTTTCAATGATCAGCTTCGGAAGCACATTCAACATCTGGTGCAGGTCTCCAATAGGGGGATCCAACGAGGGGTAGCCTTGAACTAGCGTGACTTTGACAGACAGCGTCGACTTGCAGCCTTGAAGCATACTGCAGTACTCTTTCAGTGTGCGGAGAATAATTCTGAAATAAGTCAGAATTTGCATTTTTTAATATGACAACTTGTGGGTGGAGGGGGCTCAACTTGGCAACCATGTGTACGGGCACGTGCTGGCCGATCGTAGATTCTCTCGATTGCTTTTATAATGTAACAGGGAAGAGGGGCAGAGGAGTTTGTCTACCTTGCGGACAGACCTGTCTGAGTATCACGAGTAGAAGGAGAGGGCTCGACTAGCTGATCTTTTGACATAACCCCAACTGAAACAATTTTGTGGAGTCGCACCAACCGAACCGGAGTCGTGCCGTTTGTATTATATACCATTCGATAATGATGGATGATCGCTGAGTAGCGGCAGCCTATGCGCACAGACCCCTGCTAGCCACTTGAAGGTGGGAAGCGACTGTAGCTATGAAACACTCCCAGCACCTGAGATTTGGGTGAGCCGTGGAGTTGCGGGGTCATACCATTTGTATTATATTATTTATGTTTCACAATAATTATTACACATGACTGACACTTGAACTGAAGAGACTTGTTAAACTGGCGTAGACCTGAATCTTCGCTCCGAACGTGCAGAGGGAAATCTTATAACATATTAAATTTTCGAGAAGGGGAGAAGGGTTGAGATGAAAACTGGTAGGCCATTTTAGAGGCCTGGCGTGCTTAGGTCCGAAGAGAATTTAATTTATTCTTGATTAGGAGACCGCTTTTCCGGAAGTAACAGCAACTCCTGTTTTTCAGGTTTAAACCAGAACAATCCATAATATATAAACCGGTTCATCGCCTCCTCAGATAGGACTAAGATAAGCAAATAAATATATTCTTTCATTCAACCGAAAAAATTAAAGTTTGGAAGAGGGGCTCGGTCTGGGACGTATGGCAATTCAAAGGAAATCGGGGACATACATGGGTTGTTTTGACCGACTTGCGTGGTTTCTTGATGGCTAACTCTTCGTACCGATGCAGGATCCTCGTGTGCCCAGCGATTGGCCAGAAACGTCACGACAACAAACGTTGTTAAGGTTTCCACAGGATTTGAATCAGTTTAGAGCGTTCACTTGACTGGCGTTTCTTGTTCTTCCCTAGGTTCACCTGCGTGTTTTGGGCTCATGTAGAGCGTGTTCCACCCTACTTACCGTAGTTACCACGCATGACGTCACGAATTCTGGCTTTTTGCCTACGCTCCCGAGCATGGTAAGCAAATAGTTACTGTTGGTTACTATTTCGAGAAGTTTGGAACAGTCAGCGTAGTAATTTACTATTGGTAGTAAAATACTATTGGTAGAAGGGTGGAACACACTCATAGAGTATAGTGTGAATGTACAAAAACTCGATGGGTTGAGGGAAGAAGTGTTTGAGAAGGAGTGTATTGCGAGGAGGGGACGGTTACAGTGATGATGGATAAATGCTTTACGGGACTTCGTCAGTTGGGAAGATTCTTTAAGCTTTCTGCGAAGCAACGAGAGGGGCTTTAGTTTGAATTTTGAAAATAGACAGGATATTTTTATTTTGTTTTGCCATGGCCCTCGGGCTTTTTGTGCAAATATATCATATTATATAATATAGCATTCAACCTTTTATATGTACTGTGCTAATACCAAATACTAATCAGTTTTGCGCGTAATAATGCATTTAGTCATTCATAGACTAAATATATGAAACATTTTTTATTTAATATTCGAACTAATAACAGTTTTATATGAATTTTTGAGCTTTTTATCTGGAACTTGCTCTGCTTCTTCTTCCATTCCATTCTTATCAACTTCGCGCTACGACGAGTCATGCTGCCATGGAATACGAATATTTATTTATTTTATTTATTTGATTCAAATGGAGCGCGATGCAGATAAGGTACGAGGGGTATCCCCCTCCTCTTCCGCCCGTCCCTGTGGGTCATTCATTCATTTATTCATACTACACAAACTACATAACATAAATATAAGGCAAGAAACAACCCGATGAAAAATTTATCTCAAGATAGTACTATGAAGTAGTACGAAAGTTGCATGCAGTACTAACGATGCTACTACATGCTTCTACTTCAAGGCTACCGTGTTACTGCATACTAATATATGGTACTATTAGCAATACTGGATGTTACTATGTCAAGACAGGATGCTACTGGATACTACTACATAAGATTGGATCTGTCTGCGGCACATTAAATGATAGTATTCTTTGCTATTATATAGTATTACATGCAACGTTTTCGTACTACTACCATACTACTACGCAGGCTACAAATTTTTCATCGGGAAGACCCCCTGAAGCTATTTTGTTGGGGATTCACAACCTATACACTAACCTACACTATAAATTCTATTTTACGATCCTAGCGAAACCTTTGTCCCTAACTGGACTGATTAGGCCATAGTACATATAAACATTAGAGAAAGGTGGTAGAATAAAAGACGTACCCTGAAACACCATCCAAGCAGCGTTTTTGAACACTTTCAAAGTAACCGACGAAACGCTGATGATCGAACTCGTTGTCCTGAAGCGCATCTTTCAGCCCCTGGGCTAAACTTTCAATTTCGACAATGACAGATCTGACCCTGTCGAATGCGAACTCCATATCCGCCGACACATCTTTGACATAATCCTACAAACATAATGTTTTTAATGTCAAATAATCCTTGACTCAAGCATACGAACGCTTCCAAAGTAACCGGCGAAATGCTGATGATCAAACTCGTTCACCTGAAATAGATCTTTGATTTTCGAAACTTTCAGTTTCAACAAAGACGGCCAGACCCCGTTGACATTACCCTGAAATTATAATATTTTCAGTGTCAAATAATTCTGAAGCCAAGCTTATAGTTTTTGTTTTTATGTCACTTGCGCTTCGGCGAAGTACCATATAGCGATCGCAATTTCTGTCCGTCCGTCGGTCTGCTTTTTTGCTAGTTTCGGGCAGTTCCAATAAGCATTAATGGACCATTTGAGTAAGACAATCAAAAGTCTGTGAGGTTAGTTGGAGATAATCGAAGCTGTTTTTTAAGTTGATTAAAATTTCTCCCGTATAATGAATGTAAAGGATTTATCTCAAAATAGTAGTACGAAGAAAAAGTAGCAGGCAGTACTAAGTGACGCTACTACATGCTTCTACTACAAGGCTACCGTGTTACTGCATACTACTGCATGCTACTATTAACCTATTAGCAAGACTGGATGCTACTATGGCAAGACAGGATGGTACTGGACACTACTACTTAAGATTGGACCAGTCTGAGGCACACTAACTGATAATATTCTTTGCTATTACATAGTATTACATGCAACTTATTCGTACAACTACCATACAACTACGCAGGCTACAAATTTTTCATCGGGAGGGACCCGATCAGATTAACTTGGAAATAGTCACTTCCCTGATCCGACCATCTGGGGGGGGGGGGAGGGAGGGGGAATCCGGAAAACTGAGATATTTTTAAATTACGAACGGGAAGTCGGATCTTAATGAAACTTGATAATTACAAAGACCTCGTGTCTCAGACGTCCCAGTTTAAATCCGGACCTGATCCGGTGACATTGGGGGGAGCTGGGAATCTTGGGAAACGCTTAGAGTGGAAGGAACAGGATGAAACCTGGTAAGAAGAACAAGCACAGGTCCTACATAAGTCATTGAGTAAGTTGTAAGTTGGGAACGGGTGGTCCGATTCGAGTGAAACCTAATGGGCGATAACAAATAATAATTCATTACCTAGACGTGCAAAACATGCGTTCGAACCACATGCGGCCACGGTTGGTGGAGTTGGAAAGGGGGTTTCAGAAACTTGACATGCACAAAAACCAAACAGATAGACCGGATGGGATGCAACTTGGACAGTACCGAGTTTATGCGGCCTAGATGTGTTATTTGGCGTCTGGACCGGATCCGGCCACGGTAGTGGGGGGGGGGGGGTGAGCCGGATATTTGCAGATATGCTATGCTTCAATTCCAGTCAAACTTGATGGACGGGAAGAGGAGGTGTCAGATATGCGACTTTCATGTTTTAATGTCGTATTCGGCCACAGTAGGAGGAGTTGGAGGGGGAGTCCCGGAAATTGTGTGGCTCGCATAAGGGTCAGATGAAACTTGGAATGTAGAGAGAGCATATGCCTTAGATGACACAAACTGTAAAAAGTTTCTCCGAGTAAAGATTAGAGTTAACTGCAGTATATGCTACTGGGATTAATCTTATCTCTACTGGGATAAGATTAATCCGAACTAGACCTACGTTGCCTGGACAACGTGAAGTGTTGCAGCAACCTTTGTCCGGCTTCGCCGACTAAAGTGTTGCGAGAGCAACACTTCAGTTTTGTTTCTTAGCTAAGAGTTAAATGCTGAATTTTTCAACCCATCGAGGTTTTCAAAATGGTATGTTCCAATCCTTGAAGAATATTTTCTGAGCTGATGACGCAATCTGAAATCACATGTTATCCATCAGCGTCGAGCAACAAAAAAACAGGATATCGGAAGTGGGGATTTAAATTGACTTTGCAGACAGTTGAACTTTATCCTTTTCAATCGTAGACGTCGTGACGTGTGGAAACTAGGAACATTATCTCATATATCCTAGTTGGCATTATGAAGGTATCCATAGCTTTTTAGTCCAAAATACAAAAATACTACTAATTATTGCAAAACATATTGTTGTTTTGCAATAGCATTTGTATCCGTTGCGTTAACACTTAATCTAGGTTACAGTGAAAGACCATCACCATAGATCTCATGAAAATGGCAATGCTTTAGCAACCGATTCTTGAACGACGACATGAACCAAACTTTTCATATCATCAAAAACACCGGAAATAAAACAGGTACATATACTAGGAAATGTCGGAAGCCCCTCATGGCCGAAGATGATTATGGTGTAATCGCCGACTGTTAGTTACAAGTCCCTGACTTGTCTCACAGTTGGGTTCCGCCTATTCTTTGTTTGAGTGTGTACCCTACCGCTAAAGTTGTCAACCCCTCAAAGACTTAATTCTAAGTTACAGTGATAGACCATGCAGACACATTTTCTTACCCTCAGATTTAAAGAGATCAAATAAAATATGCATCAATTTGCGCTAGTTTCTAGCCCCTTATGAACCCCTTCTAGCAACCGGTTCCTACTTCCTACTCACCGTGATAGACATATACTAAATTATTTCAATCCAAATACACCAGAAACAAAAAGAACAGGATTAATAAGTACACCAACTAGCAAAAGTTACAAGCCCCTCGTCACCGAAAATGATTATGAAAACAGATTTTGGAAGTGGGGTCTAAATTGACTTTGCAACCAGTTGAACTTTATCCTTTTCAATCGTAGACATCGTGACCAGGGGCGTCACGACTGGGGGGGAGGGGGGGGACACAGGACTTCAGTTTAAAACTGGTGCCTGTCTGCTTGCCCGCTAGAACGGAGCTTTCCACTCGCAAGCAGAAACATGGTTTAATGAAACGAAAGCTTGGCTGCATAACTTCAGATAGTCCTCTCTGACATAGGCTATTCAACTCCACTTTAGTTCACACACTGTAGGCTCTGGCTCAATTACAAGCAAAAACCATCCTTTTTGGCCCCAGGCAAGAGTTCTAGGGAGCTTTCCAGAATGTAAAGTCATATTCACCAATCCGGCCTAAGGTCCACACTTTTCGTAAAAACCGCACAGGTTAGACCCTTACCACTTTCTAAGGACAAGCTGAAATCGGGGTACTAGGAAAAAAAAAAAACTACGACAAAACCAAAGTGTTGCTCTCGCAACACAGTTAAAGATAATCTTATCTCATTAGAGACAAGATTAATCCCAGTAGCAAATACTGCAAGATTTTTTTTTTACAGTGCATTTCACGGTTTGAACCGGATCTGACCAGGGTGGGGGGGAAGGGGTACCGGAATTTTCCAAAAAGGATCAGATTCGAGCGAAACTTGATAGACTGTAAGAGGAGATGCTTTAGATGATCCATTCTCGAGTCTGAACCATATTCGGCCGGGGTAGGGGGAGTTGGGGGGCAGGTAACGGAAATCGTGTGGCACGTTCAGGGACCAGACGAGTGGATTTATTGGGCTGAAATTTGGAAGTTATAATAGTCATTTGCTCCGAGGCGACGCCGGAAATGCTCCGACTTGAGTGAAACTACATATCCTATTTCCAGGTCAGAACCGCATTTTTGGATGGCGGATGTATTTTGTGACGTTCTCATCTACTTTCTTGTACCGCCTACTCTTAACAAGCGGCATATGAACTCGTAGCTCTTGTTTCTTGTCAATTTCGATTTATTTAGTGGGAGAAACTGGTTTTAACTAGTGGCTTGGATCAGGCGTGTTTATTCCCTACCTTTACCGCCATACACTCGCCGCTAACATGAATCTTTTCTTCTTCCAAGATTTTTAACTTGGCGTCAATCAGTTCGTTGAACTTGTCCATTGTCTCCACTGTTTTATGAAGGGCTTCAACTGGCTCGTTTAGATCACGTAGGTATTTCCTTAAGCAGCCCGATGACCAAGTCACGTAACGTGAGCCTTTTGTCATCTCCCTTTCGATAGCGTCAATCTCTGGGCCCAGTAGAACGAGCTGAAAACTCAGGCATTTAAATCAGATATTCGCCTTTGCTCAGGCCTCTAGCAAAAAGCAAACTTGAAGATTATCTCTTTATTCTTAATTATTCCCCTTTCCTAGCTATATGTAGAGGATAGACGCCAGTGCCCTCTCAATATATTATTATTAGTATTATAGTTAAAGTTTCAGCATCACATCGCCCAAGTGGCAAAGAGCTATTCCCGGGGCTGTCGGCTCTACCACAACCTTAGACGGTCCCTCTCTATCCTTCATCAAAGAGGTATCGTCCAAACTACCTTGTACGAAGCCTAGTACTTGTGTAAGTTGGTTGCAAATTGTACACATTCTCGCTTGTCAAATTGGGAGGCAGAGCTGGTGGACTTGGACTCTGGACTCGTCTTGAGATGCCTCTTTCATGGACTCGTCTCGGTCTCTTCGTTTACTCGAAATCCAGCCAAGTAACGAGTCCAAGTAAACGTCTCGGCTCGGCAATTTTTAAATAAAACGAAGTCTCCAGCTGACTCCAGCGACCAATTAAAGAGATTGGCCAATGGATGGTCATGTTGCACCTTTTTCAGCAGGATTAACTAAATAATACAACTAAGAATCTTAGGTAACAAGGGTGTAAAGGCTTCTGAAAAATCACATTTGTGAAAATGAGCGATCCTGAGCACATACATACGTTATCGAGAGCGTCTGATCTTACCACCCATACATTTTCAATCGAATCTGAGCATTTCTGGAAAATTTCAGGTACACCTCCCCCCCCCCCGGCGAGGTCAAATCCGTCTTACCCCAAAATGGGTCATCTAGAGCATGGGACCTTTGCACCTTCTAAATTTCATCCCTATCGCTCCACTCGTTTGATTCCTAAGCCAAAGCCATCAATGGTTTCACCTCTTGCCACCATCAACTTTCATTCAAATTTTGACATATTTTGGGGAATTCCTGTGCTCCCAACCATGGTGGATCCGGTCTGAGTCCGAAAAATGTATTCTCCAGACTACTAGATTTAGAGAAGTTTTATTAATATCGCTCCACTCGTATGACCCCTACGCGAGCCACAGAATTCCCAGGACTATCCCTCAAACTCCCTCCACTGTGGCCGAATACGACTCCGACACATAAACGTCGCACCTCCGACATCTCTTCTTCCATCCATTAAGTTTGGCTCGAATCAGAGCATGCCTGCCAATTTCCGGTACCCTCTTCATCCCTCTCACCGTTGCCGAATCTGGTCCGGACGCCTAATAACATATCTAGGCCGCTTAAAAACGGTACCGTCCAACTTTCTTGTGCGCTTACACAATGTCTGGAAACCCAACTTCCCCCGTCGCTGCTGCAAGTGGTTCGGACACATTTTACAGTTCTAGGTTATCAGTTCACCACCCAAACAATTTCACTGGAATCGGCCCACCCGTTCGTAACTTAACGCGTCAGTAATTTTGCGGATTCCCTTCCGTCAACTCCGCCAGAATTGGTCGGACGGCAAGTGCCGTTCAAGTTTCAATTCTTGTGACTAACCAGGATTTCATGCACCGTGAATGGAAATCTTGAATTGTTGTTGAATAAATCAGTGTTTCCACAGCGAAAATACGTCAGCCCAGTGAGTATCTCTCGCAAACAGTCGTCTGGATGTTTCGAAAACCGAACACCGGGGCTTTCCTCCTGGAGGAAATTTAAAATACCCGTGCCGCAGTCACTCTGCCCATTCATACTTTATCCCCACTCACGATGTGTATTTCGCAAATTTCATTTTTACATGAATACTATTCAAAAACTGTACATTAATTTTATAGAAAATCCCACCCCTCTTTCCTGTTATTCATTTTCTCAGCAAGATATTTTTCAGACAACACTGTGATTTTTGGTTGGCATTCAGATTTTGCCAGTTGTTCAATGTCCTTACTTAAGCTCTTATAGTTGACTGACTGTTTTTTATCAAATTCTCTAGCTTTAAATGCGGAAAAATGTAGATGCATGCTTTTCTCCTGGTCTGGTCAGTTTCGGCTTCCGTTAAGCCTCGTCTCTCTGATGACGAACTTTCACGATCTTCTATTTTCATATATGTTCGCCTTATTGATGAAAAACTCTCTTTTAAACAGCACACCGATTCGTTGGCTCAGATCCTCATCCAAATGATGGTTTGCTCTTCTACCTAAAATATTTTCTTCCATAACACATTCTTCGGTTGATTTATTCCGCCTGGCTCATTCTCATATGAGTTCTCTGTACGAAGAATGTATTTTGAAGAACAAATTTATTGTTAGGATCTGAGACGTGACTCGGTCTCGAGACGCTTTTTTCACGGGCTCGGTCTCGTCTCGTCTCGAACGATTTTTGTCCAGGACTCGGCTCGTCTTGAATCGAGCGCGACTCCGGTCTCGGACTTGTCTCGGACTCCAACATACTGGACTCGGCAACAGCTCTGTTGAAAGGGGGTATTAGTAGATGAAAGGTTAAATTATATAGGTTATATTATATTAGGCATTATGAATAAAAATAAACCTCCTCTGCAAGTCTAACCTCATAGTCTCTAAGTCTTTTCTTCGTGTTCTGAAATTCCCTTAGAAAATCGGCTAGCGTCTGGGCATTCAGGAACCAGGCTGTCTTCTTCATGACTAGAAGCTGCGCCCTCTCTGGAATCTGCAGCTGCAGCATAATCATGAAATACGCCTCATTCATCGCAGTTCCGAGCTTTTCGGGGAAGTTGACCTCATATTCTTCACCTAAAGGATGGAATTTCCTATATAATATATAATTATAACTCCTATATTTAGTTCTTACTATATTTTATAATTAGCCTACTATACATTTTACTACATAATATTTAATTATATAATAAACAGAAGATCAGGACCGGGCGGTTGAGGATCTAGGATTTTGGCATCATCATGAATTACATTCGAAAATATTGAGATTTCTCAAATTATGAAAGTGCAGAAAGCGTGGACAATTAACATACTTAAAACAAACGCAAGATGGAAAGGCAATCCATGCGACTTTTGACGTGGTGAGCTGTTAGAAATTAACAAGTACTTGACATCCAGGCTATTTTAACGAATATTGGGAAAAACAAAATGAATCTGATTCTTTGGACTCCGAGACCCGTGGATTAAAAGGGGTCGCTAATCCCAACAGCTTTATCCGCTTCTATTACAAGAGGAACAAAATGTCGGTGCCCCCCCCCCCCTCCAACTCCACCCACGAGTGGCCTGATGCAGTTCGGACCCACGAGTGGCACACCCCGGGTACCTGCTAAAGCACAACGTCTATAACTGATCTTTTCGTGATTAAATGGTTCAGAAGTATCGTTATCGAAAACAACACTACTTGCCACGTGAAATAGCGATTGTCTTGTTAGCGCTAGCCCTCCCGTTCGCGGCGGCAGGACGAAAAATATTTGAAAACTGAACGCGCCGTGGTTAAAAGTGGGAAAACCAAGGAAAACAAAAGAAGCCTTAAATAGGAGATGGCATGATCGTCTACCATGTCTCTAAAATGAAAAACAACACTGTGAAGCTTGTCATGTCCTTATGTGGGGAATAGTATCGGCGAATCTTGAAGCATTCGGCCAAGTTCGTGTTGCATGACTGGCAAAGCTTGGCACGGCCGAAAAAGCGCTAAAAAGACAAAAAGGGTGAAAGGCGCAGATTTCAGAAGCATACAATTCCACAAGGGACCTAGGGATAACAGAAAAAGGCAGAATAAGTAAGAGGGTCCTTTAAGACAACCCACCAAGTTTTTAGCTCGAATGGATCACTCGGAAAGATCCGCTAATCCGCTGAAGCGGAAACTGTGGCCGGATACAAATCCGACACTCAGATGGTACAGCAACGCTGTCGGAAGTTTGGCAACACATAACACATGTTCGCGCATCCTTGTGTTAAACATTATGGGAATATATTTGTTATGGACCTTTTTGATGTTGTCTTTTCGTGAAACGTAACATTTAAGAGGGTCATAATATATATTTTTCTAGGAACAGCTCATAACAGAAATATCCTCGGCATTGAACATAACATTTAACTCAAGGATACGCAACCGTCTATTTTCTCCTACCACCCACCAAGTTCCACTGGAATCGGAGCATTTCCACAAAATATCCGGTTCCCCTCCAACTCCTTCCACCGAGCTCGGATCCGGCCGGGACCGGGACCGGCCGGGACACATCTAGGGAACCTGATTTTCATACCGTTTAAGTTTCAATTTTACGTGGCACCGCTACAACTCTCCCCACCGTGGACGGATGCAGTTAAGACGCACAGATGGGGTGCCCGAGTGCCCGAACTAGGACAAGTCGGACAGAGCGAAGGACGCGGATAGACATTGAGACAAAGACTGCAAGTCCGACACAAACATAGAAAAATAGCAGCCGTGTCCAAAATGAAATCACAGCACCAGCTTCAACTCCAAGCAGTTTTCAAGGAAGAAGTTCACAAAATCAGATACTTAAGGAAGAATTTTTAATTGTTTTCCACAATTTCATTTTTCAGCTTGAGCCTGAAGAGGACCCTTGCCAAGGAGGGCCGAAATATAGCTATGATAAAATGTAGCTGACGTATCCGTTTTGCATTGTCAAATATGATTTGCAGTCAGCTTGGGCTGAAGGAATATCTGTCACCGAAGTACGGAACTCCAAATAGCCCAGACATGTCGCCGACGAGTATCCATCTTAGCTGGGAAGAAGAAGAAGAGACAGGCGACTCCAAAATCAAAATGCAGAAAAATCTTTACTCTTTAGACGACCCAATCGAGCAGCTAAAATAGCAGCCGTGTCCAAAGTGAAATCACAGCACCAGTTTTAACTCCAGGCAGTTTTCAGGGAAAAAGTTAAAAAAAATCAGATATTTAAGGAAGAATTTTTAATTGTTTATCCACATTTTCATTTTTCAGCTTGAGCGTGAAGAGGACCCTTGCCAAAAGGGTCGGCATATGGCTCGGATAAAATGTAGCTGACGTATCCGTTTTCCATTGTCAAATATCACTAATTAATAAATCAAAGAAAAAATAATAATATGCTATTTAAGGCGTTAAAATTCTTTTACCTGACCCGCAGACGCGGAGGATGGGCGTGTACAAGAGTTGGTCAACCTCCGTCGAGATCGAGTTACTGTAGGCTGAAAGGTGGCTATCTTCGAAACGGCTGAAGACCTTGGCAAGCTTCTTAAAGTCCTTCATCACCTACGAGCGAAGAGAATGGTCTTAAGCCTTGAAGATAATTTCGTAAACCACACTGGCCTGACATATCACAAAAGATCAACGAAGAAACCAACGAAAATGGGGTTTGTAAAGGCCAACGAATATACTGAAATAAAAGGCGAACATTTCGGGAGGACAACCGGCTCCCTTCTTCAGCGCAGACAGAAAATTTCGAGGAAAAATGCCAAAACGAGGATGAAGATGAACAACCAAGAAAACCAAAACAAAGCAGAAAACCAACAAGAAACCGAAAATTAAAACAAAATTGGAAGAATTGAAAGCCTAAAATAAAGACAGCGAGCCACTCACCAATACTTGCGAGTAACAATTACAACTATTCTTGCTCGGTACTAGCGAGTCACCCGACCAAAATCCGACCGGAAATCCGGCCGGGAAATCCTGATCGTCTGTTCGCAGCATTAGATGCGTTCTTTGCTACTGGAGTACTCACTGGGGATCTCTGGTTGTCCCTGAGTGCTGTTTTTGGATGCAGTGGCCAAAGACTGTTAAAGTGCAGGATATTCTCATAAGCCCCATGAGACGCAAAAATTAGCGCATCCTAGTGGTTGGAATGTAGTTAGAATGTCTCTCTGTTGATAAATAGTGCTTTGACCCCAAGCTGACTTTGAAACATTTATTCAAACAATGTTTACAACGGATACGTCAGCTATGATCCTTCATCAGCGATATTTCGGCCCTTCTGACGTTGACCCAGAGGATTGACAGCCTGACGAGGACCCTTTCCAAGAAGGGCCGAAATATCGTTGATGAAGAATCGTACCTGACGTATCCTTTGTGAACATTGTTTGAATAAATCTCTCTATTGACATTTCGACCGATCCCTGCTGCCAAATTATCGTCAAACTTCACGTGTCATGTGTTGCTGTTTACAAATCCTCTTGGTTTATTTACATTTTCTAATTGTTTACTCTTCAATTTCATCGTATAAAGTTGGACAAAGTCCGAAAGCTAGGTACCGGTCAGAGCAAAATGACACTAGAGAGAAGGCGCCAAGACTTACAACAGTGACAAACACTAGAGTAGCAACGACACTAGCACCACTATCGAAAGAGAACGTCCCTACTAGAACTAATTCAGTTGTGCATCAGCGCTGGCTCCGATAACTCCGTATTCTGAATATAGGACAAAAAAGATACAACCTCCCCTGTTTCCTCGATGTGTGCAGACCGCAACCTAGCTTTACTAGAAATTTCTAAAGTGACAAGTTTGTCCCGCTTTAAATGCCACAAGCGTAGTGGGCGGCGCTACGAGTATGGCCCGTTTGAGAAACATGGAAAGCATAGGTCCTGGCGCTACTCCCTATAAGTGTTATTTTGCTGTGGTAGCGGTTAGCTCGATTTTCGACGAGGGAACGTGAGGGGAACGACCGAAGAATAGATCTGTCGCGCTGAAATAGTTTTTTTCGAAATATAGAACAGTTGGCGAAATTCCTCAGGGTAGCCCTAGCCCATAAGGATGGGTGCTTATAGGGTCAATTTAGTTTGTTTGTGTTTATTTATTGACCTCTTAACGAAAATAACATCTTATTTTCTTTTATAGACGTACCTGATCTCTCAGTTCCTGATCTTCGTTGCCTTCCATGGACAAGCCGTTGATGACAGACTTTTTCAACTTTTGAAACAGCATTCTCTCTCGAAAGATGGCACCAGCGGCGGGTGGGAAGAAAATCTCGTCGGTAGCGACGTCTGTCTGAAACTACACTGTATCAACCCGAGTTTTAAAAGTCCTCCTCTATGGTTTTCTTCTTCTTCTTGTTTTCATGTAATGCCTGCTTCTGCATTTTCTCCAGTTTGTCCCTTTGTTCCTGCGGTCACGAACAGGTGCTGTGTAGGCTACGTATTCCAGGATGAGTCTAATAAAAACCCCTTTTTCTCCATCTCTTTTCTTTGTATGGTCCAGAATATATTTTGTATTTTTTTTTTTATGTTTTCATTTTGTGGTTAGATCAGTGTCATGTATTTTTCTGTCCTTAGTTTCCTTTCCTTTCCTTTCGTCTTTCTAATTCTCCTCCTTTATTTCGTCTTCATTTTCTTGTTGGTTTATTAGTTCTGTGTTTTCCCTCTTCTGGCTTCTTTTTCCTTTCTTTGTCTAACTTTCTAATCTTTTTTCAACTCGTTTGATTTGTCTCCTTAAAACACAACCTGAACCAATAGGACCAAGTCATTGTCAAGCCTTATGATATGGCTAGAAGGGTAAATGATCTCAGCATTTCTTTTTATGATTATAAACTAACTGAACCTTTATTGTATACACAAATCTTACCTCAATAAACTTAGCAGCAGTTTCGATCTCTTCGAGTATGCGCCTAAGTACCGCTACTCTCTGGGCCTTCAGTAAATTAGCGATTTCATCGGAAAACTTGCCTCGGGCTAGTCTTGTCAGTATGGCAATGGCTTTGGTAGAGCTAAAACCGAAAGCGAATCAAAGTCGATCCAATCTGAGAGACTCGGTTAAATGAGTTAACTGTTATGGCTCAATTGATCTTTTGAAAATGATGTCGAAAAACATATCCACTGATCTTGGACTTTTGGGGGAGACGACAACACTTTGAGTTGAGGAAATTCGCTTCTGAAAGAGTTGGAAACCGCAGTTTCCGAAGCCATTTCGAATCTCTAATTCTTCAGCAATTTTAAAACAATTAAATACTCTGTCAATAGTCCAATCCTTGTACCGTAAGGGGAGGGGCAAGAACGCACTTTTGCAGAAAAGCTGTATAATGTAACAACAAAGCCGTATAATGACACCCGGTTTTTTCACTTAAAAATCTGGTACTCTTACCATGTCATCGGAATTGGACCAACTGTCCGGTAGTTACCAAGAATTTAGCATCTCCCCTTAGACCCCCCCCCCCCCCAAGACACGGGCGGTCAAATCTCAGAAATGAAACATTCCCTACGAATGTGGTCAGGTTCTTAATGCGCCTAGTACTGGTTTCTTCCTCCTAGACCTGGCAGTATACCCTAAGTAAGCCTACCATAACTATTTATCGCCATACCGACTAGCTAACCAGAGTACTTCGCGTTGTCGAATGTCACTAGAGTGCAGTACACTGTCTGAACCTTGATAACATTCAACACGAGGGTGCGCAATTTGAACAGATATCACTATGAACAATATCTGTTAAAATTTAACTGAAAAGTTAACTTATTTCTGTACCATTTAGCTGACTAAGCTGCATTATTTGGATTGTTTTATTTTTCACTGGTCGCTCCAGCATGAGGTTCAGAATATCTACGGCCGTCCTCGCAAGGGAAAAATCTACTATGACGCGGAAAATCTGAATCTCAATAAATACGCGGCTTTTCAGTGGTCCCATAGTTATCAGCTTGGTCAACACAGATCACTGCGTGAACGCTTATTTGCCGTAAGTCTTTTTCGTCAAGCATACAACACAGGTACAAGCGCATAGAGGTACCTCAAATCCGACAGGGAAATTTCACTATATGAAAATCGATTGTTCTTGAATAGCTCAACAACGAAGTAAATTTCCATCGGGTCTACAAGCCTCTTTTAGTGAATACGTGATGGGTAGCTAGATTGTCTTATCTCAGCCTCTCGGCTTTTTCAAGGCCTTTTAACCCAACCCTTCACTGTGACTCCTACCCCACCGCACTCAAGAGAAAAGGCGAGAGCCCAAAGAGCGACAGCCGCAAAAATCGGTTCTCTCAAAAACGGTACCCCTTGCCACGGGACCCTTCTGGCAAACGAAAACAGGACCCTTTGAAAACGAAAACGGGACCCATCTGGCTAACCGAAAACAGGACCCCTTACAAACGAAAACGGGACCTACCTTCTTAATACGGACGATGGACATAATTTTTGGAAAATGGATCCGCAAATTTACAGAAAAAAGTTAAAGAGAATACAAAAAAATGTCTATAGTTATTCCTTTTCATGATCCACTCCTTTTGAGTTGCTGGACCGATTATGCGTTATTTTTCAATCGATTCCTTGACGTGATTAGTGGGCGAATATTAGTGGACGACAAAGGCTATTTCTCTAACTCGTTCTCCACCAGGCCCAAATAAATGTAGAGTTGTTTCATGTAGCTCATGCTATGGCTAGGGTATAGAATATTCAATACAAGAAATACCTTAATGGCCATTTACACCGATCTGAAATATTCTGTAGCCACATGGGTACCGTCTTCGTTCTTATGGGGTCATGTTTTCGTTGTCCGTATTGTGAAGGTAGGTCCCGTTTTCGTTTGTAAGGGGTCCTGTTTTCGGTTAGCCAGATGGGTCCCGTTTTCGTTTTCAAGGGGTCCTTTTTTCGTTTGCCAGAAGGGTCCCGTGGCAAGGGGTCCGGGGTCCTGGGGTCCCGTTTTCGGGAGGACCCAAAAATCCCCAAAGTCGAAGCAGTCCGAGCTAGTAGCAACCGGTACCCTTTTCGGTTAAGCTTTAACCCTATCAATCTTACTGGTACATTAAATATGAGTACTTTGAAGACAACCTAACCAGTAGCCTACGTACCTCGCGTTGTCGAACGTGTTCCTGAGGAACTCGACAATCTGGCATGTTAGTCCCCTCAACTTCTTCGAATAAAGTAGAATTGTAGAACTCCAAGCGTTAGCGTTTTCTAGAATGAACGGTGTGTATTCTAAAGCGGTAAACATTTGGTTGACTTCTTGGTACGACTTCTCCAAACCTGCCATCTGCTGGGACTGGTGGAGGAGTACTTGCATTGCACTGTCGAACATCAACCCGACATTGGTCAATACCTAGAAAATTGATTTTGATCACAAGTAGGTACAGTAGAGGTACGTTACAGAAGCCAGGCTTTATCTTCCAGCCTTATATATTTGTGGTTTAAAGAATAAATATACTGTTACTCTCTCTGTTGTGACTAAACCTATGCGCCCTTCACAAAATTCCTTTCAGATTAGTTCTTTTTTCGCCACCAGATGCGCTGAGTGTAAACAATAACACGTTACTTCTCGGTGTACTTTTACCCAGGTTTGTTTGGCTATTTTCAATTCCTTTTAGGCCTAGCCATCTTTAAAACTGTTTAAAATGCATCTGCCTCTATTTGTGTTCTACCTTAGTCTGTTATGTCAGACTTCATCAAGTTTGTTAATTCTTGGCTTCCAACTTCAGGGCCGACTTTTCCACGGGCTAATGGGTGACTCGGTATGAACCGAAAGCATAATCGCTTATTCCCCATTCAGATAACTTATATACCAAGAGCAAATAATCAGTTAGAACCTCCGTCTCCCTATCTCTGTAATATGACCTCGTTGAGTCGAATGTTTCCCCGTACCCTGCCCAATGCAAACGAGAGGAGGTTAGGAGCTACGCGGCACATCACGTTTCGTTACCTCTACGAATAGCTCTATCGCTATGAAGCCGCGCAGAAGAAAAATTTTTCAAAGTCAAAGCCGATTGGTTCTCTGGACGCGCTCTAGAGCGGGTCAGCGCGTGTCTCCTGCACTTATTGTTCTGCAATGAGCAAGGGCGAAGACGGAAGTAGACGGGTATCAACCCGAAGCTAGAGCTATAGTACCTCTAGCTAAGCTCAGTTTTGTCGGGGTATCGTCGCTGCATGGGACCAAAGACGGAGGCGCTATCTGATTATTTGTTCTTGCTTATACCAAGATCTCACGTGTGATCTTGCCAACTAAGCAAGTTGTTCATCAGATTGGCTTTCGAAAGGGTCTTAGCATGGGTATAGTTCATACTCTTCTTGCACGTTTAATTTCAGTGTGTAGCCCTAGTAATCGTATCTTTGCTCTAGCCCTTGACATTGCGGCAGCTTATGATTCTGTTATTCATTCTTGGTCAATGTCTGCTCTTCTTAAAAATGGGGTCCCTTTGCAAGTTGTTCTAGTTATGAATCAGTGGTATAAGAGTTCTTGTATTAGAATTAAATGGAAAAATAACTTAAGCGGTTTTTCGTTGATTTTAAAGAGAGGTCTGAGGCAAGGTAGCGTACTGTCTCCTATTATTTTCAACATAACTATTGCATCTTTATTTAATTCTGTTAGAACTTCGCTTGTTGTTGGTCGAGGTTTTGTAGCGTCTTGGATCGCGTATGCGGACGATCTTCTTCTTTTGAGTCGATCACGCGTTGCTCTTCAGAAGAATGTGGACCATTTAACTGAACTTTTTTCTAGATTTGGTTTAAGGTTTCGTCCTGAAAAGTGTCAGCTCCTAATTTTTGGTCCTAAGCCTGCTGACCCAATTAATGATGTTTTTAGTATTAAGATGTATGACGCAGTCCTTAAGCCACTTGAATCTTTTATTTATCCGGGAATTCCGTATGGGCCATCAGTTTCCCTTTGCCGAGCTCATATTATGAAGTCTGTTCGGTCGAGTGTTTCAGCGAGCTTCGGTAGTGTTATTTCTGTTCGAGATTATTTAACTAGGAGATCGTCTGCGCGCGTCTTCAATACGGCTGCTTTACCTCAAGTCCTTTTATTTTCTAGTTGGCTTCCTTATTTTTCTAATTCTAACATTGCACATATTAAAACTACTTTTTTTAATTTTGGTAAATTTTTGTGTCGACTTTCAAAATTCCATTCTACTTCATTTGCTATAAATTTGTACTATTTGAAAGATCCACTTCAGATTATACGAAAAAAGCAACAAAAATTTCTGTCGAAAATGTCTTCTCTTACTCAGAACCTATATTTAGCGGTTAAAGAGTTAATATAGTTTAACGCATGTGTATTTTATTTTTTTGTATATTTAGTATTATCTGGCCAGATTGTTTTTTCCAGTATTATACGATGGGCCAATTTGTTTGCATTTATTTCATTTTATACTCTCCGATCTTGGAGGTCAATAAAATTTTTTGAATTTTAATTTGAATTTAAATTGTTTCTCTAGCGCACCTTTCGGCAATTCGTCATTGGATTTTACGAGGGGCGTTTCTAACAGGTGCGAAAAGACCATACGCGTCCATTTCGCGTCTTGTATGGCAACTCTTTCCGTTGGTTGCATTTATATAGTGGAGCTGTAGTGCTTCGAGTATATTTGTTGGCGAAGGAGTTCCTTCTCACCCTGAAATCCGCCGTTTTTCTGTTCTTTCTATTCAGTCGCGGATTCTAAAGCCGAGTAATTCTCTGCTGGTGATCCTGTCTGGACGGCAAATGCGGCTATCCGCGCCTGTATGGCAAGCTTGCGGGTTGACCCATCTTGATTGAGGTGTGTGTGCCTCGACGTTGGGGACTCCATACCTTCCACATATTTCTCTTCTTTTTTCTTTGTTTTGTATGTATGCTATATTGAGTTGTGCGTAGCAGCCTGAGCTGGCTATATTTTGAAACAAATAAATAAATATATCTTACGTAATTGTGTCTTCCGCAAGTCAAGCCACCCCTTCTAGAATTTCATGACAACGACGATAACTAATTTTACTGTTCTTCAATATTTCCTGGGTTTTTAAAAATGAATGAATGAACGAATGAATGCATTCCCAAAAAAGCCCTATCGGCCATGGCGGGGCGGGACAAAAATATAAAAATAAATAAGCACTCGAACTCATTGTACCAGTCCAAATATTCAACACTCAACTCATAAAGTAGCGTGCACACACAGTCCGAATTTCGCAGTCCGGTGCGAATTTCCTTCTCCGCTCCGGAATTTTGACGCGTGTCATGCGGATTCGGTCCGATAATTTCGTTCCGATTTGAGTAGAAAATATTCTACTTCTACCGGAGCGAATTTAAACGCATGCGAAATTGTGCTCTGAGAATTGAACAATTAGAAGCTGTGTTTGAAATTTCAACTGTTTATACGACCTATGTCAGCTGCATTCATTCATTCGGCAATCAATCAGCATCATCTGACTGTAGGCAAAGCAGAGGATTTTTCAAACCTGGGGCCAAGTTTCACATCTCAATTTCATTTTATCTGAAAAACCTGTCGGGCATCGTGACGCGAATTTCGTATGCGCGTTTTCGTGTGCGGAATCTTACTGGACTGTGTGTCCACTTAGCTTAATTCTAATAACTAAATAACTATCAAACAAACTAAATCCTATCCCTACCACAACATGAGGTTGCTTAAAGCAGCCTACCTGGAGGCGCTGTGGAACGAGGACCAGCAATCTTGGCCTCATCAAATTAAGAACATTCTTAACAGATGCGGCCTGTCTGAACTATGGAATGGTGGCATTGGAACTTCTTTACAGTATGGTGAAGTGTCGCGTAAGGTGGAGCAAATCCTTCGTGATCAGGAAATTCAGGATTGGCAGTGTCGGAAGGCTGAGTCGATGTCTCTACGGTTCTATGCAAAGGCGAAAGATGTTTGGGGGGAGGAAATTTATTTTAAAGCTGGGTTGTCGGGAGTAGATTTAAAGTGGATGGTGAGTTTAAGGGGGGGAGGATTAGCTATTGGGGAGAAAAGAAGGTTTATAGGAAAAAATAGATTAAAGAATGGCCCTTACTTTTGCCCGATGTGTGGAAAGATGGATGAGGATGTGTTCCACTTTATGTGTGAATGTGAAGGATTGAGTGATTTAAGGGTCGAATTATTTGGGGTGGGAGTTACTAGGGAGGAGTGGCTACTAGAAAAAATGGGAAGCACAAATATGGGGGATATCCGTAAGGTGGCTAGATTCCTCCGAGTTGGTTTGTCCCATAGAGAGCGATTTTTGTAGTTTGTTGTGTTTCCTTTTTGTTTTGTTGCCATGACCCCAAGGGTTTTTTTGTGCAATAAATTCATTCATTCATTCATTCATTCATCAACCTACAATAAAACGTTCACGGTGCTCCATGGCAACCTTCAGGAATCTACCCAACCGACGTAACTCTTGGAACACTTTGCGCCTTTGCGGTATAGTAGTTGCGACTCCACTGAGTTCCGCGTGACATAGTAGCCCGCAAAGGGCCGCTGTAGAGGCCCATTTCGCATCAGGCGAAATCAGAAACAGCGCTTCTAACTAACCACAATATAGGCTACATCATGCCGTTTCAAGTTTGGCCCATTTGTGTTAAACCAGGCTCTTATCCTACAAATGGGGCTACGGGGCCCACCTACGAGCTCAACCTGTACATTTACCCGAAAGATCCTCAAATCAAGTTTAAACAAAATTTCTCAACCCCTTCGATAGCTATTGTGCTAGACGGAAAGACAAAAGGAGGCAAACATTACGAAGTCACAGGTATCCCGTCACGCACTTTTGGGATCCCAAAAACAGTCGAAAGTATGCACGAAAAAGAAGGTCATTTTATAAAGGAAATGTACCTCATATATGTCGATCAGCTCCTTAAGTACATTGGCGACACAGGATGTCGCCTCGAAGAAGGTCTCTTCGTCGGTGGCTTCCCATAGAAGTTCATTTCGCTTAAGTACTTCATTGATGCAGCAAGCTCTCCACAGACCGAGGATATTGAAGATTCTCCGATTCTTGTTTTGTACTTCCCCGCTAACAATACAAAAAAGAAGTTAGATCGGGAACAAAATACTCAACGGAGGTGCCGAGCAAGATCCGCAGAATTCGCGTATTCTACTAGACCCCCACCCACCCCCCGTACCATCAAAGCTCGATATCGACGCCTCCGGAGATTTTTCAGCTTCATCGATTGTAGAGAAAGAAAATTTTTGAAAAACACAGGAGAAGAAATCATTCAGAAGTACTTTCAGTGAACTAGAAGAGCGAGGGATATTATAGATAGTCAGTTATTATAGAGATGTAAGAGAAGTTATTTAAATTCAAAGTTTATCGTTTTCATAGTGACACTTCTATTCTGTTTTTTTTATTTGTTTCATTTTATCGACCCTGGTATAAAATTAAATTCGGTACAATCTATAAGAAAAATTCCCTCACGGACGCAACCGAATATTTGATTTTCCGCCAAGCATAGCTTATTACAATCATATAGCTAAAAAATTCAACACTTTTCTCAAGGAAAAATCTGTACACAATTAGGGGGTTATAATATTTACAATTGAAAAAAAAACAACAATTTATCTAATTAGTTATTCTAATTATAAGTATTCTATTATCTATATTTATAGATCAGTATTATGATATGGTATCCTAATTAAACAGGTCACTGAATGACCGTACACTATAAGAATAATATCCTACATGGAACCGGGGATCTTTAAAGAAAAGTCTATGTATTTTATCCAAGGAAAAATCTGTACACAATTAGGGGGTTATAATATTTACAATTGAAAAAACAAACAATTTCTCTAATTAGTTATTCTAATTATAAGCATTATATTATCTATATTTATAGATCAGTATTATGATATGGTATCCTAATTAAACAGGTCAGTGAATGACCGTGCACTATAGGAAAAATATCCTACATGGAACCGGAGATCTTTAAAGAAACGTCTATGTATTTTATCCGTTATCGGATATTGGACTCCGAGAATCCTTTAATAGTAATTTCCCGTCAACACATCCATCACATTCTTCCGCTGTGGCGACATCTTCTGTCGGTCCGCACGTTCCCGGTGAGTCCCCGTACATTTGAACCGGACATGTGAGACACGGGGTCTTTCCTGTCCAAGTCTTTCCCTTCCAAAGTTATGCATTCCTAAAGATTTCGGATTCCCCTTCCCTCCACTCCCCCCACGGTGGTCGGATCGGGGAAGTAACGGGGAAGTCCCTGATACGCCTGCCAAGTTTCATCGTCCTAGCCCTTCTGGAAGTACCCTAACTCGAGAACAGTGGCGTGACCGACCGACCGAAAAGTGATCGGTATATGACACTTGAGCGAAGCTGCAAGTGCCATAGAAAAAACAAACAAAACACACAAGGTAAGCAGCACAATTCCAAACACTATACAGTGCGAGGTGTCCTGTAAGTAAATAATACTGCAGTATAACTATTTCCATAGTTCCTACCCATTTTCCGTCCAAAGAAGCTGAGCCGTTTCGAGGATAAACAAACAAACATAGCCTACTGTTCGCTACTTTTACGCAGTAATGGCTGAGAAACGACTGCTATGTGTCACTTTGTTCGCCGTTAGCTCAGCCGGTTGCTTAATTTTCATTTTCAAACGGTGTCGAAGTTCACCGTTTCTTTAATCGTGTTTTTACTACTCCGGCGATCCTTGCCCGGTGGCCATTTCACCAACGATTCTGGCAAACTTCAAACCTGCTAGTTCGACGGTCAGAGTTTGAAGGACAAAGAAACTATGACCGGCGACCAAAAAGGTATTTAACCAGGGACCTTCGAGTTTGAAGATAATTTATAACTTCGATCCAAACGTAACTATTACTAACCTCCCACATAGAAAGAACTCGAAATACTAGGCACTTTTTTTTTTATACTGCGTGCCAAATGACTTTTGGAGCTACTGAACGACGATCATGGCATGGAACTTTCTCGGGATTTTCGCTAATGTCACCAAAATCCGCACGGAAAAGTTGAGATTATTGAGAAAGTTTATTTCGGCTACTGAAGCACATCGAAAAAACGAAACCTTACCTCAGGACATCAGAGTAGACCCCGCTTTTCTGGGCCCATCTAGCGACGGTATCTGACACTTTCTCCACCAGTTTAACGGTGATCTCCACGTCCTGGTCCCAACCCAGCGCTGCTGCCACTCCAAGAGCGGCGACGAGTCGAAAAAGAATCTGCTCCGCGTCAGATGGCTCTGGCGGTCGATCGCTCTGATCCAGCTAGAGCAAAATTATGGGGATTTAAAAAACAAAAGATTAAGCGGTACGGCATGTATATTTGGGAGCTCCTTAGTCCGCCGCTCACTATGTCTATGATCCTCTTGACGGTGCTGGATTGCACGAAGCGCACAAGTTGTGTGCGTGTTTCCGCACACAGAGGCCTTTACGATTTTTCGATGATTGCAGGTTTGTTTCTTCCCCAACGTTGTTCCGGTTAAACAGCCTGGCGAGGATCCTTGCCAAGAAGGGGCCTAAATATCGCTGCCAAAGCATCGTAGCTGCCGTATCCGTTTTATGCATTGTTTGAATATACGTTACGCGTCCGAATCTGATTCGGACACCTAAATGGATCATCTGAAGCATGTTCGCTTACCGCAGATAAAGTTTCACTTAAATCTGAGCGTTTTTTGGGAACCTCTGGTAACTCTCCCCCCTCCCCCACCCTGGTCGGATCCAGTTCGAACCCTAAAATATGTCATCTAGAGCGTGTGATCTCTTTACATTCCAAGTTTCATTCGAATCGCTCCACTTGTTTTACCCCTATGCGAGCCAGATCATTTCCGGAACACCTCATCCAACTCCCCCCCCCCCCCCCCCGCTGTGGCTAAATACGACTCGGAAAAATAAAACCCGCATGTCTGACATGTCCTATTCCCGTTCATCAAGTTTGAATGGAATCGGAGCATAGCCTAACTGCAAATTTTCGATTCCCGCCTCACTCCCCCCCCCCCCCTCCCCTATACCCTGACCGGGTCCGATCCAGACGCCAAATAACAGATTAAGGCCGCATAAACTCGGTACTGTCCAACTTGCATCCCTTTCTGTTGGGTCCTCAAGTCACTAATACGCCTGCAAAGTTTCATCGTCCTTAGAATATCAGAACTAACCTAACTGCAATCAGCGGAATATCGGGAAACACCCTTCAGCTCCCCCCACAGAGCCCCGAAACGATCTGGTTCCATCAATAACATATCTAGGGCTAATGCTTGTTCTTCCCGTGAAGTTCCATCCCAACCCCTCGACTCTAAGCGCTTCACGAGATTTCTGGTGCCCCCCCGCCCTCACAAGTATCGGATCCGATCAGGACTTGACATGGAACGTCTGAGACGATAGCTCTTTCCGCTTGACAAGTTTCATTCAATTCCGATCACCCGTTCACTCGGATCGGAAAGTGACTATTTCCAACTTAATACTTTGGAGTCCCTGATGTGCCTGCCAAGTTTCATCGTCCTGGCTTATGTGGAAGTGCCCGAACTAGCAAAACCCTGACCGACAGACGGACGGACAGAAACTGCGACCGCTACATGGCACATGGCACTTGGCCGAAGGGCAAGTGCCATAAAACGCCCATCATCGACAAACAGATGAAGAAAAACAGAAACGGTAAGAACTCTTTAGGCTATACAAATGCGATAAAAATTAATTGTCAGACGGGGAAAGGCAACACGTTATGTTGTCCACACGTTCCCACGAGGTGAACTGTACTTGATAATTAATTGTGTTGTTTACCTTGTTTATTTTGTTTGTTTTTAGTGTTTTTGTACGGTCTCGAGGCTGAGTTAAAATAATTTATTAATCGATATGCGTCGAGTTTCAACGCACTTTAACGTACTCAAAAATTTGGCGATGCAATCATATTTTTATACCCTGGATTATTTTCCGAAGAATTACTTTCCTGGATTACTTAAACCAAGGGCAGCACTACCGGATAATGTTATTTCTAAGTAAAATCCTTAGCTGACTTTATCGGAGAAACAAGATGAAGGGTTTCGGCGGGATCCCAAAGGGGAAATACCTATCGGACTTCTTTCATCCCGATAATCCGGTCTTTTAGGCTTTTGGTCTTCGCAAAGACCCAGTAAAGATGGTATTTTAACCCAGACCAATCTTTTTATCATATTTATTAGGTAGTTCTTGTCTGCAGGGGCGTCTCAAGGGAGGGGGGAAGGTGCAGCACCCCCCCCCCACCTTTTTGAGATTCGGTAAAATTTTGGGCCGGAGGCCCCAAATTTTACTAAATTTGTTCGGTATTTTTTCGATAGCAGAACTGTTAGATATATTTACGAGGATTCGGTTGCTATACAGAATCCTAAATAGGCTATCTGTACAAATCTCTTCGGTATAATGATCGTGATTCGGTATAATTGCCAGTATTCGGTAGTCATCACGAATTTGCCGAGAGAATTTGCTGAAATCCTTTGGTAATTTTTCCATGCCGGAACAATTTGGTATATGTATGGAGATTCCGCAGTTACACAGAATCCGACTAAGCTATTGGTTCAAAGTTATTCGGTATCATCATTGGGATTCCGTAATTTATTCAGTATAATTTCCAGGATTAGGAAGTTTCGACGAAAGTATACCGAATATGAATATTGTTCGGTAGTCTTTCGATACCAAAAAACAATCCGGTATAATAGTCGGGGTACGGTAGTTATACAGAATCCTGAACATGCTATCGGTTTCAACTTATTCGGTATATTAACTGGGATTCGGTAATTTGTTCGTTATAATTGCCAGGATTCGAAAGTTACCACAAACCTCAAAACTCAGAAGAGGTCTAGTAAAGCACTGGTCGCAGACAAAAGGGATGATCTATGATATCATCGATGGTCCTTAATTTATTTTGGATTCCAAAAAGAACATCTAATCATAAATATTTCGAAAATTCCGCCTGCAGCACTTTTCGTAATATTCTCTATTTTGTGGAACAGCGCGTCATTTGACGGGGGTTTTCGGCCAGTTTTAGGATTAAGATTTCGAAACATTAAAGCTAGAATTTGGATGAAAATTAAATTTGGTAGGAAAAAGCAAAAAAAAATTTCGCCTGCGGCGCTCACTTTATGTGATTATGGGTAGTATATTGACTAGACTAAAGTTGCTGCTGCTGTCGGAACGTCGCTCCATCCGGGTTTGGGAACTTCTTAGAGTCTCGGTATTTAATCAACGGTAAATGATAGAATTTGTAAGAGAAGCAGTTAAATTTTAGCCTACAGAGAAAAATGGATTTCGAAAATTTTCGCCTGCGGCGCTCGATTTAATTTTCTATTGGCTATAACAGATAGAAGCTGTTACTGCAGTCATGCCCGGCAATATATTCTCCATGTGGGCTTCGCCAACACGCCGCCTAATAGTTGGCTTATCCTGTTTCATGCTGCCCTTTATTGTTACTCTTCCTACGTAATTGTTTCTGTTCCATAATTTAAAGCTCGAATTCTTAGTTCCAGGATTCGGTAAATTTTTTGAAAGATTCGGTAAAATTTTGGCTCTGCATCCCACCACCGAAAATGCACTTGCGACGCCCCTGCTTGTCTGTCTTTATCTTCCGGTCTAGAGTAGAGGTATTCTATACTACTGTTTAGCTAACATTGCCACAGGCATATCCATATTAAGCTCGTAGAATATTCTCAACCAACATGTTCTATATATCAATTACAAACCACCTTGTAATATTTATCAGAGGATTTCGTTCTTTCCGAAATTTCCAGTTTATATTAGATACCAGTCGTACTATTTATCCGGTACGATAACAAAGCATTCAGTCTTATTAACCCTTTACCGACACGAACAACTGGACAAGGACATTGTTAGAACGAACGAATTTCCATTTTTCGTCAAATTCCAACGAATGCAGTCGGATTATCAATTTGGTAGAAAGACGAAGCTTGAAGACAGATTTCCTTAACCCTAGATCGAAATCCGAACAACCGATACATTCCGAACTCTGTTTATTCCGGATTCCGGCCGAATATCGGTCCGGCAGCAAAACAAAGATATCCAGGTCTTCTTTTCCGGTCTGTATTGAAATCCAGTCGAATTACTTTTCCGGCGAGAAGATCAACTTCAGATATGGGCCCCCATGTCTTCTTAGCCCTGAATCTACTGCCTCTTTAGCTTGAGGACCCTCACACCGATTCATAACAAAATACCTCGATTCTGCTAACAGGTAGACAGACGGACAACATTGTGAAGTCATATGTATCTCGTCAGTTATTTCATGTTGTGAAGTCATATGTATCTCGTCAGTTATTTCCTGGGATTTCAAAAACAATAACTATAAGAACGATGTGCTGAATAAGGAACTAAAATAATTAATATCGTAACGAATTAATGCACAATAGCCTTCGAGTGGACAGAACCATTAAAATGGTACCGATTTTTCAGAAATTCATTCTTTTCTTGCTAAAGGTCTTGACAAGCGAAGCGTTCAGCTTCCCTCGAGGCATCGCGCACCGTCCTTCCATCGGCAATTCATCGGGCGAAGTCAATACAGTTCATTTCAGTCTCCATCCAGTCTTCGACAGAGAAACATGCCGCAGTATAAGCTTATTTATTTCAACGTTAAAGGCCGTGCTGAGCTCGCCCGCCTTCTTTTTGCCTATGCTGGTGTGGAATACGAAGATCACCGATTTGAGAAGGAGAAATGGCCGGAAATTAAACCAAGTAAGATAACCTTCTAAGCTTTTTAGTCTTTATCAAGGGACTGTTCTAAAATTTTTGATTTTCAGACTAATGGTAGGATACATAGAGTTATACTTTTTTGGGATCCCAAAACGTAAGTGGCCGAGTGGCGGTATACCTATGACATCGCAAAAGTTGTCCGTCTGTCTGTCCGTCTGTGCGCACTATAACTCTCGAAGGGAAGTAGTTCGCCCAGAATTCGGCCCAAACCGGAAAGTTTCTTAAAGGAAAAGTTTTATTTGAAGTTTATTAGATGTTCGATTTAGGGGTAAGAAGACATGCTGAACACTTATTTGAAAAAGTATTTTCTACCCGGACAACTTGTTCGCCTGGAATCAGGCCAAAACCGGAAAATTTGTTAAAAGCAAAAGTTTTATTTGAAGTTGATTAGATGGCAGATTTAGGGGTAAGAAGAGACGTTGAATCTGTAGCTATTTGGCCTTAATCTGTTTCTAAATTTTAGTAATAAAAATATTCAAGGAGTCTGGCGAAGACTGGATCTGGCAAAGACAAAACCCAATTGTCCGTATCGAAAATTACATTTTTGGGATCCCATCGAAACCTTTGGTCTTGTTTGGAGGGTTACTTAACTTTGGGCCGTGACAGTCCAGTCACTTGCTGTGGCAAAAGTCAGCTAGCAGTCAGTCAAAGTAGCTAGTTCAGGGTTCCTAAGAGCATCTGAACGAGTGTTTTGGGTCTTAATTTCACCATTTACCCCAAAACTGCCTGTTCTGCAGTTGTTCAAAGTAGCAGATCTCTAATGTAATGTACATTTTATGGCCCGGTTCATTTTGCTTCGCCGAAATTTCGGCCCTTCTACAAAACAAATGATGGTTCTAGCAACTATGAATCTGCTACAGCCTGAAGAGGATCCTTGCCAAGAAGCGACGAAACACTTGAGAAACATAACTTAAGATGAGTAATCCGAATAGCACTACCATCGGTCAACTTGGGCTAATATAAAGGAATACTTAAAGGACACCTCGCTCTATCTACTAAGTATGCTAAAGTTTTCAAATTTCTAAAACTAAAACTTCTTAAACTTTTTAAAGCTAGGCTCTGAACAAACTACCCATGGTTTTGGCTGTTTCAAGCCTGAAAAACACGGAAAAGTTTAGATAATAAGTTTTTCTGACAAGTGAGCTTCTCCCTAACAGTCGTCGAAAAAACGCGAAACACGGCAAGCGGGAAATCTGAGGTGTCGTTGGGGGTGTTGGAATTTACCGAGAAAATTCGACTCTTTGGGTTTTAAATCGATGAGCGATTATGAAAGTGGGTTACATTGGCATTATAGGTACGCCGGGTCATTAATGGTACGGTAATTACTTTGTTCTCCATGTGTGTAGCCTGTCGCTAGACTTGACACAATTAATGTGCAAAAGCGCAGAATTTTTTGTCTAATCTTAGTACTTTTATTTGCAGGCATGACATTCGGCCAAGTCCCGGTACTGGAGATTGACGGGAAGCAGCTTCCCCAGTCATATGCGATCGCTCGATATTTGGCAAGAGAATTCAAACTGCTAGGAAAGGACAACCTCGAAGCCGCCTTTGCTGACGCATACGTGGACGTCATTGCTGACATCACAAATGGTAATTACTAATTGTTTTGGTTGGCTTCCAGTACACTTATATCATCATCCCTATATTGTTTGTCTTCACCTTCCAAAGAAGCTTCAGGATGTAAAGAGGTTTCAAAACTCGAATTTGTATCTTTTAATTAATTTGCTGTGCAACAAGGGTCCTCTTTATTTAGGTTATACTTTCTGCCTAAGCAAAATGCTGCAGAATGCTTTTTAAGTTAGTTCAGATTTTCTGCAACAATGTTTCAGTCCTTCTTGGCAAGGTTCCTCGTCAGGCTATAGCTGGAAGAAAGAACCTGCAATTCAGATTAAGAACCTTCAATCTAAATAATTGAGATTGCAGGTTCGTTTCTTCCAGCTACAGCCGAGGGGCTATCCACTCTCCGGCACCTGCCATACACCCTTTCCCGGCATAGGCTGGCACCGGTTGAAACCAGCGTGCTGGCACCGATGCTGGCCATAAATTAGGCGATTTCGCTCAACGTTCTAACGCGTGGCAACTGGTCCTGGGGCCGACCGGGCACCGCGACACCGGGCATTTGCTGAACATTAAAATCGAGAGTGGCCAACCCCTTGGCTACAGCCTGACGAGGACCCTTACAAAGAACGACTGAAACATCGTTGATAGAAAATCTTCGCTGACTTTTCCATTTTGAGTAATATAATCCGCAGTCAGTTTAGGCTGAATGAGTATTTATTGCTGGTTTCCTACTCAACAGGCAACGTACTTCCCCCTGCTAAGGGCCCCTCATCCGAAAGGCCTCTTCATCTTTTGTCACCAGGGGCACCAGGGCAACAAGAATGACCATATTTCCCCAATCGTATTTCGTTCCCGCTAGCCTATTCAGTGCATCAAACAGCAGTCAAACAATTAATTTTTTTTTGCTAGCAATGACGCCAGTATTCAGAGAGCCGGATGAAGAAAAGAAGAAGGAAATTGGCGCGAAGATCTACAAGGAAACAGTGAAGCCCCTGCTAGAAAAGATGGAGGTAGTTCTAGACAAGAACGGAACCGGTTACCTTGTCGGAGATTCGGTAAGTTCATAATCTGATAGTGAGAGTAAAGGGCTGTTGTAATGTAGTCGAGGCTCACCGAATCAACTGGCTGAAATATGAAGATCTAACAGGCTTGAAAACATGATGAAGCTGCGGCTTTTACCGAGCAACAATTTTAATTATTGTTTAAGACCTTTCAAACTTGTGATAGCTCATTATAGTTTCACATATTTAGGAGTAACAACATCAAAAAAATGACTGAACATTTTGCGGCCAGCAGTCTTTGTGTCTTGACTTAACTTAACAGTGTCTTTGATTTTCTGGAGTTCGCGATCTTACAGAAGGAAAAACTCTGTCTTAGATGAAATTAAAATTGCGCGGTCTAACTGTGATTTTGGTCTTGTCGGGACGCAGTCCGTATTTTTAACGTCCCTTACGACACCAAAAATACAAAACATAAAATCCACCGACCATAATTCCAATCTAAACATCGCTTTGCCTTAATTTCTTTCTTCATCAACGACGAACACCACCAATCCGCCCTCTCTAAAAATTAAGTCTTGAAACAGTGGTTCATTAAAGTAGTTATAGTTGAACTATAATAAACCGTACTATAATTGCTACTCCATCATCAAAGCTGTTATAGTTGAACTATAATAAATTTTCCCGTATAAAGTAGTTATAGTTGAACTATAATAAACCGTACTATAATTGCTACTCCATCATCAAAGCTGAAGTGTAAGCTATGTAAAGCATCATAGCTTTCTGAGGGGTTACTTGTTTGTTAATATGCGATAACGCCGTTTCGGCTGTTCACGATTCCATTCGTGTCGGATATGGAAAAATAGTTCCAAATAGAGGAAGGTATAACAGAAAGGCCCTTGGTAGTTTATATAATAGTTTTTGTTCCCCCTCTGTCTGCAACCTTTCTGGAGTTTTTGGTATTTTGAGACAAAAAGATTTAAAATGTATCAGGACTTATTATTTCAAATATTGTAAATTTCTCTTGTACCTTCCTCGACGTTACAGGAATTCCCGTATAACTAAAACTTTTTGCCCTCTGACCCTTGTGCAAAGCTATCTGCAATTGCCCAGGACCTTAACGTTTCTACCCTTGGCCATTTCTCCGCATTCCATCTAGGAAGAAGATTTTTTAGACCCGATTAGTCCCTATTCTTTTTTTTAATGTTTATTTTTTGATCTTGTGCATTTACTACATTATTGAAAGCTCAGTGTATTTTTTCATTTTCTTTCTGTACTGCACTATTTTCCTCTTCTTAAGTGCGCAAATTAAATTTCATCATCATCATCATAATATAGTTTCATTTTTCCTTGTCTTTACATTCTACTCCACTGTTGCCTCGTACATTAAGTGGGTTACTAATACAGTTAATTAATATCAAGTCATGGTTATTGCCATCTTCAAAACCCATACTTCTGTTTTCTTTCAGCTGACTTGGGCTGACCTTGCGTACTTCGCTCTTCTGGACATGATCTCATCCCGATTTGGGCCAGCAAGCCTCCAAGGACTACCAAATCTTCAGAAGCTGCACAAAACAGTTGGAGAGATCTCTCAGATAAAAGAATGGATCGAAAAGAGACCAGTGACCGCTATGTGATTTTGCAAATGTTTTCTGTTCTTTGCTGGAGTGTTTTCCCCCAATAAACCTATCCCACGTTGTATCTTTCCTGGTTTCTATATAAAGCTAGCGGCTATGTTTTATCTCAATGGGGTGGTCCCTCTACGCCTGAAGTATTAACCAACTAGAAAAGTCCGTTGCCGAAAAATAAAATTTCAGATTCATTGCAAGACATGTCCTAAACTAAATTTCCTACTTTTCTACAAGCGTAACTTCTTCGACGTCGCATTTTTTTGCTCTGGAAATGCAGGCCTTCCTTTAAATTCAAATTCTCTGGGTCTGGATGAATTTTGGTTTGCCCTGCAAGCAGCACACGCTCTGAACGTTATTAGTAGAGACCCGGGTGGAAAAATATTCATAATAATTCAGTTAAACTTTAACGACCATATTTTTTGTTTACTGTCGTTTGTAACGCATAATCGAAGTCGGCAGTAGTCTAGAATTTCTACAGAGATAGTCACTACGGAGAATTTCCGGTAAAACTCCGAAAAATTCCGGTAGAATTCTGAAGCCGCACTTCTCGGGAAGGTGTCGGGACGCCCCTGGTTACACATGCCGGTAGAAATACAAGCCCTTTAGCGGCCGAGTAGATAACCACCACTATCAAGCCACGCCGACGGCGACACCGGGCATCACAGACCCTGCGAAATCAAAATTTCAAAAAAAAAAAAATCGAAGCGTGAATAAGGTAAATCTAGCGAGGTGGAGGCGCAGATTTTCATCTTTTGACACATATCCATACAGCGGTCCTAAAGCATTGTCCTAATAGGTGTAATAAGCTGAATAACGCTATACGCGATATTTACGTCTTAATACACACGCCCGTTCAAATACGAACCAGAGAGGTTCTTATCAATGCAGCGTTCAGTGTTGCCGCGCTCATACAGTTTTTCAAGTTTCTGAAGATCAGAAAAGTGCTCTTAGTGTTACTTGAAGTACACCAGTACAATTTGACGCCCAATATATTGTAAAAAGCAAGTAAATCTACGGATGGACAGCACAAGTCCTTGAACTAGCAGTAAGCAGTCACAACAGAACAAAACGTGTTATTTTTTAGAAAAGTTGTTTCTTCAGCTTCCACCACAGTAGAACTTTAGTGCTTCCCGTGGCAACCCTGACGACGCTGCTCTTTCCTCGGCCCGCTGGCGGAACCAACCAAGCGATCTGATTGGCCCTGCATAAGCCAGAATAGAGCGCTAGTCTATTTTCCTTTATTCACCTTATTACAGCGCGCTCCGAGGAAAAGAGGAATCTGTAATAAGCTTTATACGCCGTAATACACCTTACAACACCAATTAGGACAATGCTTAAGGAGGCCGGACCGTTGGTAACAGCGATATAATCCATTAGCTGACGACGATCAGGGCCGGTTGCTTGCGTACTGGGATTCCTGCCGGATTTTCAGCTCCGTCATCAATTCCGTTCGGAAAACTTGGGATTTGTTTCAATTTAAAGGACCCCTCTGGCTTATTCTGCCTTTTATACTATATCTAGATCCCTTATGGAATTATAAGCTTCTGAAATTTCCACCTTTAGCCACCGTCTTGTTTTGTACCTACAACTTTTAGGCTTTTTTGTCCGTGCCGAGTTTTCACAGTAACGCAGTGCAAACTTCGCCGAAAGCTTCAAGGTCCGCCGACAACATTTCCACACAGAAGGATATTAGAAGCTTCAAAGTGTTGTTTTGCATTTTTTTTTCACGATATTTTCAGAGCTATTTCATCGTGAAAAGATCATTCTAGTAAGAGTTTTGCTTTAATGACACAAGTGCAGAAAATCCGGCCGGGGAATCCTGATCGTGTGCACTATTACATGAATAACGGAGACCTGTGAGTTCCGGTTCTGAGGGACTAGCCTAGCTTCGTAGTATCCATCCGTGAAAAGTGTGCCGGGATAATCATGGGAGAGGAATCGGAAGCTTATCAGGCAACACAACAGAGTATCGGTACTAGACCCCGAGAAAGTGCTCCCTCGCCTAGCCTTTATTATTTTCCTGCTTTTGTTTCCGTGTCTTGCAATTAAGTTTGAAAGGAGGCGATGGGGAACAATGGTTAAAAGAGATGTGTAAGATATTCAGTAGGCTCACAAGAAAATCCAATTTCGGAACCTGGTGGTAGAACGTTTGTTATCGTCGCCAGGGCAACAGATCAATCTTTGATAGAGGCTTGAGAATCCAATTTAGTTTCCAAGCCCGACATCAAGTGCTGGTCTAATTAACTGCTTGTCTGGCAGTACACGTAACCATTCCTATTTACGAGAGCAAAATAACACTAGGGAGCAGCGCCATGGAGTTATCGGAGCCAACGCTGGTACACGACAGATTGAGTTTCAGCAGGGACATTCTCTATCGCTAGTGGTGCTAGTGTCGCTGCCATTCGAGTGTGTCCCTTTTCTCAAGTCTTGGCGCTACTCCCTCGTGTTACGTGGCTCTGCTATTTACTATTTTAAGAGTCAGGCCCACGTTTTTTGTAGTCTTGGTCAATGAAGAATTCTATCAGGACTTCCAGGGCTTGAGTTGTATCCGAAAGATTGTTTGATGTGTCAGTGTGAAGTGTCGTTGGGGGGGGGGGGTCGTATCGGTAGGGTCGTATTGATGCCAGGTTTAAGTCAAAGTAGAAGATTTATTTAGGGCTTACACCTATATACATATCCGTCTTGTACATATCCAATGGTAACATGTCTATCCCCCCCCCCCCCGGCATGTAGCCACAATTGGTCCCAAGACATGTTGTAGGTTTCTTGTAAAGTATGAATCGTAATAGCCTTCTTAGAGCATTATCTTTATTTATTTTATCGATTTGGCGGAGAAAAGGAAAGAATTAAAATTGACCGTGTAAAGAATTGCAGTACGTAGACTGCAGGTGAAATTTACCTGCCCGCTGCAGTTTGACCAGACTCCGGCTTAATTGTGTAACACTAAAAATATGACACTAAAAGCCAAAATATAACTAATTTTGCGTCGACCTACGATAATCAGCTTTGGATGTGTTGTTCAACTTTTCATTTTCTACAAGATGGTGTAAAAAACATTTCTGTTGCAGTTTGTTTGCGATCACAGGCGTCATTCTGCGACTAAAGGGGGAAGCGGCGCTGTCCCCCTGGGCCCCCTTCGCCTTCTTTGACGTAAATCTTACATAGGTCAGATCGAAAAATACTTAAAGTTTAAAGGACCCCTCTTGCTCATTCTGCGTTTTATAATATACCTAGCTCCCTAATGGAACTATAAGCTCCTAAAATCACCACTTTTATCCATTGCTTCGTGTTGTACCTACGATTTTTTAAGCGCTTTCTCGGCCGTACCGAGCCTCAATCTTGAAGGTCTGGCAACTCTTTAACAGACAAGGATATGAGAACCTTCTGTTTTTACTTCTTTTATTTGCTTATTTTTGCCACTTTTTAACCACGGCGCGTTCAGTTTATAATGTTTTGCCCGCAACCGCCGGGTCGGAGGGAAGGAAGGCTGGATGGAATCGACAAGTGCTAACGAGAAAATCGCTCAATCTAGATGGGAAGTAATGGTATTTTCGAGAAACATTTTTTTGATCCGTTTCATAGGGAAAAGATCATGTCTAGGAAGAGTTGTGCTTTGACTGAACAGGCACCTGATTTTTAAATCTGATATCTGAATACGCTGAATTATTTTGACTCATCTAAGGGATTTTGTATTTTTTTCACCCGGGGCTCTGGTAATAAAGTTCGGGATGTGCGCTACTTAAACGACAGCCCATAATCCACCCAGACGCGGAGAATTTGAATCTGAACAAAAGCCAGGATTTCCATGTGTTACGGACGTTGGGAAAAATCACAGATGAAGAAAGTAGGAAGTGATGATAAGATATGTCTTTGTTATAAGTGTTATTTTTTTTTGTAGTTGCTTGATATTTCAATCATAGAGGGACAAGCAGGGGCGTCACGACTGGGGGGGGAGGGGGGAGACGCCCCCCCCCCCAATGCTGCCGGCGAGTCGGTACAAAAATAGGAATCGGCGCGAAGCGCCGCGATTTTTCGTCAAAACAGTCGGTTTTTCCGAAAATCAGTCGATTTTTTTCAAAAACGTCATTTTTGTTGCTGAAAACAGTCGTTTTTTCTGTAGAAAAAGTCGGTAAAAATTACCAGCCAGTCGGTAAATGCCTCGTCCCCCCCCCAAGCATTTTGGCTAGTAACGCCTCTGGGGACAAGCACATAGAGATACCACAAATCCGAAAGAACAAGTTCATTCGATGACTGTCGGATCTCATCCATATCGGTTAAACTTTAAGCCAATTAACAGCATATGAACCAAAAGCAGACAATATGTTTACGAAGACTTATGAAACCCAATTTTGTCTACACTGTAAAAAGTTGCTCCGAATAAGGATGCAGTAGTTGCTACTGGGATTAATCTTATCTCTATTGAGCTAAAATTAATCCCAATTAGGGATAATCTTATCTCAATAAAGACAAGAGTAATCCCAGTAGCAAATACTGGAAGTTTTTTTTTACAGTGTAAAGAGTTTCTAGGTGTTGGTTTTGCGCATCGTCGAAGGTTTTACAGTGGTTTCTCATGGATAGCTCTCGGCCGGCTTGGGAACCTAGAAGGATCAGGTGCCCCCCCCCCCGAAATGACGCCCCATCGTGTGGTCAAATCTCCATTTGACTTTACTGTCGGTTATGAAAAACAATTTACAATCCTGTGCTATTACTGGGAACATAGCGTACGGACAGAAACAAACAAAATCCACAAAAAATAAGAGATAATCTTATCATTTGTGTTGACGGAATGACCCGATCCTCGTCAGACAAAGGGACGCGCCAAGACAGTGCGAAATCTTTTCAAATCATGCCACATTACAAGTTGTGTTATTTCAATTCCCGCGGATGGGCTGAACTGCCCCGAATGATGTTCGAATACACCGGGACACCTTACGAAGACTTCCGGTGGGAAAGAGATGAGTGGTCAACGCACCAGCTAGGTAAGAAGTCTTCGGACCAGTTCGTCCCAACCCAATAAATTTTAATACAGATCATGGGTGTCCAATTACTCCCCTCCCCTCTCGAATTTCGCGTCAAAATGATACAAATTTGTATCTGATGTCTGTACAGGCTTAATATTAACCCTGAGTTGCACCTTGCACCAGATCGCTTTTCTTCAACATTTCAGACGTGTCCCCTTTGCTTATCTATTCCGCCTCTCAATCATAGCTGATAAGCCTTTTTCTTTTATCCCACTCCCTTCATTCGCATATGTATTCCCTCCCACACCCTTCCGCTTCTGGGATCCGTGTGTGTGTGGGGGGGGGGGGGCTAAACCTTGGACTATCAGACTTTTTAGACTGGCTTCAACTTCCGGATCAGCTTCGTCGAGAAATGGAAATCCGGAATCCCGGCGGAAAATCTAGAAGGTTAAGTCTGGCCTTAATGGAGCGCAAAGCAAGTACCTGGTTATTTGAAAGGTTAAGCCTGGATTTTATACTTTTTAAGATCTTCAAGCAAAAACCCCAACATATTACCAAAAACGCCCGAAGGATTGTATAGTTTTGTAATAATGCTATTAAAATAACTAATAGTGCCCCTGAGTTTCCGTATTTGTTTCAGAAAGCCCGTTCGGCCAAGCACCATGGTTAGAAATAGATAGCAGGAAACTGCCTCAATCCAAAACAATTGCGCGCTATCTTGCGAGAGAGCTGGGACTACACGGAGACGATGAGTTTCAATCAGCCCAGTGCGACGCCCTTGTCGAAACAATTGTCGACCTCCTCCAGCGTAAGACTTGATTCTATATCTCACGGATATGTTTATTCTATATATCCACATAGATCACATATCAGCTGAGCGACAGGAAAGCTTAGATGCATATAGAATATCCAAAGAAAAGTCAAGTACTTACCAGCAATAGCACTTAAAGTACATCCGACAGTTTTTCTCATCATTTCATACTGATAACCTTTTAAAACCCTAAAAGGTGAAACAGCGAGTTTGCCGAGTTGAGCGAGTAAACCAGATCGAAGGCTATGGTCGTCTTTACGAGACAAGTTAGTGTATTTGAGTGGCGGAAGATTCGAAAATTCTTCCGTAACTTCTTTGTCGGTATCATACTATGAACACGCAGACTAGTTACAAACAGAAAGTAAAACAGCGGCAAACAATACGCACAAATATACGCATTTCACCACGGAAGTAAAGGAAAAGACCAACTTTATAATCGCTAGCGGAAAGTGCCGGAATTGCGTATTATAATGTTTCAGTCTGATTGTCTCTCTGGACAACTAGCAGTTGCAGAAATGTCACAGAGGTTCGGTTTTTAGAATATCTATCGACCCATACTAGAAACGTCTTGTCTTTGAAAATTAAGTCTTGTTTAACAATTGCTTTATCTAGCATTCAGAACACTGTATTTGTTGCAGCAATGAGGCAAGTCTTTTACGAGCAAGACCCAATAAAAAAAGAAGAGATGAGCAAAAAGTACGCAGCAGAGAAAGTCGACGAACTCTTGAGAAACATCGACAAAGTCCTAGAGGAAAATGGTGGAGAGTTTTTCGTCGGAAACAAGGTAATCGAAGTATAGACAACGTAGTTATTAGAACGAACACGTTTGATATCCAACGAGAAAGTCGACGAACTCTTGAGAAACATCGACAAAGTCCTAGAGGAAAATGGTGGAGAGTTTTTCGTCGGAAACAAGGTAATCGAAGTATAGACAACGTAGTTATGAGAACGAACACGTTTGATATCCAACACGTCAATCGCCAATATCTGAATCACCTCTACACTGTCAGAAGTTTGCGTAACAGATAACACTTCGGATGTTACCTGTTGTGTTTGGAAACGTTATGCATGAAATGTTATGCATAACAAGCTTTGTTAGGAAGAGACAAAAAAGCATCTACTGACTTAATTCCCTATAGTCATGATGTCGAAAACTCAGCAGATACTTTTTAGCAGTTTTTCGGTTCTTCCTGATGGTAACGCTTATTATGCATAACATTTTAAAACACAACAGATAACATCCGAAGTGTTATACGTTACGCATTATCTGTGCAACCCGCGCATCTCGTGTTATCTGTTGACTTCTGACAGTGTAGGAGCGCGACGAAAGTGCCGAGAGCAAGACTCACTGACAGGTTTATTGCGCACCAACAGTCCCGGATTAAACGCTAGGCAGTTGAAATTTCAAGGCCCCCTCCTTTAAATTATATCCCAGAAGTGTCCACCTCGACCGCTAGATAAAGAGGACCATCACCACTATACATTACACATACGTAATTAGAAATTACTAGAAATAATCTTTTCACTATAAAATAGTAGTTCTGAAGTATCGCTTTCAAAAATAGCAATAAATGCCCGGAGTCCGAAAAACAAGATAGACCTGTTGGCCTACCAAGTCTTCCAAGGTGAAAAAAACATGAAGCTTCTCATGCCCCTATTTTTTTAAAGAGTTATCGGCGGGATTTGAAGCTGTCGGCCAAGTTTGCGCTGCGCGACCGCGCACTCAACCTCGGCTCAGCCGAAAAAGCACTAAAAAGTCGTAGGTGCGAAACGAAGCAATGACGAAAGGGGGGATACGTGAAGCTTGTAATTGCATAGGAAAGCAAGGGAGTGTGAAGAGTCATTTAAGAAAGATCGATTGTAATTTTCTTTTAAGATCAAATCGGTATCATTTTAATCCGATGTTCCAGGCTCCTATGGGGAGCGGGTCCCATAGGCAGGCTCTTATGTACTCTGACTATTTTTTAATCCGGCACTGGACACCACTGAACGTACTTCTAAGTTACTGTATTTTTCGTATCCATCTTTTCTTTCTAGGCTATTCTTCTTTCCACATTTCTTGTGGCGGGTGACAAAACAAGAGCTAGAAGCTCATATAAGGGACTTGTAATCAGGGGCGTCACAACCGGGGGGGGGAGGGGGTTGCCGGCCAGTCGGTAAAAATAACCAATTCGGCGCGTAGCGGCGCGATTTCTCGCCAAAACTGTTGATTTCTTTCATTAAAACAGTCGATTTTTCTGAAAATCAGTCGATTTTTCGTCAAAACACTCGGTAAAAATTACCAGCCAGTCGGTAAATTCCTTGCCCCCCCCCCCCCAAGATCTTGGCTAGTAACGCCTCTTCTTGTAATGCTGGTTCAGATGATGAAATATAGAATCTGCCTTTTCGTGGGTTTGTTCTGACCATTTGTAAGCAAAATGCTTGAGATAAAAATGACAATAGATCCTTGGAAATCTCGAGAATGTATCGTTTGGTAAAAAGTAGCCTATTTTGTCCTTGAACTAATGATGCGCACTTTAAAGGCGCTAGAAATTCATCTGTAAGCAAAATCCTTGAGACAACAAGACCAAAGGTTTTGATGGGATCCCAAAAATGTAATATTTGATACAGACAATTGGGTCTTGTATTTGTCAGATCCAGTCTTCGCCAGGCTAATCATCAGAGAAAACCAAGTTCAGATATACCTCTATAAGCCACATCTATTTTGACGATACTAACCGAAACTCCCTGACTTCTACCAAATTTCTGGTTTCGGACGAATTCCGAGCGAACTAATTGTCCAGCAAAAAAAGAAAATTCAGAAACGAATTCAGCGTATATCATTATCTCTACAAAGAACATCAACTCAACTTCACATAAAACTTTAACTTATAAAAAAAATTCTGGTTACAACCGGATTACGGACGAAATATATGTCCCGGTTAATAATTATTGTCATATACAAACTCAGCGTCTCTTCTTACCCCTAAATCTGTCATCTAATCAACTTTTGCTTTTAACAAATTTTCCGGTTTTGGCCGGATTCCGGTTGAACTAGCTGTCCGGGTAGAAAATGCTTTTAACATAAGTTTTCAGCATGTCTTCTTACCCGTACACCGAACATTTAATCAACTTCAAATGAAACTTTTAGTTTTAGCCAACTTTCAGGTTTTGCCCCATTCTGGACGAACTACTTGTCCGGCGAGAAAATGGTTTTAACCATCGTGTTCAGCATGTCTTCTTACCTCATAATCGACTATCACTTTAGCTGTTTAAAAAATATTTTGTTTACCCTTAATTTGAACCCCCTCCCCCACCCCCAAATGTAGGGCTACAAAGTTCATCTACGAACTTGACCTTACCCTTGACCCAAAGAATCCTCACACCAAGCTTCATCAAAACATCTCATTCTCTTCGAGAGTTATCGTGCTAACCTACCGACAGACTGACAACTTTTGCGATGTCATAGGTATCCCTCTATTCGCGTTTTTTGGATCCCAAAAACGATAATAGTTCCTTGGGGATCATTAATATATCGTTTGATCAAAAGTATTTTTTTCACTTTTTGGTTAAGATGCGAACTTAAAGGGTACTAGAGCTATATTTTTTAAGCAAAACTTTCACTCTACCCAAGTTTTCTCTTATTACCCTTTCTCTTCTTTTCAGCTGACCTACACTGACCTCGCCTATTACGGATTCGTTCACGATCTCGCGCCGCTTACCCCCCACCTCTACAACCTTGGCCTAGCGCCGAACCTGAAAAGGCTCTCGGAAAGAGTTGGCAACATTCCAAGCATCAAAGCATGGGTGGAAAGGAGACCAGCGTCTGCAACATAGCCTAAACTACGATTAATAACAGATTGGTTCCAGCCTCCTACCAATGCTTACCATAAGTAAATAAATATGTTATTTAATAAATCTATTCTTTAATAAATATATTCTATAATATAAGGTATATAAGGGATTACAATGAGAAGTAAAATAAAGTGCGAATGATGACATATATCGGTCAGACGAATGTACCAGTGGCGGGGTAATTTGAAGCCAATCGTTTTTTTTAAGTTGTTAGTCTAGTGTTTGGCTGTGTAACATTTGGTGATTAGTATGGATTATGGTTATTAGAAAATAGATATTTCAGTCCGAAATCCATGGTAAGCTTGTCTATGACACGCCACAAGGCGTTTTTCTGAGACACAATTGTGGGTCACACACTTCTGAGCGCTTGTCGCGGAAACAAGATTGTGTGCCACACAGTCGAGCCACAAGTTGAAACTCGCTCACAAGATTGTGTGCCACACAGTCAAGCCACAAGTTGAAACTCACGGAAACGCTTTGACTATTTTTGTGGCGGTAATTTCAAATCTCTAAAATAAAAATAAAATTCAGACAAAATATCAACAAATAGAACTTAAGACTTTCGTCCTTACCATTATGTGCAAAAAGGATGTTCAGTTTTATGTCTACATTCTTCAGAAAGCAGTTAGTAGTAGGCTACTGTGTTAACTTTATTTTGCTGCTAACTTTGAATCTCCCGCCAAAAGGGCAGTTATTGGTCGAATTCGAGTCACAAAAGGCGTTTCTCGCCGTTCCTGTGGAGTCCCGTGTTTTTGTTTGTCCCGGGGACTTACTCCCCGTATTCTCACGAGTCCCCTCGGACGGGGAATGCTCCGATTATCATCACCATCATCCAAAAGGAATTACTTTCAGATTCGGAGCGGAATCAACTTTTGCTGAGCCTCGTTCTTGTTGCATGCTGCAGGTCCACTTCTCCGCCGATTCCGGACTGATTCTTTCTACATCCGTTTTTGCACTGCAGCGCTTCCAAGGAAGACGGCAGCGCTTCTCAAGAATCACGGACTTGCTCAGCGACCATGCTTCCCTGCAAGATGCTGCAGCGCTGCCGCTTCAACCAAGAAGAAATTGAATCCAAAAACGCATATTGTGCAAAAGCAAAGAAGTGCTGCAGCAGCGATGCGGAAGCGCTATTGCAACAAAAACGAGGCTCTGGTGTTGGTGGAATTTGGAAGCATTCCCGTGTTTCTGTACGCGGAGTCCACGTGGAGTGACTCCCTTTATTCTCGCCGTTCCCTTCGATTCCCCGAGGAGTCCTCGGGGAACGGCGAGAATACGCCTAAAGCGAGCCACACAAATTTTGTTGGTCGCAGAAACACACTTGTGGGCCGCACAAAAGACCACGGAAACGCTCTTTCCAACCACAATCGACCCACAAACTGTTTGTGGGAGCATGGAAAAACGCCTATAGTAGGAAGACACAAGGCGTTTTTCTGCGACACAATTATGTGCCACACACTTCCGAGTGTTGGTCACGGAAACAGGATTCCGTGCCATACAGTCGAGCCACAAGCAGGGGCGTCCCGAGCCTTTCTTCAGTGGGGCGGCGAACCTGGCCGAACATGACCGAATTTATAATGTGTTTCTAAAACACAGCGAGTTGCCTTCAATTAGCTATAATGTAAAAAGCTGCATAGTATGTAAAAAATCAAGTCTAAAGAGAAAATTTGGCGTGTTTTCACGCTCTTCCACTTCTGGTTTTTTTTCAGGGATATGCAGTCACTAGCCTTTTACCTTTGGGGGATCTCAGTTTTGTCAACAGGACTTGAAAATGTGCCGACGAAAAACGCAGTTGCTGCCAAGCGACAACGTCGTGAACGGCTGTACCCAGGAAAAATTAAAGCGCCGCAGGCAAAGTTTTTTGAATCCGCCTTTTTTCTGGCAAACCCTAGCTTTTAATGTTGTTCAAGCCCCCCAATATTCCAAGCCTCAAACGCCAACTAAACGACGTAGGCTACCTTTGTTCTAAATAGTGAATTACCGCTAAATGTGCCGCAGGCAAAATTTTTTGGAAACACTCATGATCAAAATGCCTTTTTGCGATCTCAAGGCTACCTATTAAACCACAGAGCTGCCTGGCGAAAAAAGGTTCCATCCAGGGTAAAGTAGATGTAAAGTAGATTTACTGTGAATTTACAGCAAACAAAAATAGGCTAGTTTTCACGTCAAGAGACGTGCTTATTCCTGAAGTTCTGCAATCATTAGAAGTATAAGTTAAGTAATGAATGGAAACCAGCTGAAGCTACCGTTAAATGGTAAAGAACAAGAGCCAAATAAATGCAACTTAAATTACCAAGCTCAGTAACTGGGGTGAACCAATTTATGAATTCGTACTAACGAAAAACTGACTAAAAAAATAAGGAGCAGATCGGGAGCGGTATAACGACCGAATTTCGGAACTGAATAAAACTCTTGGTAGAACCACCTAAAACAACCGAATGTGGTAAGTCTGGTAACAGATGCGGACCAAACAAAAATCAGGTGAATTACCGAATTCGGTAACGAATTAGAAAAATGGATCTGATTAGTCACCAAATTATGAAATGGATTGACCGGATGCGATAGAACAGATACGGACTTGAGAAAAGTAAGGTGAACAACCGAATTCGCTAACGAGTGTGACCAAATAAATACGTTAAATAACCGAATTTACGTAGTACCGAATGCGGTGAAATCGACTCGGACTGAACAAAAGTTAGATGAGTTGTCGAATTCGGTCACGAATCAGAACCAAATGAATCTGATTAATGACCGAATTATGAAATGGACTGACCGAATGCGATAGAACAGATACGTACTTGAGAAAACTCCGGTGAACAACCGAATTCGCTAACGAGTGTGACCAAATGAATACGTTGTGTGACCAAGTAAATACGTTAAATTACCGAATTTACGTAGGAACGTACCGAATGCAGTGAAATCGAATCGGACTGAACAAAAGTTGGATTAATTACCAAATTCGATAAAGAGTGAGAACCAACAAACACGTTAATCGCCTAATTTGGAAATGTGGGTGCAAAATATTTTATGAAATAGGCATCACGGCTTCGCCGCGATGCCCATTTTGACCGAATTTTCGCCTTCGGCGAAAATTTGACCGAATGCCCATATCGTAGGGGGGGGGGGGCTGCGCCCCCCCCCTCGGGACGCCCCTGGCCACAAGTTCAGACACGCGCAAACGCTGTTTTGTCTATTTTTTGGGCGGTAATTTCAATTGTCTGAAAATAAAAATAAAATTGAGATAAATCTCAATAAAGAGGATCCTCAGTATGCAAAAAGGATCCTCAGTTCTATGTCTACAAGCTTGTTAAAGTAGTTAGTTAGATTGTTTTGACATTATTTTGCTGCTAAATTTCAATTTCCCGCCAGAATTGAGCCACAAAATCGACAATCCCCTCGGCAGTTGTTTGTCAAATTCGAGCCACAAAGCGAGCCACAAGAATCTTGTTGGTCGCGGAAACACTTGTGGGCCGCACAAAAGACCGCGAAACACTCTTTTTGAGCCACAATCAACCCACAAACTGTTTGTGGGAGCACGGAAAAATGCCTTTAGTTTCGTAATGCTATCTTCATGCGTGCTAAGTGTTAATTTTTTTTGGCCCAGAGCGTACAATAGTTTTACCATTCTTGTCCAGTTTTCCTTTGAAAATTTCCTTGGACTTCTTCTTCTCGGCCAATGTTTAGTTTCCATGCCGTTTATTGACGCCATTTGTCCAGTTTCTTTCTTTTATAGTTATTGAATATGACATTATACACTCCACGAAAAGATAACATGTAAAAAGTTCAAAAGGGAATACAAACTACGCAGCAAACCCGTCGACCTGAGCCTCGTGTTCGTTGCACACAGCAGGTCCACTTTTCGGCCGCTTCCGGTCTGATTCTTCTTACATTCGTTTATGCACTGCAGTGCTCAGCGCTTCTCGAGAATCGCGGACTTGCTTACCGACCAAGTCCGTGCTTCCCTGCAAGGTGCCGCTTCAACCAAGAAGAAATCTTGCAGGCAGCGAATCCGAAAACGCATCTTATGCAGAAGCAAAGAAGTGCTGCAGTAGCGATGCGGCAGCACTACTGCAACAAAAACGAGGCTCTGATTCTAATGGATGGCTTACGACTTATGTTGGGCAAGGCAGAACTACATTGGTAAACTAAAGGGAGGATCTGTCCTTACTTCTGTCTAATGTGCGGTACTGATGCTGAAAGTGTAGTTCATTGGATGTGTGAGTGTGTGGAACTGAATGAATGGTGAAAAGAACTATATGGAGATTTAATGAAGAATAGATAGTAACGATGATGAAGGATGAATCATTTCGAGTGTAAAAGGCTGCGAAGTTACTTGAGGCTTGCGACGGAACATGGAACGAGATTTTTAGGCTAGAGGGGATTTTTTTTTCAGTGTTAATTCCGTTAACGTACATTTTTTGTTGCCATGGCCCTTGAGCTTTTTTCAGAGGCGTCATTTCGCGAAAACCTAGACAATGGCGTAATTCCAGATCATTAGCTCGGTCTCATGAAGTCAAAGTTTGGTGAAAGACCTTATTAAACGCAACTGCCTGTCAGAATGATGTCAATCACTTTTTTCCTAAAGATTTTATAATTTTCAAATGCATCTGCCCCCCCCCCCCCCCCCAACACCTCTGTCTTTTTTAGAAATACGTTCATTCATGCAGAAACAAGGAAGTTCAAACGGAGAAAAAATTTTCGGTAAATTTCCCTTGCCTCTACAAGAATTTCGCTACCAACCTAGCCGGAAAGGTTTCAATCCTTGCGTTCCCTAACGGGTTAAGTAACAAATGGTTTTCAGACCATCTTGGTCATTTTTTGTCTCTTTCAATTTATGCAGAAATACCCAAGCTCAACGTAGACCTTTATTTTCTATCCAATCTCTGTTGATTCCCCAAGGGGGAAAATGCAAATGAACTCCTGGAAATTTAATGGTAAGCAATTTGGCCCTTTTTGGAAGTTGGAGTTTATGCCATTTCACGTATTGATGTTTGTCCTCTTGCTTTTTATTTAACCATTTTCTGGGTCGAAAGTGAAGATAGACTGCACAGCACCCCCGTTGACCTTAGTGAGGTTTGACATTAGTGAGCAGGGGTGTAATCGAGGCAAGCCAATGACTTTGGCCAAGCCAATGCTTTGGTTTCCTGGTTCAAGCAATCCCTATCAGGAAAGAGGTTCAGCGGTTACCAATTGCTCTCCCACATAGTCCGACGCGAAGAGGAACCGGTAGCCTCAAGGCGGGCGGACCAGCTCATCATAAGCCGTATTCGATTTAAACTTGTCTCGGTCCTGTCTCAGTCCTGCCAGCCAAATGCCGTTCTATACAACTGCCTTGTCCACTTAACCTCATTTTATATATCCTATCAGACATGACGCCGTAAATGATGACTTGGACTTGGAGCAAGTTTCGGTCCTGTGTCGGGTATACTTCTCAACTGCGACTTATTTGTGATGCTTATCCGTTGACTCATTCACCTGACAAGGCTAAATAAAACGGCTTTAAACCCTGACAAGGCAGTAACAAGAAGACAAGACCGAGACAAGGAGGACTTAAATCGAACGCAGCTTTAGATCTGGTATTGCTCGCTTTCATACACCTAGACGCCACTTGTCACTGTGGTAGAGTGCAATTAGCAGGGTGTTCCACCCTTCTTGCCATTTTCGATCCAACCTCGTGAAAAGTTACGGCGTTGACCGTTCCAACCTTCTCGAAATAGTAACTAATAGCAAGAAGCAAAGAGCGTGTTTCGCCCTTCTATCGCTGATAACTATTAGTTACTATTTTCGTTCCCAACTCCTCAAATGTTACAACGCTGACCGTTCCAAACCTTCTAGAAATAGTAACTAATAGCAACTACTTGTTTGCCACGCTCGGGAGCGTGGGTAAGCATGGTAACTACGGTCTCTGTGATGTGCTGCGATTAGCCCGTGGCACGATATTTTACCGAAAATACAAAGATACGTTCCAGCCTTGAAGCCAATAAGCCAGAATCTCTGACGTCATGCGTAGTAACTACGATAAGCTGGATGGAACACGCTCTAATAGTAACTATTACCACCTCGGGAGTGTAGTGCGCGGTAACTTCGATCTCTGTGGCGCCATTGGCGCGTGGCGCAATATTTAGCCTAAAGTAGAAAAATGCGTACCAGCCTTGACGCCATGAAGCCAGAAGCCGTGAGGCCATGGCTAGTTACTACGAGCGTGTTCCACCCTACTTAACAATGTTACTACGCGCAACGTCACAGAATCTGGCTTCTTCGCGTAAACGCTGGAACAGATTTTTTTGTTCGGTAAAATATCGGGCCACGGGTAATCGGGCTAATCACAGCACAGAGATCTTAATTACCACGCTTATTACGCTCCAGAGCGTGGTAAGCAAATAGTTATTATTAGTTACTATTCCGAGAAGGTTGGAAAAGTAAGCCTAGTAACTTTTCACGGGGCTGGAACGAAAATAGTAACTAACAGTTACTACTGCTAGAAAGGTGGAACACGCTCTACGGTACGTAGGGCGGAACACAACCTAAATCTCCTGCATGCCTTTCATTGCACATAGGAAAGAGCAAGATTAAGACGTGTCATAACTTACTTCGATCAGACTCTCCTCCAGTGTCTCCAAGTTCCTTGTCTTCAATTCGGCTGCTGCAAACTCAGCTGCCAGTTTTTTTCGAAGCCCATCTTCACCACTGACAGTACATAACTCCGCCTGTGCAGCCGATGCCTTCCAGGCTTGTGACTTCCAATATTCAAGGTGTTTTAGCAGATCTTCCTCCGATTCACTGAACTGAAAGTTGGAATAAATTAGTCGATGATTTAGTAGAACTGTAATTCCTGCGAAACTCGTGATGATGTTTAAAATTTTGGTATGAATATTACTACGAAACCACCAGACCTGATCGATGCGTGGGGATACCCCCCACCGTTTCACGGTAAAAATCGACCAGACTGCTTTCCAAACAACAGTGTGTCGCAGACAAAATTTTTAAGATGAATGTATTTTCTGCTTGGTCATCCGCCTGAAAGACAAAAAAAGAGTAGAACTAAAATATTAAAGGGCCAAAAATGGTAGAAATAAAGATACAGTAGATTAGCAAATTAAAAAGTAGAATGGTTTAAAATACAGTATTCTACTTCGAAAGACAGCAGTATTTAAAAATTTGAGGACGGTTGCCGGAAGTGCAACCGAAATATCCGAACTTATATTTATACCTCGCACATCATCTTAGAGGGAGAACTAGCCGATCAAGAAAAAAACCCGGAAATCACTGTTTTCTATTTCGTTCGTAATGAATTATGTCCCCCTTACCCCCCTGTTTATGTGCTAGTGTTTTTGTATCTATAGTTATTTAAGTATTTTCTTCCTTTCTTTATCTTTATTGTACTCCACTTGTTTTTCCTCTGGAATTTGTGGGTAAGAAATAAATTATTATTATTATTAATGGTCAGCTTGGTTCAAACCTTATATTCGTCAAGCTTACGGGGAGCATGTGGCCAATTGTGTGACTGATTATATTTGAGGACGGTTTGCCGGAAGTGCAACGGAAATATCCGAATTCTTGTTAATCCCTCGCACATCATCTTAGAGGGATAACTAGCTGATCAAGAAAAAAAAGAGAAAAAAAACCCGAAAATCTCGGTTTTCCATTTCACTGCTATATTCTAATCTAATACTGATGATGAATAAACGCGGAAAGGTGACTGCGAACTGGACTGTTAAGCAGAGCATTGTACTCAAACTGACTAATCTTTGGGTAACGGCAACTGTGCAAAACAGAAAATTAATCTTAGTGCCCCAGTCAAATCATGTCTACTATTCTTTTTTTTTTTCAGGGAAAAGTAGCTACAATAATTACTAATGATGTATAAAACGGCTTACCGATGAAACACCCCCATGACAAACTGTCCCCTGACTAAACGTCCCCGTTTCAAAACCTCCCCGTGTCAAAATGTCCCCGTGACAAAACATCCCCACGGCAAAACATCCCCAAGCATAGATTTTAAGTTCGCCTCGATCTTCAGGTGCATGATGGAGGCTAAATAACTTCAGAGTGTGCATTACAGATGTGGGAACATGCTTCATAAATGTACTGTTTTCAGGTGGACAGGTTTGATCCTTTAATAAAATCTTTTAATAATAAATATCACCAAATTTGGTTGATATTTATTACTAAAAGATTTCATTGGACGACACCTGAACAATGAAACCATACTTGAACACACCATGGAGAATGCATTTACAGACATGGCCACGGAGAGCATTCTTCTTCTGAGCGTGACGTTTTCAAAATAGGGATGTTCGTTTCCGGAGGTGTGCACATGCAGACTCCAAGACAAAAAGCGCAATTCATTCAAATCTTGTACAGCGCTGGCCGGATCGTATTGGAATTTCTTCTAGATATACGTTTGGGCTTAACTGGTTAAAAAATATTCCAGAAGAAGGGTTGATTCAGAGGCGTCATTCGGAGGGGGGGGGGCAGCTGCCACCCCCTGGCTTTCCAAGGGGGCCCAAAGCTACCCATGAAAAATCATAAAATCAACAGGAAACAAAGTTATTTGACAGCATTACGACAGACAGTTGCGTAAAAAGGATTTTAAGAAGGTCATCCCAAGCTTTGACCTTTATAAGCCGAGCTAATGACTCATTGTTCAGGGACTATTTTCGAGGTGGGTGAGCATAGTTCGGTTTTTGAGGTCAGATGTGTGTCAGAAGAGGTAGAGAAAGGGTATGAAATTTGCATAATGGCGTCCAAGCCCCAGTTATCAAGAGCGCAGAAACGAAAACTATCAGCATCAAGAAAAGACGAAGAGAAAAGGTCCCAGCCAAAACTCAGTGCCTTCTTCAAGAAACCAAAGCTGGATTTAGTTGTTATAACGGTAGGGAACTTTTTTCATTTGTCTTTGCTTTTCTCCAACAAGAGATACCGTAAATATTCAGCTTTTAGGCCCGTATTGAGAGATACAGGACCCTCAGAGCCCCACCTTTTTAAGTAGTTTTGCTTAAAACATACTTTTTTTTTTTACATTTGACATACCTTAACGGCAATTAGACAAGCAGACTTAGAAATGAAAGAGACAAGTACCGGCTGTACTTTTTTACGTTTGAATATAAGTACGATATCATGTTGCAGCTATTTCTACACAATAGCGATTTGAAAGGAGTTGCATCGTAAGCATTCTAACACTTGCAACGTCTACCCCCCCCCCCCCTCCCACCCAAGACCCAAGATGAAGCCACAACTCGATCCCACCGCTGGGTCAGCTAGTGGCGCGGTTTGGAAGCGCCCGACATGGGCAGGCTGGGATCATAGTTAAACTGGCAGATGATTTCTTCTTCGTTGCATGGTTCACATGGTGAAATACTTGGTTGTTCGAAGGTTTTAGTCACTCTTTGGTGGATAGTTGATAGGCCCACGTGAATCAAAGACTTTAATCAAGTATTCGGCAAGCTTTCGTCTTTCTTTTCTGTTTTACGGGGCATTTATGCTTTTATTTCCAATAGCAACACTAGGTATCAGCTGTTCGTTGAAGCCCAAAAGTCTGCCAACCTTCCTGTTCTTCAACTTAAAAGAACTGCTATCACGAGGTGGGCCTATTGGTATCGCTCTGTGTCAAGGGTAAAATTGCGATATGAGTGTATATTGGAGGTACTCCTGCAATGGTGACGAGCGAATCTGCAAACCCAGACGCTGCGGCTGAGGCGCGTGGTTTCAGAAAAAAGCTTGAGTCTTTCCGGTTCGTTATTATCAGCGCTCTGATAATAAACCTGTTTGACTGGATTTTGCGTGTTAAGACTTTGCTCGTGATTTGCGTGATAAGAACTTCGTTTATGATTGAATTTTGTGATAATATTGGATGATGCCTACAATCCAGATGAACGGATAGCCCACAGCCGAAGCTAGTCAAGGATTTCTTATGCCAGGTCCCGGGCTAAAGCGGGACACCACTTAAAAACTCTAACTCCCGGAGCGTATTGTGGGGAGCAAACCAGGTAGGCCTACTCTTTCTGATTTTAATTGTACCGAGATATGATGGAAGCCATGCTGAAAGAAGTTCTGGAAAGAGTCAACCTTATGAGTTCAAAGCTTGAAAAGATTGATCCGCTTACAGCAAGCATAAATGGAATGCGTAATGATTTTCTGCAGTTTTCATCGAAAGCTTCAGCTAGCATCGCATGTCTCGAGAAAAATGCCGATGTTGTCGCAACGAATGTAGCCGTGCTTAATAGCGAATTAACCGCAACTAAAGCGAAGCTGGCGAGCTTGGAATCTGACGCGAAACGGTTCAACCTAGTCTTGTACAATTTTGACCCCCCTCACAGGGGGCAGTCACTGTGCAACGATGTTGCAAGCACTTTAAGTTCGCTAATCCCTGGCCTGCAAATTAGCATGTTTGACATTAAAGACATTTTCAGGCTCAAAACAAGACAAGGTACACCGCCAGTGCTGATAAAGTTTATTAACCGATTCGCCCGTGATTACGTATTGAAAAATTCGATCCACCTTCGCAGTGCAAATATGTCAGTCTCCCCGGATTATACCGAACGCGAACTTGCGGCGCGCGCAAAGCTGAAGCCTCTCATGGAGAGTGCACGTGATCAAGGGCTGATTGCCAAATTGCGAGGTGATAAACTGTTTGTGGGCAACGAGTGTCTTGTGGTTAATCCGACTTCAGGTGTCGTGGAAAAGTTTCTCACGGCCACTAGTTCAGCTCGCGGGAGTAACACTCAAGCTCCGTACCAGAATCGTGCCAGCCAGTCTAAAAATCATGTTCCATCTCTCAGTAACCCATCGAATGGAGTGAGGGGTTACACTGACCCTAGTTTGCGGCCTAGAGCGCACTCGGACATTTCCCGAGGTCAGGAAAGTACGAGCGCTGAGGCGACAAAAGTAAACGGTTTGTTTCAGGGACTGGCGACGCCGATATCGAACAGTTTTCTGTCCCAGGCAGTTATGGCAAGTGAATGTGTAGCACCGCAAGGTAACCTTAAGCGGAGTAACACCGAAATTAGCCCTATTGACCAGTCTGCGCTCCCTCTTCGGAATACTCGACTGGTATCTTGTCAAAGCGTAGTTACAGGTTCTGGACCGTCGTCGGAACAAACGGTAGTTAATCCAAGACAGTTAGTGTTTCGTTCGGGTGATACAAGTGATGGCCAGTTGGGTTCTTTTTCGCAAAGCGGGGGCCCTAGTTCTGCCAATTTTGTTGACGCAAGAAGCGATGTATCTTTTGATGATGCGAAGGAATAGGATCGGAGGGGTCATGGGCATAGGTTGAGTGTATGCCATTGGAACCTTCAAGGCGCGTCAGAGGATAAACTCAATAGTGTGTGTAATGTGGCGTTTCGCGAGAGGTTTGAAAGTTCTAAGTCATGTTGGGATATTATTAGCCTAGTAGAAACTTGGGGTAGTAGCGACGGAGCTATAGTTCGGGCGGATTATTTATCTTTTGAATCAAACCGGAAAAAGTCGTCGAACGGCCGTTATTATGGGGGGGTTGCACTTTTAGTTCATAAGCGACTTTCTAAGGCGTGCCATAGAGTTAAGAGTAGGTCGGAAAACGTAGTGTGGTTAAATATGTCATTTGGTAGTCTTAAGTTATTAGTTTGTAGCGCTTATATTCCGCCTCAAGGAAGTTCTTACCATAATGAAGACACGTGGGATATACTGAATTATGAGTTGTCTACATTGAAAAGACAGTTTCCTAATCATTCTTTTGTTGTCGTAGGAGATTTCAGCGCTTACACAAGTAGTTCTTCGGAAGTTATTTGGATTGACGCCAACTCAGAGGAATCACGCTGGAGGAGGGAAGGGAGTGAAAGTAATGAATGCCAGGTTGTGAGTATGTCTGAGCGCAGAAGTAAGGACCAACAACGGAAGAAAAATAAATGGGGTGGGAATCTTTTGGAATTATGTGGGTTTGGGGATTTAGTTATTTTAAATGGTAGAAAGGGGCCTGATTTTCTTGGGGAGTTTACGTGTTTTTCAGGGGAAAAACCTAGCGTCCTAGATTATGGTCTAATTAGTTCGAATCTTTGGCCTTTGTGTAGAAAATTCGAGGTACTTGATTTGGTTGGGTCTGACCACGTACCGATTGCATTGACGTTGGAAATCACTGCCGAGAGACCTACAACGGTAGCTGGAGCGTCGGTCGATCGAAAGATTATGGGTGAGGAAGTGTCAACTCTAGTTGTAAAGAAAGCAGTGGCGGTAGAAAGTTTATGTGAACAGACGTATGTTTCTAGGCTATCTTCACGTCAGAATGAATCAAGAGTGGCTAGGTGTCTGGAATTAGTACTAGAAAATAGGTTAGACGAGTCTGTAGATGAACTGTCTTCTTTAATGTACGAGTCGGCTTCTGTAAGCCGGGCTCCTGTATCAAAGAAGTTCACGTTTTTTGATGGAGAGTGCGTGGAATTAAAAAATAGGGTTATGCAGGCTCTTAGGTTAGTGAAGAAAAGTAGCGGGGATCTGTTGATTTCGAATTTAGTTGAATACCGAGAATTAAGGAGATCTTATAGGCAGTTATTAAGATGTAAGAAGAAGATATTTGATGGAAAAAAGAATGATAAGATAGTTGAAAATTTAAATAAGAATAATAGTAAGGAGTTTTGGGATGAAGTTAATCGATCTTTGAATCCCCGTGCAAAGGATCTTACGCCGCCAGCAGCGAGTTGGCCTGATTTTATGGAGAAAAGTGAGGATTTCCCCCAGGAGAATGTGTTTGATGAAGGTTTTAGGAGTGACCTTAGGGACCAAGTTAGTTTCCCGATGAAGGAGACGGATTACGCGTTATTTGCACCGATTAGAGAGCAAGAGGTATGGGACCAAATTAAAAAGATGAAAGGGAAATCAGCCCCAGGGGTCGACGGAGTTCCACTATTTTTGTGGAAATGGGGTAAGGTTGTAATTCTCCCCATTATGGCAGCAATATTTTCTCTAATAATTGAGAAGATGCGCTGGCCTGCGACATGGGACACGTCAATTGTCATCCCAATTTTCAAGAAGGGAGATAGAACAGCCCATGAAAATTATAGGGGAATTCATTTGAATAATGTTTGTAGTAAAATTTTTTGTAAAATATTGGATAGTAGATTGATGGTTTGGTTAAATAAGAATGAAGTGTTGAGTTCATGTCAGGCAGGTTTCAGAGAAGGGTTTAGTACTTCAGACCAAATTTTTGTATTAAAAGTTTTGATTAGAAAGTATATCAAACCAAGGAAAGGGAAGCTTTTTATAGCTTTTCTTGACCTAAAAGGGGCGTTCGATAATGTAAATAGACAGCTATTGATGGAAAGTCTGGTCAGTATGGGCTTGCCACAAGTATTCGTATGTGTGTTGTTAGAGATGTATTTCAGGGTGAGGTTAGTAGTAAGGGTGGCAGGCAAGATTTCAAGGAGTTTTTCGTCTAAACTAGGTGTGAAGCAAGGGTGTACTTTATCTCCAAGGCTTTTTTCCCTATTTATTAACGATATGGAGGCGTTCTTAAGGGCCAGGGCTGCTCCGTTTGTATCAGTTGATTTAGTCAGGCTTTGCATGCTTTTATTCGCGGATGATGTGGCTTTGGTGGCGGATAGTAGAGATAACCTGCAGGTGTTACTAAATTTGGTGGAGGAGTATCTTAAATCTAAGCGGTTGGTCCTGAACGTGAATAAAACAGTTGCTATGGTTTGCCGAAAGGGAGGAAAACTAGGTGTGCATGACAGGGTATATTTTGAGGGTAAGGAGCTATCAGTGAAAGAAGAGTTTGTGTATTTGGGGGTTAAGTTTACGTCGAAGGGTAAGTTTGGAAAGCATGTGGATCAGTGTGTGTTGAGGGGAGCAAGATTGTCAAATATGGTATTTAGAAGCCACGTGCGGGATATTAAGAATATGAAGTTCCAGTAGCGTATATTTAGGACTAAAATAGTATCAAGTATGCATTATGCTGCGGAAGTTTGGGGTTATGTGGATATACCGAAGTTGGAGGTAGTCCAGCTTAGATATTTTAAGAGGATATTAGGGGTTAGTGAGTCTCTTAGTAGTATTGTATTGAAAGGTGATCTAGGTTTGTTTTCGCTTAGGTCTAATAGATTGGTTACTATGGTAAGTTTTTGGGAGAAAATTATTTCATTACCGCGAGTGAGGTTGCTTAAAGCAGCCTACCCGGAGGCGCTGTGGGACGAAGACCAGCAATCTTGGCCTCATCAAATTAAGAACATTCTTAACAGATGCGGCCTGTCTGAATTATGGAATAGTGGCATTGGAACTTCTTTACAGTATGGTGAAGTGTCGCGTAAGGTGGAGCAAATCCTTCGTGATCAGGAAATTCAAGATTGGCAGTGTCGGAATGCTGAGTCGATGTCTCTACGGTTCTATGCAAAGGCGAAAGATGTTTATGGGGAGGAAATTTATTTTAAAGCTGGGTTGTCGGGAGTAGATTTAAAGTGGATGGTGAGTTTAAGGGGGGGAGGATTAGCTATTGGAGAGAAAAGAAGGTTTATAGGAAAAAATAGATTAAAGAATGGCCCTTACTTTTGCCCGATGTGTGGAAAGATGGATGAGGATGTGTTCCACTTTATGTGTGAATGTGAAGGATTGAGTGATTTAAGGGTCGAATTATTTGGGGTGGGAATTACTAGGGAGGTGTGGCTACTAGAAAAAATGGGAAGCACAAATATGGGGGATATCCGTAAGGTGGCTAGATTCCTCCGAGTTGGTTTGTCCCATAGAGAGCGATTTTTGTAGTTTGTTGTGTTTCTTTTTTGTTTTGTTGCCATGACCCCAAGGGTTTTTTTGTGCAATAAATTCATTCATTCATTCATTCATTCATCGCAGAAAGCATATTGAGCGCAACAAATTCGTTGTCTGAGCAACTTCAAGCCACAGACTTGCTCATCTCGAAGGCGTGTTCTTTGATTAGAACCACTTTGAACGAGCTCCGTGAAATGCGCAAAGAACAATCTTTTCGCTCTCTCTTTGCGAAGTCTAGAGGGTTCGCTGTGAATCTGGGCATTGAAGTCGAGCAAGATGAAGCCGTCCTAACCAGCAGTGGGGCTGCTTCTCAAGGCAGACCCAAGCGAGCACAGAAAATAGCCTCTCACCTCAAAGGCTTTCTGACCACATCAACCCTGGGCAAGAACTTCATCGATAGCGCCGACCGTACGATTTCTTTCGAGGAGAAAAATTCGAAAGGAATATTCCGAACTTTTTGAAGGGTTCATCGCAGAGTTTGAAAACCGGTTTTCAAATAATTTGCCCCTTTTGAAAGCGATCACAGCCCTTGACATTGGTCTCCTCGTTTTATGGACTCCGATCTGCTATGTCAAATTTCTTGTCACTATGGGGGTCTCGGAATAGACGAAATACTTCTGAATTGTCAAGCGTCTGTTGCAAAACGATTCGTCGCCGAGACGCCCGACAAACCGAAAGATCTCTTTCAGCTGTACTTTAAGCTGAAGGATCGCTCGGTTGCGTATTCTGAGTTACTGAAGATCCTAGAAATCGTGATAACTCTTCCTGTCGCTACAGCCGGAAACGAGCGTTTCTTCTCTGTGCTGAAGATCGTCAAGACATACATCCGGACAAGCATGGGGAATGATCGGCTTAGCCACCTTCTTCTGATCTTTTCAGAAAAGTCTTTGGTAAAGAGTTTAAACTTCGAAACTCTGGTTGACAACTTTGCCAAAATTAAACCCAGCGTTTCCCCCTATTATCATGATTTTTTCTGCTGTTTCTTTCTTTCCAGATCACCGTTGTAAAGCCTGCCACCAGACCATGGAGCCATGACGAGGAGCGAATCCGAAACAGGCTGCACTGCTTGAATACAAAAAGTAAAAGTTAAAAAACAGGTTTTTGGATAAAATATTCTTGTAAAATATACCTTATACATGTTGTTAGCCACTTCTGTATTTCTGGTCTTACCCATGTAGTTCCGAACATGAAAATGGCAAGGGGGCCCAGAAGGATGTCACTGCCACCCCCTAGATTTTCGCGAAAAGACGTCTCTGGGTTGATTGGAGACATTTGTTCATTTCTAAAATTGTTCGGTACTGAAATAAGGACAGAGTGTAAAATGGAGCAAAAATCATGGCTTGGAACCACTATTTCGTATTTGGATTGGGTTTTCTGCAGGCAATGTTAACGGAAGTCATACAGATAGGGATGATACTTGGTACTCTTCATTCAGGTGTCCTTTAAAGGATTTTATTAAAGGAGATCAATGAGTTATATCCCTTCCGAAATGTATTGTTTTCAGTAGGACGGGTTTGATCCTTTAATAAAATCTTTTAATAATAAATGTCACCAAATTAAATATTGAAAAAAAGTGAGATCAATGAGTTATATCGAAGCGTAAACTAACACACAAAATTAACCAAGTAAAGGACCCCTCTTGCTTATTCTGCTTTTTGGGATCCCAAAACGTAAGTTGAGGGATACCTATGACTTCGCAAAAGTTGTCCGTCTGTCCGTCCGTCCGTCCGTCTGTAAGCACGATAACTCTCGAAGGGAATGAGATATTTTGATGAAACTTGGTGTGAGGATTCGTTGGGTCGGCGGACCAGTCGAGTTCGTAAATGGGCTTTGTAGCCCTACATTTAAGGGTGGGGGAGGGGGTTCAAATTAAGGGGCAAACAAAATATTTTGAAACAGCGAATGTGATAGTCGATTATGGGGTAAGAAGACATGCTGAACACGATGGTGAAAACCATTTTGTAATCGGACAAGTAGTTCGCCCGGAATCCGGCCAAAACCGGAAAGTTTGTTAAAAGTAAAAGTTTTATTTGAAGTTGATTAGATGTTTGATTTAGAGGTAGAAAGACATGCTGAAGACGACGGTCAAAACCATTTTCTCGACGGACAAGTAGTTCGCCCGGAATCCGGCCCAAACCGCAAAGTTTGTTAAAAGTAAAAGTTTTATTTGAAGTTGATTAGATGTTTGATTTAGAGGTAGGAAGACATGCTGAAGACTATGGTCAAAACCATTTTCTCGACGGACAAGTAGTTCGCCCAGAATCCGGCCCAAACCGGAAAGTTTGTTAAAATTAAAAGTTTTATTTGGAGTTGATCAGATGTCCGATTTAGGGCAAGAAGACATGCTGAACTTTTATGTGAAAACAATTTTCTTCCCGGACATGTATTTCGCCCGGAATCCGGCCAAAACCGGAAAATTGTTAGAAGTTAAAGTTTTATTTCTAGCTGATTAGATAACCGATTTAGGGGTAAGAAGAGACGCTGAATCCGTGTGTGACAATCATATTTTACCCGGACATATAGTTCGACCGGAATCCGGCTGGAGTCGGAAAATTTGTTATAAGTTAAATTTTTATTTGAAGTTGATTAGATTTTCATTATTGGGGAAAGAAGATACCCTGAGTTCGTTTTTGAGCTTTCTTTTTTCGCCGGACAAGTAGTTCTAGAGTTTGGCCGAAACCGGGAAATTGGCAGAAGTGGCAGGAACTTTTCGTCAAAACAGATATGACTTATACGGGTAAACACACATGCTGAATCCATATCTGAACCTGGTTTTCTCAGATGATTAGCTATTTGGCCTTAATCTGTTTCTGAATTTTAATTGTAAGAATGTTCAAGGATTCTGGCGATGACTGGATCTGGCTAAGACAAGACCCAGTTGTCTGGATCAGATATTGAATTTTTGGGATCCCATCGCAAAGTTTGGTCTTGTTATAATATACCTAGCTCCCATAGGAATTTTAAGCTTCTAAAATCCCCACGTTTCTTCATTGTTTCGTTTTGTGCCTACGAATTTTAGCACCTTTTCGGCCGTGCCGAGTTTTACCAGTCATACAAAGCAGAGTATGCCGGAATCTTCAACGTCCGCTAACAACTCTTTCAAACAAAATGATATAAAAATCTTCTCTTTTTTTACCTCTTTTATTAACTTATTTTCCCACTTTTTAACCACGGTGCGTTCAGTCTTCAAATGTTTTGCGCCCAGCCGCCGCGTCGCAGAGCAGGAAGGCTGGATATAATCGACAAGAGCTAAACAGCAAATCGCTAGTTTCAGGTGGAAAGTAATGGTATCCTCGAAAAACTTTTTGTCTGATCTATTTCATGGTGAAAAGATGATATTTGACGGTGCAAAACGGATAAGTCAGCTACATTTTATTTTAGCTATATTTCGGCCCTTCTTGGCAAGGGTCCTCTTCAGGCTCAAGCCGCTCAAGCTGGAAACTAAACTTGTCAGCTAGTCTAAACTTGTTAGCTAAAATAAAATGTAGCTGACTTATCCGTTTTGCACCGTCAAATATGATTCGCAGTCAGCTTGGGCTGAAGGAACATCGAAAAGATGATATCTAGTAAGAGTTGTGCTTTAAATATAAGATAAAACGAAAACTGACAAACTACTAAATCTTTGCGATTTCTTTAAGAAATGGCTATAGCCGGGAGCAACACTTTGGTTTGTTTCTTGAGTAGGCCTATCGGTTAAATGCTGAAGTAGTCAACCCATCGTGGTTTTGAAAAGTTTAGATTCCAAAAACATATTATGTCTCAACTGATGACGCAATCAGTAGTCTCATATGCCTAGCTATCCCTCAGCGATGAAAAAAAAAATCTAATTGTGTTTTAGTTGCCCAGCAACTAGTATGTATATCTTGAAGTTGTAAGCTAGCTTATCTCTCTTCAAAATACATTTATCAGAACGACTGTCTTTATTCGCCTCCCTGACCCCCCGAGTGAAAATAAAAATAGAGACAATTTTATAGTTTCTATGACCCTATTGTCACGATACAAACCATGTATACGTTTTTGGTCATCGTTTTGTATTGGTTCTATTTGCGTCTAAAGTTGCTATAGTCTAATAGTTTTGTATCATTCTCAATAGGTACCTGTCAATCATAAATGAAGCGGCTTTTATGGTTTGGCATGGGAGCAAAAAGCTTTAGGGCTATTTATTTATTTATTCAACTTTATTTCAGCTTTCGCCATATACTACACTACAAACACAAAAACACTAATTAATCATCACTTGACAGATGTCGCCAAATAGGTAGACAGTGGAAAAGCGGGTGTGAAGCCATCGCCACAAGGCAATTCTTCGACTGCCGTAGCCTCAAAACAAGCGAAACTCGAGAATTCCTCACTATCTCGTCGAAAGTTTGACAATGGTTGAGCACAAACGCCTGACTAATGCTCTCTCGGCGTGGGAGGCGGATCAGACGACGGACGACGGGGATCGAACCCTCAGACCCAAGACGCTTTTGTTGTTAAGCAAAATGGTGACGGACCAAGTGGGTTCGATCCTGCGTCCTCTGTGTGCAGTACCTGATGCTTTAGCCCATTTGGCTATCGTAAAATGTTTGAAATGCTGATTGTATGAAGTGATGCAGTTTATTGGATCATGGATCTCAAATAAGCCGAAGTTATTTGACTAGCTGTCTAAGGAAATTTGTGTAAAAGAAATAGTTTGGTACAATTGGTCCTAGAATTATACATGTTTGGATAGTCCGCCTTATGTCTGACTTTTCCGAGGAATTTAAAAATAGATGGTCGTTTCTTTTCAAGTTACTCCTGTTTGAAGATTTCGCCTAGTTGCGGCCGTCGGGAGAAAATGCACGAGTCTTAAACTCCCTAGTCTTACCGATATTCTTTTTTTATGTAGACCTAAACAAGGTGGTACTACGACTTCCGAGCCTGACAAGCTGGCTTTAGCAGAATCTTCTGATAGGCGGCGTCACTTCTGAAATAGCAGTAGCATTTTGTTCGGCTTCTGCTTTTCCCTTTTCGGCTATAGGTTTAAGCTTTTTTGGAGATTTTCACCTTTTGCCCAGTCGTCTTTTCTACTAAGTACTTATCTCTTTTTCTTGGGTAAAATTAAATTTTTGACAGATAGTTGTCAACCACAGCGAGTTCCTTTTTTTGCAAGGCGCGAATATTAAAGGCGAAATTCGGCGCTTGCCTTTTTGACAAAAGCGGGATATGGTCAAGCAGTTCCAAGGACCGTTTAGGAAAACACAAAAAAAAAGCAAATATCCTTTAAAACGGTAAGTGAAAAGGCGAACAAAGACGCACCAGCAATTGTTATCAACCGCTAGCTGATTTCTTCGGATTCCGTTTTAAGTCTCCTTTCTCAGTAATTACGTTTAAATACTCAGTTCAGTTCAGTTCAGTTCATTGACTCTAACCTGCATGACTTGGAATTAGATGTAATAAATGACTCAAAACGGATTGAATAAAATTGGTCAGTTAGAATTATGTTCATAGCGATATCTTGATCCTTCTTGGCAAGCGTTTAAAGCTTTCAAACCGAAGATGATCCTTACTAGAGAGGGCTGAAATATCACCGTGGAATATGTACATTTTCAGTTATTTCTTATTTGATTACACTTTTATAACAAATAAGTTGGAGAAAATCTTAAATTACTGCGAATAGGATGTCCCCAAGAAAGGGAAGCGTAATTTAAGTTTCGCAATGTGGATTTTTTTGTTAACTTACTTTGAGTTCTTGTCTCGTCTTTTGTATACGTTACTTTGATTCTCTGTAGTTTCGATGTCAAAAGTATTGGGCATATTCAGTGCTTACGGGAAATCATTTAAACCCACATTAGTTGTCTTTTGATGTTCTTATAATCTAGTGACCGGTAAATAAGAAACGATTCCGCTCATAGCTAGAAACATAAGCACATCTACCAGTTGTCTTCTGACGTTCTTGTAATTCAATGACTGGCATATACGAAACGATTCCGCTCATACCTAGAAACATATGCACATCTACCAGTTGTCTTCTGACGTTCTTGTAATCCATTGAACACCATACACGTAACGATTCCGCACATGCCTAGGAACATAGGCACATATACCGGTCGTCTTCTGACGTCCATGCCATCCGGAGACCGTAACATACGCAACCATTCAGCTCATACCTTGGAACATATGCCCATTAGCTAAGATCCGCGATAGTTTCATCGGTGGAAGATAAAACACATTCAGGCTTCTCTAAGGACGTATAGACCAGCATTCAGGAAATCTCGGGAACCTCAGAAACAATACGAGCATGGGCTTTTTGGTATGGTTTATCTATAGTTCTCTGTCTTTTTTTTCACTCGGGCTCAGCTTAGCGAAGCTACTGATTGCAATGAAAATTTCCCCTGGTGTCTTTCAACCGTCTTCTTTCTTTCGTAACATGAACCAAAACTGTCAGAACTGGCGAGAGGCTCCTGAGCTTAATTTTGCCCTCATTAGAAGTCAATTGTCGTCTTCTCTTATTAATCCCCTGGGCGAGCTTCCGAAACTATCCCATCGACAACAATATGTGAGCGAACAATCGAAAAATTTGTGTGAACTGACGTTTATGCCAACTGACGTTATGCCAACTGTGGTTTATACCAACTGACGCTTATGTGAAGTGACGGTGGGCGAACTGACGTGTAGGATGTCAACTGATAGTTGGCGAACTGACGGTTGGCAAACTGACGTGTAGATCAACTGACGTGTTGGTCACCTGACGTGTTGGTCAACTGACGTGTTGCTGAAGTGACGTGTTGAACAACTGACGGATTTTTGGGGGTCAACTGACGTGTGGACGAACTGTCGGAAAATGTTAGCGTTCTCACGGAATTCTTTTGCGAACTGACGTTTACGTCAACTGACGTGTTGCGGTACTGACGGGACTCCAAACAGTCGTTTTTTTCTGAAAATCACTCGATTTTTTTGAAACTGTCATTTTTTCTTGAAAACAGCCGTTTTTTAAAAATTACCATCCAGTCGGTAAATTCCTTGGCTCCCCCCCCCCAAAAAAAAAAAAAAATTTGGCTAGTCTGACACTTCACCTTCTGGTCCCTTACCAAACAGTGGAAAGCGAAAAATGACGCCTATGGTAAGAACACACGCTTTGGCTTTCTTGGGCGGATTTTCTTTCTTTGCAGAAATTCCGGCCAGCCAGAATGTTGTGATTTTTATTTATTTTAGAGCCATGCAGGTTTTTTGAGTCCATCAGGCTATTTCTGACCGAATTGTGTTAATTCCAACCAGGGGCGTCGCTAGCCAAAACTCGAGAGGGGGGTGGCAGGGTACCTGCAGGCACCTGCCGCCCATTTCAGTTTTTCGACGCATATGTAGGCTAATAATAATGATACATGCAAGCGTTGCAGACTGAAGAAGCCTAGTCGTATCTCCGAGGTCAGGGGCGGTTTGAAGGGCTTGGGCGTGGGAGGTGACTACCTCAAAATATACGACAGGCAGATTTCCGGCAAGGCTCAAGAGTCATGCCAGTTAGAAACAATAGCCAAGAAACACAAAACCACATGCGGGAAACTGTCATATTAAAAGAAACATTAAAGCTAGTATTTAGCTAGTAAAGTTAAGGTGAACGTCAATCGTCATGACAGACATTCCCTTCCGCAATAGTCCGACCAGTAGCAGTTTCTAATGACTTTTTTTTAATAGGCCACGACTTTTTCGGGCAAAACACTGCTTCCCCTCAACAAAAACCCCTCAACCCAAACCTCGAAATCCCAACCCTAAAACTAAAACACGAATGAAATGACGCGACTGTCCATTAAATAGAGCCTACCACGAATGGCGACACAAGGAAATTCTGTGGAATCCTATATGATCAGTACGTCTTTTCGGATTAGACCCCGGCGCCGCGTCGAAAACGACCGCGACGCCGCCGATTTGACCCCGGCGGCGCCGCCGCCGAAAATCCAGTGGCGCGCCGAACACGCCGCCGCGGTGTCGGCGTGACTACGCCGCCGACAGCTTTATCGGCGTATAGCTTTTTTTTTTTACTTCCGAGTTCGGGTTTTAGGGATTTGAGAACATACAGTAGGGATAAAGCTTCATGTTGAAAGACTGTTTCTCGCTAAAATTCAAAAGTTCTCCCACCTGTGGCTTAGTTTCATTCAGACACAGTTTAGATCAAGTGGATATGAGCTTTTCTGTGAAGGATTTCGGGCATCAGCCAATTGAAAAGTTCAAAGTCAGTACAAACAGTGGAAGGAAAAGCCATGCATGGAAATTTTTTGGAGATCTGCAGTGCAGTGTGGGTGCAGAACTCAAGGTAGTTGACTCTGGCTTTGTATATTGCAAACTGTGTCTCGATCAGTCGCAAAAAGTGGACAAAAATGCTCCCCTTAAAAAAGTGTATTCGTGTATCATACGTTACAAAAACTCTGTCAGCACAACAAATATGGTTTTGCATCTAAAAGCTGCCCATGCCAACGAAGAGACAGTCCAGAAAACTTTTTACCTGGAAAAGGAGCAAGCAGCTCAAGTTAAAGACAAAGAGAGTGGAAGCAAAGTCCCAGCTAAGACAGAGAATTCAAAAGTGTCTGATTTTTTTGTTCCAAAAAAGAGGCAACGCTCTTCTCTTCAGATGTCTACATCTGAAAAGCACCTCTTTGGACGAGATATTGCTCTTTTTTGCTGTAGGGATCTGCAGCCATTTGGGATAGTCAACCAGCCTGGCTTCAGAGATTTTCTTCAGAAATATGATGCTATCGGAAATGGCAAAAATGATATTCCATCTGAAAGAACACTGGCGAAAAGTGCCCTACAGGACATTTATGATAAATCTTTCTCTCTGATTAAAAATCTGGTTACTGATCCCAAAGAGATCATGGATGGAGCAGGAACTTTAGCTATTGATATTTGGACTGATGGCCACAGGCGCCTTGGATACCAATGTCACAGACTTGTGTACCTGGATTCGAAGTTTCAAATGAAAGGTGTGACTCTGACAACATCATGTCTGAATGCAGAGAAACATACAGCAGAAAATATTAGAAAAGAATTCAGAGCATGCATGAAGCTTTTCGGAATAGAAGGTATGTACTCATATTTTATTTGTAATTCTGAATACACAAGCTCTGCCATTTTAGCTGAACTTTTTCTGAAAAAAAAAACTACAAAAGTATCATATTAGTTAATCCAGAGCTTATCACATCACTTGATCATCAGTTAATGATTGATTTTGAGTTAATAGCCTAAAGGATTCGCTTACCTGTTCTTCTTAGACAAAGTGAAAAAACCAGGGCATAACTAGTTAGTTCAAGTGCTTGAGGCAATCTGGAAAGTAATGGGGTGAGCATACCAGTTTAACCATGAAAGCCCATGTTAAATTCAGATGAGCTTCTACCTCTGCACCTGCTTCATGCACATGTCAGATTGCCTCAAGCACCTCTACAAAGATTTTTCAGAATCAGAACCAGAAAATATTTAAGTTTCAAGGGTCTTTATTTATAACAAAACTGTCGCCTAATCCTTTTCTTAGCCCATCAGGTAGTTAACACATGGGAGGCTAAGCTAAAACTTGTACAGAACAACCTAATCTGTACAATGTATTATATAGAATTGTGTTATATTTTGATAAACAGAATGTAGATTTTCAGCTTTTTGTGAAGTCTTCGGCACAGTACAGTAACCGGGAGTCTGGGACATACTGTTTGTGGTATCTGTCTCTACCTGTCTCCTCTTCATCTAGAGAGGCGCAACATTTTGCCTGCAGTTTTGAGTTGTTGTTTTTCTTCTGGCTATTTGACAGTAAATCACTAGCAGTAAGCTAGTTGCAGTTCTTCTGTAATTCTGCAAAGGTCGAAAAACTATTAAAGAGAGACCATAACTAGCGGGGATCAGCATTGTTTATTTTATTTTTATGTTTTTTCTGCAGGCAAGCATCTTACTCTGGTTCACGACAGAGGTGCAAATATTGTGAAGGCATGCTACCTTGACAGAAACGAGTCAGGTTCGAGGGATTGTTTGGCCCATGGTCTCCACAACCTTATAACAGTGGATGGGATTTCCAAGGTTGCGGAGGTTCAGAACCTTGTAATTAAAAGTCGAGAAATCGTCAAAAGCCTTGTGTACAGAGGAGCAGAACTTGGAAAAGAGATTGCTGATTTGAGGTCAGAAGACTTTTTTGTAGTTGAATCTATTTCGCAAGTTGCAGAGATTTTAGAAGCTGACGAAGGCATCCCAGTTTATCAGGTAGCGTCTGAGCTTCAAAGCACACCGCCTCCAACGTTTATTCAGCCGCGAAGTTTGTCCCGTGATTTGCCAACACGTTGGAGTGCCACTTACCTGATGCTGAAAAGCTTGAAAAGCCACATATCTGCTGTCAACATCCTCCTTGGTAGATTGGGAAAACGCGAGCTAATATTTGACGACGACGAACTTAACCTTCTCACAGAACCCAACAAGCTGCTAGGCAGCTTTGCTGAAGCGGTTGAAACTCTGGAAGGTGAGCAGTATCCAACGCTTAGTCTTGCTCTTCTGTTCAGGGCTGTACTTAGAGAAAAGCTCGAGATTTCCGATGACGACAGCTTTCCTATCCAGGAGCTGAAAAGATGTTTAGCGACAAAATATGAATACCGAATGCCGCGTGACGATGACATGGTTTTAGCCGCTCTTCTAGACTTTCAGGTGTTTCAGATTAAAGAAATAGATGAACATCTTAGTGTGAAAGATATCTCGAAGCGAGAGTTCCTCTACCATGCTGTGAAAAATAATGTTAAAGCCTGTGATATTGCTGTGTTCTGTGACGAAAGTCCTGAAGCCAAACAAGTTGTAGTTGCCAATGTTGAACCGAATAGTGACGAAGATTGCGCCTCTGAAACTGATGACCCCTGTTCCAAGAAACCACGACAGAGTAGGGTAAGAACCCTTGCCAAGAGGTTTGCGTCAGCTGCGTCGTCTGACTCCGACGCTCATGATGAAATAATTCGGCGCCAAATCGATCTGTACCTGACGCTTGCAAGTGAAAGCGCAAGAAGCAAACCCTGGAGCGCACTCGAATTTTGGAGGACATACTCTGGCCAAATCCCTTGGATTGCCGCACTAGCTCGCAAAAAGTTGTCCCTTTCTGCCACAAGTGCCAGTGCGGAAAGATCTTTTTCAATCACGGGCATCATTTTGAGTCATAAACGAGCGATGATTGCTCCTCACAGGGTCAATTTCATCCAGTTTGTACATGATAATTATGATCTCTGCAAATCGCTCGAAGATCCTCAAATACCGTAGCTATCTGTGAAAACCGCGATCCTTCTCCGTGAAGGGATCCGATCGATGATCTGAATATTTCCTTACTCACTTACCATTGCCACAGAACTAAAGTCGAGGGCTTTTTTTTGTGTTGATTTTTGGTCAGTCTGATTTGTGCAATCTGGATCTTGTGCACTGTGATGGTATCATTGTGATCAGTAGTAATAGTCTTTGGCCCTGAATGAATCTGGGGCTTGATTTGAGCTTTTGTGTGTAAGCCACTACCGCGTAGTTGAAGCTGAATAAGTTTTCTAGTTTGTCAGTTTTACAGCAAAGGTTACTTTTAGTTTTTGTTTCTTTTTGGACTCAAATTGCGAATGGGCACGTCCGGACGCGGGGTTGAGAGTCGAGTTGCTATCTGTAGAATCGAAGTCGATTCCTTTTTTCTTTGTTTTACTTACCTTCGAAGTCAGAGCGATTATTAAGATTAGCTCAAACATCTCATAGGCTCGAACGGAAAAGTATGAAACGAACGAATGTCTGTTCAACTCACGAACTCTCACACACGAAACCCGTGTGCTATCATAATTTACAGTCAGGCTCTTCTGTTTCAGGAGATATTTGTTTTTCAGAACTTCAGACCTGTGCGTTGGCAGACTTTGTTTGTTGATCTCGTGGGGTAGTACTGTCGCCGCCATAAAAAACGGACACTTGAAATCCCACAAGGAAAAAGTAAATCTCCTTGAAAATGCTCTCAGAACCTCAGAGTTTACCTGTTTGGGAAAACAGGTAAACAATAAGCGAACTGGTCTGTATGCATAAACGATATCTTTGTAAGTTCCGAAAAGGCATACACCATAGTGTTAACGAGAGCCAATTTCCTCCTTATGGAATTTCAAGTGTCAGTTTTTTGTGTCGGCGATAGTACATCAGTGTCAATATTTATTTGGTCACTTTGCAGAGATTGCCCATTTTAGTTGATTAAAAAATAAGAAAAAAAATGCCTTTTCTAGAATATCCTAGGCACTGCAATTCCCAAGATGGCAAGGACAGTGCCATCTTCAAGTACTGCACGCGTGTCGCGTACGATCCCAAGCAGCCGCGCTGGGAACCGGTGAGATTTCTTTCAGCAAAAGAACTGAAGAGTGGTCTTCGCATTTTCGCAAGCTCGCCATAATAAACGAAATTTTTTATTATTGTGATTCAGCTCTGATCTGATGAGCCATGCTGAGGAAGATAATAACCTCAGGATCTAGCTAGTTACAAAGAAATTTTATTAGCAAAAATAACACACTTCTTCAGACTTTCTCGGGCTTACGTACACCTTCTCGGGCTTACGTACTTAGAGATGGCACTTATGGTGTGGCTATTCGTTCGTAAGTGAAGCTGCGCGTTCCGGAAGAACCAGTATTCTAACACTACCAAAATTTACCATTTTTTAGTGTTTTTCTATATTGGTCGCATTTATTTTCGGAAACGCCGACCTCCGCCGGCGGCGGCGCCGATTTCGTATCGGCGGCGCCGCCGCCGAAAAATTTTCGGCGGCGCTGGCGCGCCGCCGAACGCCGATACTTTTTCCGGCGACGCAGCTGATTTTAGTATTCGGCGCGGCGCCGGGGTCTATTTCGGATAACAAATGAAAGGAAGGGCCACTTAGCAGGGATCTGCCCGTCTGTCTTTGTTCACGACGAATCTAGAAAAATGTGAGACAGGAAGTTGGTAACGTGCTTCAATTCAACCCTTCTCCGAAGAAGAAGTAGGGCTACTGATCATCCATAAAAAAAAACTTAAAACAGAGTAGAGTTGTTCTGAATTTACATTAAAACAAAAAAAATCAAATGACGTTTTGGAATAATCAGACCAGTCTTCTCCTTCGACCACATCTTCTCCTATTGCTCACGAAGCCGATTTATTTTTAATGATAGATAGATAGATAGATAGATAGATAGATAGATAGATAGATATTTTATTGATCCAACTCGTAGCGCCGACATGGCACTAAATACGTCGACCATTACATTTCATGTGTTAAAATACTTGAATATGTACAATTATTACATATAAGAAAATAAATCACTTAAAATTCACTTGTTTACCGATCACAATTCCGTCTGTCGGTCTGTCGGTCTGTCGGTCGGTCCGAGTTTTTTTGTCCCACATATCCGAGTTAGGGTACTTCCAGATGTGCTAGGACAATGAAACTTGGCAGGCATATCAGGGACCCGACCAAACTAACCTGGAAATAATCAGTTTCCCGATCCGACCATATGGGGGGGAGTGCGGGGCGCTGGAAACTTGCAAATTTAGGGCATTTTGTCACTTTTTTCTGAGTTAGGGTACTTCTAGATGAGCTAGGACAATGAAACTTGGCAGGAATATCAGGGACCCGACCAAACGAACCTGGAAATAATCAGTTTCCCGATCCGACCATATGCGGGGGAGTGGGGGCGCTCGAAACTTGAAAATTTAGGGCATTTTGGCACACTTTTTCGAGTTAGGGTACTTCCAGATGAGCTAGGACAATGAAACTTGGCAGGAATATCAGGGACCTGACCAAAGTAACCTGGAAATAATAAGTTTCCCGATCCGACCATATGCGGGGGAGTTGGGGCGCTGGAAACTTGAAAATTTAGGGCATTTTGTCACACTTTTTCGAGTGAGGGTACTTCCAGATGAGCTAGGACAATGAAACTTGGCAGGAATATCAGGGACCCGACCAAACTAACCTGGAAATAATCAGTTTCCCGATCCGACCATGTGCGGGGAAGTGGGGGCGCTAGAAACTTGAAAATTTAGGGCATTTTGTCACACTTTTTCGAGTTAGGGTACTTCCAGTTGTGCTAGGACCATGAAACTTGGCAGGCATATCAGAGACCCGACCAAACAAAATTAGGAATAATCATTTTTCTGATCCGACCATTTTTGGGGGGGGGGGTGGAGGGCAGGGGAATCCGTGAAACTGAGAAGTGTGTAACTTTCGAACGGATGATCGGATTGTAATGAAACTTCATAACTGAAGAGAATATATATCTGTAATGTCCCGTTTAAAGGCTTGACCGGATTCGGTAGCCAGGGGGGAGTTGGGGGGGGGAGACCGGATATTTCAAGAAACGGTTAGAATGGAGGGATCGGAGTGAAACTTGCTGGGAAGAACAAGCATCTGCTCTAGATAAGTCCTTTAGACCATTGTACTGGATCCGGACACTTATGGGGGGGGGGGGGGTCCCGGAATTCCGGTGATGGTGGTTTTTTGGATTTTCACGATGAAACTTGGCAGGCATATCAGGGACCCAATCAAACTGACTTCAAAATAAAAATATTGTCGATCAGATAATGGTGGGGGAGTGGAGGGAGGGGAATCCGCAGGGGAATCCGGGAAATTGAGAAGTGTGTAACTTTCGAACGGATGATCGGATTGTAATGAAACTTCATAACTGAACAGAATATATATCTGTAATGTCCCGATTAAAGTCTTGACCGGATTCGGTAGCCAGGTGGGAGTTGGGGGGGGGGGGGGGGGAGACCGGAAATTTCAAGAAACGGTTAGAATGGAGGGATCGGAGTGAAACTTGCTGGGAAGAACAAGCATCTGCTCTAGATAAGTCCTTTAGACCATTGTACTTGATCCGGACACTTATGGGGGGGGGGGTCCCGGAATTCCGGTGATGGTGGTTTTGGGGATTTTCACGATGAAACTTGGCAGGCATATCAGGGACCCAATCAAACTGACTTCAAAATAAAAATTTTGTCGATCAGATAATGGTGGGGGGAGTGGAGGGAGGGGAATCCGAAATTTTCAGTCATGCGTAATTTTGGAATGGGTGATCGGATTCGAGTGAAATTTAAGAATTCAACAGAGGACATTTCTCCGATGATTTTTTTCATATCCGGACCGGATCCGGCAACTATTGGGGGGGGGCGGAAAATACGTGCCCCGTTTAGAATGGAGGGATCGGGATGGAACTTTGTGGGAAGAACAAACAGATGCTCTAGGTAAGTCATTTGCTGAATCGGATTGGCTACGTGCACCGCGGGGGAGCTGGGTGGGGTGGGGGGGGGGGTGGACCGGAAATCTCGAGAAACGGTTAGAATGATGGTATCGGAGTGAAACTTGCTGGGAAGAACAAACATCTGGTCCATGTAAATCTTTTACATAATTTGACTGGATCCGGACACTTGAGGGGGGGGGGAGGAGGGGTATCCCGGAATTCCGTTTTTTGGGGGATTTTCACGACGAAACTTGGAAGGCATATCAGGGACCCGGTCAAACTGACTTGGAATAAAAAAAAAATCCTCGATATGATAATCTTGGGGGGGGGGAGTTGAGGGAGGGGAATCCGGAATATTGAGTCATGCGTAACTTTGGAACGGGTGATCGGATTCGAGTGAAATTTAATAATTAAACAGAGGACATTTTTCTCTTGTGACCTTTTTCATTTCCGGACCGAATCCGGCAATTATCGGGGGGAGGGCGGAAAATACTTGACCCGCTTAGACTGGTGTGATCTGGATCGAACTTCGTGGGAATGACAAACAGATGCTCTGGATTAATCATTTACAGAACCGGATTGGCTCCGGTTATTGTGGGTGGAGTTGGAGGAGGGGGAGGGGGGTCTGGGATTCCGGTGATCGCGCGTTAAGGTACTTCCAGATGTGCTAGGACGATGAAACTTCGCTGGAATATTGGAGACTCAACAACATTTGCTTAGAAATTGCTACTTCCCAAATCCGATTATTCCTTAAAGTACCAATCTTGACCGCAAAGTAAAAAAAATACTTTTAAGCAATATATGCATTTTCGTGATGCCCATCAGCCCATTAGCAGTTTTGCCTCAAGGGTTTTGCTTACAAATGAAGTTCCAGCTCCCTTATAGCGCGCATCTCAACCGCAAAGTCGAAACTTACTTTTGATCAATCAAATCATCTTGACACATGCAAGTGCCATATGAGCTTACAGCTCTTGTTTGTTAATCTTCTCAGTGAAATAGGCACTGGAGGCAAATTGGTTATCATCATATTCTTTTCTGTTAAAATATAAGGAATCTTTGCATGAAACTAAAAAAAATACTAAAATGTAGGCTACGCCACGAGCAAAATCAGCCTGATTTTTACTTGAATCGCGAGCACACAACAGATCGTTTTAAAACTTAGGTTAAAACTGTGCGCTGCAGGGTGAAATTCATGATTTGCTAACTGTCTTTTTTGGGTCTTGGAAGCTCAGATTTTGAAAGTTATACGTCTCATTCTGACAAAATACGATTACAAAATCTCTTTGTATCCGAACGACTAGAAATAGCCCGCCTCTTTAATCTGGCATGCTCGAAACCTGACTTTTCGACCTGCAAAAATGCCAGTTTATGGTTTCTGGTCCAAAACCCCTTGAACAAATTTCTCTTTCAGTATCTGTCCGTATAAATAATCCAATCCTAAAACCATGGGAGTCTTGAAGATATCTGGGAATCCCTTGTGGCCCGACTTTGTCATTAACGAGGGCTCTAATAGTAGAAGATGTGGAGTCGCGTATTTCTTCTAGTTTCGGGGCAGTGATTTGTCTTAGAGATTTCCTATAGACGCTCTTCCACAGGCTTTGCTGGCATCTTCTTTTTTACCCTTTTTAACGTTGACAAATTTATCTCGTATTAAAACTACTTTTTTAATTTTTGGATATTTTATGCCGGTTTTCGAAATACCAATCCAGTTCTTTTATGATGGAAAAAAAAACCCAACTGATATTTTGAAAAAGAAACGAGAAACATCGGTTTAATTTGTAGCTTCAAAACCTCGCGTCACTCGTATTCGATTGCTGAAAGCCTAATAATACCGGCAGAGGCATCACTAGGCAAGATGTCTTCTGAAGGGCAAGGTATTTTTACTGACTGACAGGTCATTTTAACCGACTTTTTTTTCAAAATAAATAACTGTTTTTACGAAAAATCGCGCCGCTTCGCGCCGACTATTTTTTTTTTTAACCGTCTGGCCGACTACTTTGGGGGAGGGGTGTGGCCAACCCGTACGTGACCACTCTGATTACAAGCCTTAGTGAAAGCCTACTGCCGTAAAATCTGTTCCTGTGTCAAACAATATTGTTTCAAGAAGGATCAAAGAAACGGCAAGTGAGATTGTCATTCAGGTTGCGAACTGAGCTAACGAAAACGTTTGCGATGCAGCCTGATGAAAGCACGGAGACCAACAAAAACAAACACAGAAAATGGCGGACTAATGTTTATGAGCCGTTAATGATCACGAGCATGAAATCTGACAAAATTTTAGCTACTAAGCAGCCTTGAGTGTTTCATTGATTTTGTATAAATTTCTAATAAATATCATCTTCTCAAGTTCTGAAAAAAGGGGTACGCAACCTTTTCGAACCTTGGTTAGGGGTACGCGGTATGAAAAAGGTTGGGAACCACTGCCTTAGACAGACGATCAAGGTCAGATGTTTGTGGACTGATACTCCTGCAGGGGCGTCACGTCTGGGGGTTGGGAGGGGGTCGTCGTTTGGGGGTCTGTCGTTTTTTCATAAAATCAGTCTATTTTTTGTCAAAACAGTCGTTTTTCTGTGAAAACAGCCAGCAAAATGATCAGCCAGTTGGTAAACACCTTGCCACCCCCCCCCCCCTTCCCCAAACATTTTGGCTAGTAATGCCTCTGTATTCCTGCACGAATTTTCTGTCATCCTCAATTCCATATGGAGAAGCAGAAATTGTGTCAACATCATGTAAAAATGCGGGCCCAAAATTGTTCAGTATTTTTTCGATGGCAGAACTATTCGGTATATTTACGGGGATTCGGCAGTGATACAGAATCCCAAATAGGCTGTCGGTACAAATTTGTTCGGTATACTGATCGGGAGTTCGGCATAATTGCCAGTATTCGGTAGTTATCACGAATTCGGTGAGAGAATTTACTGGAATTATTTGGTAATTCTTCGATGCCAGAACTATTCGGTATATTCCTGGAGATCGGTATAATTTTCAGGATTCGTAGTTAGCACGAATCCCGATTTTAGTTTCGACGAAATTATACCGAATACGAACATTATTCGGTAGTCTTTCGATACCAAAACAATTCGGTATAACAGCCGGAATACGGTAGTTATACCCGAACATGCTATCGGTCTAAACTTATTCGGTAGAATAACTGGGATTCGGTAATTAATTCGGTGTTATTGTCAGGATTCGGGAATTACCACGAACCTCGAAACTCGGAAAAAATCGAGTGAAGCCCTGGTCGCAGACAAAAGGACTCATCTATTGTTTCATCGATTGTCCTTACTTTTATTTTGGATCCCGGAAAGAAGATCTAATCATAAATGTTTCGAAAATTCCGGCTGCGGCGCTTTTCGTATTATTCTCTTTTTTGTGGAAGGCCGTGTCATTTGACTGAGGTTTTAAGCCAGTTTTAGGATTGGGACTTCGAGCTAGAAGCTAGAATCTGGATGTAAATAGTTAAATTTGGCAGGAAAAAGGTAACTTTAAGAAAATCTCGCCTACGGCACTCACTTTCTGTGATCATGGGCAGTATTGACTAGACTACAGTAGCCGCTGCTGCCGGAACGTCGCTCCATCCGGTTTATCGAACTTCGTAGAGTCTTGGTATTTAATCCACGGTAAATGATATAATTTGTAAGAGAAGCAGTTTAATTTTGGCCTGTGGGAAAACAAAACTGGATTTCGAAAATTTCGTCTGAGGCGCTCGATTTAATTGTCTCACGTATAATAGATAGAAGCTGTTATTGCAATCATGCCCGGCAATATATTCTCAAAGTGGGCTTCACCATAGCTGGCCTATCGTCTTTCATGCTGCCCTTTCATGTCACTCTTCCTACGTAATCTTTTCTGTTCCATAATTTGAAGCTCGAATTCTCAGTTTCTAGGATTCGGTAAATGTTTTTAGAGATTCGGTACAAATTTGGCTCTGCACCCCCCCCCCCCCCCTCCAACGAAAATGCACTTGCAATGTCCCTGCTTCTGCTAATACCTTTTTGGAATTCTTAATCTCAGGGTGCTAAAAAATGTATTCTCAAAGGCTCACATTTTGTTTGATTGGTCTTGATGCTACGTCTTTCACATCCTCAATGGTCTTTGCAAGACCAGAACTTTCGGATCTTACACATTCAGATGATTTTCTGGAAAGAAAAAAGAAATACCCACTCAAAACATATCCATTAATACACAAAATGATTACAAACAAATGATGTACGGTATGCCCTAATCTAGGTTATCTTCTAGGAATGACCTTGTTTAGCATCAGTCCGTTGGGATTAATATGGTAGACTGCTGGATAAAGAAAATGTGATTTACCATAAGTGAACAAACTACAAATGAGGCACAATCATCTACTACATCCACAGGCCCTCTCCCCTGCTGTCCTGGAAGGATGTGTCTGCTAACCAAAAGCTGACCGAAAATGGCTGTTAAGGCTTAAGCCGTTAAAAGATAAAGAGCAGATCACAAGACTCACTAATAATCCAAACTGCCAACTAGCTGTGGTTGTTCATATCAATTTTGTAGGCAGGTGGCGTAGGGCACTAGTCATATGATAGTGAGATGGGTGATCAGAACACAACTTAACCACGTGCCCACTAGAATTCTGAAGTGACCAATATCATTTTTCGAACTGCGCTATGAGTAAGTAGCCAAACAGGATTGGCAACTAACACGTGAAACACGTCAATCTGCTTGGCACAAGTTCGCGCGTCAAGCGCTATCTATTGGAGTGAAACGTTTTTACGTCAGGAAATATACTGCTGACTCAGGAGATGGCGCTCGGCATACATAATACATTCTAAAGAAAAACCGAAAATAGAAAAAGAAAAGGACTTACCGAAGAAAATTTATGTCTTCATTGGTCACATTTTTACCAAACACACCACGTTTCTGAGCTGCCGGGAAAAGGACCTAAAAAAAATAATAACAAACTATTGAAACACCATTTTATACTAGAGTAATACATATTTTCAGTGCCATGCTGAAGAATAATAAGTTATTTCATTTTTATGAGAGTTCTAACCTTTTCCAAAAAAATTGTAGAAGAAGTATGCAACATAATTGCGGCAAGCTTATTTGTCCGGTTGCCAAGCAACCGCTGGGCAAAAGCTCGCCACAAGTTCGGAAACTATTTCGATTCGATGATCTAGCAATATACGATCATGACTTTTGCCCAAATTAAAGTTTTTGGTCTCAGGAAGGACCCGTTACCCCCCCCCCCCCCCCCCTACCCCCACCCTTACAAAATTCCCCTCCAACCAAGCTCCAACCTCATAAGCCCCTCAATGGCATTTTCTTGTTGTTTGTTCTTTACCTCAACCCCGCAGCAGTCAAGGCGTGAAACTTAAAAACATCCTAGGACATGGTTCGTAATTTGTCAAATTTGATCTCTTTTACTAGTCGTTAGCTAAAAGAGAATTTCAGTTTATATAAGAACGCTGAGCCCAAATTCGGGTTTAAATTGAGATTTTAATTTATGTCATTAGATTAGAGAAATGTCATTAGATTAGACAAAGATTCAGGTTAAGATCTTTTTGTAATTTGTTTTTCCTGTAATTGCTGCCAGTGCATAATTAAATCTGTTCATCCATTGAAAAGGATTCATCTTTGGTTCTTATTTATGCTGGTATGATGCCCAAACCATTATTATTTTGTTTCAGGATGTTCAAAAGCATTCGGTTCACACTTTAGTCTTTCGATCCCTGAAGAGATCCCATGACTTTTTCATCTCCCATCATGACATTCTCCCTCCTCCTGATGCAGAAGCGTAAGTTTACTCTCAACTTTTATCCTGGTTGTGTCAGCATTTTTACTCCTGCTAGCCGCAGAGCTAGGGCAGAGCTAGGGTACCAAACCAGTAGTAACCAGTTGCACACAGTAAAATTAAGTCCTGGAATTGTTCTTGTTAAGAATCTAATCATTACCAAGTGAAGTAACCACTTTCAAGTTTGCTGAACAGTAGGGCTATGGAAGGGCTATGGGGCGGTATGAATCAAGGAGCTTGGGTCTTTTCCTGCTTCCAGTAGAGGAACAACTGTTACCCTTTTCCAGTAGCGTATATTCCATTTTGTTTCAGGGGTGCGATCTCGACCTTTCTCTAGAAACCGGAAGTATGATAAGTCCCAGGACCCAAAGTGGCAAGGGCTTTGTATGCTAAACATTAAAATGCATAAATTCTAAGAGATTCATTTTTATTCAAACTAATACTTCTTTCAGTTAAATCTGCATAATATGGAATATTATACGATACAGGCATCAGGAAACTTCGTGTAGACTGAACAACAAAGAGGAGGGCAGTTACCACTGAGTTTTAGACAAACGATTTCACACTAGGCGCCTAGCCTAGCCGGGCAAATTAAGTATAGAGGAAAAGTAGTTCACATTTTCAGATGCCAAGACTTTCTGGACTTATAGATGTCAAGAACTTTGTCGGTTTCTACTTCAACATCTCTGTTGATTGACATGTGAGCTCACCCATTTAGCCTGCCTTGGGTCATTGTAGCCCACAAATGCATCTTGATGTGCTTCAGGTTGCTGAATGCTCTTTCAGCACTACCGTTGGGGATAGGAAGGGTTGCGAAAATCACTAGAAGTTTGTGAATATTCGTGAAAAAACTCTTATCACAGACGACACAGCGCCAGTCCACTTTTTGGTCCAGATTTCAGTTTCTGTCTGAACGACAGAATCGCTATCGCAGAATGCCAGATACTTGGAAAAATACCCCATAAAATCCGTAACCGACTCCAGACGATCGCAGAATCTCGGAATAAGATACTGGACTTAAAGGACCTGTCTTACCTATAATACTAATGCAACCTACTTCCAAATCACTCCATATATCTCTAAACCCGGAGACCCCAGTTTTGTATGGTACATTCTAACCCCTCTAACAAAACCATGCATGTAGATTACAGGTTTGTTTCCTTCCATGACCTTGACCCAGAGGATTGACAGCCTGACGAGGACCCTTCCCAAGAAGGGCCGAAATATCGCTGATGAAGAATAGCTTGGGCTCAAAGAATATTTATTCGATGTGTATCCTGCTGTCAAAGGTTGTCCGCAAGGAGTTTTTCCATCAGAAAAAACGGTTATGTAAATTGTTTCCCTGTTTTCGCTAGAAGTCAACGGGTCTCGGAAAAGGCTTTAAACAGCCAAAACCGTGGGTTATTTTTTGAAAGCACAGCCTAGTTTTAAAGTATTCAAATATTTTAAAATACTGTAAGTTGAAGAGCAAATAGTGCGAGGGGTCCTTTAAAAGCAGATGACTAGTGCCCAGTGAAACGCGAATCAAGCTCCTTGACAAGGTACTGCGTATAGGGAATGAAAATCTTGTTTTCGTAATAAGAAGGAACGGCACCGGGGTCATCAATCTTTTTAAGTTTTTTTTTTCCATGCCAAATTAAACTATTTCCATGCAGGTTCTAGCTTTTGATGTGTATCAAATCCCAATCCTAAAACTGGCTTAAAGCTCAGTTAAATGACGAGCTCTTCCATAAAATAGAGAATATCACAAAAAGTGCCGCAGCCGGAATTTTCGAAACGTTGTTGACTAGAGCGTCTTTTGGGATCCAGGAAAAATAAGGACTATCGATGAAACCATAGGTTAGTCCTTTTGTCTGCAACCAGTGCTTCACTCGACCTCTCCGAGTATCCAGGTTCGTGGTACCAGTAACTACCGAATACTGGCAATTCTACCAAAAAAATTACCGAATCCCAATTTTTATACCGAATAAGTTGAGACCGGATAGCCTATTTGGGATTCTGTACAACTACCGAATCCCAGTTATTATACCGAATAAGTCAAAACAAAGTCCAAGCCTAAAAGCTTCTTTCCACTAAATGAAGAATATACCACCATAAAGGCACGGCAGGCGAAAATTTTGGAAACATTTGTGATCAAAGCTATTTTTAGGAGTAGTATTTGATGATAAAATGTTCATGAAATCTTTCACCAATGACAAGAAATTCAGAAAAATCAAGTAGAAATTCCGATTTTTTGCAAGATCTTCAAAAATCCGGAAATCCGACAAAAGAAATTCTCATCGGTCAAAGACCCAAGAAATCCGTTTTTGACGGAAAAATCCGTCAGAGTGAAACCGCTGCCGCAGACTGCACGCGGTTTTTTGCACTTCACTTGGTTTGGCCAAAACGGACAGCCAGTAGAGCACTTGGTTTTTGATTAGTTTCAACCGTGTGGGAGGAGCCAGTCTGTAACGCAGTGTTTTGACAATTGAATGGACTGTTATCGGGTACAGGAGCTTTGCTTCGTGGAACGCGATATTTGGCAGGAACTACTTAATATTTTGTAGTTCCCACTTTATGGCATTTATGAGAAACTTTGCCGGATTTCGGGGGGGGGGGGCGATCGCCCCTGTCGCCCCCCCCCCCTAATATACGCTACTGCCCTTTTCCACCCAGATGGTATTGATGACTCTGTAACTGATCTGTCGTACAACTCCGTCAACAGATCAGTGAACTCAAAAAGTCTTGAACTGAAATGGCTGGTTTTGATCTGGTTTTCTTCTGGTCTGCTGTTTTCTAAACCTTAACAGCAACTCATTTTCAGCATCATCGTCAGCACTCAATGTATGGAATTAAAATCTGATGCAAAAAGCGTGTGATCCTGTATGAAGAAAAGTCTTATGTTTTGTGACTAAGGCGTTTTTCCGTGCTCCCACAAACAGTTTGTGGGTCGATTTCTGCTCGAGAAGTGTGTTTCCGCGGCCTTGTGTGTGACCCAAAAGTGTGTTTCCGCGACCAACCTGATTTTCGTGGATCACTTTGTGGTTCAAATTTGACAAACAGCTGGCGAGGTGATTGTCGTTTTTGTGGCTCGATTCTGGCGGGAAATTTAAGAAGCAGCAAAAAAGGGTCTAAACAATAAAGCTAACTACTTTTTCAAGCATATTGACTTAAAACTAAGGATAATTTTTGTACAGAATGGTAAGGAAATAAGCCTGGAGTTCTATTTATGGAGATTTTACATGATTTTTTTGTTCAGGTATTTGAAATTACCGCCAAAAAAATAGACAAAACAGCGTTTCCGCGAGTTTCAACTAGTGGCTCGACTGTGTGGCACACAATCGTGTTTCCGCGACAAACACTCAGAAGTGTGGTCCACAGTTGTGTCGCGAAAAAAGCCTTAAAGATCAGAGAATTTAACTTAACAGTTCACATTTTATTTCGTTAGAGGATTTTCTTTTTACAGTGCAAAATGGATATGTCAGCTGAATTTTATTAGGACTATATTTTGGCCCTTCTTGGCAAGGGTCCTCTTCAGGCTCAAACAGGTTGGAATATATTTGTGTTATGTAGTTTGTGTAGTACGAATAAATGAATCAATGCCAAGAAGAGCCGAAATATAGCTCTAATAAAATTCAGCTGGGGTATCCGTTTTGCACTGTAAAAAATGATGTGTAGTCAGCTTGGGCTGAAGGAATATTTGCGGAGGATGCTATTATTAGAAACTGCTCTAGGAACAAATGGTATGTTGTGCATTAATGAAACAGTCAGAAATGTAAAGTCTATAGTATTGAATGGATGAGAACCAGAGATGAGCTAGTAGTAATAAGTTGTGAATGTCACTGATTCGTTAATAGGGCTTATAAAGATAGTAATAAAATAGGGATTAAAAGCCTTAAGTTATTGAACATGTAGGCTGTTTAATCCCTAGTAAATTGTTCAGCTTTAGCTTCATACAAACCCACCCTTTGTTTTGGGTCAGCGCAAGGATGAGAGGAGCTGTGGATAGATTACTTTTTTTTTCCAACGTCATCCTAATCAGTTAAAATGTATTCCTTACATAATATTTATTTCTTTGTAGTTTACATCAGTCATATTACTAATATTATTTATTTGTAATCTACCACGCGTTTAAGAGTGTAAAAAAAGCGGTGCAAAGAAAAAAGATAGAAAAGTAGTTAGGCTATACCAGAAAAACACTGGTATGACAGAAAAGACAAAAGTGAACAAAAACCAGCAGCAAATTTTTAAACAGAACATGAACCTAGATAGAAAAGTAGTTAGGCTATACCAGAAAAACACTGGTATGACAGAATAGACAAAAGTGAACAAGAACCAGCAGAAAATTTTCAAACAGAACCTGAAACTGGACTCACAAAAAGATAAACTTTGTCTTCTAGGATGAGGCTTATGAAAGCAGTCAAGCTGAAAGACCAGTATTCTGCTGTACTGGATCAAGTCAAGAAGCAAAAGCTAGCTGATCAGCATGAGAATGTTTTGGCAATCACTGATGGAGATGCTGAGGTGCAAGCAATTGAAGGTCCAGGTGAGTTTAACCATATATTGTATGAAATTACATGGGAATGACTAGGGAGCAAATGTTATTGCCAACAGCAGATATTACGCAAAATGAAAAAACGAATTGTCACCTTTTAAAACCTTATCATCACAGGAAACTTTTTAAATATTGACGAGTCATTTATTGAGCTAGTGCAGGATAATTTCAGATCCCTGAAAAGTTATGAGTTTCAACCTTCCTGATGAAAACCATTTTACAGGCGGTCCAAATAACAACATGAGCCTAACTACGTTCAACCAAGGACCAGGAGGTCAGTCCGGTAATCAAGGTAAGAGCTTCCACAACTGTGATAATGTTACCTGCTAGTTACTCATCCTCTCATATCTACGTTAATGATTAAATTTCTGGTTTTACTTGACTTATGTTGGCTTTTCTTTTGGGACAAGGCAGCCAGCCAAATATAGAACCCCCTTCTTAGGCTTGATATGTGATGGGGTCCTTGGTCTTGCTATATAATTGGCTGCTTTATCTAGATACAGAATTGTGCTTCTGTTGGGGGAATTGAAACTCGAACGGGCTTCGTTCAAAAGTGCAGAAGAAGCTTGTGCATGAGCTACGACAAAATGCCAATGGAGGACTGTTTTTGAATAGCTTTTACCCCTATATAAAGGAAAAGAAACACGATTTGTACATGTATTTTCCTTGAAAGTTTGAACGAATTGATGGGAACATGATTTTCCAAGTAGTCTTATACCTACAGTTTTCCTTTACCGTGCTTCTCTGGTCCAAGTAGATCTAATAAATTCGTCTAGGCAAGGTGCCTACCTTCTCATAAGAGAGATTATATTTGCGTTTGTGCAGATACCATTGGCATCCAGTACCACGTACCTTGGTCAAAAATTGTTTTGCAGTTTCTGAGTATCTGGCTGATACTCATGAAAATCCGATTCAGATTCCACTGTTCCGACAGCAATAACTGACCGTGGTTTCTGAAAAAGTCAACTCACTTTATCACCACCAAGACAGGAGCTTAGTTTTTTTTCAAACTGGTGGGAACGAAGTTTGGTACTTGCGATGCGAGTGGATGGAAATATTTCTTTTGGGGTAACATCTGAAAGCGCAAGTTTGTTGACGTTTTTGGAAAGCAACCGTAGTATCAGAAACCCTGGGAAATACAAAAACGACAAAATGAAGATCAAGTTACCGTGGTAGCAATGGTATTTTCGAAAAGCAGCTAACAAAAGACAGTTTCATGTAGTGTCTCTGTATAGCTTTTCATCACTCACTGCTCTGTCTAAACGAATTAATTTTGCAAGCTGGTTAGAATTCTTATGCTTTCTGTGCTTGCGCGGACCAAAGTTAGTTTGCGGATCTAGGACAAATACATTTTTTTACGAAGAAGAGAAGTTAGGGAAAGAAGGGTTCTGACTTGAGTCTGAAGGACGAACCTTTTTTGCTTCAAGATGCTGAGAAATTTGGTTTGACTTGTCTAAGAGTAATCGAGCTGGAATTCTCCACAGAAAGAATTTGATCGGATTGTCCCCTTTCTCTGATAAATGGAGATCTTTACGCTGCGGACTTGGAAAGTAAACTAAGCCTTGGGTTGTGGTCTAACCAGATGTATGTACTCTTTCAGGTGCGAATGCTACCAGCAATGCGCTTGCCAATAGGAGGGCCCCAGCTATGCCCAAACCTGCATGGCATCCACCTTGGAAATTGTACAGAGTCATCGCAGGCCACCATGGTTGGGTGAGGTGTATATCTGTAGACCCCACCAATCAATGGTTTGCTACAGGTTCCAACGATAGGTTAATTAAGGTGAGCTTTTTGGCAGAATTTGATTGTCAACTAAAGCCTTCCGCAAGCCGTTTAACTTGCGGAGCAACTGTTTGCCCCGTTAGTGAATCTTCGTCCCCGCTCAAAAGACAAATATTGGAGTGGAGTAAAGAGGAAGAATAAAAAGAAAAAGAAACAAAATAAAAGCACTTCGGTGCTCCTGAAACTCTATGCGTCTTGGGTACGATACTAGCTGTTAATTATCTCCCAATAGCTCTGCGGAGTTAAAAATGATAAAGCAGTGCCTTTGAACCGACCCTCTGGTTTGCAAAAGAAATAGAAAACCGTGATTTTCGGTTTTTTTTTCTTGATCAGCCAGTTTTCCCTCTAAGATGATGTGCGAGGGATAAATATAATTTCGGATATTTCAGTTGCACTTCCGGCAAACCGTCCTCAGCGAAAAAAACACAAAATAAATCATAAGATCCAACACAACACCAACAGAAAAACGATGCGGAACCAACGAACCATAAAACGACTTGTAACTGAAAACCATAAGAACGATGCGGATTGAACGACATACAAATACAGTAGAGGTATGCTATTTTGAACACTTTTTTAACTGTTCCTCTACCTTGGCTTTCTTACTTGCATATGAAAAAAATAAATGGAAAAGAAAAATAAGAAACTTGATATCAGCTAACAGACAACTATTTCAGGGTTATCCTGGCACAAACTTTAAGCAGAAATTCAATTAACTTTCTTTGATTTTGAATTTATTAAAATGGTCGTTCCTCTTTTCAAGGCATCTGACGGTTCGGACCGCCATCTTCTCCATTGAAGGTGCGTTCCTCTCGGTAAACTTTTCAAATTATAAAAAGCAAACCAGATGTCAGCTGAGTCATTTTCATAGATGAATTAGGAAAATATTCAAAAAGCGACAAAAGCGTGAGTGATTATTACTAGTGTTTTTAGGAAAAAATGCTTTGTTTGGGTTTTAGTTTTTTCTTCGGCGATCGTTCACTGTTAGCAGACGTTCACATAAGCATACCTCTACTGTACAAGTAAAATAACGAATATAAAATGTGCGTGTTAAAATTGTAGCCTATATGTACAAATCTGTGATTATTTTACAATTCTGACTTCTGGGTCTATTTACAGTTTACCAAACTATTTTTACAATTATTCCGTGGGAAAGCGCAGAAGCTTTCACCCAGCATTTACACAATCCTTGTTTTCCATCACTGTCAAATAGTTTCACAGAACCGCGTCATTGGTTTGCGTCATTGGTTTGCGTCATTGGTTCGAAGCCTTCAGTGGCAACCGACCTTATCAGTCATGCTGTCGATTGAACGCGATGACCAAAACGACTTTCACTGAGTTAAAGGAAATGCACAATCGCCACTTTCCAAATACTCTGTTATAGAAAATAAATCTTCCTCTATTATCGTCGTCCAAGCTCCAAGTTCAGAATGCAATACAGTCCTTTCTAAACCGGTTCATTTTCGTTCATCTCAGTGAAAACTAAGGCAAATCACGTCCCCAGCTATAAAGAAAGGCGTGCTGCAGAAGATACGGCTTGAAAAAATTGATATTGATACAAGCAAATCAATCAGTATCGTTGGAGCGAGTCGGAAAAATCTTGTGAAAATGACTAACTTCGAGAAAAGAACTGATTAGGGAAGAACAGTGGATCAGTACCACAAATACTGCCGCACTTTTGGCAACTATTACAAAAATGGTTTCGAAAAATTCTCCTAAAAAGCTTACATCATGTCTTTCCTAGATTTGGGATCTTGCCAGTGGTATTTGCAAGCTCTCCCTGACCGGGCACATAAGCGCCGTTCGAGGATTGGCCGTCAGCGACCGACACCCCTACCTGTTTTCGGCAGGTGAAGATAAGCAAGTCAAATGCTGGGACTTGGAACACAATAAGGTAGGTCTTAGTTTGTCGCGGAAACAGAAATTTGTGCCATACACACTCTATCCATAAACTGAAACTCATGGAAACGCCGTTTTGTGGCGGTAATTTTAAATGCCTGAAAAGAAAAACAAAATCCAGTTAAAATCTAAAAAAAAAATAGACATCAGGTTTACGCCCTTAACATTCTGATCCCCAGTTCTGTCTATCTGCCTGTAACAGTAGTTAATATTATTATCTGTACTTTAATTTGCAGCTTATTTCGAATTTCCCGCCAATTACGAGCGAGTAAATCAAATCACGACAGATTTGAGCCACTAAAACCTTTTTGGTCGCGGAAATGGCCTTGTACGCCTCACACGCCAACTAAAAGGATCCTCAGTTCTGTCTATCTGCTTGAACAGTAGCTAATTTTATTATTTGTACTTTAATTTGCAGCTTATTTTTGAATTTCCCGCCGAATACGAGCGAGTAAATTGGAAAATCATGACAAATTTGAGCAATTAAATCGGTTTTGGTCGCGGAAAAATTTTTGGGGCACTATCCCTTCGGCCAAGTGCCATATAGCGATTGTAATTTCAGTCCGTCAGTCGGTCTGTCGGTCCCGGTTTTGCTAGTTCCCAGATAAGCTAGGACGATGAATCTTGGCAGGTATATCAGGGACCGGACCAGATTAAATTAGAAATAGTCGTTTCCCCGATCCGACCATCTGGAGGGGAGTGGAGGGAGGGGGAATCCGGAAAAATTAGGAAAATTGAGATTTTAGCTTACGAACGGGTGATCCGATCTTAATAAATAAATAAATAAATATATTCTTTATTTCCATAATAGCACAACATAATATGGCTAGCAGAGGATCGTCATGACGTAACACATGTCAAAGCAATGACGTACAATATATACAGTATATGATAATAATGAATAGGCCTACATAATATAATACATGTCACACGACAAGAATTAAAATGGTAAATAATAAAATAAAATATCAAGAGTTAAAATGAGAAATAAAATAAGGTACGAATGATGATAAATATCGGTCAGACGAATTTACTAGGGGCGGGGTAATTTGAAGCCGATTTTTGTTTTCAGTTCTTAGTCTAGTGATGGGCCGATTGGGGTTGGGCGATTGGTAATCAGGTAGAATGGATCTGTGATTATCTGAAGATAGACATTTCAGTCCAAAATCCATGGTGAGCTTGTGTCTACGGCACGCTAAAGTGGGAAGACTAAGTTTTGTGAGGCTATCTTCATATGTGGAATAATCTTGCCCAAGGATAATCTTGCAAGCCCGCTTCTGTACCCCCTCTAGTTTCTCCGTCTGACTTTTGGTAAGGCCAGGATGCCAAACAGGACACGAGTATTCCGTTGCAGGGCGTACATACGTGCAATAAATGAAACTTGATATATGGAAGGACCTCGTGTCTCAGACGTTTTCCCGATCCGACCATCGTGGGGGGAGTGGATGGATGGGGAGTCCGGAATCTAGTCTCATGCATAACTTTTGAACGGGATTTGATCGGATTTGAATGAAACTTGTCAGGTGGAAAGAGCTATCGCCTCAGATGTTCAGTGTCAAGCCCGGGTCGGGTCCAATACCTGTGGGGGATGGGGGGTGGGGTGGAAAACTGAAGAAACGCTTCAAGCAGAGGGATTGGGGCGGAACTTAATGGAGAGAACAAGCATTAGGCCTAGATACGAAATTGACGGAGCCAGATGGTTTCGAGGCTCGGGGGGGGGGGGATTTGGAGGGGTTTTCCTGGAATTCCAGTAGTCGCGAGTTAGAATAGTTCTAGATGTACTAAGACGACGAAACTTTGCAGGCATAATAATGACCCGACATTATTGACTTAAGAACCTAACACAACATACCCACGGAAACTTCCGTTCCTAGATCCGAGCATTTTTGGAGGAGTGAGGGAAGGGAAATATGGAAATTGACTGATGCAAATTGCGAACGAGTGGTCTGATTCGAGCTAAACTTATTGGGTGATAAGAATCGACGACCTAGACATGTAAAACATGCGTTCGAACTATATGCGACCACGGTTGGGGGTATTGGGGGGGGGGGGAGGGAGAAAACTTTTGACATGCACAAAAACCGAATGGATGGACCGAATGAGATGCAAGTTCGACAGTGCCGAGTTAATGCGGCCTAGATTTGTTATTTGGTGTCCGGGCCGGATTTGGCCAAGGTAGGGTGGGGTGGGGGGTACCGGAACGTTGAAGATAGGCCATGCTCCGATTTCAGTAAAAACTTGATGGACGGGAAGAGGGGATTAAGAGATACGACGCTTATGTTCCCAACTCCTCTTCGGCCACAGTGGGGGGAGCTGGAGGAAGATTGCCAGAAACTTTGAGGCTCTCGTAGGGGTCAAACGATTACATCAATTTAAACGAAACTTGGAATGTAGAGAGAGCATATACCCTACATGACATGTTTTAGGGTCCGAACCTTATCCGACAACGGTGGGGTGGGGTGGGGGGTGGTACCGGAATTTTCCAAAAATTCTCGGATTCGAGCGAAACTTGATAGATGGTATAAAAGAAGATGCTTTAGATGATCCATTTTTGAGTCCGAACCAGATTCGTCCGCGGTAGGGAGGATGGAGGAGTAACAGAAACCGTGTAGCAGGTCTAGGGATCAAACGATTGGCTTTATTTGGCTGAAACTTGCGAATTTGAACAGTCATGCGCATTTGCTACAGATAATCCGAGACTATGCCGGAACTGCTGAGAATTGGGTTAAACTAAATATCCTATTTCTATTTCCGAACCGCATTTTTGGATGGCGGGTGTATTTTGTGACGTTCTCATATACTTTCTTGTACCGCCTACTCGTAACAAGTGCCATATGAGCTAGTACTCTTGTTTTAGCCACAGCTGTTTGTGGATCGCGGAAAAACACCTTATAAGAAAGTATGGTTGTGTTTTACAGGTCATTCGTCACTATCATGGTCACCTGAGCGCCTGTTATACGCTAGCCATCCACCCAACTATCGACGTTCTGGTAACGGCCGGACGCGATGCCACAGTAAGAGTTTGGGACATGCGCACTAAAGCAAACGTCCATGTTCTGACTGGACATACGAATACAGTAGCAAGCGTTGTGTGTCAAGCAGCCGAACCTCAGGTAAGGACAGAAGGAATCCAATCTTCGTTTCAGTCTTCGTTAAGCTTTGCAACCTTTTAACGACTTTTTAGCCCTAGCAGGAGAGCAGTATAGGGTATATAGGTATACCCGCAGCTTCGAAGAGACTGTGCCAAACCCTGTGCCAAATGGTACGCTAACATTCAGTGTAGAGCGTTAGTAATTGCATCCGGATTTTCAGCGTAGAGCTTTAGCTGTCCCGTTGGCAAAACGCTTGCGATAAAGTTTGAAAATGACTTCTGGATCACCCAGTCCTTCGCGATATCCTTCCTTCCTTGTTCTCAGCTGAAAGACCTAGGTCCTTTTGACCAGCGGCAGCGCCAGTCCCCTGTTCTTGACAACTCTGACGCCGAAACTATGATCCAGTTCGCTCCTTGAGGAGCCAGCTCATGCAACGGACCATCCCGTTCCTCGGAACTAGATGACTTTTGGAAAATTCAGTTCAGTTTATTTAATTGTATCCGCCAAAGCTGGCGAGTAGAAAAAATATAATAAAACACACAATCGGTCTACAACTGACGAATAACTAGACCATATACTTTCAATTGTACCGCTGGTACGCGCGTTCCGAACGCAATATGCCTTGTTTCGTGCAGTGGTACAATTTCGAGGTTTAGTCGTTGAAGAATATCTTAGTAAATTTATGTTTCTTGTTTTACCAAGCTACATACTTTTTTTAATGTATATAAAAGAAAATTGGCGCATTGCCACTTTTGCGCCGTTTTCCGAAATATAATAGTCTGAGTGTGAATACACCGTGTTGGAATGCGTAATTCCCGATGTGGTTACTGATAAATACCGTCGAGGTTCCAACGTGTATGAAAGGATGTACGGGGGGTAGCTTCAGAAGTTTATTATTATGAATGAAACTATATTGAAACATATTATTATGAATGGGTGATCCAACTAGAGCGAAACTCGTTGGGTGGTAGGAGCAGATGTGCTGGATGTTCCACCTCTAATTTCGGATCGCACTTACCATAACAAGTGTCATATGAACCGTCCCCCTCTTCGCTCCCCTTTTTATGGCACTGTGCCATATACCGATCACTTTTCGGTCTGTCTGTCAGGCCACTGTTCTCGAGTTAGGTACTTCCATAAGTGCTTGGATATTGAAACTTGGCAGGCATATCAGGGGCCCGACCAAACTAACTTGGAAATAGTCACTTCCCCGATCCGACCACCGTGGGGGTAGTGTAGCGGGGGGTCCAGAATATTGACATATGTAGAACTTTTGAACGGGGAATCGGATCTTTATGAAACTTGAAATTTGGAAAGACCTCGTGTGTCAGATGTCACACATCAAGTACGGAATGGATCCGGTGACTTTGGGGGGAGTTGGAGGGAGGGTTAAGGAGGGTTAAGATGCTTACACATGTGCTAGGACGACGAAACTTGGCAGGCACGTCAGGGACCCGACGAAACTAACTTGGAAATAGTCACTTCCCCGATTCGACCAACGTGGGGGAGTGGAGGAAAGGGGAAACCGGAATCTGGAGGAATGTATAACTTTGGAACGGGTGATCGGATCTTAATGAAACTTGATATTTGGAAATACCTCGGATGTCCCATTTCAAGCCCGGAGCGGATCCGATTAATGTGGAGGGGAGTCGGAGGGGGAAACCGGAAATCTTGTGACACGCTTAGAGTGGAGCGATTGGGATGAAACTTGGTGGGAACAAGTACAAGCCCTAAGATCCTAGATACATCAGTGACAGAACCGGACCGGATTTGGGCACTGTGGGGGGAGTTAGAGGGGGAGGGGGTGGAATTCCGGTGATCGGAAGTTAACGATTGGCTTAGAAATAGTCAGTTCCCCAACCCGACCATCGTGGGGGGTGTAGACCGAGGGGTAATCCGGAATACTGATGTATGTATAACTTTCGGATCTCAATTAAACTTGATATTTGGAAAGACCTCGTGTCTCAAATGTCCTATTTAAAGTCCGGACCTGATTCGATGAATGTTAGGGGGGTGGGGATGGAGAGGAGAACCGAAAATCTTGTGACACGATTAGAGTGGAGCGATTGGGATGAAACTTGGTTGTAAGAACAAGCACAAGCCTTAGATACATCAGTGACAAAACCGGACCGGGTTCGGGCACTGTGGGGGGAGTTGGGAGGGGGCGGAATTCCGGTGATCGCGAATTAAGGTACTTCCAGATGTGCTACGACGATAAAACTTGGCTTGGAGATTAGAGACTTATGAGTGGCTTAGAAGTTGTCATTTCTCAGACCCGACCATCTCTTAAAGTAATAATCCTAACCGCAAAGTACAAAAAATACTTTTAAGCAAAATATACATCTTCATGATCCCCATGAGCCCATGACCATTTTTACCTCAAGGGTTTTGCTGAAAAATGAACACTCTTTTAAAGTCCGTATCTTAACGGAAAAGTCAAAAAAATACTTTGGACCAAACGGTATATATTCATTATTCATGATCTCAAAGGGCCCATGATAATTTTTGTGTCAAGGTTTTGCTTTCAAGTGAATTTCTTAAGGTACAAACAATAATTTCCAGCTAAATATACATTTTCATGATCCCGACGAGCTCATCATCAACTGTGCTTGCGCAGTGTCCGTTACAGATGGATCTCTAGCTCCCTTTAAGTGCGCATCATCACAGCCAAACGGAAAATTAAAATAGTCTTTACGAGCGATACATTCTCATGATTTCCAAGGACCCGTGATCACTTTTATCTCAAGGGTTATGCTTACAAATGATTACAACAAACCCATGAATTCCTACTTTCATCCTCTGACCCAGCCTTACAAGTGCCATATGAGGTCCCAGCTCCTTTTTTTGTGTTTAGTAAGTTACATCCGTTCGAAAAAGCGTGCGAAGAACACCAACCACTTTCCCTCGTAGCTGAGCGCTATCTAGAGGAAACCGAGGAAACTTATAAAGCATTTAATGAACACTGTAACCAGCTTATGAACATAAGATCTTGAGCTTACCAAGTATTTGTTCTCTAGATCTTAAGTGGCAGTCACGACTCCACAGTTCGTCTCTGGGACCTGGCTGCCGGCAAGTCCATCTGTACCTTGACCAACCACAAGAAGAGTGTTAGATCGGTTGTGGTCCATCCCACGCAGTAAGTATCAACTTAAAATGGAGCTGAAAATCCTGTTTCATCATTTGATTTCTCGGTAATCCATCTGAACCTGTCTTTTCCATGCCATGGCAATATGTCACTTCGATCAGTTGTTTGTAAGAGGTTTAATACTCCTTGAGCCCAAGCTGACTGTGAAACAGACATTAAAACAATGCGTAAACTGCATACGTCAGCTATGGTGCTTTGGCAGCAGTATATCGGCCCTTCTTGGCAAGGGTCCTCGCTGCCAGCATCGTAGCTGACGTACCATTTTCTTTTCAGGTGCCAGGAGCTTTCGCACTTAAAGGGTTCATTGTTTTCTCGGAATGGTGGGCAGCTTCTTGGTATTTTACGTTCTACGTCACCAAGAGTGATTGTTTCTTTTGGTAATTTTGTGCAAAAAGCACTCGAGTTGAGAAGTGCTGTTTCTTTGTTTCCTATGAGTTGTTTGTTTAACCTGTATATGGCCTTTGGGTTTTTCAATACAGATGTATATATATATATATATGCTTCCCAGTCAGCTTGGGCTCAAGAAGTAGTTATCCACACACACCACAAATAACCGAGAGCTCACAGAGCGACATTTCCAAAGAACCCTTACCAGGCTTTGTAGATTCACAACATCTGCTCCAAAAACCTCCCGCCTCAGTTACGCAATATTCATAAAATGCTCCATATCTTTCCTGGAAACTTTTGGCAAGAGAAAAGACCCTTACCTAAACCCTCCCTAGATATTTACACTATTTTCCAAGTAGCATATAATTGCACCAGGGCCATTGAAATAAATTACCCAGTGACCTAAACCCCTAATTTGATGCAGATACATGTTTGCTTCGGCGTCGGCTGACAATATCAAGGAATGGAAATGCCCAGAAGGAAAGTTCATTCAGAACCTCTCAGGACATAATGGTATTGTCAACGCAATGGCGGTCAACCCGGATGGCGTCCTCGTGTCTGGGGCAGATAATGGATCTATGAATTTCTGGGACTGGAGGACAGGGTTCAACTTCCAGAAGCATCAGGTATGCTCCGTTCGTTTTTTTTTTTTTTTTTTTTTTTACCACCACACGTGAAATAGGTATTGAACGCTATAGTGCCCGTAAACTTGTTGAAACACAAAGTACGTCGTATTGATTGAACGCTAGTGCCCGTAAACTTGTTGAAAAATAAAGTACGGAGTAACATAAATAAAATAAAAGGAGAAACTATAGACAACAAAAAAGAACGTGAACTAATAGCCGACATCGATGTGGAAAAAGCAGAGGGTCGTATACACATATCAGATTAGGATCCCAAAAGCAGTTTATGTTTGCGTAGCAAGATAATCCGAGTCATTAGTTGCGTTTTTGCAGATACCATGGTATCTGATACCACGGCCTAAAGTCTTTTTCGCAGTTACCGTGGCATCTGATACCAAGGTCAAAAGGTTTTTGCAGTTATCGTGGTATCTGGGCAGTTATCCTGGTATCTGATATTCAGATACAACGGTCCGACCGTGGTAACTGACCGTGGCATCTGTAAAAGTCATTTCACTTTCATCATTACCAGTAATAGAGACTAGGATTTTGTAACATTGGTGAGAAAGAAGAAGTTCGGAACCTAGTTCTGCAACTATAAATCAGTTTTTCTTTAGGGGTGACTCCGAAAAGCGCAATTTCGGCAATTGTCGGTTTTGCAGAGCAACCGTGGTATCAGATACCCGGTAACAAAAACGACCAATTGCAGATCCAGTTACCGTGGTAACAGATACCATGGTATCTGCCAAAACGCAACTATTGATATGGAAATTAGCTGACAGGTTCGGATTTCTTGTTTCTGACAGAATTCACGCCAGGTTTTCTGTTCGGTCCGGAAGAGATAGCTAACTTCTACCCCCCCCCCCCCCATCGCGTCCAATTTTTTTTAGACCGAAGCAGGTGTGCGATAGGTCGAAATATCGGAGCGAAGGAGGGGAATTCACATCTGATTGCGGTAACCGGATGCCCAGTCGAATTCCGCTTCCCCCTGCGAATTTGACTTCGCATAGCCAGAAACGGCACGGTAAGGTCCCAGTTTTTGTGCCTCCCACTGAAGCGAAACTCGCTTTCCGCGAGAACTTAATTTTAGTTCGCATAAATCGACTGTACTCTGATTTCACCTTCATTCATTAGAGCGCCGTTCAACCCGGGTCCCTTGACAGTGAAGCTGGAATTTTTGCTATGGCATACGATCAGTCTGGAACTCGTTTAATCACCGGCGAAGCTGACAAGAGTATAAAACTCTACAAGGAGGATGACACCGCTGTAAGTCTATTTACCTCATTCTCTTATTGTTACTTAAAGGACCCCTTTCACTACTGTTTCTTATCAGGACCCCTCATCATAAGCTTCTGAAATCCCGCCTTTCTCCATTGTTTCGTTTTGTGCCTACGAACTTTTAGCGCTTTTTCGTAAGTGCCGAGTTTAGCCCGTCACACATCGCAAAGTTTTCCAGAATCTTCAATGTCCGCTGGCGACTCTTTCACATGTAAGGATATGAGAATCTTCTTTTTTTAGAGTTTTTCAACTTTTTAACCGCGGCGCGTTCAGTTTTCAAACGTTTAGCGCCCATCTGCCGCGCCGTAGAGCAGGAGGGCTGGATAGAGCCGACAAACTCTTACAAGAAAATCGCTAATTTCAGATGGAAAGTAATGGTACTTTCGGAAAACATTTTTTCTGAGCCGTTTCATGGGGAAAATATCATTTCTAGTAAGAGTTGTGCTTTAAGTTAAAGTAACTTTAATCTGTGACGGAGCCGATGACGGAATTTATACCAAGCAAATCTGGATGCAGAGTATGGTTCAAACAATTATTTAAAGGACACCTCGCACTGCATAGTGTTTCTTATCAGATGTTCTGAGATAGTTAACCACACTATACCTAATGTATTGTTACGGAAAATTGCACACGGCTTCGGCTGTTTTTAGCCTCTTTCCATGCCCCTTGCCTTGGATGAGAATCTTGGCAAAATGTGCATAACCTGTCTCCGGACGAATAAGCTCATCGGAGACAGCAATCGGGCGCCTGATACGCCACGTAAAGAGGATGAATAGTGGCAAGCGGGATAATCAGTGTATTGCAATAGAGGAGATAGGATACAAACACTTATGAAGTGAAGAATCTCCGGAACAAGGATGGATGGATATACTATTGAATTATAAAGAATTACTATCACAAGTGCGACGTGTCCTTTAAGGAGAATGAAATCAAATAAATAAAAAAATCAGTCAGTATAGCAACAGTTTTGCAAGTTAATTTTAAAACTAAATGAAGATTACGCGAATTACTTGGCTCTTGGCATCAAGTTCTTAATATATCATTCCCATTTGACTGTTATAGAGGCGAAAAATAAAAGGGTAGCTCAAAATACAAGAAGTATACCTCTAGTGTACCTGCTATCAGAGGCGTCACGACTGGGTGGGACGCCCCCCCCCCCCTAATGCTGTCGGCCAGTCAGTAAAAAATAAGAGAGGCGGCGCGGAGCGCCGCTATTTTTCGTCAAAACAGTTGATTTTAACAGTCGTTTTTTCTGAAAATTGGTCGATTTTTCGTCAAAATAGTCAGTTTTTCTGAAAATCAGCGGATTTTTCTGAAAATTAGTCGATTTTTTTCAAAAATGTCATTTTTGCTGTTGAAAACAGTCGTTTTTCTGCAGAAAAAGTCGGTAAAAATTACCGGCCAGTCGGTAAATGCCTCGCCCCCCCCCCAAAAAAGAAATTTTGGCTAGTAACGCCTCTGCCTGCTATGCGTTTCAGCTTTGTTAGTGTTCTTCACTACACAGTCTTTAATGTGTCAAAGGCTCCATCAAAACATGCGGAAAAATGATTTGCCTTGTGGTTTTTGTTTTAATACAACATTCCGGTAGAAAGAAGCGTCACCGCCCACCGGAACTAAAGGCGTATTAAATTAGTCTAGATCCACTTTATTTTCGGTTTTGTTTATCCTGTTTTTATGGCTGTGTTTTGTGTTTTTATGGCAATTCCTGTCCGTCCGTCGGTCTGTCGGTCGGTCTGTCCAGGTTTTGCTAGTTCGGGCACTTCCAAATAAGCTAGGAGGATGAAACTTGGCAGGCATATCAGGGACCACAAAAGAATAAGTTGTAAATAGTCACTTCCCCGATCCGAGCATCGTAGGGGGAGTGGAGGGAGGGGGAACCCGTAATCTTGAGGTAGTTATAACTTTTGAATGGGTGATCGGATCTTAATGAAATTTGATATTCGGAAGACCCCGTGTCTCAGACGCCCCATCTCAAATCCGGATCGGATCTGGTGACTTTGGGGGGGGGGGCGGAAATCTTGGGAAACGTTATCGGAATTGAATGAAACTTGGCAAGTGGAAAGAGCTATCGTCTCAGATGTTCCGTGTCAAGTCCTGATCGGATCCGCTACTTGTGGGGGGGGGGGGGGATTGGAGTGGGGAACCGGAAATCTCGTGAAACGCTTAGAGTCAAGGGATTGGAATGGATCTTGGTGGGAAGAACAAGCATTAGCCCTAGATACGTAAATGACAAAACCAGATCGAATCGGGGCGCTATGGGGGGAGTTGGAGGGTGTTTCCCGGAATTCCGGTGATCGCCAGTTAGGATAGTTCCAGATCTTCTAAGGACCGATGAAACTTTGCAGGCGTATTAGTGACTTGAGGACCAGACATAATGCCCTAGGAAAACTTGTTTCCCTGGATCCGACCACCTTTGCGGAGTTGAGGGAAGGGGAATCCGGAAATCATTGGTTTCCGTAGGCTGCGAGCAAGTCATCCGATTCGAGTGAAACTTTATGGGGATAAGAAATGATCACCTAGACAAGGAAAACGTGCGTCTGAACCACATGTGGCTACGGTTTTGAGAGTTGGAGGGGGGGGGGGAACTTTCTGACATCCTCAAAAAACAAACGGATGGACAGAAAAGGATGCAAGTTGGACAGTACCGATTTTATGCGGCCTTGTTGTTATTTGGCGTCTGGATCGGGTCCGGTCAGAGTAGAGGGGAGAGGGGGGGGGGGATGAAGCGGGAATCAGAAATTTGCAGAGAGGCTATGCTCCGATTCCAGTCAAATTTGATGAACGGAAATAGGACATGTCAGATATGCGACTTGTATGTTTCTGAGTCGTATTCAGTCACAGCGGGGGGACTGGAAGGGAGTTCAGGAAATGATGTGGCTCGCATAGGGGTCAAACAAGTGAAGCGATTCGAATGAAACTCGGAATGTAGAGAGATCCCATGCCCTAGATGACGTATTTTAGGGTTCGAACTGGATCCGACCACTTTGGGGGAGGGGGTAGAGTTACCGGAAATTCGCAAAAAACGCTCAGATTTGAGTGAAACTTTATAGGCGGTAAGAGAAAATGCTTCAGTTGATCCATTTAGGAGTCCGGACCAGATTCAGCCACGGTAAGGGGAGTTTGAGGGGGGTACCGGAAACCGTGTGGCTTGTCTAGGGACCAAACGAGTGGATCTACTGGGTTGAAACTTGGAAGGTAGAAAACTCATTTGCCCTAGATGATCCGAGGCACTGCCGGTAATACTCAGACTTGAGTGAAACTAGATATGCTATTTCTAGGTCCCAATCGCATTTTTGGATGGCAGGGTATTTCGTGACGTTCATATCTTCTTTCGTGTACCACCTACTCATCTCAAGTGCCACATGAGCTCTTAGCTCTTGTTAATTTATTGCACCAACACCAACAAAAGTTGATTCCCCTCCGAATCTGAAAGGGAGTCCTTTTTGACGACGGTATTCCTTGAGCCCAAGCTGACATTGAAACATATATTCAAATAATGCATAAAATAGATATGTCAGCTACGATGTGACGATAATCGGAGCCTTCCCCGTCCGTTGGTTCATTATCGTTTTCTCTTTAGACGGAAGAAAGTCATCCAATCAACTGGAAGCCTGACATCCTCAAGAAAAGGAGGTATTGATTTCTTTTTATTCATGATTGTATCTTCGTAATAAAAATTCAGTTTTTGTATTCGTGAGAGTCAGTGCCATCTGTCGTTTCAGATTGAAATCGTGTATAGCGATTGCTTCATCGATGACGCTCGCTGCGATCTTAATTCTTCATCAAAGAAGAAGTAGAGGGAATCATGGTTTATTCTGCAGTTTGTTTTGTTGTTTGTTTCTGTTCTTTTTAATTTTTACACTAAATTCGATGGCGTTTTTGTGTCCAGTAAGAATACGCAGGTCCAAAAAAAAGAAAGGTAACTGCTCGCTTTAATTTTAGCTGTATCATCTTTTGCAGAAGAATACTTTGGTGTAAGAAACCATATTATACTTTAATGAGGTATTTTTCTGTTCTGCCCTTTTGTTTTTCTGAGTGTTTGTGATGGAAACAGACATACTCAACCCACAAGCTGAACCATATTTGACGGTGCAGAACCTCTCAGTTAACCTCTGGGTCTGTGCATTTTCAAATGTCTGACAAGTAAAAAATAAAATTCAGACAAAACCACAATAGAAATAGAACCAAAGGCTTATGCATGATTGCCATGGGTGGGGATTTATGCTGGAATTCTGTTTTTTAATTTTGTGATTGGGATTCAGGAATTGCTCCAGGCAAGCTCCAGGATTCATCAATGTTTCTGTTGGTTTCGGAATTTTTGACTGGTTGATAATAATGTCCATCTAAAAAGGAATAAAATTGTAATATTATCTTTCAGAATAAAAAAAAAAAAATCAGTTCGAGTAACTCATCGGGATTTTTATCTTGATAGCAAAATGTAAGTGACGGGAGACCTTTGACTTAGTAAAGTTTCTCAATCTTCTATCAGTGGTTCCCAAACGGTGGTACGCGTACCCCAACGCGAAGGAACCAAAATTGATTTAGTCTGTAACTTCAAAATCTCGTCGCCGAAACCATAATTTTACCAGCAGAGTGTCACCATCCAAAATGTATCTTAAGGGGCAAGGTATTTTTACTGACCGACATGTCATGTTTACCAAATTTTTTTTTTTAAATACCTGCATTTACGAAAAATCCCGGCTCTTCGCACTGACTCTTTTCTTTTTTATCTTATGGCCGAACTTTTTGGGAGGTGGGGTGTTGTCAACCTGTGCGTGATGCCTCTGATTACAAGCCCTAGCCTAGTGAAAGTCATTGAAATAATGTTGATTCCAAAACAGCTAGCCTACTGCCGTAAAGTCTGCTCCTGTGTCAAACAATATTGTTTCAAGAAGAATCGAGGACATAGCAATTGATTTTGTCATTCAGGTTTCGAATTGAGCCGGCAACGAAAAAGTCTGTGATGCAGCTTGATGAAAGCACAGAGAACATGAAAACCAAACACAGAAACAGGCTGACTGTAAAAATATTGCTGTTAATGACGTCCAGCCGAGATTCGACAAATCAGCCACAAAGCAGCCTCTAGTGATTGCCTCATTGATTTTTGTGTATATTTCTGCACATTTATGCCTTATCATTTATCATAATAAATATCGAACTTTTCACATTCTGAAAAAGGGGGTACGCAATCTTTTCGAACCTTGATTAGGGGTATGCGGCACGGAAAAAGTTGGGAACTCTCGAAGGAGTTGAGCTTTTGTTCAACTTTGGTATAGGGATTCTTTGGGTCAAAGTACTGGTAACGTTCCTAGATGGGCACCATCGGCATAGCCCTGTATATTTGGGATTGAGGCTCAAACTAAGGGGCGAAATTTTTTTTAAATGCTAGTTAAATATTTGAGTGAGGGGTAAGGAAGGAGACATGCTGATTCGTTTTCGAACTTTTATTTTCTGCTGGACAATTTTTTTACCAGACAAAACGGGAATTCAAATCCTGTCGAAGGAAGACTTACCTGACTGCAGCCCATGCACCACAGAACAATCATTCGCTCCAACAAATGCAATCCAGAGATACCCTCCATCCTTTCTTGTATGGACTAGATGTCTCACTATAAAAAAATTTCTGCCTGCAATCAAAAGGTATCTTTTCAGTCTGCGCTGACCATTACTTGTCATCCCCGTCAACACAGACAGACGGTCAGTCAAGACAAGACAGACAGACAGAAAGACAGACTCAGGTTAAAACAACATGAAGTTTTTCCCTGCAATTTCTGCCATACAGGATGCATTGAAAGCATGAAGAAAAAGAGGAATCCAGACTGAGATGGCATTACCCATGAGCACTTAAAGTACAATTTAACAGCTCTTAATAACAACCTTCGGTTATTATTCCAGATGATCCTGTCAACTTTAACCTTACCGTAAAGTTCATTCCAAAACAGGCATCAGCAAAGAGAGAGCCAGTTCATCTTTGTGCAGTTAACATCGCTGGAGCGTTTGACAATGTTAACCACGTCCGTTCTATTCTCTTTGATTGGATATGGAATAAGTAGGTTGATCATGTGATCACCGTGGTACTCCAAATGCAAGCTGGTAGTCCGAATGCATGCCAGTCTAGCAAACTGGTAATGACCTGGTCTGGCTAGTTTGTGCCGTACAAACGTCAGAAACGGCAAATAACATGTATGGGGATTTTTTTTACTTGGCAGCAACCCTGGGCTTGTGTCCTTGACCTTACCATTCTGTAGTCGAAAGATCCTCCTCAGAGTTGTATGTCTGTCTACCTCATGAAATGGCTAATTTTATTATATAGACATGAATTCACTGTAGAATTTGTATTTCTCATCACGATGAAGCCATAACAATGTCAAAAACCACCTTGATAGTTGTTCATTGTTTGCGCAAACAAAACAGAGTTTCGGGCCACACACGAGTATGTAAACACTTTTAGAGCCCACATCCTCTTTGTGCAATCGTTGAAAATGCCATAGAGTTATGAACCAGAAGCACCCTCCCCAGGTTTACGAAAGGCAAGGATCTAGTAGCCTGTTTGGTTCGTAGGCCAATAGGTTCAGTTGAGAGCAAATTGTACTGTTGCACTACATTTGCTGATAGATCTCCAGCCCAGCAAGTCCTTCCCAATGGAGTCAGAGAATCTCTGACCAGCAGAATACTTTTTGATGGAGTATGGTCGCTTGACTTTGCTGCTCTCCTTGCCCCAGGAGGAGAATGCGGTCCAGACTGTTTGGAATAGTCTTTGACTGATTTGCTTTTGTCAAATCCTGGGCACCTCATCCTGCTTTAAAAAAAAAATATTGGATGTTTTCTGAATTGCCGCCAAATCATCAGTGTTTATTGGATTGGGGCTGCTCAGCATTTGGCTGTAGGGGTTCGAAGGATACACTGTCAAAAGTTTCTCCGAATAAGGATGCAGTATTTTCTACTGGGATTAATCTTATCTCATTGGGATGAAATTAATCCGAATTAGGGGTAATCTTATCTCAATAAAGACAAGAGTAATCCCAGTAGCAAATACTGAAAGATTTTTTTTTACAGTGTAGAGGAAGTGGGATCTGGTCCTGTCAGTTCGCCCACATGTCAGTCTACATAGATGTTGGTTCTCCTGAAGAATCAAGAGGGGCGTTTTCAATAAGACATGTAGGTGTAGCGATATGGAATGAAATACCTCTGTGTATTAAGAATGCAACAACCCTTAACTATTTTAAAAAACAACTAAAAGAGTCATTTTCAAGTGAAAGTGGTTGAGAGTTGGTATTCGGAAATGTATTCTAACTATAATGTTTCTTTTTATGTTTGTTTAAAAAGGAGTATTATTGAATGAGCTCCTTATTTGTATGTTCGTCCCCATAGGCCGCAGGGCTTTTTTAGGCGGACATGCAGTTTGTTCCAGGAAGTGTATTATTTTTTTTGTGTTAATAAATAATCTGAAAAGAAAAAAAAAATCTGGATCTGACGGTAGCCGAACTGACGCGTAGATAAACTGACGGATTTCTGAAGTTGGCGAACCTATAGTGGTTCAACTGATGGCCTGTGAACCGACATATCAGTGAACTGACGCGTGGTGAACTGAGGTGTGGGTGAACTGGCGTAGTGACGTGTGGGAGAAGTTCGGGCCAACTTACATTTGTGCGAACTGACGTGTGGATGTAGTGACAGCAACCGAGTGTTGAAACTTGGAAGGTACAAAGTTTATAGGTCCTGATGTGTCATTTTGAGGTCATGACCGGATCCAAAAAGGGATAACACTGGACATTTCATGGAAAAGCTCTTATTCGAGTGAAACTTGATGGGTAGGAAGAATAAATGCCTTAGATATGCCATGTTTATGTTCTAACCTCTTCTGGTCACTGTGGGGGACGGTGGAGGGTGGTCCCGAAAATTTTATGAAATACATAGGGACCAAAGGCGTTGAACAATTGGGATAAAACTTTGCAATACTGAGGTCATATACAGGATTGTCGAGCCACGCCGAGTTTATTACCCACGCGTAATCAGGCACTAACAAGAAGGTCATTCGGCATGAAAATAGATGAAATGATGTAATGAAGATGGAGATCATCCAGGTTGCTACTGGAACTGGAAACCTATGAAAATATAATTCAGACACATGTTAAACTGAGTCTACCTACACCCATTGTTGAACAAACAAAGAGACGAATATACACTTTGTCAACTGACCTGCGTTGACAAGGCAACGACTAGAAGAATTCCACTCACTGAAAGCGTCTTCCACCCTACTAACAATAGTAACTATTAGTTACTGTTTTCGCTCCAACCTCGTGAAACGTTACTATGCTGACCGTTTCAACCTTCTCGAAATAGTAAATATTTGCTTACCACGCTCGGGAGAGTAGTAAGCTTGGTAACTACGAATCTCTGTGATGTGATTGGCCGGATTAGCCCGTGGTACGATATTTTGGTGAAAACAGAAAAATGAGTTCCAGCCTTGACGCCAAAAAGCCAGAATTCGTTACGTCATGCGTAGTAACTGCGGTAAGTAGGGTGGAAGACGCTCTGAGTGTCGACTTGTATGCTGTTCTGAGAAAAGCCAGCCTGAAGGAGCCGTCCAGGCTCCTGCAGTTGACAGGGAGGTTAGACAGCTTTTAAATCGAAAAGAACCCGATAACAAGTTGTATAGTGAGCGGTGTTTTCATCAGTTGTGTTTACAGTGATGGTTTACCATCAGTTATGGATTGGGGGGTTGGGACAAGGGGCCATTTGTGGCTTGAATTTCGGCCGGAGTTTTTGGCCGAATGGATATTCCTGCAATGGATATTCCCGGAAATGTAATTTTTATACCGGACGAGTGATCCTGTAGAGTGAAACCTGATGGGTGATTGGAGTAGATGCCCTGGATAACTCATAGATTATAATCATATCCGGCCACAGTGGGGGTAGTTGGAGGCTGTATCCCGAAAATTTGGTTTCAGGCTTAGGGACAAACCTGTGGGGCGTAACCGGGACAGGTTTACCGGTGCGGTTGATTTACTGACTTATACCGACATTACCGGCCGTAGGATTTTCATTCGGAAACGAAAAGTTATATTTCAACAAAAACTGTTTCCAGAATTATGGACAAGGCTTTTTCCGGTCATCGCCACAAAGGTGACCAATAAACGAAATGAGGATCTCGATTGGCCGACAGTGCTTTTTCCGATCATGGGTTTAGTTCTTCGACAAGGTTTTTGTCGGTACCAAAAACCGAACGAAAATCAGGGTTAGCCGGTGCTTCGAAGTTTTCGACAAGACTTTTTCCGTACAGCATGGGATCTGACATACCAACGAAATGAGGGCTCTTGATTTGCCGACAAGACTTCTTCGGATCTTTGCCTTTTCATACCGTTTTCGTCAGTACCAGAAATGAAACGAAAAAGGGTTGTTAACCGACACGACAGACAGTATTAGATTTACCGACAAGGCTTGTCGATACCAGAGATGGAACGATAAAACACGGTTTTTCTTTCAGTGACAGCGATTTACCGGTAAGGCTTTTCCGGTCACCGCATCGAAAGTGACAAGCTAACTGAATGAGAATCCCGATTTCGTAGTCGGAGTGCATGATCACTCAAATGTGGGTCGTTCATGTGCGAACTGAAAAATGACCAACAGATGATAAACAATGATTTACCAACATTTTCGTGGTGTGACATATTTCGTGTGGAGGGGTTCTTTGAGATAAACTGAGGCGAAAGCCTTTTATGATGCACTGCTTATATTATGAAGAAGTAAGATATATATTATTTTCAGATGAAAAGGACATGCCGAGAGCCAGAGTCCTTGGCAGGATCACTGGAAGTGCATCTGTGGAAACTCTTGTCAGGGTGGGACTTGAAAAAGAACATGGATTGGCTCCGGACTCAAAGATGATAGTGCTGCATGATTTCATGCCCTGTGTTGATGATGAACTAGAAGTCAAAAGAGGAAGCGTATGTATGGGGTTATCTCTACACTGTAGTGTCAGAAGTCCTGGTTCCTGTTCAAATGCTCTGCTTCTTGAACCTGTAGATTAGACTAGTATATCGGCACCGTTGACTTAGCTAGAGGTGGTCCGACAGCCAGTCACAGGCTCAAGGTTCAAGGTTCAAGGTTTAATTTACACTTCTTTATAAAATCAAAATAAATAGAGGGTCAAGCCGGGGACACAAGGTCGATTGACAAAAACCCGGTACAATATATAACACACATATTTTACATATAACTAATTATATAAATAAATGTTAATAATTCCATGACTCACCACCAGAGGGGAACCCGCCCCACAAACCCACCGACACTCGGCAGGATCAACCCGAAATCCCACAAAAAAACCAATGCGCAAGCGAGGGTTACCGATGGCCGGCAACTCAAATAGACCCCAACCAAAACATATCAACATAATACAAATAAGAATTTACTTTATTTTTTATTTTTTTTTATCGATGATTCTTGAATTTATTTATAAGTATAGAATGAAGTTGCTTTTTTATATTTGGAAGAGATTTGCTGCAATCAATATGTGGTAGATACAGATGCCATGAGCCCGTGATCGAAAAATATGGTGAGAACCGCGATCTCTCAGTGGTTACTTTAAGGTGCTGCATTTTCCATTTATGACGGGTTTCATAAGCATGGTCAGGTTGCTCAGGGAAAAAATTACTCGAACGAAAGTACGAAGGTAGTTCCGACCGGTCATATTTTACCTTAAATAAAAAAGAATGAAGAGTGAATAATTCTGAAACAGGCAAAATATTAGTTAACAAATATAGAGTTTCAGTTGTAGTTTTGTTAGGAAAAGAAGAAGGGGACGGTAAATATTTTTGTAAAATTCGAAGAGCCCGGTTTTGAAGAGTCTGTATCGGTTTCACATGATATTTGAATGTTGCCAAATAAATCAAAGGACAATACGTAAGATGCGAATGTATCAAAGCAAAATAAATTAGGCGTAGAATTTCATACGGGAAAAAATGTTGAAACCTCCGCATTATACCAACTCCTTGTGCAACTTTAACCCGTGATCTATTACAATGTTCTTTATACGATAGATTTTCATCAATAATTATACCAAGATACCGGAGTGAAGTTACCCTTTGAATTTGAATATCTGTAGCCTGATCAGTTATTGTTGAAATTCCTTTTGCTTTGTGTCCAATTCTACTATAGATGATAAATTTCGTTTTGGCGGCATTTAGTGACAAACGATTAGCTTTTAGCCATACAATCAGTTGGGAAAACACGATTTGCAGCTTCTCTTTGACCTCCTCTTCCGACTGTCCTGCAAGTGTTGATCCGGTATCATCAGCGAAAAGGACATTCAGACTGTTGTTTTCTGTCGCTGATGGAAGGTCATTTATGTATATTAGGAAAAGCAGTGGTCACCAATATTTGACAATAAGCATGGATCCGAAACTGTCTTATTAATAGTTGTTACTTGGGAGCGACCTGTTAGGTAAGATGCGATAAAATCGTGCGCTGGTCCTCGTATCCCACCATGGCTTAATTTATATAACAATATTTCGTGACAAATCGTGTCGAATGCCTTCTCAAGGTCCAAAAAAATACTCGCCGGAATCAATTTTTTATCAAAACATTCGTGAATAAATTGGATCATAGTCAGGATGGCATCTTGCGTACTATGTCCCTTTCTAAACCCAAACTGATTTTTTGAAAAATAATCTTTCGAAGTAAGGAAATTATACACTCGATTATAAAAACATCGCTCCATTAATTTAGAAAAACCCGAAAGGATAGATATTGGTCTATAATTTGTGCAGTTACTCCGGTCATCACTTTTATACAATGGTAACACCTTTGCTTTCTTAAATGAATCAGGAAAAGTTCCCGATCTGAATGAAAGATTTATTAAATGACACATTACTTTATTAATACTCGGTAAAATAGCTTTCACAATATTCGTCGACGATTCATCAATCCCCGGGGAATTTCCACTCTTTAAAAGCTTACCAACATTAGCAAGCTCTTCCTCTGTTACCGGTGTTAAAAACATAGACTTTTCAGAAGGCTTTCCGAGGTATGCACGATAATCACATTGACCATGTGGCATATTATGTTGGAGCTTGCTGGCTACCGACTGTCCAATTGACGCGAAATGCGAGTTCATGTAGTTAGCTATTTCTAGCTCCCTTTCAATTATATTACCATGAGCGTCCTTTATTTCGGATGGTGTAGAAGATGCTCTCGATCGATTCAAGCATGAATTTATTAGCACCCAGGTCTTCTTTGGTGACTTACTTACTTCACTAAAAGAATCAAAATAATATTTCATTTTAGCATTCCGTATTATTTTTGAAAGTAGGTTTTTGTAATTTTTGAAAGTTGTTTTATTTTCTTCACTTGGAAATGATACAAAAGTTTTATAGAGAGCGTTTTTTTGTTTTATTGACGTCAAAAGGGAGGGCGATATCCAGGGTTGAATGGGTTGATTATATTTCCCTTTATGTTTTTTTACTCTGGGGCATGACTCATCAAAAGCAGCATTAAATGCTTCTAAGAAATAAGCCGTTGCAGAATTTATTTCTTCAGCATCAAAGACACGAGACCAATCAATAATATTCAGTTTCTCCTTTAAACAATCTAGATTTTTTTTATTGATAATCCGGTTTGTTGTTTCTGGTGCTTTTTTTGTCTGAAGCTGGTACTTCACGTCAGAAATTAACAAAAAATGATCAGAAAAATCCGTTAGAACAACTTGTGAAGACGTTGCTGGTGTCGTTAAAAATATATTGTCGATAAGAGTTGCACTAGTCGACGCAACACGCGTTGGGATTGTACATGAGGGAATCAGTGATTTCGATGTCATTAGGGTAATAAATTCTGTTGTTTGAGTGTTTTCTTGAAATTCCAGTAAGTTTATATTAAAATCTCCCATAACCACAACATCATTATCGTCTAAAGATGCTAATAAAGATTCCAGGGATTGCAAAAAAAGCGGGATTGGGGCTGACGGAGGCTTATATACGACACAAATTTGTAGTTTTTTTGTTCCGGTCCGACATTCAACAGCCAAAATTTCACACACTTTTTCAACGTCATATTTTTCCACCTCTGGCATACGTTTAAATTGCACTCCTTCTTTCAAAAATAAACCAAGCCCACCTTTTCCATGTACTTGTCGATTTTTATCAATGAAGTTATATCCCGGAATTTTAACATTATGTTTTGTCGCATCATTGATAAAGGTTTCACAAATTCCCAAAATATCAATTTGATTTCTTGGCAATAATCTTGTTAGATCATCAATAGAACTGGCGAGTCCCTGTATGTTCATAAACCCAATTCTCTTTGAATTATTTTCAAGTCTATTTATTTCATCAGGAGAAACATACAATGATTGTTTTATTTCTGAAAAAGTGTTATTTTCTCTCTGGCCAAAAATGTTAAAAGTTTCAGAAAGTAATGAAAGGTTAAGAGGTTCCTCCTTCAAAGCTGCCAGCCTATCAGTCCCCCCCGCAACTGCAAACTTAAATGTCAAATAAAAAGAGTCGGAAAGATCCTACCTCGTGCCAGCAAGTCCACGCGACAAGGAGCCCGTCCCACTGATGAGTCATGAAAACTTGCCATCCTTCGAGTAAACTTATGTTGAGTAGGTATAACTGTAACAGAAATAACCGGGGCAGAAATAATGAAGATAAACTTGAACCGAGCTAACCTAAGTAACACATGAAAGTAGATAATCAACATCACACAAACACAAAAATGCAAAAATTACCAATCAAGAGCGGGATAGACCTAATTTTTTTAAACTAGTCGCCTTTACTGCTTCTTACGCTTTTGCCCACTGAGACTCTGAATCAGACTTGTACTCAAGCCACAATTTGGCACCTTTGTGCTTCACTCGTGTAAGCTGTGCGGATCCATTATCTCAAAGTTCCTTACCCTTAGCCAGTAATTCGTTTCTCACAGTGTTTAATTTAGCCGGCAAGTCCGTACAGATCCGGACCCCCGTTCCTTTCAACTTCGATATTGAGCTGAAAATGCACTGAATATCTTTTTCGGAGGACACTGAAAGGAAAACTGGAGGGGTGGTCGGTTTACGGGTAGACACGTTCGACTTCTGGGGCACTCGGTAGCACTGCGATATTTGAATGTTATCCGCGATTTCCATTTTCGACGAAAATAATGTTGACACATTCGCGAGAACTGTCTGTTGCTGTTTTTCTTTCGGTAATCCGTGGATGATTAAGTTCAGTTTCCGGTCTCTAACTTCGATTTCGAGTAGTTTCGCTTCGACTGTATCGCATCTCGACTTTTGCTCTTCAAGCTGGTTTTCCAGAGTGGCAATCTTCGAATCACGAGACTTCGATTCATTTTTCAAAATTTGAACCTCGTCAGAAATCGACGACAGTGTAATAGCAAACTCTTTCTGCTGGCTAATTATGAGGTCTAGCTTCTTTCCCAGTGCCTTCATTCCATCATCAAACGTTTTCTGGCTGACTGACGACATATTTATTTTGCTTTAAAATCCGCTCTCAGGTGAAATTTATGCTTCCATAAAAAACATCAGCAAATGCAGACTTACTGGCAAGGGGGGCTTTTGACACCCCCCACTTTCCAAATGATGCACAGGGTTATGATTTCCCGTAATCCAGCTCAGTTGCTAAGCGTATCCAAATGACAGAGACTGGCTACCGTCAGTAAAACTAGTCAAACAAGTTCACTCGTTGAATGACGGATCGGTACAAATTATGATGTACTAATCAGTCTTCCTCAAAACCCTGGTTCTTGGATAGGCTATGTCAGCCTCTGAGTATACCTTCAGTTTGATATAGCCTATGACAAACACTGATTAATCTATGCCAAATGCTGTGCACCTTAACCCAGTGAAATACAGATGATTTAAGTGTAGTTCAGAAGACAACCACATTTGAAATAATAAATGGGTAAGGTTGCCCGGCATTTGGGATAGGCTAACAAGCATCAGGCTATTCCATGGTACACTCAGCGTTTGTCATGACCTGCCCAACAATCAGTGGTTTGTGGTAGACTTGTCTACAGATTTGGTGAGAAAATCTTATAATATACATCAACACAGTCATAGATGTAAATTCCTGTTTTTTTTTGAGAATAAGAAAATATTGAACACGGGAGAGCAACTGTCAAGACAGAAATTCATTTTTTTTTTTTTTCATAAATACGATGTACCTCGTGTGGTCCAAGCTAATGCTTGACTTTGTCAAGCATTTGGTTGTTGTTACCAACTTAAGAGCCATGGGCGCATTGAAGCACACACTGCTGCTTGTCGTTGACTTTTTACATAATATGCGCCAATGCGTGTATGCACTTTACTGCGGTGATACTGACTCAGATTGGACAGAACTTGCCTGCGACGCACCCCAAGGCACGAATTTGGCTGGGTAAAAGTTTCCTTTGAAGTTGATTATATGTTCGATTTAGGGGTAAGAAGACATGCTGAACACTTAAGTGAAAAGCATTTTCTACCCTGACAACTAGTTCGCGCGGAATCCGGCCAAAACCGGAAAATCCGTTAAAAGCAAAAGTTTTGTTTGAAGTTGATTAGGTGGCAGACTTAAGCATTGTCCTAATAGGTGTTGTAAGGTGTATTACGGCGTATAAAGCTTATTACAGATTCCTCTTTTCCTCGGAGCGCGCTGTAATAAGGTGAATAAAGGAAAATAGACTAGCGCTCTATTCTGGCTTATGCAGGGCCAATCAGATCGCTTGGTTGGTTCCGCCAGCGGGCCAAGGAAAGAGCAGCGCCGTCAGGGTTGCCACGGGAAGCACTAAAGTTCTACTTTGGTGGAAGCTGAAGAAACAACTTTTCTAAAAAATAACACGTTTTGTTCTGTTGCGACTGCTTACTGCTAGTTCAAGGACTTATGCTGTCCATCCGTAGATTTACTTGCTTTTTACAATATATTGGGCGCCAAATTGTACTGGTGTGCTTCAAGTAACACTAAGAGCACTTTTCTGATCTTCAGAAACTTGAAAAACTGTATGAGCGTGGCAACACTGCACGCTGCATTGATAAGAACCTCTCTGGTTCGTATTTGAACGGGCGTGTGTATTAAGACGTAAATATCGCGTATAGCGTTATTCAGCTTATTACACCTATTAGGACAATGCTTTAGGGGTAAGAAGAGACGCTGATTTTTTTCCCGGACATATAATTCGTCCGGAATCCGGTTGTAACCGGATTTTTTAAAAGTTTTATTTGAAGTAGAATAGATGTTCTTTGTAGAGATAAGGATATACGCTGAATTCGTTTCTGTATTTTCTTTTTTTGCTGGACAGTTGGTTCGCTCGGAATTTCTGAGATTTGAAAAATAAAAAAGAAATAGTGTTAGGTGGGCTTTAACAATGACGGGCTTTCTCAGTTGATTCCATGACTAATATGCAATATTTGAATAATCAGCAATGGTATATTTCTTGTTTTGCATATCAGTTTAAAGAGTTTACCTTTACCAGTATTATCAGTGTCTTCTTTCGTTTATAGTCTCTGTCTTGCTCGAAATGTGTTGCTGTGTAGGACAACTAGGACATGAACCTTATCTGAAGTTGACAGTTGAGAGTAAGCCACGGTAGAGGGAGGGTACTTGTATGAAGCACGGCTGAAGATAGAAAGATAAGGACTAAAAAGTCCAGGTTTCCCCCTTAAAATTGTAAAAACTTGATGCTCCAAACCTGAATAACGGTGACCACCAAACCCCACATGTCTACTTAGGCGATTTGACTGATTGATTTATTTATAAATCAAATAAAAAGCAACTGGTGGATCCTGGAACTGCCAACATGCCAAAGGCTCTAAGTCAGTTTGTTTGGGGGTAAGTAAGAATGCTTGCTGAATCCGTATCTGTTCTTATTTTTCTCAGTGGATCAGTAGTTTTGCCATAGGGGGGGGGGGGCTTAAAAAATAGGGACGTAAAGGTTGTTAAACTGGAAAAAGAAACAACGAGAGAAATACCACTTGTTCTTCTAAAAAGAAAATAAGACACCTCTAGGCTGTAGAAGGAAAGTTACGTTCTGTCACGCACGTAATCTCACGTCCCGTCGGCGTTACGGTATGATGGAACTAAGACATCGTGCTGCACTGTAAATATGGATATATTTGATTTATTTACTTTTATTTTTACTTCTTTTTTATTCTCTAGATTGTGAATGTTCTCTACCAAGAGAACGACTGGGTGTACGTCATTGCAGAAAATGGAAAAGAGGGATTCATACCACAGTCGTACTGTGCACCATTTACATCACAAGTTGGAGACTTGGCCTTTACAGTAAAGAAAAAGCTTCCCAGAGACCTAGCTGCTTCCGAAGTTGGAGGTGGAGGAGGATCGGATTTGGATCCAGGATCGTTAGGAGGAATAGGTGAGCTCTTTCATTCATGTCTTGATCAAACAGTCGCAGGCCAACAGATCTGCAGATCTCAGGAGAATCTCTAGTAAAGGTTGAAAATTATAGTGATAATAAAACTCAAGTATCGAATTATTCGAAGGAGATATTTTAGCCACGGCGCCAGGGAACTGTCGCACATCTTTGACACATTTAGATTTTAGTCTACCTTTAACTTGAATCTAGTGCATACCTGTCTGTCTGCTTGAATGGAGCTTTCTACTTGAAAACAGAAACATGGTTTGGAGAAAGGAAAGTTTGGATTTGTCTTTCCTCTCTGACATAGATTATACAAATTTTCTTCACCTCACACATTGTAGGCTCTGGGTCTTCCACAAGCGAAAAACCATCCTTTTTGGTCCCTAGAAAGACTTCTGTGAGGCTTTCGAAAATATATTATTATATTTATCGATCCGGCCTGAGATCCTCGGAAGCTGGTTAGATCCTTATCATCTTCACAGTTATACTTCCCACTCACAGTTTGTGTTATTTCGGTTTTAGTGAGTCTCATGTGCCACTTGAACTAGGCCACTCCATCACGTTTTCTCGAAGACAGAGCTGATAGTAGAGGCTACCCATATATTTTCATAAAAATATATTTTTCATCAGTTCATCAGCACATCTAGACATGTACGATAAGGGGCTACTGACTGTGTGGGATGGGGGATCGCCTTTGGGGGTTTCGCCCTCCCCCCCCCTCCCCCCCCTGGAGGTACACGAGAACTAGGGTCCAAGAGTATTTCTTCGCAGCTGAGAATATGATAGTTATTAATTGTATATTGTACAATTTACAACATACATGTTTATTTTATGACAACAAAAACTAATATGGCTCTGTCCGTCGCATGTTTTTCGAATAAAGTGAATTGAATTGAAAATTGAATTGAGATTATTAGCTAAATATCTCACGTTTCTTTTCAGAGCCAGATGGACTAAAGGGGTTAATACCATCGATTCCTGGTAGCCCCACATCGCATGGATCAGGTGTGAACTTGGTCGGACCTAACCCTACCGGACCTTTTACTATGGACACAATGAAGCAAGCATTGCCAATGGGAAACCAGGTGTATCAGCCAGATACACACCCTTTCTTCAAGGTAACGAACGGGGGATTTTGTTTGAATGGTCTTTACGCGTTAGAACGGTACTTCATTTGAGGAAAAAGAGCCAGTAGGCTACCAAATTTTTTTATTTTGTTTGTGTTTTTTTTGGGGGGGGGGGGAGATGCTACGCTGTCCACTACACTGTCAAAAATTTGTAACATTCAACACAGACGTTAGATGTTATCTACTTTTACAGAACGTTTCCGCTATGACATTTTAAGTGTTAATTTTTGTTCGTAAAAGCAACATCGTATATCATGCTTAAAAATAGAGATACAATGCTCAGACAAGGCTGTTAGGCCTCTTACTTCACAAGCAAAAGTCATTAAAGACAAATTTTGGTATGAGGGACTTATCTAAATTAGTACTTTCTACGACAATTATAAACGGAAAGCATATAGTCTAGATGCATGTTGTCTACGGATTTGGTACTCTCGATGTTTAGTGTTATGTTCTGCAAACAGGTAACACTTAAAGGATCTTGACACAGTTTCTGTGACATTAAAATCAAATCAAATCGTCATTAAGAATCTTACTCACGGCGTGTGCCGACTAACTGATTTCAACGTCAACATACAAATCCGCATCAGTATATATAAACAAGAAAAAGCAAGCGTAACTGCCGAGTCAACTGCTATTTCGGTTTGCATCCAAACAACAGAAAAAAATAATAACAATTACACTATACTAAACGGTCAAACATATGTGCTTAAAAATTAACAGATAATGTGTTGTCTATTGATAAGTGCTCGTCCCTGTGTTAGATATTATGAAACTTCAGTCAGACACTGCAATTTTGGGTCGGCCTAAGATGTGCATCTTCGGATACGTTCTTCATTTTGTTTATCTCTTTGACTCAGTTAAAATGGTATACAAATCAATTCTGTTGCTACTTGTTTGTGGTCGAACCATATTTGGCACTGTTACGTTTCACGAGAAGATATCAGTTACAAAAGCTCGAATGTGTACCTTCTGCGCATCCTTGGTAACGTATAACACAATTGTCTTCTCTCTTAAGAGGGCCTATCCGTGGTTTAAGTGTTATAAGCTTCTTCCATTCTCCTTGTTTTGCGCTTCTTCACGCGAGTCAGATCGGAAGCTAATCGCTTCGGATGAGCTCATTCGCTAGAAATACCGGTTGTGGAAGTTCCTCCGTGTTTTCTCGTCGAAACCAAGGGGGCTGCGCGAGGCTGCCGAGACGGGTTTCTAATCTGTGAGAAAACCAGCAGAGAAACCCCTCAAAGGAGTCACGTATGTTTGAATATTGGAACAGAAGCTGTATCTGCTGTGACTTGCGCCTTAAAGGACACGTGGTACATATGATAGTAATTCATTGTACTTCAATAGTATTTGAATCCATTGTCGTTCCCGAGATTCTTCACTTCATAAGTGTATTCAAATTCTAATTCACTTTATTTCTCCAAAAATTCTTCATTGCGAAAAATAGCATAGGAAAATGTCAATAAAAATTCACTAACGTACAAGTACATAATATACTAAAAACTTCGTGCAATATACAATTTTGAGTGTATCCTATTAAAGTGTATCCTATATGGCAGTGTCTATCGTTCCCGGACCTGGAGCCGAGCCTCAAATGCTAACAGTACTCGACCGGTCGAGTATGCCGCCACACAAGAGCTAATATTACTCGACCAGGCGAGTAACAAGGGTTATGGGAGCTATTGGTACTCGACCAGTCAAGGCATCGAGCCTCCAGTCGTTCTTAGTACTAGAATGGTCGAGTACTCGTGTCTTGAGAAGCTAAAGTACTTGACTATATGGAACTTAAGAGTCAGGAAGGAACAAGGTCATACTCGACTGGTCGTTACTATTAGCTCCTGTGAGGCAGCATACTCGACCGGTTGAGTACTTTTTGCATTTGAGGTATCAGTTCCAGGTCCAGGAACGATACACTGCCATCCTATGCTATAATACCACACTTGCCACGTTTGTTCTCTTTACGTGATGTATCGTACGCCCGATCACTGTTTCCGAAGAACATACTCGTCCGGAGGCTGGTTAGCAAACTTTCCCCAGATTTTCATCTAAGGCAAAGGACATGGAAAGAGGCTAAAAACAGCTGGAGCCGTGTGTAATTTTCTATAAGCGGAGCACTTGTTCCGCACAAGTGGTCAACTATTTCAGAAAATCAGAAACATTGAAGTGGTCAAGTATTTTGACAGAAAAACAGAAACACTATGTAGTTCGAGGTGTCCTTTAATACTTCAATCTTGCTGTTTTCAGGAGAGGTCGGGGCGATTCGTGGTCTTGTATACGTTCTTAGCCCGTGACGAAAATGATGTTAGCGTGGAGCGAGGAGAGCTAGTAACAATTTTGAATAGAGAGGATCCTGACTGGTTCTGGATCCTGAGGGACAATGGACAAGAGGGCTTCGTGCCGTCAGCTTTCGTTTATCCTGCCGATGCTTTACAAGGTACCGTATGATATATTAAGAAGTCATAGGAATTTTTTTTTGTTTTCATAAAAAAAATTGTGCCCTCCTTGAGTGGATTTGAGTGGATGACCGCTAAAAGTTTGTTACATTGTATTACAGGCACTATTACTTCACGTTTCAGCTTCAAGCTTCCATTACTGTATACAAGGCCTATTCAGTTCATCCAGGTGATCATCTGCGTGTTGTTTTTCATGAATTTTGTAGGCCCAGTTGGTAATTGAGTCTTAATTGTCGTGCGTATGTTGAGTCTTGTTTTTCCTTTTTTCCACTGTCGTCGTCTGCATTTGGTGGGTCATAAATTAAATGTATATGTAAGGTGAGATAAGTAAAATAAGAGAAATAAGAAAAAGAAATAACGTGCACGGCGACTAAGGGGGCCATTTGCATTTTCCCTTTTCTCTTGGTGTCCGCTGAGAAACTGGGAAGCTGTCCAGGGCCAACCTCGGAAGGTGCCCCGGTCAGGGGCCCAAGTGGTATTATAAAATTATGATGGGTAAAAAAGTTAGTTGATGCTTGACTATTTCATTTCTAAGTCGTCTTATCTGGGCGTGTTCCGCCTTTCTACGCATGACGTCACGAATCCTGGCTTCTTGACGTCAAGGCTGCAATGTTTTTTTATATTTTCGTCAAAATATCCTGCTGCAGGCTGATCAGGCCAGTCACGTCGCAGCGATCGTAGATACCACGCTAACTACGCTCCCGATTGTGGTAAGCAAATAGTTACTGTTAGTTACTAATTTTGAGAAGGTTGGAACTGTCAGCGTAGTAACCTTTCACGAGGTTGGAACGAAAATAGTAACTAATTGTTACTATTAGAATGATGGAACACGTTATCTATTTTCTAAAGTCAAGTAGTCTACGTTAAATAAATGAATGTATTTTTGTTTCTAAATTACCAAAATGGAGGCCTGACTCTATTATCTGCCTAGGGGCCATGGATCTCCAAGTTTGGGCCTACATATATAATCGTCTTGTAGTTTTGAGAAGAGCTCTGGTAACAGTGGTCAAACCTCGTGCTGAGTTTGGGCAACATCAGCCGCGCGTCACTTCCAGGAAGATATCGACATATTATTCAATTCAGTTCAGTTTATTTTCAAACCATCGACGGACTAGCCGAATTTTCGTTTTTTTTTGTCAACAAAAATAACTGGAACAAGATAAAATGACGTCGAACGTAAAGTGAATAAATACAACAACAACAATGATGACGTCAAACGTAAAGTGAATAAATACAACAACAACAACAAAACAAGATTCTCAGACAGCAATAAAAGTTAGTAAAAATTTAAAGAACAAACGAAAATTTTAGACGTATATTTATATACTGTCAGTTGTTGAAACTGCTTCAGAATTGAGCCGGCTCACGAATGAGGGCTCGAATGCGACGAAATCAGGGGGCAGGATGGGGCGTAGGGTTGGGTCTTGTAGGATTTGTTTTCCAAGGTTAAATAGAAAGTATCCAGAGGCTAGCAGCAAAAGGTTAACTGGAACGCATTGAAAGTAATTGTGGTAACCTGTCAGAGAGAGAGAGTCAGTGGTCTAAACTGGGTCTGAATACTTTATACACTTACCTTAGATCCCCCTGAGCCATGAGTGGCGCATAGGGCGTCGACAGAGCCTCTCCATTCACCACGAACCTGCGCGGCTGAACAGCAGTAGTAGCATGATATAATGTGAAAGAATAGGTCATTAGCTCTATGAAGTTTGTCTGAAACACCGTTCATGTTCTAATGTTCTCAGCCAGTATAATTGAAGCATGTAGATTCTTTCGCCGTGTAGATTGTCTAAGGACTTCTTAAAGTCACAGAAAACTTGACTACGCAACTTTCGGCCATCAAACCGACTTGGGGGGCTTAGATAAAGATACAGGTACTTATTGTCGACAGGACCCCCCTTCTTTGTTATCTTGACCGCCCTCCTTAGTGTTCCCAAAGCTAGCTGGCAGGCCCTTGCCCCTTATGCACTGTAATTATGCACTGTAGAAGTTCGCCTTTGGCCGTGTTGGCTAACATATCTGGATAGTAGTCAAGAGGTCGTGCGTTCGATTCCAACTCCCGGCACACAAACCTTTTGCTTTTTTTCTACTAACTCAAAAGTCGAATTCTCGGAAACTGCCCGGAAACTGCAATGGTCGTAACGAGAATTTTTCTTACTCTCAATATCGACTCAGGTTACATTCATGATATGTCAGCTAGCTCCCCGAGTCAAGTTTGAGTCAAGTTTTCTGTTCCTTTAAAGCATTAGTAGAATCTCATCACAATTTCGTATTGGAGGGCGTTCCGATATCCAATCACTCTGTTTGGAAAGACCGTCTGTCGATGTATTTTGAGAATCGCCAGCAACTCCGCAGAACATTTTGCTGAAGCTCAGAGTTGTGTCGGCTGGCACGTTATACTTTCAGTGATAAGCCTTGTAACATTCTACCAAATCGCCTGTCTATGCTGCGCGCTCGATAGAAAAAAAAGGTTTTTGTCCACAGAATTAAAACTAGCAGTGTAATTAATGATCGTGGATGTTTCAACGTTTGTTTTTTATTTTACAGCTCAGATGGTCCATTCACAAATGCCCGCTGCCCCGGTGAGTCAAGTACAAGTTCCGCATCAGATGAATCCACAACAACAAGATGACCCCAGATGCAACGGGACGGAACTGATCATGCTGTATGATTACAAGGTGGGGACAGTTTCGGCTACCATATCTAAAGGCTGGGAAATCATCCTAGCATGGCCAGTGTAATTGGCCCCTCCCCCCATAAAAAATAGGTCTATGTTTGTGGATGCTTTTATCAGCCAAGCTCAGTGTAATCGGACGGACCTTGATGGTAGCTTGGCGTGTCTCATGTCGAGATGGGTCTAGCCTTATTTCCACTCCCAAAACTATTAACGATTGCAGGTGCCGGGTCTAGACGTCAGCCTTGGTCCCAAACTGCATTCTTTCCAGGATTCGGTTTTGTTTTGTTTCTGGATTCCGGACGACTCATTTTGTGGCCGGAAAAGGTCGACAACAATCATGGCACCGCCGAAGTATAAGATTGGGTGGTGTCCTGTGTCTCATGGTGCTAATTGGGTCAGATCAGTGAGGATTATGGTTTCGTTTTTCAGCTGCGTCCTGAAGAGGACCCTCGCCAAGAAGGGCCTGTATGTCACAGGAACAAATCTCAGTTAACTTATCCGGTTAGCGCCATAAAACATTATTCGCAGTCAGCTTGGGCTAAAAGAATACTTACAGGATAACATTCACGAAAATAACAGATTTTTTAATGATCTGATTACTGCCGAAAATTTTCTTGAATCTCTGCAGGGAACAGGAACGTGGAAATGGTTTGTCGATGGTCGTCTGGATTCATGCCCCGGACTTTGATAGTGAGGATGTATGTATGTAGACTATTGTAACCCGGAAGCCCAAAAGGCCATGGTACAAAATGACCAACCAACTACATAGTTAAAACACTTATTGAAGTGAAGAAATGATAATACATTAAATGACGCACTGAACAAGAAAAGGAAATTATGTAGGCTGCAGTATGAAAAAAGAAAGTAGGCCTGATCTACTTAACAAATTAAATTAAACCAAAAATAGAAGGGAACTTCAGCACCGGATCTTTTTTTTTCGATCCCGGACCTTGCTAGTGATGATGATGATGAAATTGCGTTACGCGCCGAATAAGATAAGGATATAGTGCAATAGCAAGAATGAAAATACCTGACAAAACCAGAGATGGAAGGAAACACTTTTGATTTCTTAACCGTGAAGAAAATAAACAATTAGCCATAATTGGAATAGAATGTTCGAGTTGAGAAGTTTTGATGACGCAAAGAACAAGATCAAAGGTCTCGGTGGGATTCGGAAGAGGTAATTTGTTGGACTTTCTGATCGAGAAAATAGGTTTTGTTGAATTCCGGTCTTTCGTCAAGTCCTGGAAACATGTTGTTGTGTCCCTAATCAGCCCCTTAACCGGATTCATTGGGTAATTCTTCTCTGTCTTGGATTTCCGGTTGAACACAGTTTACGACCTGATTATTAATACGAGTCGAACACTCATACCTTAAATCCCCACCTTTTCCCGGTTTACGTCAGATTCCGATCGTACCATTTATCCATTAGGAAAACGAAGCAGACAGTTGGACTCCGCCTTTATATCCCTGTACCAACGCGAACAGCTCTACAAAGACAGTTCTGGCATTACCAAAATTGAATAAACTTTCTTTTCCCCCTTTAATTTCCGGTTTAACCCAGATTACGGGCGGATTATTAATACGAGTCAAACATTCATTGGTTTACGTCAATTCCCGGTCGTACCATTCATCCGGCAGGGAATCATAGCTGACAGATGGATTCAGCCATCTTATCCCTATGCTGACGCGAAGAGCTCGACAAAGACAGTTTTAGAACTACCGAATAAACTTTCTTCTTCTGCTTCAGGCTCAAGCATCGGATGACTTATCTTTACGGAGAGGTGACTGGGTGTACGCCGACCTATCAAATCAAACAATGGATGGATGGCTGTGGGCCTATTCCCCGAAACTACGGAAATCGGGATTCATCCCCAAGGCTTATGCGCGACCCCCTGCCATGACCAGTTTGTAAATGTGTGTTAATTTGAATATTTCGGAGTTGGACAATTTAGTTATGTACACTACTTAGAGCTGATCGATTTCAGACATTTAAGTTGTTTTCCGTGGCTGGTTCTGCTGGAGCTCAGAGGATTCGGTCGAGCTTCTCAACTCCTTTGTTCAGCTTGCATGAGTATCGAACCTGTATTTGTGCCAAGTTCTTTGCGAATGACTGAGCGGAAAATTTTAAAAAGTGATCACGTGCCTTTTCCCTCACCTATAATAATTTGGCTCCTCGGGCGGTAAATGCAGGGGACGAAAGCGGAGTGGAAAAAAGTACGTAATGTAAAATTCATCAAAAAATCAAACAGTTAAAATTTAAAAAGTGTGGAGACACAGTGCAGTCTCCCACAAAACCCTGATTTCGGGTAACCTATGCCAAATGCTGGGTATACCCACAATTTGAAATAGCTTATGCCAAACGCTAGTTACCCTGTGTGAAACTGGCACCCTAAACCCCCCAAAATATTGATAATTTGCGTGAAGTAAATAATTATCCATTCAAAATTCTTTTCAATGTGTTAGCAGGTTACTAGCCGAAATGTTTTGGGGAGGGCAGGGTATTGATCGACTGGCTATTCCGCGGAGTTTAATTTTTTTTACAGACTTGCCGACAAATTGGGCCGCCCCCCACCCCATACGTGACGCCTTTCGTGACGGCAGAGTTAGTGGGCCTAGCGTTTTGCATAAGCCATTACGAACAGCCAGTATACCTAATGTTTGGCGTACCTTTCCAAACTTCAGGGATCTGTGGCAAACCGACTCAGTTTGGATAAACAACATCGTTTCTTGGGAAAGTCGACCACTATGACTTAACTTAAAAGTGGTTCTTCTCAGCTCTTGTGTCCAGTTATGATTAGCATACAATCATGCGTGTGCCTACTTCTATGGAACCCCGTGAGTGCTTTAAAAATGTGGCATTTGTTTCCGTTTAGCTTGGAAGAAGGAAATCGCGTTAAGGTTAATTTGACCGCGTTTTCGTTAATTTGACCGCGTTTTGAAGTGCTCACATACCCTGTCTAAGTTGCGGTCGCTTTCTCTAACCATGAGGTTCATTAGTTCTGGAACCGCTTGATTCGCTTAAACCTTCTGACGAAGAAAGCTATGAAGCTGGTTTGTCAGTAAACGATTTGATTGATTGATTGATTGAACCCACGTAACAGAGGAATTGTTATGTTACTACGTTTACGCTTTAACTTCGGTTTTCGTTGGTTGTTTTTACTACTATTTTTACTTATTTAAACAATTATGATGGCTTTTAATCAAGACTGTTTGTATTTTTATTCATCATGACCAGTTTTATTTTGCATTGTTAAATTTCACGGGATACAAAAAGCCTCGCAAACACAGCCAGAATAGACAAGGATCTGTTTTCTTAATATTCCCGTTTGACTACAACTGAAATAAGGAAATAAAGCAAAAAAAAAATAAAAAAAATATTAATTACGACAGTAGTTTACGGTTTTCTCGTCAGACCCGCAGAGAAGCTGTAAACTCTTTCCGGAATTCGGATCACATATTAAACACGTGCGATCAGCTATTAAAACGTAGTATTTCTATTAAAACGTCGACATTCGAACTAAAATAGTTTTGATAATAATAAGATATAGGCCATACAACCTAGAACATCTGATCGCGGAGAGCTGGTTCGAGGCCAAATGGCATATGTGGCTATTGATACAATTCATGCCACACTAACGTAATACAATTAATGACAACAACCATTATTCATCCAGATTCAAAACAAGCCACCTAACTGAATCGGGACTTACCATTGCAAGCTAGAAACAAGAATTTTGTTTTCAAAATATTGTGTCGTAAGCATTGATTTTATTTTGTTTTTCAGAGTATTAATTGAAATATTAAGGTTTATGTCGCTAATGTAAACTGTATAATATATTCAGTAGCCTATTGGATTTCTCAGTGAAAATCAAGGCCGTTCTGAAATTACTATAGTTTAACCGAATAAGGGCGGAGATCCGACAGTCTGGTTACACTTCACAGTTACATAGATAGACTGATAAAAATGCGTTACGTCGTTTGTCCGCTATCCACAGAACTTTATTTTCGGATTTGTGGTGCCTCTATGTGCTTATCCCTCTGTGCTTGAAATATTCAGCAACTACTAAGCTAAGCCATTGCGGAAAATAACACAAATCTTATCAGAACTTTTTTTTACTCTCTTCAGAGGAGCTACTTCGTCTAATTTTCCGTTTGGCTTTTGGCTTTTCCGTTGCAGGCTTGTATTGAGATTCGGATTTTCCGCGTCTGAATGAATTGTGGGGTTTCGTGCAAGCAGCGCACATTCTTAAAGGACCCGTCTTACCTATAATACTAACGCAACCTACTTCCATAATCACTACATATATTTCTAAACCCGGAGACTCCAATTCCGTACGGTATATTCTAACCCCTCTAACAAAACCACGCTGATTTTCTCACTAGACGTGTTTTGCTACCTTCGATGTGTATCACGCTGTCGACGGTTATTTGCAAGAAGTTTTTCCATCAGAAAAACCGGTTATGTAGATTGTTTCCCTGTTTTCGCTACAAGTCAACGGGTCTCGGGAAAGGCTTAAAACAGCAAAACCGTGGGATATCTGTTGAAAGCATGGCCTAGTTTTGAAGTAGTCAAATATTTTAAAATACTGTAAGTTGAAGAGTAAATAGTGCGAGGGGTCCTTTAATGTTATTACTAGAGCCCCGGGTGACAAAATACAAAATCCCTTAGACGAGTCAGAGTAATTCAGCATATTCAAATATCAGATGCAAAAATAAGCTTCCATTTCTGTTAAATTTTAAAGGTTAACAGATTTTACGTTGATCATGGTCTTGAATTCTTCTAGAAAAGAAAAATATCCGTGAAATGAGAAGGCGCCTGACATTGGGAGACGAAGTGTGCCGAATTTGTCTCCCTATAACCTTGAAATGAGGGTAGAGGTACTATGAGCGTTTTCCACCCTTCTAACAATAGTAACTATTAGTTACTGTTTTTGTTCGATCCTCATGAAAAGTTACTACGCCGACTTTCCAACCTTCTCGAAATAGAAAATTATAATAATTATTTACTGACAACTCTCAGGAACGTAGTTTAACGTGGTAACTACGATCTCTGTGGCGTGATTGGCCCGGTCAGCCTGCGGCACAATATTTTGCCGAAAGTAGGAAAATTCATTCCAGCCTTGACCCCAAGAAACCAGGATCCGTGGCGTCATGCGTAGTAACTAGGGTAGGGTAGAACACGCTCTATATGCATTCCCAGATTGTGCCCTCCATTCCAGGAGAAAAGATATAGTCAGTTTTCTGACTGGAAATATATTCGCCATGAAAATATGTGCCTTCTAAAATACATGTTTCTCCGAACCCCATTCGTGTGTCCTACTTTGTCAGACATGCACGAAAGTTGAAATTTACTCCGTCCTTTATTATATGTCTAGATAAAATGTTGTATTTTTTAGATGTCGGTTATGGATACTCGCTCGTTCCGTCCGTGCCCGATTTTTATACGGCAAAAATTTTGTATTATATTCGTATTCTACAGTATTGCGTTTGTTATTATTTCAGTAAAAGTTTTGTACACTACCATACTGTATTACCTCAGCTCAGACTCGGGTGTTCGGCCATAGGTTTGTGCAGCTTACCTGGCGGCTTGGCCTTTCCGTCAGATACCGCAGATGTTTCTGGCGGACGGGGTCCACCATATTTCGTGAATCCACGTAAGACGTATTCTCACCGTTCCCCGAGGACTCCACTTGAGGAGTCCCCGCGTTTTTGTTTGTCCCGGGGACTCACTCCCCGTATTCTCGCGAGTCCCCGTGGACGGGGAATGTGGATCCAGACCAATTTCGTCAACTGCATATTTTTTTTTCCAACAAAATCCATTTTGAAAGCATTCCCCGTGTTCTCGCTGTTTCTGTACGCGGAATCCGCGTGGAGTGTCTCCCTCTATTCTTGCCGTTCCCTTCAATTCCCCGAGGAGTCCTCGCGGAACGGCGAGAATCCGCCTCAGGTCTTAGGCGGCTCTGTCGCGCAAAACCGGCCAGGCTAATTTTTTACGTGGCACTAGATAAATGGGTAAAATGGGTATAGTGGGGAATATGAAGCCCTTGAACTAGCGAGCAGTGGCAGCGGTTGCCAACTTCTGCCTAGGCAAACCAGTCAGCTGCCGGTGGCACCAACCTCGGAAGGGTTACTGGCCGACGTGGCAAACGTAAAAGTTATTATAGGAAAAAAAAAACATAGCCTATAGTTGGTACTTGTCTGTCTCATTTCTAAGACTGCTTGTCTATTTTCTAAAATAAAAGTAGGCTATGCTAACTGTAAGTACTCCTTGAGCCCAAGTTGATTGCGAATCATATTTGACAATGCAAAACAGATAAGTCAGCTGAATTTCAGGTTCAGGTTTATATATTTACGTAAAAAATTTATAAAATAAATAACACTTCTTTCCCGGCAGAGAGGCATCTCGAATGCTCGGGAACAACTGGTTGTTCGGGGGAACAACTGGAACAACTGTTGTTCCCAGCTGAATTTTATTAGAGCTATATTTCCTCTTTCCGTTGTTCTCTTCAGGCTCCTGGAAAATGAACTTGTGCAAAAACAAGAAGGGCCGAAAAAATTCAGCTGATGTATCCGTTTTGCACTGGCAAATATGTTAAGTCGTTTAAAAAAATAAAAGTTAAGTTTTTTTGCTAAATTACCAAAAAGATGGCCCCGACTCGGTTAACCAAGGGGACCTGGATCTCTGTCCGGGCCAAATATGGCCGAAACTCGGGCCACGTCGGGCCGATTGTCTGTTTCTCCAAAATTACAGTTAATGGCGGACCATCAGTTCTCGCCGTCGCAATTGGCCAGCGGGTCTTAGAATTTGCCCCGTCTTCCTGTTAGTCGAAGGACCTTGCACCGCTCCTTCAAAATTGCTTCTTTTAGAGCAAGCATGCAGACCGACATTCGGAGCTACAGTCGTTCTCTTCGTCTAAAAAAAGGGCATAAGAAACACTAATAATTTCTCACTTAAAGCTCGCATTAGATAATGTTTCTGCCAAGATGTTCGGAGGTAGTTGACTACTTTAAAACTTAACACAATTTTCGGGTGTCTTTAGACTCTTCATGTTCTTTGCCTTGGATGACAAACTACGACAAAATTTTCAAAACCGGTCATCTGACGAATAATCATCTCGTAAACAATGATCGGGGGCCTGAACGTAACATAAACATAAAGAGAACAAACGTGGCAAGCGCGATAATGATTGCTATGCCAATATAGGAGATAGGATACACGTATGAAGTGTAGAATCTCGGGAACGAGAATGGATGGAAATACTACTGAAGTAGAATGAATTACTATCATGTACAATGTGTCCTATAAGTTAGGTACCTGTTTACTTACTTATAATGCCTGCTATACCATGTGGCTGAGCTTTGGACCTGGACGTGAAATAAATTGCCCTCCCTCGGAATCCGAGCGCAGGCTAAATAGTCATTGCAACAAATTACAACCCGGACCATAAGTCATAACGTTTTTAATTGTCGTCTACTAGCTGACCGTAGCTTTGAAGATTTTTTGCGAAACGCACAGATGGCGTTCAGGGATCTTCAGCTTTTTCTTGCAGATGTCCGCAATCCGGATAGAATAAAACCAACTGTGTAGTTTGTCAAAGCTTGGTCAAAGCTAGAAAGCTGTAGATGGAAGTGAGATTATCAGACCTGTATCAGACTAAATATTTTTGGGAGAATTAGTAGGGTGTTCAAGAGTAAGATTTAAGCCTAACTATATAGAACCGAAGACAAGCGGAAAGATCCAACTATCTATGAACATGGTCAGGTCTGCGAGTCTGTGACTGTGAAATGGCAAGCATTTTAAAAAATTTGGAAGATCTGATCAAAGGAACTGATCCAGCAGAAAACCAAGAACTGAATGACTTTACTCTTGCCCAGCAGAATGAAGTTCAAGGTTAGTAAGCAGTGGCTATTTAGCTTATATTGTTGACGCTGGTTGACTCGCATTCTCTACTCAGTCTCTACTCTGAGTCTGATGCTCTGTCTCTGCATCTGTCAGGCACCTGTAAGGATTGAACATCAAACAGACACCAAGCCTGCACAGACTAGACAAACTGAGGCGAACCTGAATAACTTTCCAATTCTGAGCCTTTTGACTTACCAGCTTGAAGTTTTCGCCAACCGCTGAGCTATCCTGAACTCTGAAGTGCCCCAATACCAACACATGAAGCATTAGGCATTAAGGGTGGCAGTGCTTGACCCACCGAAGAGCAAAATGGAGAAACGCCCATCAAATCACCACCCGTGTCAAGATACACAAAAATTTGGATCAGATTTGGATGGGCTAATTATGTCTGGGCTTTGGGCAGCAAGGGTGGCAGTGCTTTAAAGCAGTGTTGGAGTTGGAAGGAATTTTTTTCATTTCATTTCATTCATTTTTTTCATTTCAGTTTATTCATAAAAATAAAAAACACCATCAACTGTTTATGGCCCCACCATAAGGCCTAACATAAGGCCTGGCAGTGGGCGGGGCTTATTCTTTATTTATCTAATCTGAAGGGAAACAAACCAAAGAAATCAAAAAAGAAGGAGAGAAGAAGAAAAGAAGAATGAAGACAGAACAAACTGACAAGAAATATCCACTAGCGAACGATCTTCCATCACCAAAGCGCCCTTGCCCCCCCCCCCCAAAAAAAAGGAAGGAAATTATGTTTTTGGAACATTATGTTTTCGATAAGAAAAAGGACTTTGTCTGTGACTTGAAAGCCAAAAGGGTAGAGGCAGCCCTTACCTCCTCAGGTATTGAATTCCACACCCCCGGAGCAAAGTGTTTTATTATGAAAGAAGCTGTAGTTGTTTTACGGGGGGCACTCGCCAACTGACGGGCGTTCCGACCAGAATACTCGTGGAAATCCTGATTCTGTGAGGACAAAATCTGAAAAGATGAATTTAAATGATCATTAAAACACTTATAAGTGAAAACTGCAACTTGGTAGTCTCTAATTGTGGAGACATCCATTATTTTATTAGATCTAAAACGTCACTGTGATTTTTATTGGGATCATGAATTTGGAGTTGAACCAGCTATAATAATATTTTTTTTTAGTAATAAAAAATAGTGATATTTTGAATGAGGCAGGCCTTAGCAGTGAAAACAGACCAGATGTATTTTTGGTGTTGCTGTAGGCTCTAGGCTAGGCCTGGACATTTGTATTACTCAGAAGGAAATCTGTGACAACCATTGATCACCAATCAGCCTATAAACATCATTTAAAAAATTCTGGGACAGTTTGGGACATTTTAGTTTGGGCAAAGATTTGGAGGGCATTTTCCCATTTTTCGCTTGGCCATTTCAAGCACTGCTTCCCTTACCCACCAATGCCTGGACATAGTTCATCCAGCTTTTTGCAAGACATATCTCATCCAGCTTTTTGCACTAAAACTAGCATTGTGCCAACCCAGCTTAAGGACGATTCTCATATGCTTGGTCGGTGATCTGGTGGGCATTTCTCCATTTTGCACTTGGGCATTTCAAGCACTGCCACCTTTACCGCCCAATGCCCAGACATAGTTAGCTCATCCAACTTTTCACAAATTTTAATCCGGGCGGTGATTTGGTCAGTGTTCTCCATTTTTCAGTTGGGCATTCCAAGCACTGCTGCCCTTCCCGCCCAATGCCCGGACATAGGTAATCCAGCTTTTTGCATTAAAACTGGCATTGTGTTGACCCAGCTTAAGGGTGATTCTCATGTTCGAGGGCTGTGATTTCCATTTTGGAAATCACACTGTGCTCCATTTTGCTCTTGGGCATTTTAAGCACTGCTGTACTGGCCAATCCCTGGACATAGTTAGTTCATCCGAAGTTTTGTAAATTTTAACCGGGCGTTTCTACATTTTTCTCTTGGCCCTTTCAAGCACTGCCTTCCTTACCGCCCAATGCACGGACATAACTCATCCAGCTTTTTGCAAGACATATCTCATCCAGTTTTTTGCTCTAGAACTGGGATAGTGCCAACACAGCTTAAGGATGATTCTCATGTGCAGGGTCGGTGATTTGGTGGGCTTTTCTCTATTTTTCTCTTAGGCATTTCAAGCACTGCTGCCATTACGGCCCAATGCCCCTTGTGTTGATATTGGACGTTTTAGGGCGGCTGGGTGGTGGGCGAAAACTTCAAGCTGGTTTGGTATAGGAGGGGTATCGAACCTGGATCCAACCTCAGACAAGATTTCAAATTTACAGAGAAGTCTTTCCTTCAGAATAATCTATCTAGCTTAAAGACCTAATCCAAACATTCTGTTTACCTTCTCTTAGTGATCGCATGCCACGGGTTTGTTTCAATTTGAACTCGATTGCCGAGTTGCTGTTTTGGCTCGAGAAAAAACCCACGCACAGCGTCTTCTTTTCTAGATGGCGGAATTTTTCAGGACTGATTGGCAAAGAATTATAAGACCTGACTGATAATTTTTGTATGTCTTCAGAGGTACCACACTGGTCTTGGTCTTATAATTTATTTGTATTTGTAATAAACAGTTGGAGCATTAGATGGAAATTATTATTTTGACCCTTGGTTCCTTACGTGCCATAACAGCTGTTTGGGATAATCGGCTGAGATTTAGTCCCAGACAGAGTTATTTCAAACCTAGGAAATTTGGTGGGGTTTTTTTAATTTGCTCATTGTTTTACTTTTTTTTAGTGGTTTTAAATATTCTTTGAGCCCAAGCTGACTTTGAAACATTTATTCAAACAATGTTTATAACGGGTACGTCAGCTACGATTCTTCATCAGCGATATTTCGGCCCTTTTTGGCAAGGGTCCTCGTCAGGCTGTCAATCCTCTGGTTCAACTTCGGGGAAGGAAACAAAACCTGTAATTCATTACAGGTTTATATACGATATTTCATCAGCGAAATATCGCTGATGAAGAATCGTAGCTGACGTACCCGTTATAAACATTGTTTGAATAAAGGTTTTAAACATTCATAGTGACAGTAGGCTAGGGATGGTTAGCATTGTGTGTGTGGTAGAAAGACCATTTTTTGTGACCCGCTTTAAAATGGAACCAACAAATATGACAAACATACTAGACTGAAGCTAATTGAATGGTTTGCATATTGGATAAATAAATATTGCTTGAATATTTCTAGTTAAACATATTTTTCTTTTCAAACAAGATTGCTTCATTCTAATCTTACCTCGATTGACTTACAAAATGATGAAATAGATAAGAGTTAGTAAAGTCTATTTCTTGGACTGTGTACATTATTTTGTGTGAGTTTATGGGGTTGAGGCTCAACATATAATGGTAGCTTCCTCCCAACGGAGGCAACACAGCTGGGGTATTGTAAAAATCTGACAAATTAGTACAAATTTCATCTAAATTAGAAGTGCCTTTTGTCGTTGGTTGATTGACAATTTGTTTCAGACCATGATAGCTTAAAAGATGTTTAATGTTCAGTTCGTTTTTATTGCCCAGTAAACAGATTCCATTTTGGGGGTATTTCGTCGTGATGTAGGCTAGTCGAGGCTCAGCTGGAGCTTTTCGATTAATTTGCTTTGTTCTGCCCCGACTGTCCGGAGAATAATAAAAAGTCACAACTGCGATATTAGCAAAATTTCTCGGGAGCCGCTTCGGTCGAACCGTGATCCAAATTATTTCATCATTTTCATCTAGACTTGGTACCTGAATTTCGGTAGATGCCAGTTGGTTATTACACAGTAACATCACTCCATCACCTTTTTTCCCGAGATGGTGACTATCGGGTAGTAACTCAGTTATTTCCTTTAGCCACCTATTTTTAATATGACTGGTGATGTACCTCGGTTACCGCGATGATTTCCGCTTTTAAAATGGATGATGTCGTTTCAAGCTCAGCCATCTTGTCCGAATTTAAACTTTCCGCATTTGCATACAAAACCGGAAAATTTGTTAAAAGCAAAAGTTGCATTTGTAGTCGATTAGATGTTCGATTTAGGGGTAAGAAGAGACGCTGAATCCATAGATGACGATCACTTTTTACCCGGACATATAGTTCGCCCGGAATCCGGCTGAAACCGAAAAGTTTGTTAGAAGTTAGATTTTATATGAAGTTGATTAGATGTTGGAAATAGGGGTAAGGAGATACGCCGAATTGGTTTTTGAGCTTTATTTTTTTCCGGACAAGTAGTTCCGGAATTCCGCCGAAACCGGAAAATTGGCAGAAGTAAGGCAGGAGGTTTCGTTCGGTTACGTCAAAATAGATATGACTTGTAGGGGTAAACACACATGCTGAGTCCATATCTGAACTTGGTTTTCTCAGATCTACCAGTTTTTATACTGTCTTTTGAAAATGTACAAAAATCTTTTATTTTCTTAAGTTTCGAAGGTGTTTCAATCCCCACCATAAGCCTTGATTTGTTTCTGAATTTCAAAAATAAAAATATTTAATTGTCTGGATGAAATATTAAATTTTGGGATCCCATCAAACCTTTGGTCTTGTTCTCACTGGCCACTGCATGGCCGAATATAAGAGATTTATGGTTGGTTGACCAGCCCCCCTTCATTTAGCTCTTAGTGGAGGAATCTTTGGACAACTAGCTCTATTGACTACCGGGATTAAGTCTACTTGCAGTCTGTACATACCAGTCCTCTGAAGGGCTCTGAGCCTTGGGCGAGGCAGGTGCAGTTGGGTGCAGTACAGCATAGAAGGAAGAATAAAGGTTTTCAGCAATTACCTCTTTTAAATCTTAGTTTTCTTGTGTAGAGGTTGTATTTCGTTTATTGACCAAAATAGCAAAGATGCTAGCAAAGGTAAGTCAACCTAACATTTTCAACGGCATATAAAGTGGCCAATGACAAATGACAAACAATACCAGATAAACACGACTAAGAACTATTAAACGAACGAACAAAGTAAGGCACAAACGAATTAACATATCTTTCAGTTGCATCCGCTGGATAATTTGTTAATTTAGCTTTGTTTGAGTGGGTTTGAGTACGCGTGTTGGGTCTGTTTTTATTTTGTTGTGAAGTTGATCTGTGAAGTTCAGAATTTAGACATTTGTGGCCAAAACTTGTTGTTAAATGGTGCCTACGTTGCTCAAGGGAAGGGAGACCGAGACTTGAAGGCCTCTCTTCATAACTAACGTACACTGACCCATGATAATCTTAATTGCTCTTTTCTGGATTAGCTCAAGTCTACTAGATTGCTCCCAAGTGAAACTGGGATGCGATATCTGGCAGCAGTATTCAAGACAAGGCCTGACATAACAGCAGTAATTAGGACTTAGGTTCTCATCCATCCAATTTTATTTTCCAGTTGCCAAAGGAATCACCCCGTCTGCCCCTTCCAAATATGTTCCTGTCCTAAAGAGTACTGTTACATATATAGTAATGGCGGCCATCTGCAATGATGCTGGAGAGGTTCTGTTTATGCAGGAAGCTAAAAGTTCTTGTGCAGGGCAATGGTATCTACCTGCTGGGAGAGTTGAACCTGGGGAAGATTTGGAGGTAAATGAATGTTCACCATTTTTTACGGTAGACTTGACTGCTTGGCTAGACTAGGCTATGCTAGTTGTTGAACACAATTTTGGTCTATTGTGCATGGTAGAGTAGTAGGCTATACCAGTCTACCACAAATCCCCAATTTTTGGGGTATGCTAGGACAATGTTTGTTGGCATGAAGTTTCTGGCTCTTCGCTGGGAAAAGGGCGATTCTTCGTCGGCACGAGTAGTGATATGGTGTACATTTATTGCCTGCCAAAACCGTACCAAGTATAGTATGGGGCAGAGTATAAGAAACAAGACCAAAGGTTTCAATGGGATCCCAAAGATGTAATATTTGATACAGATAATTCGTCTTGTCTTCGCCAGACTCCTTGAACATTTTTACTATTTAATTTTAGAAAGAGATTAGGGTCAAATAGCCAATCATCTGAGAAATCCAAGTGTCAGATATGGGTTCAGCATGTGTGTTTACCCCTAGAAGCATATCTATTTTGACGAAACTGATCGAAACTTCCTGCCTTACTTCTGCCAAATTTCCGGTTTCGGCCGAATTCCGGGCGAACTGCTTGTCCGGCGAAAAATTAAAGCTCAATAACGAATTCAACGTATCTCCTTATCCCTATATCAAACATACAATCAATTTCAAATAAAAGATTAATCTAACACCTTTTCCGGTTTCAGCCGGATTCCGGGCGAACTATATGTCCGGGTAAAAAATGATTGTCATATCATTCAGCATCTCTTCTTACCCCTAAATCGGACATCTAGTCAACTTCAAATAAAACTTTTGCTTTTAACAAATTTTCCGGTTTTGGCCGGATTCCGGGCGAACTACTTGTCCGGGTAGAAAATGATTTTCACGTAAGTGTTCAGCATGTCTTCTTACTTCTAAATCGAGCATCTAATCAACTTCAAATAAAACTTTTACGTTTAACAAACTTTCCGGTTTTTGACGGATTCCTGGCTAACTACTTGTCCGGCGAGAAAATGGTTTTCATAATCGTGTTCAGCATATCTTCTTAACCTTTAATTGACTATCATACTAGCTGTTTAAAAATAGTTTTGTTTGCCCCATTAATTTCAACCCCCACCCCTAAATGTTGGGCTACAGAGCCCATCTACGACCTCGACGACCCAAATAATCTCACACCAAGTTTCGTCAAAATATCTCATTCCCTTCAAGAGTTATCGTGCTGACAGACGGACGGACGGACAGACGGACAACTTTTGCGGTGTCATTGGTATCCCTCCACTTTCGTTTTGGGATCACAAAAAGAGAGAAAAAACGCCGTGTACGCTCAGCATTTAGTCTCGTCTATTTCAGCAACATTTTCCTTTGTCGGTTGAACTTGAGCCGCTTTGTAAGCATGTCACAATCACGGTACAAAACAGATGCATCACATTGTAAAGAACTCGTAAAAGTTACTTCTTTGCTTGGAGCTAGGTCACTTGATTTAGAGAATTCTCTACCACATGTTTTTCCTGTGGCGACATCTTTTGTTGGCTTACACGTTTTCTTTGAGATAATTGCCTCTGGAATACTGTGTGTTTCCTTTGTATTGTTTTTGGGATCTCAAAACGTAAGACATACCTATGACATCGCAAAAGTTGTCCGTCTGTCCGTCTGTAAGCACGATAACTCTCGAAGGGAACGAGATATTTTGATGAAACTTGGTGTGAGGACTCTTCGGGTCAAAGGAGAGGTCGAGTTCATAGATGGGCTCTGGAGCTCAACATTTAGGGGTGGGGAAGGGGTTTCAAATTAAGGGGCGAACATTTTTTTTAAACAGCTAATGAGATAGTCGGCTTAGGGGTAAGAAGACATACTGAACATGAATATGAAAACTGTTTTCTCGCCGGACAAGTAGTTCGCCCGGAATCCGGCCAAAACCGGAAAGTTTGTTAAAAGTAAAAGTTTTATATTTTATTTATATTACATTAGATGTTTGATTTAGGGGTAAGAAGACATGCTGACCATTAATATGAAAATAATTTTCTTGTCGGACAAGTAGTTGGCCCAGAATCCGTCCGAAACCGGAAAATTTGTAAAAAGTAAAAGTTTTATCTGAAGTTGATTAGATGTTCGATTTAGGGGTAAGAAGATATGCTGGATACGCTTTTGACAATCATTTTCTACCCGGAGATATAGTTCGCCCGGAATCCGGCTGAAACCGGAAATTTTTTAAAAGTGAAAGTTTTATTTGAAGTTGATTTGATGTTCGATATAGGCTTAAGGTGATACGCTGAATTCGTTTTTGAGCTTTAATTTTTGCCGGACAAATAGTTCGCCCGGGCCCCGGAATCCGGTCGAAACCGGAGATTTGGCAGAAGTAAGGCAGAAAGATTTGATCAGTTTCGTCAAAGTAGATATGGTGTATACGTCCTTCATAAAATCCGATGACGAGTTGCCGCCAGACGCGCTAGAGGAACAATAACAATCACTCGTGAGATCTGGGGATAAGTTATGTGACGGGTGAATAAGCGATTAGGCTTTCGCTTCATATCCAGTCGCGCATTAGCGCCGTTGAAAAGTCAGCCAGCACTCAGCACTGAAGTCGGAGTTGGGTAAAGCAAAAATAGGGGAAGAGGCGTTTTAAACAGTTTTAAACATGGTTAGGCCTAAGAGCAATTGAACATAGCAAAACCAACCTGGATAAACGTACACCAAGACGTAACGTGTCATTGTTTTCTTTACGATAGCGCAGCTAGTGGCCAAAAAATAACTAATCTGAGAGGAATTTTATGAGGGGCGTGTGGCCTAGGGGTAAATACACACATGGTGAATCCATATCTGAAATTGGTTTTCTCAGATGATTAGCTGTTGGCCTCCTTCTGTCTCTAAATCTTAACAGTAAAGATTTTCAAGGAGTCTGGCGAAGACCGGATATCTACAGGACCAAATCGTCTGGATCATATATTTAATTTTGGAATCCCATCGAAACCTCTGGTCTTGTTGCCCTTGTTTTCTCGCATGGTTTTAGATCACATCTAGCTAGATTGATTGACCGATTGATTGATAGCCTATTCCAAACGCCGTTAAGTGTATGTCAAACTTTATTCACCCTGCCAAGGAAGGGTGACAAACAAGAATCGCTAGCGGTTATTTCGGGAATTTTACAACTTTTTAGTTGGCTGAGCGTGTTCTAACGGTTGGCATACCGTAACTGGCGTTTGAAGTATCCTTTGCCAAAAGTTCACACTATTGGCAGAACCTATCCAATCAGGCATTTTTATAGACTGTATTGTTATAAAAGATGTTGTTAAATAGTTACTTGGAAGCTTTTTTGAGCTGTTTTGGGTTGCATCCATTGTAGTCGCGCAGTGACCAAAGTTGTATTTTTTCGTTTCCAATACGCTTCAAAAGTCTGCTGTTTGTGGCATCTCATTGTAGTTTCTTTAACAAGAATGAAAGAAGAAACGGGTCTTGGTGTCAATTAAACATTTGTCTTGTCAGTGGAAAATAAGTTTCCACTACTTGGAAGTTGTTGATAGGTCTATTTTGATGGCCTGTTATTGTGGCCTGAGCAATAAACAGAATTGTGTTCAATGGAAATGAACAGAAGCGGATCAGCTATTTTCTTTCTGCGGCAGCTCGAAGAGAGATTCGCACCCTACCCAACAAAAACGGATATTTCTGCAGCACCAGCAAAATTGCACAACGAAAGAATTCTACATTTGACGGTACAGGATTTTCGACTTCGAGACTAATTATCGGCCTTTCGTAGGTATTTCGGGCCTGAAATGTTAACTTGACTCTTTTTATTTGTAAGTCACACTTTTCTAAAAAAAAAAAAATTCCACGGTAATAAGAGCTTCAAGGCTTCAAAGTTTGAACACAAAAATCAAGTCTGATATCCTATTGGTCGGGTTATGACGCATCGTGCGACAGCCAACCAACCGGAAGCGAGATTCGTTTTTGCAGTAAAAGTTTGAAACCTTCAAGCTCTCATTCTGGTGAAACTTTTCTGCAAATCTGTGATTACCTATACAAGTAAAAAAGAACCCCGATTTTTTTTTAATCTTACAGGCTCAGAATATTTGCAAACGTCGATATTTCAGTCTCAAAGTCGAAAGTCCTATAACTCTCAATGATAAATTATTTGTTATGCTCCTATCCATTTTCATCGGGTAGGCTGCAATCTCTCTATACTGACCGTTAAGAAGCCAGGTCTTGACTCGGAAGGTTGCAAGAACTGACCAATTCGATGTCAAACTTTCAAACCTTCAATATCTCGTTTCTGATTTAATTTTGCTCCGACTGTGATTAAACAATCAAGAAAAGGTCGAGAAAACGTTTCAGTCTGCAGATAGTTACAAAATGGTTACCAAAATTATCTATTTATGTCTCGAAGACTGCCACACAAAAGGATAATAGTTGCGCTTTTGCAGATACCAAGGTATCTGATACGACGGTCTAAAGTCGTTTTCGCAGTTATCGTGGTATCTGATACCACGGTCAAAGGCCATGTTTGCAGTTACCGTGGTATTTGATATCCAGATACCACGTCCGACCGTATTAACTGATCGTGGTATCTGAAAAGTCATCTCACTTTCATCATTCTTTGTCAAGTTGGTGAGAAAGAAGTTTAGCACTTAGTGATGTAACTGGATATCAGTTTTTATGGCACTTGCAGCCTCTGGCTCAAGTGCCATATACCGATCACAATTCCGTCTGTCGGTCTGTCGGTCGGTCCGAGTTTTTTGTCACACTTTTTCGAGTTAGGGTACTTCCAGATGTGCTAGGACAATGAAACTTGGCAGGCATATCAGGGACCCGACCAAAGTAACCTGGAAATAATCAGTTTCTCGATCCGACCATATGCGGGGGAGTGCGGGGCGCTGGAAACTTGAAAATTTAGGGCCTTTTGTCACACTTTTCCGAGTTAGGGTACTTCTAGATGAGCTAGGACAATGAAACTTGGTAGGAATATCAGGGACCCGACCAAACGAACCTGGAAATAATCAGTTTCCCGATCCGACCATATGCGGGGGAGTGGGGGCGCTCGAAACTTGAAAATTTAGGGCATTTTGTCACACTTTTTCGAGTTAGGGTACTTCCAGATGAGCTAGGACAATGAAACTTGGCAGGAATATCAGGGACCTGACCAAAGTAACCTGGAAATAATAAGTTTCCCGATCCGACCATATGCGAGGGAGTGGGGGCGCTGGAAACTTGAAAATTTAGGGCATTTTGTCTCACTTTTTCGAGTTAGGGTACTTCCAGATGAGCTAGGACAATGAAACTTGGCAGGAATATCAAGGACCCGACCAACCTAACCTGGAAATAATCAGTTTCCCGATCCGACCATATGCGGGGAATGGGGGCACTGGAAACTTGAAAATTTAGGGCACTTTGTCACACTTTTTCGAGTTAGGGTACTTCCAGTTGTGCTAGGACCATGAAACTTGGCAGGCATATCCGAGACCCGACCAAACAAACTTAGAAATAATCAGTTTTCTGATCCGACCATTTGGGGGGGGGAGTGGAGGGCAGGGGAATCCGGGAAAATGAGAAGTGTGTAACTTTCGAACGGGTGATCGGATTGTAATGAAACTTCATAACTGAATAGAATATATATCTGTAATGTCCCGTTTAAAGTCTTGACCGGATTCGGTAGCCAGGGGGGAGTTGGGGGGGGGGGCGGAAATTTCAAGAAACGGTTAAAATGGAGGGATCGGAGTGAAACTTGCTGGGAAGAACAAGCATCTGCTCTAGATAAGTCCTTTAGACCACTGTACTGGATCCGGACACTTATGGGGGGGGGGGGGATGGGGTTTCCCGGAATTCCGGTGATGGTGGTTTTGGGGATTTTCACGATGAAACTTGGCAGGCATATCAGGGACCCGATCAAACTGACTTCAAAATACAAATTGTGTCGATCTGATAATGGTGGGGGGAGTGGAGGGAGGGGAATCCGAAATTTTCAGTCATGCGGGATTTTGGAATGGGTGATCGGATTCGAGTGAAACTTAAGAATTGAAAAGAGGACATTTCTCCGATGATCTTTTTCATATCCGGACCGGATCCGGCAACTGTTGGGGGGGGGGGCGGAAAATACGTGACCCGTTTAGAATGGAGGGATCGGGATGGAACTTTGTGGGAAGAACAAACAGATGCTCTAGGTAAGTCATTTACTGAATCGGATTGGCTACGGGCACCGTGGGGGAGATGGACCGGAAATCTCGAGAAACGGTTAGAATGATGGGATCGGAGTGAAACTTGCTGGGAAGAACAAACATCTGATCCATGAAAATCTTTTACATAATTTGACTGGATCCGGACACTTGAGGGGGGGGGGGAGGGGGTTTCCCGGAATTCCGTTTTTTGGGGGATTTTCACGACGAAACTTGGAAGGCATATCAGGGACCCGGTCAAACTGACTTGGAATAAAAAAAAAAACCTTGATATGATAATCTTGGGGGGGGGGAGTTGAGGGAGGGGAATCCGGAATATTGAGTAATGCGTAACTTTGGAACGGGTGATCGGATTCGAGTGAAATTTAATAATTAAACAGAGGACATTTTTCTCTGGTGATCTTTTTCATTTCCGGACCGAATCCGGCAATTATTGGGGGGAGGGCGGAAAATACTTGACCCGCTTCGACTGGTGTGATCTGGATCGAAGTTCGTGGGAATGACAAACAGATGCTCTGGATTAATCATTTACAGAACCGGATTTTCCGGGTATTGTGGGTGGAGTTGGAGGAGGGGGGGGGGGGGCCTGGGATTCCGGTGATCGCGCGTTAAGGTACTTCCAGATTTGCTAGGACGATGAAACTTCGCTGGAATATTGGAGACTCAACAACATTTGCTTAGAAATTGCTACTTCCCAAATCCGATTATTCCTTAAAGTACCAATCTTGACCGCAAAGAAAAAAAATTTAAGCAATATATGCATTTTCATGATGCCCATCAGCCCATTAGCATTTTTGCCTCAAGGGTTTTGCTTACAAATGAAGTTCCAGCTCCCTTAGAGTGCGCATCTCAACCGCAAAGTCGAAACTTACTTTTGATCAGTCAAATCATCTTAACCAATGCAAGTGCCATATGAGCTTACAGCTCTTGTTCATTTTGGGTGACTTCGAAAAGTGCAATTTTCGTCAATAGTCGTTTTTGCAGAGCAACCGTATATCAGATACCATGGTAACTGCAAAAACGACTAATTGCAGATTCAGTTACCGTGGTAACATAAACCATGGTATCTGCAAAAGCGTAACTCATGTTAAGCCACCCCTGGCTGGTTAGCAGGGTGAGATTGATCAACGAAACTACATTGCCTACTACAACGGTGAAAGCATTCGAAGGTTGTCTCAAAGATTCCTTGTGGTCGTTGACTTGCCAACTGCAGCCCTAAGCTTTAAAACCATACACAAAGGAGGCTGGATAGACCTTATGCATATAGCCTATTTAAAATGCCCCAAAAAATTCCTACTTTTTAACTGAAGCATGAACACTTGCTACCACGACTGACTGGTTGCCTATTTAATGGAATCTTTTTCATTGTTTAGCTTAATTCCTTCGATTTTTTTTCAAAAATATAGTTTGATTTGCCAATTCACATCAAATTCGAGAATCCTACAATGTTAAATTCTTTGTTTTTTCTTTTCTCGATGATCGTGTAGAAATATCCGTTTTCGTCAACGTATGCTACAATCTCTAATGTGATTTTTTATGGCACTTGCAGCCTCTGGCTCAAGTGCCATATACCGATCACAATTCCGTCTGTCGGTCTGTCGGTCGGTCCGAGTTTTTTGTCCCACATATCCGAGTTAGGGTACTTCCAGATGTGCTAGGACAATGAAACTTGGCAGGCATATCAGGGACCTGACCAAAGTAACCTGGAAATAATAAGTTTCCCGATCCGACCATATGCGGGGGAGTTGGGGCGCTGGGAACTTGAAAATTTAGGGCATTTTGTCACACTTTTTCGAGTGAGGGTACTTCCAGATGAGCTAGGACAATGAAACTTGGCAGGAATATCAGGGACCCGACCAAACTAACCTGGAAATAATCAGTTTCCCGATACGACCATGTGCGGGGAAGTGGGGGTGCTAGAAACTTGAAAATTTAGGGCATTTTGTCACACTTTTTTCGAGTTAGGGTACTTCCAGTTGTGCTAGGACCATGAAACTTGGCAGGCATATCAGAGACCCGACCAAACAAAATTAGGAATAATCATTTTTCTGATCCGACAATTTTTTTTGGGGGGGGGGGGGGTGGAGGGCAGGGGAATCCGGGAAACTGAGAAGTGTGTAACTTTCGAACGGATGATCGGATTGTAATGAAACTTCATAACTGAAGAGAATATATATCTGTAATGTCCCGTTTAAAGTCTTGACCGGATTCGGTAGCCAGGGGGGAGTTGGGGGGGGGGGAGACCGGAAATTTCAAGAAACGGTTAGAATGGAGGGATCGGAGTGAAACTTGCTGGGAAGAACAAGCATCTGCTCTAGATAAGTCCTTTAGACCATTGTACTGGATCCGGACACTTATGGGGGGGGGGGGTCCCGGAATTCCGGTGATGGTGGTTTTTTGGATTTTCACGGTGAAACTTGGCAGGCATATCAGGGACCCAATCAAACTGACTTCAAAATAAAAATATTGTCGATCAGATAATGGTGGGGGAGTGGAGGGAGGGGAATCCGCAGGGGAATCCGGGAAATTGAGAAGTGTGTAACTTTCGAACGGATGATCGGATTGCAATGAAACTTCATAACTGAATAGAATATATATCTGTAATGTCCCGTTTAAAGTCTTGACCGGATTCGGTAGCTAGGGGGAGTTGGGGGGGGGGGAGACCGGAAATTTCAAGAAACGGTTAGAATGGAGGGATCGGAGTGAAACTTGCTGGGAAGAACAAGCATCTGCTCTAGATAAGTCCTTTAGACCATTGTCCCGGAATTCCGGTGATGGTGGTTTTGGGGATTTTCACGATGAAACTTGGCAGGCATATCAGGGACCCAATCAAACTGACTTCAAAATAAAAATTTTGTCGATGAGATAATGGTGGGGGGAGTGGAGGGAGGGGAATCCGAAATTTTCAGTCATGTGTAATTTTGGAATGGGTGATCGGATTCGAGTGAAGTTTAAGAATTCAACAGAGGACATTTCTCCGATGATTTTTTTCATATCCGGACCGGATATTGGGGGGGGGAAATACGTGCCCCGTTTAGAATGGAGGGATCGGGATGGAACTTTGTGGGAAGAACAAACAGATGCTCTAGGCAAGTCATTTGCTGAATCGGATTGGCTTCGTGCACCGCGGGGGAGCTGGGTGGGGTGGGGGGGGGTGGACCGGAAATCTCGAGAAACGGTTAGAATGATGGTATCGGAGTGAAACTTGCTGGGAAGAACAAACATCTGGTCCATGTAAATCTTTTACATAATTTGACTGGATCCGGACACTTGAGGGGGGGGGGGAGGAGGGGTATCCCGGAATTCCGTTTTTTGGGGGATTTTCACGACGAAACTTGGAAGGCATATCAGGGACCCGGTCAAACTGACTGGAATAAAAAAAAAATCCTCGATATGATAATCTTGGGGGGGGGAGTTGAGGGAGGGGAATCCGGAATATTGAGTCATGCGTAACTTTGGAACGGGTGATCGGATTTTTCTCTTGTGACCTTTTTCATTTCCGGACCGAATCCGGCAATTATCGGGGGGAGGGCGGAAAATACTTGACCCGCTTAGACTGGTGTGATCTGGATCGAACTTCGTGGGAATGACAAACAGATGCTCTGGATTAATCATTTACAGAACCAGATTGGCTCCGGTTATTGTGGGTGGAGTTGGAGGAGGGGGAGGGGGGTCTGGGATTCCGGTGATCGCGCGTTAAGGTACTTCCAGATGTGCTAGGACGATGAAACTTCGCTGGAATATTGGAGACTCAACAACATTTGCTTAGAAATTGCTACTTCCCAAATCCGATTATTCCTTAAAGTACCAATCTTGACCGCAAAGTAAAAAAAAATATTTTTAAGCAATATATGCATTTTCGTGATGCCCATCAGCCCATTAGCAGTTTTGCCTCAAGGGTTTTGCTTACAAATGAAGTTCCAGCTCCCTTATAGCGCGCATTTCAACCGCAAAGTCGAAACTTACTTTTGATCAATCAAATCATCTTGACACATGCAAGTGCCATATGAGCTTACAGCTCTTGTTTTTTTTCAGAATGCTTTCAAGCGTGAGGTGAAAGAGGAAACAGGTCTTGATGTCATTCCAACTACTCTATTGTCGGTGGAAACTGCTTCCGGTGCCTGGTTTAGATTCGTAATGACTGGTGAAGTCAGGGGTGAGTTTTTTTCGATCCTTTATTGATCTACCAACAGCAGGTTCTTGAGTAAGCCTGGATTCGTGCGCGATCTGCTTGTTGCCCACCCTAGTTTTCCAAGGGTGCCGGTAGCCACCCATGAAAAAAATACAAAATCCGAAAGAAAGACGTATCATGGACAATTCTGTCTAAAGCGAAACACTGGGTTGTATATATATAGCACCATCTTTTTGTGTTTGATGATGATTTTTCTTTCCATTCTTGCTTATTGTTTTGTCGCTGTTGTTTTGATGGCACTTGAGCTTACTCAAGTGCCATATAGCGATTGTAATGTCTGTCTGTCAGCATTTTGCTAGTTTGGGCACTTCCACATGACCTAGGACGATAAAACTTGGCACGCATATCAGGGACTCCACCGGATTAACTTGGAAATAATCACTTCCCCGATCCGACCATGGGGAATCCGGAAATTAGTCACATTCATAACTTTGGAACGGATAATCGGGCGTGCATTAAACTTGACAGGTATCAAGAACAAGTGTCTTGGATGTTCATTCTCAAATTCGGATCGGATCCGATAACTGGGGGGGGGGCTAGAGGGGGACACCCGAAATCTCTTGAAACGCTTTTTCTAGTTTTTGTCAAACCCCTACCCCTTTCTTCACACTAGTATAACTCTGCGCGTAGATGAGTCATTCTTTCTTCACACTAGTATAGCTCTGCTCGTTGATTATCCATTCTTTGCTTAAATTCGTTCGGAGAGAGCTAGAGCAATCGAAGGTCGAAGGGGCTGGTATAATATGTTGTTGAACCTTAGTAGGGGTTGATATAGATCAGGGACTTCCACACAAGCTAGGACGATGAAACTTCGCAGGCATATCAGGGACCCGACCAGATTAACTTACAAATAATCACTTCCCCAATCCGACTTACCGGGATCCGGGAGTCCGGAAACTAGGAAGAACGGTAGCAAAAGGGGAGCAAAAGGAAGCAAAAAGAGCCCTGCCCAAATGCGGTATCGATCCGCGGACCTCTGTGGCGTAGGTCCAGTGCTCTACCACGGTACGACTTGATGTATTTAGAAGCGAATGCGGGAAGAGATACGGTTTAAAGATTAAAGTAAGACTAAGTGGTCAGAACGAATGCTAAATGCTGACCACAGCAAAATAACTAGAGCTATTTTGCTCTGATGCTAACTAAACTTAAACTAAACAAATCTCGTGAAACACTTCACATAAGCTAGGACAATGAAACTTGGCAGGCATATCAGGGAACCGATCAGATTAACTTGGAAATAATCACTTTCCAGATCCGATCATAGTGGGGGGGGGGGGGGGATTGGAGGGATTGGAAATACGGAAACTATTAACATGCATAGCTTTGGAGAGGGTAATCAGACATGCGTGAAACTTGACATGTGTCAAGAACAAGTGTTTCGGATATTCAGTTTCAAATCCGGACCAGATTCGATACCTGTGGGGGGGGGGGGGCTGGAGGGGGGCACCGGAAATTTCCTGAAACGCTTCCACATAAGCTAGGACAATAAAACTTGGAAGGCATATGCGGAACCGACCAGGTTAACTTGGAAATAATCACTTCCCCGATCCAGCCATCGCGGGGGGAGTGGAGGGATGGGGAATCCGGAGACTAGAATCATACATAACTTTGGAACGGGAAATCGGACATGCATGAAACTTGACAAGTGTGAAGAACAAGTGTCTCAGATTTTCAATTTCAAATCTGGCCCGAATCTGATAACTGGGGATGGGAGTAGAGGGGGGATCGGAAATCTTTTGAAACGCTTAGGGTCGAGGGATCGGGATGGAACTTGAAGGGAAGAACGAACATTAACCCTAGTTTAACCCTAGTACTTTATTGACAAAATAGGACCAGATCGTGTCGCAGTGGAGGGTGTCGGAGGGGGTTTCTTGGATTTCCGCGGTGATCACGAGCTAGGATACTTCCAGATGTACTATGACCATGAAATTTGGCAGACATATTAGGTACTCTCCTTGGTTGACTTGAAAATAGTTCCTTCCCGATACGGTGATATTGGGGGGAGTGGAGAGATGGGGAATCGAGCATCTAGTGACATGCATAACTTTAGAACAGGTGATCGGACGTGAATGAAACTTGAGAAGTGGCAAGAACAAGTGTCTCACATGATCAATTTCAAGTTCGGAACGAATCCAATAACTGGGGGGGGGGGGGGTGCAAGAAATCTCGCGAAACGCTTAGAGTCGAGAAATCGGGATGGGACTTAGAGGAAACAACAAGCATAAGCCGTAGAGACAATACTGACAAAACAGGACCGGATCTTGTCACAGTTGGGGGAGTTTGAGAGGGTTTTCCACAATTCTGGTCATCACGAGCTGGGGTACTTCCAAATGTGCTATGACCATGAAACTTGGCAGTCCGTGCTATGACCATGAAACTTGGCAGGCATGTTGGGGACTCTGTCAGATTGGCTTAAAAATAGTCCCACCCCCGATCCGATCATCGTTGTGGGAGAAACAGTTATCAGTGAGTGGAATAACCACAGAAGACAGAATTCTCTGTTTTTATCCTGAAAAGTGTTATTATGTACTTCTGGTTGTTTGGCTCGGCGGTTTTTGTATGCTTTATTGATGCGCGTAAAGCATTTGATCGGGTTAATCACAAAAAACTGTTGTTGGAGTTGCTTAAAAGAGGTGTTCCCGCTCCGTATGTTTTGTTACTTGAAGTGTGGTTTCGACGACAGACGTTTGAAGTTAAGTGCGGTATTTATCGTAGTAGCCCGTTTCGTGTACAGAATGGTGTCAGGCAGGGAGGTATTTTATCCCCTTTTCTGTATAATATTTATGTTGATGATCTAAACAGTCGGCTTTGCGCCATGTCAGCGCAGAAAAAAACACAGAAAAAACGGAATGCATGGCATTTATACCACCAAAGTTGAAAATCAAAATAGTCCCTCCTGTGTTGCTGAGTTCGTCACGCCTGAAATTTGTTGCAGAGTTTAAATACCTTGGATTCTGGTTTACGCCTGATCTGCGGGATCTTACTCATTTGCGCCATTTAGCAAGAAGTCTGTGTGTGCGAGGAAATGTAGTTGCTAGAAAATTTCAGTTTTGTTCTGCGATTATCCGTGATAGGCTGTTTGGTACTTTTTGTTTTCAGTTTTACTGTTTTGCTCTTTGTACGAATTTCACTGCTGGTGCGATAAATGTGACCCGCGTCACTTACAATAATTGCTACAGAAAACTTCACCGACTCCCACACCGGTATAGCGCCTCGGGGATGTTCGCCAATAATCGTATGCCTTCGTTTTACGAACTAAAACGTAAAGCAATTTCATCGCTAAAAAGCCGCCTTTTGAGGTCAGATAATAACCTGATCCAGATTCTTACCGCTCCAGTTTTTCAACTTTCACTGCCTTTGTTGAAAAAATGGAGCGATGAACTTGTGGTTCGTTGATTTTTTTTTTTTTTTTTTTTTTTCATACATATGTGGTTATGTGTGTTATTTAGGCTAGAATGTGTGTTTTTCCTCTGTGTATATGGCTACGGCTGAATTAAATAAATAAATAAATAAATTTCAGATTTAGTAGATCAAGCCGATTTTCCGATGAAATGAGTATCGGGAGAGAGATGCAGCCTTGACACCTGCAAACCGTATCTGACAAACATGCTAACTGTTCTTACAAGTGCCATATGAGCTTTCAGCTCTTGTTTTGTATGTTTGTGTGAGTTTGTCGTTTTTGTTTAGTAAAAATATAGTCTTTTGTGTGGATATATATTTCATATTAAATTCTGTTGATTGCTTCCGTGTTTCTGGTCTTAACTCCGCAAGGTTTGCTTTTGAATATGTGAAGACGGCCCGCGGAACAATGTCGTTGCCCACCACTAAGTTTCCCGCGAAATGACTCCTCTAAAAGTGTTCATTGCACTCGCGGCAAACGGTAACTTAGATAATCTATTCTGATCCGGTCCAGACGGTAATTTATCCCACTGAATGGGCTTCTGAGCTCTTCACTTTGTCGGCCCACATTCTCCCTGGTATATCTCTAACACTGCATGCCCTAAGTAGAAAAAAAAAAGAAAAAAAGAAAAATCCAAAACATTTTATCTCATCTTCTTTGTACATCACAATATTTCTCTTTTCACCATTATCTCTTTCTCTGTAGTCAGTTTAGTGGTTTTAGCGTCTTGGTCCATTGTTTTTCTTGGTATTCTCTGTTTTGTCTTTCTTGGTGGGTTAGAAAATAATAACAATTTATTCATACCCACATATTCCAGGGGAACAAGACCAAAGGTTTCGATGGGATTCCAAAAATTTAATATTTAATCCAGACGATTTGGTCTTGTAGATATCCAGGATTCAGGATTCAACAACTTTACTAACAAAAATTCATTCCGGCTTGACGACCGGTTACAAACAAAGCACATACGTGCTTGAAAAAAGTAACCAGAATACATTTACTACTATATTATCTAACTAATCAAACCTTCACTAAACACACTAAAAATTAATTAGTTAATTTGTCACTTAGTCCTCTCTCGTCTTCCAAACCATCCACTCACAAACTACCCTCAAGGAGATGTTTCTTTAACCGATTTTTAAAAAAAAATCGGGTCGAAGGGGTTGATATATAATGTTCAAGCGAGGTTGTTGTTCAATGAGGATTCACTGGTAAAGTACAGGTCAAGTTCGTAGATGGGTCCTTCAGTCCTATCTTTAGAGGTAGAGGAGGGAGGGATGAGGATTCACTGGTAAAGTACAGGTCAAGTTCGTAGATGGGTCCTTCAGTCCTATCTTTAGAGGTAGAGGAGGGATTTCGAATTTACGGTAAAAACATGTATGTTTTATAAGCTGATAAGAAATTCATTGAGGGGGTAAGCCGGTAAGGAGGTCCGTGGAATCCATATGTGAACTTAGTTTTTTTGCTAGACAAATGGTTCATCACGAATTTGGCTGAAACTGGAAATTCGGTATCGAGACGCAAATATTCGGTATCGGGGCAAGGAGACATGTTGAATCGATTTTTAACTTTATTTTAACAGTTAAAATATTCAAGGAATCTGACGAACACTGAAAGGCGAAAACATGACCCAGTTCTTTGAATCAAATGTTAGATTTTTGGGATCCCATCGAAAACTTTGGTCTTGTTCTTGATTGAGTTCGTGCCAGCAACCCCGGTCATACTGGTCATAAAAGTGGAAAGGGGGCTAGGGTGTAGTTGACGGTCACGCTTTTCTGTGGTCTCTGAACCGTTGAAGAAACTCAAGATTATGTCAATAAATCTTTTAATATTTCGCTTCGTAGAAAAATAAACAAAATATGATCAATTTAGTACTTTGGGTAGGCTGGGTAGCTGGGGTAGGCAGGGGCTTTGTACGATGCTGGGTATGCGGCCTTGTACTCGGGGTATTTAGCCTCGCCGGTGTAGGAGACATCAGCGACGTATCCGTTGTAGTCATCAGCGGTGTAGGTTACAGTCTGGAGGCGACCGTCGGGGAGGGCGACTCTGTAGCTTCCCTTGACGTATCCGTTAGCATCCTGGGACTCCTGGTGACCGAAATCGTTGTAGGTGTAGTCGTCCTTCACGGCGTAGGCGAAGTCGTATGGCTTGTAGTCGTATTTCTGGAAGGAAAGAGGGCGATTAGTTCTTTGAAGATGGAAAATAGAATCTAATTGTTATAATCGTATCAAGATTTAAGTAGCGTGAATGTATGCATCCGCAATCGGATTCTTATTCTTACTTTAACAGTATAATTTTGTCAAGATGGTGTATTTGACGGCGCAAACTGATAAGTCAGATATATTTTGTTAGAGCTATATTTCGGCCCATCTTGGCTAAGGTCCTCTTCTGGCTCAAGGCTCTTGGTGTGTATAAACAAAAAATCCTTAACAGGACCAGAAAAAAAAGGCAGAATGATTATTTAAAGGAAGCGAATAGACCCTTCGACCAGACGGGAGAAGAAACGTTCTCCTACCTTTAGCTGTGTGGCCGGGAATAGGTATTAGAAAGTCGTTAGTTTGTTACTGTGCAAAGTGCATGTACACAAAACATTGGTCGGGATTTTTATTGGAGGGGATTACCCCAGGGTTGGTAACCAAGCACCAGGTGTACGAGCTACATTATTAGCAAAGATACTTTTAAGATACTTCGAGATACTTAGTTACTTTGTATCATGGCTGACGTATCCGTTTTATGAATTGTTTGAATACATGCTACTTTGGGATGCTATAGGTTTTTAAGGATGCCTTCCAAGGTATACGAAGATACTTTTTGTGAACAAGCCTGAGTGGGGATTGCCGATCTAGGGCAACATATGCCCTAAAAGTTTGAGACTAACCGCGGCAAGCGCAATATTTCGAGACGCCGTCGTGAGAAATTTTTGATTTGATGCTCTTCAGGTACCGTACCGCAAAACCAAGTTTTCGTCATGGATTCTGGCTGCTCATATTGAATAGTTTAGGAGAAGATGACTCGATCAAGTTGCGTCGTAATTACACAGAGTGGTCAGTTACTTTTCACCGTTTAGAGCTTGCTTGAACTAATCAGCGTAGATTAGGTGCGGTGATCAGAGGCATTACTAGCCAAAAGGTTTGGGGGGGGGGGCCCTCCCCCCATACGTGACGCCTCTGGTCGTGATGAACATTCTTTCTAAAATGAAGACTTTAATAGTCAAATTATATTCTGTCGACTGGAAAAGTAAATGCTTTTGTTGGTATCATGTCAGTATTACATCTTATTGTATCTGGAGTTCTGAGGTTAAAATCAGAGATGTTTCTGGTAGATTGGAAATGGTTCTTACCTCGTAGCTCTTGTATGCTGGTGCGGCATATCCGGCTGGGTATTGGGGGGCTGCAGCAGCAACGGCAACAAGGGCGGCAATGAGGAAGAACTGGAAGAAACAAAACATTTGTTAGATTTTGAAGGACCCGTCGCACCTGTGATACTAATTCGCTCTACTTTCGCCGTCCATTCTTATTCCCTAGCTGTATTTTATCCCCTCGTATTGGCAATAAAAGTCGTGAAATAATGTTTCACCATTGCTAATTAGCCTAATCACAGACTACTCGTTATGCTCATGAATAGAACTGAGGAATAGCTTTATAGATGTTTTAAAAAGGAGCAACGTCGTGTGAGCCCGTCTCTAAGTATTAAATGATTTACTTCTTATCCGCTTAGTTTCAAATGACAACAAAGTAAAACGAAAACAGTTCCTGAAACATATGAAAATCGGTAGTATTCAGTAAATTAATGTAAACAAGCCGCGAAAGGTTAAATCTTGAACATGAAGATTCTGCTGCATGTATATCACAGAAGAATGTAATGAATTCTAAACCCAGTACTCACTTTCATTTTGTTGATTTTTTGGTTTGTTCTTGCTGTATTCACAAGAGAAGGCTAGGATTGCACTGATACTGTCCTAGTCCAGTCTCGGGGTTTTATAGGATCGACCTTCTCTGCACATCTAGGGGCAGTGCCCCTCCCTTACAACTGACCTTTGAGAATCTGCCCATGCTTCCTGTACGATGTTTCAGTTGTCCAAAATCGAGGGCCAACGCCCCTTTTTGCAATGTCAAGTTCAACTTGAGTGAATCAGTCGTTGATCTGCTAGTCTGTTTAATCGCTCTACGCGTAATTTGATCAGCCTATGTCTCGTGATGCTTGGTGGATTTAATTGTTCCTTGTCAAGTAGTTTGGCATTATTTTTTGGGGGCAGGACCGAGATATATCAGCTAGCGTAGTACAAGACTCGTTCGGTTTATCAGAATAAAGTATACTTTTGTCTCAGCAACAGAGGTATCATTTCCTAAAGGGGAGCAGCGCCCCCTTAACAGTTTTGCTATTTATCCATTATCAACCGCTTGGATCTGTAAATAAAAATGTTACCGTTTTGAAGTGTTCTGTTTACGGCCAAACAACTAATCAAATGAGGAAACAAGGTTCAGATATGGATTCAAAAAGCATGTTTACTTTAGTATCTCATATCTAATCGACTTCAAAAAGGTCGTTGTTAATAAACCTGACGATAAATTTAGAGACCAAGACGCGTCGAGTGCTAAAGTAACAAGACAAAAGATTTCGGTGGGATCCCAAAAATGTAATATTTATTAGGCTCCTTGATCCAGACAATCGAAATTTGTACATTTCCGAGTCTTCGCCAGACCCATTTGCATTTTTGCTACTTATCCGTAATCAAAATTAAAAATTTAATTTTAATTTAAATTAAAATATGTACACAAAAATGTTACGTTTTGAAGTTCTTGCTTACGGCCAAACAATTAATCAAATGAGGAAACCAAGTTCAGATATGGATTCAATTTATTTATTTTTACCAGATTCCTCGTATTTTAGCAGCATTCCCGGCAAACTGCATGCAGAGCAAAAAATCTAGTGACATAGAGAGCCGAATCTTTCAATCCAAATTTCCAGGTTATTTTGCAAATTTTGCCAGCTTATTTGTCAAGGAAATAAAGTTCAAAATTCGATTCAGCTTGTCTCCTTATGCCGATACCGAATCTCTGATCGACTTCAGAACAACTTTGAGCCTCAACCAAATTTCCAGTTTCGGCCGAATTCCTGGTGAATCATTTGCCCGGCAAGAAAACTAAGTTCAGATATGGATTCAGTGGACTTCCCTACCCATTAAACGAATATCTCATTAGCTTATAAAACATATTTGTTTTTACCCTTAATTCGAAACCCCCTCCTTTGCCTCTAAATATAGGGCTAAAGGACCCATCTACGGACTGGGCGTGTACTTTGCCAGTGAATCCTCATACGAAGTTTGAACAACATATATCAACCCGTTTGACCCCCTACAATCCAAAACCCAAAGCATACGTACGCTAGGTTTAAACAGTCTTCTACTAAACCCGATAAACTTTGCGCGTATACACGCGACCGAAGTCACCATCCCTCCTGGGTCCATAGATTAAACAAAGTGACGTCACTCACGTGCAGAGTCTTCGCCTGTGTGAATAAGGGGTAGGCTAGGGACTGAAAAATTGGTCAGCCAATTTTTATTAAATTGTTACCAGATACCGATGCATTCTGAGTTTTTGACCCAGTAAATGCTGGTTGGGACTTTGAAGATAACTAAACCGATCGCATACACTTTTTGTTTATCATTAGTATGTTCGAAAGTTGCAACATCATGTATCCTCACTCTATATCGACTATGTCATTGGGTGCTAACACTTCATGCTGAGTTTCCGGATTCAGGGCGAACTACTTGTCCGGGGTTAAAATAATTTTCATATTCGGATTCAGCATGTTTTCCAACCCCTGATTCGAACATCTAATCAACTTCAGATACAACTTTTACTGTATCCAAATTTACCGTGTTTTGCCGGATTCCCGGTGAACTACTTTTCCGGCGGGAAAATAATTTAATATTCGGAATCAGCATGTCTCCTTACCCCTAGATCGACAATCTCATTAGCTTTTAAAAAATATTTATTGTCGTCCCTCAGTTCGAAACCCCTCCCCCACCCTGAATATACAGGTTTGGGTCCCATCTACGAACTTGATCTGTCCTTGGCCCAAACAATCCTCACACCAAGTTTCATCAATATCTCTCATTCCCTTCGAGAGTTATTTGTTGTTTTGAGTTGTTTTGTTGTGACTTTACTAAAAATATCAGGACGAAATATGCTTATTCCTGCTATTTGAGTGATGATAGAGATTTTATAGAAAGAAATTTCGTGATTTAGAGTAGCATATGTTTGCGCGGTTGTCCATTTTAGTTCATAGCATTGAGAAGAGCATTGAGTCGTGACCCGGTTATTTCAGGAATGACCGTTTTATGAATGCTAAGAAGCGTCGTCTGCGATTGGGAGTGGCCGATTCTCTTTTGTCAAGGGGCTACTGCCTCCTCATCTATTCACACTTTTCTTGGAGCGTAGACATTACACTGCTGTAGGCCAAGATCTGTGATTTTTTCCGGAAACGCGTAAGACGCAAAACGTTTTGTTCTTTTTCTTCGATAAACAGTACATGCTTTAGTATTCCAAGTTCCCCTAATGTTGCGGACTGACGAAAGGGTCGGCCATTTTGGACTAGAATTCGTACCAGTGTTTCCGGAACCATCGTCAATTCCATAAGCAAAAGTGGATTTATTCAACTTTTTTGATGAAAACTTGATGGTCTGTACACACCGTAAAAGCCCATCGACAGCTACTTTTTCCGGAGACGGACCGAACAGCCAGTCACAATCCAGGAAATTACTCTATCTAGTGGTTTGTTTCTTTTCGTTTATTGTGTATGATATGATACTCCGCTGCTCGAAAAGCCCTATATAGGGCCATGGCAATACAAAAAAAAAGCATCATACATTAGCAACAACTAGGAAGAATAAACACTGAAAGCACTGCTCTTACTAAAAATGGTATTGTATTTCAAAAAAACTTATACTTGCCTTGTGATATTAAGTATTCTCATCTTAACGCTTGTATTATTGGTATACACCACGGCAGTTTGTACGTTATTGAGGAGAAAATTACAGATTTTCGGTCCGGTCAATTTGATTGAAATCCGGTTGTTATGAGCAGAGGCTTTACTAGCCAAAATATTTGTTTGGGGGGCAAGGTATTTACCGACTGGCTGGTCATTTTTACCGACTGCTTTTGCAAATAAAAACGACTATTATTGAGAAAAAAAGACTGCGTTGACAAAAAATCGGCTGGTTTCTTAGGAAAACTACTTTTTTTAAGAAAAAATCGCCTATTTTTGCGAGAAACCGACTGTTTTTAAAAAAAAATCGACTTTTCCAAGAAAAGGATAGACTTTTTTTTACGAAAAATCGCGGCGGACTGGGCTATTTTCACCGGCTGGCCGACAACATTCGGGGGGGGGGGGCGTCCCCCCCCCCCTAGTTGTGACACCCCTGGTTATGAGACATCTTGTTCCTGTATTTGAACTTGATGCATAAACTATCTAGTGTCATGCTGACGAATCTCATAATTCCTTCAGATAGAAACTAAGAAATAGTTCTGGTGCTTGTGGTGCGGCATGCGTAAGAAATATTTACACGGAAATAATAAAAAAAAAATCGCCGATTGGAGCGCCCTGTCATGGTTCCTTACTTGTTTGGAACTGAATGTTGCGCGTTTATATCATCATGACATGATCCGGTCCACGAGTATGTTTCTTCTGTTTGGAAGGTCATCTCTGTAAAGGGTCAGCAGGATTACTTTCTTGTTGCTTCTTTAGATGGTAGACTGGGTGGGAGGGGGGGGGGAGCCTAGTGATAGAATCCAACTATTTAGGATGAGCCAACTGTCATGGCATTTATATAAGTGGACAAGCCAAATAGTCGGTATTCTCCGAACGTAATATATATTAAATGTTGTCGGAACTAACGAAAATACAATACATTTCGTATATAATAAAGGACATGTCGTACGTTTGATAGTAATTCATCCTACTTTAATGGTATTTCCATCCATTCTCGCTCCCGAGATTCTTCACTTCATAAGTGTATCCTGTATCATCTATTAGCACTACACTAATGATCACGCTTGCCACGTTTTTTTCTCTTGACTTGACATATTATGCGCCCGATCATTGTTTCCGATGAGCTTATTCGTCCGGAGACCGGTTATTCAAATTTTGCCAAGATTGTCACCCAAGTCAAGGGAGATAGAAAAGGGCTTAAAACAGCCGAAGCCGTGTTTAACTTTCTGTTAGCATAGCTTAGTTGTAAAGAGGTCAACTATCTCAGACATCTGAGCAAAAAAGCCATGTAGTGCGAGGTGTTCTTTAAAGATAATCAAACATAACAGTTAGAATATGGTACTTGGCACATTTATGATCGTTTGTAGTCTCTCCTTGTGTCTTGGCTTCTGTGGAGGTTAGTATCCTTAGAGATCGCAGTGAACTCTTCTAAACGGTTGATGACTAACTCTTCGGGTCGATGAAGAATTGCCGTGTTCCCAGCGAAGAGACAGAAACGGAACGACAACGAACGTTAGTGGACACAGGATTTGGATCTATTTAGAGGGTTCGTTTCTGTGACGTTTCTTGTTCTTCCCGAGGTTCACTGGCGTGTTACGGACTTAGTCATACAAGAACAAATAATCAAATAGAACCTCCGTCTTTAGCCCCATGCAGTGACGATGAATACCCCGACAAATCTGAGCGGACCTAGATGTATTTACTCTAGCTTTGAGCGGATGTTGATACCCGATTACCCGTTTACTCATCTTCCGTATTTGCCGTTGCTCATCGCAGAGCAAAAAATGCAGGAGGCGTACTCCGCGGGCTGACTTGCTCTGGAGCGCGTCCATAGAACGAATCAGCTTCTACTTCTAAGCCAATCAGCTTTGACTTCTACTTTTCCTCAAGGCGGCTTCACAGCGATTTAGCTATTTGTAGAGCTAACGAAACGTGCTGTGGCGCAAAGCTATTAACCTCCGCTCGTTCGCAGCGGACAGGGTACGGGGAAATATTCGACTCCACCTAGTCATATTACAGAAATAGGGTGACGGAGGTTCTATCTGATTATTTATTCTTCGTCATATAGAGTAAGTTGCAGGACACACCGCCTCAAGGATGGTAAGTTTGGAGTCGGTATTAGGCATGGCAAATCGGAAATTTGAAAATTTGTTATTTGATCTCGTCTTAATCGATTTCGGAAAGGCGCTCGAACGGACATTTACTTATTACCTTGCCCTGTTGTTTCGTTGTTGATAGTTTGCCTCCTCGGCCAACTGTAATAGATGTACACTTCTTTGAACGTCCCCTAATTGTGAACGACTCCGAACAGTATTGTGAAGTTCAGGCCTAACCAACAATCATGCCAAATTTTGAGTGCAAACACTCTAAGTAAATAAAGTCAATTTAAAGCTGTTTACTGGATTTTTTTTTTTAAATCTTTTGCTTAGTTGCTTTTGCACCCTCAAACGGAAAAATTACGGTGTCGGAAATGTCGGAATATTGAAACAGTTTTGCAATAATTTCCGGATCGTCCAAAGTATCCCAACATAAGAAACAGAACATTCGAAAATAATCTGATTTCATTATTTGTGTCAAAGAAAAATTAGCAGATATTATTAGGCTATTATTATTATTTATTTGAATCTTTCAAAACTGAAGAGTCATGTATTTGAAGCAATAACATATAAGTCAAACTCACACACACTTACATAAATATAAACAGCTGATGAAGCATAAAAACAAACTAGCCTACTGTATCTATAATGAAATAATTTATCATTCCGTATGACTGTTTAGAGCCGAAAAACAAAACCAGGTCGTCCAAAATTTTGAGAAGTTCTCATAGAGACACATCTCTACTGCACCTGTCCCCTACTTCTTGATTTACGATTGTACTACCCATCTCGCTTACATTCCACTATAGTCATTTTATACAACGGCCGACCTTGCCAATACGTTCACGGTTTACGCTACGTTTATCTTTAGCAGCTCGCCTGTTTCGTGTCCATACTCTTTTTCACAACTTGTCGTACGAGTTTTCTGGCGTAGTTTGATCTTGCGTTTCATGATGACACGCATAGAGGCGTTTCCTCGATCCCACAAGTTTTTGTGGCTCGAAGAGTTCTGCCCGGGCCACATTCAGTCACATCTGTACGTAATTTGGTTCGTTAATTTGGTCATTAACCAATCTTGCGTTTCATCCTGGTCATACCTGGAACGAAGAAATTCAAGATATATTACGACTATCATCACTCATAGGTAAACAAACTATAATATAGCTCCAATAAAATTCAGCTGACGTATCCATTTTGCACTATCAAATATGATTCGCAGTCAGCTTGGGCTGAAGGAATATTTATGTAAACAAACTAGCTAAAGTCAATGACTGTCGTCTGTGATTGGTCCAATGTTACGTTTTAAGATGGTAGAGATGGATTTTTTCTGTTTTACGTTTTCAGCGTCTTTTCTTCCCGATTTCGACCGTAAGACGGTCTTATTTCCGGCGTTATTACCAGGTGTGACTATAGTGGGGCCTGGTCATTACGCGGTCGTTTGTGTGGCCCGTTATTTTGTTTCCGCGACCAACAATATTTTTGTGGTCGAATTCGACAAACAAATGTCGAGGTGATTTTCGATGTTGTGGTTTGAATTTGGCGGAAAATCCAATTTTAGCAGCACGATAAATCTAAATATTAAAATGCGTCGCGAGGTCCTTAGAGACGAGAGGCGACGTTAATCAACAACAACAACTAAATAATAAAATAAACTTTTATTCAAACAATGTTTACAACGGGTACGTCAGCTACGATTCTTCATCAGCGATATTTCGGCCCTTTTTGGCAAGGGTCCTCGTCAGGCTGTCAATGCTCTGGTTCAACTTCGGGGAAGGAAACAAACCTGTAATCGACTTTATCTTAAATAGATTTCATGGGGGTAGCCTACAGCCCGACAATCTTTCCGGTCTAAAAGAATTAAATAACAGATCTTGTCAACGGGTCAGGTTCATGAGATCTGGTGAAGAACTGGAATCTACAAGACCCAATGGTCTATTAGATTACAGGTTTGTTTCCTTCCCCGAAGGTGAACCAGAGCATTGACAGCCTGACGAGGACCCTTGCCAAAAAGGGCCAAAATATCGCTGATGAAGAATCGTAGCTGACGTACCCGTTGTAAACATTGTTTGAATAAATCTTTCAAAGTCAGCTTGGGCTCAGAGAATATTTATAAAATAAACTATTATATAAAGCATATAAATATTGAAGACCCTTTTTGCACGTAATGGTAAGGACTTGAGCATGAGGCTCTATTTATTGAGATTTTGTCTGGATTCTGTTTTATTTTCTGACATTCGAAATTACCGCAAATAAAGATAAAATGGCGTTTCCGTGAATTTCAACTTGTGGCTCGGCTGCAGGGAACACACTCATGTTTCTGCGACGAACACTCAGAAGTGTGGCCCACATTCTTGCCGCGATAAAACGCCTTATGTCTTTCTGGGATCAGGAAACGTAGATTCTGTGACTTCGTAAGCTCTCGTCCGTCTGTACGTCAGCACAGTAACTCGCCACCGTATTTGATGAACCTTCGCTTTGTGCCAAAGTTCAATATTAAAGCACACCACGCACTATTTACTGTTTATGTTCCAATATTCAAAACTATTTGAATACCGTACTGTGATTTTAACAAATCATCCACGACTTTGGCTGTCTTAAGCCTTTTCCCAGGTCCATTCACTTCTAGCGAAAACTCGTCAAAATTCAGGTTTATGTTCCTATGTTCAAAACTATTTGAATACTGTGAAACTAGGCGGTGATTTTAACAAATCACCCACGGCTTTGGCTGTTTTAAGCCTTTTCCCAGGTCCATTCACTTCTAGCAAAACTCGTCAAAATTCAGATTAGCCTGCCGGTTTTACGCAACAATAGCGTGATACGCGAACACTCGTTGGGAGCTTAATGCGCATGGAAAATAGTGAACCGTAGCAAGAGTAAAGATTAGTTAGGTGTCGGTAGTGGCCTTAGAATGTAACATATCAAATTACGGTAGGTTGCATTGGCATTATAGACTCAGTGGGTACTTTAAGTTCATAGTCGGCCCCCTAGCCGAATTGGAAATAAAATAAGTTCAACTGGATTCGAATGTCGATGCAAGGGCAAGAAGACAGGTTGTCTGTGTATCAGTCGCTCGCGAGAATCCGGCGAAAACAGGAAGTGTGGTGTCGGAAGATTTCGTGCTCAGTTCGATTAAAGTGGGAAGAAGACGTGCTGTGTCTGGATCTGCACATTAATCTCGCACCGGATCTGTCTTTCAGACAGAACTCTTGCAAATTCGGTAACCAAACATTCCTGGTAACAAACAAAAATCAGTTCTATTATACTGTATATTCATGGGTAAGCAAATATATTAAATATGTAAATGATGTAAACTAGTAGGCCTACTATGTACTTGCATGTCAGTATATTTCTATTGACATTTCGTAGGCTGTATTTCTTAATGAAGGATTTTTTGAAAAATAAGGTGAACAGAGTTTTCTCGCCAAATCGCCATTTGGATCGGATGTTCTGTGAGACTAAAATCGCTTTATCAAGTTGGCATTGAGAGATGAATGGTGCCAAATCTGGCATCATCAGCAAAATGTCTGTCATAATTTACGGTGCGGTCCTCATTATACCTTTGTTCCAGGTGGTACTCTGAAAACGCCCGCTCAGGCGGACAGCGAATCTCTTCAGGCGAAGTGGGTCGATCGAGTCGAAGAACTGAGCCTTCGAGCGCGCGATATCCTGCCGGTCATCGAGCGGGCTAGGGCGTTTCGAGGGGCAAAGACGTCTTTTCATCCGAGCCTACTACCGACAGTGAAGCATTATAAGAAGCTGGTCCTGCGCCTAGTCATTTGTGGGAGAAAAATGGCCAGGTGAGTCTTTGGCGGATAGAGCCGAGTTATTAAGGTACCGGCTTATTGAACAAAAACGGGTGCAATCATCGCCAAAGCGCCAGATTCTCGTCAGAACCCATCGTATGGCTGAAAGAAAAAAATAATCCGGATTAAATCTCTCTACATAGAACTTCAGGCTAACGTCCATACCCTTCTATACGAAAAGGATCTTCATTTTTACGTCTATAAATGTCTTATTGGCTGCAGAAACAGTTGTGGGCCACACAAATGACCGCGGAAACACTTTTGTCGAGCAACACTCGAGCCACAAACTCTTTATGAGATCATGGAAAAACGCCTTAAGACCTACCCTACCTTTTTTCGTCCTGCACCTCCAGAGGCGCATACGGCCCTTGCATATAAGGCGTTTTTTTTCGCGATCCCACAAAGTGTTTGTGGCTCGAAAAGAGTGTTTCCGCGGTCGTTTCTGTGGCCCACAAGAGTGTTTCCAAGACCAAAAAGGTTTTCGCAGCTCGACTTTGACGAACAACAGTTGAGCTGGTTTTCTTGTTTTGTGGCCCAGTTATAGTGGGAAGTTCAGTCCAAAAATGTAGAGCCACTGGGTCCAACGTTGTCATCTGTCCTTTTCGTCCTTTGTTTTGGGTATAGGACCGCTTACCACTGTAATCGCCTCCATTGGTAGGTTTTCTTCTCCAGAATGACGCTGACTAGGTCTTTGTAGATTTGGTACTCAGTCTTCTTCGGGAATATCAGTGAGGTGATTGTGCTGATGGAGCTTGGGATTTTGAGCTCGTTGTATAGTATCTTGAGTTGCGACGTCATAGGGCTGGTACTTCTGCAGTGGGGATGGGCTGAGTTTCCACTCAAAGAGTATTTTGCTGAGAAGGATTGACTCTGTCTTAAGTCTGTAGTACAGTACGGTGTTCTGTCTGTCTCTGAATGTTGAGGGTGTTGCCTTTCTAGTTTGGGTGGGGCTCTCGATCTTAGGGTATCCCTCATCATGGCCTTGCGAAGGTGGCTGGGTGACGGCGGTCGGTTCACTTCCGCTGCTTTGTTGGCTAGTTCATCTGCAACGGCATTGCCTGTGATACCCCTGTGGCTTGGGATATGCTGGAACCTCACTTCAGTATTCAGGTACTGATATGTTTGAGATCTGCATCTTTACCGACTTGGTTCACTTTGCTAATCAGCTGAAGGTCTGACAGAATAACCATTTTCTTTAACGTTGGTGGCTTCTTCACCATGACTTCCAGTGCCTTGGATATAGATGTAAGTTCTGCAGTCTTTATTTTGCTGCGAAATTTGAATTTCCCGCTAAATTCGAGCCACAAAATCGAAAATCAGCTTGACAGTTAGTAGAATTCGGGCCACAAAATTTTGTTGCTCGCGGAAACACTTGCGGGTCACACAAATGTCTGCGGGAACACCTTTTCGAGCCACAAACTCTTTCTGGGACCGCGCAAAACGCGTTAAGACTTTGTTAGTCCTACACCTCCAGAGGCGCAAAAAAAAAACAAGACCTAAGGTGTCGACGGGATCCCAAAAATGCAGTACTTGATCCACACAATTGGGTCTTGTCTACGCCAGATCCAGTCTTTGCCAGACTCCTTGAACATTTTTACTATTAAAATTCAGAAACAGATTAAGGCCAAAAAGCTAATCATCTGAGAAAACCAAGTTCAGATATGGATTCAGCATGTTTGTGTTTACCCCTATAAGTCATATCTGTTTGGACGAAAACTTCCTGCCTTACTTCTGCGAATTTCCCAGTTTTGGCCGAATTCCGGAACTACCTGTCCGGCAAAAAAAAAGAAGCTAAAACCGAACTCAGCGTATCTTCTTTCCCCTATATCGAACATCTAATCAACTTCAAATTAAAATCTAACTTAAAACAAATTTTCCGGTTCCAGCCGGACTCCGGGCGAACTATATGTCCGGGTACAAAATGACTGTCATACACGGATTCAGCATCTCTTCTTACCCCTAAATCGGATATCTAATCAACTACGAAGACTTTTAACAGTTTTCGGGTTTTTGCCGGATTCCGGGCGAACTACTTGCCCGGCGAGAAAATGATTTTCACCATCGTGTTCAGCATGTCTTACAACCCCAAAACCGAACATATAATTAACTTCAAATAAAACTTTTTTTTAACAGATTTTCCGGTTTTGGCCGGATTCCGGGCTAACTACTTTCCGGCGAGAAAATGGTTTTCACCATCGTGTTCAGCATGTCTTCTTACCCTTAAAACGAACATCCAATCAACTTCAAATAAAACTTTTACTTTTAACAAACTTTCCGGTTTTGGCCGGATTCCGGGCAAACTACTTGTCCGGCGAGAAAATGGTTTCCACCATCGTGTTCAGCATGTCTTCTTACCCCATAATCGGCTGTCCCATTAGCTGTTTAAAAGTATTTTGCTTAACCCTTAATTTAAACCCCCTCCCCCACCCCTAAATATAGGGCTACAAGGCCCATTTACGAACTCGACATTACTCTTGACCCAAACAATCCTCACACCAAGTTTCATCAAAACATCTCATTCCCTTCGAGAGTTACCGTGCTTACAGACGGACGGACGGACGGACAAATTTTGCGATGTCATAGGTATCCCTCCACTTACGTTTTGGGATCCCAAAAACAGACAAAACGGCGTTTCCGTGAGGTTCAACTTGTGGATCGAGTGTGTGGCACACAATTCTGTTTCGGCGACAAACATTCAGCAATGCATGGCATCCAGATGCACCGCGGAAATACGCCTATAAGCTGCCGCGTTGATGTTGCGGAGATATGCCCGGTAGGTGCGGCGAAGAATGTCCTTCGGTCGCCATCTTCGTCTGGATCTCCCAATTCAGTTCAGTTCAGATTATTCTCGAAACCGATACAACGGTTAAGCCGACTTGGTGGTTCTCGTCCATATTAACACTAATTATAATATCAGCTTGTCCTCCGCTTTCCACTGGAGGACAGCGTTCGGGAATCTGGAACTTCCTTCCTGAAAGCATGTCTCAGGTATCTCTAGCGGTTGATCCTGATAACTTCATTGAAAAGGGGTTGCAAAGTGTTGGGGGTGGGGTCGCATGTTGCAAAGGTGTCCTCCGTGGACTACGGAGGCTGTATAGTAGTGTCCACCATGTCAGTCGAACTTCTGTTGCAGCAGATAATCGCAGCAAGATCCTGATAGATAGAATGTATGGTTGACATATTTATTTATTTATTCGTGCAAACTATGCCTAAAACAACTAATCCATTCAGTGACATATAAATACTATAAAAAATTACTCATGGTTTCGACAACAAAATAACAATTGTTTACGTAGCCTACTACATTATTCACTTGTTAAAAAAAATGGGTACAGGTTGTGGGTTTGGAGGGTTCGGATGTGCCAAAATAAAACAATTATCTGGAAGCAGTAGTTCTGAGGATTTGAAATTGTACCTTGTGTTTTTTCTCGTTTCTTTTTTTGTCCATACTCTTTCATTGACATTATCTGAAGATGGATAATAAACATGTTTATTCATTCACAAATTAAACCTTCTAGATTTGTAATATCTAACAGTATAGGGCTGATGCACGCGGTTTTACTGTACTATTTATCTTAACCATAATTATTTATTTTTAGCAATCGAGTGCACGTATTGGTGTCCGAGAAAACTGCCGCCCATTTGCCAGCTTGTGAGATAAATCCGACCCGAAGCATTCACAGCACCATGAAGAAGTACATGACAGTAAGTACGATTTTTCTGCCCAGCAATGAAGGCGGGTCATTCCAGCGAAATAAAGCCAAGCAAAAAAATCGATTTCTCAGATTTTGACGAAAGTTTCTCAGAATGATCTACCAGGGTCCAGACCTTCCCCAAATATTTTTTCGGCGAAAAAAAAACATTTTCGGACTCGGACGGATTTTGAAATTTTCGGCCAAATATTCCATTGTTGATGGTCGAAAAAGGCAATATTTTTCAAAAATTCGACAAAAATCAGAGAAATTCAACACGACCTTGAATTTTTTTTTCGCTTCTTGCCTACCCTTAGGACTTCAAATATCAAGATGTTCAAGTATGTAGGTAAACTTCTTTCTTTTTTGCGGTAATTTTGGCAAGGTAAGGTAAAAAAAAGTGGGTGTTGGTAGATCCCCTCCAGAAGCACCGGCCAGATCGCGAAAATTCTGAGATTCCCCATGGTAGTAGAGTGAAGAACCAGCTACATTTCTGCATTAGCAGAGCCAGAAATGGTCTTAAATAGCTATGTTAGAAAACTGAAATTCTTGGGAAAATGCATTTTTTTATGACAAAATGAATTAGTCTCACAACCTAAAAAATAAAAACTGAGAAATGAATGCTGCTCTAACGCTGGTTTCAGTTTTCAGATCTTACTATTAGACCACAACCTGGACCAATTCTTAGCTGTCCAAGGGCCCGAAATCTTCTCTTTGGCCTACTTTCAGAAACTTACTACCATGCATGCTTTTGCTCTTGTCACGTGTAAGTTTGCGCGAGGGTGGTAAATTACTAATATACTTGGTTATACGCAAACGCTAACCGAGTTCCGTTGTCAGTACATTTTTATTATCTATAGGCTGCAACTTTTAAGAAACAGAAATTTTGTATTTGCAACTATGTACAAATAAATGTAGAACACGTTAATATTATGGCGAAGTTACAAGTTTTTCTATTCTTCAGTCTATCAGCATCTGTTATGTACACTACTCCGGCAGCATTCCGCCGAGCTGAAACTAGTACACATAAAACATACTAGTACACATAAAACATCTGAGGAGTGGCATCAATTCTCAACCTCGTCTTCCGGGACTAAAAAACCTAAGGGGTCGACTGACTTCCGCAAAATGGTTATGCAGGCTTCTTCTATGTCTTCATCCGTGTCGACAACTTTGCCCAACTCCCAGTTATCGCAAATCTGGAAGCAGACATAGTCTCCGAGCTGGTAGTGGGCTCCTCCTTGTCCCAGACCTAAAGAAACGACCTTGCCCCGATTGTCCGACGACAAATTTCACTCCGATCCGTTGAAATCCATTCCCCGTATTCTACTTCGTCATTTAGGTCTCTCTCTTCACTTTCCACTAGGCTACTAGAGACGTGACAAAATCTGTTAAAAACTGTTTGTTTCCACAGTGGCTGACAGGACAGACGTTAAGCATATACTCCTTTTTGTTGATGTCGCAGACCAAAAGGTTCAAAAAATCGACAACAAAAATGTTGTCGTCCGAGACCAAAGAATTGAGTGTGTCAACCATCAGTTTTGTGTTTTCGTAGTACTAACTTACACATACGGTGTGGGATCCCTTGGCATCAACCGTTACTACCCATTTGGGTAGGCTAAACAATTCTCATAATCAGCATAACCCCATAATCGGCTATCACATTAGCTGTTTAAAAATATTTTGTTTGCCCATTAATTTGAACCCCATCCCCCACCCCTAAATGTAGGGCTGCAATGCCCATCTACGAGCTTGACCTTACCGTTGACCCAAAAGAATCCTTACACCAAGTTTCATCAAAATATCTCATTCCCTTCGGGAGTTATCGTGCTCACAGACAGACAGACAGAAGGACAACTTTTTGCGATGTCATAGGTGTCCCTCCACTTACGTTTTGGGATCCCAAAAATGTACTAACAACAACTCGGTTAGCCTTTCAGAATTGCGTATCACCAAGTATATTAGTAATTTACCACCCTCGCGCAAACTTACACGTGAAAAGAGCAAAAGCATGCATTGTAGTAAGTTTCTGAAAGTGGGCCAAAGAGAAGATTTCGGGCTAAGAATTGGTGTAGGCAGGTTGTGGTCTAACAGTAAGATCTGAAAACTGAAACCAGGAATACAGCAGCATTCATTTCTCAGTTTTTATTTTTTAGGTTGAGAGACTAATTCATTTTGTCATAAAAACAGTGCATTTTCCCAAGAATTTCAGTTTTCTAACATCGCTATTTAAGACCATTTCTGGCCCCATTAGCCACAAAAGTGCTAATGCAGAAATGTAGCTCGTTCTTCACTCTACTACCATGGGGAATCTCAGTATTTTCGCGATCTGGCCGGTGCTTCTGAAGGGGATCTACCAAGACTCACTTTTTTTACCTTGCCAAAATTACCGCAAAAAAGAAAGAAGAGCACCTACATACTTGAACATCTTGATATTTGAAGTCCTAAGGGTAGGCAAGAATCGAAAAAAAAATCCAAGGTCGTGTTGAATTTCCCTGATTTTTGTCGAGGGGGGCTCCGGAAAACTCTTGAAACGCTTAGAGTCGAGGGATTGGGATGGCACTTGGTGGGGAGAACAAGCATTAGCCCTAGATACGTATTGACGGAGCCATATCGTATCGGGGCTCTGTTGTAGGGGGTTTCCCCGGAATTCCGTTGATGGCTAGTTAGGATAGTGTAAGATGTGCTAAAAACGATGAAACTTTTCAGGCATATTAGTGACCCGACAAAATTGACTTAAGGACCCGAGACAATGCCCTAGAAAAAATTCCGTTCCTGGATCCGACCATTTGGGGGTGGGGGTGGTAAGGGGAATACGGAAATTGACTTCCGTAACTTGCGAACGGGTGGTCCGATTCGAGTGAAACTTTATGTGTGATAAGAACTGATGACCTTGGCATACTAAACATGCGTTCGAACGACATGCGGCCACGGTTGGGGGAGTTGGAGGGTGGGTCTGGAAATTTTCTGACATGCACAAAAACCAAACGGGGTGGACCGAATGGGATGCAAGTTGGACAGTAGAGTTTATGCGGCCTAGATTTTTCATTTGGCGTCTGGACCAAATCCGGCCACGGTAGGGGGGGGGGAGAGCGGGAACCGGAAACTTGCAGATAGGCTATGTGCCGATTCCAGTCAAACTTGATGGACGGAACAGGAGATGTCAGAAGTGTGATGCTTATGTTTTCAAGTCGTATTCGGCCACAGTAGTGGGAGTTAGAGGAGTCCAGGAAATTTTGCGGCTCTCATAGGGGTCAAACGAGTGCAGCGATTTAAATGAAATTTGGGAGAATCATACGACCTATACGACATATTTTAGGGTCCGAACCAGATTCGAACACGGTGGGGGAGGGGGGGGGTATCGGAATTTTCCCAAAAATGCCAAAATTCGAGTGAACTTGATAGATGGTAAGAGAAGATGCTTTCGATGATCTGTTCACAAGTTCGAGCATTATTCGGCCGCAGTAGGGGGAGTTGGGGGGATGTATAAGAAATCGTGTGGCACGTCTAGAGATCAAACCAGTGGATCTATTGAGCTGAAACTTGGAAGTTAGAACAGTCATTTGCTCTAGATGATCAGGCCGCATTTTTGGACCGCATTTTGGATGGCGATGTAATCTGTGACGTTCTGATCTGCTTTCTTGTACCACCTACTCGCAACCAAGTGCCATATGAGCTCGTAGCTCTTGTTCAATAACCTGCCAAATGCTGGGTATATGTAGCGTTTGGCATGCCCTATGCCTAACGCTTGATATCGTATGCCAAATGCTGGATACCTGTAGGTGCCCTAACCCTGACCTACTCCACGGGAACAGAATTCGATTGGTTGATTTCTGAGAAAATCGTCAGTATTTGTTGGGTTAGGGTAACCAGAATTTGGCATAGGGTATCCTACAATTGGCATAGGTTTTGTCCAACGCTATATGGACCCAGCGTTTGGCATTGGGTTTGACAAACGATAGGTATACCCAGCGTTTGGCAAGGATATCCAGAAATCAGGGTTTGTGGTAGACTGCTCTGGCCCTCGTGGTCATCTGGAAGTACCTTAACCCGCGATCTCCGGAATTCCCGACCCCCCCCCTCCCCCCTTCAACTTCCCCCACTGTGCCCGGGTCCACTCCGGATCTGTAAATGATTAATCTAGAGCATTTGTTTGTAATTCCCACCAAGTTCCATCCCGATCTCTCCAGTCTAAGCGGGTCACGTATTTTCCCCCCCACCCCCAACAGTTGTCGGGTCTGGCCCGGACATGAAAAAGAACATCAGAGACATGCCTTCTGTTCAGTTGTTAAATTTCACTGGATCACCCGTTCAAAAGTTACGATTCCTCCCACCTCCAGCCCCCCCCCCCCCTCCCCCACGATGATCGGGTCGAGATTTTTTTTTGTTTCCAACACAGTTTGATCTGGTCCCTGATATGCCTGCCACTTTTCGTCGTGAAAATCCCCAAAACAGCCATCACCGGAATTCGGAACTCTCTCCACCCCCACCCACCCCACCTTACCCCACCCCAAAGTGTCAGGATCCAGTCCAACTGTGTAAACGATTTATCAAGAGCAGATGCTTCTTCTTCTCAGTAAGTTTCACTCCGATCGCTCCATTCTAACCCTTTGTCGCGATTTCCGGTCTCCCCTCCTCCCGAATTCCCCACAGCTGTCGAATCCGGTTCGTACTTTCAATGGGACATCAGATGTCTTCTATTCAGTAATAAGTTGCATTCGAATCGAATTACCCGTTTGAAAGTTAAACACGGCCGTATTTTCCGGATTCCCCCATCCCTCCACTCCCCCCCCCCCACGATGATCGGGTCAAGTTTTTTTTATTTCCAACACAGTTTGATCGGGTCCCTGATATGCCTGCCACGTTTCGTCGTGAAAATCCCCAAAACAGCCATTACCGGAATTCGGAACTCTCTCCACCCCACCTTACCCCACCCCAAAGTGTCAGGATCCAGTCCAACTGTGTAAACGATTTATCAAGAGCAGATACTTCTTCTTCTCAGCAAGTGTCACTCCGATCGCTCCATTCTAACCCTTTGTCGCGATTTCCGGTCTCCCCTCCCCCCAAACCCCCACAGCTGTCGAATCCGGTTCGGACTTTCAATGGGACATCAGATGTCTTCTATTCAGTAATAAGTTGCATTCGAATCGAATTACCCTCTCGAAAGTTAAACATTGCCGTGTTTTCCGGATTCCCCCTCCCTCCACTCCCCCCCCCCAGATGGTCAGATCGGGAAACTTATTATTTCCAAGTTAGTTTGATCGGGTCCCTGATATGCCTGCCAAGTTTCATCGTCCTAGCACATCTGGAAGTACCCTAACTCACAATCGTGGGACAGACCGCCCGACCGACAGACAGACAGACGAAATTGCGATTGGTATATGGCACTTGAGCCAGAGGCTGCATGTGCCATAAAAACGGCAGAGACAAAAATCAGTTGAATAAACAGAAAAAAGATCAATGAATAAGCCAGAGATGCTAAGACAACCATGGCGGTGCGCCAAATTCAGCAAAGTACGCAGTCCGTCAGACGCTAGACCGCATCCTTCTCCCGTACAGCCGGACCCCGGACACACCTAGCCCCTACGGCATATATTCAACCCTATGGAGTAGAAAGAGAAGGCCGACATGGAAGGAGGTCCGAAGATCCTGTGTAGAAGATGTAGTCTTATATTGTCTCGATAAAAAACGTCCATCCTAAAAGTTGTTTTTGGGATCCCAAAACGTAAGTGGAGGGATACCTATGACATCGCAAAAGTTGTCCGTCTGTCCGTCCGTCCGTCTATAAGCACGATAACTCTCGAAGGGAATGAGATATTTTGATGAAATTTGGTGTGAGGATTCGTTGGGTCGGCGGACCAGTCGAGTTCGTAAATGGGCTTTGTAGCCCTACATTTAGGGGTGGGGGAGGGGGTTCAAATTAAGGGGCAAACAAAATATTTTGAAACAGCTAATGTGATAGTCGATTATGGGGTAAGAAGACATGCTGAACACGATGGTGAAAACCATTTTGTAATCGGACAAGTAGTTCGCCCGGAATCCGGCCAAATCCGGAAAGTTTGTTAAAAGTAAAAGTTTTATTTGAAGTTGATTAGATGTTCGATTTAGAGGTAGGAAGACATGCTGAAGACGATGGTGAAAACCATTTTCTCGACGGACAAGTAGTTCGCCCGGAATCCGGCCCAAACCGGAAAGTTTGTTAAAATTAAAAGTTTTATTTGGAGTTGATCAGATGTCCGATTTAGGGCAAGAAGACATGCTGAACTTTTATGTGAAAACAATTTTCTACCCGGACATGTAGTTCGCCCGGAATCCGGCCAAAACCGGAAAATTGTTAGAAGTTAAAGTTTTATTTCTAGCTGATTAGATAACCGATTTAGGGGTAAGAAGAGACGCTGAATCCGTGTGTGACAATCATATTTTACCCGGACATATAGTTCGACCGGAATCCGGCTGGAGTCGGAAAATTTGTTATAAGTTAAATTTTTATTTGAAGTTGATTAGATGTTCATTATTGGGGAAAGAAGATACCCTGAGTTCGTTTTTGAGCTTTCTTTTTTCGCCGGACAAGTAGTTCTAGAGTTCGGCCGAAACCGGGAAATTGGCAGAAGTGGCAGGAACTTTTCGTCAAAACAGATATGACTTATACGGTTAAACACACATGCTGAATCCATATCTGAACTTGGTTTTCTCAGATGATTAGCTATTTGGCCTTAATCTGTTTCTGAATTTTAATTGTAAGAATTTTCAAGGATTCTGGCGATGACTGGATCTGGCTAAGACAAGACCCAGTTGTCTGGATCAGATATTGAATTTTTGGGATCCCATCGAAAACTTTGGTCTTGTTATCTTCGCATACAGTGTCAAAAGTTTGATAACAGATAACATATGTTTGTTCATCCGTGTGTTAAACGTTGTGAGAGTATATATGTTATGACCCTTTGCGAACATACGATAAGACATAAGAATATATTCTCATAACGTTTAACACAAGGATGCGCACACATGTTTTATGTGTTATCAGTTCTGATTGTATACCTGAGGCTTTTTCACTCGGTTGACTCACCACCTATTGCCTCTTCTTCGAAAGGAATTTACAACCGACATCTAATTTTATCGGTTCGTAGCATCTGTTAAAGGACCCCTCTTGCTTATTCTGACATTATATTATCCCTACCTACCTTGTGGAACTGTAAGCTTCTGGAAACCCCGCCTTTCGCCATTGTTTCGTTTTGTATCTACGACTTTTTAGCGCTTTTTCGGCCCAGCTGAATTTTGCTAGTCACGCAACGAAAACTTCGCCGACAGCTTCAAGGTCCGCTGACAAATCTTTCACACATAAGGACATGAGAAGCATCAAAGTGTTGTTTTTCGTTGTGTTAGACATGGTAGGCCATCAGGTCTGTCTTCTGTTTTGGACTTGTTTTGTTTTGCTGAGTTTTCCCAACATTTTGCGTACAGTCGCCGCGTCGGAGAGCAGGAAGGCTTAATAGAGTCGACGAGCGCTAACAAGAAAATCGAATTTCACATGGAAAGTAATGGTATTTTCGAAGAACGATGCTTCTGAGCCATTTCATCGTGAAAAGATCACAAATTATTCACATTTCATTCATAGTGAAAAGACCACGAATTATCTATGTAATTGTGTATTGTGTAATTTGTGTGAATGACGATCCAGTGCTAGCATGCAAAAAAAAAGCTATTAAAGGACCTGTCTTACCTATAATACTAATGTTTCTTACTAATAATTACCTATAATACTAATGAGTGATTCCATAATCACTCCATATATTTCTAAACCGGGATACCTCAATTTCGTACGGTGCATTCAATCCCCATTAACAATCCCACGCTGATTGTCTCACTTGCCGTGTTTTGCTACCTTCGATGTGTTTCACGCTGTCGGACGGTTGTCTGCGAGAAGTGTTTAAATTGTTTCCCTGTTTCCGCTACAAGTCAACGGGTCTCGGAAAGGGCTTAAAACAGCCAAAACCGTGGGTTATTTGTTGAAAGCACACCATAGTTTGAAATATTAAAATATTTTAAAATACTGCAAGTTGAGAAGTAAATTGTGCGAGGGGTCTTTAAGGGAATAAAGTACATTATTTTATTTCTAGTAAGAGTTTCTTTTTAGCTGTCTCTTTTTTTTTCAGGAGCTCTTCGGAGCCGACATCCCACCACACAGACCCCACGGAGTTCTCGCCGTTTCGTACAAACCCTCCTCAAACGGCCAAGCAGATGGACTGTGTCTCAGTGTTCTAGTGTCCGTTCGCGTACCTCTTGAGAACGTCATTCTAATAGACAAGTATACCTGGACCGAGCTCAGCCAGGGACTGGGGGACGATTTCTTAGAAAGAATGGCGAAAGATATGACAGTGCAGTTGAATGTTTTGCGTTGATACTTTATAATCAAATCTTTGGAGTTGTACACTGTCCGACATTTTGTAACAAATAACGCAAGGATGCGCAGTTTGAATAGATAAACCCTCGGGATGTTATCTGTTATGATTTTGCAAATGTTATGTATTGAACGTTAGGCATTGCCAACAAGAGCTGAAAAATGCGAAAAAGCATCTGCTGACTTTTCCGATATCATGATGATAAACAGAAAAGTCAGCAGATGTTTTTCCGGCCTTGTTGTGGCTCTTCTAGTATTCATAACATTCAATGTGTAACGTTTGCAAAATCATAACAGCCTCCTAAGTGCTCTTATCTGCTGTGAAACTTCTGACAGTGTACTTTACAGCGGGAATTGAAAACAACGCCCGAATGGCGACGTGACAGTGCAATTCAGTATTTTTGTTAATTTTTCGCAACTCCCCCAGTATCATGGATGCCTATCCTCGGTGTTGCATTTGTTTCGATCAAGTTCTTTTATTGATAGGCTTGATTGATTTTTAAGTTGATCGAGCTTAGCCACATCCTGTTCAGACATGTTTTAGATTTTTCGCGGTTCTAGTATCGTGAGTATGGCCTATCCTCGGTGCAAGCTATCTGTCGGTATAACAAGCTCTTGCATAGATTTATTTTTCCAGATGCAGTGAGCTTAGCCACCCCTCATGTTCAGATTGTATGTCCTTGCGTTTTCTGCCCTGTTTATGTTCCGTGGAATCGTGTTCCATGGAATCCGTGGACTCAAGGACCGCGCTGGCCATGCGGGCGGAATTTAGGATGGAATTCAAGCCTTCTTTACTCATCCGTCGAAAGGCCGATCATCTTCCCCTTTTATTTAGGGTCATCTTTGTCCGCTGCCTGGCTTGACGCTGAAGTTCACCCTTTTAGTTAGACAGACATTGAGGTCCAGTTTTACTTAAACATTAAAAATGCCACACTCAGTCGATCAGTCAATTTTATTATCCAAATAGCTTACAGCTAGAAGTGGACATCACTGTCTCTGTGATATGATTGGCCGTATTAGCTCATGGCACGACATTTTGGAAAATATGTTCCAGCCGCGACGCAAAGCCAGAAGCCGTGACGTTATGCGTAGTTACCACTGTAATTAGGGTGGAACTCGGCCGAAGTAACTATGTATTCAGATGTTTTCTGATTTAAAGATTGAAGCTGCTGCATCTGAGTTTCTGCTACTCACAAGCGTATTCTTATATACTAACCACCGGTGATGGTTCGACCTATCAGTGTAATTTCTACGGGTTTGTTGATTTGTGCTAACTTGTTTTATTTTTGTTTTTGTCTTGGTTTCGGAGCACCATTTTATACTTGTTGACGCCTCGTTGCGCAGAATAAAATCAGAATTGACGTGGAAGTTGTATAGCTGGTACCTTGGCTTCAGTGCAGAACTTTGGGGGTGGATTTGAGGGGGGGGGGGGCTCCGATGGATTCCCTTCTCTAAATTTCACTATTTTGTGACTAGCGTCCGATGCTTTCGTGAACGAAGGGATAAATCAGCTAACGGAACAGGTTTACAAACTAGCGGTCAAAACATGTCACAAGATTTCCGAGACCCCCCCCCCCCCCACGGCGGACTCCGGACCTGTAAATGGACCATCTACGACATGCGGTCTTGCCAAGTATCAAGTTCCGTGCGTTCCGATCGACCGTTATGCGTGCAACAAGAGTCCCTCCCCCCACCCAGCTTTTCCCAGAGTGCCCGTATCCGGTCCGGATTTATAGACAGCACATGTAGGACTTAAGACTGCCGAGCCCTCAAGGCTCCGTCCGGATCCTCCACCGAAGGGTGCGGTGAAATTTCCGGTCCCTCCTCCAACTCCCCCAAAGTTGCCGGATCTGAACTGGCAAATTCCAAAGTCAACAAACGTCTAAATAAGCATACCTCTACTGAACGAGAACGAGAGGTCCTTTGAGAAAATTCATTTATTATGAACCATCACAAGCACTGTCGTACTAAACAGAGATTTACTACTCGGTAACCTAGTTGGCGCTAGAAAGTAAACAAATCAATACCACCGATACCAGCAGTTTCGTAAGCGTAAAGCAATCATAAAATTTGCAAGCAGATCGGAAGACGAAGACCAGCATACTTGCTTCGCTGTCAAACACAGCTCTTATGCTTTCGCCGTTATCCTTTGTACTTTGTACCTCACCTCACTGTACTGGTACCTCAAACAAACGCACATGGCATAACAAATGAAACAAATCTACTTGAGTCTTGCTGGAGTCTTGAAGTCCTGATTTCAAGGTTAGTTATCTGTTATCTGGACCCGATTGTTGTTTGTTCAAAGCTTAGTCTGCTGGCCTGTAGATTTGCTGTTTAAGACTACACAAAAGGACATTTTTTTCTAACCAGCATTGAAAGTTAGCTAGGCTCGACTTTTTATAACCTCGAACTTGGCCTAAAAAGGTAAAGCGGAAAGATGAGTGCAGTCCTAATTGTCAAGAAAGATGCCCCGAATGAACTAGGGTAAATTTAGGACTGTACAGAAGTTTGCTTGTAGGCAAAATTTGAGGTCATAAAAGTTCAAGGCTGATTGCCTACCTCTTGAGTAGTTCTCCTGCACATCGAAGCTATGCAGTTTATAGGGATTGCACTGAAACTGGCCTACCTGATGGAAAAAGCACAATACACAATTTTAACATTCGAGGCATTGACTTTTAACTTAGAGACCAAACCTGGACCAAACTGCGGGCATTTCATTGGCATTGTAGCCTAAGTAGGCTAAGGCAAAACATTGAAATTCGAACACATTGGAATTGAAACACATTGATAGAACAATTCAAATCCGACATTTTTTTTTATTTTTCACAAATAAGTCTCAGCACTGACAAGAAATAGAATAGCTTAAAAGTCGCGAAAACCCAAAAATCAACTGCCACTAGATGTGGCAATGCTGTAACCTTTTGGTGAGAGAAAACTCTAATCAAAGGTTGGACAAACTTTGGATTTTGGTCGTTTAGAAATGGTTCCATAAAGCAGGGAAAAGGCCAATGTTTCTGTTGAAAAGGGCTGACATATCAAAGTCACTGAAATTAGTAAATGTCACACTGGTTCCAAAATATCTGGCAATGACTTTTGTTTAAATATTTGTGTGAAAATAATTACTCTGACTTAATATTTTATCCTTATTCAGCAACATAAACCTATTCAGACAACTGGATTGCATCTGTTTGTGACTAAAAGCATATCGAACAAAGTATTATTGGCATATGTCCGATAGCTGTCCGAGATGGTTATTCCATGTTAAAAAATGAAAAGAGGGGCGCCACTTCCAATCCATTAATCTTTCGTTGTAAGGACAACACTGTCCTTGTAAACGTCAAAGAAGAAAAAGAACATAAATGTCTGTCCGAATTCCAATGTTTTACCTTAGCTTGTAGTTTTTGGTTACCCTATGCCTAACACTAGATACACCATACCAAATGCTGGATACTGTAACCCAATAAAATGTTTATGATTTGAGTGAAGCTCAAAAATCAACCAATCAGAATTGATCTGTAGTGGGGTAGGCCTAATTTAAGATGAGTTAGAAATGTAGCTTAGATCACATTTTAAGGCTAGTTTTGAGGTTATGTAATAGAGGTTGGCAACCCATCATATATGCTTCTTTGAAATCCAGAATTAATTTAACTTTGAATGGTGCAATTTTGGGCTAAATAGTAAAGTGAAGACCTGAAATATACATTCAGGTGTTCTTGGAATTTTTTCAAGTTTATTTGAAATTGAAATTTAATGATTTTTGTTATACAAACAAACTCTCGTAAAAATTGCTGCCAAAAGCATTGTAGCTGACATATCCGTTTGATTCATTGTTTGAATATATGTTTCCCTGAGCCCGCCCATTGCCAGGCCTTATGTTAGGCCTTATGGTGGGGCCATAAAGAGTTAATGGTGTTTTTATTTTTATGAATAAACTGAAACTGAAACCAGTCAGCTGGGACTCAAGGAGTATTTACAAACGAACTATTATAACATAGACTACATAATAATTATTATAATACATTATTTTATAGCCTACCATGAGCATGTACAGTAGTCAATACATTTGGCTGCATGGAAACGCAAATGAGCCTGTGCTGTGAGGGCAGTCAAAATAAATCCTTACTTCAGATACATTAATACATACTTTTGCCAATAACTTAGCAAAAGTTGTGCTGCAGAAGTTATGCAGTGCTTTGAAAGCACTGAAGATAAGAAGAAGAAGAACAGTAGCCTCTCATGATATTTGACAGTGCAAAAATGGATACGTCAGCTGAATTTTATTAGAGCTATATTTCAGCCCATCTTGGCAAGGGTCCTCTTTGGGCTCAAGCTGAAAAATAGTGGAATAAACCACACTTTTTTCCCCACAAGTTCATTTTCCAGCTTGAGTGGATTAAACCTGAAGAGGACCCTTGCAAAGAAGGGCCAAAATACAGCTCTACTAAAATTCAGCTGACATATCTGTTTTGCACTGTCAAATATGATTCGCAGTCAGCTTGAGCTGAAGGAATATTCTGCCCTCAATGAGCTACTATGGCTGGTTATTACAGTATTTGGCTTTGTCATCTGTTGAATCACAACAAGTGAATAAAAATGCCAACCTTCAGATAAGCATACAGTACCTTTACTGTAGTTCTTCAGTATCTCAGGTCCCACTTTATTTATGACGTTTTTTCCCTTGTCTCTCTGGATAGATTTAAGGCCTCCTTGCACATTTGATCATGTGCTGGCTTTTTACGGCAGTTAAAATCAGGCTTTCAAAGTAGTATAACTTTCATTGTAAGTTTTTGGGGGCCGAGGATTCAACAGCTGCAGCCAATAATCTGATTAGATTATTTTCTACTAATTTTTTTTCTTTTCAGGTCCATCAAACTTAACCAAATGTAGAAGTCTGGTTGAAGTGGAAATTTCTAGTCTATACCGGTGATTAGGTCCAAGCTTGTGTAATTTGGTGTTTTTAGTTGGGATCTTAGTCTGTTGTGATTTGTAGTGCAATCAGTTGGCGATTTCTTTCCAAAGACTTTCCCAAAATGGCGAAGTTAGGAAAAAAGTGCAGAATTGTTACTATGTTTAGTATGACAGTGTCATTCTTTGTAGTGGAATTGGTAGTTGGATATGTGACCAATTCAAACACCCTTGTTGCTGATTCTTTTCATATGCTGTCTGATGTTGCATCTTTAGTGGTTGCATTCCTGTCAATCAAGGTGAGTGCTGCTAATCTTCTAACTGTCTCATTATTGGGTAGACTGCCTTAGCCTGGTTTGCCTTAGAATTGCCCGATCAAAACGGATGGGGTAGGTTCAGGCCTTATATCAGAAGTTACCGTAGGCTAGCATTATTGTTCTAACTAGCAAACTAGTTTGTTGAGAAACTGTTTTAACCCTTTATAAATAATTAGCGCTGGTAACTTTTCAACAATCATGCACCAGAGCATAGTAGTGTAGTAGTGATTGTTCAGAAATCTGAGCAGATAACTGAAATAACAGAAAGTAGGATAAGCAAAAATAGTTGTCCCAACCTTTTCCCATTTTCACAGTCACCCGTGGAAGACAAACTTATTGATAATAGGTTGGAACAAACACATTCATATCCCCAGTGGATAGGCTAAAGTCTCAGTCATTTGTTAAGCCTAACAGGCTTTAGGGATAAGAGCGTCTACCACTGAAGTTTGTCATAGCTCTTTTAAGTGGAACAATCAACTAGACCTATTGCAGTTTCTTCGGCTCGTTTATTGTTGACCCATACTTCTGATTTTCCACCTGAAATCCAAGAAAAATTTGGATGGCAGAGTTTGAAGTCTAGTAATATATGAGGAAATCTCTACTTAATTCTAAGATCATTAAATCTTACGGAGCTACTGACATTTTGACACGGCTGCAAGAATTGCACACTGATTTCTGGCAGAAATCTAGTCTACGTCTGTTGTCGCATCACCAACTGACTAGACTTTTTTTATTGATAGTTGTAGGCCTATTGTATGTTTCATAAGTTATTCTCCTGTTGTCTTTGTTCTCTTCTTTACTCCACTTTCTTTTGTTGTAAAACAAAACTTACTTACTTATCCAAGTTTTAAATTCAGGCTGAAGAACTTTTCTTCAAGGCGAACCGGGAGCCAGCAGCTCTGTTCCCTAATTAAATTTAAAATGTATCCGCCCTTGTAGATTTGGATAGGCTATGGATGCCTTCTGAAATGAAGGCTGTTGGAAATAACAGGGGCGTCACGACCGGTGGGGGACGTCCCTCCCCCCCCCCCAATGTTGTCGGCCAGTCGGTGAAAAATAACCGAATCGGCACGAAGCGATTTTCGCCAAAACAGTTTATTGTTTTTCATTAAGACAGTCGATTTTTCTGAAAATCACTCGATTTCTTCGAAACTGACGTTTTTTCCTGAAAACAGTCGTTTTTTCTGCAAAACATTCGGTAAAAATTGCCAGCCAGTTGGTAAATTCCTTGCCTCCCCCCCCCCAAACATTTTAGCTAGGAACACCTCTGCTGGTAAGTAGGGTTTTTGGGATCCCAGAACGTAAGTGGAGGGATACCCATGACATTGCAAAAGTTATCTGTCTGTCCGTCCGTCTGTGAGCACGATAACTCTCGAAGGGAATGAGATATTTTGATGAAACTTGGTGTGAGGATTCTTTGGGTCACGGGAAAGGTCGAGTTCGTAGATGGGTTATGTAGCCCTAGCTTTAGGAGCTGGTGAGGTGGTTCAAATTAAGGAGCAAACAAAATATTTTTAAATAGCTAATGGGATAGTCGGTCAAGGGGTAAAAAGATGTGCTGAACAAGTATGAAAACAATTTCCCCCCAGACAAGTAGTTCGCCCTGAATCCAGCTAAAACCGGAAAGTCTGTTAAAAGTAAAAGTTTTATTTGATGTTGATTAGATGTTCGATTTAGGGGTAAGAAGGCATGCCGAACACTTATGTGAAACTCATTTTCCACCCGGACAAGTAGTTCACCCGGAATCCGGCCAAAACCGGTAAATTTGTTAAAAGCAAAAGTTTAATTTATGGTTGATTAGATGTCTGATATACGGGTAAGAAGAGATGCTGAATCCATGTATGGAAATAATTTTTTACCCGGACATACAGTTCGCCCGGAATCCATGCCGAAACCGGAAAATTTGTTATAAGGTACGTTTTTGTTTGAAGTTGATTAGATGTTCGGTATAGGGGTAAGGAGATACTCTGAATTCGTTTTTTAGCTTTATTTCGCCGGACAAGTAGTTCCGGAATTCGGCTAAAACCGGAAAATTGGCAGAAGTAAGGCAGGAAGCTTCGATCGGTTTCGTCAAAATCGATATGACTTATAGGGGTAAACGCACATGCTGAATCCACATCTGAACTTGGTTTTCTCAGATGATTAGCTATTTGGCCTTAATCTGTTTCTGAATTTTAATAGTAAAAATTTTCAAGGAGTCTGTCGAAAACTGGATCTGCCGAAGACGAGACCGAATTGTCTGGATGTTTTGATCCAATTTTTGGGATTCCATCGAAACCTTTGGTCTTGTTTTCAATTGTATACAAATGTCTTAGTTTGGAAGTAGAAATGAACATAATGGAGTAGGAAGTTGAGATCCAACAAAGGATCTTGGTGAAATTGGCCCTGTAATCTTTAGGCCTGTTCAGACGTTTGTAGGGTCCCCAGCTAGAATGGAGAATCGGTAAGACACATACTATACTGACACCGCTTTTGGTCAGTCGACGGTGCTGGTCCCGACAGTAACTGCAATTCCTTTTTTGCAGATGTCTCCGAAACCGTGGTCGAAGAACACATTCGGTTGGGCAAGAGCGGAAGTTTTAGGTGCATTGATCAACTCAGTTTTCTTAGTTGCCCTTTGCTTCTCGATTTTAGTGGAGTCAATCAAAAGGTGTGTATTTGTCCAAAGTCTTTCCGGGTGACATATGATGGCTTGTTTTGCATCGGTGCGGGAAGTCAGGGTCTCTTGCTGCCTCTGCCGACGGACAATTTCTGTGCCGACGCATGACTATTACCCCGTCTATGTATATCTGTTCATGACCAATGTTGTCGTATTTTTGCTTTGTCTGTTGCCAGCGATGCGGAGGCAGATAGCTCTTTGGTATTTTTGTTACAAGACAAACCTTTCGCAGAGGGGCAGCTGGAAGAAACTTTTTTGTTAAATGCTCAACTATTTTTTGGGATCCCAAAACGTAAGTGGAGGGATACCTATGACATCGTAAAAGTTGTCCGTCTGTCCGTCTGTTAGCACGATAACTCTCGAAGGGAATGGGATATTTTGATGAAATTTGGTGTGACGACTCTTTGGGTCAAGGGTAAGGTCAAGTTCGTAGATGGGCTCTGTAGCCCTACATTTAGGGGTGGGTGAGGGGGTTCAAATTAAGGGGCAAACAAAATATTTTTAAACAGCTAATGTGATAGTCGATTATGGGGTAAGAAGACATGCTGAACACGAATATGCAAAACATTTGCTCGTCCGACAAGTAGTTCGCCCGGAATCCGGAAAAAAACCGAAAAGTTGGTAGAAAGTAAAAGTTTCATTTGAAGTTGATAAATGTTCGATTTAAGGGTAAGAAGACATGGTGAACACGATGGTGAAAACCATTTTCTTGTCGGACGAGTAGTTTGTCTGAAGTCCGGCAAAAACCGGAAAGTTGGTTAAAAAGTAAAAGTTTGATTTGAAGTTGATTAAATGTTCGGTTTAGGGATAAGCAGACATGCTGAACACATATGTGAAAAGCATTTTCTACCCGGACAACTAATTCGCCCGGAATCCGGCCAAAACCGGAAAATTTGTTAAGAGTAATAAGTTTTATTTGAAGTTGGTTAGATGACAGATTTAGGGGTAAGAAGAGACGCTAACCGGACATATAATTCCTCCGGAATCCGGTTCTAACCGTTATTTTTTCGGAAGCTAAAGTTTTATTTGAAATTGATTAGATGTTCTTGATAAGGATATACCTTACGCTGAATTCGATTCTGAATTTTCTTTTTTTGCTGGACAAGTAGTACGCTCGGAATTCGGCCGAAACCGGAAATTTAGCAGAAGTAACGCAGGAAGTTTCGGTCAGTATCGTCAAAATAGATATGGCTTATAGAGGTATATCTGAACTTGATTTTCTCCAATGATTAGCCTGGCTAAGACTGGATTTGGCGAAGACAAGACCCAGTTGTCCGGATCAAATATTAGACTTTTGGGATCCCATCGAAACCTTAGGTCTTGTTTCCTTTGAGACTTGTGAGGCACGTAACCGAAAACATTATAACCAGAGAATATGAACACTTACAACTTCAGATGCGTGGATAAACAGGACAAAATTTCAAAACCAGCGGTTTCTTTACCCGTTCTAGTGTTAGGTATTGTTTGTTGTAGTTATTTTTGGGATCCCGAAATGTAAGTGGAGGGATACCTATGACATCTCAAAATTTGTCCGTCTGTCTGTCTGTCAGCACGATAACTCTGGAAGGGAATGAGATATTTTGATGAAACTTGGCGTGAGGATTCTTTGGGTCAAGGGAAAGGTCGAGTTCGTAGATGGGCTCTGTAGCCCTACATAAGGGGTTGGTCAAATTAAGGTGTGAACAAAATTTTTTAAAACAGATATTCAGATAGTCGATTAAGGGGTAAGAAGACATGCTGAACACGATTATGAAAACTATTTTCTCGCCGGACAATTAGTTCGCCCGGAATCCGGCCCAAACCGGAAATTTTGTTAAAATTAAAGGTTTCATTTGTAGTTGATTAGATGTTTGATTTAGGTGTAAGAAGACATGCTGAACACTTATGTGAAAATCATTTTTTACCCGGACAACAATCCGGCCAAAGGAGGAAAATCTGTTAAAAGGAAAATTTTTATTTGAAGTTGATTAGTTGTCTGATTTAGGGGTAAGAAGAGATGCTGAATCCGTATATGACAATCATTTTTTTACCCGGACATATAGCCTAGTTCATCTGGAATCCGGCTGAAACTGGAAAGTTTGTCATTAGTTAAAGTTTATTTGAAGTTGATTAGATGTTCGATGTATGGGTAAGGAGATATGCTGAGTTGACTTTGAGTGACTTTTGGCCGAAAACAGAGAGTGAAATTTTATTTCCATGAAAAAACGGAAAATGGCCACTTTTGGTCGGAATCGTCTCTGCGAAAATGATTCATCTTAATTTTATTTTCATGAAAAACTTGAAATAGTCACTTCTGCTCGGAATCCCTGCTGCAAAAATGACACAGTTGGATGGTTTCTGAATTTTTTTTTGCTCTCCTACGTACGACAAGGGTGACAAAAGCAAAATAGAGTGACAATTAACATTATCGTGCGACATGTGGCAACCCCGGTCCTGGCAAGACAGAAATCACAGTCAGAACTCAGACCGCGCAGTTTGAATTTCACCGAGGACGTGGTTTTTCCTTCTGTAAAATCGCGAACGACATAAAATGATAGAAAATGCTAATTGCCTGCCTTAAAAATAAGTTAAGAATAGTCCCAGAACTATCAGCTTAGCATTGTTAACCGGCAATTCGGTTTTGTGGCTGACTCTAATGTTTGGAATTACATAGAGCTACCGCAGATCTCGAAGATATTTCGCACATAGGCTATATACAATTTGTTATTCCGGAATAGAGCAACGCATTTTCGTCCGAAATCGTTTAAGTGAAAAAAAATGTTCGCAACGAGAGTTAAATGTTTTAGCCCAATTCGGTGAACCTTTAAATCTGTATAATGTCGGGTTTAGCAAGTTATAAGTGGTGTTTATTCACGGCAGCTGATGTATTTTCTCCTGCTTTCCAGGTTTATGGAGATTGAAGAGGTTCACGATCCTAAACTACTACTTATTGTTGGAACGATAGGACTGCTCATTAATATTATCGGATTGTTTCTGTTTCACGGTGAGAAATCTTCTTCTTTTGCCGTCCCCTGCCCTCGTGTCTTTCTGGGAATTGCTCTTTACGACATTCTAGTTACCCATCACTTGTTCACTTAGATAGGCTTGAAAACCCGATAAAAATGCGTTACTTCGTTCCTCCGCTTTTCTTATAATCGATTTTCATCGAATGAACTTTTTCTTTCGTATGTGTGGTACCTGTGTGCTTTTACCACTATGCTTAAAATATTTAGAAACTAAAATGGCTAACGATTGCCAAAAGTAAATATTTTTTGGGTCACATGCTAGTGGGCTTTCTTCAGAAGTGACCATGCAATTCAGAATTGAACATTTCCTAAACTTCGCTTCATTACCCATTGAAATTCACGTTTTTGTTGGAATTCAAATTCTCCGCGTCCGTGTGAACTTCGTCTTTGTCTTGTCTTAGTCAAAATAATTGATTGTGTTCAAACTTTAGGTATAAGAATAAGATATACCAAGATATAAAATTCGGTCAAATCCAAAATCAACGTCCCAGAATTCGAATTTTAACCATCGAAATGAGTAATTACTTTCCGACTTGCCAGTTCTGCATTTTTTACTTGTGGATTTTCTATCCACAGTAGCATATCTACTTATAGTGTCACTGGATGGATCAGTTGATTTAGGAAGAACCTAGGTGCGGCGGTTCTCAAGAAGATATTTGCCTACTGGGGGGAGTTGGAGGGGGGAACCGGAAATCCTTGGAAACGCTTAGAGTGGAGGGATCGGGATGAACCTTGGTGGTAAGAACAAAAGAACAAGCATTAGCCCTGGATACGTGACTGACAGAACCAGATCGTATTGGGGCTCTGTGGGGGAAGTTGGAGGGTCTTTGCCGGAATTCCGGTGATCGCCAATTAGGACAGTTCCAGGTGTTCTAAGGACAATGAAACTTTGCAGGCTTATTAGTGACATAAGGATCCGACGCAATGCCCTATGAAAACTTGTGTTCCTGGCTCCGACCATCTTTGGGGGAGTTGAGGGAAGAGGAATCCGAAAATTACTGACTTCAATAAGTTGCGAACGGGTGGTCCGGTTCGAAATAAACTTTATGGAGGATAAGAGCTGATGACCTAGACAAGCAAAATATGCTTCCGAACCACATGGGGCCACGGTTGGGGGAGTGGGGGGGGGAGGGGGGCGGAAACTTTTTGACATGCACGAAAACCAAACGGATAGACAGAATGGGATGCAAGTTGGACAGTACCGAGTTTATGCGGCCTTGATTTGTTATTTTGCGTCCGGACCAATTAAACCTGACGGACAGGAAGAGGAGATGTCAGATGCGACATTTATATTTCCGAGTCGTATTCAGCCATAGTGGGGGGAGTTGGAAGGGGAGTCTCGGAAATGTTGTGCTCGCATAGGGGTTAAACAAGTGGAGGGATTTGAATGAAACTTGGAATGTAGAGAGATCATATGCCTAGATGTCTTATTTTAGGGTTCAAACCTAATGCACACGGTGGGGGGGGGGGGGGGGGAGTTACCGAAAGTTCCCCCGAAATGCTCAGATTCAAGTGAAACTTGAGAGTTGGTAAGATAAATTGCTTTTGGATGATCCATTTAGGAGTCCGAATCAGATTCGGCTGCGGTAGAGGGAGTAAGAGGGGGGTACCGGAAATCTTGTGGCACGTCTAGGGACCAAACGAGTGAATCTATTGGTGTTGAAACTCGGAAGGTAGAAAAGTCATTTGCCCTAGATGGTCCGAGGCGATGCCAGAAGTGCTCAGGCGTTAAGTAAAACTGTATATCCTATCTCTAGGTCCGAACCATATTTTTGGATGGCGGGGTATTTTGTGATGTTCTCATCTACTTTTTTGTACCACCTACTCGTAACAAGTGCCATATGAGCTCGTAGCTCTTGTTCAGATACTTTTTGATTTGCCCACACCTTAGCTCGTTGTGAACTCCGCATCCCTAACATCATACGCCCCCTCCCATTTCTTATATGTTTTATGGACTCTATGTGTTTATGCGATATATATTTTAGATCACGGACATGGGCATTCGCACGGCGGGCACGGACACGGCCATTCCCATCTCAATCACCTTGCAGCTATAGATGATAATGAAAATGATCAGAGGTTCAGAACTCCTATCGGTAAGTCTTGTCTTAAATTAAAAAATAAAGACAGCGTGCATTGTGTTGTTTCGCTTATCCACCAACGTCTTAACTCTATTTTTTTTCCCACGGTGAAGACATTTCTCTCTTTTCTTTCTTCTGTGTCATCCTGCCCATCGCCCTTCCATTGGTCCTTCAGGACCGACTAGAAAAACTGTCAGAATTGTATTCAATTCATTTTAGTTTCATCCTTCATTGAACAAAACAACATACATAACGCTCCCAAGAAGGGCACACACGTGTCTTGTGCGGGATGCGAGACTTTGACTCACTTGTAACAAACGATAGCCGAACACACAGTTCTCTTCTCAGCCTGTTCTTATATTCCAAATTTCCTCAGCTATCCAGCTATCCAAAAAACCTATTTCTAACAGAAACTGGTTCTCCGACTCCCGGATTGTCTCCGGAGGGTTATTCCACACTTCGCACCCGAATTCCTCACACAAAACCCTCCTCTTGACGACTCAGACGTGTCTTTGACGGTAATTGTTTTCCTTTCCTTTCTCTGTCCTGCGTTATTGTCCTTTTCTTGTGTAGTGCGTAAAAAAATTTCATCATCATCACGCTCCAGCATCACTCACCAACAAACTCGCATGTCTCGTATCATACTCCTGGTAATATGCGTTATCAACATAAATATTTCTGAAATATGATGGGCACAATTTATTCACGTATCTTTTTTTTTTATGGCACAAAGGGCAAGTGCCATATAGCGATCGCAAGTTCTTTCCGCCCATCGGTCTGTCTGTCCCTGTTTTGCTGGTTCGGGCACTTCCAGATAGCTAGGACGATGAAAGTTGGCAGGCATATCAGGGACCGGACCAGATTAAATTAGAAATAGTCGCTTCCCCTATCCGACCATCTGGGGGGGAGTGGAGGGAGGGGAAATCCAGGAAAATTGGAAAAATGTGGTATTTTTGACTTACAAATGGGTGATCGGATCTTAATGACACTTAATATATGGAAGGAACTGGATCTGGTGACATTGGGGGGAGTTGGAGGGGGAAACCGGAAATCTTGGAAAATGCTTAGAGTAGAAAGATCGGGATAAAACTTGGTGGAAAGAACAAGCACAAGTACTAGACACGCGATTGACATAACCGGATTCGCTCTCTTTGGGGGAGTTGGGGGGGTGGGGGGAGTTTTTAGTGATCCCGCGAGGTTGGTGTCTCCTGATGTGCTAGGTCGATGAAAATTGGCAGGCGTGTCAGGGACTTGAAAAGATTGACTTGAAAATAGTCGTTTCCCCGATCTGACCATCTGGGGGGGGGGGCTGGAGGGAGGGGGTATCCGGAAAAGTTCGGTATTTTTAACTTAAAGGACATATCTTACCTATAATACTAACGCAGCCCACTTCCGTAATCACTCCAACCATTTCTAAGCCCGGAGTCCCGAATTTCGTACGTTACATTCTAACCCCCCTAATAAAACCTCATTGATTTTCTCACTTGCCGTGTTTTACTACCTTCGATGCGTTTCACGCTGCCGATGTTTGTCTGCGATAAATTTTTCCATCAGAAAAACTGGTTATGTACATTTTTTCTCGTTTTCGCTACTAGTCAAAGGGTGTCGAAAAAGGCTTAAAACAGCCAACGCCGTGGATAATTGGTTGAAAGGAGAGCCTAGTCTTAAAGTATTCGATTATTTCTAAATACTGGGAGTTGAAGAGTAAATAGTGCGAGGGGTCCTTTAAGAACGGGTGATTGGATCTTAATGAAACTTGATATTTAGAAAGACCTCGTCTCTCAGACGCCCCATTTTCAATCCGGACCGGATCCGGTGACATTTGGGGGTGGAGGGGGCAACTGGAAATCTTGGGAAACGCTTTGAGTGGAGGGTTCAGGATGAAACGTGATGGGAAGAACAAGGACAAGTCCAAGATGCTTGAATGACATAACTCGACCGGGTCCGGTCACTGTGGGGGAGTTGAGCGGGGATCCAAATTTCTTCTAGTGATCAGCGATTTCGGTACTTCCTGATGTGCTAGGACGATGAAACTGTGTAGGCGTGTTAGGGACCCAGAGTTGAGAATTTAGTTCCCAGATCCGACCCTCGTGGGTGGAGTGAAGGGATTGGGAATCCGGAATCCAGTAGCAAGCTCAGCTATTGAGCGGGTGATCGGATTTAAGTGGAACTTCATGTTTAGAAAGACCTCGTACCTCAGAGGTCTCATTTTAAGTCCAGATCAGATCCGGTGACATTGGGGGAGTCGGAGGGGAGAACCGGAAATCTTTGAAAACGCTTGAAGTGGAGGGATCTGGATGAAACTTGGTACGAAGGACAAGCACAAGTCCTAGATACGTCATTGATGTGATAGACCGGATTAGAGGTAGGAATAAACCGGACCGATATGGAATACCGAACAAGAACAGACTACAGGTACACTGTATTTTCAAGTTCATCTTCGTAACAGTTGCCAATAAACAAGGAACCGGAAAATCGTTAACTCTACTACTGAGTCTGAATTTATCCCGACCTTATAACAAGTGACATATGAGCTCTTGGGTCTCGTTTTACCGGTAAAACACACAATTACTTGAAGCAATTAGCCGTAGGCTATCACTACAGTTCAGACGTTCACCTAAAATGCGAAGAGCTTTATTTCTGACATATGTTTCATTGTGCTGATCGTTTCTTCTTTATGTAAATTTTATCTACTCCGCTGTTGCCTCTTACACATAGTCCTTCTGTCGTCTGTCGGTGAGGCGCTTTTACAATGTTAGAGGGTTAGCTTCGAAAGCTTAGGCGGAGATTGCGCGTAAGGTCCTATCGTGGCGAAAAAATTGTGCTTCAACGGCCTTGTTCTCTACGATTTTTGATTCGATGGCCCTGTCACATGTTCTATATTGCATCTTTTTAGCGAATGATAACTTGTACCAACGAGAAACAAATTTGCTCCATTTATTTTTGTTTCCGTAAATACCTGCTCCGCCTCCCTCCCTGGACCTTGAACAGACAAGTCTCTGCGACCTACAAAATGACTGGATCGTTAATGATAATTGTAATACCAACTCTTCTGCCATAGTTGCGTAAATAGGTATTGATTTCTCAGTAATAATAAAAATAATAGAATTGCACCAAAAAGGCTTTCGGCTCCATAAATTTCTCACGACACCTTATACACTAAATTGAATGTCAGCCAGGTGACGCTCCACACCTGCTTTAAACTGATTAAGACTTTCTGCAGTTACCACACTTTCAGGGAGATTAGTATAGATCACAGTATGGTCATTATGCTTATCTTATGCAGAAACGCTATGTTGATTTATTGCACAACATACGCCCTTCATAAAATCCGATGACGAATTGATAGATGGTAGATAGATAAATCTTTTTGTTCGCCAAAAACTTATCATGGCTCACGCCAAATTTGTTTGGTATAGTCATGAATACAACTTATGAGCACACACATAAATCATAATAGGCCTACGCATATAGGGCTACAACGGTCATAAATCACATTATAAATTTAAACTAGCAGCTCAGCTTATGCTTCGTTATACAACTTTAACAAGTGCGCAAGCGCTCAGACGTGGAGTGTAAAAGTAAAATATTTATCACATTTTATATACAAACAGCTTTAGAACCAAGACATTTCTCTTCCCCAATGACCAAACAAGTATTGAAATAACCTTGTAATCATCCCACTTTAAAAGCTTTAAATGTAAACAAACCGCCAGTATAAATCCAAAGAAATGTTGAAGATCTTGCACGAATAGCATTTGTTCGAACACTGAATGGTCTGCCAGCCAGTCCCATCCTTTATTCCTCTTTTTCATTAATAAGGTAATAGCAAGTGCAATAAACCAATTCGTAGCAGCCTAATGCCCCTTTGTCACAATTCATTAAGAACGGCGTATCATCGATTATATGACAAAACAGTCAAGTTTCCAACTGTTCATTAAAGATTAAAGTACGTCGCGTCGTCTTATTTGTGGCTGTTACACCAAATCCTCATCCATAGATATATCTCCCCAAATATACAAGAGTTGGACTTGACACCTGTCATAGACGAACTTAAGTCATGGGAAATCTGGGCCCAGCTGCCCATGAACGGAAGGGAGGGGGGGGGGGGGGGGGGTCGGCACCCATCAAAATGCGTATTTACACCTTTTTTTCCTCAAGTATACCAGCTTAGAGTTTGATTCCAGTCACGGTACAGAAAGTTTTTTCATGGGCAATTTGGGCCCACTTGCCCATGAACGGGGAGGGTGGGGCTGGTTCAACTCTTCCCAGCCCCTATGATCCAAAAGCACAAAGGAATTTCATCGCCTTATCTCCAGTTATTGTCAAGTTAAAAACATTAAAAAATGGGCAATCTGGGCCCAATTGCCCCTGAACCAAGTGGAGGCGGGGTTTGGGACCCGCAAAAAGTTAAAAGTGACCCCAATGCTCACAATCCTACCAAGTTTCAACTTGATACCTGTTGATTCCTGTCACGGCTAACGAACTTTACTCATGGGCATTCTGGGCCCAGTTGCCCATGAACGGAGTGGGTGGGGGAGGTGCAACTTTAAAAGCGATTTCCCAGCCCTAGGATCGCAACGTCCAAGGAATTTCATCGTCCTATGTCCAGTTCTGGCCAAGTTATGAACTTTATTCACTGGGTAATCTGGGCCCATTTGCCTCTGAACCGGGTTGGGGTGGGGGGTGGGACCCTCAAAAGGCACAATTAGACCCCAATATCTACAAGTGTACCAAGTTTGAACTTGATACTTGCACTGGTTCACGAGTTATGAGCTCCACAAAATACGGTGAAAACCGAAAACCGGAAACCGAAAGCCGAAAGCTGCTACAGCGCTCGCAATAGTGGATTGTTCCAAGGAACACTCCACTAAAATGAAGGGACAACCGCTAGATGCTCTAGAGAAACAACAACAGTCACACGTTAGATCTTGGTATGATTTATTTGAAAGGGGTACCAGAGATTAGGCTTTCGGTTCATACCGAGTCGCGTATCTGACCCGTAGACAAGTAATCAGCAATGAAGTCCGTCGCCAGATCTTGAAAACTTGATGAAGTTTGACACAACAGGTTTGGCTAGAGTACATATAGAGGCAGAGGCATTTTAAGCAGTTTTAACATGGTTAGGCCTAAGAGGCAAACAAAGAAATTGAAAATAGCCGAACAAACCTGATTAAACGTACACCAAGAAGTAACGTGTCGTTGTTTACTTTACACTGGCGCATCTAGCTGCTAAAAATAACTAATCCGGAATTGTATGAAGAGCATATTGGTGCTAATCTGTGCTATCCAATCAGATAGGAATATTTTACCCATAAAACGCGAACAGTGAAACGAGTTTAGCGCGCTTTTGAAAGAGCAAAGCGAAGTGGGGATTGCAAATTAAATTATTCTTATTATTCAAATCTTATTCAGAATCGCTATGTTGACTTCTCGCACAACCTTGACGCTGATCCATGATATCCAAAAATATTGTACTGTCTTACCCACAAAAGGCGAATAGTACTGGCTAGGCGAAGCGAACGAAATTCGACGGGCATTTAAAAAAGCGAAGCGAATAATCAGGATAGTTACTAGATTTATTAACATTACAGGTTGGGTTACTATTCTGTTATTTCAGTCAATCAATAATGTCGTTACCCATATAACAATGGCATTTTAAGAAAGGAATATATTAAGAATATTAAGAAAGGAAAAAGATTATTATTAGACAGTCCCCATGCCGTCGAATGAACTGCTCTTTTTATTTATACCTCGAACCAAAGCCTACAGTAACAGTTTCGGATCGAACCGAGTCAAAATCTGTGACATCCGTCACTTTAGTTGTCATTAAAATTACCTGTCTCTCTCATCTGGTTCTGTCTAGCCGTTTGTGACAGTGTGGGAACTACGTACACAAGCCACTTGGTGGCTTAGTTGGTAGCGCGCCGGCCCTGTAATGCAGAGTTTCCTGGGCTCAAATCCCGCCCGAGGAGCATCTTTGTTTTTCAGTTAACTACCAATAGTTGTTCTCCAAGGCTTATGGGTTCTTGATGTTTTTCAGGCGCTCCATCACACGGCCACTCCCACGGTGCACCCGCGGACGCTAGTCAGATGAACATGAAGGGCGTCTTCCTTCACATATTAGCAGACGCTTTGGGATCTGTGGTCGTCATTATATCGGCCCTTATCATTTGGCTGACAGACTGGAAATATAAGATGTATGTGGACCCATGTTTGAGTATCATCCTGGTGACACTGATCGTCACTTCCGCCTGGCCTTTGTGTAAGTATTTCAAATCTCTCACACTGATAAGTAAAAGCGGTACTGAACCTTTGGCAGTTCGTGATACTGTATACACCAAACATGAACAAAGCAACTAACCCCTACAAAGCTCCATGACTCGTTCTCGTTACATGGTGGTGAATACCGAAAATAATAACCAAATAAACGAATCTCCCAATATCAATTTTTTTTATAGCAAATTTGCTCTTACCGCTGTGTCCACGCCGGTCTCCTACAATCACTAAAATAAAATATGACAGTATTTATTTTAGGAAAAACAAAACAAACAAGAGCTAGAAGAGCTTGCAAGGTTGGGTCAGACGATGACAGTTGGAATTCGTAATTCGTTGGTTTGTTAGAAGCATTTGTAATCAAGTTCCTTGAGTTGAGTCACAAATGACCATGGGCCCTTGGGGATCGTGATAATGTAGCTTTTGGTAAAAGATATTTTGTTCACTTTGCGGCTAAGATCCGCACTTTAAAGCCGTTAGAAGTTCATTTGTAAGCAAAACCCTTGAAGCAAATGACCGGCAGCCCTTCGGGATCAAGAAAATGTATCAATTGCTCAAGAATTTTTGTTGTAGATTAACACTTTAAGGGATTCATTTGTAAGCAGTCGGGTCCGTGATAAGCCTGCCAAGTTGCATTGTCCTAGCATATCTGGAAGTACCTTAACTCGGGATCACCGGAATCCCCACCGTCAAACTCCCCCCACAATGTCCGGATCCAGTCTGATTCTCTGGACGGTGTATCTGCAACTTTTGCTTGTTCATCCCACCAAGTTTCTCCTTAAACCCCTCCAGTCTAAGCGTGTCACGAGCTTTCCGGTCCCTCAAACTCCTCCGTATTAATCGGATCTCTTCCGGACATAAAATAGAAGATCTGAGTCACTTGTCCTTTCCAAATTTCAAGTTTCATTCACCTCCGATCTCCCGTTTGAAAGTTATGCGTGCCACAAGATTCTGGATTCACCCTCCGTACACTTCCCCCATGATGGTCAAATCGATGTACTGACTATTTCCAAGTCGATTTGGTCGGTTCATTAATACGCCTGCGAAGTTTCATCGTCCTTAGCACATCTGAAACTATCCTAACTCGCGATCACCGGAATTCCGGGAAACCCCCTCCAACTCCCCCCACAGAGACCCGATACGATCTGGTTCTGTCAATTACGTATTTAAGCAAATGCGTGTTCTTCCCACCAAGTTCCATCCCAATCCCTCGACGCTAAGCGTTTCACCAGATTTGCAATGTCCCCCTCCAACTCCCCCCACAAGTATCGGATTCGATCGGTACCTGACATAGAGCATCTGAGATGATAGCCTTTTCCACTTGCCAAGTTTCGTTCAGATCCGATCGCCCATTCAAAAGTTATGCATGACACTAGATCCGGATTCCACATCCCTCCACTCCCCCCGCGATGATTAGATGTGGGAAACGACTATTCGCAAGTTTGGCTGTTTGGGTCCTGAAGCGCCTGCCAAGTTTCATCTTCCTAGCACATCAGGGAGTACCCAACTTGCGGTAAGGTAAGGTAAGGTACAATTTTAATGGCAAATATAAATACACCTGGAGTTTCTCAAAAGCATCAGACATGCCAGTGGCATAAAAAACGACGCTTCACTAATTCTGATGAGTTTGTAAAAATTACTAATACAATTCTAGCCTAAGGCATTGTAAAGAAAAAAAAAAAAACTATCACACATCAACACTAAAATTTAAGGACAACACGAGAATTTACGACAGCAGACATATGACTAAAGAAAAAATGAAAAATGAAAAAGGTTTGCGAATGGGTCAACACAAACGAAAATGAATCAGTTAAATCAGACAGAAGAAATATAATTGCTAGATAACATAAATCTTTTTATAGTTCTTTTAAAAACTTTCCTATCTTCGGACACTAACAGTTTTAGGCAATGAATTCCATACTTTTACACCTGTATGACGAATAGAAAAGCTAGACCTTGTAGAAGGATAACAAATGGTAGAAAGATTGGACCGCCGTATTGTGTTATAGTCATGAAATTGACTGTTCAGGCAAAAAAGATTTTTAAAACCAGCAGGTAGTGAATCTTCTAGAAGATAACGGTAAGCAAGTGTTGAAATATTCCGGTCTCTAATCTGACGGACATTTAAAATAAAAAGACGAGGCAGAATATGAGAAACTGACGAAGAAAATGGAAGACCATAAATTGCTCTAATTGATTTGTTTTGTAGGATTAGAATCCGATTAATATGTTTCGAAAAAGTAGAACCCCAAGCTGAAGTACAATATGAAAGATAAGAATGGACCAGGGAGAAATAAATCAATCGAAGTATGAATTGTGGAAGACAATGTTTGAGGCAGGAGAGCATACCAACATTTCGGCTCAACTTAAGAGCCAAAGCATCGTTGTGCTGCTTGAAAGAAAGATTTTCATCAAGGATAATGCCAAGATATTTAAAATTAGAAGATCTTAGAAGTTCAGTACCAGAAAGAAAAAGTTTACCAGAAACTGAAACTGAACCAGACTACGAGAAAAGCATGTAGCGACATTTTTAAGCATGTAGATGACCAGAATTCTGGACCCCCAACGCCCACATAGTGCCCGAATCCGGTCCGGTTATGTCAACGACATATTTAGGTCTTGTGTTTGTTCTTCTCACCAAGTTTCACTCCAGTCCCTCCACTTTAAACGTTTCCCAAGATTTCCGGTTCCCCCTCTAGCTTCCCTAAAGTTACCGGATCCGGTCCGGATTTGAAATGGAACGTCTGAGACACGAGGTCTTTCTATGCAGCAAGTTTTATCTAGATCCGATCACCCGTTCGGAAGTTATTCATACCTCAAGATTCTGGATTCCCCCTCCCTCCACACCCTCCACGGATCGGGGAAGTGACTATTTTCAAGTTAGTTTGGTCGGGTCCCTGATATGCCTGTCAAGTTTAATGGCCCTGGCACATCCGGAAGAACCCTTACTCCAGAACAGTGGACCGCCCGACCGATCGACAGACAGACCGAAAAGTGATCGATATATGGCACTTGGACGGAGCTGCAAGTGCCATAAAAACAAACAAGAATCCCTCAAGTCTAGCATCCAGGGTCAACCTCACCATCCCCATTAGCCTAGTCATCTAGGGCTCCTAGTCGCCGCTACTATTGTTTGCAGTGACAGATGAACACAGAGTTTCGATAAAGGGCTACTGAACCCAACATATGTTTTCCGAAGACCGGTAACATGATTGACCCGACCAACCTCGAAAACTACAAAACAAAAGACCGTTCCATTTCCTGACTTCCTCATGCGTCTGATGAGGCCGAGTCTTCGGGATGAATAAGAAACGGGCAGTCGATATTGGCTCACGTTAAATAATTATGTCACTAGCCAGGGCGACCCCGTGGGGACTTCAGCGGCTCAAGATTACCAGGAAAGATTGGGACAATCACTGCCTGACTTTTGTTTGTAGCTGCTTGTCGTGTGGCAGACAGAGGCGCCATTTTGCGGAAACCTAAGGGGGGGGGGGGGCAGCGGCGCTGTCCGGGTCCACTTTCGCATTCTTTAACGTAAATCTTACATAGGTGAGTTTAACCGAAAATGGCCAAGACCCGACAGTCTAGTTACACATAATGCATCCAGTTAAAAAGGCCTGAAAACCTGATAAAAATGGGTTACTCCGTTTGTCCGCTGTCCACAGATAATGGATTTCATGGAGTATATTTCGGATTTGTGGTACCTCTGTGCGCCTGTCCGTATATGCTTGAAATGTTTCAAACTACACAGGTAAACCATTGCCGAAAAATAAGCCGGTGCTAATCCGCTTCAATCCTGCAAATGCAGGCTTTTTCAAATTCAATATCTCCGCGTCTTGATGAATTTTGGGCTGTCGTGCAAGCAGCGCACATTATGAACGTCATTACTAGAGCCTCGGATGAAGAAAAAGCAGAATCCCTTATATGGGTCAAAATGTTTCAATGTAGTCAAATATCAGATGTAAAAGTAAGCTGCCTTTTCCGTTGAAATTTAAGTGAATTAACAACATATGATCGAAAAAAAAAAAAATATTCATGAAGACTTGAGGAACAAATATTTTATGTATAGACTGTAGACAGATTCTGTTTAGTGCCTCGTCAGCTAGGTTTTACAGTGGTTTTCATGGGTAGGTCTGGGTCCGCTTGAGAAGCCAGGGGACAGCTCCTCCCCCCCCCCCCCTATAAATGACTCCAATGGCAGAAAGTGGTGAAGCTTTTATTAGGAGAAAAAGGTCGATGAGAAATTCCAGTGGAAGACGCATAGGAATTATTATGAACGGCCGTTGCAGTAGCTAATCATCATTCAAATGAAGCTGAGAGTAATTTTTTAGCAGGTTATTTAAACAGGAACGTGGAAATTAATACAACTAGGTGTGAGGTCCTGAGAATCAAGAAGGAGCAGAAAGTACCTTAACTCGACGACGACGACAGCTAGTTGTTTCTATCGATGGTTTTTGGAGTAAGCTCTTTATTTGTTTTAGAATAAATTGTCGTGCGAACTACCGAATTTATTTAAGATAAAGACATGTCATTGTCTTATCTCCACACGCTTGTCAGGTTTGTTTCATCTTTAAGTGAAAAATTCCGGCCACTTGGCAACAATATCTTAATCTTTAAGGAAAGGAATTTTGTACGTTTCACCGGTATTCTTTACCTGAAAATAAAAATCGGTATGAACGAATTTACGGATGGGCAAGATTATTTATGTATTACTATTTACAACCCCGTTGGTAATTAACGGATCCTCTATACAACCTCGTTTAATAATAATTCAAATTCTTTCGTTTTCAGAACCAGCGCTTAGAAATGATGCGTTAAACTTAACACAGTGTTAACATGATCTACGTTGCCTGGGCAACGTGAAGTGTTGCAGCAACCTTTGTTCGGCTTCGCCGACTAATGTGTTGCTCTAGCAACACTTTGGTTTTGTTTGTTTGCTATCCGTAAATGCTGAAGTTCTCAAACCATCGAGGTTTTCAAAATAGTATGTTCGAAGAAGAATTTTTTTTTTCTGAATTGTTTACACAATCCTAATCACTTGGCTATCCCTCAGCGTTGAAAAAAAAAACAGAATATTGGAAGAGGTGACTAAATTGAGTTTGCTGCCAGTCGAAACTTGAACTTATCCTTTTCAGTCGTAGACATCGTGACTGGTTAAAACTTGAAACATTATCTTATATAAGCTAGTTGGTATTATAAAGCTGATCCGTAACTTTTCAGGATCAAAATACCATAGATGCCACTCTACTAATAATTGCGAAAGTATGTCACTGTTTTACATTGTCATTTGTATCCGTTGCGTAAACACATATTTCTAAGTTGCAGTGATAGATCATCACCATCGACCATTCTAGCACCTCATGAGAATGACAATGCTTTAGCAACCGATTCTTAGCTACATGTCCCTCTACCCGCGAGAGACATTGAACCAAACCAAACTTTTTGGGGGTGGTAGTCAAACGGACGTGTTTCATTTGTCTATTCGATAAATTTCTCTCCCTCTCTAAAAAAAAACAACAAAATACGTACAAAAACTAGAAAAACTAGTTTTGTTACTTACAAGTCCCTGATGTGTCTCACAGTTGGGTTCCGCGTATCTTTTGTTTGAGTGTGTACCCTACCACTGAAGTTGTAAACCCCTCAAAACTTTAACATGATCCAATGCTATCCCACAACGTTGAAAATAACAACGAAAAAATGTCGGAAGAAGGTACTAAATTGACTTTGCAGATAGTTGAACTTTATCCTTTTCAGTCGCACATCGTGAGGAATGAAAACTTGGAACTCTATTTTATATAACCTAGTTGGTATGATAAAGCTATCCGTAACTTTTCAGGATGAAAATACCATAGATGCCTCTACACTACTAATTATTGCGAAACTACGTTATTGCACATAATCATTTGCGTCCGTTGCGTAAAGACTTAATCCTAAGTTACAGTGATAGACCATGGGGACTAATTTTCTTACCCTCAGATTTATAGAGATCAAATAAAATGTGCACTAATTTGCACAAGTTTCTAGCCCCTCATGAACCCGTTCTAGCAACCGATTCTTAGTTTACAAGTCCGTCCCCCTGTGATAGACATGGTACCCTTACCAAATTGTTCTTACGATCAAATACACCGGAAACAAATAATAGGATTAATAGGTGCACCAACTTGCAAAAGCTGCTAACCCCTCACCACCGAAGATTATGGTCTAACAGCAGATTGTTGCTTAAGTCCCCTACATATCTCACAATTTTGGATCGACCTATTTTTGGTTTAAGTGTGTACTTGTAAAAAGTTTGTCCGAGCAAGGATTAAAGTTAACTGCAGTATTTGCTACCGGGATTAATCTTATCTCTACTGAGGTAAGACTGATCCGAATTAGAGAAAAGATTTTCCCAGTAGAGACAAGGTTAATCCCAATAGCAAACACTGCAAGATTTTTTTTTACAGTGTATGCTACCTTACTACTAAAGTTCAACCGAAACTTTCAAACTATTGTATCTCATGATACAACTCATCAGGGTCTTTTGATTGCCGTCGAAAAACAATTCTATCTATACTAGTTCAAAGGTTGACTTTTTGGCCGTACGCCAACTTTCTGATATCACCACTTAGAAAGGAGCAAAGGATAACCTCTAATTTCTTCAGCAATGAGAGAACTTTTAAATTTTAAGAGGCACATCTGATACCATATCTCTTCCTCAATCCCAAGTGCAAAAAATGGAATGATAAACTCGGCAGAAATCACAAACGGAAATGGGTAGAAACAATAGATGGCAGCACTTTCGGACCCGTGGGAAAATGCCACTTTTTTGTTTCTGTAATTTTTTTCATTTATCACTCAAAGAAGATTTATCGGCTGTGAGGCCGGACAACTGCCGCACATATATTAGCATTTATATTTATACATATTTAAATTTTAGTCCACCTTCGATTTGAAACTGGTGTCTGCCTGCTTGCCTGCTAGAACGGAGCTTTCCTCTCGAAAGCAGAAACATGATTTGGTGAAACGAAAGCTTGGCTGCACAACTTCAGATAGTCCCTCTGGAAAAGGCTATACAACTCCACTTCTCTTCACACACCGTAGGGTCTGGCTCGAGGACAAGCAAAAACCACCCTTTTTGGCCTCAAGCAAGAGCTCTTTGGAGCTTTCCAAAAAGTAATTTCATATTCATCAACCCGACCTAAGGTCCCTAGACCTTTACGACTTTCTAGCAATAAGCTAAAATTGGGGTACTAGGAACAAAAGAAAACACACGACAAAACCAGAGTGTTGCTTTCGCAGCACAATCAAACAAACAATCAACATTCACGAAGATGCCACGGCCCAATATTCAACTTACGATGAAGGTCGTGTTGCTGTCAACCTGTCTGCACTGCCTATAAGAGGCACCGACTGACAATGGATACTGGTGCAAAATGTCTCGCATCGGACCATCACCGGTCAACCTTGCCTACCTGTGAATTTCGTATCCCGTCTTAGCCTTGAAGTAGGCTGAGGCAATAAATAATGATATACTTCAGTTTGTCCGGCTGTCCAGCATAGCACAGAAAGAAGCCTGTCTTCATTTTCAATTGTTCCAGAATATGTTGAATATTTAACTCGAAAGATAGTGTCCATAATGGCTACAGAAGCGTGATATGAAGCGCAGAAAGAAAAGGAACTAAATTAATTACAACCAATTACAGAAAATCTTGTTACCATAAATACCCAAAAAATGGTGTCTGTGCATTAGTTGACGATCCTACGCTATCTGTTGTAAGCCTGTTGTAAGCCGTACACGAATAATATTACTGTTGTCAAAAGAATTGCCAGAAATTTCGTTCGTAACGCGCAATGCAGTGCAGTAATGATTATCCCGATCCAGATTTTGTTGCGCAACTCCGGTTCGTATTTCTTATTTTTCAGCAATGAGTGTCTTAGATATTTGACTCTGCCAAGATAATCGTTTGTTGTTTATGCGTACATACGTTCCAGTGAGGAAAAAAATTAACGAACTCCCGATGCGTACTGAGCTATTATTTATTCTGTACCGGCCAATCGCTTACTACGCTTCCGAGCACGGTAAGCAAATAGTTACTGTTAGTTACTATTTCGAGAAGGTTGAACGGTCAGCGTAGTAACTTTTCACGAGGTTGGAACGAAAATAGTAACTGATAGTTACTAGTCTTAGAAGGGTGGAACGCGCTCTTAATACGCCCCTCATAAAATTCCTCTGAGATTAGTTCTTTTTTGGCCGGTAGGTGCGCTATTGTAAAGAAAACAGTGACACGTTACTTCTTGGTGTACGTTTATCCCGGTTTGTTTTGCTATTTTCAATTGCTCTTAGGCCTAACCATGTTTAAAAGTGTTTAAAATGCCTCTTCCCCTCTTTTTGCTTTACCCAACTCTGTTCTGTCAAGCGTCATCAAGTTTGTCATTCTGGCTTCCGACTCAGTGCTGAGTGCTGGCTGACTTTTAAACGGGGCTAATGCGCGACTCGATATGAAGCGAAAGCCTAATCGCGTATTCACCCGTCAGATAACTTATCCCCAGATCTCACGTTTCATTGTTATTGTTCCTCTAGCGCGTCTGGCGGCAATTCGTCATCGTATTTTATGAAGGACGTATAACTCTTACTTATGTATTGTTGTTCAGCTTGTTCTTCTTTTTTTCTTTTTGTATATATATAAGTCTCCATTTTTCATTTTGTAATGTACGGGCAAGAAAAAATTAACATACACCGTTTATAGAGGGCAAGGAGTCGAGAAGGGAGCGAGTTCCTCCTGCATCTCTTAGTTGCCGTGCTCAGGGTATCCAAGAACTGTCGACAGATCATCTTCAGATAGGCCGCTGCGCAGACATCACCCCATTCAAGCTGAATATTTTTTTTATTTTTTTTTCTTGATCTATTCAGTTGCTCTGTTGATTTTTTTTTTTTTAATATTATTACCGATGGTAGCCTGCCCTAGGCAAGCGCTTTTTTGCGCGTTCTGGTAGGTTTAATTTATGTTGCTGTTCTTGTTTAAACACGGTAAATGAAACTTAAAACAGATTTTGCGGAGATTCGACTGGTCCGACCGACTGATCCTAAGGAAGTGACAGCAGATGAATAAATAAATCCATCATTATTTAGTACAGTAACGTTCTGTTTCAGTGCACGAGTCATCGCTCATCTTGCTTCAAACGGTACCGACTCATATCCGCGTGGACGACATTGAGAAGAGACTTTTGCAGCAGATAGATGGCGTTTTGACAATTCACGAATTTCACGTGTGGCAGCTAGCCGGTGATAGAATTATTGCATCTGCACATATTAGGTAGGCTTGGATTTCTGTATACTATCGCGACATCAAGAAGCTGCTGATCCTTCAGTGCAGTAGAGGTATGTTACATGGGACGGTGTACTTCAAGCACAACTCTTAATACACTGTCAGAATTTTCATAACAGATAACACAAGGATTCATAGTTTTAACAGACAACAGTTGAGATGTAATCTGTTGGGATTTTGGAAACGTTATGCATTCAGTGTTATGCATAACAAGCATTGCAGGAAGAGCCGAAAAAGTATCTGCTGACTTTTATTTTTGTCGTCGTGGTATCGGAAAATGCAGATGCTCTCGGGAAGGGATTCTAGAAAGTTCGTGGAAAGCTCCTCCGCGGAAAGTTGAATGCTTCGGTGGGAATTTTGAAAGTGTGGAAAAAAACACGGCAAGTGTCACACGAACGGAAAAACATGGCAAGCGTCACTAAGCAGGACTTCGTTCGAACATATAAGAATCGAAGGAATGTCCAGTGAACCATATTTATTCGAAAAAGTTTGAAATTCATCATTTCTCCCTGCGATTTCAGCTTTCCATGCCTTTTCGCGATCAGAAAAGGGTGAAAGCGGAAAGCCATTCCAGGAATCTTTTTCCCACAGTTTTCGCTATTAGTTTTGCTCGCTGGAAAGTGATTCGGGAATCTCGCGAAAACTGTACTGTAGATAGATGGGCTTCAACATGCCACGGTACTTTTCAGGTGCCGTAATTTGAACGACTACATGCGGATAGCACGTGAAATGAAGACATTCTTCCACAATGAAGGTATCCATTCAACGACGATTCAACCAGAATTCACAGAAGCAGAGGTATAGTTTATTTTTCGTTTTCGCTGGTGTCTGTGATCAAGCTTTTCTTGAAAAGCCTGTTAGCCTAGGTTTCTTGAAACCATCGCTCGCACCCCTGACTCTGTTTCAAACCGTGAATCCGCTTCGTGTCTTTTCTCGTGCGGTCTATGTAGATAGATGTATACTTTCATTACTAAAGGTGTCGGTTTTGTCAGACATATAGTAAATAGTTGCAGTAGGAAATGGACAGGAAATGACCCGTCAGAAAAAAAAGAGCGCTTTCCGCCGTTGTAACAATGGTAACTATTAGTTATCATTTTTGTTCCCACCTCGTGAATTGTTACTACGCTGACCGCTCCAGTCTTCTCGAAATAGTAACTAATGCTTAACTATTTGCTTACCACACTCGGGAGCGATGTAAGCGTGGTAACTAGGATTTATGTGACGTGAATGTCCCGATTAGCCCGTGGCACGATATTTTGCCGAAAATAGAAAAATGCGTTCCAGCCTTGACGCAAAAAAGCCAGAATATGTGACGTCATTCGCAGTAAGTACGGTAAGTAGGGTGGAATACGCTCTAAATTAGAACACAGGGATACATTCCCCATGATTCAGTATTTCAAGGACAAGCACAAGGCTATTTCTTTAACGATCAGTTCTTGTGATAGGGGTAAGAACCGGAACTTTTTGGGCGTTAGCCAGAGGCAATCGAGGCTTTGTTTTGCAATATGGGGCTGGCAATAGGTATTGGAAACGTGAGCGAGAACGCAGATTAGTTCAACCGAACTTAGTACTAAGAGCAATTCGTCGGAGGAGAAGAATGTAAGGCACTTCGTCGTGGCAGTAGATGATTCTGAGGGCTCTTTTGTGGATTGTTTCTATCCTATCAGATGATCTACCGTCGCCAAAGGAACAGACGATAGATCATGGCAGTGGGAACCTATCTGAATGTTCCCGGTGCGTCTTGATGTGACCAAGAACAAACTTTCGTCTCCCTATATCTGGAATACGACCGTGCGAAGTCGAATATACCCTGCCCAATGCAAACGAGCGGGTGGTAGGAGGTACGCGGAACATACACAATTCGTTACCCCTAGGAACAGCTATATCGTAGTAGAGCCACGGAGGATAAACTTCGAGAGTAACAGCCGATTGGTTTTCTACCATTGTGACGCCACATATGACGCGCTGTAGGGGGGTCATGCACGCCTGATACATTTTTCCTCTGATATGTGGAGCGGCGAAGAGGGAAGTAGACAGGCATCAACTCAAAGCTCTGAATGTACCTCTATAGCTCTGCTCATTTTTCCAAAGACGGAGGTTATGTTGGCTTATTTGTTCTTGGTGTGACGTACCTGCGTAAAGGTCAATTAGCATCCTCTGAAAACTCACGTATGACTATGAGAATTTTGTATTGCCCGACAATAATATCAGAAGCGGTGTAAATGAAAATCATATTTTACTTCGGGTGACAGGGGACCGACTGGTTATCTATCAAACACCGTACCAAACTTGACCTAGCCCCCCGTCCTCTCGAACCTCATTAAACTTGCAATTCCGTTTCAGCCCATCGCCGACGACCCCGGAAGTGGGTCTGACTCAGACAGCTGCCAGCTTTACTGCCCTTCAAGCGACACCAGATCCGGAAAGAACTGTGCTGCCAGTACGTGCTGCGGTTCCACTGTGCTGAAACAGGTAACAGCTGCAAGTAACAATAACATACCGCTTTGCGAGGTGGAGAAAGAGCAGCACGTAACGCTTATAGTGCCTAGCAGCTAGTTTTGTTTGGTTGGATTGATTTTGTTTTTGCATTGTTTTCTCAGATTCATGTGCTTTTGATGAGCTTGAAGTTCTCAATAATAGTAATAACGAATAGTGATAATTTGGTATAAGTGGTAAACTGAAAGACAGAGATACTCCTCAGGCGGGGTTTGAACCCACGACCATCTGCTTGCGTTAAAAGAATTGTGTTAGGTGGACCCTGGTTTGACCAAGAACAAATAATCACAAGAAACTCCGTCTCCGTATCCCAGTAATACGACCATGCGGAGTCGAATATATTCTGATACCCTACCCGATGCAAAATAGCGGAGGAGGAGCTACGCAGAACTTGTTACCTTTACAAACAGCTATATCGCAGTAGACCCCCACAGAAGAGTACGAACGCCATCTGAGTCGTCCGTCACAGCTGATTGGTTGTCACGTCTAACTCTCTAAAGACCGGGTTCTCCACCCTTGCGGGCATCCTACGGTTTTTCATCTGGTATGCGCAGCGGCGAAGAGGGAAGTAGTCGGGCATCAACTCGGACCTCACAGCAAGTACCTCAAGCTCCGCTCAGTTTTTTCGGGGTATCCATAGTCGCTGCATGGGACCAAAGACGGAGGCTCTATTGGGTTATTTATTCTTGGTCCGTCTCTTTGGTCTTTTGTCCTTTTCACCTCTGCCTTTTTTTAACTACACCGATTCTTAAGTTGATAACAGGTAATTTTGATAACAGGGAAGTTTGATAACAGGTAATACATGTTTGCACATCTTTGTGTAGAACGTTATGAGAATATATCTGTTACGACCCCTTACAGTGTTATGTTAAGCGAAAATATAGCATTTAAAAGGGTCGTTACAGATGTGTTCTCATAATGTTTAATGCAAGGATGCGCGAACATGTGTTATCTGTATCAAACTTCTGACAGTGCCGCCTGGGGACTTGCTCTAGACACGCTCTTGGCGGACGCACATGTTCGGGTTGGAAGGGAGAAGGCAGAAAGGAGCGAAAGGACTTTTTAAGGTTGAAAGCCACGTCGTCGAAGATTATGGCCATCTAGTCGTGTCGTGTGAGCCAATCTGTTATCTGCGAGTAATATTAATTATATGCTGGTGCTTATTGGTCGCAGTAGTTTGATATTGAGTAGAGGTGTACTTATTTTCAGGAATGGTTCCGAAGATAAAACTAAAATCCATTCAAGGCAAATGCAAATTACTTGCCAAAACATTTGTTCCATTAATTTCTTATTCATGTGCCACTTTTTATTTGAAACTTTGCTGACAATTTGTTGTAAATTGAAACCTGGTATTCCTTTAATTTTGCTAAGCGGAACGTAACTTAACCAAATAGGTGGCGTTCAAACCTACGGATAATAAAATCATATTTACCCAGCCCCAGCTCAAAGTTTATGCCAGGACCCTAAAACACTTGGCAGTTTCACTTCCCTTTTTGTCGACATATATAGAATATAGAAGTCTATATTTTTCAGAACGGTTTATATGTCCGGCGCCTCGCTGTCCGCTCGGCTGTAGATAAAAATATATATTCCGCAATATTAATGTAACCGAATTTCCCTATTTCTTTCATGACGTCACAAAAACGTCACGGGCCGCGCATAATAGGCTGAAGTAAACTCTAAAAACAGGGTAGTGAAACAGTTATAGAAGTGTTCAAATAAGCATACCTCTACTGCATGAAGTTTGGCATTACTTAGGTTCTTGATCTGTGCTTTCTTATTTGTTACCTATTCTGCTTAAGCGAACTAATAAACGTGGCTAACTTGCATGGCTTTTCACTTTGTTCAGGAGCTCAGCATCAGCAGAGGCGTTACTAGCCAAAATGCTTGGTAGGGGGGCAAGGTATTTACCGACTGACTGGTCATTTTTACTGACTGTTCTTGCAGAAAAACGATTGTTTTTCAGAAAGAACGACATTTGACGAAAATTGACTGATTTTTACGGAAAATCGACTGTTTTTAAGAACACCCACTGTTTTTTAAGAAAAATCGACTGTTTCGAAGAACAATCGGCTGTTTCCAAGAAAAACAAGTCCTAAGGTTTCGATGGGATCCCAAAAATCTAATATTTGATCCAGACAACTGGGTCTTGTCTTCGCCTGGTCCAGTCTTCGCCAGGCTGATCATCAGAGAAAACCAAGTTCAGATATACCTCTAAAAGCCATATCTATTTTGACGGTACTGACCGAAACTTCCTGCTTTACTTCTGCCAAATTTCCGGTTTCGGCCGAATTCCGAGCGAACTACTACTTGTCCAGCAAAAAAAAAAAGAAAATTCAGAATCGAATTCAGTGTATCTCTTTATCCCTATAAAGAACGCAGAATCAATTTGAAATAAAATTTTTAAAAAACTACGAATTATATGTCCGGTTAAAAAATGATTGTCATATACAGACTCAGCGTCTTAACTTATTACTTTTAACAAATTAAACTTATTACTTTTAACAAATTTTCCGGTTTTGTCCGGATTCCGGGCGAAATAGTTGTCCGGGTAGACAATGCTTTTCACATAAGTGTTCAGCATTTCTGCTTACCCCTAAATCGAATATTTAATCAACTTCAAATGATACTTTTACTTTTAACCAACTTTCCGGTTTTTGCCGGGTTCCGGACAAAGTACTTGTCCTGTGAGAAAATGGTTTTGACCAGCGTGTTCAGTATGTCTTCTTACCCCTTAATGGACTATCACATTAGCTGTTTAAAAATACTTTGTTTGCCTCTTTATTTGAACCCCGTTCCCCTACCCCTAAATGTAGGGCTACAGAGCCCATCTACGAACTTGACCTTACCCTTGACCCAAAGAATCTTCACACCAAGTTTAATCAAAATATCTCATTCCCGTCGAGAGTTATCGTGCTAACAGACGGACAATTTTTTCGATGTCATAGGTATCCTTCCACTTACGTTTTGGGATCCCAAAAACGGCTGTTTTTACGAAAAGTTGCGAGGCTTCGTAGGTGACGCCCCTAATTGTCAGAAGGGTTCCTTCAGCTGGCTGCCAAGAAGGGTCGAAATATGGCGAAATAAATCCCAGCTAACTTATCCGTTAAGCGCATTCGACCATGTACTTACTGATCGGACAGGGGTGACGTAAATTATGAGCTTTAGCTGCTTTTTGCACGATACCACGGTCAAAAGGCGTTTTCGAATTTGCCATGGTATCTGATATCCAGATATCACGGTAACTGCAAAACCGAATTTAGACCGTCGTAACAGATATCACGGTAACTGCAAAAACGACTAATTGCTGTTCCGGTTACCGTGATAACAGATACAACGGTATCTGCAAAAACGCAAATTTTGTTCCCTATTATTTCCAGTCGCGCGTTTTAGTTTAGGATTTCATCCAGTATGAACGCCAACGACTAGTCGATCCCTCGCCAGTGATTCCGAGGGCATAAGACTCTTTGTTAGGGCATAATACTCTTTAGAAGGGCAGTTTTTAAATCCCTTTCGGGTTTCTCTTGGGCCCGGAGTTCTCGCATGTTGCGCCGGCCTCACTCAGAGTTACAACGATTTATGTTCGGTTCGGCCGCAGTCTCAAAGGACGTGTCTGCCGGTCTGATAACGGAGAAATCATTACCTTAATGTACGTGCATGCACAGTACATTTTTGCAGTTGGATGCGAATCTCCTCCTTAGGTTCAGAATGTTAAGTCATCGCATGCAAGTTTCCCCATAGCGAGAACAAATAAGCACCAGAACCTTCGTCTTCCCATCTCTGTAATACGACCATGCGGAGTCGAATAAATTCCCGATACCCTGCCCCATGCAAAGGAGCGAATGGCAGGAGCTACGCGGAACATCACAATTTGTTACCTCTACAAACAGCTATATCGCAGTAAAGCCCCGGAGAAGGAATTCCAAGAGTAAAAGCCGATTGGTTGTCTACCATTGTGATGTCGCATGTGAGGCGCTGCAGAGCGAGTCAGCACGCCTGCTGTACTTTTCATCTGATATGCGGAGCGGCAAAAAGGGAAGTAGACAGGCATAACTCAAAGCTCAGCAAGTACCTCTAGCTCAGCTCAGTTTTGTCGGGGTATCCATAGTCGGTGCATAGGACCAAATACGGAGGTTCTATTGGCTTATTTGTTTTTGCCGATATTGAGGTGAATTTCGCATGTGTAGTCTTGTCAGAGTGAGTGTCCACGTAGGAAGTTTTAAGCCGTCCGTATACGAAAATTCTCGTTTAAAAGTTGGTAGAAGCAAGCCAGCAGAAGCAGGAAAAGACAACGACGATGCCGTGAGCAAGACCGAACCAAACACCATGGGCCCTTGGCGAAACGGATCTCCTCCGGCTAGGGTACTGCGAACTATTAGTCCAGTATTCGCGCAGTATCCCTTGAACTTGCCCAGTGTTCGGTAGGCTGTGCCCAGTATCCGCGGTCCGCCGTCTGAAGCTTCCTATGATTTTCGCTAGGCTTGTATAGATACCCGTTTAATAGCTGTTTCGCCTACCAAAAAATGGCGTCGCTCAGATCATTTGTCAAAATTGCACGTATGTCTGTTCAACTGCGATCAGTATCGTAAGGTTTGCATTTCTTTTAATTGCCGTAGCCGCAGAAGTTCGGTCCCTATTTGAACTTCGTCGCAGGGCGATTTTTGCCACCAGAAATAGTCACATTCTGTGAAAACCAAGCTCTAGGCCTTAACCCCCTTATAGTGTTATATCAAAGAAAAGCCTCCGAAAGTTGTGTTGTAATTCGTTGTCACGAGTAGCCTACCTTTAGTTGGAAGTTGTGATGATTCCGACTCCGAAGAGTTGCGGCTGGTGATAATTAAAGAGAGCACAGTCGTATGGTGATGGTAAACTGTATCCCCTAGCAATTTACTTCCCTTTTTCAACACCATTCCGTCAACCAACGAGGATTTTGAAGCGGAGGTACGTATCCATTGAATGGACGAAAACTGGCCGCTCGGAAGATGGACACATGTTATATATTTTCAGGCTGATGTACCTACCGACTCCGGACCTGCCCCTCAGTGCCGGTTTCGACCGTGCACTTCACAAGACCCCCCTGAAGTCTTGGAGTCCCTTGCAACCCACCCGGTTTAGAGCCTAGTTTGAAGTTGAAGACGTTTTTCTACAGTTTGCTCTGCTAGTTATACTTGGAGACTGGTCAGATAACGCGGGTTTGAAACGCAGGGATCGGACTTGGAGAGTATGACAGATAGTGAACATTCTTGTTTGTAATGGTGTGGATACACTGTTAAAAAAAAAAATCTTGCAGGATTTGCTACTGGAATTAATCTTGTCTCTATTGAGATAGGATTATCTCGAATTCGGATTAATCTTATCCCCGTAGAGATAAGATTAATCCCAGTAGCAAATACTGCGTTTAATTTTAATCCTTACTCGGAGAAACTTTTTACAGTGTAGATTGGATTTTCGCGACCGAATGTTATACGCTTTCATCTATTTCGTATTTCCATCTTGAAGTGACGGTGATGCGACTCGAACATCAGTCCCGTGACGTGGGGATATGAACTGCTCAGACGAACTTGCTGGATCACTGTCCCTATAGCCCGTTTCTATCTGAGAATTTTAGCGCTTCGTGAACTATGTTCACAAGCCCTTTTTTTCCACGTTATATGTAATAACCTTGCTTATTCCTGTTTCTACTCCTTCGTCACAAGTTCCGAAGAACTGCCAATAAATCGGATGTCTTTATTTCAGTTTCAAAGGTTCCTTTAAAATCATTTCAAAATCGTACCCATTGGTCTATTTAACGTGAGAATTATTTGTTTATTTAACTAAATCGACGGCCAACACGGGCCATACGTATCTACCAAAAAAAAAAAAATGACAACAAAGCACTACACTGTAAAACAAAATCTTGCAGTATTTGCTACTGGGATTAATCTTGTCTATAAAAAGATAATCTAATCTCTAGTTCGGATTAATCCTATCTCACTAGAGATAAGATACTCCCAGTTGCAAATACTGCAGTTAATTTTAACCCTTACTCGGAGAAACTTTTTACAGTGTAGTAGGCTAAATACTGCTCAAAGGGGGGGGGGGGAGGGGGGAAGTGCAAAAGAGTAACTTCCCCAACGACATTAGCTTATTTAACAAAATGAAACTTTTTCACAAATACTGTTCAATGCACTATCAGAAGTTTCATAACAGATAACACAAGGATGCATCGTTTCAACAGATAAGACTTGAAATGTTATCTGTTATTATTTTGCAAACATTTAACAAACTAATTGTTATCTGTTGAAACCGGGCTTAAAAAAATTTTTATTTAGAAAAACCGTGATTTTCGGGGGGTTTTTTTGATCAGCTAATTATCCCTCTAGGATGATGTGCGAGGGATAGATGCGGATATTTCGGTTCCACTTCCGGCAAACCGTCCTCAGCGAAAAAAACAAAAAACTAAATCATAAAATCCAACACAATACCAACAGAAAAACGATGCGGAACCAACAAAACATACAACGATATGTAACTAAATCCCAGAAGAACGATGCGGATTGAACCGGGCTTCCTTGTTATCTCTTATGAAACTATTGACAGCGTGGAACTTACTCTTCTCTTCGTTGGCCCCTCTTAAACATTTAGTAATAATTGCATAATTTAACCCAACTCCTCGTGACCGAAACAAAAATATCGTTCAGAAAAAAGGTTTTCAAAGAAGATTCAAAAACAGACTCAATCAAATTAAGCAGACACCCATAGGAATATAGCGTCCAGTGGCAACTCTAGTCGAAGGAATAAACGGAGAACATCTTTAACTATCAGAACATGTTTAACTAATCACTGGAAGCCGTAACACGGTCGATAAGATAGGAATTTGCTTGGTAGTAGCGAAAATGTGTCGAAAGATATGGTATTTTTAAGCAGTGGAAAAAAAGTTACATCTGAAGGGCCAGACTTTTTCGTCCAGATATGAACTGGAGAAAAACGTCCTTGATAGGCCTAATCGACCGCATAATGAAGTCCTTGAAGGTACACGGTCTGGTAGGAACTATTAGTGAAGAAATTTAATGTTAATGTCAACGTTTTAGTTATTTAGTTCACTATAAGCTTGTATTTTAAGTGCTTTAGAAAGTTCAAGATAGGCTTTGTTTAAAGTACAACTGAAAGGTCAACCTTTCCTTTCCCGCCAAGTATTGATTTACGGGATTTATCCGGGCTAACTCCATTGACGTTGTCAGAAGCAACATAGATGAGAAACTATCTGTTTTTTCCCAAATTTTATTTCGCCACGAGAAAAGAGAAAATAACAGATAAATATTATTTGAAACCAAGCTGACTTTGAAACATTTATAACATTGTTTGAATAAAAGAAAATAACAGGTTGGTTGGACCGTTCGGATGTACTTTAAATTACTTTGACGTGAAAAGCACGGTAGCTACCTCAGGAAATTTGTGGAATGTGAAACTTGGCCGAAATGGCCGAAATAGACTGGGTGTTCTCAGTTCACACGAATTTGCCAAAGACTGTCTAAAAAGAGCTCGCAGAGCGCCATCTACTTTCGTTATAGCGGTGCAACGCCTAACGGGAATTAGGAGAAGCGTCGTGAAATCATACTCGTGGAAGGCCCTTATGAATGAATAAGAACAAGAACAACACATCAGTGGCCCTTGTTGTTACTTAAACCTATGGTCAAGCCTAATCCTGTCTTACAGCTTTATTTTTTGAACGTCTCTTGTCATTGGTTCCGGTGAGATTAGTTTGTAACACGTGTTTGTGTTAATGTTGCGTTTCGTGAAGTTCAAAGTCCTGTTTTGATTTAGTCGCACTTTGTCATGTTTAGTAACAGTGTTGACTAGTTCTTTCATGTTTTTGATCTGTAAATTTGGATCTCTGTCATGTTTGAGTATGTTCCTGCTGGTAGTAAAACAGTGTCAACGTTTACTATTACTATTTATAGTTCCAAATATGTACAAACTTAATTTGGCCTGAAACAGAGAAAAGGCTCAGATTTTGTTCGTCGAACATAAATTTAATGAAAATATATCACTTCGCCTTATGTCAGTACTATCGTACCTACCAAATAACAACTAGACACTTCATCATATTGCTGATATGATGTTCACACGTCTTACATTACATGTTCACTTCGAGGGGCGGATTCCGTCAAGGCCGCTATAGCTGATATGGTATGATATGCCATTGTTCCAAAATAAAGCCCATCAGGCTATAAAACAAAAATTTCGAAAACACAACAACCTCGACGTTAAAATCAACCAAATTAAAAAAAAATATCTGAATGTTCCATAGCTATATTCAGGAACCTCCCTAATCCCTTGTTTCCCCAAAACTTCTGTCCCCATTATTCGAACCATCCAATCCTCCACCCTATAAAAGATGTCCCTCTTTAAACCACCCAATTCCTTACCATTCAGACCCAAATGGAAGAAACTTTCTTCTCCTCTACACATCTGACAATACTCTCGATGACCGGGCGTAACTAGCCTTTTACCTTTGGGGGGGGGGGGGGGCGGCCAGTTTCTGCCGACGGACTAAAAAATGTGCCGACAAAACACGCCGTTGCCGTGAAGGCGTACATTTCCTGCCAGCATAGAACAGAACCGGTGTAAAACGAATTGTAATGCAATTGCGATTATTTCAAATTCACATTTTCGGCTTTTCCGTTCAGCTTTCGCCAAAAAGTAACACTTTCAACGACCATACCCAGAAAAAGTTAAAGTAAGAGCAACAGGCGAAATTTTTTGCTATACTTACCATATTATTATGTTTCTTTTAATGTGTTTCAAACACTCAAGAACTTCAATCCTAAAACGCCAACTAAATGAAATACCGTTCTTCCAAATAAAGAATAGGCCTACTACGAAATGCGCTGCAGGCAAAACTTTGTATAAAACTAACTGTAATGCATCAATTATTATTATTCCTTTAATGCAAGTTCGTAAATTTAAATTCAGATATTTGACTTTTCGTTTTATCTTTCGCTAGAAAGTGACGCTTCCAACGACTGTAGCCTATCGAGATTGAGTTAAACTAAGCGCCGCAGGCGAAATTTTTAAAAATCTGCCTATCTCCGGAAAAAGAAATGATCTATACCTACCATACAAATTCTAGCTTTTAATTTGCTTCGAACCCCCAGAATGTCACGCTTAAAGCGCCAACTAAATGAACTACCGGTCTTCCAAAAAGAGAATACTAGGAAATACACCGCAGGCGAAGTTTGATGGAAACGCTGGTGAGCAGAGCGCCTCTTTGCGATCCGAAATAAAACTAAGGCTAGCAGTGAAATCACAGATCTTTCCGTAAAAAAAAAGTAGTGGCTATGCAGAATAAATTAGGTACAAAGTAGAATTGTTCTGAATTTACGGCAAAAGAAGTAGTTTTCACATTAAAAAGACATTCTGTATACTGCGCTTCGCCATTGCACTAGAGGCGTATTCTCGCCGTTCCCCGAGGACTCCACTTGAGGAGTCCCCGCGTTTTTGTTTGTCCCGGGGACTCACTCCCCGTATTCTCGCGAGTCCCCACGGACGGGGAATGCTCAGATTATCATCACCATCATCAAAAAGGACTCCCTTTCAAATTCGGTGGGGAATCAATTTTTGCTGTTGTAGGTGCTTTGTAAAATTAATTAAAAAGAATCAGAATAAAGAAAACCAAGAATGAAGTGGATCTAGACTAATTTTTTCAGCTGCATATTCATTTTTCGAACAAAATCCATTTTAGAAGCATTCCCCGTATTCTCGCTGTTTCTGTACGCGGAGTCCGCGTGGAGTGACTCCGTCTATTCTCGCCGTTCCCTTCGATTCCCCGAGGAGTCCTCGGAGAACGGCGAGAATACGCTTTAGGTCCCCTCATTTTCTCTTCCTGATTATGACCACACCAAGAATCGACCCAGAAAAGAAAGGATGTGCAGCCAGATCAGCGAAAAAGGGCAGTTTATGTGTACGAGCCGATAAACGACCTAAAAACAAAATAAGAACAGGTTTACCGAATCTTGACGACAAGGAACGGAATGCAACAAAAGTGTTAGACGTTGCATTAAAAAAAAAAGGGTTTAAGGACGAGAAAAGTTTGCGGAATTTGATTTATTACGTGTAAGATCCCGATCTGCTGACGAGACTTAAACTTTCCAGTTGCACCCGAGTAATGTTTGCAGAATTTGATTTCTTCCGCATAAAAAGAACCTGATGTGCCGACAAGAATACCTACGCCCAACAAAATCATTCATAATTCGATTTGCTCTGTGTAAACAGAAGCCGATGTATCGACGAAACTTGAACTTTCAGGATGCGCCCGATAAGCATTTACGGAATTAGATTTCTTACATGAAAAAGAACCTGATGTGCCGACGAGAAGACCGACAAAACCATACAGCATTTGATTTCTTCTGTCTTTTGCCCGACAAGACTGTACAGAACTTGATTTCTTCCGTATAAAAGGAACCCGATGTGCCGACGAGTCAACCGACACCCAACAAATGCATACAAAACTGTGTTTCCTTTGTATTTCTTTTTTGATTTCTTTACAAATATGTGCAGACAATAGCTAATTAGGTACAGAAACGTGCCGACAAAACCTGACCCTTCTACAAAATGTGCCGACAAAAATTTTCCGTATACTTTTAGCTGCTCGTGCGCAAAGCTTTTGCCGGCGCTCCGCGCCGGCAAATGCTTATTTTCGGCAAAATTCCTTTTCAGGCCATGTTGGGGGGGAGTCCCCCCCCCCCTTAATTACGCCCCTGTCGGTGACTAACTCTTCGTGCCGATGAAGAATTGCCGCGTGCCTAGCGAAGAGCTGGAAACGTCACCAAAGCTGTCCCCAACAAATGCTGTTGATCAATTGACATAGGATTGAATCATCGTTTGAGTGACGTTTCTCGTTCTTCCCGGAGTTGACTGGTGTGTTTTGCAGGTCATATAGAATATAGTAAGCAAAGACCGTAACCCTTGGTTCACATTGCTGCTTCGTATGCGACACGATTTTTTCTTTGTATGTTCCGACGTGCGACAGAATCGCATGGACCCTCCCACTATCACGCAGACGCAAATGGAAAAAGAAATTTTTCGTCGAGATTATTCTGCGAAAGGACAAAGAAACCCTTGGGGAAACAACCTCTGAAGATGCTGGGAGATTACCCATCTGAATACCACCCACAATTAGGAAATTTCAGTCAAATCCCATATGTCATCTTGTTCAGAACAGGTTAATACAAGTTTATTCAGAAGATATTTTGCATTCAGCCATCCTAGGTTTACAGTCAGATCAAGGTAGAGCAATTTTTAGTTTTGAAAATTAACTAGTCTTTGTTTTTTTTTCAAGAATCACCTGCATTATGTCGGATCAGTTGAAATACTTCAACGCATCCGACATTGCGACAAAACGCAAAGTCCTGCGTAGCTTGTCGCACAATTTGTGTCGTATGTCGCATGACGCAAAATTTTGCATTAAAGTGTGAACCAGGGGTAACTGTGGGAAAGACAGGAAACTCCACTGAAATCGCGTCGTGGAAAAACAGCAGCCCGCTATAGCTTTCGGACTTTTCCAACTTTAAACGATGAAAGTGAGAGTAAACCAGGAGTAAACAAATATAAAATATAATCAAACCTGGAGGGTTTGTAATTAGCTAAACTTGATACGTCTGTGCGGGGTTACCAAATGGGCACAGCAGGTACCTGACCATGGGCCCCAGCACGACATCGTATCAAAATAATATTAACTTGATCTCGAGAAAAATTACAGTTTCGACGGAAAATGTATACGTCATGTACAATAGCGACGTTCATCCCTATCTCGCGGTGACGTGCACACTAAGGCAGGCTGAATCGCAGGACGGTTAGTTACCCTTTACTGATATTACGAGTACAGACAGGATCGATTCCGCTTGGATTCTTTTCTGTGCCCAAGGTCCAACACTTATGGAATCCTCTTTTTCTTCCTCATCACGTATTCATATCCACATAGCGACAAGACTCATTCTGATAATATCTTGTTCGTTTCATCCTGTAGTTCAGTGAACTTGTCCAAGAACTCGCCAAAATCACCTTTCGGACACTTCAAGTTCTCATTCTCTCTTACTTCGAGTCTTTTCAGCGAATCTCTCAATTCCCTTTCAGCACTTGCATCGGTTCCGAACTTTCCTGATTCCTTTTTCACAAGCGACGGGAAATTCGAATTTTCACTTTTCGCCTGCTTCTCAAGGAAGGAAATGGCGAAGTCTAGTTCGCGAAGGAACGCCTGTTTGGCAGCCGGCAACGATACGTTAGTTCTCGGGCAGACATCGGACCAATCCTGAAGTGTGTCGTTGGCGGTCAATCTGAACAGCGCGAGAAATGTGGTTAGCTGATTCTCATTCCTGAAGAAAAGAACAATTCGTTAAATAAAGTGTTACAATGGAACCTGTCTGAATCGTTCGTTGCTAATGTCTCACTTCACCAGTTTCGTTCGTTTTCCGGCTGTTAATCCTTTTTTTCAGCTAGTTCTGCACATCGCGTCAGTGTGAAAGCGGCTTTAGTCATCAAGAGTATTCAAATCCTACGCGTCTGGATGAATTTTGGGTTGTCGTGCAAGCAGCGCACATTCTGAACCTTATTACTGAAGCCCCGGTGAAAAAAAAAACTTAAAACCAAACCGCGGCTGCCACATCATTGATTAAATTCCGGTGTAAGGAACAAGCTTACAGGTATGATCAAACAGTATTTATAAAGTATTTATTTTGCCTATTACTTCTACGAGCAGGGATTTCAGACAGCCCTTTCTGTCGAGACGGATCTGGAATTTAAAGCCAGGCCAAAAACGTCTGGCAGTCCGGGGTGTAACACCCCAGATTCCGGATCTCTGGAAGGTCCCATAGAGGCAAAACACATGAGAGACAATAAATATGCTTAAAGCCCACCTGGCACTACTAGCTGTTTGTATTCCAATATTCAAAAACAGCTGAACAGTGTAAAACAAGGCTCTGCTTTTAATAAATTATTCACGTTTTTTTTTGCTGTTTTAAGCCTTTTTCGGGGCCCATTGACTAATTATAGCAAAAATACGGAAAAATTCAGATAACCAACAGCATGATAAGAGTACATTTGTCGGGAGCATGGTACGCATGGAAAATAGTAAAACGCGACAAGTGTGAAAACCATTAATGTGCCATTAGCGCGTTTAGGATGTAACGTATGAAATTAGGGTCTCCGGGTTTAAGAATTAATGGAGCAATTACGGAAGTAGGTTGCATTGGCATTACAGGTACGACGGGGTCCTTTAATAAGATGTTTGAATTTCGAAGGGGACATCTAGGAAATGTTGAAGAATAGAAAAATTAGCTAACACCATTATCATCAAAACCCGGAAGGGTTTGCATGTTTGGAAGCCCCAGTCCCCAGATAATGGGAAGTCTGGAGGGTGAAGCCTGGCTTTAAATTTACCTGCAGTAGCAGTCCAGTAGCGTCCATTCCGTTCCTATCTGTTTGCATATAAAGATCCCGGCAAGTGCGCCTTCGTGTGCTGAGTACTCGCCGCTCCATAATTCCTCAAATCCTAAGGTCTCTTGAAGTATGACGTGAACTTCCTTGCTGTCTTGAGATGTAATGAATGACCGGGAGACTGGATGGAGGTACAGTGAGGGGAGAAGGCGATTTCCTGAGGAAGAACAGACGAGTTAACAAGAGCTACGAACTCTTCTGGCTCTTTCCACGGAAAGATTCGTACAAGAACGTAAAACGAGGACGAGTAGTAGCAGACGTTATTGTAACTACCCACATCGTATCTCATTTAGCTTTCACACTTCCGTACCGGTGATGCTTTTTTACGAGGGCCAACGGCTTTTTAAGGCTACAGAAGTTCACTAATCGAACGCCAAAGATGTTTTGGCTCCATCTCCCTCGGGTGCTAAGCCGATGATGAGATTCCTCTCAGAAAAATAGCAGTAGAAAGCTTTAACGCTGAATTCTCCTGCACGTAACAAAGCATTAAAGATTACCCAGAGGCAGTGTTTTCAAGTGACGTATTTCATATCTGAGGAGAAGAGACTCGGGTACATGGTCTGTTGTCGAATCAACAAACCGGTCAGGCGCAGGTGAGGCCGGCTACACTTATGCGGCTGGTCGGACGAGATGTGTCTAGGCGAAACCCTACCCGGACATACCCCCCCCCCCCGGCGAAAACCCCCGATACCAAATCCCCTGGCGAAAAACCCCGGGTACCAACAAGAACAAACTAGAACTTTGTGCTTCCTGTGGCAAACCTAGCGACGCTGCTGTATACTCGGCAAGCTGGCGAAGATCAACCAAGCTATCGGACTGGCTCTGCACAAGCCAAAATAGAACCCGGGTGTATTCTCCTTATACAACTTATTACAGCGCGAACCGCGGAAAAGAGGAATCTGTATACTCGCTGTCCGCTCGCTTATATAGGCTAAATACTTTTCATAAAAACACACTTCATTTGATTAACGCTGTGTGGGGGGTTTCGCCGGAGAGGGGTCGGAACCCGGACAAGATAGTACCTGAAAGAAACTGCGAGAGATTCCTCTTTATCAGAGAGCGGGGGGGGGAGCATCTGTTTACCTCTCTCACACAAATTATAAGTCAGAAGAAGTGAGGAAAAGGACAGAAATAACGTCAGGCTTACTTGGCAAAGTGCGAGAAGGAGATTGCTTTAGGACTTCTTTCACTGAGATATGAAGTGGTGCGAGTGGAATCTGAAGTGGGCATGACTTCTTCCCCAACTTCTCAGGTATAGTGGCATTCAGTAGGCTCACGTAGGTTACATCCGGACTATGAGCAAAGGATGGCAAACTGATTCTTGCTAAAAAGTAACAAAAATAGAAACAAGACCAAAGGTTTCGATGGGATCCCAAAAACTGAATATTTGTTGGACTTCTTGATCCACAGTCGAATCTTGTAGATTCCCGCTCATCGCCAACCCCTTTAACATTTGCTATCCATCCACACTCAACCGCTTGAATATGTACAATTTTTTTTTACCGTTTTGGTATTTTTGACAACTTTGGCCAAATGACTAATCAGATGAGAAAACCCAAGTTCAAATATGGATTCAGCATGCACGCTTACTCCAGTATCTTATCTACAATCGAATTTAAATAAATCTTTTACTTTGACCAAATTCGTCGTTTTAGTAGCACTCCAGTTGCACTGCAAGCAGAGCAAAAGAACTGGTGACACCGAGACGCGAACCTTCCGATCCGAATTTCCGAGTTTTAGCAAATTATGCCAGCTTATCCTTCAAGGAAATAAAGTTTAAAATTGGATTCAGCATGTCTCTTACCCCGAAACCGAATCTCTATTCGATTCAGAAACGACTTTGAGCTTCGACCAAATTTCCGGTTTCGGCCGGATTCCGGGTTCAGGTTCAGGTTCTTTTTAATAACAAACTAAATAACAAAATGTCCAGAGCCCGGCTGAGAAGACAAATTCGTAATGCACGGGATGGAAAGACTTATTTAAATAAATACAACATTTATACTTCACTACATGCCGTTCATACAAATGGAAATATGCGTATTCCCCCGTCAGCATCCGGTCCCCAACGCCACCCGTTGACACGTCCAGCGAAACAAACAATAAAAAATAAAACTAAAGATAATAAGAACCAAGGGAAAGTGATTTCAGTCCAAGGAACGATCCTGGACTGATTATTCACATCCCCCAGGTTCAGTATCTTCAAAACCAGATAAAATGGGAACAAACTTAACCTCCCAAACGCAATCCGCACACTTATCACGAAACAAATTCTCAATATAACAACATAAATTTAAGTTTACGTTTGGTTGTTTGAATTGACTGTGAAATGTCCAAATTAGAAGTATAAATATTATATAAATATAGGGCAAACCTATGGATTCAGCGTGCCTCCTTACCCCTATTACGATCTCAGTAGCTTAAAAGACATATTTTTACCTTTATTTGAAACCCCTAATATAACTCTAAATATAGGGCTACAGGACCCATCTACGAACTTGGCCTGTACTTTGATCCAGTGGATACCCATACCAAGTTTGAACAAAATATCTCAACCCCTTCGTGCCCACGAGACGACTGCCAAGTGACAACTGCCGAGTATAAGACCTAAGAGACATTACACACGCAACCATCGCCCACTCTCCATCCGACACATCGTTAGACTAAACGAAGAGTAATGTGAATTTCCTCACCGGCATAAGGTTTTGCCTTGTATGGATAAAGGGGTAGGGTAGGGGTAGGGTAGGGGTAGGGATTGGTATCGCCACCTGTTTTTTCCGAAAATTTGGTCGAATGCACTCTGCCTTTTTGACCCAGTAAATGCCGGTTGGGACCTTGGAAATAACTAAACTGATGCATACACATTTTGTGTATGTGTTCGAACCTGCAACAACATGTCTCGGATTCCGGGCGAACTTCTTGTTCGGAGTGAAAAAAAAAAAAAAAAATCATATTCGGATTCATCATGTCTCCTTAACTACCCCTATGTCGGTCGACTATCTCATTAGCTTTTAAAAAGCTAATTTTCACCCCTTAATTTGAAACCCTCCTCCGCCCCTAAATATACAGCTATCGGGCTCACCTACGAACTTGACCTGTAATTTGACGTCTCCCGCTGTGAGTTTGACAAGCTATTTCATATACACATTCTTTCAGCCCAAGCTGACTGTGAATCATATTCGATAGTGCAAAACGGATATGTAGCTGAGTTTTATTAGAGCTATGCTGAGCGGATTGAGCCTGAAGAGGGCCCTTGCCAAGAAGGGCCGAAATATAGCACTAATAAAATTCAGCTGACGTGTCCGTTTTGTACTGTCAAAGTTTCATATCCTCCCAAGTAAGTGGCCCGCTAGTGTAATGGGCTATTTATTTATTATTACAGGTTCAGGTTCATTTAATAATGTACCCTACTTATATTATACTACAAAAATCAAAATTTAAACAAACCCGCCGCCATACCTACCAGCCAAAAAAAAACTCCACCCTAAAAAACAATATTAAAGAAGAAGAACGGAATGCCGGGAGACATGGACGACCAAAGCACCACAAGCCAATCAACTAATTAACAGTTACATTTGGCGTTAAGCTTTTAACTTGTCACCATCTTCACCCGGATGCAAGGTTGGGTTCTCGAAGCTCAGACAGTGCGCAGGTTGTATATGTGTTGGGTTGGGTTGACATACCTATGACATCGCAAAAGTTGTCCGTCTGTCCGTCTGTAAGCACGATAACGCTCGAAGTGAATGAGATATTTCGACGAAACTTAGTGTGAGGACTCTCCGGGTCAAGTTTGAGGTCGAGTTCGTAGATGGGCTCTGTAGCTCAACATTTAGGGGTGGGGGAGGGGTTTCAAATTAAGGGTAGAACAAAATTTTTTAAACAGATAATGAGATAGTCGATTTTGGGGTAAGGATACGTGCTGAACACGAATATGGAAACTATTTTCTCGCCGGACAAGTAGCTCGCCCGGAATCCAGCCCAAACCAGAAAGTTTGTTAAAAGTAAAGGACTTCTATAAAGTTGATTAGATGTTCTATTTAGGGGTAAGAAGAGATGCTGAATCCGCTTTTGACAATCATTTTCTACCCGGACATTTAGTTCGCCCGGAATCCGACTGAACCAGAAAATTTGTTAAAAGTTAAAATTTTATCTGAAGTTGATTAGATGTTCGATTTAGGTGCAAGAAGACATGCTGAACATTTATATATAGGGGTAAGGTGATACGCTGAATTCTTTAGTTTTTGCCTGACAAGTAGTTCACCCGGAATCTGGTTGAAACCGGAGATTTGGCAGAAGTAAGGCAGGAAGATTTGATCAGTTTCGTCAAAGTAGATATGACGAATAGCCTAGGGGGAAATACACACATGGTGAATCCATATCTGAATCGAATGGAAACCTTTGGTCATGTGTAAGTGGACATTTTCGGATGGCTCTATTGGATGTTACGTCCCATCATCATGACGGGTGTTTTCGCGTTGATGCCATCTAGCTTGATGGTCATTTTCGCATGAAAAGCTCGACGTGTGATGTCACCATCTAGCTGAATGGGTCTCTCCCGTTGAAGGACGCTCCCGAAGCTCCGTTGAACGGGTAGAGTAAGATGGAATCTTCCTCTGTCTCAACGCGTTGTCGTTTGGACGGCACCATCCAGTGACATTTTCGCGTAGATGTGGAGCTCAACAGCCATTCACGCGAAAATGTCCCGTTGGACGAACTAGAGAACCCGGTGGCGTTAATGGCCAAAATGTCTGGGGGGAGGGGGGGCAAGGTATTTACCGACCGGCTGGTAATTTTTACCGACTATATTTGCAGAAAACGACTGTTTTTAAGAAAAAATCGACTATTTTTACGAAAAACCGACTGTTTTGAAGAAGAATCGCGGCTCTCCACACCGACTCACCTGTTGACTGCCCCCCCCCCCCCATACGTGACGCCCGTGGAAGAAACACCAATGCTTCAATAGTATGACCAGGCCCCCTCACACTGCGATCCTAGGCTTACAAAGCACGGTATATCGGTGCTTTTCGGAAAAAAAGAAAGCACTTACCAACGAATACGCACTTCAATCCAGGTCCCAGTGTCCATTTTCCATCCTTTTTTTCCAGACCTTTGGAACTTAGAAAGTCCTTAAACAGGACTCCGCGATCTGAGGGGTTGACACACCTTTCCTGAGGGATACTACAGACGTGAAGCGGCACACCGTCGGCGCTCAAAGCGTATGTTTCATAGATGTAATCAAAGCCCGAGTTGCCCAGATCGGTGATCAGCAGGTCGACATTACTGATGATTCTACAACAAACAAAAATTTGTCAGAGGTTCGTCGGAAGGCTTTCAAAATCGCCATTCTCATCTCTGCTATGAGACTGTCCAATGGGAAAGTTAACTGAGATAACTTTGGTGGCGGGACTCTTTAATTTTTCATAAGAGCCCGTACCATTACTCCCAGATTCGAAGGGATTCCGGTAGTTTCTGACCAGGATTTAAATTACCGACTTCATTACAGCTCGGAATTTTCTGGCGAATGTGGAAAAAATTGCTCAAAGGCTCGCGGAACTAGGAAATCCCAAGTCGCTCAACGGTTCGCTCAAAATCGCCATTCTCATCTCTGCTATGAGACTGTCCAATGGGAAAGTTAACTGAGATAACTTTGGTGGCGGGACTCTTTAATTTTTCATAAGAGCCCGTACCATTACGCCCAGATTCGAAGGGATTCCGGTAGTTTCTGACCAGGATTTAAATTACCGACTTCATTACAGCTCGGAATTTTGTGTGTTTGGTTTGTCGGAAGGCTTTCAAAATCGCCATTCTCATCTCTGCTATGAGACTGTCCAATGGGAAAGTTAGCTGAGATAACTTTGGTGACGGGCCTCTTTAATTTTTCATAAGAGCCCGTACCATTACTCCCAGATTCGAAGGGATTCCGGTAGTTTCTGACCAGGATTTAAATTACCGACTTCATTACAGCTCGGAATTTTCTGGCGAATGTGGAAAAAATTGCTCAAAGGCTCGCGGAACTAGGAAATCCCAAGTCGCTCAACGGTTTATTGCGAGCCATACCAAGGGCAAATACTATTCCGCTCCGCTATGCCTTTCAACAAAGGGTAAGTCGCTGCAGCCTCTATGGATTGCTTTCTATAGGGCGATTCTGGCGGTCTGGAAAGCTCCGCGAGCTTCTGCGCCGGCTGTTTTTGCGACTACGGCTAAAATTCAAATAAAATTTCCAAAGCTGTCCTCACACTCCGCTAGTTTCCGTCCACACTTGGAAAGCGAATCTACTTCGCGACTGGCAAGGGATTTCGGCAAGTCAGCGATAAGTTGTAAAGGTGCAACTGAGCCGCAACTACTTTCCATTTGCTCTTGCGCTCGGCGGATTCTCGCTTTGGTTTTCGGAAAGCGAATCCAAGAGATCGCCAGAATCGCCCTTACATCTATAGGATTCCTTTATTCATAGTAGATGCTTTCAACGACCTACAGCCGGCCAAGTGAGCGGTTGGCACAGGGCAGATCTGAAAACTAACTGGTCAGAGAACATGACAGCAAAGGCAAGCGACAGCGAGCAAAACATACATACGCTCAGCAAGCGATGGCATGCGAAACATACGCTTAGAAAATGACCGCGCGCCAATCGAGTCTACGTAGTACGGCTTTTTTATGGGGTAAAATAATGAATAACGCTACGAAGTACGATCTCTGCGCCGTGAGAAGAAGAATAAATGATATCTTGTTCTTTCTTTCTTTTCTTGTTCCAGAAAAGCCCCCGTCCAGTACCTGAAGAGCCCACTCACAACGCCCCCCTGGAGGTCCCAGGAAGTTGGGATGATGATACCCTAACTTCAACAATGGAAACAGTTCGATCCCCTTCCCCTCAAAATGCAAGCATTGAAGTAGGATTTAAGGTGGTGGAAAACAGAAAAAACAAAAAATGCAAAAACGACCAGGTGTCTGGAGCATCACCCCCCAACCCACCTGAAGCTGCAGGAGGGCCCACCCTTCCTACTACCGAATCCAAAGCTTTTGTGAGATTCAAGCCAAGATCTGCCCAGCAGACTTTCGCTCCAAAGGATGCACTAAAAACCAGGCTTTCGATATTCAAATCCCTCAAGTGCAACTTCATGCTGAACATAACTAGAGACGGGTCACTGAACCTATTCTTCCAGGAGAAAACTCAGGCTGACAGTGCCATCCTACTAACTACTATTCCTGGAGTCTCAGTAGTAGCTGAAATTTGGAACCCCCCTCCGACCTCACCAAAGATTGTCCTCTACAACATCCCAGCATTCCTCACAGACCACGACCTCAAGGAGGGTCTGATGAATAGCAAAGGAGAGACCATCCCAGTCACTTCGACAAGCCGTCTTGGAGCAGAAAGTAAGACTGTTCTTTTTATACTTGATGGGACATTTAAAGTAGACAAGGTTTTCCTTTTTGGGCAACCAAAAGCCTTCAAAGAGTATGGCAACAAGCCGATGCAATGTAAAACTTGCCTCAAGTTTCGTCACACAGCCAAACACTGTTCTACTCCCACAACCAGCTGCAAGAAATGTCTCTCAACAGACAACCTTGAGGAAGCGTGCCAATCCCAAGCAAAATGCGCCAACTGTGGTGGGCTCCACCTATCACTTAACAGAAAAGAGTGCCCAAAATACAGAGAAAGGGTAGAGATCCTCCGCAGGGCTGAGAGGCTCAATATCCCCATTTCTTTGGCGGCTCTCCAAACAGGACCGAAGAGATAACCTGCCCCAAGCAAAAACCAAGCCCCCCCAGAAAGCCCCCCTAGCAGCTGGGCTCCCAGCATAGCTAGCACCCCTCGGGCAACCCCTACCCCATCTGTTTCTGTTCGGCTTTCAAAACTGTTTCCAGCCCCCCCCCCCCCAAGCACAGTCTCCACGCCTGGGAATCCATCAACTCAAGGATCCCCTACTCGCCCGAAAACCCTCCCAGGGATACATCCATTCCCCGGCCCATCATCCCGACCACCTGACAAGAAAGGCCAGCCAAAACCAACATACAAAGCAATCCTCCAAGACCACAGATCGATCAGCAACCTAGTGATGTACACTCTCACAACTACTCTTCATCTCTCAGGCAAAAATGCCGCAGGCAGTTAAGGCTGTCATAATGAGAGACGTAGCCGAAAAATACTTTGGGACAAACATCATCGACGAGGCAGAGCTGGAATTGGTAAAAATCCTAAATAAACATCAAGCCCTTCAATACCTAACCAACCAACATGCATAGACAGCACGGCTCATCCCCCAAAACAATAACAGTTCAGTGGAATGTCAGATCCCTGTCAAATGAAAAAATAATACTCCTGCAGGAACACCTGCTGTCCAATAATATTGATGTAGCATGCCTGCAGGAAACTAACCTGAATGAAATGGTTAAAATATCAGTCCAAGGATTTGATGTCTTCAGGAAGGACCGTTCGTCTGGAAGAAAAGGGGGCGGTGTTGCCATCCTTATATGAAAGGAAATTAAGAAATGTGGAATAACGTTCCCTGACTTTAAAGACGAGGTCGACGCTGTTGGGGTTGAAATATGGCAATCGTCAGACCCACTAACAGTTATATCGTTCTATAACCCAAACGGAATTAATGAAGCAACATGCCGAGAGCGTGTTATAGTTGCTGGAGACATGAACGCCCATAGCCCCATGTGGGGATGTGAAAAGAAAAATAAAGCTGGCAAGATGATTGAGAAGAGTTATATCCCTAGTATCCCTAGCGACACCAGCAAGACTGAACACATATTACAACGCCCGATCGAACAATTTCTCTACGATAGATCTACAGATAGTGTCGACCACACTGCTGAATCAAATTCAGGTCTCCAAAATAGATCCCCTACTGACTGACCACTTTGCCATCAAAACCTCGATTGGCGGCCTCCCCTCCATCGAAGAAACCCCTCCCCACTTCATCAACAAGAAAGCTGATTGGCCAAAATTTGTAGCACACTTAGAAGGGTACGATTACTCTCCAATCCTAACAACGTCTACCCCTGACAAGCTAGCTGTACTTTTCACTGCCACCCTCCTGCAAGCAGCAGCTCTCGCTATTCCGAAGACAACGAGCAACCTCCCATTGCGAAAGAACAAGAAAAGGCCGCCGAAACCCTGGTGGAACAACGCCTGACAACTAGCTTGGACGTGTAAAAGGCAGCAACCAAGGCCTTTAACAGATCTCCATCTGTAGAAGCCCAAATGAAGAGAGCTACGCGCTCCGCACAACGTCAGTCCTGGGTTGAATTTGCAAGTAACCTGTCAAGAGAAACGCCCGAGACAACAATACACCAGTTCCTGAACAGGATGAATGGCAAGGCTTCTGAACCAGACCCCCTGAAGAACCTCCTGACTTTCGGTCAGAATCACCTAGAAACCAACGAGGAGAAGGCAGAATTCCTTGCCGACTTTTTCAGCGACAAACTTACTGAGGTGCGTGATCGCGGTCGCAGCGGCATAGTAGCCCCTATCGCCCTCCAACCTCAACCCCCCCCCCCCCCCCCAATCTCCCCCACTCCAAGTTCGAGGTAGGGAATCCCTGACTGATCAGTTCACCGTGATCGAATTAATACGAGCCATTGAGGAATCAAATCCATCTGCTGCCCCTGGATTCGACGAAATACATCCATCGTGGCTACTGCACCTTCCGCCCCCCTTCAAACAAGCGCTCCTACATACAGTAAACTCATGCTGGAAAGAATCTACTTTTCCAAAGGCTTGGAAAATATCGGTAGTAGTGCCAGTCCTTAAAAAAGGGAAACAGAAGGACAGCCCATCGTCCTTCCGTCCAATATCAACGCTCCCAGCAATCAGCAAATCATGGAAAGGATTGTCTATAACCGGCTGCAGTGGTTCTGCGAGTCCAACAACTTGATACCAAAGCCTCAAACCGGCTTCAGGAAGTCACACTGTGCTATGGACACTATTTTCCGCCTAGTAACAGAAATCAAACAATGCTTTGAAAGAGGCCTCATCCTCATAGCAGCTTTCCTGGATTTCGAGGGCGCGTATGATAATGTCCACAAGCACAGAATAATTGCAAAACTGGTCTCAATGGGATTCCCGATCCAGGTGGCGTCCTTCCTAGATAGCTTCCTAAGTGATAGACAAATAGCTGTAAAGGTCAATGGAAAATTATCAACACCCAGGAAAACAGAAATTGGTCTACCACAGGGGGCTGTCCTCAGCTGCCTGCTGTTTGCCCTCTTTTTGTGGGACCTCAACCTACCGCATGAGCATGGAGAGTTCGCAGACGACTTGGGATCCTGGGTAGTAGGATCAACTCACTCGGAGGCTGAACAGAAACCTCAGTCAGCAATGGCAAAACCAGAAGAATTCTCAGCAAGATCAGAACTGCCACTCGCCCCATCCAAATCCCTTGTAGTACAGTTCCATAGAAGATCATCCACACCTTGCACCATCATTCTGAACGGTCTCCCTCTGACTGAGGCATCACAAACAAAGTACCTGGGAATAATTCTGGACAGAAAACAAACCTTCCATCCCCACGTCAAGGACCTATCGACTCGGTGCCTCCGTAAAACTCGCCTGATGATGAGGCTGGCGGCTACACCCTTCGGTTGCTCTGACAAGATCCTTCTTGCTTTCTATAAGCAGTACATCAGACCCCAAATAGATTATGGACTGATAATCTATGGATCCTGCTCCAAGACGACCCTGAACCAGCTTGAAACAGTCCAGAATACGGCCCTCAGGATTGCATTTGGGCTTTGAAGATCAACCTCAACTCAGTTCCTCAGAGAGGAAACAGGAATTGAAACCATTCCAGCCCGCCGAGACCATCTGCTTGCCAGATATATAACAAAAATTGAAGGGACTCCCCATCATATACTATATAGCTGGCTTAGACACGAATAGTCTTCCACCGGCCTCCCCATAGAGATCAAGCGGCTCCAAGCATACCACCCGATCCCGCCAGCCGACGTTAAGCCCAAAATCAGCAGCTATCCACCTTGGACCCTCAACAAGCCACCAGTACTTCTCCGGTTTGCCGACACGAGAAAGTCCGAGCTATCTGTCCAGGCTGCTAAAGTGAGGTTTGCGCAGTTACGGTATACCATCCACAAAAATCGCTTCCCGATCTTCGTGGACGGTTCTAAAACAGAATCTTCTACGGGGTGCAGCGCATTTCTCGAAGAACTGAACATCACAGCCCTTGAAAAACTCCCCCCCCCCACCTTTGCATCATGTCAGCAGAAATCAGAGCAATAAATCTGGCAATTGAGACCCTGTTACGGCTTCCCACCGTCCCCATCGAAGCAGTGATCTACTCAGACTCGATGTCAGCCCTCCAGTTGTTAGCTAACCCTGGATGCGAAAACGAATATACTGATGTCCACATGACAGTCCATTTGTCGAACGAACTCTTCAATAAGGGTTGCTCCCTTTCACTCCAGTATATCCCCAGCCACATGGGGATACGAGGGAACGAAGCAGCTGACAAAGAGGGTAAAGAGGCGACATCAGCCCGTCAACTACGAAACCTCCCAACACCCCTGCGAGACGTTCTACGCATACGCTCCCAGTGCGCTTTAGCATCCAAGCCTCACCCAAAGTTTTCCCCATTCCGAGGAAAAACTGAAAGCAAACTCTACCATCGGATACGAGCAGGAGCAACAGGGCTTAACCACTCAGCCTTCGCCTTCAAGATCCCCACGATCGACGGCCATCCCCCAACCTCACCCCTCTGCAGATTCTGCAAAACAATGAACGAAACACTGGACCATGTACTCTTCCAGTGTTCCCATCAACAAATACATCTGAACATCCATAGATCCCAAGCTGTCTCCCTGTTTAAGAAGTTCCATCTCAATCCTTCAACCGAATCCATACGGAGCACATCACTCTCCCCTTCAGCTGAAGCCTCGATCTTCAAGGCAATCATATCCTTTTTGAGGACATCAGACCTATTTGAGTCTATATAAGAAGTATGGCACATTGCCCAGACGTGAAAAGGCAAAGTGGACAACTCCGATCCGATGCCACACTGAAAAGAAGAATGATTCCCAGGATTAAAATCTTACCAAAGAACGACAATTGACATAGAGAAAAGATGATTCGCAGTCAGCTTGGGCTGAAGGACTATCTGACATAGAGAAAGTTTAACATCCAACATTTTTGTATTTTTGTATGACCACAGGCCTAACTTCAATCCAAAGCAGAGGGCTTTTTGAAAGGTTACAGCACGTGTTTGTGTTGACGGTCGCACTTCTTGGAACGCAAATGAATATTAATGAATATTCTCTGTAGAGTTAATTAGTTACTGTAAGTCTTACCTGTCAGAAACATTTTGTACTTGATATCCAAGGTAAATGCTACCAAAGATCACAATCTTCCAGGTTTCTTGCAGTCTGACACACTCAGAAGCCACCCCCTTTGCAAACCTGGACTTCTTCAATGCTATGGAAAAATCTTCAAAATCATCATCTTCTTCGCAAAAACCTTCCTCACTCAAACGAAGAGGGGCCTAAAAAAAACATATTCATTGGGGTAAAAAGAACAGCTCCCTATTCGGCATGGCTCCCATAAAAATAGAGCACAGCAAAAGATATTCCCGTAGGAGACATTATCCAAATTTCCATTGGCCTATCTCCCATGAAGCTATATACAGCTTCATAAGCAAATAAAAATAATTAACCTCTTGACTAATTCAAGTAAAAGTTTTGAAAGCAACGCTCAAGCTGTCGAGAGGAGCTACTTCTCGGCGCTTGCGACCCTGACTTAGGTTTAAACAAAAATTACATGTGTGGACTTACTGGCAGATTGCTGTCGGATGCAGGACAAGCTAACGATTTGCTTAGTCTGGCCAAAGCTGCTGTAATGGCTTCTTCCCTCTCTTTATATCCCTCATATACTGCATTGTAAGTGGATTCGAGGTCCTGTAAATAAAAACAAAAGAAGCAGGCTGCATTTATCCCGCACTAACACCAACAAGCAACAACAGGCAGAACCCCCATGCTTCATACTTCGTGTTGGTTTCAACCAAGAGACATCTATTAAGAAGACACTCCCATGATACTGAACATAAAGGACAGGTCAACAAATCCAGTTTTTCAAACTTCAACTTCCTACACCATTACAAACAAACACTAATAAAATAGTAGGAACTGCAAAGAGAGCTGGTTTTGCAGCTCGAGTCCTCGGCTACAGACAGAGATGCCTAGAATCCCTACAAGCCCCACAGCCTGAGCGAATACCTGGCCAGTATTCCAGAGCTGGCAATCAGGATTTTGATAGATTGATTCTTTTTGCCTAAGCTGACTGCAAATCAGGGCTGATGCAGCTAGATGGGTAAGTCAGCTGGCATTATCAGTGAAACACATTTCAAACCCAAAGCTCTTATCCTCAGCAAAACCAAAGGTTATTAAAATGCAGACTATTCTATCCCCTGTCAATGACCAAATCCAGCAGATAAAACAGCAGCCATGTCCCCAACGAAATCTCGGCGTTTATTTTTCAACTCAAACAGTTCATAAGAAGTAATCACAGCTCCATTGCTCTAGCTATAGCATGAAGGCTGCCTGAAGGGGACCATTCAAAAGAAGGGAAGAAATTTCGCCAACCTACAGCTGACTCACCCACTTAGCCTGAATGCATTCAGCTGCCATCAACTAGATTATTACACAAATATGAACAAAAGAGTGGCTCTCAAATACTGCTTAGAGTCTTAGACATAAGCAGGATAGGAGGAAATAGGTTATCTCTCACCTGTACTTTATTATCCAATGCAGAGGCAAGCTTTTTTGCCATGCTGGCTAAAATTCCATAAATTGATTAACAATAACTAACTGTGACAAATTGCTGATGAACTCTGCTTGTTGGACCCTGGTAGAGCCACCAGAGTGCCACAGCAGACCCAGAGCAGTGCTGCCTGAGTCACTGAAAGACGTCAGAAACAACCAAAAACTGATAGTTTGCTTGACTTTTGGTTTTATCTGTTATCCTATTCAGAGGCTATTATTTGTCAATCAAATGTTGTGAGGAAAATAAATCTACAAAATGATGAATGCTTGCAGTGAGAGTGGAATGATTTTTATCAGATGAAAGGGTAGATCAAATTTACAAGCATCTGTATTTCCTAAGAGCCTGGTCAACTATGCTTAAAACAATGTGTATTTGACAAAAAGCGCAGAATTCTCGGCTGTAAGTGATTCTACTATTCTGCACAGATTTGTGCAGTCAGTGATGAGGATACTGAAAATCCTTTGAGGGTGTGATGTTTGATGGCTTGAGGAAGCTTTTGGGATGATGAGCAGATTGCAATTAGGGGTATCAAACTGAAACTTGACCAGTTTTGCAATAATTCACTTTCAATTATGTTGGACTAGTGCTGGAGTCTGGACTAGTGTGAACAATCACAATTTGCTTCAATCATCCTTACCCTAATTATATTTGGGGGAAAAGGTAAAGAGTTTTTAGATCCCTAGTCTAAAAGATAAGTCCTATAGTCAGTGAGAGACTCCAAGAGCTAAACCTACCAAGACTAAGCCTTTCTACAGGAGAAGAGGAGATGCAACCCAAAGATTGGGAGCCTCAGCCCCTTATTAACAATAAAACTGAAGTTGATCAAAATGCAGAAAAAATGCTTTCCTGTCGTCGCTCCAATCGTGCAGCAAAAACAGCAGCCCTTTCAAAAATTAAATCTCATATTTATTTAAAAGTAATAGATACTGGCGAGTACTCCCTACCAGAAACATAGAATGGGAAATGCAATAAAATTTAAGCAGTCAGTGCCAGGTCAGTGCCTTGTTAATAACAAAACTGAAGCTGATCAAAAGACAAGAAAAACCTTTCCTGTCATCACCCCAACCGTGCTACAATCATGCAGCAAAAACAGCGGCTGCATAAAAAATTATATCTTAGGACATCTCGGGACTAGTTTTTTCCCTACAGTGGTATTAACAAGTAATTTCCACAAATAAGATATTAGATATTTATAATCGGTAGAGGTTTCAGTTACTTATTGCAGCCAATATTGCAGGTTTTTTCCTTCCCCTAAGTTGACTCTGAAGATTGACAGTCTGAGGAGGACCCTTGCCAAGAAGGGCCAACGCTGAGAAAGTATCGTAACTGATGTATACGTTTATGCATTATTTGAACACAAGCTCTAAGATTTACTGTACAGTTTGAATAACTTTTATTTGGAACTGGCACATGACGTGATGTTTAAATTGATTGCCGTGGTGAGACGAAGAAAAGAAGAGCAGCTTGACAAACCACTCACCGAACTTTCCGGAAGAAAAAGCACATATTAGTATTAAAATCAGCAACTTTTATTTTGTTCTGAATATTTAGGCTCTGGGTAATTGCGGTTTGTGCGGGCGGGACCCACCCGCAGTTGTACCTTATTACTAGATTCATTTGCTGTGGCTACGAAGCTATCCATCTAAACAAGTGAAGGGCAGCAAGACCATTAGTAGTTGGCACACGCTACTTGTCTTTGATTGTTGATCTCTAGCAAATCAAAGGTTACCTGTTTATCTATATTTAAGGCTGTGTTGCTTGGCTGTTTGTCGCTTCTGTTTGCCAACCGGCTGCAAGCAAACCCTATGGCTATATTTTGAAGAGGTAGGATAAGTACAAGGTATGGTTCTTTCCAGTTTGTGTGGTACTTTCTTTACTGTAGCGTCATGTCAGTTTCACCCCAATCAAGCAGCAAAAACAGCAGCCATGCCAAAAATGGAATCTCAGCAAATTAGTGTTTTTCCCTATAGTGATCTCCAGAAAGTAATTTCCCAAGTAGGATATTTGAAAGGGGCCCAAAATCCGTGTTTTTTTCATTTTTGTCTATATTCCTTGTTTTTGTGACATGCTGAAGTAAAGGCATTTACCAAATCGTGAATTTCACAATGCACTGCACAGTTAGTAATCTGGTGTTGAACCAAAATCTTTGTATTTTAGCAGAAAAAGGCCGATTTTTAAAAAGAATTTGCATGCAGTGCTCAGTTTGTTAGATGTTTTATAATTTTAACCCCATATCCGAACTCAAAAGAATTCATGAATCCATGCCTACTTCTTGAAATCTCGACAAATCTCGAAAGGGTTACGATCGAAAGCCTAAGAGGGTCTAAAGTTGCTTATTCTGTCATATGGGTAGGCCTGAAACTCCAGGTCACATTGTTTTATTTGTGAAGGGTCTTTGAGCAATACGTGGTTCTTGCACATGCTCATTATGGTATATTTTAAAACTGCCGTAATTTTACCCTAAACAAGCAATTAAATTTTGCATTTGAGCAAAATAAATCTAGGATGGGGGCCCAAAAAGGATGTTTGCCCCCCCCCCCCCCGAGGTTTACTGAAATGGCGCTACTGGGTAGGAGCTTCAGTTGGCTTCAGTACAGGAGGAGTCCAACCTCAGATGGCTCAGACAAGATTTCAAATTTCCAGAGAAGCCTTTCCTTCAGAATAATCTGTCTGGCTTAAGAGGAACCAACAAATATGAAAAACATACCAGATTGAAGCTAATTGAATGGGTTATTGGATAAATAAATATTGCTTCAAAATTTCTAGTTAATCATATTTTTCTTTTCAAACAAGATCACCTCATTCTAACCTTAGTTTGAATTCCTCGCCATGACTTACAAATAATTAAAAAGGCAGAGTTATCAAAGTTAATAGCCAGAAAATCCCTTTTCGAAGCAGCTTCAAAACAAAGAAAAGGCACACAATTTGAATACTTTTCGACACAGGCAGTTAAAAAAAATCGTATTTCGCCTCTTGACTGTCAGGGCAGCATGTACATTTCATTTAACATTTTCCCGGCAACATTCCAGTTAAAAGTGTAAAAACGAGGAAAGGTATCCCTCCTGTATTTATTGCAGGTTGTCTTTTCCGTTCCCTAACATTGTCCTGACATCCAGAAGTGAAAATAGATTATTTCGTGACTCAGTTTATGCTAATCTAGCATTCGATGTACCCTGTCTTGTACCACTGTTGTAATCTCCTACCTGGAAGGTTTCCTCTGATCTGGCTGTCAAGTAATCTCCTGAAGCTGAGGTTTGTCCTAGTATCTACATAACCTGCTATCTGTGGGATTCTGCCAATCTGGCTGGTCTAGTGATTTCCTGAGCAGGAGGTTTGCTTCGATTTGTTGTCACCTGATCCGTCTTACAGTCTCTTAGAACTGCCAAACTTCGATCTGGGGAGGTTTGGCAGGCTTAGAAGATCAGATGACAGCAAAATTGAGGCAAACCTCCTGCTCAAGAGATCACTGGAGCAGCCAGACTGGCACAAACCCCACAGATAGCAGATTATGTAGATACTAGGATTAACCTTAGCTTCAAGTGATTACTTGACAGTCAGATCAGGGGGAAACCTCATAGGTAGGAGATTGCAACAGTGGCAAGAACAGAAGAAACCTCCAAGGTAGGGGACTGCAACAGTGGTATAGGATGGGCATACCTCATACCTCATGCTGGGTACCTATACTAAACAGGTGCTAAATGCTGGGTACCCTAGCCTGCCTCAGTTATGTGGTTGATACATGTGCATGGCTTGTATGTCTTGAAGTTATGGCATGATAACACCAGAAATAGTTCTCAAAAAAGGATCTCAGGCCCCTTGGCTGGCTTGATCCTCTCTCGACCCAGTGATTCATCCCCACTTGCTTCTCAGAAGAATAATTTAAATTAATTAAACCAAACAACTTTTTTCACCAATCATTCTTTTTATATAACGTATATCATTTTTATATTTACCAGCACAATAGATAATAGAGTGCCATTAAATGCCAGTGTGAATAAGTTTTAGACAAGACAATGTAATGAGTCAAACAAAGTAAAAAAAAAATTTTCTTGACTTTGGTAACTTCATTGCCTCAGATTTAATTTTTGTTTGTTTGTTAATTATGTTGCTGCTGGCATTTACTGGTCCATATATTGTTATGTCTAGCCAAAGTCTTTCCTAAACTCCTAAGTCCTGGATCGAAGTTTTTCTGTGGGTAGTATGACATAATTGCAGTCTCAGCAAACTAACAGGTTGAAAGGGTTGATAGTAAGCTACTGTTGGAATGAAAGGGCAGAAAAGGAAAACACTAAAGTATTGGCAACAAAGCTGGGTTTTTTAAATTACCAGACTACTGGTCATCAGTTTACACACTACATGAGATCTTATTTTTCCAGCTTAAGCATCCTGATCCCAAAGAGCCTTCAAGTTGGCTGAAAGCTCACCAGCATAGCTGTGTCATGCGATTTAAGTTTGTGGAGCAAGTATGTCATTGGAAACTGATAAATTTAAGAAAGGTATCATATTCACATTCCTTTCTGGGATCTCAAAACCTTAGTACCCCATAGTTTGTCTTTCCGCCTGTTAGCACGATAACTCTTGGAGGGGTCGATATATTATATGTTAAAACATACATGTCAAGTTGCACTCGCCGCCTTCAGCTCAAGTGCCATGTGGCATCGCAGCTTCTGTCCGTCCGTCCGTCTTTCATCCTTTCCGTCTGCGCTATGCGAAATTGGGTACTTCCACACGATGAAACTTGGCACAGGTTTAAAGAACCCGACCAAATGATCTAGGAAGCTTTCTGTTCTCGGAATCACCCACCTTTGGGGTGCTGAAGGAAAGGTATTCTGGAAACTTGTGACACAACGTGCAAGTTGATGCAAACTGATGATGTGATAGGACTGAAACTTGGTGAGTGGCTGAAAATGCCTTAAACCATTAAGTAGCGTGCACACACAGTTCGAATTTCGCAGTCCGGTGCGAATTTCCTTCTCCGCTCCGGAATTTTGACGCATCGCATGCGGATCCGGTCCTATAATTTCGTACCGATTTGAGTAGAAAATATTCTACTTTTTCCGGAGCGAAATTTTTCACAACAAAAACAAAAGAGCTCGACTGATGATGGAGATGCAAAACCTAACAGCACCCTATCTGCTTTCCATGTAGAGTGCCCCAAGAGCTAATATTCTGGTTGGCTGCTAGGTAGAAAAAGCTGAGGCACAGGACACTTTGCATGCAAAACCCTTGACTATGTAGAAAAGGAAATGAGGTTTTCATGTCTGTCATCAGCCGAGCAATGTTGTTTTTGTTATGAAAAAATTGATAAGAATTGTCTTTGATCTCTCTAATTCATGGTAGTAATTTCAGCCCTGTCCCAGCCGGTGCTCAGTTTTGATGACAGAAACTGTGTTTTTCATGCTTGCACTGTATACTGAAATCCATGCTCCATGCATGAAATCCAAGGTACAGTGCTTGAACGTCTAGCACCCAGGCATGGTGCTAGACATTTGAGCACCGTGCCTGAAAAGGGGCTAGTGTACTAGACTGGGGCAGGGGCGTCACTATGGGGGGGAGGAGGGGGTCCCCCTTGTCGGGCGTCGGTTGACTCGTCGGCACATCGGGTTCTTTTTATACACAAGAAATGAAGTCCTGCAAAGATTTGTCGGGCAAAGCACTAGAGAAATCGTATTCTGCTTGCTTTTGTCGTGCCTCGGTATGCTCGTCGGCACATCGGGTTTTTTAGACGTAAGAAATCAAATTTTGCAAACTTTGTCGGGCGCATCCGGGAAGTTCACGTTTCATCGGCAGAAGGGGTTATTTTTACACATATGAAATCAAGTTCTGTACAGTTTAATTGAGGTAAGGTTTTTGTTTCTAAGGTATGCACGGACAGCAGTACTGACAAGCAAATAAATGTGGGAACACATATCGTATGGAAAGGTGTACCTACTTGACAGCTTCGACTGATGCCTTCAGGGTTCCAGCAACTACGTATTCAAGATATTTTCCAGTAGAGTGCATTTCTGTTGAGATCGATCAAAGTCTATATTGTCATCCACCGACTGATCTATGCCTGTAAATTTTCACATGAAAACGAGAATCTTTGTATTATGCGGATTCGACAGGAATGCAGGAAAGGTCAGACAGTGAGTTGTTGAAGTGAACCATCTTCACTCTCCCAGAAAGTATGAGGGTTAGGCGCGAAGAAGTTGTGCTGCTTGTGCATCACCTGCATTCTAAGGTCCCTCCTTCTTTTTAAGGTTGCCAACCTGATACCAGAATGAGACGGATGAACCAGCGTGGCGGAAAAGGCATGACAAACTCTGGATGCTTCCTGATCTGACAGAAAACTCAGTACTTAAGTCCTAAAGGAGTTGGTTTTCCGTTGAAATATGTTGGACCATTCGACAAATCAAGCCATCATCGCTGTGCTCAAGATGTCGACCGATTTTGTTGGGCCCTGTGATTATTGACTAATCGTACGCATTTGCTACTAGCTACTAGCACATTCAAGTTCATTGATCTATATTTCCGGATGCATAAATGCACCCCCTGCGCTTAAAAGTATACTAAACGGAGTATTAGGTGGCTCACATTGTGTAAAATAAAACGGTTTTAGTGTTAGTATCAGTGTTCTTTAGTCTGGAATGCAACAGCGAGGAACTGCCCTTCCGTGAGTTTCCTTAACTGCGCATTCTGGCTTCCTGAGATCGCTGCGCCCATCATGTGTTAAGGGGACATTTTCATTTGGATGGCTCCTTTGGATGATCACTATGAGGGATTTTGCGGCGGTGGCTCAATGGCCATTTTGCGTGAAAAGCTAGACGGGCGACGTCACCGTCCAACTTGTCTCCTGCTCGGCAAAGGTCCTCGAGCCCTTGTTGAACAGGAAAAGGAAGATAGCTCCTCCGACCCATGACCGAGGCAGTACATTAGTTGCCATGGTATCTGTTACCATGGTAACTGGATCTGCAATTAGTCGTTTTTGCAGTTACCGTGGTATCTGATACACGGTTGCTCTGCAAAAACTACAATTGCCGAAACTGCGCTTTTCGAAGTCATCCCGAAAGAAAAACAGATATTCAGTCACATCACTAAGTGCTAAACTTCTTCCCCAGCAATTTGACAAAAATTTGATGAAAGTGAGATGACTTTTTCAGATACCACGACCAGTTACCATGGTCGGACCGTGGTATCTGGATATCTGTTACCACGATAGCTGCCCAGATACCACGATAACTGCAACAACGCCTTTTGACCGTGGTATCAGATACCACGATAACTGCAAAAACGACTTTAGACCGTGGTATCAGATACCATGGTTTCTGTTATCACGGTAACTGAATCTGCAATTAGTAGTTTTTGCAGTTACCGTGGAATCTGATACACGGTTGCTCTGCAAAAACGACTATTGACGAAATTGTACTTTTCGAAGTCATCCCAAAAGAAAAACTGATGCCCAGTTACATCACTAAGAGCTAAACCTCTTTGTCGCCAATTTCACAAAATTTTATGAAAGGGAGATGACTTTTCAGATACCACGACCAGTTACCACGGTCGGACCGTGGTATCGGAATATCAAATACCACGATAACTGCAAAAACGCCTTTTGATCGTGGTATCAGATACCACGGTAACTGCGAAAACGATTTTAGACCCTGGTATCACATACCATGGTATCTGCAAAAAAGCAACTATTATTGTGAAAAGAAAACGAAGTGCTTACCGATATTATACCCTTGTCAAGATTTTAAGTAAGTGTGAAATAGTAAGCTCAAACGAAAAGACTACGAAGCCCATACATCTTCAAAGACCTGCGTATTTCCGAACCGCTAGACGCTACCAAGAATAGATTGCCTAAGGGTTTGAAAAAGAAACAAACCTTCGTTTTGTCCTCTGTTTCATCACGTTGTCCTGTAGATCCAATGACATTTTCTCATGGATGTCAAAGTCCTCTCACTTTGAGAGTGTTCCATCCTACTTACCGTAGTTACCACGCATAACGTCACAAATTCTGGCCTTTTGTCGTCAAGGCTGGAACGACTTTTCTATTTTCCAGCGGAATATCATGACACGGGTGAATCTGACCAATCACGTGACAGAGATTTGTGGTTACTACGCTTATCACGCTCCCGAGCGTGGTAAGCAAATAGTTACTATTAGTTACTATTTCGACAAGGCTGGAACGGTCAGCGTAGTAACTTTTCGTGAGGTTGGAACGGATTTAGTAACTAATAGTTACTATTGGTACGAGGGTGGAACACGCTCTTTATCTGACGGAATTTGTGAAATTTGGAGCGTGTTCCACCCTCGTACCAATAGTAACTATTAGTTACTAAATCCGTTCCAACCTCACGAAAAGTTACTACGCTGACCGTTCCAGCCTTCTCCAAATAGTAACTAACAGTAACTATTTGCTTACCACGCTCGGGAGCGTGGTAAGCGTAGTAACCACGAATCTCTGTCACGTGATTGGTCGGATTCACCCGTGGCATGATATTCCGGTGGAAAATAGAAAAGTCGTTCCAGCCTTGACGACAAAAAGACAGAATTTTTGACATCATGCGTGGTAACTACGGTAAGTAGGATGGAACACGCTCTTGGTGTGACAAACTAGGTCCCGTTTTTTCCTCTTTTTTTTACCAGCTATCAAGGGAGTACACACACAACTAATTTACTGGTAAGCAACCGGTCACGGAATTCTGGCTTTGACGTAATCTTTGAAAAATCACAGAGTTCTGCGATCAGTGGAAACACTGCTTATGTCGATCTGGAAAATCAAAAGCGCCTGGACTGAGAACTTTTCCACTGCATGTCTCTCTAACAGAATAATACATTATTTCACGCATTTCCATCTGTCCCTCTTTGATGAATAGGATGAAATCAGAGGTAAACCTACTCGAAAGGATAACGGACTGGAACAGGATCCCATTTGTCTTATTCAGTCGGCTTCCGTCATCAGCAAGTACAGAAACCAGCGTCATCTAGAGCAGTACCTTACTATCAATTAGTTAATTTTAAAAAGTATGATAGATGTCGGCGTCGGATCAGCAAAGTACAAAGTACGTTGAGTCCTTCATTAACTTTTAAAGGATTGTGGTATGGACCTTTCTGCTTCAGCCTGCTGGTGCCATCTAGATTGTGAGATGCCAAACCTATATGACGTGGTCTTAAGGATGATGGGGGGGGGGGGGGCATCCGGCATACACATACATACAAACAAGTGACTTATTTAAAGGTCAACGATAGCCAACGTGGTAAAAAAAACACAAAAAATGATGGTTTCTTGAGCTTTCAGATTAATGGATTTCATCGCAAAGGTAAATCTTTGAAATAGTTCAGGAGAGAACCCGATTTTGTCATAAGTTACCCACGCAAATTTAATCAGATCGTGAGCAGAAAGATAGCAAAGCGAAGGAGAAAGACTAAAGGAAATTCAGACCTCACCTTAAATTGACGAATCCCTTCCCCATTCCGTTTCAGAGGCTTTTCCGAAATACTTTATACTAGTGCCATCTAGTATGGCCATACTTTAAGCGCGTAGCGCTGCGTCTCTTACAACTTCAGATCTAGTAATGTTCCGGACTTCATCATATCATCTTGCGGGTGACCCGCGTTTACCTTTACCCGAATATTTATTGGGATTTTCAAAAATGAGTGAAGGAAATGAGCAACAACCAGCTGAAGAGACAGCCCCAGAACGTGGTTATCAAACTCTGGTTTCTCATATCAAGGCCAATCCATTAGATTTTGGTTTGTGGGTTACCAGGCTTGCTACCATCCTTTTTTCAGTTGGATATGTATTACCTTTGTTTGGGTATGTATTTTCCTAGAATTTCTGTGCATTTCTTTCAGACATTCACAGGACATTCATGTCTGTCTTGAAGTGTCTGTCAGACATTAGCTGCATTTTTTGCCTTTTCTCCATGAGGTCCTACATATTTGCCAATGTTGACTGTTTTTCGTCTCACCGGTCAGTTCGACTGAGCTCTAAAAATGGCTTATAAGAAAAAATGGCTTCTTCCCATCGCCGGAGCATATCTCTCCAGCGAGAATTTTGAATACTTGAGGTGGAAAACAGATAAATCAGCTACATTTTATTAGAACTATATTTCGGCCCTTCTTGGCAAGGGTCCTCTTCAGGCTCAGGCCGCTCAAGCTGGAAAATGAACTCGTGGAAAAACAGTTAAAGATTCTTCCTTAAATAGCTGATTTTGTGAATTTCTTCTCTGGTCAGAGATTTTCAAAAAAAAAATTTCAATCTACCTAACTGTCTTTCATTTTTTATTCGAACTATACAGAATTATCCAGCCTCGATTTTATATGATCTCAAACTTGTCCTGAAAACCTTACAAGGAAATTTCTGTGCAGTCCAAAACAGGTCCTGGTTCACTCATGTTTTCCTTCTTGAAAGATAGGACCTTGTTAGGACTGCACTAAAAACTTCCTTCCAATCTTTTTAGGCAAGGTTTGAGGCTGTGTAAATTTGAGGCTGGATACCCCTCCTGTAGTACCCTGTTTCTATCCCCTGAATATTTTTCTATGTTATTTCCGATCACGGAGCGGAGTATATAGGATTGTTGGGTTGTTCTGTCATACTCGTGTTTTCAAACTACTTAGCCTAGTTGCAAAATTCTCAAACTTCAAATGTTGTCCAAAAACAAGGTAAGTCTTGGAAGTAAGATATACTCTTTAAGGTCATGATTAAGGTCATGTTCCCACAGTGAGTTGTTGCCTTGGTTGTGCCTTGAAAAGAGTTTTTCTGCTGGTGTTTGTATGTTGTATGGCCAACAAGTGCGTTTCACTAACACGATACTACAGCGGAAAATGCTTTTCTTCTTTTTATCCCAATATTTTCAGTTTAACTTCTTTGACGATGTTGCCAATACATGACAACCCCTAGATTTGAGTGCAGACTTTGCACTCAACTTGTCAGAGGGGAAATCAAATTGGCAGGTGATCAAAATATACTATTGGTGTCAGCTTTTTGGTGTTTTGTGGGGTCAGCAGCAAGTCATGTAGATATGTTACGTCCAGCATGTGTCTGGAATAACAGATATACGAAAACCCGAGTAATCCTGTGGACAAGCAGATTACAAGCCTATTCTCTGACTTCACTGAAAGTTACGTTTTTTTTACCCACTAAGAGGAACAAAATAGGGGAGTACAAAAACAGTGAATAGAATGGAACAGAACACTACAAACATTAAAACTGAATAGAAATGAATGATTTAGAATACAAAAAAAGTATTTCCACTCAGCTTCTGTTGAAGAAAGGGTAATGACTGATGTCTCTTATATGGTATAATTCCGCCATCTTCAATCCAAGCCATCAGTTGGAAAGGCCTGCTTGACCATCCTATTGCAGTAAGGCTGTTTCATAGTTGTAAATAGGGTAAGTATCTAAGGCTGAAAAATTCGCAGAAGAATTTTACTTAGGAGAAAAACCTTTTCTAAACTCCATTCAGTATTGTTCATGAGAGCTGTTACCGTTCTTTGTAGTTTATATTGCTGCTTTATGTGAAACTAGCTCTTTGATCACAGGAGAGACCCCATAAGTCTGATTGTATCTACCTTGACTTCTAAGATGTATTGAGAACTCCGTTTAAAAAAAATTAGCTCTCTCCTAGAAGATACCAGATACCCTGTTGGCTTGGTCCCTCCTAATAAGTGTCTAATAAAACCTCCAACTATTCCTAATCTGACACCTGTCTAACCTGTAGCAGTCATCTTTGTAAGGATGGAGGTTCGCTTAAGACTATGCAGTGAGTACCTTGTATCTTTACAAGGAGGTTTCTCTTGCAGGATGTAATGGTCTTTCAAGGCTATGGATATTTTTCTGGGAGGTCATCTGACTTTATACCTGGTATTGGTGGGATGTCAGATGAGGGATTGTTCAAAATTTGATCATACTGCCTAGAAGAAATCTCATTTTAGAGTTAGAGTTTTCATTCCTGGGAAAAAGGATTGAATTTCTGTATTTGGTGAAATTACGTTTTTATTTTAGAACTAGTAAAAACTTGATGAAACCACTTACCAGAATCATCGCCCATTAGAGCACAGAAGTGCAATTTAAGGTAAAATGGCCCGCCATTGTCAGAAGAGGAGCATAGCTGTGTTTGTTGCACTTCAGTCTGTCCTGTTTTTTGCTCACCGGTGTTCGGCTCTTGTCCTTTAGCGCGTTTTTGGTCTCACCCGTGATGTCACAAGAACCTGCCTGCCGAGCAGGTCTGGTCAGTCCACTGGGGAGCACTAACCAGACACTGCTTCTGGTTCGTAAAAAAAAGGGGTTATAAGACCAGGGAGCAGTCACCGTTGGATGCAAAAACGCGCTACAAGAAGCACCAGTTAGCAGTCACTGCACCGGTGAGCAGTCACCGGACAACAAACGCAGCTTAAGTAAAATAAAATGAAAAAATTTAAATGAAACACAACTAAAACAAATATGACATACAAATTTTCATTCTTCGTTCAGAAAAGAGAATATTATATGCCAGCTAGGCCCAGTTTTCCATGATGTTTGGCAGGGCCGACGAAATTTCCATAAGTGGGATGCTGCATTGTCATAAGTTTCATATCAGATAACACAAGGATGCTCCGTTTCAACAGACAACACTTCGGATGTAATCTTTTGTCGCAACAAATATTATGCATGAAACGTTATGCATAACAAGTTTTGCCAGGAAGAGCCGAAAAACTGCCAAAAAAGCATCTACTGACTTGTTTGTTTGTCGTCATATTGGAAAATTCAACAGATGCTTTTTTGATGTTTTTTTGTCTCTTCCTGGCAATGCTTGTTCTGAATAACATTTCATGTATAGCGTTTGTAGCGACTACAGATTACATCCCAAGTGCTGTCTGTTGAAAGGGCGCTTCCTTGTGTTATCTGTTATGAAACTTCTCACAGTGTGGCTGGCATCTTTAATTTGGAACTGCCCTGTTAGCGTGTGGCTATGGCATAACCTTGACAAATAAAGTAGGTACTTCGCATATCTAAAACAGCACTTTCTCATTCAGTTTGTTAAAGTATGATAACAGCATGTTTGCAGTCTGAAGGAAGAGTGTTGCTTGCTGGTCAGTATAAAAATCTGGCTGTGTATGATATTCTTAAAACGGGCAAGCATTTTTTATCTGCTTTAAGTTTATTTTTTAGGCTAAATCAGTTTTCATCTAATTAAATATTGATTTTCCAGTGATCCTTCAACATACTACTACAAAGCTCTCATGGCAAACGCTGCTACGTCTGCCTTGCGGCTTCAGCAGAGAATGCCCACATTTCAGTTTAGTCGAGAATTCCTTACTCTTGTTCTCACTGAAGACAGTGCCCATTATTTGCTGTATTCCCTCATATTTCTATATGCAACTCCTTTGACACGTAAGTATTTTTGGTTGTTGCAATAAAGTTGTGAGGATAGAAACATCTAGTAGTTCTAACATTGTAGAAATGCGTAGTGTGCTAAATCATGGTGTTTAACGAAGAGCGTGCTCCACCCTGCTTACCGTAGTTACTGCGAATAACGTCATGGATCCTGCCTTCTTGGCGTCAAGGCTGCGCTGGAACATAATTTCCTATTTCCGGTCAAATATCGTGCCGCGGGACAGAGATCGTAGTTACCAAGCTAACTACGCTCCTGAGCGTGGTACTATTTCGAGAAGGTTGGAACGATTAGCGTAGTAACTTTTCACGAGGTTGGAACGGAAATAGTAACTAATAAATACTATTGTTAGAAATGTGGAACACGCTCTGGATCACCCTTGTGGGTTTCTGTGTTTCAACCAATCAATCAATCCGTTTACTGCGCCGTAATATTATAAAAATAGTATTGGCAATGTCAACATCGAATTAAGGTACTAAAGACAATTAACTAAGTACAGTTGAAGGATTCGACCAGTAGGGTGTTTGCATTAAACGCGGGGAAAGTTTGTGTAAATAGATGATAATTATGTTTACGTTGTGGAATATCGTTAACACAAATAAGAAGCCAAATCTCTAACAGATATCGGCAAATGTGCATGCTGGGACAGGGAAGATACAGCAGTTGCTCTGTTTGCTTTCGTTAAAGCATAAGTCGAAGGAGATACAGTTTCTCTTCCAGTATTCGAACATACATGATGCCCCCTTTGAAACTCTGTTGGTTTTATCAGAGATGACAAACCCGTCTCGGCTGTTTTCAGCCTTGATGAGTCCCCTTTTTGGGATCCCAAAACGGAAGTGGAGGGATCAGGGGCGCCCGGAGCCTTTCTTCATTGAGGGGGGGGGGGGCAAACCTGGTAAAAATTGATCGAATCGGTAGCCTAGCTGATATTGACCGAATTTGTAATTTTTTCTAAAACACAGCGAGTTGCCTTCAAGAAGCTATACTGTAAAAAGTTACATAGTATGTACATAATCAAGTCTAAAGAAAAAATTTGGTGTGTTTTCACGCTCTTCCACTCCTGTTCTTTTTTCAGGGATACGCCGTCAATAGACTTTTACCTTTGGGGGACGTTCAGTTGCTGCCAAGCGACAACGTCGTGAACGGCTGTACCCAGGAATAATTAAAGCGCCGCAGGCAAAATTTTTTGAATCCGCCTTTTTTCTGGCAAACTCTAGCTTTTAACGTGGTTCAAGCACCCCAAAATTCCAAGCCTCAAACGCAACTAAATGACGTACCCTTCTTCTAAATAGTGAATCCCAAGGCTACTTATTGAACCACAGAGCTGCCTAGCGAAAAAAGGGTCCATCCAGGGTAAAGTAGAGGTAAAGTACATTTGTTCTGAATTTACAGCAAACAAAAATAGGCTATTTTTCACGTCAGGAGACGTGCTTATTCCTGAATTTCTGCAATCATTAGAAGTATAAGTTAAGTAACGAATGGAAACCAGTTGAAGTTACCGTTAAATGGTAAAGAACAAGAGCTAAATAAACGCCATTTAAATTACCAAGCACAGTAACTGGGGTGAACCAAATAATGAATTCGTATTACCGAAAAATTAACTAAAAAAATAAGGAGCAGATCGGGAGCGGTGTAACGACCGAATTTCGGAATGGAATAAAACTCTAGGTAGAACCACCTAAAACAACCGTATGTAGTAAGTCTGGTAACAGATGCGGACCAAACAAAAATCAGGTGAATTACCGAGTTCGGTAACGAATTAGAACAACCAAATGAATCTGATTAGTCACCGAATTATGAAATGGATTGACCGGGTACGATAGCACAGATACGGACTTGAGAAAAGTCCGATGAACAACCGAATTCGCTAACGAACGAGACCAAATAAATACGTTAAATCACCGTATTTACGTAGGGACTTACCGAATGCGGTGAAATCGACTCGGACTGAACAAAATATGGATGTATTGTCAAATTCGGTCACGAATCAGAACCAAATGAATCTGATTAATAACCGAATCATGAAATTGACCGACCGAATGCGATAGAACAGACATGGACTTGAGAAAAGTCCGGTGAACAACCGAATTCGCTAACGAAAAAAATATTTAGCATCAGTCATTGACCAGCATCAATATGGAAACGTCCCGAAGGCTTCTACAACACATTATTTAGTAAGTCTTATAGATTTTATCCTGAAGAATCTGGACACCCCAGATAAATGGATTAACCTTATAGCTATTGATTTTAAGAAGGCTTTTGATCTTGTAGACCACCAAATACTGTTAAATAAGTTAATTGAGAATAATGTACCTGAATTTATTGTAAATATAGTACGGGGATTTTTAACGGATAGATTACAAATTGTAAAGTATAAACAGTGCATGTCAGACGCGCTTCCAGTTTTTTGTGGGGTGCCCCAGGGAACTGTGCTTGGTCCTCTGTGTTTTCTTATTATGATAAATGATGTTGCTCGGGACATCGATGAGCGATGGAAATTCGTAGACGATTTATCACTGGCAGAAGTTGTGGGAAAGAATTCAAAAAGTCAATCTTTGGGTATAATCCAGGATATTGCTACAGAAGCTTCTCGGTCGAATATGGTAGTGAACAGTGACAAATCTACAATACGAACAATTTCATTTCTTAAAACTCTCCCACAGTTCCACCCTCCCATTCCTGATAACCTTACTTCTGACCAAATTACACTCCTTGGCGTTATTATATCTTCTGATATGTCTTGGGAGGAAAATACCAAGTATATTTTAAAGAAAGCTAACTCTTCCATGAGTATGTTAAAAATCCTAAAGAAATTCAAAGTCCCTAAAGAAAGAATGAAAGATTTGTATTGTATGTTTGTCCGTTCACTACTTGAATATGCCTGTCCAGCATGGCATTATGGACTTACAAAGAGTGACTCAGATAAGTTGGAAAGAATCCAAAAACGCGCTGTTCAAATTATAATTGGTGGCCATAAAATGCCGTACTCGTATCTCCTAAAGGAGTGTAAGCTGGAACCCCTTTCTGTTCGTAGAGAACAGCTGTGCCAACGTTTCGGAACAAATCTGTTATCCCACCCTTTCTACCGAAATATGCTTCCTCCACCCTTTAAACCGGAAAGAAACAGACCTCCAAGAGAAGCAGCTATGAAAGTACCAAAACTCACACCTGTCGCTTGTAAAACTGAAAGGTACCGGAATAGTTTTGTGCCTCAGTTTACCTTGTATCATAACAACCTTACTTGAATTACTGTATTTATTTTTTGACAATTGTATATATGTTTTAGTTGTAGGTTAATGACAAGTGCCAATTAATTTGCTCGCGCATGAAATGTTGTGCCGCATTTATTTTGAAATTAAATTAAACGAATGTGACCAAATAAATACGTTAAATCGCCGAATTTACGTAGAGACGTACCGAATACGGTGAAATCGACTTGGACTGAACAACAGTTTCATTAATTACCAAATTCGATAAAGAATGGATCCAATACACACGTTAAATCGCCTAATTTTGAAATGTAGGTACGAAAGATTTTAGAAAACAGGCATCACGGCTTCGCCGCGATGCCCATTTTGACCGAATTTTTGCCTTTTGGCCAAATGCCCAAAACGTAGGGGGGGCGCTGCGCCCCCCCCCTTCCGGACGCCCCTGGGAGGGATACCTTTGACTTCGTAAAAGTTGTCCGTCTGTTAGCACGGTAACTCTCGAAGGGAGTGAGATGTTTTGATCAAACTTGGCATGAGGACTCTTTGGGTCAAAGTACTGGTGAAGTTCGTAGATGTGTTCTCGAGCCCTATATTTAGGGGTCGGGGAGGGGTTTGATATTAAGGGAAACAAAAATATTTTTTAAAAGCTAATGAAATAGTCGTTTAGGTGTAAGGAGACATGCTGAATCCGAATATGCAAATTATTTTTTCGCCGGACAAGTAGTTCACCCGGAATCCGGCAAAAATCGGAAAATTTGTGAGAAGTAAAAGTTTAATGTGAAGTTGATTTGAGGTTCGATTTAGGGGCAAGGAGACTTGTCGAGTCCAAATATGAAAATTATTTTCTCGCCGGACAGTTAGTTCGGCCGGAGTCCGGCCAAAACGGGAAAATTTGTTCAAAGTAAAAGTTTTATTTGTATTTGATAAGATGTTCGATTTGCGGGTAAGAAGACATTTACATGCTAAACGCACATATGACAAATTCTCACCGGACGTATAAATCGCTCGAAGTCGGCTGAAACTGGAAAATTTGTTAAAAGTAAAAGTTTTATCTGAAGTTGATTAGAGGTTCGATGTAGCGGTAAGGAGACATGCTGAATTCGTTTTTGATCTTTACTTTTTGCCAGACAAGTAGTCTGTCCGGAATCCGACCGAAAGCGGAAATTTGGCAGAAGTAACGAAGCAAGTCTTGATCAATTTCGTCAATGTAGATACGGTAGGCTATAGGGTAAATGCACATGCTGAATCCATATCTGAACGGTCTTCTCAGATGATTACCGTTGGCCTTAATCTCTTTCTAAATTTGGATAGTAAAAATGTTTAAGAAGTCTGTCGAAGACCGAATGTCTAGAAGACGCGATTATCTGGATGAAATAATTAAATTAAATCCCATCGATACCTTTGGTCTTGTTTTTTTGTGAGAAACACAGAGAAACTTACATAACCGGTATTTCTAATTAGTGAGCTCATCAGAAGCGAAAAGGTTCAACCCCTTTTCAAAGCGCCAATTATTGCGAAGGGAAGAATAAGGGTGGGAATTAGGTTGGATAAACATTACAGATAGTTGGGAATGCATGGAATGTCAGAATGATTAGGGAAGGATGTTTAATCAGTAGCCTATAAATACGATGGGTCTTTAACTGGAGCGCAACTAACTAACAAACAACAGCATGTTCAGTAAACTATAGTAGCGTATTTGCTTGCCTTGCTGTACTTTCTCAAATTTTGACCTACAAGTGGTTTCATCTTTCCGGTTGCTTCTATGGATTGAGTTCAGGACAAAGCTCTATAAGAACTCACGTTTTGCCTTTAAAGTTCACCCAAACGGCGCAGCGCAAGTTTGGTTGTCTACCCCATGAACTTGTCAGGAAGCCAAATGGCGCAGGTGCCTGCCGCCACTGACCCGGAAATATCCGATCATGTTCAGGCGTCCATGATGTCTAGAAACAAGTAGTAAAATAAAAGTTTAAGGCGAGCACCGAGGGAAGTTGCCACTTACGCCCTCAGTGTTAACAATATCCTACACAGTCTTTCTCTAGGCTACGGCTACATACGACCTTGTATACGGTTACGGTAGTTATAAGGTTTGAACTAAATTCGTCATTCCAACTCGTGTGAATAGAGAAGGAACAGTGGTAGCTTTTTGTAACTATGGGTAGTAGCTGGTACACATCCACAGGTTGTCATTGAGAGGTTTGCAACACCAAATGACCACTTTCTTTAAAGCTACAACTTCCGGTTTACCCTGCGTCCAATCTGCTCTTGTGTGCTCTCTGTTTCGAGGGCTTTAAGTATGCTAATACTGTCTTCTCCATTTTCAGTTGCGTTGATCCCCGTCTTCCTCTTTGCTGTTCTCCACTTCTCCAGTACATCTTTAACTCTACTAGATGTAAGACACCTTTCTTTTTCTTGAATAACGTGCAATTGCTGATGTTCGTCGTCAAAGCGCTTGCATGCCTGCGTCATTAAAGTGGCTGTAATGTTCCCCAGCTGCCGTGGTCAACCGCTAGTACCGCTACCGTATGTTACCGCCTACTAGATCAGAATCCGTCAGTGCAGGTAGCTGATGCAAGGGGTTCTGATCCCTCTTACCCAGCTAATCCTCTTGGTGACGAAACATTTCTTGGGTAGCAGTGGAAAATGGTAGAAGTGGTCCGCCCGCTTTAAATACGACGCGTAACCTAAAAATAAAGCTATGCTAGAGTGAATGACTTGCGTAAATCAAACTTGACAAATCTTTGCACGCTTTCCACAAATCGAGTGATAAGGTGCCTGTGAACTGACCGGTTAAACTACGTGCGACTGTGGTCTTCTTATAGAGCTTAATGTTTTATTATCCGGTAAAAAGCGGCCGTACACAGCTTAAAGCTGAATTGAATGAATGAATGAATGCTTTATTTTACCAAAATAGCGTTAGCTAGCGCAGGTACATCAAATACACGAGTCAATACATAAATCATACCACACTAAATATTTCAACGCAAATGTGTGTAACTACTAAAATAAAATATATCAGAATTCTTCATTTAGCGTTGCTTGGTTAAAATAATCAGTAAAGTACGGAACGAATGACTTGATGTAACGTTGAGTACTAGTCGCCGGGTAAGACGATATCAGTTGACAACTCTTTGTCTTTTCTCGACGCCTTGTCCTCGGTCCGTCAACAATAGGGTTTTCGAAGTCTGGCAGTAGTCGACGGTGGAAGGGTGAGTCAAGACATTTCAGTCCAAATCTGACAGTTAGTTCATGTCTGCGTTTTTCCAATGACAGTAAGTCAAGTTCTGTTAGTGAGCTGTCATAGTTCGTGTAGTTGGGGCCCAATATTATTTTCAGAGCCCTTTTTTGAACCGACTCAATTTGAGCAGATTGTTCCTTGGTCAGACCGGGGTGCCAAGCGGGACAAGCGTATTCTAGGCAAGGTCTAACATAGCTACAGTATACAACTTTAAGAATTTCTTTTGGTATTCCAAACCTTTTCAGCTGTGAAAACGAACGAAGCAGAGATCCACCTTTTTTCGTCAAATTTTCCACATGTGTATTCCATTTGAGGTCATCGTCCAAGTAAATACCAAGTATCCTAACAGTTTTAGTTACATTTAGCCCAGTAGGGGTCACAGATAGGTTGTCAGTTTTCAGAAACGAAAAAGTCATGGATGTACTTTTTGTTTCACTAACAGCCAGTTTCACTTGAGCTAGTTCAGTTTTAAGATCATTAAATATGCCAGTCAAGTCGGTTAGTTGTGGCGTTTGGGTTTTGAGTCTTAAAGCTAATGCTGTCAGGTCGTCTGCAAACTTAAAACGCTCACGTACGGTGACTAAAATACGGTTAAAAACTATGAGAAATGAAAGCGGGCCTAGCTTTGTGCCTTGCGGCGAACCACAAAAAATATCTTGGAATTCAGACGTCTCTCGACCAGAAAGTTGCACACATTGCGATCTACCAGTTAAAAAGCTTGCTAACATATATAATAATATAATATTGTATTTAAAGCCTTAGGGCCATATACATACAACAAAACAAAAAACTTCATAATTACTTCTAATATCGCACTACATATACTAAACTGCACTCGCCCGGTCAACTTTTACTTTAATACTTTGCAACACAAATCTACATAATGCACTAATTGCTCCTGGAGATGTGCTCTTCAATATATCAGGAAACAGTATCTCCCTTCCCCCCCAGCAAGATTCCCTTAAAAACGAGAGTTCGCGGCACAGTGCAACCAAATGGGCTAGGTCATCCTCGCCTTCACCGCAGAGTGGGCAGGGGCTGTTCGTACTGGGGGAAACACTTTTTTTCTTGTCAAACTTACTTTTCCCGTGTACTGGCAGACAGTTCGCTCGCAACTGGATCCAGAGCGTGAGGTAAGTTTTTGGTAGGTTGAGCTTCATGTAAAATTCTGGTCCAAAACTCTCTTTAACCAGTTTATAATTTGATAGTGTCACCGACTCACTAACAATACATGCCCATTTCTGTATTTCATGATCTTCTAATATTCTTAACACTTCTTTTAACAGAGATGCTGGTTCCGATGTGGGTCCAAATCCATTGTTCCAAGCACACGATAGTCCCACCGAATCTAGGAGGGCTTTGACTTGGAATGGCCATGACCTTTTTTTCCCCATTAGAAGAAGCTCATTATAAGCAGATTTTAGTAGTCTATCCTCAGGCATGTGAATAATTTTTAGCCAAAATTGTAGGATTTGGCCAAGTCTTTGCTTTCGCATTGTAAATAGCCCAAGGTCCCCTTTTAATGCTTGCGAATGGGTTGTTGGATGTAGCTTGTAGACTCTCTTATAGTACTGTAGCTGTAGGGTTTCAATCTGTGGAGCTGTCTCAAAACCCCACAGTTCAGCACCATAATGGAATACCGGCATTATTTTCGAAGTAAAAATGTGTCTGTGTATCTTTAATGTTTTTATTCCCATCAATGTTGGATTTTGAAATATTGCTGCGGAAGCTACTCGCCCCCGTGTCGAATAATACGAATAATGAACTGGCGGGCACCCATGAGCTTAGCTTCATCTAATGCAGTTTTATGGTCTAGACTGTCAAACGCCTTTACAATGTCAGCAACGATTGCCTGAACAAATGCTCCATCTTTTTCAAGGTGTCGAAGAATTGAATCTAACATAGAAACTAGGTAGTGCACCGTACTACGGCCGGGCCTGAAACCAAATTGCTGGGGGTCAATTTTATCCTTAATATCTTCGAATAAAAACTCAAAAATAAAACTTTCAAACACTTTAGACAATGCAGGCGTTTTTGAAATTGGCCTTAGATCTGTAACGTTCTTAGGGGTCTTACACTTTGGTATAGGTGTGACATACGCTTGCTTAAAAACACGAGAAAAAACACCGTCTATCAAACATTGGTTAAAAATCGCAGTCAAGGGTGTTGCTAAAAGATTAGAGCACTCTATTATAAGTTTGATCGGCATTTCTTTAGGATAACTAGCTTTTCGAGGGTCAAGTGCCCTTAATTTATTAGCAACGGCACTAACTTCAATTACGGGGATACTAGTAGCAGTGTCATTTGGTGGTAACTCGTTAAGTGGTGGATGAACCCGACATATAGATACAAAAAAATTGTTGATATCGCTAGCAGAAATTGCTTCACCAGAGTCATTTAATAACTCAACTTGTTTTGCCGATTTACCTCATCGCTCATAGCGATCGCTCATAGCGATACAAGTACGATTGGAAACGCTACTCCGAGTTGGCGCGTAAAACTGATCACCAAACCAAGACTAGAAGCTCAAGAATTAGTCAAATTGAGCCTAGATGAATTTACCTTAAATTTACCTTAAATCGCACTTGCCAGCGAAAGGTAATCCTGTCGTGCGCTGGCTTGGTAAGAAATTAAATAAAAGACAATTTTGGCAAGCTAGTAGGAACTTGACAACTAGTCAACTTCAGCCTAGATGATTGGTAAAAAATAAAACTATATAAAAGAAAACTGTGGCAAGCTAATAGTAATATTCAGTATTAAATTCAAATAATTGGATTATCAGAATCAAAAACCTTAACTTTGGCGAACAGTTGCAGGATTCAATCCAGAGTAGCTAGGAGCGCTCAGTTGGAAATAGCGAATTCTAACAAGACGTAAATTTGGTGTCGCCAGCCTGATTTTATTTCACCTCGCGACGAAAATCGTGTTTTGCCAATCGAACATTCGCATCGCTTGACTTTTGGCCCCGATCTGAAAATTCGCCTCGCCGTATGAGCTCCCGCTCCGGACAATAAACTAGTTTCCCCTAAATTTTGTCATTTCTGGGTCGATTTTTGGACTTTTTTTACCTTTTAATAAGAAACACCAGAAAACAGTTCAAAAGATGGCTTGTTTTTGAGATACCGTGTACCTTCCGCTCTGCTAAGAATATGGTAGGCTTTGTTGGAAATTCAGTTAGTCTTTTGTGATTATGACTCGTCTGGGAATGCCTTGCGGATGTCCAGTTTCTTCATGTTGTTATTATGTCTTCGCAGAAACTTGGTCAGAACTCCTGGTGGGGCGCAAGATTTTTGATTGGGATCGTTGAAGTACAGAGTGTCAACATGCTCAAGATGATCGCCTACTGTGAGATATTCCTCATGCCTTTGAATGTGATGATGATTTTCGCGTAAGTACAGCCTCATTTATTGTCCGGCTTTATTTTGGAAGGTCACCAAAGGGCTTAATCCCGGTCTTTATTGCCATTTTTCGAACTTCGCCATTACGTCTCCGTGTCAAAACCGGGAATGCTGGTTCAAATTCAATCTTCACCGTCTGCTTGACACAAACCTTGTGATTCAGCGTCAATACTAGCCAAGATTTCAGGCACGCAACAGATTTATCTTAAAAAGCAAACAGTTTCGAGCAAGAACAGAAATAAAAATGAAAAAGAGAAACTGAAATATTCACGAGGAACTTATTAGCCTACATGACGTCGCTGATATTTGAAAATTACAGATATCACATTGCTACTAATTATTATTCAGTGATGGAAGGAAATTAAGAATCCCGGAGTTACCATATCCAGGTGGTGAGGAAAGGAGTTAGCCATTGGCGGCTAATAGCAACCTGAAATGCGCGTTTTGTTTAGTGTTTATGGCACTTTCTTAGTAAGGAAAAGGCCAACGCGAGGGCATTCCCCAACGTATGAGCGGCGGTGCTCATTTGTTGGGGCACCATGCAAGGGCGCGGTACCCCATACAAATCTGTTTGAAAAACAAATTTTTATGTCAGCAGATCTTTATAGGAGTACTGTGCCGTTGCTCCAGGGCATGGTGCCCTAACGTTTGAGCCCCGATGCTCACAGGTTGGGTCACTGTGCGTAAAAATTTAGTATTGCAAGCCTTCGGTTGTGCCTAAAGCCATACATTTCTGATTTGACTTTCTTTTCGGAGGAAACTTCACTGTATTTCTTCTCACTCTCCGTGATGCTTCGGTCATACATTGGGCACTGCAGGCCTTCAGCTGTGCCTTAAGCCGTGTATTTCTGATTCGACTTTCTTTTCAGAGGAAAATCGTCCCTCTTCACTGTGTTCCTCTACTATCGTTTCCTCACTCTTCGTTATGCTTCACGAAGAAACCCCTACACACGGAACAGCTTCAGTGAATTCCGGATTACGGCCGAATACCTCGCTAGCAAACCCCAGTGTCCCGCCTTTGCTAGAAATCTTATCTTCAAGGCCATTGGCTATGTGACCAGGATGGCCCCTCCTACTGTCACTGTCCCCGCACAGTAAGCGCAGTGAAAGTAAGGGCAGTTCAGGCGAAGTGAATGTTGGTGGTGCGGTTTGAACAGGAAAAATGTGAACTCGGAAGTGTTTGAAGAAAAGATCCAACGGACTGGTCAGATCTGGACAGAGCCATTCTGCTCAAGTCGCGCCCTTAACTCGTTATTGCCGATGGGTTTTGTAGGCGAACTACTTCATAGACATTTTCCGCGGTCGAACGTTCGTGTTCTTTTTGTTTGTCTAAAGACGTGTTATCGCCGTTCCCCGAGGACTCCTCGGGGAATCGAAAGAAACGGCGAGAATAGAGGGAGTCACTCCACGCGGACTCCGCGTACGGAAAACAACGAGAACAGGGGGAATGCTTCCAAAATGGATTTTGTTCTAAAACATTGCACCAACACCAGCCAAAATTGATTCCCCTCTGAATCTGAAAGGAGTCCTTTTTGATGATGGTGATAATAATTGGAGCATTCCTCGTCCGTGGGGACTCACGAGAATACGGGAGTGAGTCCCCGGGAAAAACAAAAACGCGGGGACTCCTCAAGTGGAGGCCGATGGGAACGGCGAGAATACGCCTTAAGACATCGTAGACCGGAATTTGTATATACGCCGCTGGCATACCGAACCAGCTTACAATCTGCACACATTTAGCTTGCCTTAATATAACGAACTAGATCTTATACACTGTCAGCAGCTTCGAAATAGATGAAAAAAGGATGTGCGATCTCAACAGATAACACTTAGCATGTTAGCTGTTATGCTTTTCAAACGTTACGTTATTTATAACGAGTATTGTCAGAAAGAGCGGAAAAACCGCCTAAAAAGCATCTGCTTACTTTTCCGATATCGGGATGACAAATAGAAAAGGTCAGCAAATGTTTCGGCTCTTCTTGCATGCATACCGTTTTAATGCGTAAAGTTCAAACAACACAACAGCTAGCATCATTAGTGTTATCTGTTGAAACCGCGCATCCTTGTGTTATCTGTTATGAAACTGACAATGTAAGAGTGCCTCATTAGGTTAGAGGCCATTTTCTTTTTTACTGGCTCGGATTTCGTGCAGTACTGCTAACGAGTGAATTTTATTTATTTGTATTGTTGTATTTCGTCCATCTACAACACAACAGTAGCCTACAGATGTCATACTTCTCAGCGCACACGCCGCTAAGCGCTTACAAGCTCTTTTATACGAAGTAGATGTGAGTCATCAAATTTATTTCCGCTCGCAGACCACGGAGACATTAGTCGCGTTTTTTTGCCAACCTATCTGCCAAGGCCTTGGTTAATTTTCCCGTTTTTGCCCGTATTTTTAACCAACCGTCCGTCCTTTGTGCCCAGGCCTGCGAAGAAAGGAGATTGGCAACTCCTAGGTGAGTTGACCAATCTGCTCAGGAGAAGGGCGCCAGACTCCTTTCTACCAAAAACGGTCAAATCGGCAGAAGAGAGATATGCGATCTCTTTTGGCAAAAAACGCGACTGCTAATGTTTGTTAGGCAGAGCGATTATTCGACCGCGAGAAAACGTCCAACCTTTGTTTCACACAGATTGCGTCCTTTTGCGTTCTGCGCAAAATGATAGCGTCGAGGCTCAGGGTTTTGACGCAGAGACGCAGCGTATAGTCGCAAAAACGCAGTCCGTGGAAACGTAGTCCGTGTGAACCAACGGTAACCTCGCCAAGTCAACATCCCGAACCCCAAGTGCAGGGAAAGGGTAGCTAGAACGAAATCGGATCAAACTTTGATCTCAGAATGGTCGGAACCTGAGTGCAACTGTGTCGTGTTTAAGTAGTGCTAAGAATGTTGTCATGGGCTGAACCCACACCGTCCTGTGTACGCCTGTTCGAAATTTTAGCAACGAATTTATGTGTGCATGGTTAGAATTCTGTAGGCTGTTGCTTAAACAAGTGCGGTATAGTCGGGATCATCCCCCTCCTCCCGTCCACCCAATGTAAGTTTTCTGGAATTATGAGCAATCGTGATTGTAACAAATTTGTTGGTGCGTTGTGTGTTCAAACCAGGAACAAAAACAAACAAGAAAAAACAGCAGTCTCTTCTCTCCTGGCATGGGATCGAAAATTATCGCAAACAGTAAATGCGAGCGCATCGTTGGGCCGTTTCTGGATGACAGTGTACAGGTCGTAAGACACAGCTTGTTGCCATTGCTGCTTAAGAAGTGGGGGAGGAATCCTTTCAGTCCCGAGCACCCACCTTTTTGTACGTTTTTATTCCATTGTATGAGCGTGGTTTTAATTGTCTAAAATCCAAAGTTGTAGATGTAGACATCGGGTTGTATTTGCATTGCAGAAGTTTGTTGTTGGGTATGTTTTGTGGAAAACTAGTCAATATTTTACTGGATTTGGTGCCTTTTGTTCATCAATAAACTAATATTGCGACTGTAGCAACCTTTCGCTAAGTGGGTCATCAAAAGGCCTTCATCGGCGGTCTGCGCAGAAGTGTGGTTGCACAGAATGTCCCTGCGTTTGTCACGCCGCTCCACTCTTTGATCCAAGATTGAGAGAGGCTAACCCTTTTTGGGATCCCAAAACGTAAGTGGAGGGATACCTATGACATCGCAAAAGTTGTCCGTCTGTAAGCACGATAACTCTCGAAGGGAATGAGATATTTTGATAAAACTTGGTGTGAGGATTGTTTGGGTCAAGAGTAAGGTCGAGTTCGTAGATGAGCTTTGTATCCCTATATTTAGGGGTGGGGTTTAAATTAAGGGGCAAGCAAAATATTTTTAAACAGCTAATGGGACAGTCGATTACGGGGTATGAAGACATGCTGAGCACGATCGTAGAAACCATTTTCTCGCCGGACAAGTAGTTCGCCCGGAATCCGGCCAAAACCGGAAAGTTTGTTAAAAGTAAAAGTTTTATTCAAAGTTGATTGGATGTTCGATTTAGTGGTAAGAAGACATGCTGAACACGATGGTGAAAATCCCTTTTTCGCCGGACAAGTAGTTAGCCCGGAATCCGGCCAAAACCGGAAAATCTGTTAAAAGTAAAAGTTTTATTTGAAGTCAATTAAATGTTTGGTTTAGGGGTAGGAAGACATGCTGAATCCGTGTATGACAGTCATTTTATTCCCAGACATATAGTTCGCCTGGAATCCGGCTGGAACCGGAAAATTTGTTTTAAGTTAAATTTTAATTCGAAGTTGATTGAATGTTCGATATAGGGGAAAGAAGATACGCTGAGTTCGATTTGAGCTTCTTTTTTTGTCGGACAGGTAGTTCCAAAATTCGGCCGAAACCCGGATACTCGCAGAAGTACGGCAGGAAGTTTTCGTCAAAATAGATATGACTTATTGGGGTAAACACAAACATTCTGAATCCATATCTGAACTTGGTTTTCTCAGATGATTAGCTTTTTGGCCTTAATCTGTTTCTGAATTTTAATAGTAAAAATGTTCAAGGAGTCTGGCGAAGATTATATCTGGCGTAGACAAGACCCAATTGTCTGGATCAAATATTGAATTTTTGGGATCCCATCGAAACCTTTGGTCTTGTTACAAAGGCCTTTTGATTTAATATTTTGCGCTGGAAACATGGACTGTTTGCGCCTGCAGAAAAACCCGACGCGATAGACGCAGTATTGAGGTAGCTGCCTACAAAGGAACGGAGCATACAAAATAATGATTCGCTTTCCAAGACTAGCGGATCGCCAGAATAGCCTCGGAAAACGAAGCGAGTTTTAGCCACAGTCGCAAGAACGTACGGCGGAAAAACCAGCAGAGCTTTCAACCTTTACTTCGGTGTATTCTCGCCAGTCAGTTTTGAGCGTTGCTGGTGTTGTTGGTTTCAGAGGAGTTACTAGCCAGTATGTTTCGGGGGGGGAGGGGGGGGGTGGCAAGGTAAGACTGACTGGTCATTTTTACCGACTGTTTTGACGAAAAATCGACTATTTACGAAAAATCGGCGCTTCTCGCAGACTCGGCTATTTTCTGCCGACTGGCCGACAACATTGGGCGGGATGGCGTCCCCCCCCCCCCCCCATACGTGAAGCCCCTGCTTGGTTTAAAAAAAAAAAAAAAAGAAATTAGGGATGGTTAAGAGGAATATCTGAGATCAAAGTTGAGAGACTAATAGACGTACGTTTTACGTTTTACGTTTGTAAAAAGAAGATGTAAAGTAAAGGGAAAAAAGAATAAACATAAGCGAAAATAAACTGGACCTTTACAAACTAATTCCTTCGCCTGAATAATCTTCTTTTCAGACAAGATCCACTTGGAGGCATTCCCCACTCACTGTATTCTCGTGGTTCCCTTCAGCTTCCCAGAGAGTCCCCGGGGAACGGCGACACCAGTGTTGCCACCAGCAGTAAAATGTTACTAGATCTAGTAAAAAAAAAAAAAATCTAGTAAATAAAGAGGATCTATAAAATTCTTTTTAATCTAGTAAAATAAAAAAAAACCTAAGGACTTTTATCGTCGTTCCCCGAGGACTCCACTTGAGGAGTCCCCGCGTTTTTGTTTGTCCCGGGGACTCACTACCCTTATTCTCGCGAATCCCCACGGACGGGGAATGCTCCGGTTATCATCACCATCATCAGAAAGGACTCTGTTTCAGATTCGGAGGGGAATCAATTTTTGCTGATGTTGGATATTGTAAGATTAATTAAAAACAATCAGAACAAACAAAACGAAAAATAAAGTGGATTCAGGCTAATTTCGTCAACTGCATATTTTTTAAAGAACAAAATCCATTTTGGAAGCATTCCCCGTGTTCTCCCTGTTTCTGTACGCGGAGTCCGCGTGGAGTGACTCCCTCTTTTCTCGCTGTTCCCTTCGATTCCCCGAGCAGTCCTCGGGGAACGGCGAGAATACGCCTCCAGTAAAAAAAAAGGTCCAAGCCAGAAGTTGTGTCATTTTTCACAAAATTCTGAGGAAATATACAGAGATTTTAGGATCCACTCTTGCTCCTCACTCTCTGCAGCTGGCCCCAGCCCATACACATGCAGAGGACAGGGCGACAGTTCTAAATTTCGTACCAACAAAGGATTAGAGTACTTTGACCATTGTGTTACGTCTTTAGTCCCTGATGAAAACGAACGAACCAACTGTTCTCAGAAAAATCGACTGTTTTTAAGAGAATTTGACCTGTTTAAAGAAAAAATCGACTGTCTTCAGAAAATCGTTATGACCAAGTCCGTGAGCGGACATATTATTTATTCTTTCTTTGCGAATCAGAAGTGTGACTAAAAATCAGTGCCTCAAAATTTAACTGTCTTTCGATATATTTCTTTATTGTTGAAATGTATTATGGGTTCCCTAAGTCAATGCACGTGTCGCGGCGATAGCAGTAAAAAAATTTCGAGTTAGTGAATTAATTTGGAATCTAGACAAAAAAAAATCTCCGGAGTCTAGTAAACTTAAGTTTGGTCGGGTAGCAACACTGGGCGACACCACGCATAATTTCTTCGTTGTGTAATCACAGTTTGCGCGAAATGTGTCATCGACAATGAGAGCAAAGTTTTATCAATCAATCAATGAATCTTTATTATTCGAGAAACATTCCTTACGGTATTACAAAAATGAATATTTGTTCTCTCGTCAAACGTAATCAAGAATAAATAAGGGTTTTTTCACGAAAACGAACTTCGCTTCTTGTTGGTTGGATTTACGACGTCCTGTCATAACCGATGAATAGGCCTTTAACGTTTAACTGAAAAGACAGCTTATTTCTATATCAGTTGCGTTTTTGTTTGACTTTTCACTCGCCTTTTCGACGGCTTTTTACTTCTTTTGCCTTTTCGTAAAATGGTCCTAAGCACTGTTTGACAATTTCCCGTTTTTGTCAAAAAGGCAAACGCCGACTTTCGCCTTTTCCCTCGTCTTTTTGCTAAAAGGCAAACTTGGTAGGTGACCAAGTTACGCTCTCCTTTTGGCTTTTGCTTCGCGATTTTTATCAGTTTACCCCAAAATCCAACTAAGATCCAACAAGCAGTAAAAAAAATTTCGAGGTAGTGAATTAATTTGGAATCTAGAAAAAAAAATCTCCGGAGTCTAGTAAACTTAAGTTTGGTCGGGTAGCAACACTGGGCGACACCACGCATAATTTCTTCGTTGTGTAATCACAGTTTGCGCGAAATGTGTCATCGACAATGAGAGCAAAGTTTTATCAATCAATCAATCAATCTTTATTATTCGAGAAACATTCCTTACGGTATTACAAAAATGAATATTTGTTCTCTCGTCAAACATAATCAAGAATAAATAAGGGTTTTTTCACGAAAACGAACTTCGCTTCTTGTTGGTTGGATTTACGACGTCCTGTCATAACCGATGAATAGGCCTTTAACGTTTAACTGAAAAGACGGCTTATTTCTATATCAGTTGCGTTTTTGTTCGACTTTTCACTCGCCTTTTCGACGGCTTTTTACTTCTTTTGCCTTTTCGTAAAATGGTCCTAAGCACTGTTTGACAATTTCCCATTTTTGTCAAAAAGGCAAATATCGACTTTCGCGTTTTCCCTCGTCTTTTTGCTAAAAGGCAAACTTGGTAGGTGACCAAGTTACGCTCTCCTTTTGGCTTTTGCTTCGCGATTTTTATCAGTTTACCCCAAAATCCAACTAAAGATAGATTTGAGTCAAAATCATTAGCAGTATTTGAAGACTGTCCCGGATATTTAAGATGGACAGTTTATAGTACAAATAAAATACAAGTACGGCATTTGTCAAAAATGCGTTTTCATCCAAGAAAAGAGAGAAGTCCTTAGTAGAAACGGCGACTTGCAAAAACGCGAAATTGTTCAAAAAGGCTTGAAAAATGCTAAAAGCTAAAGCCGAAAAGGGAAAGGCAAAAGTCGAACAAAAACGCAACTATTATCTTGGATTAGAGCACACTGAATTATTTTGACTATAGGCGTATTCTCGCCGTTCACTGAGGACTCCTCGGGGAATGGAAGGGAACGGCGAGAATAGAAGGAGTCACTAGACGCGGACTCCGCGTACGGAAAAGAACGAGAACACGGGGAATGCTTCCAAAATGGATTATGTTCTAAAAAAATATGCAGCTGACGAAATTAGTATGGATCCACTTTATTTTTGGTTTTGTTTATTCTAATTGTTTTTAATTAATTTTACATTGCACCAACACCAGCAAAAACTGATTCCCCTCTGAATCTAAAAGGGAGTCCCTTTTGGTGATGGTGATGACAATCGGAGCATTACCCGTCCGTGGGGACTCGCGACAATACGGGGAGTGAGTCCCCGGGACAAACGAAAACGCGGGGGCTCCTCAAGTGGAGTCCTCGGGAACGGCGTGAATACGCCTTATGCTATGGTATTTTTAATTTATCTTCTTGCGCTCTGTTAGTTACCTTCAAAATATGCACTGCTGGCCCGACATGACAAAGACCTGACCTGACGCGGAGATTTAAATTTCAACAAAAGCGTGCATGTCTAATGTAGCGTAGCTCAGGAAGTGTTGAGAAACCGATTTACTTTTCGGCAATCGTTTACCGTATGCCCCATATCCTTTATGCGATCCAAGTTCTAGACAAATCCATTCATCTTTTGGTTCAGACGCATGTTACCACGTTTCCGGGCCTCCCCCTCCATCCCGTCACTGTAGTACGTTTCTGACGCCTGACAAGTTTCGTCGTCCTAGCTTACGTGAAAGTGCCCGAACTAAAATAGCGAAAGAGACAGATGAATCGAAATTATGACCGCTGTTGGTGCCTGAACCGGGTGTTGGAAGTGCCATGAAACGCTAAGTATTTGTAACGTATAGTCGACGCGGCTTCGAGGTTACACTATACGCCGATCCTTGATTTCATCTTAATTTTGCGCTTCTTAAGCCCCGGTCACAAGCATGCCTAGCCAAGTACAGATGCCTAGGCTCGAGCCTAGCATCACCGTTCACAACCATCTACTAGTTCACACTCATCTACCTAGTACCTAGGCATATGTGCTTGGCTAGGCATGCTTGTGAACGCGGCTTTACTTCCTAGATTTCATCTGACGATGTAGTTTCTTGGATCCAAGGCGTATTCTCGCCGTTACCCGAGGACTCCTCGGGGAACCAAGGGGAACGGCGAGAATAGAGGGAGTCACTCCGCGTACGGAAAACAACAAGAACATGGGGAATGCTTCCAAAATGGATTTTGTTTGGAACAAAAACATGCTGTTAGTGGAATTAGTCAGAAATCACTTTACTTTTGGTTTTGTTTATTCTGATTGTTTTAATTAATTTACTTTGTACCAACACCAGCAAAAATTTATTCCCCTGTGAATCTGAAAGGGAGTCCTTTTTGATGATGGTGATGATAATTGGAGCATTCCCCGTTCGTGGGGAATCGCGAGAATACGGGGATTGAGTCCCCGGGACAAACAAAAACACGGGAACTCCTCAAAACGTCTTATCGAGTTTTACAAAGCCTACGTCAGGTCAAAGCTGGAATACGGGCTGATCGTGTACAGCTCTTGCAGCAAAACCCAACTCGCATCGTTAGAATCAATCCAAGACACCGCTATACGCGTCGCATACGGTCTCCACCGCCACACCCCAATCCCCACACTGAGGAAGATCTCCGGCCCTCCCTCAATCCAAGAGAGGTCAGTCTTTCTGTCTACGAGATACTTCTCAAAAATCCAGTTTTACAGCCCCCTTCACATTGTGAACAAGTCACTGATGCAAGGAAGGAATTCACCACAACCAGAGATAACCTCCGCCTGGCAAAGATTCATCTCAAGAGTCCCCAACTGGAGAGACTCCAAATCACAGTATTTCCATTCCCTAACACACCACCATGGGAATTCAGGAGCCCACCAGTCGAGCTTCAACTACTCCCATTCAGAAAAGACAAATACTCTGACTTAGAGGTCCAACAGATGTTTCTCCACAAGATGCACACTGACTTCCCAAACCACACCCAGGTATACACAGACGGTTCTGTGAAGGATGGCGCAGCAGCATCCATCCCTGCATTCAACATGATTACCACCAGCAGAATAAGCAACCACTCCTGCACAATGTCAGCAGAATTAAAAGGCTCATGGCAACAGAAGTCATTTCCCGAAGACCCCCTCCAACACGGAAGGCCATCTTTCTCACGGACTCGAAGTCCTCGCTCCAAGCGATAAAAGAAATTCACAGATCCAGCACAGATGTCGATCTGACCAAAATCCGTAACCTTCTGCTGACATTACAGTCAATCGGTATAGAGTGCGCCTTCCAACACATCCCAAGCCACAAAGGCATCTATCAAAATGAAGTGGTCGACAAGCACGCCGGCAAAGCCCTAGCTAGTAACCGCACCTCCGACCATACTGCTCACAATTCAAAGATAGTCTGAGATCATGCGTCTTCTACAGGCTCAAGTCTCAAACCATCATTCTGAACAAAACCCTATTCGATTGGGGAACAACCCACTCCCCAAACTGTCGTATGTGCCAGGCAGAAGAAGAAACACCCCAACACTTCTTTTTGAATGCCACATCCCCCAACGAAGAAGTCGTCAACTGAAAGCGTGTGCGACGAGCTAAAACTCCCGAACCAATTTCAAGTCATCACCAGTGCCAATCTCCCTGCCCAACCAGAATTCAAAGTTTTCAAGATTTTGATTGAGATACTAGTGGAGAACGGAGTCTACTAAGCAAAACGTCCGACCGAAAGCAACCACCAACGATCAACCGAGAAGGCAGAAAGAGATCTACACGAAGTGGAACTCAGCGCCATCCAAAGCTTATGATGAACGAGTCCTCGAGGAACGGCAAGAATACGCCTCTAATGTTTCACGTGGAAAATCTAGAAAGAGTCATCTATTGACTCAATCCCGTGACTTTGAAACTTTGCCACTCACCTTGCGCATAGATGACAGCACCGCGCCGTCTTTCTTGCTTTTCGATTTTAATACCTCCAGGAACCCAAAAAGCAGTGGAACAGCAGCAACATTTTTCGGATATTTTGATAGAAATATCATTATGGCCATGAATCCAACTGCAACGCAAATTTCAAAGAAGCGGAAGGTCAGTCTCCTATGATTTTACGTCTTAAAACCAGACTGCTATCCATATGAAGTAATGACATTTGACTACTGTGGTTAGCTCGGGTGGTATAGGAAGGTCTGTCTATGCCGTTCTAATGGTTTAATTGATCATACAAGCAGCTCAAAAGTATTTGAAGTTCGTGTCTGTAGGAAGAACTAATGAGCTTGATTGCTATGATGCCTCTTTAATGATGTACTTGTCATTTACAAATATGGGAATTCTGATAAATGATTGTTTGCCTAGTCAAACTCTTGGAAGTCACATGCCTTACATGAGCTTCCTAGTCTTTGCTCATCTGTTAGCCAGCTCATGGGTTGAAATGAATTAGGCAACTTCTTCAGTAACTTATGCTCTTCTGGGCAAATTGTCTCAATACTGGGGTAGCCAGAAAAAGCCCTATGGGCAGTATCGCTGATTTTTCATAATGAAAATGAATTGCTGGGAATTTATCACTTTTTTTTCCAGTTTAAAACAGCTCTTAAAAATGTTTTAAATATACCACTGTATTCAGGAAGATATCCTTGATTAATAAGGCCTGCAGTAATACATCCTAGCTAGCTTTTATTATCATATTAATAATTACATGTAAATTCCAGTATAAAAAAAAGTACTTGAACTTTCCCAGAAAGAAATTATTGATACCAAGGACTGAACATCCATTGTGTTTTACACCAGTAAATAGCTTGTTCTTCGAACTTGAGCATCATATTCTCAGTTTCTCTTATAATCCATGTGTGGCTGCTTCCAATGATAAAAACTAACACCCAGTTTCAATAAAGATTCCAAGACAAGATGGTGGCTGCCATTCATTCGGCAGAAGTCTGCTGTGTAACGGCATCATTCTCAGAATATTTATGCTGCCTAATTACGCGATTTTCGAACATGTGCCAGCATGCTGCCGGCAAGCTCCTATAGGACAGAGTGTTTTTCTAATCGAGAATTGGGGTACTTAGCAGCAAGTTAGTAATGTATTATCGAACTCAAACCAATGCTAAAGTTAAGGAATATCATGGTCCTTTTACCAAAAGATCTGAACTTGTAAGTTATTTTTTAGTAGCTACCCTGTCAATGCTGGCTTATATCTGCTGGAGTGAAGAAGTAAAAAAATAAAACAGTTTTATGAGCATTATGATCAGTGAAAAAGAGCTTTTGTCAGTTTTAGAATTTGAAAGATTAGTGAGTACAGAACATATAGAGCATGGCACACTTCTAAGCATTAGGGACTTGGCACTAAAAGTAAGTTGCTCCCAAAAGTTGATAACAGTATTCTGTTAAGTGCTGTAAAGAGGGATTTTAAAGTATAATGGACATATGCTTATCTGAACAGTTGCTTACATGCAGTTTTGGACTAAATGGTAGAATGAAAACTCAAGATATCTATGCAGGTGTTTCAGGGCTCTTAATCAGCTACCTTTGCTTACTGATAGTGTTTTTGGGATCCCAAAACGCAAAACGTAAGTGGAGGGATACCTATTACTTAGCTAAAATTGTGCATTTTTCAGCACAAAAACTCTCGAAGGGAATGAGATATTTTGCTGAAACTTTGTGTGAGGATTTTTGGGTCAAGGGAAAGGTTGTGTTTGTAAAGCTAATGAGGTAGTCATAAGGGGTAAGAAGACATGCTGAACGCAAATATGAAAATTGTTCTCTCGCTGGAGATAAAGTTCAGGAATCCATCCAAAACCGGAAAGTTTGTTAAAAGTATAAGTTCTATGTGAAATTTGTTAGATTAGGGGTAAGGAGACATGATGAAGCAGAAAATGAAATTATTTTCTCACCTGACTGACAGGAATCCAAAAAATAGGAAATTTGTCAAAAGTAAAAGTTTAATCTGAAGTTGATTAGAGGTTCGATTTAAGGATAAGGAAACATGCTGATCCGAATATGATAATTATTTGCTCGCTGGACAAGTAGATCACCTGAAATCCAGCCAAAACCTGAAAATTCGTTAAAAGTAAAAGTTTTATATGAATTTCATTAGGTATTCGATTTACAGAAGACATGCTGCATTAGTGTATGACAATCATTTTCTAACTGGATGGACATTTTCTAACTGCCACGAATCTGGCTGAAATTGGAAACTTTGTTATAAGTAAAAGTTTTATCTGAAGTTGATTCGATTTTGCAAGGCAAGTAGTTCACCCGAAATACGGTCGAAACCGGAAATTTGGCAGAAGTAAGGTATGACAATCATTTTCTAACTGGATACATAGTTTGCCACGAATTCTGGCTGAAATTGGAAACTTTGTTATAAGTAAAAGTTTTATCTGAAGTTGATTCGATTTTGCAAGACAAGTAGTTCACGCGAAATACGGTCAAAACCGGAAATTTGGCAGAAGTAAGGCAGGAACTTTCGTCAAAGTAGATATGATCCTTATTTCAAAGTCACACAGTCAGGTCTGGTTTAAGATGCAAAAATATCACCATCCTTTGCAAGCTTGGATTTCAGGGAATAATTGTGTTACTCTCCTTTTCAGTTCGTCCAGAGTGGCGTCTTCAAGGCCGAGCTGAACACCTTCCTTATGAAGGAGCTTGCAGAGGATGGCTACTCAGGTGTTGAAGTGAGACATGCTCCATCCAGGATTGAGATCATCATCCTTGCCACACGTACACAGAGCGTTCTAGGAGAAAAGGGCAGAAGGTTAGTTAACAAGCTCGTTTGTCTAGCAATGCCAGCATATTCCCTGGACCCAAATCTTGTTGGATTATGAGTGTAGGCCTGATTGTTTAGAACAGCTGTGTTCAGTTGCTGTTTGTCAGTTTTGGTATAAGAGTCACCTTACCATTGACTAAATTTGAGAGTTCAGTTGACATTTTAGGCAACCTTACAGTAGTGTGACTGATACAATTGAAATCCTTGAACAGCTCTCCTTCTTCCAGAATCCGAGAGCTGACCTCAGTTGTGCAGAAGCGATTTGGCTTCCAGGAGGGAGCTATTGAATTGTATGCAGAGAAGGTTGCAGCCCGCGGTCTGTGCGCTATTGCCCAGGCTGAGTCCCTCAGATACAAGCTTATCGGTGGATTGGCTGTCAGAAGGTATGGATGCATTGCAGTCATTTTACAATCCTTTATCTGTTATCATCCTGTTGACAAGATGACTAACATAGTAGACCATGCACACAAACATTTATTTGATAGAAGCTAAAACTAGACCCAATGGTGAAGGGAAATTAGAGGGACGACTAGGTTTGAGTGCAACTGCTCACTTAAAGATGCAGTTATTGCAAGCTGTTTGTGAACATCTTTGCTTCTCAACTGAGCAGTTTGTTAATGTTGAAAGTTACTGGAAAGTTACTACCACTTCTCTAAATTTGGACCACCTTGGTTTTGTTTTTCGCCTCTGACACAATCAAATGGGAAATCACTTAAAAATTTGGTTTCTGCTAAGAGCTAAGTGCCTCATGTTTCTTTTGGCACTATATCATATTTGTTTATTTCGTCTGCTGTTTATTTTTTGAATTTTCTGATTTTTCTATTCTACACTTCGGGACGATTCGCATAACTCTCGATGCTAAGAATGACATTTTTTTGCTGTTTGAGGTTGCAAAGAAACTGCACAAGAAAGAGCAAAAAATCCATAAAATGAGTGGTTTAATCTGACTTGCCATGCTTAAATTCACACGTTTGTGTCAGTTTTTGTTAGATTTGGATTTCATCAGTGCCCACGCTCAAAGAAGCATACCCCTACTGTTCAAGGAATCGTCGGTGCACATTTAGAAGAAAGGCTTGGTACTGAATTGGAACTATGTGCAGATCGGCTGTTCGTTTTTTTTTTTCTTTATAAAGGATCCGTCTATTACTTCTGGGGCTCAATAAGTGTCATTAGAGAACCCATTTTTGAATGGGCGAAAGTAAAGCTTGATTATGCAAGTTACGACAATAAAATTTGACTGCTAGTATATTTTCAATTGCGTTTAACAGAGGGATTTGATTTTTAATTGGGATGGAATACAAAATGGGCTGAAAGTGAAAATCGAACCTAAGGAAACCCTCGACATATCTAATTTTTCAGAGCCTGCTATGGTGTCCTCCGATTCATCATGGAGTCTGGCGCCAAGGGTTGTGAGGTCGTCGTTTCCGGCAAACTCAGAGGCCAGAGAGCCAAGTCCATGAAGTTCGTTGATGGCCTCATGATCCACTCCGGAGAGCCCATCAACCAGTACGTCGACACAGCCGTCCGACACGTCCTCCTCAGACAGGGTAAGTCTTCCACTATGTGTTCGTAAACCCTTAACATGCCTAGAAGTTGTTGAAGATCTTCGAGGATATCCTTCTCGGGATGCCTGAGCCTCGTTCTTCTAAGGCCGTTCAAACAAGAGTGCAATTAGTAGGATTCCCTCCTATGGTAAAAAACCGCGTCCTTGTCAGGGGTGGGGGCCTTATGTCTGATGACATAAGGCCTATTCTAATTCTTTATTTTGACTTTTAGTCTTATCTCTTAATACTAAATACCCCTTCATCACCTTACCAGTGTCTTCTGTAAGGTCAAGGTGTCTTATTGTCTCGGCAACACACCTAATGATGTCTGGTTACCCCAGAAAAGATTTTAATCACGCCACTGCCTGCAGGCATGTTTTTCTCATGCGTCGTGTAAGAAATGAGTTTCTAAGCATGAAAGACCCTCAAAGTGGGTCTCACAACCCAGATTTGGCTTCCAGATTTTGAAAACTTACTTGCTTCAACTTGAATTGGGTTTGGGTTTACCTTCACTGTCGGTCCCTTTCTGCCTCTCTTTAGGCAGCTCCTGCTGCCTGTACAATCATCTCGCCGTCTAGCAGCCCCTCTGCTCTTTTCTCCAGACTAGTCGTATCTGCGGTTTGTTGGAGGGAGCGTGGCAATTTAAGACAGTGGCATGTTCTTCAAAGTTGTCGAGTCACTCAGATTTTTGCTTAGCGGATGTGCTGCGCCATTTCATTAGGTTGGTGAAACAAGTGTGGAATTTGGAATGTGATGGAGGGAGGTCCCATTCAAACAGGGTTTTATTAGAGCAGGAGGGGTACAATCCTCATGTCTTTGAAATCCGAGCGCTTTTGTCTCCGTTTTCGCTGCTATGAAGTATTTCTAGCGCAAAGATGAATGTAGAGCACTTTTGGATTTGTGTCAAGTGTAAATCCATGTTGGAATTGAGGCTACTAAACTCATAGGAAATGCCAATTCTGGTTTCTGGTAGGGTTTCAATAGGGTTTCGAATAAATGGTAATCGATAACAGGAACAAAGCAAACGGGCGATGGCTGCCTGTGGGAGAGAAAGAAGGACGGACTTGTAGGCATTCAATCGAAATGTGAAAGGGATATTGAAGAGTAGTAAGAGGATGTGTCGTCACGTTCGTAAGTACGTTGTCTTGATTATGCCGAAGCATTTTCAGTTCCGTGATGTAAACTAAAACTTGATAATCATAGATGGAGTAACTAGCGACAAAATGTGCTCTGATCTGCTGTCGTCAGTATATTAATCTTTTGGTTCTTATTAGGTGTCCTCGGCATCAGGGTAAAGATCATGTTGCCATGGGACCCCAACAACAAGATTGGACCCAAGAAGCCCCTCCCTGATCACGTTGCTGTTCTTGAGCCAAAGGAAGACTCGACGTTTAGCGAAGAACTGAAGGCCGCCGCCAAGTTGTCCGAGACGGCCATCCCACCACCAGCCACAGTTCAGGCTTAAGTTTTTGTGAATGCGAAAATAAAAGCCTTTACTGAAAAACCTGCATTTTCCCTGCTTCTGGATGCTGCAGGTTAGACTGAGAAAGCTTCCAGTTAAGGTGATCCTCTCAACTGCCATATTTAGCCTTTAGCTTGTGTGCCATACTTGAAAGAGTCCTGACTTAGTTATGAATAATTTAGAGATTATGCGACTCGAGTTTTGGGATCTGGCTGTAATGCGGCTTTCACACTGAGAACGCAAGACGCTTGCGTAGAGTCAGCGTTGCGTCGGACCTTTCACATCGTGAAGGCTTGTGCGTTGCGTTTTCAGAAAATGGCTAGTTCTGATGAAGACTTAAAATGATGCACGGACTGAACATGGAGCCTATAGGCCAATTCAGACAGTTTGTAGAATGTTTATAGGTAATCATTTATTATTACTATTTGCTACTTGAAGAAGACAAGGTCCGATTAAATGTAATGTGATGCAAAGTAGGGTCAACTTACCAGTAATGCTCTTGCTAAACTCCTTGTTGATGATTTCACAAATTAATAACCATGTATTATTACTGAAAGTTTTGTTGTCATTGTCATGGACCTTTTTATGATACAGTCCAGGTCTCTCTTGAACTAGTTTTGCTTCAAAAACTTCCATTTCAATGAAAAACAAATTGAAAAATCTGATGCGTACGTGTTGGACGCAACGCAAAAATAGAAATCAGTTCTATTCTTGCGTTGCGTCGTCGCAAGGCTTGCGTAGCTCAGTGTGAAAGGCAAACGCGTCGATGTGAAAGCAGCTAACAAAGTGGCGCATAGCGAACTAACGGGATCGAAATCCTTGTTGAGACTGAAAGCTGTTCCGACTAGTTTGATATTTTCTGAGATTCTTTTCCATGTTCATACAATCCGACTAGTTGGATATTTTCTGAATTCTCTATCTAAATTCATACAATCCGACTAGTTGGGTATTTTCTATAACCCTATACGAGTGTGAAATTTATCCAACCAGTTGGATATGACCTGAACATCGTCACTGGAAAAAATACCTCCCCCCCTCTGGATCATGTCAGCAGAAATCTGTGCAATAAACCTGGCACTTGAGACCCTACTACGACTCCCAACAACTCCCGTGAAGGTGATGATCTACTCCGACTCGATGTCAGCTCTCCAGTCGTTAGCGGCCCCAACGTGCGAAAATGAAGACATCGACCTCCACATGACAGTCCAACTGATCAACGCGCTCTCCAAAAAAGGATGCTCCATATCCCTCCAGTACATCCCCAGCCACATGGGGATACGGGGGAATGACATTGCCGACAAAGCGGCTAAGGAAGCGACGTCAGCCCGCCAAACAACCAACAGGCCAATCCCACTTGGAGACATTTCCCGCATCCGCTCCCAGAGCCTTCTGCCTGGCAAACCCCACCCTAAGTTCTCCCCATTCCGGGGAAGAGTCGAAAGCAGAGTTTATCACCGGATTCGTGCAGGGGCAACAGGACTGAACCACCCAGCACACTCGTATAAGATCCCGACACCTGACGGCTAACCCCCGGCCTCCCCTCTCTGCCGATTCTGCAGAACCCTGAGCGAGACCCTGGACCACATCCTATTCCAGTGCACCCATCGCCAAATCCACTTGAACAAACATAGAACTCAGGTGGTGTCATTGTTCAAGAAGCACCATCTCAACCGATCGACTGGATCCCTCGTGCACCCTTCTCTCGCCCCTGCTGCTGAAGCATCCATCATCCAGACAATCATCAACTTTCTGAGGACAGCGGACCTGCTTGAGTCAATCTAAGTGACTTAGGCAACGCTGCCCAGCCGCGAAGAGGCGAAATGGACAACCCTGATCCGAAGCCGTACCAGAACTGAGAGAGATATAAAGAGCGTGTTCCATCCTACTTACCGTAGTTACCACGCATGACGTCACAAATTCTGCCTTTTTGTCGTCAAGGCTGGAACGATTTTTCTATTCTCCAGCGGAATATCATGCCACGGGTGAATCCGACCAATCATGTGACAGAGATTCGTGGTTACTACGCTTACCACGCTGAGCGTGGTAAGCAAATAGCTACTATCAGTTACTATTTCGAGAAGGCTGGAACGGTCAGCTTAGTAACTTTTCGTGAGGTTGGAACGGATTTAGTAACTAATAGTTACTATTGGTACGAGGGTGGAACACGCAGTTTCCTCCTATACGATCTTTCTCGTAGCCAACTAGTCGGCAACGTGGGATTTCCTATACGAAATTTCTTAACAGTGGCGGCAGGGACCCATAAATTTCCTGTAACGACTCGCCATTCTGAATGGCGAGTCATTACAGGAAATTTATGGGTCCCTGGTGGCGGACTAGTTGGAACACGAACAAAAATCCTATACGAATTTTTCTCGTAGCCAACTAGTCGGCAATGCGGGATTTCTTATACGAAATTTCTTAACAGTGGCGGACTAGTTGGAACACAAACAACTATGCGAATTTTCTCGTCGGCAACGCCGGCTTTTCCTATATTGACATTTCTTACAGTAGCCAACTAGTTGGCTAGTGACCGCGAGGTGTATGTGTATGATTGGATATATAGATTTTGTATATTTATACGACAATTTCTTATATTATCCAACTAGAGGTGTCCCAATCGAAGGTCTTGTAAAATCTAGAAAAAAGTATAATAGCTTGTTCACACGGGACCGAAATAAGCGCGTAAACAGCGGCTGATCTGTTCAGACGACGGATCGACTGTTTGGGGTTGACGGGAGAATTAAAAAGAAAAACCTAATTCCGAATATTCTTTTTGTTTGTAACAAAATATATAAAATAAAATAAAACATCTTGTGAGTTCGTCAAAGTAAAATCTAGTTGACTTGTAGTCTTTATACGAGGAAAAAGTCACAAACTGAATATTGACAGATTTCAGGCGATTCAGCAATTTTAAGTTAAAAAGTAAATAAAAATAATTTAAATATTTTTATTTTTGAAGGAGAACCTAAAACATAATTAATAATATAGATATAAATAATATGAGAATAGTATGCAATCATTTACTGATGTTCAGTTACATTTCAGTGAAGGTTGAATGAAAAAGTTATTCAAATTATTAAATTTTTTTTAAAGAAAACAACGAAAATAAATGTTAGACATAAACAGAACATACGCTGTTGTAATTAGAAAATTGTTCTACCTTTTTTTTTGCAATCGTTTAGTAATCCTGAGATGCTTAGTGTAAAACCATGTTATGTTCACATCAGTCTGACAGAATTTGAACTGGATTGACCTAAACCTCACCAAGTTTGAACTAATTCTCCTAATTACGGTCTGTTTACTGTCCCTAGAGTCATCAAATGTCACATTCCAAAGGATTTAGTTTATCCCGATCGGAGACCGCGATGAAAATAAGCGCCTATTCGGAAAATCAGCGGCTGATTTTTGGATTTTTTTCAACCGCTATTTACGCGCGTAAATCAGCCGCTGATCGAAAATCGGCCGCTGTTTCAGCCCCGTGTGAACAAGCTATAAGCTAGAATTTTGTCAAGTGGCAACACTGTAGGGCCTCTGCTCTGCAGGCCACAGCGCAGGAAGTTTGAATGCTTGCACACGAAGAGTATTGCTTTGTTGGGTTCCTTTTTCTTTGTTTGTTTTTCGTTGTCCCCATCAACTATGAAAATAAAAAGGAGGCAACAATTACTCCGGATGCAATCCAGGCCGAAGATGGTGTATTTGCTGGTATGAATCGAGATGGGTACAAAGTAAGTTAAGAACCATATACGATAGAATGATATCCTTCTCTTTCCAGCCTCTTTCAAGGGTATATTGGGACATTAGATCAGTATTAGACCATGTCTTATTAGAAAATGGATCATAAAGGCACAGTACAGTAGAGGTATACTCATGCGAACATCTCTCTAAATTTTTCCACCTTTCCTTGACTTGGATTTTTACTTCTAAAACAGTCAAATAGAAAAAAAAATTAACAAACTTGATATCAGTGAACAGCTAACTTCTTCAGCAATCCTTTCAGCACCATGAATAACTAAATTATTCTTTTGAAATTAAAGCTTCTAGGCTAGTTTAAGTCTAAGCTTAAGTTTAAGCTAGCTTCTTCCTTTTGCTGGATCCGGACTCATCATCATCGAAGTAAATAGATTTGGGTAGAGCCATCTGTTGGTTCGGACTTCCTACTCTTGCAGTTAAATTACATGGTGCTATCTCGACCAGATGTCTTGTAATATAGAGGGAGGCACCTGTTGTTCGCTCTCGTTCGTTCTGCTCAATCTAACCTGGAGTCACCTGTTAAAAATACACTTAATTTTGGAACGTTAGGTGCCATTTTTGGGATGGCCTTGGATCGTCTGAGAAGAATCAGTTCAACATTTTTGACCAGTATTTTGCTGTTAGACTTGCCTGGAATGGTTCAATTGTTTTCTTTGGCGACAGTCCAGTGTTAGCAGAGGTTCACATAAGCATACCTCTACTGTACTAGTCTACTACACTGTACAGGACATACCTTGACCTTGCTATTTGCACCACCTGCATGGATGAAATATATACATGCAGTCAGAGGCGTTACTAGCCAAAATGTTTGGGGGGGGGACAAGGCATTTACCGACTGGCTGTTAATTTTTCCCGACTGTTTTTGCAGAAAAAACAACTGTTTTCAAGAAAAAAATTACAGTTTTGAAAAAAAGTCAACTGATTCTCAGGAAAACCCACTGTTTTGACAAAAATCAACTGATTTTCAGAAAAACGACTGTTTTCATGAAAAAAATCTACTGTTTTGACAAAAAATTATGGCGGTTCGCGCTGATTTGGATATCTTTTACCGACTGGTCGACAAGATTGGGGAGGGGGGCAGCCCCCCCCCCCAGTTGTGGTGCCCCTGCATGCAATTCCCACGGTTTCTATCCAGCCTCTACACTTACCAAATATGTGAAATTGGGCCATGATTGCAACTGGACTGAAAGCTCTGATTATTCTCTACAACATAATACTGAAGTTAAAAGAGTCCATCCATACTATTAAATGGGGTTTTGAAACAAATAACTAAAATAAAATACTGTTAGGACTTGCTTCTGTTTTCGTTCAACAAAGTTTCATCACTGCCAAATGCTTCTCCTAAACACCTGCTGACCACTGCCAATTTTTTTTTGCACCAGCTTCCATTTCCAATTTTCTTTTGCGCTTTTGTGGGTTTATTTGTGCTACCAGGTTAACCCAAATAGCTTGAGAGTGTATATTTGCGCCAGCATTTCTGTCACACCTTTTCTACTTTGTTGGGTGCCAGCCATTTCAAGAAGAAATAGAAAAAAGTGGATGACATTAATTCGGTCAGGATGGATGCATTTTGATGTTCCACACTCGATCCTTGTTATAGTCATTATTTGCACAAGTTTACTAAGGGTGGAAAAAATATATGGGTGTTGCAGATAACAAGGTATCTTGTAGTACACTAAGACCTTTTCTTATAACAATGCTCAAACGTTGGGGCATGCTGGCAACAGCTGGGAGCTGGCTGGCTGGCAGGGGTGAGCATGGTACTTATATGTAGGCTATGTGTACCCTTTATTCCCTAGATGAATATCACTATACAGTACTTCAGTAATTAAACAAACCAGGATTTCATTTAGACTTTGAAATTGCTGTTGTGTACTGTTAGCCCTCTGGGAAAAAAGGATAGGCTATATCTGTCAGTTCATGTTCAAAATCAAACATTTAAGAACTTGGCCTGAGGCTTAACAGGATTTGTTGTAACCAGTTACCAAGGTATCAGAGTACATTTCTTACTGGTGATTGTGTTACAAGTTTTACTGTTGAACATAGCAGGGGAATAGAAATGTGAAGTGGGGTTCTGGTGGATTTTACTATATGACCTGAGAACCAGTTTGAAACCAGTTGTAATTAAATATTCCTTCAGCCGAAGCTGACTGTGAATTATATTTGACAGTGCAAAAAGGATAGGTCAGCTGCATTTTATTACAGCTATATTTCAGTTGCACAGGTGTAATGCAAAATTTGGATACATAGTATCATGAGTCGTTCTGTTCTCTCTCGTTTGTTTAATGTTGCATATTTTCTGTTCTTGTTGTTTGGCTTATGCAAATGCCGGAAAGTGCAGATACATATTCTTGGTGCTAGAAGCTGTTCGATTTGCAGGCCGCTTTTATTTCTTAGCTCTTTGCTGGTTGCTTCAAATATTGGTTTCCGTAAGATATGCCTAGGATTTATACATGTTTTGCTGTCATGTATATTGATAAGAGAAGATAATGAATCTATCTATCTTTCCAGGATGCCATAAATAGAATATCAAGCCTTAATTCCTCCTCTGGGGCAACCTATGGCATCACGAAATTTTCCCTGATGTCACAAGATGACTTCAAGAAGAGCTATCTGACACTAAAGGCAGACAGGTTAACATTTGCTTCAGATCTTCGGTATCGTAAAAAGCGAGAAGCCACCTTTCCGAATATTTCAGGTGTTGCTGACAAGATTGACTGGTAATCAAAAGTTTTTGTCTTATATTTTTCCCTGCCAGGTTAAATGGAAGAGACTTCCCTCTTGTAAGGCCCTTGGTCCAGGGTTAGCAGGAATAACCCTAAAACCTTAGTAAATTTGGGACCACAGTTCTTTCTCGGCTGTTCAGGGATTCGCCGCTGGCAATGGCTTTCCGTTTTCGCTGGCCATTATTTCCTGGCTGGTGCGGCTGGTCTGGCACTCATAAAATTAAGCTCGTGATACTTTTCTTCTGTCTCCCCATCCGAGTAAATAACACACATCATGGCTTCTACATCCACTGTCAGAGCCACCTGCAATGGAACGCCTGTCGAAGAAGGGATTTCCGAGCTATACACATTTCAACTCCTTTTCTTGTTTAGCTTTTTTTATTCTGTCAATCTATAACAGAAAGTAAACTACTTGTGGCACTACTGGATCTACCGTTGCTTACTTACATAAATGGTGTATGGATCGCTTTTTGAACATTAGTCATCAGTTGACGAAAATCCATACAGCTGTCCGAACTAAGCGTCAAAAAGATGTGGGGGGTGGGAGGGGCAAAATCTTCGAAAGTACGTAGCGTGCGAATAGCAGCTGCGCAATAGAATACTTATACCAGTTGGCTGCTAAAAATAAAAACGCAGTGCTACTTTTCTTCTGTCTCCCCATCCGAGTTCCTTCTACATCCATTGTCAGAACCACCTGCTATGGAACGCCTGTGGAACAAGGGATTTCCGGGCTATGCACATTTCACCTCCTTTAGTTGTTTATCTTTATTCTGTCCGCTGTCCGAACTAAGCGTCAAAAAGATAAAGGGGGGGGGGGGGGGGGAGGGGCAAAATCTTCGAAAATCCGTAGCCTGCGAATAGCAGCTGCGCAGTAGAATATTTATACCTGTTGGTTGCTCAAAATAAAAACGCTCCAGCTTCTAAGTTGTGGGTGGAGTCTCTACTGTTTAATCTGCTCATGCTTCCTTTTTTGCTCTGGTTTTCGGTTTCGGTAGGTTCCAACTCTCTTTTGCTGACAATTTGTAAACTGAGAGTAAAATAGGATTTAGCACAGCCTATGTGGATTTTTACAGACCTGTTACAGTTTTTGGTTAACTTCATGTTATTTTAGGAGAGAGAAAGGAGTGGTATCATCCGTCAAAACCCAGAGCACTTGTGGAGCATGCTGGGCCTTCTCAACAGTCGGCATCCTTGAAAGTGTGTATGCCATTAAAACTGGAAAACTGACAGACTTTAGCACCCAGCAAGTATGTCAGCCTATTTATCGTTGTTTGGGAATCTCAAAAAGAAGAATATTACAGTCTGGCTTTGGAAAATGATGCAGTTCGAGGGTCCAACTAGAGAAATCAATCTGCTTGATCTCGCGGGAACTTAGGTGCATTTTGGCTTGCTTTAATTGCGCAATGTTAGTAAGATTGAGTTCGTGGGGAACCCGTCTTCGTAGGGACAGATCGTCAAAGTTGCGTTTTTGCAGATACCATGGTATCTGTTACCACGGTAACAGGATCTGCAATTACTCGTTTTTGCAGTTACCGTGGTATCTGATACCACTGTCTAAAGTTGTTTTTCGCAGTTACCTTGGTATCTGAACATCACGTAGCACGTTGCCTTGCCAGATACCACGGTAACTGCGAAAACGACTTTTGACTTGGTATCAGATACCACGGTATCTGCAGAAGCGCAACTAGAGATATTCGTCCGAAGAGCAATTAGTCATAACGACAGTTCGTCACAGAGACGATGCTGCGTAGAACAGTTGGCACAGCGACGCTAGTGATGTGTAACTGTATGAATTTTACACTATTTCTCAGTCCAATTCAATCCAATTTAGTTTATTCATTAAAAATCTTGAAACGGCCGACTTTTTTTCTCAAATCTTGGCCGAGTTTTGTTCCTTTTAATTCTGACTTGAGTTTAAAAGGTAAACAGATGAGAACTTTACGTTCGCTAATGATAAAGATACGAAGACCCTTCGTAACATACCTACCGTGGAAAAGGTTATCCAATGAACCGTAGAACTGTTTTTTGTCGTCTTTGATTGCTTATAGAAATGTTTTATTTTGTTTTATCTGTAGACCAGCTCCACGCAGTTTCTCTCGGTGCCTTTTTTGCGTCCATTTCAGTATTCCACATGGGCTCTTTTATCTTTATTTTATGGATTGGTTGGGAATAACTCCATTTTAGGTTATAGACTGTGCAACTGGAAACTATGGCTGTCATGGGGGAGATACATGCAGTGCTTTAAGATGGATGGGTTCTGACGATGTCCACATCTACCGTGAAAAAGACTATCCCTTGAGTCTTAAAACTGGATTCTGCCGAAAAAAGAGGTAGGATACTAGCGTTCTTCAAGTTGTAGTTAATCGTGTGGCGCACAATCTGGGTTTTTCTGGTTGAATCCTGAATTCCTGGATTTTCCGCAGTATTTCAGTGGATCTTCCTATATTTTCTAGCTTTTTCGGCTGGATCTTAAAATGTAGGTAGCTTTCCGGCCTGGGGAAAATCTTTTCTGGTGCGTTTCCGAGTCCAAGAGGAAATCCAGATGTGATCAAGGATCGAAACGGACCACATTGGCAGAAGAAACAGTCGGGATGTTGGTTTAGTGATACAAAAAAGTATCTTCAGTTAGGATATGCCTGTAGTTTTCGGTTCGGGCTGATAGTTGGGCCGGAATCCGGAGGATAACAGAAACCAGGCGTAGAACGCGAGCAAAACATTTTGTTCCGATAATTAACTCGCTGGGTCGACGGTAGAAGCACCTGTAGTCCACAGCTCTCGTGTATGGTATGAATGTCCTTGGGCTGTGGTTTTCCCCAAAACATACCCCAGTTTAAAATTCTGAAGTCTTTTTTTGGCGTACTTTGAAAAGCACACACGACGCAAAAGGCAACACCTTCGTGTCTATGGCAGTGGAAATAAATGCGGAAGCGGATAATGCAGCTCAAGCAGAAAGAAAGATGACATGTTCGGTGCCAATCAGGTCCGTTGTAGCGCCGGTACAACTTCTCCTTGCAACTGTTCTAAATGTTCGTTATAAGCATAGCTTTGTGCCAGCTTTGTCCATAGTTTTCTACATCAATTCTAGTTATTGTAGTTTCTCTGAAGTGATTTTTTACTCGTTAATCTGTCAGTTGTACATATTGTAATTTGTAACATCCATGTAACCTGTAGTGATTTTGACCTTTTTGAGTTAATGCTGGACACCGAATAAATAATCGGCAATGACTGTCGTACGTCTTTTTTTTATTAAACCGAAATTAAAACATGAGTCTCTGTGCCTATAGGAATTCCAAAGAATGGAAAACAGTTTTGCAGAGTAAGTGCAGCAAAGTTCCGTTTGATCAGGCATTTATGTTGTTGTTTTCTCGTTTCAGAGCGCCTGGAATTAAATTAGCCAACTATACATGCTCAGAGTAAGTCCCATTGCTTCTTTTTGTCTTACTAGAACTAAAGGTACCAGGGAAGGGTTTTGAATCTAATGTGACATTTGTTTGGTCATTAATAATTTGTCTGTCGATAGACAACAAACGTGACTTTTATTTTAGTCCGGGAAATATAATATACGTAAAAGAATCCCCATTTCCCCTTGGAGATTTGGATTTGGTCAAATATCCTGGATGCTGGGGTTTCGAATATCCGCCCTATAACAGGAAGTTGTGTGCAAAATGGCGGAAACTGTGGTAGCGAAGAAGCAGGAACTGTACAGCACAGACTCTTGGAGAGATTCGAAAGAGAAAGATTGGAGAAGTGCTCAGCCAAACAAGTTGGAGTATATTTTGTAACCGAAAGATTAATATAGTAAGTTAAATCGAACCACCAAACGAAAGACTACGATCCCTATACGTCTTCGAAGGGTTGAGTAATTTCCCCTCCGCTCGACGCTACCAAGATTAGTAAGCGATATGGCGTCGGATTAGAACACCCAAACAGGGACGTCCCGACACCTTCCTGATGGGGGGGGGGGGGTCTAGGTTTTACCGGAAATTCTGCGTATAGTGACCATCTCTGCAGAAACTCTAGAATACTGTTGTGTTCTGACTTTGGTGATGTGTTTGTGTTACAAATAACAAAAAAAAAATAGGTTCCTTAAATTGTAACTGCTAAGAAAGCTTATTTCTAAATGTTATTTGAAAACCCGGGGCTCTGGTAGTAACGTTCAGAGTGTGCGCTTCTTGCACGAGAAACCAAAATTCATCCGGGGGTGTATGATATGAATTTAAACAAAAACCTACATTTCCATGGCTAAAGATGGGACATTGGAGAAGTTACGCCTGTAGGAACGTGATTTTAGGATATCTTGCAAAGAATATGGTGTTTTTATTTTATTTTTCGGCAATAGCTTACATTTTTAGTTCAAATTTTTAGTTAAAAATATTTCAAGCACAAGCTCATAAAGGTACCACAAATCCGAAAGAATAAGTTCATTCTATGAAATCGATTATCCCTGGATAATGGACAAACGAAGTAACGCATTTTTATCGAGTTTTCAGGAATAGTTAAGTGAATAAGTGATATGTACTAGACTGTTGGATCTCAGCCCTATTCGGTTAAACTTGAAGGTTGTCAGTTAAAGCTAAGAAATCTTCGACCTTCGACCCACCCATATACATTTATTCGTAGCGTTTAACCGTTTTCGATTTGTCGACAACACATCCAATTTCACATTCGTCAACTAGATCGGTTTCACATATGCGATTAGTAACAGACTCTCAAGACGCTGGTCAGCCAATGTTGAACGCAAAGTGGTCTTAACCGACTTGATCTTGATAAAAAGTCTTTCTCCTTTTGCTGAGGTAATAGGGATTGTCTTAGCCAGCTTGGACGTTTTCCATACTAGTGGTAAGACATCTTTTAGTTCACGAAAGAATTTGAATATATCTTCAGACCTTTTGTTTGTTTTCGAGGCTCTCTTGATGATTTTCGAGATCATGTCGGGGCACGCTGGCAACTCTTCTCGGCTTATCACTGGAAAGGTATCGAGAAAGCTGTTGAAACTGGAGTTGACGGTACCGTGGTATTATTCCTGGAACAGTATTTGTAGTTAGAAATGATGTAATTTTCAGTAGGATACCTAATTCTTGAAAGCTACAGAAGCTACAGGGTCACCTGGCGAACGTTCCGGTACGCTGTGTTGTCTGCCTGCACGAATCACTTTGGTAAGTTGTGCGCCGGGATCATCACGGTAAGCTGTGAGTCTATACTTACCCGGTAAGCAGCAACATTCCGGTACATCCGCTTATCCAGCTAGCTCCAGTAAATTCTCTGAGACAAATTCCGATAGATTCATAAATTCTGGTAGATTCCGTGGGGCAAAGTCGGGTGGATCCCCTGATCCGTCCTCCAGTAAATTCCGGTAGATTCCCTGGGCAAATTCTGATAGATTCCCTGAGCAATAACCCGATAGATTCCCTAAAAATCATCAAGTTCAGGTGAATTTGACAAATTTTAAATCAAAATGTACCACGATTTTTTTCCATAGACCTTCTGGGTGGGCCCCCCCCCCTCACACCGCCTCGGGACACCACTGCCCTCAAGTGGGACAAACAACCATTCGGTTTACTAACTTGACCGCAGCGAAGCTGGCGATGCAGAAAGAGATTTTCCAGTTTATACCGTGAAGACGACCAGGGTCGCATGCTCGTGGTCTGGAATTTCTGCCCGGATTTTTGACACCATCATCAGTTCCTAAGGAAAAGTTGATCCGGCCGGGATATCCTGCACTTGTTTCCGCACTATTATTCCCAAAACTTATGAATAGAGTCCTTTCAGTCCTTCTCCTCAGTCCCTCTGTATCTTAGCCCATTGACACATGGAGATTTGCGGTCAGACGCGCGAATTAGTCACTTAAAACGTTGGTTGACACATTTAGTCACAATAGAAATTGAATAAATACTATGAAAAAATGGGCCCCTGAAAAATTTTAATGAAATCCCTCGGAGTAGAGATCGTCCCGAAATTTCTTTAAAGCATGGACAGAATCACTCATTAGGACTTCGGACGGAAGGGCGTTCCAGCAGTTCATCGGTCATTCGGGAATAGACCAAAATAAGACTAGGGCGTAGCGCCAAGACTTGAAAAAGCGACACACTCTCGAATGCAGTAGCGTATATTAGGGGGGGGGGGGGGGGGGGCGACAGGGGCGATCGCCCCCCCCCCCCCCGAAATTCTTGAAAAAAGGGTTTTTAATTGGAAAAACGTGTGCGAAATACGGGCGACAGGGGCGATCTTCATCCGAAATTCTCGGAAAAGGATTTTTTTTACGGGAAAAACGTACAGTATGGTTCAGTAACTGATCTTAGAAACAGTTTTTGAGTCGTAGTGTGCATGATTACAAGATTAAAAGGTGTTTTTTGCACCTAGAGGTATTTTTAGTGTTAAAAACGGTCAAAATAGGCAAAAAAGACTGAAAAATTTTCGGCCTTCCGGCAGATAAGGGGATGGCCTTCGGCCGCATATTTTCACTGAGCTGTCGCCCCTCCCGAAACGAATCGGAATATACGCTACTGCTCGTGGCAGCGGCACTAGCACCACTAGCGATAGAGAACGTCCCTACTGAAACTCAATCAGTCGTGCACCAGCGCTGGATCGAGTAACTTCATATTCTGAACACAGTAAAACAAAGATACAACCTCCACTGTTTCTCGATATATGCAGACCACATCTTAACTTTACTAGAAATTTCTAAACCCGCTAGTATGTCTCGCTTTAAATTTCGCAAGCGTAGTGGGCGACGCTGTGAGTATAGCCCGTTTGCGGAGCATGGACAGCATGGATCTTGGCGGTACTCCCTAGTGTTATTTTGCTCTGTTCGGGAAGCACCAGCCACGTAGCATGAATTCATGATCACCTACACGTTCAGTCTGGAAGGCAGGGCGTAAATAAATGCAACGTACTGAATTAATTTTTTCTTCCTTTCATATCAGCGCCGAAAAGCTTAGCAAGCCCTAAATTAAACCGTGCATTTGATCTTTCAGTTTAGTCGGAAAAGAGGAAGAGATTGTCCGCCTTCTGTCAAACCATGGCCCGGTTGCTGTGGCCGTAGATGGCCTCATGTGGCAGGATTACCTAGGAGGAATCATCCGCTTCAACTGTGACACTAACTTGAATCATGCAGCCCAGATTGTAGGCTATGACCTGATAGGACCAGTGCCATATTATATAGTGAAAAACTCCTGGGGGACCGATTTTGGGATTGGTGGATATCTGCATATAGAAATAGGAAAAAATCTATGTGGGATAGCTCGTCGGGTTTCATCTGTCGATGCAGCTGTTTAATTCTTTCCGTAAGTGAACTGTGTGGTGCAGCTGCGGTCTGTGCTGCCAGTTGTGAGTGTGGGAAGTCCTCGCACGTTGATCTAGCCTGCATAGTGATTAGCGTGAAGGCAAGTGTTCGGTGAAGAAGCTGATAGCAGTCTGAATGTTATGCAGCTACCTGGGAAGTGTGCAGTCAGTTCCAGTAAGGTCACAGTTCAAAATGTTTGGTTTCCTTTTTAAATAACAACAAAACAGGTCATGGGCGGAGCCCGGATGGCCTGTTGACCATTTGCGTAGTTTAGTAATTTTCAAACTAAAAGTAATCTAGAGCCAAATAAGCCCAAAACACACGAAATTATGTCACTATTGATAAAAAGTTAACGAAATTGACAAAAAAAAATCACAGGACCACTCATTCGTCGGAGGAACTCGGGTCGGGCTTGGAAACTCGCCCCTAGTAACACTCCCTCTGTGCTAGGGAGTGTATATGAGAACAGTTTGTACTTGCCGGTGTGGTTAGATCTGATGGTCACGTTTGCTTGGTTTACTGAGCAATTTCGCCATATTGACTTTCCCGATATAAATTTTAATCAGCTTTCTTTCATTTCATGCCGATATCCCGTTTTTCAGGCTCTTTCAAACCATTCGCTATCCCGAGAGATTGCACTACCATATTTCCTCTAATGGAAATATGGTCGAAAAGCCGAAGAAACTTGCCCTATACGCGATTGTTAGGTTTAATGTCCCTTAGTTGGTCAAGAGTGGTTGCAAAACCATTCCGACTTATTAACAAGACGATGAACACAAAACAGTGAGTCGCGAATACAACATACTTACAGGGCCAGTGATCTGGCCGCTGGCCGATCCGCGACTAAAACAAACCTGAATGAATTAGTTGGACTTGTCAATCAGACCTCGACATAACTATAATGAGTCACGACCGAGAGCGCGAGGGGTTAATGCCTTCTGCAAATCGCAAGAAATACAAAAGTTTTTTTTCGGCTTGATTTTCTCCACTTTCACTGAATAAAATTCCAACATTTCTGTTTGGAATGATGGTGCCGAAAATTATTGCAGAAATTTCAGTACGCAAGCATCCGATCCTGATCCACTGTCAGAAGCATAACTACTACTCCCGTCTCAGTTTTTTTAGCATGCGGTTGGCCTAAATCCAGTTCTGAGCACCGACATAGCCAGGTCTGTGTCAAGGATTTTTTTTGGCGGGGAGGGGGGGGGGGGGGGGTCAGACAAAAAAAAAAAAACATAGATAAGAGATTAGAGCCTATAAAAACGATAATGTTCTGTATGTTTCGGGGTGGGGAGGGAGTGGGTCGAAAAGAAAACAGTAAGAGGCTTTTTAATATACAAATATGTTATACATTTAGACTATCTGTATTATAGATAGATATAAGCAGATTCTCGTGTTGCCTGAAATTGTAACATGTTTACTGGAACTGACCGTAAAAAACAGTTCCCTCGTTCTGTAATGTGCTCAGTTTGATCTCTATATGACACTATGTGCTGTGGTTTGCCGTGTGCCTTCTCATTCCTAAACGTTCCGCGAGATTCAGTGCGTGATTACAGGTATAATGAATAAAATGAATTTAATATTTTTGTTTAGTAAGATCAGCCAGAGATTGGGGTAGGTGGAAAGATTTAGCCCCCCCCCCCACCCTCAACACACACACCGTGGCCGGATGCAGTTCGGGCGCATAAATGACACATTTAGGGCATCCCTCTTTTGTATCAAACTCCAGGAAATGTCCGTGAAATGTCTTGGACTCCCATTGAGGTCGAATTCGGCCGGAACCCAAAATGCCCAACTAGGGCACATAGGCATTTGTACCGGCTCGTTTTCATCTTTATCGCTCCACTCGTTTGTCCATATGTTTGCCACGAAATTTCAGGACATCGCCCCCCCCCCCACCCCCCTCACCACCACAACACACACTCAGAACGGATACGCTCCGGACACATAAAGTGCATTCTAGACCCACCAACATTCACTCGAACAGGAGGATTACACGGCTTGTGTCCAGCACTGGGGACTTAAAGCCGCGCATAGGCAATCTATTGGATTTCAGAGAAACTACAGACTTCGTATCGCTTCTGCAAATTCCAGTAGATGGACAATTTATGCTAATTTTTCAGTTTGCAGGAAGTAAGGAACGCATGCTGTTTTCTGTCGAATTTTGAAGAATTAACGTTCGAAACCCATAATGATAATAATAATAATAAGTGTATTTCAAAGCCCAGGGCCGTATGGAAAACAAAACGACACTTTACAAAAAACAACATTATTTTCATGCGGCTATGAAGCCTCACTACGAAGCTTAGTGGTTCCTAGCCAAATCTTAGCTTCAAAGCTCTCTCTATAGTCGCATACCTTGGTTATAACTATTTCCGACGTGCCATCCAGGATATCCGGAAGAACAAAACTTTCCCCTTAAAAAGTGATCCCCTTCACTCCGAAAGCTCCTGGCGTCGATTGAGAAAGTGGTGCATGTTTTCCTCTTCCCCAGATTTGCAAAGTCGGCAATTATGCCTGAGTATTAATACTTTCAGCGAAATACGAGTGCCTCAGTAATGGGAGTCACGCACATGCTTTCTATCGGACTTGATTATCTGTATGATCAATATCAGCCAAGTCCGGTAGATGGCGTACGTGATGTCTCAGTGTCTGAGTACTCTTTACATACAGACACAGTACACGTTTGTTTTTCTCGTTGCTCAAATTTTAACTTTGGTTCACATGAACCAAATTTAAAATTTGAAAAAATCGGCACGTATCACTCGACGGGACAGCTTTGCAGATTTGGGAACATTTTGCGATCTAATATATATCGTCAGCTCTTTTGAGGGATGAGCCCTAGACGGTGATGATTGTACAGTCAACACCGTCAAGAACCACACCAAATAACTTCGAAGAGGGCGGAACACACATTTTCTCACCTGTATCACTCTTGACCAGCAATTCGTACTATCCCCTACCGCTGACCATGAACGCATGAGATGTAACATCTTAAATTAATGTTAACAATCAATTACTGAGACCCGCTATACAACAAGTGAAAGAGCGCAGTAACAGAAAAAAAAGAAAAATTAACTAAGAGAAGGATTGAGCACGCATCAGGCGCTTTTAACAGGCTGAGGCCAGGAGTACCCTAATAAATCGTCTTAAATTGTGAATGTTCAGAAGCTATGTGCTATCATATTGTTGTATGCCAGCGAATGCTGGAAACTCAACCAACAACCGGAGAAACATATCCTTGGATTCTTCAAAGGATCCTGAAAATCAGTTGGCAGCAGAAAATTGCCAACGAATTCTGCACAAAACAAATCAGCCCATAGTGACGAAGACAGGCTGCCCTTAAAAGTGTAACACTGGCAGCCTGAAGGAAGACAAGGCTGACCAAGGCACACACTGCGGAGCCAGCACGACTGGGCTAGGACAACATTTCCCTCACTCCATAAAGGAAGGCATCACTGCAGCTGCACATCTTCGTGGTGCTTTTCGACACCCTATGCGAAAGTCGTCGCGCCTACACAACTTCTCACTGGCTTGCCGAATCCACTTTCCACGTACGGAACGGATTCACATTCCAAAGCTGGGGGAGCGCCAGAACAGCCTCGAAAAGCGAAGCGAGTTTTACTCGCAGTCACAAGAACACGCGGCGGATAACCCAGTGAAGCTTTCCAGACCGCCAGAATCTCACTTAAGTTGAACTGCTGTCTTTCCACGGTGACGCAGTTTATATTGCGATACAGATCATGTTCCCTTCTCACCACAGCGATCCAGTCGCCCTACCAGGACAATACAAGTAACTTTGCTTTCTAACCAGGGCAGCACAAGTTATATTAACCTCCTACAAGGGCAATACAGGTTGTTTTCACCATCTGACTTGAGGCGTGTTTTGGCTGTTCTTCTGTTCAACGACAGTGTTGACCAACGAACGACTGCTGATCGCTAAAACGTTCCTGTTGATCAACAGTGGCCAATCTGCGCCAATACGCTCTGTTTGAATGATATGGCAGATTACTCCCCAAATTGACAACAGATTCGATCAACAACACTTTCAGTTGTTGGTCGATTTGACCAACATGTTGGGCACAGAGATTTCTGTTGGTCACTAGAATGCATTGTTGATTAACACTGGCTCAGATCGTTGAACCGCTAAAAAACGCCTTACTGTGATACAGTTTATATCATCCTACCCATAGTTAGGCCTATTCATAACGGCCTTTCACTAGCATGGTTTCTCGGCAACCTAATTCCACCATTGTAAGTTTTCTCAGTTTCTGCTTGATCACGAGCCACTATGACGGGAAGTTCGATTGTACCTTGCAGGCTTTACTTTGGACAGGTCGAGAGATCAGTGGCTCTTTAAAAAACAGCTCAAACATAATTTGTCATCCTTCCTCATGAGTTTTAAATTATTTTTTTTGTTTTTTTTTTGTTTTAAATTTTAATTTAAAATTTTTTTTTTTTAGTTTTTGTCATTGTTTGCGGTGTTTGATCTGCCTTCGCAATTTTCATGTGTTGTTGTTTACTTAAGTCGTTCCGATAGATTAGAGTTTGCTTTAATGTTGGTCTATTTTTGCGTATTTATAATCATTTATCTTATTATCATCAATTTTGGTCGAGCAATAAAGCATCAATCAATCAATCAGAGCCGTGTTAGCGTGTTCCACCCTTCTTACAATAGTAACTATTAATTACTATTCTTGTTCCACCCTCGTGAGAAGTTACTACGCTGACCGTTCCAACCTTTATTACCTTACCACGGCCAGGAGCACACCGTGGTAACCACGATCTCTGTGATGCGATTGGCGGGGTTAGCGCATGACGCGATATTTTGCCAAAGCAGAAGAACTCGTTCCGGCCTTGACGCCAGAAGCAGTCACGTCATGCGTGGTTACTATGGAAAGTAGAATAGAACAACACCCTAGTTACTGACAGCTTATTACTAGCCCTTGCTTGTGGCCATAGGATTGATTCGATAAGGCTTGATTTTAACCAAACGAAAAGTTTACACAGCCAACATTTTGCTTATAACGATATAATGTAGATAACTACTTCCAATAGGCTGCAGTTGATTCAGGAATTGGGATATCAGCAGTTTCTGCGTCTTTCAGCCACTTCTTATAATAGACACAAGTCAGTGGCGAGATCACGCCTTGTTCACTGCACTCGTCCATAACAGGGCAGTAACCACAGGGAATTGATGTAAAACCACTCTCCTCTATTATAGGTTTCGCATGCCTGTACTCTGCACCGGTAGATGTGATTTTCTTCTCAACAACGCGATCCCATACAAGCACTTCACATAAGCTTTCAATATTCGCTGAGGTATACGCCACTTTAACAATCATTTGCGACTTGAGGGCATCGTAAATTTCTTCAGCACTGATAAAGGATTTTTCACGCCCAATGAAAGGACCTGCAGGGTCACCTTGATGCAGCATAAATCGTCTGAGGATCACTTCTTGTGTAGCGTTGGTTAATTTTCGTGCAATGTCTTCGTCAAAATCGCCGTTAGTTTCACCAAACCAAGGTCCACCTCTGGAAGTAACATATTCTGCATCAGGCTCGAGGTCGTATAATAACCAAATCCGCTTATTTCCACCAGGGCCTGCTGTTACTTCCTTCACCAGTTCCTTAGCTTTCAACGCCTTAAGCGATGCTATAGCTTGCTGATATCCAACATTCATCGATTCTCTTAGCTGTTTCATCCAAATTCCCTTCCTCCCTGTACTGCGTACTGTGTCGTAAATAGCCTGTTCAATTTGATTCTCAAATTTTGCATTTTTCTTTGCAGCTTTCACAGGTTCCTGATAGACAAAAACAGCAGCTTTTCCTTTTTGGTGGATGGTGAGTTTTCCGCTTTCAGCCAGTTTTGTAAGCCGCGTCACGCAGAGGCCTATGTCATAGCCAGGGAAGGACTCTTTTATCATTATGCCAGATACTCCTTCTTTGTTTTCTTTGCAGAATTTCAGCATGATCTGATCGAGCTCCTTGTCATCGATTTTCTCTTTCTTCACTTGTACAGCCATTTTCGAAGAATCTAAAGATATTGGTTAATTTAGAGTATGCACGTCTTTAAAACTATGAGGGTGTTCCACCCTTGCAACAATAGCAACTATTAGTTACAATTTTCGTTCCAACCACGTGAAAGTTACTATGCTGACCATTCCAACCTACTCGAAATAGTAACTAATTTGCTTACCACGCTCGGGAGCGTAGTATGCGTGGTAACTACGGTCTCTGTCACGTGATTGGCCCGTTTAACCGGTGGCACAATAGTTTGCCGAAAATAGAAAACTTTGTTCCAGCCTTGATGCCAAGACGCCAGAATGCGTGACGTCATGTGTAGTAAGGGTGGAACACGCTCTATGATACGGTATAGATTTATTACCTGCCAATACAGTACAAAGTACAAAAGGGGCAGAGTATGAGAAAAAAAAAACATAAAAAAAGAAAATAGTAACTACTATGTTTCTACCAGTCGCCAATCCTCTCGCATCAATGCTAATGACCGAAATTTCTTCTTTTCGACCTAGCATGCCTTTAGCACCTGCTATCTTTGTCTAAATGGAGAAATCTCATCTCTGAAGGGTTCTGCATTGAAAGCTTATGATTTGGTCAGAGTATCCAGCATTTGACATAATATATCCAGCATTAGGCATAAGGTGTGACAAATGATAGATATTGAAAAATCAGGGGCTTATGGTAGACTGTACTGTTTGTCTACTGTACAGTGGAGGAAGGCTTATTTGAGCACCTCTCTCTCAATTTTTTCATACACGAGCTTTGTTTCTTGCTTATAACACAGTCAAATGGAAGAGAAAATTACAAACAACAAACTTTGTATTAGTTAAAAGCTAGCCAGCTAACTGTTTCAGCAATCTTCCTGTCAAAAAATTAAACTGAAAAAGTTGTATTTACATTAATACTTTGCATTTTAAAACTTCTCCTTCTTCCGTTTGCTGGTTTGAATGATCTAACAGTGAGTTAAAGACACTAAGAAATCCCTGAAAAATATAGAGATAATTTGCATTATCTATCAACAAAAGTGTGCATAATTTTGGACCCTTAGGTGCCGATTTAAGAATGCTTTGAACTTTGAAAGAAGAAGTCAGAGGGCAAACACAGCCCAAAACATTAAATTTTTTTAAGGAACATGAATGTTTTGTATCTGAATTAAACATTTTTGGCAAGCATTTAGCAGTAAAAGTTTCCTGATATGGTATAAATGTTTTCTTCAACGACGGGTACACTATTAGAAGACGTTCAAGTAAGACACTTCTACAAAAGTGCTTGCTGATGACATGTTTTGAATGATTGTGATCAGACTGTGATAGCCTAACCTTTGGCAGACAGCAAATCCTACTCTAACAGCAAATTATAGCGATGTTTAATTGTTCAGTCTCAGACTCTCAGTAAACAGGCAAAGAACTGATAAAAAAAAATGAAAACAGTACATGAAATGGAATAAGCAGAGCAAGTGCAGTGATCCAATGAGTGGCTCAGCGGTCCACACAGCTACACAGGTGGTAATGATTCCACCGGCATCACAATCAGGGGCGTCCCAAGGGAGGTTGTGGGGGAGTGCTGCCCCCCCCCCCCCGAAGGTCCGAGGAAAAACTTTCCGGTAAATTTCGACTGGTGCAGCGAAGCTTCGCCAGTTAAAATTTGTCAAATTTACCTGAACTTGATGATTTTTAGGGAATCTACCAGATTATTGCTTAGGGAACCTACCGGAATTTTGCTCAGGGGATCTACCGTAATCTTGCTCAGGGGATCTACCGTAATCTTGCTCAGGGGATCTACCGTAATCTTGCTCAGGGGATCTACCGAAATCTTGCTCGAGGAATCTACCGAAACTAGTCTCAGGGAATTTACTGGAGGCTGGATCAGGGGATCTACCGGACTTTGCCCCATAGAATCTACTAGAATTTTGGAATCTACCGGAATTTTGCTCAGGGAATTTACTGGAGGCTGTACCAGGAAATCTACCATACTTTGCTGCACAAATCTACCAGAATTTGTCTCAGGGAATCTACCAGAATTACTGCTTACCGGATAAGTACAGACTCACAGCTTAACAGGATGATCACGGCACACAACTTTAGCAGAGTGATTCTTGCAGACAGACAACACAGCGTACCTGTACGTTCATCAGGTCATTCTAGTAATCTCCTAAGTTCTGGAGCTTTCAAGAATTAGGCAACCTACGGAAATTTCCAATTCCCAACTACAAATACTGTTTCAGGAATAATATCACGGTACCGTCTACTCCAGTTTTGACAGCTTTCTTGACTCTTTTCCGATGATAAACTGAGAAGAGTACAAAAACGAGTTACCCTTGTTCCGACATGATCTCGGCAGGAGAGCCTCGAAACAAAAAAAAAGTTTTAAGATCCATTCGAAGTCTTTCGTGAACTAAAAGATGTCTTACCACTAGTATGGAAAGCGTTCAAGCTCGCTAAGACAACCCCTGTTACTTCAGCATAAGGGGAAAGACTTTCTAGCAAGAGGAAATTGGTTAAGACCACTTTGTGTTCAACAATGGCTGACCAGCCAGCGTCTGTTACTAATCGCATCCATCTAGTTGAGGAATGTGAAATTGGATGTTCTGTGAACAGATGGAAAATGCTAACAATGCAACAAATAAATGTGTAGGGTGAGTTGAAGGTCGAAGAGTTTTTAGTTTTGACTGACAATCCTAGAGTTTGCAATCACTTGCATATCACTTTTTCACTCAAATTTTCCAGAAAACCCGTCAAAAATGTGTACTTCGTTTCTCCATTATCTAGGGATATTCAATTTCACGATTATTCTTTCGGATATGTAGTGACCCTATGTACTTGGCCCTCTACCTTTGAAATGTTTACCAACTAGAAATTTAAGGCATTGCCAAAAAATAAAATAAAAATATCAGATTCATTGCAAGACATATCCGAAAATCATTTCCCAAACAGGCATAGCTTCTCTGATGTTGCATCTTTAGCCCTGAAAATGCAGGATTTTGTTGAAACTCAAATTCTCAGCGTCTGGATGAATTTTGGTTTGTCGTGCAAGCAGCACACACTGAACGTTATTACCAAAGCCCTGGGTGGAAAATACAAAATCCCTCAGATGTGTCCAGTCATGCACAAATCCTCAATTTTGGGGCATGGGTATGGTACCCCTGTGAAATTTGGTTAAACTAATACTGGTTACATACCTAAATAGGGTCTTCTTTCTATCCACCCTCACTTTCCAGTTTTCAAAATATTAGAGCACTTCCAAGATACGTAGCCTAGAGTTTTTTGGAGGCCACTTCTCTTCTAGTGGGTTTACTCTATTCTTTTTCAGAAAATTGCTGCTAGGTAGCATGGATGGGGCAAGCTTTTCAATCTGTTCACTGGAGCAAATATTTCCTTTTAAATTGTTTGCCTTTTATTGTATTTATTTTGAGTGATTTTTTTGTTTACTAAGTTAACAACTGTTATCGAAAATTACTACACTCAAAAGAAATACAATAGGAGGCAAACAATCTAAATGAATTTGGAAGGGAAGAAAATTTAATCCCTAAAGGAAGAAAATTTTAAAGCTTACCACATCCATTCTACCTAGCGATGACTACCTGAGAAGGACAGAGTAACCTAGCGGTGACAACCTGGAAAAGGATTGAGTAACCTAGTGGCAACTACCTGGAAAAGGATAGAGTAAACCAGTCTAGTACACTAGCCCCTTTTCAGGCATGGTGCTCAAATGTCTAGCACCATGCCTGGGTGCTAGACATTCAAGCACTGTACCTTGGATTTCATGCATGGTGCATGGATTTCAGTATACAGTGCAAGCATGAAAAACACAGTTTCTGTCATCACAACTGAGCACCAGCTTGGACAGGGCTGAAATTACTACCATGAATTAGAGAAATCAAAGACAATCCTTATCAAATTTTTCATAACAAAAACAACATTGCTCGGCTGATGACAGACGTGAAAACCTCATTTCTTTTTCTACATAGTCAAGGGTTTTCCATGCAAAGTGTCCTGTGTCTCAGCTTTAATAGGGTGCTTTAATAGGTTTAATAAATAAATAGGGTGCTGTTAGGTTTTGCATCTCCATCATCAGTCGAGCCCTTTTGTTTTTGTTGTGAAAAATTCAATAAGGATTGTCTTTGATTTCTCTAATTCATGGTAGTAATTTCCGCCCTGTCCGAGCTGGTGGTCAGTTGTGATGACAGAAACTGTGTTTTTCATGCATGTACTGTATACTGAAATCCATGCACCATGCATGAAACCCAAGGTACAGTGCTTGAACGTCTAGCACCCAGGCATGGTGCTAGACATTTGAGTACCATGCCTGAAAAGGGGCTAGTGTACTAGACTGGAGTAAACCCACTAGGAAAGAAGTGGCCTCCACAAAACTATGTATCTTGGAAGTGCTCTGACGTTTTGAAAATGGGAAAAATAAGGTTGGATAGACAGTAAACTCAGGTATCTTTTGATCTAGGACAGGAAGAAGACCTTATTTAGGTATGTAGCCAGTCTTAGTTTAACCAAATTTTACACGGGTACCATGCCCATGCTCCAGGGAATGGTGCCCATACGTCCAGGCGGGGCACCATGCCCAGAAATTGAGGATTTGTGTATGACTGGATGTGTCAAAATATTTCAGTGTAGCCTACTCAGATATCAGCTTTAAAAATAATCTGCCTTTGCAGTTAAAATTTACCGAGCCTATTTTGTTGTTATTTATAACAAATAATCAAAGTCAGAACACAACAGCATCCTAGAGACCTACAGTTTCTGCCGAGATGCTGATTGCAAGAGTGCATAAGAGTGGTCTAGACTCTAGACTGCCAAGATGATCTTCCTGAAAAAGAATAATTAAGAAAATAAAAAAAGATTACCTTACACCTCTCAACTTGATGTTTGAAATTAGGGCTGGTCAATCGCCCCTGAATGTACATAAACAGATAAAGCTCAGTCACTCAGTTTGCTGTAGATTGTTTTTGCTCTGATCGTTTTTCTTTCTATCCGACAAAATCAAGAATTGAGCCATAGGAAAGACACAGCCATCTAGCGCTTACAGCATCTTGCGACTTGCAGTATTAGTACAGAAGTGTATGCATAGAGAGAGCGGTATAAACAATCCTTACGTATTCCCAGTTCCCACAAAAACTGTAATCCGTAAAATTTGAGGTGAAGGAAGGTCATTTGTCAGGAATGTTGACATTTTTTTGAGTCTATCTCTAACCAAATCGCAACCCTGCCCTGCCTTGACCTTGACCTAACACTAGCACTGGATTGAAACTTGAGAGTAAGTTGGTTTCCTTTACTTTCCTCCAGCCTATCTCCAGCAGGCAACTTCAGGTTAGGGGCAGGTTAATGTTTATTTACAGTTTGTTTAAAAATACAGAAGCCGTTCATCACCCCCTAGCCAGCCCTTAGCTTAGCCGAAGACGCCTCTTGATCAGACTAGAGGCGTTTTTCCGTGCTCCCACAAACAGTCTGTGGGTTGAATGTGGCTCGAAAAAAGTGTTTCCGCGGTCTTTCGTGCAGCCCACAAGTGTGTTTCCGCGACCAACAGGATTTTTGTGGGCCGCTTTGTCGCTCGAATTCGACAAACAACTGGCAAGGTGATTGTCAGTTTTGTGGCTCGATTCTGGCAGGAAATTCAAATTAAGCAGCAAAATAGTGTCTAAACAATAACAGTAACTACTTTTCCAAGCATATAGACTTCAAACTGAGGATGCTTTTGTACAGAATGGTAAGGAAACATGTAAGCCAGGAGTTATATTTATTGAGATTTTACATGGATTTTATTTTTATTTTCAGATATTTGAAATTACCGCCTAAAAAATAGACAAAACGGCGTTTCCTCAAGTTTCAACTTGTGGCTCGACTGTGTGGCACACAATCGTGTTTCTGCGATAAACACTCAGAAGTGTGTGGCCCACAACTACGCTGCAAAAAAAGGCCTTAGGCCTACAGTAGCCTCATAGCCTATCACCCTCCTATAAGGGTAGCCACAAAACATCTAGTGGCAAAAATTGGCAATTTTTTTTGTAATGAATGCATGAATTGCTGTGAATTTTCCTTATCAGTTTTACCCATCTAATACATCTCCAAAAAATATTTAAAAAATACCATTGCATTCAGGACAAAATTGTCTGTTTTGTAAGGCCATCCAGTCTAGTACACTAGCCCCTTTTCAGGCACGGTGCTCAAACGTCTAGCACCATGCCTGGGTGCTAGACGTTCAAGCACTGTACCTTGGATTTCATGTATGGTGCATGGATTTCAGTATACAGTGCATACATCAAAAACACAGTTTCTGTCATAACAACTGAGCACCAGCTCGGACAGGGCTGAAATTGCTACCATGAATTAGAGAAATCAAAGACAATCCTTTATATATTTTTCACAACAAAAACAAAAGGGCTCGGCTGATGACAGATGTGAAAAACCTCATTTCCTTTTCTACATAGTCAAGGGTTTTGCATGCAAAGTGTCCTGTGCCTCAGCTTTTTCTACCTAGCAGCCAACCAGAATATTGGCTCTTGGGGAATAGATAAGGAAAATACATGGAAAATAGATAGGGTGCTGTTAGGTTTTTCATCTCCATCATCAGTAGAGCCCTTTTGTTTTTGTTGTGAAAAATATATAAAGGATTGTCTTTGATTTCTCTAATTCATAGTAGCAATTTCAGCCCTGTCCGAGCCGGTGCTCAGTTGTGATGACAGAAACTGTGTTTTTCCTGTATGCACTGTATACTGAAATCCATGCACCATACATGAAATCCAAGGTACAGTGCTTGAACGTCTAGCACCCAGGCATGGTGCTAGACGTTTGAGCACCGTGCCTGAAATGGGGCTAGTGTACTAGACTGAGGTCATCACTAAGATGTCCTAGCTATTTAATATTATTTCTTAATATTCAATGTAAATTCAGATGTAAAAAAAAGTAGCTGAACTTGCCTACAAAAATTTGTTTATACTAAGGAGGAAAAGTCAGCAGCCTATAGCAGCAATAGGTCTATTGGACTATAACCTTGATGAACATATTCATATTTTCTCATCTAACTCACTTGCTGGGACTCCCCATGCACTAAAAACCAGCTCAAAATCACCCAGTTTCATAGAATTTCATTGAAGCACACATAGTTCCAAGCTGGCCACTAGATGGACAAAACCCTAAAGTCAATGGATGAACATAGGCATTTCCTTATGTAAAATACTGTTTTCTAAAGAAGATTTAAGATGCTTAGAGGCAAGATAGAGAGGTGATTTTAGCCTCAAATCAAAGCCAAAAGATAGGAGAATCACATTCTGATCTTCAAAAGCTCAGGTTTGATTTTTTTTTTTTTTAGTGGCTATAGGCTATACTATAGGCTATAGTATAGTCTATAGTTGTCAGATAGTAGTATAGTAGAGGTTTGCTTGTTTCAATGTTTGTTGACATTGAACAGTTCCATTTTCACGCATTTGCTGTGACAAAAGTCAACTACAGGAGGGATATCCAACCTCAGACAAGATTTGAAACTTGAAATGAAAGTCTCCTTCAGAATAATCTATCTGGCTTAAAAAGGAATCAACAAATACTGTATGAAAAACGCACTACATTCAAGCTAATTGAATGGTTTACATATTGGATAAATAAATATTGCTCCAATATTTCTAGCTAAACATATTTTTCTTTTCAAACAATGTCATCTCATTCTGGCCTTAGATCGAATTCCTGGCTGTGACTTACAAAATGATGAAAAAGGTAGTAGATGTTCCTTCTGCCCAAGCTGACTGCGAATCATGTTTGACCGTGGAAAACGGATAAGTCAGCTACATTTTATTAGAGCTATATTTTGGCCCTTCTTGGCAAGGGTCTTCTTCAGGCTAAAGCCGCTCAAGCTGGAAAATGTTACCAAAGTCAGTAGCCAGAAAATCCCTTTCCAAAGCAGCTTCAAAACAAAGAAAAGGCACAGAATTCAAATATTTAGGGACACATGACTGTTGAAAAAGTCATATTTTGTGTCTTGACTATCAGTGTCAGGACAGCATGTACATTTCATTTCAATATTCTCGTGGCAACATTCGAGGTAGTGTAAAAACAAGGTCAGAATCTCAGATACCCCTCCTGTACCAGTTAGCTAGAGTAGCTAATTAAGGGCCCCTGATTCTCGAATAGGTATTTTGGATCTTCTACCTCTACTCTGCTTAGCCTATACTTTACTGTAGCCTATCACTGGCCTATCATCAAGCTCTGGCTAGGCTATGCCAAATGCTGGTTCTGCGCTTGGTAGACTATATCATATTCAGCAATGTGTATGCCTACTCTATGTACAAAGGATTATAACAGAGCCTAGCGTGAAATAAACTTTTTACTTTTTTTTAGTCTATACAGAATGTAAAAACTGACTATGGAAATAGTCGATTCCAACTTGGAAATAGTATATTTAAGAAAAAAAACAGTAATTTTTTTCATTCCAAGAAACACATCACACACTTTTACAAAAAATTGTGGTGCTTTGCACCAATCTAGTTAATTTTTACCAACTTGCCACCAACATTGGCAGGACCGTCCCCTCCGCCTCCAATATGTAAGGCCCCTGCTTATGTCACTTAGGAATAGCCTTCCATTGAAAATTGTGTAGCTCTGTAGTCTGTCTGTAGTTGCACAAAATAACACTTGTGTACGGATACATAGTTGTATGCAGTAGTACAAAATACCTTCACTTTTTTTTCTTGTAGCTTAATTTAGCTTCCTAGAATTTGCAATAAAATGAGACTGTCAGAAGTCTTGAGAAAGTTGACACAGGATCAGGAGTTTGCATGCTCGCTGTCTCTCATTCAGGCATGACATTAGTGCCCAGTATTAGCACTAGTTTCTGGAGTAAGATGTTTGTTTTGATTCAAAGCTTGGGTCTGATATTCCAGAAGTAACCTGTAAGGCTTGACGACTGATGCGACAGTCAGTGTCTGTCAGCTTTTATGTGTCAAACATACTCTTTGCAAGTTTAACATCCTCACTTTAGCAAAGACCTATAAAACCTGCACCTTACCTCAAGGATTGTGCTGTCAGAATAGACTTTACAGACTAGGGTTACCATGCATTCAGTTCACTGAATTTTCAACCTGTACTGACTAAGCTGCCGTGGGGCAGGATCACCCATGCCCAAGAAGACGTCCCACGGAAGTCTTTCAAACCAACAACAAGAAAATATTGAGAATAGCATTGGCATCAACTAAAATTCCCGTCTCAGTTTTGTTTATTATCTTTTAGTTCGTTGTTTAGTATCACACACACCATATAAAAAGTGATGCGGTAACCAGAATTATGTGCTATTTTTTAGCAACAAGCTTATAGTTAAATGTTTTGGGGGTCAAGAGAGCATGTTCCATCCTACCCACCCTAGTTACTACGCATGTCGTCACGGATTTTGGCTTCTTGGAGCATGTTCCGCCCTACGTACCGTAGTTACTACGCATGAGGTCACGGAGTCTGGCTCCTTGGCGTCGACGCTGGAACATATTTTTCTATTTTCGGCAGGAAATATCGTGCCACGGGCTAACCGGACCAATTAGAAGAGTGGAACATGCTCTAGGCGTGAGGGCTGGAATGCCTTTTTCTGTTTTCGGCAAAATATCGCGCCTTGGGCCAATCACGCCACAGAAGTCGTAGTTGTGACGCTTACTACGCTCCCAAGCGTGTTAAGCAAATAGTTATTGTTTCGAGAAAGCTCGAACCGTGCCGGTCAGCGTAGTAACTTTTCTCGAGGCTGGAACGAAAATAGTAACTAATAGTTACCAAAGTTAGTAGGGTGGAACACGCTCTTGGTTGCTATTTCTTTCACAATGGTCTTAACCTACGTACTACTAACTTCGGAAAATAATAAACCCCTTAATCTTATTAAACTGGGCTTTCCTAAATTAACTGGCCGCGGAAATACCCTTTCGAAAAACTTCGGAGCGAAGAAATTGTGTTGTCCCGGATGAGCCGTCTATTCCCCCCTCCCCTCCTGCCGTCAGTGCGTCGGTCCGAGAGGAACACTGGCAATCAGTTTTTGCCGTATCCTGCCAATTCTTCAACCTAATTTATACACAGTTTCATTCCATCATTTATTTGAGGTCGTATCTTATAAACTGTATTAGTTTATTTGTTGTCGTTTCTATGTATTTCGTAAATATTTTATTAACCTTTTCTAGTTTTAAGCTAGTTTGAATTAAGTGTAATTGATTGATTGGTAATGCCGTTTTCAGATCATTCCCTTAGAATTAAGTCAGACCTGTCTCCATTCCACATGAACATTACAGTCTGCATGCATGCCATGAAGGTCCGAAGGACCCTAAAAGGATTGAACCGTCAGGGTAGGATTGGGTGAAAGCAAGCAGCCAGGGAAGAAAAGCATCTAAGTCTTATAATTCGGGTGCTACTGTTTTTTTAAGGTTGAACATTCTGATTCCTAGTCATCCATCCTGTAAAACTTACACATCATTTTTGCAGAAAAGGAAGTTTCAGAATGAAAGTTCACCCTTTCAGTGGAGCCTTGGATAGCTCAACCTTCAGTTTTCATTTCATTCAGTCGAAGAACAGCCTATATATTTGGGTTGGCGACGAGACCAGAATTATGAAAGACTTGTCAGTTGCTACGCCAGTTCCTATTAATGGTGGAAATGTATCAAGCAAACTGTGTGGTGATTTTGCAACCACTGTGTCGAAAGACTTGGCTGAGAGGCTGTCGAAGAAAACGGGGCTACTGGTGCTAGTTAGTTACAACATCCAAGGTGACAATGCCGAGGTTCTGAATTTTGTCGAAAAAAGAATACAGCAGGAGCTCAAAGCTCTTCAGAAAGTGGATTTGTGAAAAAATGAACAGACATCCCACTGCCATGATTAAATGGTTGTAGACTAACTCTACAACCTACAATGAAGAAGTGGCCTTGAGGCTTATAACACCTAAGTTGGCAAGCCTGATGTGATGTGTTTAGTTACTAAAGTTAGTAGGGTGGAACACGCTCTTAGTTACTGTTTCTTCCACAATGGTCTTAACTTGATTTTGCTTAATTTGATTGAATGGCTGTAGACGAATTCTACAACCTACAATGAAGAAGTGGCCTTGAGGCTTATAACACCTAAGTTGGCAATCCTGATGTGTTGAGTTTTTGCAAAGGAAGAGTACAGCTGGAGCTCAAAGCTCTTCATAAGAGTGATTCGTGAAGAAATGAACATGCATTCTCCTGCTGTTAGTGAAAGCTCATAGACATAAGGACTGCACTAGCCAGCATGAAGTATTTGATAGTAGTTCGGGCAAATTTTATGTTGAATAGTGTCAACTAATAAAGCAAGAATTCGATCGGAGTGAAGAAAAAACTGGTTCAGTACATCGGTATGGTTCCCTAGAATGGACTACCCTGCTTGGATAACTGTCGTGTGATTCTATAAAGCAAAACATCCACAATAGACCAAACCTTGGGTAAAGGGTTGCTTTCGTAGATTTGGACTTCGGTACGTTTCTTGATGATCTCGTGCCAATTGCATTGTCTAGCATCGGAGAGGCAGCTGTAAAATAGGCTAAGTTCCTTATGTTTATTTTAAACATATTTCCACAATTTTCATGATACTCAACTGAAAGTTATAAAGTCAATGCAGGAAAAATCTCAAAAGATCACAAGAAACTATAAAACGATACCACACTTTTGTTCATTTGCTACATCTCTACAAACTACCAAACAGAGTTTATAGCAAAATAATATACAGTCACATTTTCGCTATCAATAACCTAGAAAAAACGAGTGTTTCAGCTTCATACAGTCAACTTCACCTCACCAACAACAGGAGTGAAACCTGTTCCCAACCCCCATAAAATCCCAGTTTCTTCTCCGTGACAAGGTTACGTTTTTACTAAAAACACTAACGCCTGAGGATATTGTTCAGTAAGGACTACTAACCCTGGTAAAGATCTGCCACTCAAGTGGCCACTGAGATAGGAGTAAACCTCTCTGGTGGCTTTAAACAGCATCAACGGATTTTAAATGTTATCCTGAGAGTAATTTCCAAAGCCCCGTTCACACCCATGCCTAGGCACAGATTTTGGGCCAGGCGTGGAGTTCTACGCTCTAGAACTCGGTACCTGGCTAAGCTTGGGCACGCGCCGGGGCATCTCTGCTTGGCTAGGCGCGCTTGTGAACGCGGCTTAAAGCGCTTGACTACGCTTTTTAAGTAAAGACAGGTAAGCCTGAAATGATTTTTAACTGAATTTGGAGCAGAGGGCTCCATTAGCATATTCAAGCCTCGTAGACAGTTTAGGGCCTTAATGGAAAACCTCATGGAGAATATGAACTATGCCGATAACCTTGCCTCAAGTTTGCGAACCTGTGAATAGAGATCCCTTAGCCAACTTAATCTGGGGCGGTTTGCCAACCATGGTTCACAACCGGTGGCTCAGTTGATTGAACGTAGGCCATGAAACTGAAAGCCGCTGGTTCAGATCCCACCCAAGGATCATTTTTGTCTTTCTGTTCACTACTAATATTGACTATGAAAAGGGGCTGAAACAAATTTAGACGCTATATGAAGCTGGATCACTCCTAAACAGGACTAATGGTATACGCTTCATCAGAATGACAAAAATCCTACTGCAGCTTTTTGTAAATTTACAGTGAGATCACACCAAAGCACATAAGGTCACTTATAATAAATTAGAATACGGCACTTCTGTGGACGGTTATGATCATACAGCTGTGGGACAAAGTAACAATACTGATGAATGCCATGTGTCATAATCTGCACTTTAGAACTCTTCGAGTAATAACACAATCTAATAACGCACATGTACAAAATGTACAACAAACCGAATGAAGCTGGATTAGGTAGCTACCCTACATGTATCAACTACCAATATTTTAAGACAAGGACAGTAATGTCAACAACATCCACTGCCCGTAGCCTTCGAAGCCTTGATAGTCGCGTATACCCGTATGCCCCCCCCCCCCAACCGTCCCAAGAACGGTACCTACAGAGGGTACCCTGTCCCCAATCAGAGGCGTTTTTTGTGTGTGGGGGGGGGGGGGCAAGGTATTTACCGACTGGCTGGTCATGTTTACCGACTGTTTTTTGCAGAAAAATACTGTTTGAAGAAAAAGAAAAAAAAATCAAGTGTTTTTGCGAAAAGAATTTACGTAGGGGGGGGGGGCGTCCCCCTCCCCCCCATACGTGACGCACCTGTCCCCAACAACTGGGTAAACTATATGAAGCCACTATAATGTCGTAGGTAAATGGGACATAGTTCACCACAATGGCCTGCCTCGCCACGGCATGCCAAACGAAGGGGCATCCTGACGCATCAAGAAACGATCCTTAACGATCATGAAGATTTGGTAGGGTCAGGACCTCCAGCATTTGGCATACCCTAACTGGCGTTTGGGATTAGCTAAGCCAAATGCTGTGTAATACTAGTTGGGCACTGTCACTATGCATATCCTCGGTATCATACCCCGAAGTTTTGAGCACTGTCTCCCAGAAAGAGGGATTTGTAACGGACCGCCCCTGTATATTCACAGATTCTCTCGCCTGCAGTGCGACTAAAGCAAATCACTCGTCACTAAAACTGAAAATTCATTCACGTCTTATAATTACAGATTATTGCCTTCTTTGTTCTCAATATAGTTTCACTTTTACAATCGCTTGAACAGAAGGTACTTAACACATAACGTAACAAGTGTAGAGGCGCTGCACCATACCACAAGAAGCGGGATTTGAGTCAAAATTAACCGAATCGACCAACAGAACGCGAGCTTTTGACTAACTAAAGTGGGGTCGACCAATAGGAAGGCTTGCCTTTCTTGCTATCCGTGTTCATTGTATCACTGCAGCCCCTCTATAACCTCACCTATACATAACAGCTCACGGAGCAGTTTCTATGCAGTAGACTCATCCTGTCTCTCCGTTTCGATGTCTCTTTGGGCGCGCGAAATTTTCACCTTGTCCTTAGGGGTCATATCTTCCCCTGTTTCAAGGGCGAACATTTTCATTTTATCTTTGAAAGACAGCTTTTCTGGGATTGGAACTTTGGATTGTCGTTCGAGCTCTTTCTCGGCTAGACGGCGCTGCCGGGGGTCCCTAAGAAGACAAGAACTTGAGAAAATAGTAACTTTAGAACACGCAGTACCAGTCATCAGAAGTTTCATAAGAGGTAACAAAAGGATGAGAGGTTTCAACAGACAACATGTAATATGTTGTGATTTTGAAAACGTTATCCAAAACAACTAAGCATTGCCAGGAAGACCCGAAAAATGGCCGAAAAATCATATGTTTGTCGTCATGATATCGGAAAAGTCAGCAGACGCTTTTTCGGTGGTTTTGCGGCTCTTCCTGGAAATGCTTTTTATGCAAAACAACTAAGCATTGCCAAGCAGACCCATCGCCGAAAAATTATCTGTTTGTCGTCATGATATCCGAAAAGTCAGCAGATGCTTTTTAGGTAGTTTTGCGGCTCTTCCTGGGAATGCTTGTTAGGCATAACATTTAAGATTTTCTCAAAACAGATTACATCCCAGGTGTTTTCTGTTGAAACCGCGCATGCTTGTGTCATCTGTTACGGAACTTCTGTTAGTGAACTGAATCCAAAAACGTCTCATAGAAAAAAACAGAGACACGAGAGTGAGTAATCCGCTGACAAAGCACGCATCTAATGTTTATAACTAAGTCCAGTCACGTCATGTCCGTGTGATGGTGGGTGATTATTCAGCCGGTTCCTGTATTTTCGCCACTGTCAATCGTATGTATACGCCTTGAGAGCAACTTCTATCAGGGGTATTTGAGATTACTCAGGCAGGGTTCCTTCGTGGCAAAAATGCCAGCGGGTGAATACCCCCTTAATGGTGATTTCTGCCGGTATGGTCAAAATCAAGTTGGTCGCGCATAACCGGAAACAACGGAGAAAGAAAAGTAAAGATTTACACAGTGAAAAAGATTAGTGCGACTTGTTTTTAGCCGCTTTTTGCCGGTCTTTTGTATTTTTTCATTAAAGTGTTATTTTAATTGTATATGTTATTAAGTGTTTTTTATTAATAAAGGCCAATTACAACCGCCGGTATGGTAAAAAGCAATTTTGGCCGGCAAAAACGGAACCCTGAGAGTACTAGATCTTACCTGTACACCTCTTGCGTGCCTATCACTCCAGGGGTTGAACCAGTTGACATTGTGTTAGGAGCCATCATGGTTTCGGCATCGTCAATAAAGTTCTAGAAAAAGAAAACAATTCGGTCAGGGTATGCCACATTTCACGGAAATCTGTTGGGGGGAAAGTCGCCGAAAAATCCTTGACAGGCAAAGGACTATGAACAAGGCAGGGGCCAGCGAAAGCCACTGGCGAACTATAAAACTGTATACCGAACAGGTATCGCCAACAACAACGACAAGACAACTACTCGGTTTCTTGAATACCGTGACGAACTTTGCAGCGGACTGCTGGTAAACGTTTTGTAATTTAGGCTCAAGTCGCAGCTGATACAATTTCTGTTCCAACAAACGCGACTCCTTTAAAACTCTGCTAGGTTTTCTCACATCACCAACCCGTCTCGGCTGTCGCAAAGCCTCGCATAACCGCAGTGTTCCGATGAGGAACACGGACAAACTCGCATGACCGACATCTCTAACCAATAAGCTCGCAGAAACGATAAGCTTCCGATCCGACCTGCGATGCCCCGATCAATCAAGGGAGATAATAGAGCCAAGAAGTAAAAGTACTGCATTTCCTTAAAGTTTAACTGAAAAGGCAGCTTATTTTTACATTTGATAAAAAGCTTAACGCCAAATGTAATAATAAATAAAATACACCTTAAATTACCTTAATTGCACTTGCAAGTAATAAGGATGTTGTATTACATACTGCGGTTATGTGTATATACTTTGACTTATCTAAGGGATTTATATTTTTTCACCCGGGGCTCTACGAGTAAGGTTCACAATTTGCGCTGCTTGCACGACTACCCAAAAATCATCCAGACACAGAGCCTCTAATTTTTACAAAAGCCTGCATTTCCATGTGTGACGGACGCTAAGCTCGGAAAACTGGAGGAAGTTATTCCCCTGAAGGGAGTAGGAAAGTGATGATAAAATACGTCTTTTTGTTATATGTGTTATTTTTCGGAAACGGCTTACCTCTGTGGTTGCTGCATATTCCCAGCACAGACGGACAAGAACATGGAGGTACCACAAATCCGAAAGAATAAGTTTATTCGATGAAATCGATTATCTGTGGATAGCGGACAAACGAAGTAACGCATGTTTATCGGGTTTTTCGGCCTATTTAAGCAAATAAATGAAGTGCAACTAGACTGTCGGATCTCAGACCTATTCGGTTACACTTTAAAGCTCAAAGGAAATGCAGCAGTAGATACTGTTTCTTCAAAATGTCCTAAAATATTTTTCCTCCTTCATAGAGCGTGTTTCACCCTTCTAACAATAGTAACTATAGTAACTATTTTCGTTCCAACCTCGTGAAAAGTTATTACGCAGGCAGTTCCAAGCTTCTAGAAATTGTAGCTAATAGTAACTATTTTCTTACCACGCTCGTGAGTGTAGTAAGCATGGTTACTACGATATCTGTGGCGTGATTGACCTGATTAGCCCTTGGCACAATAGTTTGCCGAAAATAGGAAAAGTGTTCACCAGCTTGACGCCAAGAAGCCAGAATCCGTGACGTCATCCGTAGTAACCACGGTAAGTAGGGTGGAACACGCTCATTAACATTATTAAAGGATAAATTTTGTTTAATTTTCTTCATTTACTCCGCCTTTTCAAAATGGCGGGTCATAAATAAATTACTTACTTACTTACATCGCACTATTCACTGTTTATGCTCCAATATTTTAAAATAGTTGAATATTTTAAAACTAGGCGTTGTTTTATGCCTTTCTCAATGCCCGTTGACTTGTAGCAGAAACAAGGAATAATTCACATAACCGGTTAAATAGCGACACATGGAAAATGCAAAAATCAGTGCAGTATAGTTAGAGTGCAGCGTATGAAAATCGGGTATCTCCAGTCTAAGGATGGATGGAGCGATTACGGAAGTAGGTTACATTAGTCTTACAGATAGGAAGCGTCCTTTCACTTCAAAAAAATAACATACCCTTTTTAAGAGAATTTCAACATTCAGGCTAGATCCCGCTCGACTCGAGGAGAAAACCAAGACAAACCCAACGAAGAAAAGACTTACATCTGGATCCTCCCTGACCTTCTCCTGATTGGCGTTGGCATCATACAAGATACTGGCATCATTAAAAGATACATTCTTCTTCGCGGTTTCATTTCTTGAACCAGCCAGTGCACTTCTAGGCGGCTGACTATTCCCCCTATCATAGGCTCCTTCGATTATATGATCTTGCCTCTGATTAGTCGGCGGGATCACATGCTCCGATCTCTGAGCATTCATTGGTGACGACGGTGGGAGGGTAGTGGGAGGCGGAGGGGGACGAAGCCCGTCGTATCCGTTGGCAGTCGGGGGATAGTAAGTGTTTCGTTGTGAATGGTAGGTTTGCTGAGAGCGCTGGAAAGCTAACTGTTGTTGTTGCTGCATCTGCTGTTGCATCCGGACTTCTTCCTCCTAAGACGAAAAACGCAGATTGTTAAATGGCACACCTGAATGGGCTGATGGGGGGTAGCCGTATTGCCTTGTTATCTTAGTGATAAACCTGAAAAAAGGTTCAATGCTGTGAAAGTCCGTTATGTAATAAGTAGGAAACAAAAGCGCCTAGAAAAGGGAAACTTATATGCCGACCCGTGTTTCAATCCCCTTGGCCGGGAATATTAGTCAATCAATCAATCTCTATGGCTCAAAAATCTATTCAACGGTATTATTCATTCATTTTCTTTCATTCATTCATTTATTCGTACTACACAAACTACATAACATAAATATAAGAAATATTTGTCTGCTTGTCAGACATGAAGTATATGCAATTACGCTTAGCCTATACATAGTAAAAAATTCAACAATAAAACAACAAACAATTATAAAAGATGTACCTTTAAAATTTGAACTTACAAAAACACGTCACCAAAATTTTTAAATTCTGGTTGAAAATACTCCCAAAAGAGGGGACCAAACTTCTCCCGTGCCGCGCATTAAGTGCGAGGTTGGCGTTCTACCTGCTCCCCCGAATTATCCCAGATACATGGTTCACAACTGGGTATTTTGCGGCCAGTCTTGGAGAATCAAGCCTTGATTCCATTACAAATCAACCGACTCGTCGAGGATTATTTTTTATCTCTCGCAAAATCGGCGACGGCTCCTTTTAATTTTTACAAAAGCGTCAACTAGCTAATATTCGGTATTTCGTACGGTGATGATGATGATGAAATTTTATTTACGCACTTAAGAAGAGAGAAGTAGCGCAGTAGAAGACGAAGAAAAGGAAAAAATACACTGAAGCTTTCAATAATGTAGTAAATGCACAAGATAAAAAACTAAACAATAAAACGGTTTGCCAGCAAATATTATATGGCTTTCGTGAAATATGTTCCAATAGCAGTATAGGCTATATAAAAGGTTTTCGAGAGAAAGAGAAATAGGGAGGGTCATCACATAATCCATAACAGGGATCATAGCATAACAGTAGGGGCTTCGTGGTCTTCTTTTCCCAGACCCCTTTTAGAATTAGAAGCTTCCGAAATCCCCGCCTTTTGCCATTGTTTCGTTTTGTTCCTACGACTTTTAGCGCTTTTTCGGTTTAGCCGAGTTTTGCCAGTCACGCAACATAAACTTCGCCGAAAGCTTACAGGTCCGCCGACAACTCTTTCACACATAAGGACATGAGAAGCTTCAAAGTGTTGTTTTCCGTTTTGGAAGACATGGTGAGCCATCAGGTCTATATTCTGTTTTGGACTTCTTTTGTTTTGCTTGTTTTTCCCACTCTACAACCACTGCGCGTTCACTTTTCGAATAGTTTGCGTCCAGCCACCGCGCCAGAGAGCAGGAAGGCTGGATAAGAGCGGGAAGGCCGGATAGAGTTGACAAGCGCTACCAGGAACATCGCCCATTTCACGTGGAGAGTATTAGTATTTCGAAAACGTTTCATCTTGAAAAGATCATTTCTAGTAAGAGTTGTGCTTTAATTCATACCCTTCTTCTCTGAGCTTCCTTTAGTATCCTTTCTTCTGCAAGTTGAGCAGCTTCTAGCTCCTTCTGCCTTCGTTGGAATTCGTCCATTTTCTTATGCTTATCCTCCAGGCCGTTTTGCTGCTGCCTTTCATGTCGCCACTGCTTGGCTCTCTCCAAGTCCTCCTGGACGAGACGGAGAAGCCCCCCAGGGTTTTCTTGCTGAGGGGGCTCTGGGGACTGTTCGAGCTGAAACAATAGGTATCGGATTTTATTTGCTCATACATCGAGTGTATTCTTCTGAATTAAAACGATCAATGGGAGCCATACACGGACTGTAAATAAACACACAAACAGAAAGTCGACTCAATCAAATCAAATCACGGGCCCACTACACTGTAAAAAGTTTCTTCGAGTAAGCATTAAAATTAACTGCAGTATTTGCTACTGGGATTAATCTTGTCTCTAGTTCTTCTGGATCGAAACGACCAATGGGAGCCATACACAGACTGTAAATGAACCCACACACACAGAAAGTCGACTCAATCAAAGCAGATCACAGGCCCACTGCACTGTAAAAAGTTTTTCCGAGTAAGGATTAAAGTTAACTGCAGTATTTGCTACTTGGATTAATCTTATCCGAATTATAGGTAAGATTATCTCAGTAATCCCAGTAGCAAATACTGCAGGATTTTTTTTTACAGTTTAGAAAGAAGTCTGGAGCCTATTCGTGGATGCCCTGGGTGCCTCTGGTGGAACAGGAGGATCTAAGGTCTAAGGGATCGGCTAGTGCTGGGTGTTATTTCATTAGAGAGCCCTAGATTACTTAGATTTCTTTATATGCGACGTAATCTTAGCAACATATACATATTGGTTTGGTAATGCTATCCTTAGGTCAAATGAAGATCCTCGTTTGCCTGAAAACGTAGCCGAAACTCTTGAGAAACGAAATTTTGTCACATTTAAGTTTGCTCTCATTCTCTTTATCTTCAAGCAAAACCAAACCGACAGTTTGGTGTGGGCTCCGAAGCGGAGAATATTTCGACTTTCTTTGGTGCAGCTAATATTGGTTCTGCTGGTAATTCTCTCTGGGAATAGGAAAACAACTCATCGCATACATGATTCCTGATCGTCAACTACAACTCCTATCCTCTGAGACTACATACCGCAGCAGTTCTACCAGACCCCGGCTAAAGTTCCCATCTCTTTAGTAAAAAAATATATTTATCCTTTAAAGGCCACGGACGGACGAGCCGTTTCCGTCAACAATAACACTGATTAAATGAATTGTAAACTCATGTCAAAACACAGCAAGTGGCCTATACAGATAGTAGGCTACTCAGACCTCATGTATCATTAAATTGTCGTTCTTGTTTTTCGAACCACCAACTGTCGTTAAAATATGTCAATGCGCTCAAGAGTTATCGAGCTCTCAGACTATTACGACGACTGTATTTGTATGTGAAGAAGCGCTCTCAACCTGATCTTATGGCGAGGGGTGTAGTAGGCCAGACAAAAGATGGTAAATGTCCATATATACAGTCATCGGAGTCAGGATAGCCTAGGGCGCCTGGTGGCCTACTACACGTGCAGACTTCACGGGTTCATTATGGATTCCCCGGGTAAATTCACACTAAGGTTTGCGTACCGAACCACAATAGGCTATGAACCACCCATCATACACTAGGCCTTACAAGCCAGCCCACTCTAAGGAGCTTTAAACAAGACTCATACCATGACCTAATGTCCGTAAATAAACAAAAGGTTTTATGAGCATGAGTCATAATAACCAAGAGTTAACAACTAATGCAAGAGCCGCGACAGTACAAAATATTAAACAAACCGAATGGAAAGGAAGTAGCGCTGACTAACGGCGGCATAAGTTAGCAGTGCGGGGTGCAGATGGCACCACCGTAACAAGACAGAGGGACGGACGGAGAGATGTGCAGTGTCGCAGATATCGATATCCCTCACCCTCTTTCTGATCCCGAAATGACTAAAAGTTACTTGTTTATCAGCGTGAAACGTGGTTCAAGCGCGATTTACCGGTCCTACCTCTTCTGACTCCGACTCTTCTTCTTCCTCTTCCTCCAGTTGCTGCGTCGACATTTCCTCTACTCTCTTCTGGAAATCCCTCTCAAGGATGAAAGCTTTTAGTTGTTCTTCTTGTTTGGGGGTCCGCCTTTCGACCCCAAGTGACTCAAGCTCCAAGATTTTCTGGTCTCGCCAGTGCCGCGCTGCCAGCTTTTGACGCAGTCGTTCCTGGGATGAAAAAATACTATAATAATGTTCTAAAGTTCGTGTCCTGTTTGATATCATTCAGGTACAAAGAGCTATGTATATCACACAGACGGAAAGAAAAAGAGACCATCGGGAAGCAAGACACACAGAAAATGACAAACGGCGATGCACCGACAGTCAGACCCGCGGGTACTTCTTCTTCTTCTACGCGCGGCCTTTGGACTACCATGCTAGCCTTTTCTTTTTGCATGCTTGCTTTTCTAGAACTCATCGTCGAGTTCGGCTGATCTTAGCAGGCAGAACACAATTTTGTGTAGCGGCACTTCGACGTACTTGGGAGATGGATTCTGTTAATGACGACGCGGCGGTTGGGAAGATTCTCTTGAAAACACAAACCAACGGACGGCCAGGATAGGAAACACAGACAAAAATAGAAAGGTCTGCGTCAGCCACACAGTAAGAAACGGGCAGTTTGGGAACACCTAGAGGATTGTCCGAGGAACAGTTTTCTTCATTTTCTTTCTTCCACAGACCTTTATAACTGTATCATTTCTGACAATTCAAGGAAGGGAACCTCATAGAAGCTTTATGGTAGTGCAACTTTATAAGAAATTGAAGTCTCGATAATGTCAGTTTCAAAAAGTGACCTTAGCACCCATCCTTTAAACGACAAAAAGTTTTGTACGGCCGAAAACATGCTACTAAAGAACACTCATATTATTATTATTGTTAATTTAAGCCCGTACAAGGTGGAGTTACAAAAAGAAAATAAGAAACAATAACAAGAGCTAGAAGCTCATATGGCACTTGCAAGGCTCGGTCACAGGACGAAAGTAGGAATTTGCCAATTCGTGGGTTTGTTGAGACAATTTAAGAATCGCAGGGGCAAATGCCCAAGATAAGCTGAACAGGGAGACAGCGGACTCACCCGTTCTACCTCATCCTTCTCCCATGGATTCTGACCAGCGAGAACCTTCTGTCCTTGTTTCACTTCTCTCATCAACTGCTCTTCCTGCCTTGTATATTCCTCTTTCCTCACGGTATATTCCTCTTTAATATATTCCTCGCGCCTCATCACATATTCCTCCTTTACCACCCTCTGAGGCGGTGGCCCTTGCTGTGGATACGCCGGTCGCACATCCTGACCAGGTAGATACACAAAACCACCATGTGGTTGATGAGTTGCTGGTGGACTAAAGGTGGCTGTCGGCGCTTGCGGTGGGCCACCATGATGAGCTGGTCCAACCGGCATGGGTCCATGCGAAGCTGGGGCAGTCCCATGCCCGCTCTGACCATATCCTTGAGGGGGTGGACCATGGCTTGGCGGGTAGACTGGTGGAACCTGGGCGGATCCTGGGTGGACGTGGTGACCCTGTGAAGCCGGCTGGGCGTATCCCGGGTGGTGTTGAGAGTAGCTAATCTGTGGAGGAATGTTTTCATGGAATGGCTGAGTCGGGAAGTTCTTTGACGATGGACTTTGTGGGTGGCGGGTCATTTGCGAAGGATAGGACGGCTGTGGAGGAGGAAGACGGACTCCAGGAGGCGCTTGTTGTGGGTACGGATAGTTCGGCTGTACTGGCGGCGCCATTCTAGGTTGCTGCATCTAAGGATAAAACAGAAGTAAAGAACAAGTACGCGCAGTTGCTATCAACAAAGCCCGGTATTTTAACAGCCTTTTTACACCAAAGAAGAGGTATGGTACAGTCCAGGTATCCTGTAAATTTTGGCATTTCAAATTAAGAAAATTCAATTTTTGTCTCTAAAACATGGGGTCAAACGGGAATAATATCAATTTATTTGTCATTGTTCTTATTAGGTTACTAGTGCCCTATGTTTACAATTTATTCTAGCGATAACTCTTAACGACTTGCCACTTCAATGTATAAAGTCAGGACATCAATTAAGAAAATGCCGGAAAGAGCGAAGTGTCCCTGTTCCTTTTTTTAATGTTTTTTTTCTTCTGTTGGGATAGTTCGTTACTAAATTTTTCAATTTTCGTGACAGGTTCACGCGGCTCTGCTACGAGTTCGCGTCCGAAGGACGACTGACCTGAGCCAGGTCGGCGAGCAAAGAAGTGCGGAAATGAGACGCTCTTCGATCAACAAGGGCACATTCCCCCTTGGACGTGGGTAGCATGAATAGATGTAAAATTTCAATACCTCGATTTTATCTTGCGAAAATTGCGAATATTCACGGAAAAATTGGAAAAATTGCGAAAAATTAAAAAAAAACCCTGAAAAATAAGATGCTGAGCTTGAGTATGGTGTCTGTACAAATTTTCATCTGTGCCAGACCAAACCGAGGAACTCAGTCAAGATTATGCTCTCACCCCGTATAAATTTATCAGAAGTATCTCTCTGCAAGTGAGCAGATCAACTCTGTGGCAGTGGTTTGCTCAGTAACACTCAGATCACTTCCCCTGTACAAAGGGTTCAGAACATTCTGAACACTGGCGGCTATACGAATTGGTTTTACGCTGAATTACTTTCTGCTAATCAGAATCCGTTTGGCCGCCACTTCTTCAGTCTTCAGTCAACGAGGGATTTTTTTTTACATATAATTTCCGTGGAAGACATTAGCTGCGTTTTTGCTGATACCTTGGTATCTGTTACCACGGTAACTGGATCTGCAATTAGTCGTTTTTGCAGTTATCGTGGTATCTGATACATGGTGCTCTGCAAAAACGACTATCACTATCGACTATCGATACATCACTAAGTGCTAAACTTTTTTCTCACCAATCTGACAAAATTTGATGAAAGTGAGATGACTTTTCAGATACCACGACCAGCTACCACGGTCGGACCGTAGTATCTGTATTTCTGATACCACGATAACTGGCCAGATACCACGATAACTGCAAAAACCCCTTTTGACTGTGGTATCAGGTAACACGATAACTGCAAAAACGACTTTAGACCGTGGTATCAGATACCATGGTATCTGCAAAAACGCCCAATGCGCAAACGAAGGAGTTTTGAGTCCCGGTGTCCCCTCCGCTCCATCCCCCGTAAGAATAATGAACAGACCTAGTAAGAAGTCCTTATTCGAGACTGGCCCCATTGTTCCGCTTGTGAGAAGTTCATGACTTTTTCACGTGTTTATTCATTATTATGGTGGGCTTTCATAAGAAATGAAAATAACTGACGTAAAACAAGTTCACATAAAAGGCTGACTCACTTATAGACCTTCAGCACCCGGTAACATCCACTGACAGCGCAGAATGATTATACCGCACATGAGTTTTTTTAAAGTGAAAAACCCCTCTTAATATGCCAAACATCCTTTCGCTAAGCTTAATCTACAGAGGAGTTTATTTCCGATGTTCGTCAAGTTCAATCAGTACAAGAATCTAATTTGCAAGACAAACAAGAATTCCCGTCTTCCGAATATGAAACCAAGGGCCCTCCCCTGCCGATCCTGTTTTGTCTAACCTAGTAATAAAATAAAATATAATCACCAGTTACAAATAAAAAACTCTCATACGTATCCTTCATACCTAAATCACACTCTAATTGCCTTCAAATGGAATGCAACCCTTGACTAACCTGACTCATCCCCAGTTATCCATCAAAGCTGCAAGAATCGCCTACCTACGAACCTGTTGGACATGATTGCGTGCCGCGTTTGTACATGATTGCGTAGTGAGGGGGCGCAAATTCCCGAAAATTGCAGCGAAAATTGCATTTTTCTTGCGAAAATTGCGAAAATTCGCCATATTTTTCAATTTTTCCGTATTTTTCAATTTTGCGAAATATTTCAATTTTTCGGAATATTCGCAATTTTCGAGAGGCCTCCGAATATTTCAATTTTGCGAATATTCGATTGAATTTTTCAATTGAAAAATTCGCTTTTTACATCTATAGTAGCATGGGTTTTACTTCAAGACAAACACGACGGAGCTTTCGTCTGACTGTGCTGGTACGCTGGTACGTAGACTGTGAAGCAGTCAGCTGGGATCGTACTCTGGGTTTATTAAGGATCTCGCCATGTCGGCGACACCCCAACTTTCACCGTTGGCTTACCCCTTTTACCGTGGAGATCTGATTAAAAATTTTTTACGATAATGTTGGAGCCACTGATATTTGTCAATTTACAACAGCAAACCTATGTGGCTACGAATTCAAACTGCAACGTAGACGCTACTTCAAGGCCATCAAAAATGGTCTTCCAACCGAGTCATCCACAAACAGAACAGACTGTCATCGGAAAATGCAAACAGCCCGGATGTAAATTACTTCAGCAACCAATCGACTTTTTTCATATAGGCCTTCAGGAGATATGTTTTGTAATAGTTCTTTTCGTCGAGTATTGTAAGAGGCTTCCGCCTATTGTTTTTTGCATGATACTATTGATGTATTACTATACCGGGTATTGCTTCCCAGTATCCTAAAATCTACGAACCCCAGGTTCATCGTCGAAGTTTGTAAAAATGTACTTTAGGCGTTCAAAATGTGAACAGGAAGTTTATCTTAGTTTATGTAAGGTGCAACAGTTTCTTTTCTGTGCTGTCAGAGCAATTTTGTATGGCTTTTCGGCTGATTAAAAAAAAACATATGGTGTATTACAACTAGGTCGTCGTTACCTGCTGGGGAGGTGGTCTCTGCGGGAATTGTTCGATTGGCTCCCGGTGGGTATATCCCCGCATCTCAGACGACATCTGCTGGTGTTGCGGCTGTAGCGTCATGGCTCTGTTTTGGAAGCTAACGTTCTGATACTGCCTCTCATCTTCTTCTTGAGTTGTGTTCAACGCGGAGTTCGATGTTGGTCGGTACTGCTGTTTCGCCTGGGGGATCGTATGACCAGCTTCTGTTAGGTTCTGCACTGACCTAGATAAAAAAAATGCTGAAACACTGTTGGAGTCAGGGGCGTCACGACTGGGGGGGGGGGGGGGGACGCCCCCCCCCCCCCAATGCTGTCGGCCAGTCGGTAAAAATAACCGAGTTGGCGCGAAGCCCCGCGATTTTTGGTCAAAACAGTTGATTTTTTTCATGAAAACAGTCTGTTTTTCTGAAAATCGGTCGATCTTTCGTCAAAATAGTCGTGTTTTTCCGAAATCAGTGGATTTTTCTGAAAATCAGTCGATTTTTTTTAAAACTGTGATTTTTTGTTGGACTGATTTTTTTTAAACTGTGATTTTTTGTTGTTGAGAACAGTCGTTTTTTCTGCAGAAACAGTCGGTAAAAATTGCCAGCCAGTCGGTAAATGCCTCGTCCCCCCTCCCCCAAACGTTTTGGCTAGTGACGCCTCTGGTTGGAGTAGGAAGCAATGATCTACACCCGATGAAAAATTTATCTCAAAATAGTAGTATGAATGGCGACAAGCTAAAAGCTTAACGCCAAATGTAATAATAAAAAAATAAATAAATGAAGTTGTACGAAAAAGTAGCATACAGTACGAGCTGATGCTACTACATGCTTCTATGCCAAGGCTACCGTGTTACCGCATTCTACTGCATGCTACTATTAGCAAGACTGGATGCTACTATAGCAAGACAGGATGCTACTGCTACTACTGCTTAAGATTGGCCCAGTCTGAGGCACATTAAATGATAGTATCCCCTACTATTACATATCAATATGCAACTTTTTCGTACAACTATCATACAACTACACGGGCTACAAATTTTTCATCGGGCACATCCACAGATCTTTTAAGACGAAATTCCCTGGCTTTGAAACAAACAGAATCAAAATAAAACTATTCAAAGAAGATGTTAAACCTTCCGATTTCGCTACAAAAGTCCGAGTAATGTGAAATCACGAGGTGAGAATAAAAGTTTGTACAAGGCTAAAAAGTCCCCTTGGTGTTTTAACTGAGTTCCCTAAAGCGTGTATCCTTTTCCAGATCCATAGAGAACTGCTGATGGCAGATTTCCTTCTCTGAATCTAAGTTTACCCCGGATACCGACTGCCCTTCAACCCCCTCCAGTTTATTTTAGACCGGGTTGCAACAGAGTTTCGATGGGAAGCATCCCAGTCTCAGCCAAAAAGGTATCTTTGATTTCCCCAATTATTTTTTATACAAATACGAACTAATGGCTTCCGAGAAATGAGATGATGATGAATACATGACAAGAACATTATTCCTACTGCCCTTGCCGCTTCAAGCCAGTGGTAACGTAAGGTAGACGAAGACCCAATACCGACGACAACGATCTTAATAACGTCCACTATGCGCCATATTAAATTCAGTACTGAGTTATTGTTACGAGTATAGCCTGGTAATCTATTTGCCATACGGAACTGCGAATATCCCGGTCTAAAGCGAAATTCAAACGCTGTGAGGATCCCGCCTTAGAGAGCCTGCGTTTCGTTTCTTTCCCATCCTTCCTTTCCAATATAGTGAGAATAAACGATCAGATTTATAAGCAGGACTAACTACCAGGTTCCATTTCCCACACACAGCCGAAGTTTCAGAACAAACTTGAAAATTGCAGCCCGGTTGGCTGGATAGTGTGTGGGGGCTAAGCGGCGGAGGCTTTACACAACTTTATTTCACCTTGATCTCATGTGTGTCGGTGGAATCATTGGTTGAGCTGCGCTCTGACCGGTCGGAGGTCCCAGATGTTGTACGGATCCCATACGGTAGTCATTCGCGTAGATTTGTTGTTGATTCCTGTTCTGTTCGGCAAGGGGCTGTCTTGGGGGGCCTGGTGGTATGTCACCTAAGGAAGGAAAAGTTGTTATAAAGAAGATTTTCACGAGATTCCAGAACCACTTTCCAACGATCGAAGCCCCCAAAACACAAGGCGGAATAAAAAGACAGCCCCCAGTTATTCACGTAGGAGTGAGACACAAGTCATGTACCTCGAGAAAAGCGAGTGAACAGACGCGAGAGATTCCTTTCTTCTTGAAAACTGTCGTAAGCATAATTAAGTGACAGTAAAAGAAATAGAAACCGTGTTTTTCGGGTTTTTTTTCTTGATCAGCTAGTTATCCCTCCAAGATGATGTGCGAGGGATAAATATAATTTCGGATATTTCGGTTGCACTTCCGGCAAACCGTCGTTCAAACCTCATATAAGTGACAGTATTTATTCATTTGTATATCCTGGGGATAACGAACGACAAGCAGCCATCAAAATCCGTCCCTTTAGTTGGCTTGGTCACGGCCTCTGGCAATGACTGCCTGATTAAACAATTTTTCCTAGCAGAACCCTTTCCCACTTGGCGAAGGAGACCGAGTTGGCCAAAACCAAGAACTGGCGGGCGACCGTAGGAAATGAACTTGAGCCTGTAGTCAGCTTCCACCCTTTTGACCGAAGATGGGAAAGCTCCTGGCTAAATTCCTCCCAGGAGCAGGATGAATCAACTGGGTAAAAAATCATAGCGTATTTGTGAGATCACCATCTTTAAACAGCTAATCCTTGTGAATATTTTGAATGTCTTCTATCATTTTTGTTTCCACTTTCATTTTTCATTCTTTCATTTTGTTTTCACTTCATTTCTTGTCCAAAATGCGTTGCTATTGAGGAAAGGAATGTTTAATGTCACAAATCTTCACGGTGATTTAGCTTCAATCAATCATATTCAATTCCAAATGGCTTAAAGGACACCTGAACAATGAAACCATAATTAAACACACCATGGAGAATGCATTTACAGACATGGCCACGGAGAGCATTCTTCTCCTGAGCGTGACGTTTTCAAAATAGGGATGTTCGTTTCTGGAGGTTTGCACATGCAGACTCCAAAACAAGAAGCGCAATTCATTCAAATCTTGTACAGCGCTGGCCGGATCGTATTGAAATTTCTTCTAGATATACGTTTGGGCTTAACTGGTTGAAAATATTACAGAAGAAGGGTTGATTGGAGACATTTCTTCATTTCTAAAATTGTTCGGTACTGAAATAAGGAGAGATGCAAAATGGAGCAAAAATCATAGCTTGGAAACACTATTTCATATTTGGTTTGGGTTTTCTGCAGGCAATGTTAACGGAAGTCATACAGATAGGGATGATACTTGGTACTCTTCATTCAGGTGTCCTTTAAAGCTAGAAGAGGTCAGTAAAATATTTAGATTTACCTAAAACAACAACAAATTAACTCATACATTTTACAAGATATGACCTGAAATAAATGTTTGAATGAAACTGTGTAAAAATTGGGTTGACGAATTGTCAGGATACAACAAAAACCTAATGCCAGTGTTCCTTTCGAGCCGACGCACGGACGACGGGAGGGGAGGGGGGAATATACGGCTCATCTGGAAACAAGACCAAAGGTTTCGATGGGATCTCAAAAATTTAATGTCTCATCCAGACAATTTGGTCCTGTATTCTCCAAACTCCTTAAACATTTTTACTACAAAAATTCACAAACAGATTAAGGCCAAATGGCTAATCATCTGAAAAAATCATGTTCAGATATGGATTCAGCATGTGTGTTTACCCCTGAAAGTCGTATTTGTCTTGACGAAACTGATCGAAACTTTCGGAACTACTTATCCGACAAAATAACAAAGCTCAAAAACGAATTCAGCGTATCTCCTTACGCCTATATCGAACATCTAATCAACTTCAAATAAAGCTTTAAGTCATGACAAATTTTCCAGTTTCAGCCGGATTCCCGGCGAACTATGCGTTCGGGTAAAAATACAATTGTCATATACGGATTCAGCATCTCTTCTCACCTCTAAATCGGAATCTAATCAACTATAAATAAGACTTTTGCTTTTAACAAATTTTCCGGATCAGGCCGGATTCCGGGCGAACTACTTGTCCGGTGAGAAAAGGATTTTAATAATCGTGTTCAGCATGTCTTTCTACCCCTAAATCGAACATCTAATGAACTTCAGGTAAAACACCTGCTTTTAACAAATTTTCCGGTTTTGGCCGGGTTCCGGGCGAAGTGCTTGTCTGGCGAGAAAATGGTTTTCATAATCGTGTTCAGCATGTCATTTTATCCCTACATCAAACATCTAATCAACTTCAAATAAAACTTTTACTTTTAACAAACTTTCCGGTTTGGCCTGATTCCGGGCGAACTACTTGTCCGCCGTCGCGTTCAGCATGTCTTCTTACCCCATAATCGACTATCACATTAGCTGTTTACAAATATTTTGCTTGCCCCTTAATTTAAACCCCCACCCCTAAATATAAGGCTACAAAGCCTATCTACGAACTCGACCTTACTCTTGACCCAAAGAATAGTCACACCAAGTTTCATCAAAATATCTCATTCCCTTCGACAGTTATCGAGCTTACAGACGGACGGGCGACTTTTGCGATGTCACAGGTATCCCACCACTTACGTTTTGGGATCCCAAAAACGCACTATCTTTGCTCCGAAATTTTTTGAAAGGGTATTTCTGCGGTCAATTAATTTAGGAACGCCCAGTTTAATGAGAGCCTCTTCATATAAAATATTATAATAGCTTAATGCAGATCCACCGTCTTTGTTGTCACCGTCAAGGCTAGACCGGTGTGTTTAAACATTCCGGTCTGTTTAGGCAGTCGAGTCTGGTCTGTGGTCGGTGAACAACAAAGAGGAGAGGTTTGCATGAAGCAAATAGGAGAACACATTAATAGCAAAACAGGAGAACCCATTAAGAGAACAAGCGAACTTACTGTTAAGAGCAGGAACGGACTTGGAATTCTGCATGCCACGAGGCACAGAAGGCTCATGCGTCGGTCCATTCACTTTGGAAGACAAATCTCGCTCACTCATTCGCCTCGGACCATGCACAAACGCTACACGAAAGGGAAGAGAAATGTTAAGATAAAAATATCACACATAGAACTGGAGCAAAGAAGGCCTAAAAACAACCCTATCAGAATGTCAACAGTGCATTATTAAAAACTAACTCTAGATTCTAAACGGGGAAGGTGACACTTCCATAAAGTCAACATGTCAGAAAATTAACTGTGTCGGTGGTCTGAGATACTGAGAAGATATGTGGCTTTTGGGTTGGTGGAAGCTCAGTTTGTGATGAATTAAGAGAAACCAAAATTTCCCCTATTGGATCCAAACTGTAATCCCCTAAAAAGTTACATAAAATGTCAAGCCTTCCGTCTTGGAAATAAAAAATCTCTAAAAATGAGCCTGAAAACGTTTTTGCTGCAAAACTTAGATTGGGATCGAAACGTCCTTCTTTCTTGCTCGCATATTTTTCTTTTTTGTCTCGCTGTGTGTTATCGCTCAGTAATCAATACATATCTTCTTTTTTTTATTTAGTTATTCCGATATCCGATGTATGAAACATTTTTTTTTAACATAGTTGCTGCTGCTTAATTTGTGTCAATTTGCTATCGAAAGATAAACAAGGAAGGGAAGAAGGGGACAGGGATGAAAGATCAATGTATTCAACCTCGGGCAGATCAGGCAAACCATGCTAGTGACAAAATGTTCTCAGGTTAAAAAAAAGAGAGAAAAAAAACAAGGGTCCACGGCTGCCGTTGCGATTCTCCAAGATATGCCACGTTCCTGCGAGCGCAAGGAACTCTGGGCAAATGAAAGCGTGACGGCAGCACCGTACTGGAGCTGAAGGCAGAAGAGAGAACTAACTGGAGTGGAAACATTGTACTTGAGCACATACAGTGACATGCACTCGAAAATCGAAGGCGGAGACTGCAAAATCGTGGACCCTAGTCATTGGGGTGGGGGAGCAGAAGCTGAACATGGAACACAAGTAAAGCTAAACTGCCAACAAAAAATAAGGTTGGGACAGGGTGGGGTAGAAGGCATACGGTTCTAAACGGGCACGGCGTGGTTTCAAACTGATTTTGCAGGTTCGTGCAAAAACGGTGGGGAAACAAACTGAGGGGTGAGCACATTCAGCTTACTATGCCTCCCTTGCTGCTGCCTGCTGGTCCCGCTTGGCGGCTGAAAAAACTTTTTAACATTCTTAATTCCAACGTTGCTTAAATCGTATAGAGAAATCGACGGCCTCCTGACAACGGGCCGTAAAATCGAGCGGTTTTCCGGTTTCACCACGATTGGCCTGGCGCGGGTTGGTGCAAACACCACCCTCCTTGGTGCCCTTGGTGGTAGTGGTGGCTTGAGATCGAGCTTAATTCGAGGCATAACTTTGGGCGCACCTGATTGGTCCGGGCTGGTACTTAATGTGTTCTGATTGGCTGGTGGCCGCGGGGGTTTATCCCAATCAACGAGACGCTCTTCGTAGCGGCGCGCGTCGTTCAAAACCTCTTCGGACTTGGGACGGTTTTTCCGAAGCGAAGCTGACAAAAAAAGAAGCAAGTGAGACGACACAAGACAGGGCAACTGAAAGCAGACCCCTCGCGTGTTCAAAGGCTAGACAAGCAATGGTAGGGCCACTGAATATGCGTTGTTGCTCCACCAATCACTAACGAGCGAAAAAACGGCCTATTATTTGCACTTTTTTTTTGTATCTTAAAAACTTGTAATAGGTGGTCCCCCTCCCCTTCAATTGGGTTGCAAGATTATCCATCAAGTCCACGGATGACACTGTTAGAAGTTTCATTACAGGGAACACAAGGAAGCACGGTTTCAAAAGACAACACTTGGGATGTAATCTGTTATCGTGAGAATTGCCAACAAGAATTGCCAGAAAGAGTAAAAAAAGGCCAAAAAAGCATCTGCTGCCTTTTTTGTTTTTCGTCTTGATACTGGAAAATTCCTCAGAAGCTTTTTTGGCGATTCTTCGGCTTTTCCTGACAATGCTTCTTTGCATAACGTTTATCGCTAACGTTTGTCGCGTTCTCTGTTGAGTAGTGTCACTTGAAACCGTCCATCCTTGTGTTATCTGGTATGAGACTTCTGACAGTGTAACGGGCATCTAGTCTCCCTTCCAAATCCCTCCGTCAATTCTTATTTCTGTGACATCGAACTTCACATAATATTTTTCTACCCACCCTAACGACATCTGAATTCGTTTCTAAACCACGACCGGCTCATTCCAAGCTTTCCTGGCCAACGTCTTTCACCAAAAACGCTTTCATATAGCCTACCATCGGACATCAAGATTATGTTCTGCAGAATGCCCCACTGTCTGCACAGCCTCTCCGAAAACCGTTCAGAAAAAGAGTGGAAGGAAGGAGAAACGCAGAAAAGACTGTGCAAATACAGTAACGCGAGTGGTAAAGCACTGGAAAACTGGTCTATTATATGCTTAGAACACGACACAGTAAGTGCAGCCACAAACACAAACGTTTATCAAGCTCGGCTAACGGCTAAAGTAGTAACTTACCTCGGGTCGCAGTGGGCGAAGGTTGCGAGAGAAGAGTTGCCAATCCATGATATACTGCTCCTTGTTTGGCCACCTCAAGGGAAACAACGTGACCAGTCCGCATCATAATTTCAGCCGCCCTAAACAAAATATATTATTCTGGTTCAACGAAGCTCAGTTAACATGCATTTCAAAACAGTCTTTACAGCAGTCAAATTAACTGCAGTTTCTATTCCAATACTCTAACGTCCCTGCACCCTTTAATTTTTTTTCAAGGAATTACAGGCTCAAACCAACTGTTTTGGTCGAGTACGGCTAGCTTAGTTTCGACGAGAAAACTGAGAAAATTTTAAAACTGCAGGTCTTTATGACCAAAGCGCTCCGCGGAAGCCCCATCTCCCTTGAAAGGAGCCAGACATGGAAGATGCTAAATTGTTGTAGTCTCGTGAACGTGGAGACAAATGACATCGGAGGTTAGGGGAAGTAGGGTGAACTCCTAGGGTACGGCCAGACACGATGTTGCAGAAATCGCTGTGGTGTCATTAGGGTAGATAGAAATGACCCCGGAAGTCCGGAAGTTAGGGACAAATAGTAAATTAGTAGTTTAGCTACGACAGGTCCTTCAATATTCACTATAATGTTTGAAAAAAAAAAATCATTTCAGATGTTTCAGATTCAACAGATTTTTATAATGGTATTGTGCCCTTACTCCAGGGCATGGTGCCCCAACATATGAGCACCAGTGACGTTCAGGTTTAAGGTTTAATGGAAAAATTGCCACAATAGCAAAAGCTAAACAATAGGCAACAAAGAGAAAATAAATAAACACACAGTAATAACTAACAACATCTAAATAATAAACCGTCAACACAATACTTAAGACCTAGCGTTGGAACACTGTCCCTAAAATTGAGGACTTGTATATGACAGGGGCAAATGTAACAAGCAAGAGAGTGAAGACAAACCTGTCTTGTGTGATTCCACATAAGCTCTGACCATCTACACTGAGGAGTTGGTCACCCGCCTGCAATCGTCCGTCGACGTCGGCCGATCCACCTTTGACGACTGACTTGACGTAGATTCCAAGACGCTCTTGGCCTTGACCCTTAATGAGGGAAAAATAAGTGTTAATTTTCGATCCCGAACAAACATCACAGTAATAGCCGAATTATTTCCTATTAGGACAAAGCGCATTACATCCTCCTTTTCTGCGTTCACAGCCACGTTTTCAACACCTGTTTCCAAGCCCAGATCACCCACCAAAACCTCGATTACCTCGAGCACAAGGACCCGTCCTCCATTTAATGCCAATGCAACCTGCTTCAGTAACTGCATTCATTGACTCTTAAACCCGACCCCCCCCCCAAAACGACACCTCACTATTCTTTCAACTTGCCACGATTCACTAGTTTCCATGCGCATTATGCTCCCGACGAGTGTTCCAGTATCATGATTTTGATGCGTAAAACCGGTCTGGGTAACACAGCCAAACACAGCCAAAGCCGTGGATAATTTGTTAAAAGCAGAGCTTATAGTTTTAAAGTATTCGGATCGTTTTGAATACTGAACATAACGAGTAAATGGTGCGAGGTGTGCTTTAAAGAACGTGTCTTACTTACGGTACAGGTCTTATTCTATTTCAGTGGTCTTTCCATCCATTTTCGTTCCTGGGATTTCAAACTCAAAGGTGTATCTACCCTATTATAATTACGCTGATTATCACGCTTGCCACGTTTGTTCTCTTTACGTGACAGATCAGGCTCCCGATCATAGTTTTGGAACTAGGAAACTAAAGGAACTAGGAACTAGAAAACTAATGTACATGGAAACTATGCAAAGAGGATCAAAACAGCCGAAGCCTTAGGTAACCTTCTGGAAGCACAGCTAAATTTTGAAGTGGTATACTATCTAAGAACATCTTAGCAGAAACACTATGTAGTGCGAGGTGTCCTTTAACCTCATCTAGCTTTGTGCCAGCATTCGTTGAAATCGTGAACAAATGACCCCCTTGAACTAATCCCTATAATGTTTTTAGCGTTTGAGTGTTTTATTTTGACGAGTCATTTCCTGACCGTTCATCATATTATTTACAAGTTTATTACAGTGTTTATGGAAAAAACAAACAAGTTCGGCAGTCGATTGCTGTGAGAATTTCGTCCCGAACCCATGTGCCCATTTGTAATCATAATTAGCAAGGAAGAAAAGCGGAAACTTACTCTTGCAGCGACTATGCTGAGACCCATCGACTCGTTGACTTTCCTTAGCTGAATACTCAGGATCTCAAGTTGGCCAGCGGGAGTGGGTTTAGGCGCCTCAGTCCCGCCAGATTTCACGCTCTGGGCGCTCGGACTTCGGGCCTGGAACAAAGATATACCGTAAATAAAAGCCGAAAACAGACCAGAGATCTAGATAGACAAATATTTTATCTGGCCAACTCGTAGCGCGAAATAGGCACTAAATTCGTCGATATTAAAGACCTAATCTAAACATTCGTTTACCTTCTCTTATTGATCGCAAGCCACCAGTTTATTTAGATTTGAACTTGATTGCCGGGTTGCTGTTTTGGCTCGAGAAACAACCCACTCAGAACGTCTTCTTTTCCAGATGACGAAATTTTCCACGTTTGATTAGCAAAGAATTATAAGACTTAATTGATTTTTGTTTATGTCCACACTGGTCTTGTTTTTTTTTATTTATTTGTATTTGTAATATAAGCACTTGGAGCATTAGATGGAAATTACTATTTTGATCCTTGGCTCTCTATATGCCATAGCGGCTCTCCCAGATAATCGGGTGATATTTAGTCCAGACCGAATTATGTCAAACCTAGGAAAACTGTTTTTTTTATGGCACTTGCCCTTCGGCAAAGTGCCATATAGCGATCGCAATTACTGTCCGTCAGCCGGTCTGTCGATCTGTCTGTCCCGTTTTTGCTAGTTCGGGTACTTCCAGATAAGCTAGGACGATGAAACTTGGCAGGCGTATCAGGGACCGGACCAGATTAAATAAGAAATAGTCGTTTCCCCGATCCGACCATCTGGAGAGGAGTGGAGGGAGGGGGAATCCGGAAAAATTAGAAAAAATGAGATATTTTTTAGCTTGCGAACGTGTGATCGGATCTTAATGATACTTGATATGTAGAAGGACCTTGTGTCTCAGGCGTTCCATTTTAACTCCAGACCGGATCAGGTGACACTGGGGGGAGTTGAAGGGGGAAACTGGAAATCTTAGAAAACGCTTAGAGTGGAGAGAGATCCGGATGAAACTTGGTGGAAAGAACAAGCACAAGTCCTAGATACATGACTGACATAATCGGAACGGATCCGCTCACTTTGGGGAAGTTGGGGGCGGGAAGAGTCCGAATTTCTAGTGATCAAGCGAGGTCGGTGCTTCCTGATGTGCTAGGACGATGAAAATTGGCAGGCATGCCAGGGACCAGACCAGATTAAATAGGAAATAGTCACTTCCCAGATCTAATCATCTGGGAGGGGGGGGGGAGTAGAGGGAGGGGGAAGCCAAAACTTTAGGTATTTTTAACTTGCGAACGGGTGATCGGATCTTGATGAAAGTTGATATTTAGGATGACATCGTGTCTCAAACTTCCCACTTTAAATCCGGACCGGATCCGATGACACTGGGGGGAGTGGAGGAGGGAACCGGAAATCTTGAGAAACGCTTAGAGTGGAGGGATCGGGATGAAACTTGGTTGGAAGAACAAGCACAAGTCCTAGATACGTCTTTGACATAAACGGACCGGATCCGGGCACTGTGAAGGAGTTGGGGGGGGGGGGACGGATTTCTAGCGATCCCGCGAGTTCGGCATACTACCTGATGTGCTAGGACGTTGAAAATTGGCAGGTATGTCAGGGATCCGAACAGATTGACTTGAGAATAGTCGTTTCCCCGATCCGACCATCGTGGGGGGAGTGGATGGATGGGGAGTCCGGAACCTAGTGGCATGCATAACTTTTGAACTTGTGATCGGGTTTGAATGAAACTTGTCAGGTGGAAAGAGCTATCGCCTCAGATGTTCAGTGTCAAGTCCGGGTCCGATACCTGTGGGGGGATGGGGGGGGGACTCAAGAAACGCTTAAAGCAGAGGGATTGGGACGGAACTTAATGGAGAGAACAAGCATTAGGCCTAGATATGAAACTGACGGAGCCAGATGGTTTCGGGGCTCTGTGGGGGGAGCTGGAGGGGATTTCCTGGAATTCCGGTAGTCGCGAGTTAGAATAGTTTCAGATTAACTAAGGCAACGAAAGGCATATTAATGACCCGGCATAATTGACTTAAGAACCTTAAACAACATACGCCCAGAAACTTCCGATTTTAGATCCGAGCATTTTTGGGGGAGCGAGGGAAGGGAAATACGGAAATCGACTTCTGCACTTGCGAACGAGTGGTCTGATTCGAGTGAAACTTAATGGGTGATAAGAATCGATGACCTAGACATGTAAAACATGCGTTCGAACTAAATGCGACCACGGTTGGGGGAATTGGGGGTAACTTTTGACATGCACAAGAACCAACCGGATAGACCGAATGAGATCCAAATTCGACAGTGTCGAGTTTATGCGGCCTAGATTTGGTATTTGGCGTTCGGGCCGGATTCGGCCAAGGTATGGAGGGGGGGGGGGGTCTGGAAATTTTAAGATAGGCTATGCTCCGATTTCAGTAAAACTTGATGGACGGGAAGAGGGGATTAAGAGATACGACGTTTATGTTTCCAAGTCCTCTTCGGCCACAGTGGGGGGAGTTGGAGGGAGAATGCCGGAAACTTTGAGGCTCCTACGAGTGCATCAATTCAAATGAAACTTGGAATTTAGAAAGAGCATATACCCTAGATGACATATTTTAGGGTCCGAACCAGATCCGACAACGGTATGGGAGGGGGGCTGGGGTGCCGGAATTTTTCAAAAATGTTCAGATTCCAGCGAAACTTGATAGATGGTATAAAAGAAGGTGCTTTGGATGAACCATTTTTGAGTCCGAATCAGATTCGGCCACGGTAGGGGGAGATGGAGGGAGTACCGGAAATCGTGTAGCAGGTCTAGGGATCAAACGAGTGGATTTATTGGGCTGAAACTTGGAAGTTTGAACAGTCATGCGCATTTGCTACAGAGAATCCGAGACGATGCCGTAACTGCTCAGAGTGAAACTAAATATCCTATTTCTATTTCCGAACCGCATTTTTGGATGGCGGGTGTTATTTGTGACGTTCTCATCTACTTTCTTGTATTGCCTACTCGTAACAAGTGCCATTTGAGCTCGTGGCTCTTGTTTTTTTTTATTTTGCTCACTGTTTGACGGGCTTTTTTTGTGGTTTTGAACATTCATAGTGGCAGTAGGGATGGTTATCATTGTATGTGTGGTAGAAAGACCATTTTTTGTGGTCCGCTTTAAATGAAAAAAAAAAACTGTTGAATTTTCCAATTCAATTCAACTTATTTCAAATCCGATACAACGGTAAAAGCTGATTTTGAGGTTTTCGTCAATACAGATTAGAACCGTCCATGGTTTTTAAAGAGTAAATATAATTACTTACTTGTTTGAAGCAGAAGCAGGGCATCATAAACAGATAAAATTCACTGGGTTCATTTATCATATTTTAGTTACGTTTTTTATCGAAGTTTGAAGTTACCTTCAAACTCAAAGGTCCCTTGTTAGATACCGTTTTCAGTCGCCGGTCACAGTCTCTTTGTCCTTCAAACTCTGACGGTCGAACTTCGTGAACTAGCAAGTTCGAAGTTTGCCAGAAACGTTCATGAAACGGCGACCGGGCAAGGGATTGCCGGGAGTCGTAAAAACACCAATTAAGCAAGTGGTGAACTCCCTGACGGCGTTTGAAACGGAAATTAAGCAACCAGTTAAGCCAACGGCGAACAAAACTTCGATCAAAACGCAACTATTTCTAAACGCTTTTCTATGTCGGGAGACGTCGAGAGTAGCATACCTCTATTGCACAGTCCCCGCAACCCTTAACGGGACAATCAATTTCTGCTAAAACGAACGGACCTGAAGAAAAAAGGCAGCAGGACTTACCGCCGACTGCTGATTCAGCATTGGCTGGACAGGCATAACAGGCTGGGCTTCCCCAAGATATATCGTCCACACCCCAACAGCTGTAGGCTGAGGGGTAAGTCTACACATTCCAGTCTGCTGTAAGGGGTTCAGGCAGTCCACAAGACCACTAGGTACTCCCCTGACTACATCACAGGAATAGCCATCTTCCGGTAGGAGGAACTGGACTGGGAGATGGGGGTCTTCGTCTAACCGGATCGCGCGACCGTCTGCACGAGCTACTTCGTCCACTGTACCTAGGGAGAAAATATTACTATGAGAATAGTTTGCAACATAAAAAGGCTTTGGCCTCTACATATCACCAAGAAATACGGAACAATCGTACTGAGCATGCTCTGCTGTTTCAGGGGACCTTGATCTCACCAAAAAATACCATCTACTTTGAACCTTCTGAGCAGAGATTAAAGGACCTGTATTACCTATAATACTAACGCAACCTACTTTCATTATCACTCCATATATTTCTAAACCCGGAGACCCCAATTTCGTTCGGTACATTCTAACCCATCTAACAAAACCACGCTGATTTTCTCACTTGCCGTGTTTTGCTGCCTTCCATGTGTATCACGCTGTCGACGGTTGTCTGCGAGAAGTGTTTTCGTCAGAAAAACCGGTTATGTAAATTGTTTCCCTGTTTTCGCTATAAGTCAACGGGTCTCGGAAAAAGCTTAAAACAGCCAAGACCGTGGGTTATTCGTTGAAAGCACAGCCTAGTTTTAAAGTATTCAAATATTTTAAAATACTGTAGGTTGAAGAGTAAACAGTTCGAGGGGTCCTCTAAACTAATCCCTTTCAAAGCCCCCTACCTCTGTGGTCTACGTGTCACCAAACATCTTTCAAAGAACAAGCGACGCGTTTAATTGTGCTTCGCGTCATCATGGGTTATTGCAGTCCACGCAATCCTCCAACAGGAAACCAACCTTTTGCTAAAACGGAACGAAAGCTGACTCAGCATCGGCCGGACAGGCATGACACTACTTTTAGCGAAAAAAAAAAAACCCCGCTCAATTCACATAATGGAAACATTCTGTACTGTCAAGAGATTGGTGTTGACTATACCTCAGCCTATTTCGCGTGGTCCGTGACGTCACACGAGAAGTCTATATTTTCCGTTTAGGCTACTAACGGAATTAGTTGTACTTAGAACGGTTTATAAATGTAAACACGTCCGGCACCTCGCTAGCCGCTCGGCTCTATATCTATATAAAGATACAAATTTATATTTTGCAATATTAATGTAATCGAATTTCCCTATGTCTTTCATGACGTCACAAAAAAGTCACGGGCCGAGCATAATAGGCCGAGGTAAGGTCTACACCAAAAGATTGTGTGCTTAAAAATTAAAAAGATCCTTTTACACAATCCGAATAATGCAGTATCTTCAGTCAAATGATACTCATAACTCTTGAAATCGCGAATACTTGTGTTATGAAACTTCTGACAGTGCGAGAAAGTGGAAGGCCGCGTGGATAGCTTTGGACAAAACATCATAAGCCCTTCAAGCACTAGCAATTATGTGCCCTGCTCATTACTGCTCAATATAGTTCAAACGACAAAAAAAAAGCGGAATTGCTTACTTTCAGCTACATTCGCCACCGTCTCCACTATATCTGCTGGGATCCTCGGCTCGTCCTGCGCTGGCTGATACCTTCTAAGCAGCGCTCTCAGCTGTAATGAATTTAGCCGGAAGCAATCAGCGCAAACCGTTGCCAATTCCTCTGGAGTATTTTTAGGCGCTTGGAGTAAATGCGCCGCATGCGTAATCCGCGCTAGATGACACTCCGCGGCCAACTCAAGTCCTTGGCGCTCGGCCCACTGCGATAGTCTCTTAAGGCGCCGGATGAGGAGTTGTCCCCAGCGACGCGAGCAAAGTGGCGCGTAAGGAGGCGCGCCTCTTATATCCGCGCCCACAAGGCGGTTGAATAGCCACATGTTTATGAAGTGGAATAAGTGGGAGAAGAGTTGGATGGTTAATGCGGCGTTGACCCGGCAGCGGCGCAGTAGGCCCATGCAGGAAGAAAGGACGGAAAGAAGCTGATTGGTGGTTGCTTCATCATCGGGTCCTTCCTCTCGATCGATTAACATGGCGGGCATGGCACTGGTCAACTCTGATTGGATATAGGAGACGAGATTCCTGGAAGACAAACCAATGAAAATAGGGAATATTACCATGTGAAAGGTGCCAACCTACAGGTATTGTTCCAAAAGTCGGTTTACCCCGTAGAATCATACAGAAAGCCGATTCGTCGTTGGGAAATAACCCGGGGGGGGGGGGGGGGTGCATGAAGACTGAGCAGTACAACTCCCATCTAGAACGATGGTCATCTTGCTGTTTATTTACACAAACAATAGTCACGTTTTTTGTCACCTATCTTCCAAGGCCTTGTTTCATTTTCCGGTTTTCCAAGAGCATGTGAAAGAAATTAACCACGCTCTCTTCAACGGTCATGATAAAACTTTCAAATCTGCACTTGCAGAACATATTTTCGAAAACCCATCCCATTCAGTATATTTTGAAAAAGCCTAAATTCTTGAAACGTGCACGGGACTCCATCAAACTATTCGAGAACCAGTTGGGATAAAGAAAAACCGAGGAGACATAAACCGAGACACAGGCGAGTACTTCCTACCGGAAACGTGGAACGGAGTTATTCATGGAAGAAAATTTAAGCCTCAGTCCCTTATTAACAACAAACCTAACTCGATCAAAATGCAGAAAAAAAACTTTCCCGTCATCGCCCCAATCGTGCAGCAAAAACAGTTATAGCCGTGTCAAAAACTAAATCTCCACACTAGTTTTTTTCCGTCCAGTGGTACTTAGAAGTAATAGATAAAGGCGAGTACTCCCTACTAGAAACGTGGGACGGGGTTATTATTGACATAAAATTTAAGCTTTCAGTCCCTTGGACAGTATGAGCGGAGACAACGGAACAGGTTATCTCAAATTCTTGATTTGCATAAATTTCAGACGACCTGGATTTCAAATCTCATGTTGTCTTGTAAATCGAAAATATTGTCTTCTATCTTTAATGTTGTCAGAAAATATTGTCTTCTATTACGTCTATTAGCATGTTCCGTCTATTATCCTGGATGTCAGATAGAGCAAAATAACACTAAGGAATAGGGCCAAGACCTATGCTTTCCATGCTTTGCAAACAGGCGATATTCGTAGCGCCACCCACTACACTTGCGGCATTTAAAGCGAGACAAACTTGCGGGTTTAGGAATTTCTAGTAAAGTAAAGGTGCGGTCTGCACACACCAAGGAAACAATGGGAGCTGTGTCATTTTTTTGATATGTTGAGAATATGGAGATATCGGAGCCAGCGCTGGTGAAGGGCTGAATGAGTTTCAGTAGGGACGTTCTCTATCACTAGTGGTGCTAGTATCGCTGCTATTAGAGTGTGTGTCAATTTTGCCAAGTCTTGGCGCTAATCCCTAGCGTTATTTTGCTCTGATGTCAGAACTCAGACTGTCTTGTGAATTCGAGAACGAATATCCTCTGTAGATGTAAGAGGCATTTCATAGTTGAGGGAAAATGTTAAATTTACCTGAAAGACCCCTCTACCGCTTCAGCCAGAAGATCCTGGGCGTCCAGCGAAAAGGCAGAGATATGTCTATCCGTCTTAAGGAAATGCAGGAGCTCACTGGCGTTGGCCATCCAAAATGCCTGCGAGTTCAAGTCGGTGTATCTTTCCTGCAAAAGGAATTTTTAAAGTAAAAAAAATACAACGCAGCTTTATTCGTCCGGAAGGGTTTTGTTTCGGTACATAAATATCATACTATTACTACAAACTAAGATAGACCCGTGAACGGAGTGAAAGAAAAACTATTTAAAAACTGACCTAAAATTACAGGGCAAATCTGTATCAATTACCAAAACAATACGCAATAATTTAGACAAATGTTTGTAGTACGTGAATAAAAAGTAAATTAATTCACAGCGAATATAAAAGCCAAGCAAATGTTAGAGCTGCCATAACTTAACAAGTGGACCTAATTTATCTGAATTTGTGCGGCTTTTTCGGGTCAGGGTGTTCTTACGGTATTGTGGAACCGAGGTACTGTTATTCCCAAACACTGATCGAGGAGTTCCAGGAAGACCGAAGTGCGTGGGACCCCAAGATTTGAACTATAGACGCTTACAAATGTAATCATATCTTTCCCATGCTTAACTGTCATCTAAAATGTTGTAACATTGAAGTTTAAGAGACTCGAGTTGCATCATCTGCAAATTCCTGCGAGCTTTAAGTTAACTAAGCCAACTTTGGAATGCATGGGAAAAACTGTATTCTTGTCAGGAAAATAAAGCAATTCATTCGCTGAAATCTATTCGCTGTTTTTGGGAATATTGGGATCCCAAAACGTAAGTGGAGGGATACCTATGACATCACAAAAGTTGTCCGTTCGTCTGTCCGTCTGTCCGCACGATAACTCTCAGGGGATTGAGATATTTTGATGAAACTTGGTGGGAGGATCCTTTGGGTCAAAGTACAGGTCAAGTTCGAAGATGGGCAGTGTAGCCCTATATTTGAGGGTGGGGGAGGGTTTCAAATTAAGGGACAAACAAAATATTTTTAAACTGCTAATGTGATAGTCGATTATGGGGTAAGAAGGCATGTTGAGTACGATGGTGAAAACCATTTTCTTGTCGGACAACTAGTTCGTCCGGAATCCGGCAAAAACCGGAAAGTTGGGTAAAAGTAAAAGTTTTATCTGAAGTTGATTAGATGACAGATTTAGGGGTAAGAAGAGACGCTGAGTCTGTACATGATAATCATTTTTTCCCCGGACATATAATTATTCCGGAATTCGGTTTTAACCGGAATTTTTTTTTAAGTCAAAGTTTTCTTTAAAGTTGATTAGATGTTCTTTATAGGGATAAAGAGATCCACTGGGCTCGTTTCTGAATTTTCTTCTTTTTTTTTTGCTGGACTAGTAGCTCGCTCGGAATTCGGGCGAAACCGGAACTGGCAGAAGTAAAGCAGGAAGTTTCGGTCAGTCTCGTGAAAATAGGTATGGCTTATAGAGATATATATCTGAACTTGGTTTTCTCTGATGATTAGCCTGGCGAAGACTGGATCTGGCGAAGACAAGACCCAATTGTCTGGATCAAATATTAGATTTTTGGGATCCCATCGAAACCTTTGGTCTTGTTTACAATAGGACCGAATCAATTTTCTCTCTGTCCAGTGGCAAAAGCATCGTCTGCTCTTGTCGTAGCTGCATCTTGTCTATCGAAAACGGAAGAAATTGAGAGAGGAAGTGGAAAGCCGAGAAAATGCTAGGGGAAGGTCTCCTGGATAACTATGAACAACGCATCTATACATTGTTCCTTTTTATACATTACTCTTCAGTTTTCAAGGATTCAAATAAATAATAATAATAATAATAATATAGGGAGGGCCCTTAATCGTTTTGTTTTGATTAGTTTCGTTTTTGTGATACCATGGTATCTGATACCACGGTCTAAAGCCAATCGTGGTATCTGAAAAGTCATCTCACTTTGATCAAGTTTTGTCAAATTGGTGGGAAAGAAGTTTGGCACTTAGTGATGTAACTGGATATCAGTTTTTCTTTTGGGATGACTTCGATAAGCGCAATTTCGGCATTAGTCGTTTTTGCAGAGCAGCCGTGTACCAGATACCAGGGTAACTGCAAAAACGACTAATTGCAGATCCACTTACCGTGGTATCAGATACCATGGTATCTGCAAAAACGCAACTAATCTTTCCCTGGAATCTGAACAGGTTTCTTAAACTGCGCAGTGAGAGGCGCGCGGTCAGCGCCCTAGGACAGTAGTGAGTGAAAGAGGAACCAGACTACGGTTAAAGGAATCTGCCATACTAGATCAGTGGTATTTGTTTTATTTATTAATAAAAGTAAAACAAGTAGAAAAGTACTGATCCTTTCTGCGACGAAGTCAGCCAGAAAGATGCCAGCCAATAAGTAAGTAAATAAGCAATTTATTTCTGACCCGCCATTTGATTATGTATAATAAAATAAAAGAATTAAATAAAACACAACGAGAGATCAGCCATTCATTATAGTTGAGGTTCATTAAAGTTGTTGTTTTTTAATTCAATAATATATTTGCTTTCACGATCACGACGATCGGACGTATTTCGTAGGCAGGCCACGACACTTTCCGGACCTGGTTCCAGATTCTCACTCACCTTTATAACAGCTTGAATCATCGCACCAACCCTACTCAACGTATGTGTCAGTTTCTGAGCGCGTTCGATGGGGGTCAAATCCGGTCTAAAGTGGGTTGATGCCCTATACCGAGCTACCAAGTAGAGCGCATAGGTCGACGCGAGCTTGAATTGTGTCGTGTTGGCGTCTATGTCTGTGATAATGGTGTGCAAGAAAGCGTCTTCAGTTTCTTCTCGAAGTTCGAGCACGGCGGGTAAGATAGGGTCCTGTCCTGTAGGCTTGGGGTAGTTGTCCAGACCGCTTGGTATCCTAGAAACAAGCAAGATTCGTATATTCTGACCTTAATCCTGTTTCGGGTACTATAAATTCTTCCGCTTAAAGCTTGTAGTAATCCTAAAGTTGGGCACGAACCGCATCCATGTCCCATTGCATAGTATCGATAAAACTTTTCGAATCTTCTGTTGATCCAAAAAAACACTGGTGATATCACGATGCAACTTTTTTAGTTCCCACTCGCAGGTCACGCTCAACACCTGTCCAGTGTATAACTGGGATTTCACAATTCAGCAACAACTTGCCTGTGGTCTACTGTTTTCGAAATAATCGCGACGGTTCCAAACCACCTGAGTACACTTTTGCAAGGCGACAAAATAATCGAAAAGCCGACAATATCGGGATTCATAGCCACCTCTCCCGAAATTAGCAAAGGGATAAGCTAAACGGTTTACCTTTGGCCAGCACTGCCTCCAGACATCTGCGACCTGCTGTCTTCCTGTCTGTTCAAACTGGAGGTCGAGACAGTTTCAACATGGCCGTCAACATCGAATGTTGTCTCGAAATTGCCAGCACCTCCCGACACAGGTCTAAAAAAGGACAAAAGGAAAAATAAGAAAAAAGGTTACACTTAACTTCGCGGAAAAGGAAGTGTTCCTTCACAAGTCTATGGCTGAGAGTACAAATCTCTTCCACAGGGGGATCGGTTTTAGTCCGAAGTATCTTTAGAAGCTATGTTCTGTTCCGGATCCTGTAACAATCTTCCAGCGATCGACTCTGATTCCAGATTCCAACTTGAACGACCAGCATGGCCATTAACTGAAAATCCAAGGAAGGGTTCGTTCTAGCGGGATAACACTGAACTAAGTAGTGTGCATGCCGGCTGCTAGAGTGGAATGACCATCACTACTGTACATTACGCATATGTGATCTGCACCGAAAACATTTGAGAAAGATTGCAAAATCAGATCAATGTTATTCTGATCCGCTGACTCGGGCCCCTAAAAAGGAGTGGGGCCCATAAGCAGGGAAGCAGGTGCCTACACTGTCAGAAGTTCAACAGATAGCACAATTTGCGCATCCTTGTGTTTAACGTAATGAGAATATATCTGTTACGACCCTTTAAAGGTTATCTCTTCGCGAAACATATCACTGGCCACAACAGAATTTGTTTCGAAAAACTTAAAAGGGTCGTACCAGAATTATTCCCATAACACTTAAAGTTTAACTGAAAAGTCAACTTGTTTTTGTGTCGTTCAACTGAATACAACTGAATTATTTGGATTCTGCAAAGGGATTTTTTTGTTTCCACTATCTGCTCTAGTTATGACGTTCAGAATATCTACGGCCGTCCCCACAGCGTAGATTCTACTATGACGCGGGAAATTTTAATCTCAACACAAACGCGGCTTTTCAGTGGGCAATGGTGAAGATTGCTTAGTGCCTGAAATTTTTTTTTTTATAAATCTTTCTCATAAGGCATAGAACAAAATTACAAGCGCATAGAGGTACCACAAATCCCAAGGAAATTCCACTATTTGAAAATCGATTATTCGTGAATAGCGGAACAACGAAGTAACGCATGTTCCGCGGGTCTTCAAGCAAATTTAAGTGAATAAGTGATTGGTAACTAGATTGTCCTTTCCAGCCCTTTTCGGTTAAAATTTAACACAAGGATGGACACACATGTGTTATCTGTTATCAAACTTCTGAGAGTGAACTTCGACAACTTGATAATTTGACAACGTCCAAACTGCCACCAATAAAATCCCTCCCCCCCCACACACAAAAAAAAATGTATAAAGATATTCCTACCGTTCGTTCAGCGTGCTGGCTGAGTCATAGCGTGACCTCGTATCCTGTACTGGCTCTATATAACGGAAAGTGTGCATGCGACCAAAACGTAGTATGGATCCATGCTATAATGAAAACACTATGAACTAACAAACTAGCACACATGGTACGGTCCATGTAAAGAATAACAAATCATAAGCTTAACACCGAATTCGTTCAAAAGCTCCTAAATAAACTAAAGCTTTAGTTCTAGGAATCCTAAGGCAAGATCAAAATACATAAATATATTGGTACAGGTTTAATGCTGGCTGTTCAAGTTGTGTTTTCAGACTCCTCGATCAAACTCCGTTTCCACTTTCTGCGTGTACCAATAATAAATCAAAACTGAAACGACAAAGGTCGTTCTACAGCTCCTAAATAAACTAAAGCCGTGTTTTGACCGTAAATCTTACTTTTTCCCGACTCCGTATTTGTCTCGTTGGCCTGCAGGCTTTTTTTTTAATCCCACGTAGCACCTTTTCCTCCTCTTTCATTCAATGCCGATCGAGCAAGTGCAAGTGATCACGGCTCCTTCTTCCCTCGGTGACATTACCACAAAAACAACTCGAGAAAAAACTTGTCTAACGTCACCTAGCCTATAGACTTTCCTTATTTTTTTTACAACATATCCTCTTTTTTTCCTAAACACTACCCTCATTAATATCTGCGCTGGGATGAATGGCAACATTTGGCAGAGACTGCAAGATCTGTCTCCCACTTATTTTTACATGCTTCCATGTGACCTACCCAGCTGTAAGCAGTTACGTGTTCAATTCTTTCCAAAAATGTTCCATACTCCAACTCAGACCCGCCATACTGCTTAGTTCACGCTGGTGCACCAGGGTCATCATCACCATCAGCCTTTAACAAAAACTATTCTAGGATATATGTTCGACGAAAAAAGGTGCGAGCCTTATATTTGACAGTGCAAAACGGATACGTCAGCTGAATTTGATTAGAGCAATATTTCGGACCTTCTTGGCAAGGGTCCTCTTCAGGCTCAAGCCGGTGAAGCTGGGAAATGAACTTGTGGAAAAAAGCGATGGGAACTGTGCACTGCCCTTCAACTGCAATTATCAAATTTAAGTAGGCTACTACTCTTATAGTTGGGTTATTCTAAATTTGTAGTTAAGTGCAAAAGAGACTAATCGACTTGGAACGCTGACATGGTATACGATCAGCTATATAACTCTCTTCCTGGCAACACTGTAAAAAGTTTTCCCGTATAAAGATTAAAGTTAACTGCAGTAATTGCTACTCGGATTACTCTTATCTCTACGCAGATAAGATTAATACCAAATAGAGATAAGATGAATCTGAGTAGCAAATACTGCAGTTAACTTTAATCTTTATACGGAGGGACTTTTTACAGTGTAGAAAAGAAAAAACAGGAACCAGAAACATGCAGACATCAACACAAACTGCTTACAGATAAATAAAAGTTATAGACTAACGCCGACATAGATTCCAAATGGCTCGATTAGACTTGCCTGAAAAGGTTTAGACGACGAAAATCATCATACCTGAAGAATCGTCGTCTCAAAGATCCTCTGGCCATTCACGTATGTCTCTGCATCCCGACTGCAGGGGGTAACAGTTACTATCCCTTCGGTATGAGCGATTACACAATGTCTAGGGAGAACGGCTGGGCCATATAGTTGGAGAGATTCAGGGCCAAGAGAGCGTTCACTGCCGACCTCCGTAACGTCCATCTGAAGTCGGTGCTTCCGTGGTTGTCCAGCTCGGATTTCTGTTCCTTCTGTAAAATACAACAACAAACAAACAAGTTTTCAGACGCGCCCCAGAGCAAAATAACACAAGGGAGTAGCGCCAAGACTTGAAAAAAGTAACAAACCCAAATAGCTGCAACACTAGCTCCACTAAGCGATAGAGAACGCACGTAATCATACTCAATCGCGCTGTCTCCTATAACTCCACGTGCCAAACACACCAAAAAAAAAGAGACAGCCTCCCGTGTTCCCTCGATGTGTGCAGACCGCGTCTAAGCTGTACTAGAAATTTTCTAAGCCCGCAAGTTTGTCTCGCTTTAAATGTACCGAGCGTAGTAGCTGGCACTACGATGCAAATAGTTCCGTTTCCGTATTCGTCTTGGCGCTATTCCCTATTGTTATTTTGCTCTGCGACATCCTTGCCTAGTTAGTCAACTAGTCATGCTAGTCATTAGTCAATGTGGTACAGTGAATACGTTGAAAATGCTCTTAATGACTTGTACCTGGGCGATTATTTTTGATGTCAACAAGGTCGCAGAGCTTTAGGTATATTCTTGGTTTCAAAACTGTAAGAGGCGTCATATATTGCATATCAGCAAATATTTATTCACTACAGATCTCAGACTAAGTCTCACATGTCATCAAGATCTACAATGAAAATTGACAGAGATTAACTGTTGTGCTTAGTGTTTCTTTCTTGTCTTTCACTTTGTCCTAAGTTACTCCCCTGTATCACATCCAAGCGGCTGGTCATAGATAAATAAATAAGTAAATAAAAAGCAGGCCGAGACCGTACGAAGACTCATTTTCTGCACTAACATTTTTCGTTTGCCGAGCCAAGTAAAAGTCGCACGACAGGAACAAGCTCTAGATTTAACCTACGTAATTCTTAGGTCCACGACAAAGTTCAAGTATTCATGTTCTAGTATTTAACTACGTACAGAAATAACACGGCACTGAACAACCTAATTTACTGGCCTAGAAGGAGAAGAAACTTTTGTAGGCCTAACTAAACTACAACTTAAACATGAAACGAAAATAAAACACAAACGAAGAAACATAGAAAAGGGAAAGCAGAAGAGAAGAAAAGGAAGAAGTGAAACCGAGAGAAAAGAGAGATTACTCTTATTAAGAAGTCTCTATTAGTGAGGACTTACCTGGGTTAACCTCTAACAAAAAAGGCAGTCTGTCCATTGGCTCTTCAAGCTTCCCGCTACTGCCACTCAGCTGCTTCTTCTTTCTCCTTCGGGCCGGATCCGCAGTCCGCTTCCGCACATGGAATGTAATGGTCCCTAAAAAATAGTCTTTTTAGGCTCGAGGTCCTAGTTATCTCGTAGCCGAGTAGAACCGTATGGGCAGCTTTTGTGCTCCTAGTTAATGGCTACCAAAGAAAAGGACTTCTGAAACGGAGCTAATCAGGGTTTTGGAAGTACGGGAGAGAACATTAAAACCTTATTAACCAGTGATTTGTGTATTATTTTGTTGTGTTGACTCAGCTTTGACGATCGGTATTTATCTGATAAGTGTATAAATAACCTGATGTGAAGCGCTAATTCGGCGCCACGCGCTGTGAAAGCCGTTTTTGAAACTAAAGTTTCTCTCTCTCTCTCTCAATGGAAACGTAGAGGAACGGGAGCCACCCCCTGAACGGAAAATGGATTTGAAGAACAGCATCACAGAAACACTTTAAAATCGATTTTTATTAAGTTTGTTATGCTTGCATAGTTGTAGTTACAAGCTTTGTAAGCCCCTTTTGACCAACTTTCCCCAATTTATACAGTCAATAAGCCTTGAAATTCTCTTCCATCGAATGTATCATCTGAAAAGTCTTTTCGAGTTTTATTTTAGCATGCTAACGAACTTCTCGGGTTGAAGTAAATATAAATAATTCCATTTTTTTCTCTTTTCGGTCGTTGGTTTTAGTTTTGTTTTCTCTTTACGCCGAATTATTTTCGCTTAGTGGTTCACTGACTACACGCTGATTAAAGGGCGATTCGGATTATTATCGTAGTGTTTAAGCCCGTCACAGGCTTAGCTATTGGGTAAACATCTTTACCTTATAACTTTACTTTGTTTATTCATAATAAAGACTTTTAGTACTAAATAACAAGAGCTAGAAGCTCATGTGGCACTTGCAAGGCTGGGTCAGAGGATGAAATTTGGAATTTGCCACTTCGTGGGTTTGTTCTGATCATTTCGAAGCAAAACTCTTGAGATAAGAATGATCATGGACCCTTGGAAATCAAGAGAATATATCGTAGTATTAAAAAAAAAAAAAAAAAAATAATTTGCACAGCCGTCCGCGCACTAGAAACTGATCTGTAAGCAAAACCCGTGAGGCAAAAATGATGATGGGGGTCATGAAAATGTATAATTTGCTGAACAGTTTTTTTTTTCTTTAAGAATTTACTTGTAAGCAAAACCCTTGAGGCTAAAATGATCATGGCCTTTAGGCTAAAATAACCATTGGCCCTTGGGATCATGAATAGCCTATGTATCGTTTGGTCAAAAGTATTTTTTCACTTTCCGGTTAAGAAGCGCACTTTAAGGGTGCTAGAAATCCATTTGCAAGCAAAACCCTTGTGGCACATATGATCATCGACCTCGGGAGTCAAGAAATGCATAGTTTGTCCAAAGGATTCTTTCCAACGTGCGGTTAAGATGCGCACTTTAAGGGATGGTCGGATCTAGGAGTGACAATTTCTAAGCCAATCTTGTCGAATCTCTAATGTGTCAGCCAAGTTTCATCGTCCTAGCAAATCTGAAAAGTACCTTAACTCGCGATCAGCGGAACTCTAGACCCCCCACCCAACTCCCCGAACAGTGGCCGAATCCGGTCCGGTTCTGCCACTGATGTAGGCTACCTAGTTCTTGTGCTTGTTCTTCCCACCAAGTTTCTTCCGAATCGTTCCCCCTTAAGCGTGTCACAATATTTCCGGTTCTCCCCTCCAGCCACCCACCTCACCCCCAACATTCATCGGATCCGGTCCGGACTTGAAATGGAACATCTGAGGTAGGAAGTTTTTCCAAATATCAAGTTTCATTAAGATCCGATCACCCGTTCGAAAGTTATATATACCTCAAGATAATATACCTCAAGATTCAGGATTCCCCCACCCTTTCCCCCCCCCACGATGGTCGGATTGTGGAACTGACTATCTCCAAGTTAATCTGGCCTGGTCTCTGATATGTCTGCGAAGTTTCATCGTCCTAGCCCACATGGACCCCCCCCCCCCCCCACAGTGCCCAAATCCGATCCGGTTATGTCATTGATGTATGTAGGGCTTATGCTTGTTCTTCCCACCAAGTTTCATCCTGATAGCTCCACTCTAAGCGTCTCACGAGATATCCGGTTCCCCCCTCCGCCCCCCCCCCCACATTCATCGGATCCGGTCCGGATTTGGAATGGGGGCTCTGAGACACGAGGTCGTTCCAACTATGAACTTTCAGATCTGATCACCCGTTCCAAAGTCATACATACCTCAGGATTCCGGATTCCCCCCCTCTTCACTCCCTACAATGGACGGATCGGGAAAGTGACTATTTTCAAGTTATCCTTAATAAGGCTGCCAAGTTTCATAGTCGTAGCATATCTCGAAGTACCCTAAGTCGTGATCACCGGACTCACCGACCGACAGACGGAAAAGTGATCGGTATATGGCACTTGGCCGGAAGGGCAAGTACCATAAAAATGAAATGAATGAATGAAAAGTGAATTGCTCTATCCTGAATATAGTTCTATATATCATATACACATTGTACCTGCAGATTGAGCATGATGCATTAAAATGGACAGGGGGCATTCATCCTCGTCAAGGACGGCGTCCTGGTTCCAACTCCCTGAGTTGTTGTTGTCATGGGGACCAGAGAGTACCTATAATAAACAAACATTAGGATGGAGAATTACCGATCAGGGACAGAACGAAGAAACATGAGAAATGACAGACAGGATATTGGAGTTTTCTCTGAAAAATTCCTCACTTTTAACTTTCCTTTGCTTTTTTTTAACAGCCTATTTCAGGCAAAAAATAACTGACAGAAGGTTCATATAAATGATGCACGCATGAGCAGACTGAAAAAGATAAGACACATTTTGCGCATCCTTGTGTTAAGCATTATAATAATATATCCGTTTTCAGACAATTTTAAGTGTTATCTTTTAGCGAAATTTAACACTTAAATGGGTCGTCACAGAAATTTAGTAAGTTTTTGCATATGTATTATCATAACATTTATCACAATGGCGCAAACGTTAGATAAATGTTACATAACTTCTGACACTGTACACCTGATAGCTTTTAGTAGCTACTGCTGGAGGTTGGATCACAGTCTCAAAGCCACACGGTTTCCGGTACCTCCCTCTCACCCTTTAAAAATTTATAGATTCCTCAATATTCCGGATTCCCCCTCCCTCCACTCCCCCCACGATGTTCAGATCGGGAAAGTGACTATTTCCAGCTTAATTATTTGGGGTTCCTGATATGCCTGCCAAGTTTCATCGTCCTAGCTTATGTGGAAGTGCCCGAACTAGCAAAACCCGGACCTAACGACAGACGGACAGAAATTGCAATCGCTATATAGGACTTGGCCGAAGGGCAAGTGCCATAAAAAACAATCATGAGAGTCTGGCGTTGCCTAGATTTTGTTACCCCGCTTTCGTCTGAGGTGTAAATTCTTTGCTCGTGCGAACTGGCTGTAAGGATATCTCACCATGCACGAAAGAAAACCACAGAGCTATCATGTATGTCACTCTTCGTCACGAACGATGAATGTAAGCAGTGAAAATACAAGTAACACGCGACACTACATTTTTAAGCCCCTGTCAGTGGGAAACAGTGATAAGCAAGACAAATTTTACTTTCTTACTTCACAAAGGTGCTTTTCTTTTTTTAATTCTTCGTCCTAACTATCATTTTCCTACTTTATACGGGCTAGCATTCACTCTTTTAGTCCGTCGTCCTCCTCTCAGGGCTCCCAGTGCTGTATGGTTGTCTCTGCCAAGCAGTATACCCTTAATGCCTAACTCTTTGTGCCAATGAAGAACCGCCGTGTAACCTAGCGAAAGAGCCGGAAGCGGCACTACAGCTCTCCCCAACGAACGCCGTTCATACGCCCCTCATAAAATTCCTTTCAGATCAGTATTTTTTGGCCGCTAGGAGCGCTATCGTAAAGAAAACAATGACACGTTACTTCTTGGTGTACGTTTATCGAGGTTTGTTTGACTATTTTTAAATCCTCCGAGGCCTGGCCATGTCCAAAATTGTTTAAAGTGAATCTTCCTCTATTCTTGCTCTACCCAACTCAGTTCTGTCAAGCTTCACGAAGTTTGAAAATTCTGGCTTCCGACTTCAGTTCTGAGCGCTGGTTGACTTTTTCACGGGGCTAATACGCGACTCGGTATGAAGCGAAAGCCTAATAGCTTATTCACCCTTCAGATAACTTATAACAAGATCTCACATGTGATTGTTATTGTTCCTCTAGCGCGTCTGGTGGCAAATCATCATTGGATTTTATGAGGGACATATTGGTTGACACAGAATTTGAGTCATCTTTCGGGCAGCGTTTCAAGTTCAACCAGGCTTATTTTGGACTTGGTCGTATAGAGAGAGAGGAAGTACACATCTACTTTATTTTGCAAAACATAAAAAATATGCCAAATTGTTTTTTTTCTCCGACCTGGTTAGTAAGCCATATTATGTACTCACAAAACGTCTCTCTTTCCTTTTTTATATTTTTTTTGTTGTTGTTGTTTGAGGATTATTTCGTCTCTTACAGGTTAGCCTACACTATGGGCACTGAAATGTTTTTTTGTGGTTTGGAATAAACTCATTTCTATGCAATTGCAGTAAATATCCCGGTAAATGTCCAGAGGATGGGCAATCAAACACGCTGTAGAAACATAAAAGTTAAATAAGTGTTTACTTAGTCGCTTACTGCTTCTTAGTGAATAACAAATCACCCGTCTCAGCGCTACTTCATGTTCTTCAACAATTTGTTAATATAACATTCGCCAACAAACTATAACCTTGGCAGTCATTTTATGGCAGAGCTTTTTACTACTTCACATACAGACGGAGTTACTCTAACTCTACTTCATGTTCAAAAACTGTCCAGCAAACTGACAATCGCTGACCGCAACCAATAGATGAAAGAGTCAGTCCAAGGCTAGTACACGAATTATTTTCTCTCAAGCTGACCGCTAACAACTGAAAGCTGGTCACTCTGAATGCAATTAAGTTAAAAATCTTTTTTTTTTAGAAAGATTAGCTTTATTTTTGTTTCATCTTCTAATATGTCTGGCCTTCAGACTTATAAAATATATTACTTCGTGTAATATTACTGATAATGTTCACAACTGCTGTAGGCTAAGAAATATGTCGTATGATCATTGTATAAGGTATCATTTCGGCCCTTCTTGGCACAGGTCCTCTTCATGCCGTAACTATCCTTACGTCAAAATATAGAAGTTCATGTATAACATGGGAGTCCTTGCATCATTCCGGCCGAAGATTGTGGGTGCAGTACTGAGTCGCTTTGAGAGAACGCTTAGTTCTCCATAATGATTTTTCCTGGAACTTCCCGGTAAAATCCTGGAAAATTGGTCTGGTGTCAAATTCGAGCTCGCTGTCCCCATAATAAAGGGGAAACCATATTTTCATGAGCTACGATGATTACTGCTGATCGAGCACGGGGGGGGGGGAGACTTGTTGTACTGTATTTCCAGCTTAGGCCAGCTTCAGCTTAGGCCACGACTTGGTGTTATTATTATTTTTTATTTTATCGTGTGGAGAGTTTGGTATGGCGTGTGTAAGTATACGGAATGGAACGAGTCTTTTTTTCTTTTGTGTGTGTATTTACAGAGGAACGACTCATTTATACTATGTTCATATAGTCAGTGTTTAAAACGGGGCCGAGCTAACGAGCTCGTATCCCTGCCGGCCCCCAGTGATCAAAATATATTGTCACGAAATATTTTCGAAATAAAAGAACCTGAACCTGAACCTGAACCAGACAGCCATGAAAATGTGCGCGAACCCGCGCAAATCGGTGTCAGAAGCGCCGGACAATTTGTCAACCCCGTCCTTCCCTTGCTGCGAGTAACAGTGGCGTCTATGGCCGTACGAAAGAGTGCCGAGTAGCATGCGACGGTCGCTGGCCGTAAAATTTGCAAAATAAAAAATTCATTAAAAATGCAACCGTCGGAGCGAGCCAAAAGGGCTATTGTTCCCAATTTGCATGACCGGTTTCACGTATAACACCTTTGGCCACTGGATCAGGCACGATAAACTCATCACGATCTCAGTTTCAACTGTCTAGCTTTGTTTGTAATTTCAAGATGTTGCTCACTCACAGAAATGTTGTAAACCAGGTGGCGCGGTGGCCTTCGATGGCGCGCCGAGATGTCAGGACTGGTGGTGTCGAGTGAGCAACCCCCCATATAATCCAGTCAGAGAATCTCGCAGGGTTCCCAGGACTGAAGCTAGAACGCTACTTTTGTGTCTGTGACTCGGTATATGGTTAGTTATTCCCTCCAGAGAGTTAAGCTGTACTCACAAGACGTGCACTTTGAAATTTGGACTCAACACACACTTGTGTGAGGAAACTGCTTCTCGTTAAAGCACACCTCGCACTATTTACTGTTTAGATTCCAACATTCAAAACTATTTGAATACTGTAAAATTAGGCTATTTTTTACAAATTACCCACAGCTTTGGCTGTTTTAAGACTTTTTCCAGGTCCATTAACTTCTAGCAAAAAACTCGGCAAAGTTCAGATAACCGGTTTTACACATTAATTGCACGATACGCGAACATCCGTCGGTAGCATAATGCGCATGGAAAATCGTGAATCGTGGCAAGTGCAAAGATTGGTGAGGCATCCTTACCGGGCTTAGAATGTAACATATGAAATTTGTGTCTCTGGGGTTAGGAATAACGAATGCATTTATGGAAGTAGGTTTCATTCGCATTATAGACACGACAGGTCCTTTAAGGGTGGTGGACGAATGGAGCTGGCTAACGGAGGAAACCGCCATGTCTGAATCCATGGCAACGTCCAAGAGTTGTCCAGACAAGGAGTAGGAGAAGAACCCATTAATATACCAATGGGATAATAAATCTTGTTTAATCAATCCTCAAAATCAATATCATAAGCGAAGAAGACAACAATGAACGTGTCCGAAAGCTTTTTAGTGCTGTAAATGCTGCATTTAATGCTGCATATTTGTTTATTTTTGTCCGAAAGCTGTTACCTTTATTTCTTCTCTGACACTTCTAGAATACCAAAATTTAAGTTGGGGAGAAGAAGAAGTAAAAAAGAATTAGCTATATAAAGGACGACTCGGACTTCGTTAAGTTTTTCGCAAAGCATGGTCCGTAAAGTTTGTCGCCGCTCAGACGGGAATTCGACCTAGATAACATTACGAAAATTTTGTGTGGCAATTTGTTCTAGAAAGAAAAAGATTCTAGGAAAATACTAGGAGAATCGCCGTGCTCCCAGTTTCTTCTTGAAAATTCAGCATAAAATTTAGCATCTTTGCTGAATTTTTCGATGATTTAATGCTGCATTAAAGGACCCCTCTTGCCTATTCTGCCTTTTATAATATACTTAGCTCCCATATGGAATTATAAGCTTCTTACATCCCCAACTTTCTCCATTGTTTCGATTCGTAACTACGAATTCTTAGGATTTCTTGGCCTTGCCGAGTTTTCCCGTAACCCAACGAAAAGTTTGCCGGAACCTTCAATGTCCGCTGACAACTCTTTCACACATAAGGATGTGATAATCTTCCATTTATTACTTCTTTTATTCGCTTAGTTTCCCCACTTTTTAACCAAGTCACGATCAGTTTTCAAATGTTTTGCGCCCAGCCACCGCGTCGGAGAGCAAGAAGGCTGGACACAGCCGACAAGCGCTAAAAAGAGAATCGCTAGTTTCAGGTGGAAAGTAATGGTATTTTCGAAAACGTTTTTTCTGATCGCTTTCCTAGGGAAAAGATCATTTCTAGTAAGAGTTGTGCTTTAACTGAGCGAAAATTAAGTCCGAAAGCAAAATGCTGCATAAAATCCTGAATTAATTCAGCATTTTCGTTCGTTTTGGAGCTTTCGGACACGTTCAATCCCATTCAACCAGGCAACCGACAGTGACCGGAGAATAACATATTCATCATGGATCTGATCAGCTCCGAAGTGCGAATTAAGGTGATTAAGGTAAAATATTCGAAAATATAGATAAATCTCAACATCGTTCGTAGGAATCGTAGGGAACCGACACCCTCCACCAGTAGGTTAACAAGAGCTAAGAGCTCATATGGCCCTTGATACGAGTAGGTGGTACACGAAAGAAGATCAGAACGTCACAAAATACCCTGCCATCCAAAAATGCGATTCGGACCTAGAAATAACATTTTTAGTTTCACTCAAGTCGCAGCATTACCGGCAGCGCCTCGGATCATCTAGGGCAAATGAAATCTAGGGCAAATGAGTTTTCTACCTTCCAAGTTTCAACCCAGTAGATCCAATCGTTTGGTCCTTAGACAAGCCACACGGTTTCCGGTACCCCCCTCCAAATCCACTTACCACGGCCGAATCTGGTTTGGACTCCTAAATGGATCAACTGAAGCATTTTCTCTTACCGCCTATAAAGTTTCGCTCAAATCTTAGTTTTCTTTGCGAACTTCCGGTAAATCTCCCCCCTCCTTCACCGTGAGCGGATCCAGTTCGAACTCTAAAATATGTCATCTAGGGCATGCGGTTTCTCTACTTTCCAACTTTCATTCGAATCGCTCCACTTGTTCGACCCCTATGCGAGCCACATCATTTCTGGAACTCCCCTTCCAGTCCCCCCGCTGTGGCTGAATACGACTCAAGAAACATGAAAGTCGCATACCTGACATGTCCTATTCCCCTTCATCAAGTTTGACTGGAATCGCAGCATAGCCTATCTGCAAATTTCCAATTCCCTCTTCACCCCCACCCCCCTCTCCCCTGACCTGATCCGATTCAGACGCCAAATAACAACAAGGTCGCATAAATCGGTACTGTCCAACTTGCATCCTTTTCTGTCTATCCATTTGTTTTCTGAGGATGTCAAAAAGTTCTCCCCTCCCCTCTCCATCTCTCCCAACCGTAGCCACATGTGGTTCGGACGCATGTTTTGCTTGACTAGATGATCAGTTCTTATCACTCATAAAGTTTCACTCGAATCGGACCACTTGTTCGCAGCTTACGGAAACCAGTGATTTCCGGGTTCCCCTTCCCTCAACTCCCAAAAGATGGTCGGATGCAGGGAAACAAGTTTTCCTAGGTCATTATGTCTGGTCCTTAAGTCACTAATACGCCTGCAAAATTCCATCGGTCCTTAGAAGATCTGGAACTATCCTAACTGACGATCACCGGAATTCCTGGAAACACCCTCCAACTTCCCCCATAGAGCCCCGATTCGATCTGGTTTTGTCAGTTACGTATCTAGGGCTAATGCTTGTTCTTCCAGCAAGTTCCATCCCAATCCCTCGACTCTAAGCGTTTCACGAGATAACCGGTTCCCCACTCTAGTCCCCCCCCCCACAAGTATCGGATCCAATTAGGACTTGACATGGGACATCTGAGACGATAGCTCTCTCTTCCCACTTGCCAAGTTTCATTCAATTCCTATAACCCGTTCAAAAGTTGTGCATACCACTGAATCCGGGCTCCCCATCCCTCCACTCCTCCCATGATGGATGGGTCGGGGAAACGACTATTCTCGAGTCAACCTGTTCGGGTCCCTGATACGTCTCCCAAGTTTCATCGTCCTAGCACATCAGAAAGTACCGAACTTGCGGGATCACCAGATTCCGACCCCCCCCCCCCCCCAACTCCTCCACAACGCCTGAATCTAGTCCCGTTATGTCAACGATGTAGGACTTGTGCTTGTTCTTCCCACAAGTTTCATCCTGATCCCTCCACTCTGAAGGTTTCCCAAGATTTCAGGCTCCCCCTCCAGCTCCCCCCCCCCCCCAAATTCACCAGATCCGGTCCGGATTTGAGATGGGTCGTCTGAGACACGGGGTCTTTCCAAATATCAAGTTTCATTAAAATCCGATCACCCGTTCAAAAGTTATAAATACCTCAAGAGTCCGGGTTCTCCCTCCCTCCACTCCTCCCACGATGCTCGGATCGGGGAGGTGACTTTTTCCAACTTCTTCTTTTGGGGTCCCTGATACGCCTGCCAAGTTTCAGCCTCCTAGCTTATGTGGAAGTGCACGAACTAGTAAAACCTGGACAGACAGACCAACAGAAACTGCGATCGCTATATGGCACTTGGCCGAAGGGCAAGTGCCATAAAAAACCATAAGCTCAGACATCAGTTCTATTAACGACCAACCACGAATCTACGAAGGTGACCAACGAAGAGATTTGAAACAAGAAAAAAAGTTGCAAGACAGGAACGAAAGGTCAAACCATTCGAACTGTGAGTAATCACTGAAATCAGTAAAGCAGCCTTCGCATTTTCTTAGACTGGTAGTCAGAGGCGTTACTAGCCAAAATGTTTGGGGGGGGGGGGCAAGGTATTTACCGATTGGCTGGTCATTTTTACCGACTGTCTTTGCAGAAAAACGACTGTTTTTAAGAAAAACCTCCTGTTTTGACGAAAAATCAACTGATTCTCAGGCGACCGTTTCCAAGAAAAAACTGACTAGCGAAAAACGTACATCACACACCGTTACACCCCTGTAACTAAAAAAGAACGCGACAAAGTCCTTGATCCCTCAAATCCTTTAGTTTGGATACTAAATTCCTATTTTGTTACTTTAAACCTACGTCCGTCGACATTTAAAAAATGTTTCACTGGTTTAGCATTCTTCTCTTTATGCAGAGATCTCTGATCGCCTAGAAAATGTCCAAAAGAGAGCAGCGAAAATCACTCTGGGAAATCACAACATTTCATATGAACAGTCTCTCATTAAGCTAGGCCTTCCAAAACCAACTGACCGCAGAAATCACCTTTAAATTTTTTGTAAAGATGGTATTAGTTCCCAGATGAGCCTCTACCCCCCTACCGTCGTCCGTGCTTCGGTCCGAGAGGAACACTGACAATTGGTTTTTGCCGTTTCCTGCCGATCCGTCAGCCTAATTTTCCGACAGTTTTATTCCAACACTTATTTCAGGTCATTTCTCGTAAAGTGTATTCGTTAATCTGTTGTAGTTTTAATCTATTTTGCAATATTTGACCTCTTCTAGCTTTGAGCTATTTGGTATTAAAGTTGATTAATTGATTGATCTGGGATTGGGCTATGGACAACAAAAGCGGGAAAAGAGTGAGGAAACCCTCGACGCTAGCAAGAAATCAACCCCCTAACCACAAATCACTCGTTCACATGCCATCAATTTGCCTATCCTTCCGTTCCGTCACAAGATGAGATCTGGGAAAAGCGAAACCACAATATGGAAACCATTCAATCGCACGGTTGGGATAACGTATGTCATTCTAACAGCTTTATTACAGCTGGTTAGAGATCTGGGCGTTCTTGCACTGATTTTCCACAGAAGAATCAACCAGCATGGGATTTCCCTTGCTCCACTTATGCATTTCAAAAAGGTTGCTTTTTTTATATTTTGTTTATTAGTTGTTGTTTAAGGACCCATCGTACAAAATGCCAATGCAATTTTTTTTTGTAATCGCTCCATCCATTCTTAAACCCAGAGATACGAATTTCACAAAGTAAATTATAACTCCCCTGTCGATATGTCACTTATTTTAACGCTGTCCTTATTTCGCTACTTTCGATGCGTATCATACTTCCGATGACTGTTAGAGAGCAGCTGACGCGTCAGATAAACCGATTGTCTGCATTTTCCGTCTTTTACTAGAAGTCAATGGGCCGGAAAAAAGGCATAAAACAGCCGAAGTCGCGGGGTAATTTGTCAAAAGCAGAGCCTCGTTCTAAAGTTTTCAACTATTTTAGAATATTGGAACGTATATAATAAATAGTGCTATGGGTCCTTCAATATGTTTTTGTTAGTAGGTCGGATCTTTTTTTATTTTTTAACCTATGGTTTTTGTTCTTGTAATGCCCAATAATCTAGGAAAGACGAAACCACGATATAGAGACCATTCAATCGCACGGCTGGTATAACGTACGTCATTCTAACAGCTTTATTACAGCTGGTTAGAGAGATCTGGACGTTCTTACTTTCATTTTCCACGGAAGAATCATCCACCATGGGATCTCCCTCTCTACTACATTTCACAAAAGGTTTATGCTTTTGTTATTATTAGGGAATATATATTCAAACAATGCATAAAACGGATATGTCAGCTACGATACTTTGCCAGTGATATTTCGGCTGTTCTTGGCAAGGGTCCTCGTCAGGCTTCCCCATCCTTCCCCAACGTTTTCCTTTTTCGTTGTTCGACAGTCTGACGAGGACCCTTGCCAAGAAGGCCCGAAATATCGCTAACAAAGCATCGTAGCTACGTTGTATGCATTGTTTGAACAAATGTTTCCCAATCAGCTTCGGGTCACGGAGTATTTCTGGGGGAAACTTTTCTTGTTTCTAGTAAGGCCAATAATCGAGCTTGTCAGTTGTCACTCCATCTGTGCATGTTAAAGACCATTTTGTTTATTTTGAATTTGTAAATAACAAGACGAAGGTTTGGATGGGATCCCAAAGGGGAATATTTGCTGGACTTTTTGATACTTCTTGAATCGGGTACTGCCTGGAGGGGGGGGGGGGGCTCTACGACCTCCTTTAAATTGGAGTAAAGCTACGTGCACAAACAGTCCGATAAGATTTGTCATGCGAAAATGCGCATGCGAAGTTCATGTCACTTTCAGGAAACATGAATGCGATGCGTCGTTAGGAAATGTTTATATGACCTTTGGGTGAATTAAAGTTGCTACTATTTATTATTTTAATGCCTTTGTAATTGGCATTCCAACTGGCAACCTATACTGAATAGTTGATTGTTCTGTGGCTACCCAACCTATTCTTCTAACTACAGCTTTTAGCCTATCTTCCCTTACTCACCTTAACCAAGCAGTAGTTGCTCGGATCCTCCCTTAACAACCCATACTTGTCCAGCATCTCTTTCACAACAAACGCCGCATTATCTCGAACCGACAACAGCAGCGTTTTGTAGGGAACGTCTTTCGAGAGCGACTCTCCGTATATTTTGAGCGTGCCACCGGAATCCGGACCTCCATCTTTGCTCCGGTACTGTTGCAACTTCTTTTCAAGTTTTTGCTGCCTCCGTCGCCTCATCACAGCCTCAGGGTTGGAAATGCTGCGCGTAAAACTCGTTTCCGGTAGTTCTGAAAAGAAGAAGAAAAAAAAATATACACCCAGTTCAATTTGACAGGAATAATTGGTCTGCTCGATCTTTTTACATGGTGAGGAAGCCCAGGATTTTCCGGACGGGATTTGTCAACTACATAAAAAGTCAGCGCTTCCGTACAGATATGAATGAATTTATTTCACCCACTGCACTACACGAGAACTAGTGGATGAGTGCGATAGAGGAAACTGACAAAAGAAAAAGAAAAGCATCAAATGCGAGAACAAAAACAGGACTAATCCGCAAAGGTAAGTATTAGGATTTTGATTACTCCTGGCCGCACAGACGGGTGATCAGCGGTGGTTGCAAGAACGAAATATACGGACATGGAGATCTTCCGCTGCGTCACTCGCTGGGCTAATGCGATCGGCGGAGCAGTCAGAAAAAAAATGGAACAAGAATTAAAGAACAAAGAAGAATAATGAGTAAAGAGGAGATAACTAAAGTTGATTGTAGTAAAATAACTACCGTACTGTAAGAAAGAAAATGAGAAAGGTACTATGTCCATTTTCTGCGGGGCCTAGTCAGCATCTCTGGTCCTCGGCTCAACTCGGGGACTACTCTCCGATACTAAACAACTGACTAGGCCTTGAGAGTTCAGCATATACTACTAACAGGATGTTGGTTATTCCTGGCTGCACAGAGATGGAGATCGTCCGCTGCGGTGATAGGTTCGAAAACTCTAAATCTAATACGACCTACTAAATAGGTGGTGGGTGATAAATGAGGATGGTGGCTGCAACCGAGGCAGATGGCGGATTTACAGTAACAGACTTTGCCGGTAAACAAGCAACAGGCCATCCTCTTTCTTTCTTTCTTAGGGCTACCGTTTTGAACAGTTGGTAGTAGCCTACCTGCTGAACTGGAAAATAATTGTTATGTGAGAGTTGCAAATACTATGTCTTTAACCAAGTCATGTCACTACTTTTTCAAATTATTTGTACCTCATATAATAACAGTAATTTTTTTTTTTTTTTTTTTTTTTTAAATTCCCGTAGCATCTTTTTTATTTACTTATTTCTATATCGTTTGAAAAACTAAGAAATCACATTTCGTACTTTTTGTGGCTACTCCTCCATCCCTCAGTGACGTTAATTTTAATCTAGTAATAATAGCATACTGCAACATAAAAGGTTTTCGCATTATCGTATCTCGAAGAAATGAAATCGGGAATAGTCCTAGAGCAGACTTAAACATCTAATCCATAACATGCTTGAAAACTATTAATCAATTTAGCACTAATCACATACAAATCCATAGCCTCTTGCTTTGTTACTATTTTGATCTACTTTTCTGAATAGTTTTGTTATATCGCTGTCTTGTTATATCGCTTTGTTCGTGATATGTCAGTCTAGTTCATAATATCTGTCAGCCTAATGGGTCGAGTATGTGGGGAGTGTGGAACTGACATTTCAATATGTTCATTTATTTTGTATACTCTTTCGCCAGGAAACAAAGGGATTCAGGTCCAGTTTCATTTATTGTCATCACTAATTCTACAAAATAAATATTTCGCAAGAATATTAATACCATAAGCCAGCCATTGGCTAGGCCGGGGTAAGCTGTTATGATGGGTGCATACATAAGCCAGTGCCTGCCACGAAGAAAACAAGACCAAAGTTTACGATGGGATCCCAAAAATTTAATACGTGATCCAAACAATTTGGTCTTGTAGATATCCGGTCTTCGCCAGACTCCTTGAACATTGTTACTAAACAGAAGAAAGCCAATGGCTAATCATCTGAGAAAACCAAGTTCAGATACGGATTCAGCATGTGTGTATTTACCCCTAGGCTATACGTCACATATACTTTGACGAAACTGATCAAATCTTCCTGCCTTACTTCTGCCAAATACCCGGTTTTGACCGGATTCCGGGCGAACTACTTGTCTGGAAAAAACTAAAGCTCAAAAATGAATTCAGCGTATCAGCTTACCCCTTTATCGAACATATCATCAACTTCAGATAAAACTTTAACTTTTAAAAAATTCTCCGATTTCAGCCATGATTGTCAAAAGCGGATTCCGCAGCATGTCTTCTTACCCCTAAATCGAACATCTAATCAACTTCACATAAAACTTTTATTTTTAACAAATTTTCCGGTTTCGGACGGATTCCGAGCGAACTACTTGTCCGGCAAGAAAACGATTTTTCATAAAAATGTTCAGCATGTCTTCTTACCCCTAAGTCGAACAACTAATCAATTTTATATAAAACTTTTACTTTTTACAAACTTTCCGGTTTTGGCCAGATTCCGGGCGAACTACTTGTCTGGCGAGAAAATGGTTTTCATTTTCTTATTCAGCATGTCTTCTTATTAGCAGTTCTCTAGCTATCTCATTAGCTGTTAAAAAGAAAATTGTCCCCCCTTGATTTAAACCCCCTCCCCCACCCCTAAATGTCGAGCTACAGAGCCCATCTACGAACTCGACTTCTCCCTTGACCCAAAGAGTGCCCACACCAAATTTCATCAAAATATCGACAGTCCCTTCGAGAGTTATCGTGCTTACAGACAGACGGACGGACAACTTTTACGAAGTCATAGGTATCCCTCCACTTACGTTTGGGATCCCAAAAATAAGCACCTGAACCTATGTCTCCCTATCTCTGTAATACGACCATGCGGAGTCGAATCGCTTCAGATAGCCTGCCCGATGCAAACGAGCGGAGGGTAGGTGCTACGCGGAATATCACAACGTCTACAAACAGCTATTTCGCAGTAAAGCCCCCAAGAAGAAATTTCCAAAGTAAAAGCCGATTGGTTGTCTGGACGAGCTGCAGAGCGGGTCAGCGCGTCTCCTGCACTTTCTCCTTTGATATGCGCAGTGGCGAAGAGGGAAGTAGACGGGAATCAGCTCAAAGCTCAGCCAGTAGCAGTAGCTCAGCTCAGTTTTGTCGGGGTATCAATAGTCGCTTCATGGGTCCAAAGACGAGGTTCTATTGACTTATTTATTCTTGTCACCACCCAATCACTATGAACAAAGAAACAACGCTTTTGTCTGCCCTACGAATCGACCGACTTAACATTCAGTAGAAGACTCTATATCACATTAGATATCACACCCAGTTGAAAGAAAATCAAACAGCACTTACCTGTGTATAATTTCTCCGCGACACTTGTTTCATTTTCTTCATTATCTCCCTCCTTCACTTTTTTCAGCTTCTCCTGCTTTTTTGCCGCTTTTTTCTCCCTTTTCGATAATTTCCGCTTAAAACTCGAGTCCTCCGGAAGGGCCGGTGAGAGCTAGAAAAAGAGATTCACAAGTCATAATTAAAATCGGTAGGCTCATCACGACAGGTGAACCAAGACAGGTGTCGGACATGCATGGTTCCGGTACTCGACGGTAAAAGAAAGAACAGAAATAAAGGGGGTTACCAATCAAGCTTCCGAAAGAAACTGAAAGATAAACAGCAGGATAAAACCAAGAACTGACGAGATAAGAACGGCAAAGTAGTGACTAGTGAATCAAAAACCGGTGCATCACATCACGAGTCCCGGTAACTCGGCGGTAAAATAGAGAAAAGACAAAGTAAGATTAGCCAAACAAGTGCCCAAAGTGAAGGGAAAAGAGAAGGACATAAACCAAGAGCCGTGAGACAAGAGCAAACAAGTAGGGACTGAGTCGCCTTTGCGCTTATCCTGTTCTCATAGCGGTTCAGGAACTTTCCTTAATCTTAACCGGTACAAAACGAACTACAAGCCCTGTCTACAATGTTCAAATATTTCTTAGTCGTCATACTTTTACTTTTAAGATTCCCAACGGGGGGGGGGGCTAGGAACTGTACCAATAGTCACAAGAATGCTAACCTTCTTTTTTATCCGCTGACGAATATTCCATGTACCGTGCTTTTGAAGAATCAGATTAACCTAAGATCCAGAAATCCTGAGGGCACAGAATCAATTACACTGGTAACAATACTCTATATGACCAAGTCCAAAACACGCCAGTGATCCTCGGGAAGAACGAGAAAACATAGCACTAACGACTGAAACTCAATAACTCAACCCTGGGTTAACCAATCTTTGGGAGCAGCTGTGATACTGCTTCCGGCTCTTCCGCTAGGTACAGGGCGATTTTGCATCGGCAAGAAGAGTTAGTCATCAAGAGTATTCTCAAGCTCTGCCATCGTTCGTCTTCAAAATACCCGCTGCGGACACCAACGACCCCTACTTGGAAATGGTAGCAGGTGAATTTCATCCGCAGAATAAACCAACCGAAATTACACTCCCATTTAGTCCCATTCACACTACGTAACACGAAGAAAGAAAGATTCTAATGCCTTTGTCTATTATAGGCTAGGCGAAGCGCAATCCAGGAAATGATGGCCCAGGGGTCGGGAAACAAAGGAGATGCGGGGTAGTTTCACGACTAGACGACAGGTGGGATGCTAGGAACAAAGAGCAGTCTCATCCTAACATCACCGGCCGCCCAGAAAACTTGAGTAGACTACGGTCGAGCTGAAAGGGGGGGGGGGGCATTTAACTGTTCTGTGTGCAGAGAACTAATCCAAAGGTTGGTTTAGAAACGGGAAATGTACCGTGAAGGCTGGGTATGGTATCACCAGTCTGAGATGTGCCCGCATCCCACAAGTGTCACTGACAAAATGATTTCATGATCACTTAATATATTTTGTTAGTAATAACTAAACTTGAATGAACTAAAAAAACTCAAAATGTGCGATGTTACAAAATGATATGATAATTAGTGAGAAGATTGTATGGTATAATTAAACGAACATCGATAAATCCCAATCAAAACCTGGCATCATTCACAGTCCGTCATTTTAGCCCTAGAACCATCCAGGCCCTGAACATTGTAGTTAACTTGGTACTGAGAGAAAAATGTACATATCGTAGGCTAATGAGAGAGGATAACAGCTGAAGAGTAACGTAAATCTTTTTCACCACATTTCACGACTTGGCGAAAAACTGGTAAAAATGTCCCTTAAATTCCGAAGTGTCGGATGAAGCAATAAAGATAAATGTGGGTGCCGTTTTGCGACTAAAGTGTGATAGGTTAATAGGACGAAAATTTTTGAATCTTTGGGGTATCAAATATAAGGTTTGAAGCCAAGCTGACCATTCATTACGAAAGAAATAGAAAACCGTGATTTTTGGGGTTTTATATTGGTCAGCTAATTATCCCTCTGGGATGATGTGCGAGGGATAAATATAAATTCGGATATTTATCTCTCGCACATCATCCTCGAGGGATAATTAGCTGATCAATAAAAAAACAAGACCAAAGTTTTCGATGGGATCCCAAAAATTCAATATCTGATCTAGACAACTGGGTCTTGTCTTAGCCAGATCCAGCCATCGCCAGAATCCTTGAACATTCTTACAATTAAAATTCAGAAACAGATTAAGGCCAAATAGCTAATCATCTGAGAAAACCAAGTTCAGATATGGATTCAGCATGTGTGTTTACCCGTATAAGTCATCTGTTTTGACGAAAAGTTCCTGCCACTTCTGCCAATTTCTCGGTTTCGGCCGAACTCTAGAACTACTTGTCCGGCGAAAAAAGAAAGCGCAAAACGAACTCAGGGTATCTTCTTTCCCCAATAATGAACATCTAATCAACTTCAAATAAAACTTTAACTTATGACAAATTTTCCGACTCCAGCCGGATTCCAGTCGAACTATATGTCCGGGTAAAATATGATTGTCACACACGGATTCAGCGTCTCTTCTTACCCCTAAATCGGTTATCTAATCAGCTAGAAATAAAACTTTAACTTCTAACAATTTTCCGGTTTTGGCCGGATTCCGGGCGAACTACATGTCCGGGTAGAAAATTGTTTTCACATAAAAGTTCAGCATGTCTTCTTGCCCTAAATCGGACATCTGATCAACTCTAAATAAAACTTTTAATTTTAACAAACTTTCCGGTTTGGGCCGGATTTCGGGCGAACTACTTGTCCGTCGAGAAAATGGTTTTCACCATCGTCTTCAGCATGTCTTCCTACCTCTAAATTGAACATCTAATCAACTTCAAATAAAACTTTTACTTTTAACAAACTTTCCGATTTTGGCCGGATTCCGGGCGAACTACTTGTCCGATTACAAAATGGTTTTCACCATCGTGTTCAGCATGTCTTCTTACCCCGTAATCGACTATCACATTAGCTGTTTCAAAATATTTAGTTTGCCCCTTAATTTGAACCCCCTCCCCCACCCCTAAATGTAGGGCTACAAAGCCCATTTACGAACTCGACTGGTCCGCCGACCCAACGAATCCTCACACCAAGTTTCATCAAAATATCTCATTCCCTTCGAGAGTTATCGTGCTTACAGACGGACGGACGGACAGACGGACAACTTTTGCGATGTCATAGGTGTCCCTCCACTTGCGTTTTGGGATCCCAAAAACCGAAAATCACGGTTTTCTATTTCTTTCTTTGGTGTATTTTCGGTGGAACATAATCAGCGCGAAGCCTAGTAAAATTCCAATAACATGGGAAGGCTGGTTATCGTAATTAAACAATAAATAAAAACGAAATGATAAAATTCTTTCTGTAAGCTTTTCGTTTGCTTTCACTTCTAATAAACTCTATTAACAAGGATAATGGCTGTAGTTTACAGAGTTTTTTTTTTTACAGCATTTAATAAATAGTAGGCTATCTTTCCTACAGATCCACGTGTAGCCTACCTAGGACAGACATTCACACTGAAAACCCTAGGCTAAGGCTAAGGAAAACCACAGGCCCATAATTGTCATGTTATGCCTTTAAGTGTTATCACGCACGTTTATAACAGAACCCTGAGATTAATAAAAAATACGAAGAATGAGAGATGTATGCAAACTGGAGATTTTGTGTAAATAGAGTAGAGTATACAGAGTAAATATTTTTAATATGGACATGGGTCCATGGACACTGTAACAGATTAATGCCAGCAAATATTCGGAACTGTGGTCGTCTTTCTTACCATAAATTTTCCTTGTTTATTACATTTCAACAAAGATTTAGCCAATCCTGAAACAAATCTAGGCCGAGACAACCAGCCTCGATCACGCCAGCCATACCTGTCATGAAGCCCTCCCCCCCCCCCCAATAAACAAGAGCTGCAAGCTCATATGGCACTTGCAAGAATAAGCAAATGTTGGCGGGAGTTTTTTGTTTGGGAGTTTTGTACAGAGTCGAATATTATTTTATTATACACTAGTAAGTAAAAACTACTGTAAACGGCATTTCTAGAACTCCTCTTCTTCGTTGGGCTGTTCAACGGTCTTCAATATGGTTTCGACATTTATATCAAGTACGTTTCTTCTTTGAATTGTTGCTGCGTAATTTCCCGTTTTAAAGGCGCTAGAAATGCATCTGCAAGCAAAACCCTTGAGGCAAAAACGATAGAAGGTTCTTAGGGGTCATTGATATATACAGTTTGGTCTAACGTAGAACCCTTGTGGCACAAATGAATGATCATGTATCGTTTGATAAAAAGTACTTTTCGACCTTGCGGTAAAGATGCGCACTTTAAGGGAGCTAGAAGCTCATTTGTAAGCAAAACCCTTGAGGCAAAAATGGTAATGGGCTCATGGGGATCATGAAAATGCATATTTTGCATAAAATTATTTTTCTTAATTTGCGGTCATGATTGGTACTTTAAGGAATGGTCGAATTTCAAATATTCCAGCCAAGTTTCATCGTCCTAGCACATTTGGAAGAAGCTTTACTCGCGATCACCGGAATTCTGGACTCCCCCTTAAACTCCCCCACAGTCGCCTGAGCCAATCCGGTTCTGTAAATGATTTATCCGGAGCATCCGCTAGTTATTCCCACAAAGTTCCATCCCGATCTCTCCAGTCTAAGCCGGTCGCATATTCCCCCCCCCCCAGTTGTTGTCGGACCCGGTCCTGACATGAAAAAGATCACCAGAGACATGTCCTCTGTTCAATTACAAAATTTCACTCAAATCCGATCACCGGTTCCAAAGTTACGCATGACTCAATATTCCGGATTCCCCCTTCCTCTACCCCCCCCCCCCACGACTATCGGATCATAGTAAAGTTTTATTTACAAGTCAGTTTGATAGGGTCCCTGATACGCCTCCCCAGTTTCGTCGTGAAAATCCCCAGAACCGCCATCACTGGAATTCCGGGAAACACCCCTCCACCCAGCCTCCACCCCCTCCGACCCAAGTGTCCGGTTCCAGTCCAAATGTGTAAACGATTTATCTGGAGCAGATGCTGGTTATTCCCAGCAAGTTTCACTCCGATCCCTCCATTCTAACCATTTCCCGGGATTTCCCCCCCCCCAACTCCTCCATAGCTGTCGAATCCAGTTCGGACTTCAAATGGAACATCAGAGATATGTCATTTATTCAGGAATTAAGTTTCATTTCAATCCGATCACCCGTTCGAAAGTTACACACCACTCAATTTTCCGGATTCCCCCACCCTCCACTCCCCCAAGATGGTCGGATCGGGAAACTGAGTATCTCCAGGTTGGTTTGGTCGGGTCCCTGATACGCCTGCCAAGTTTCACCATCCTAGCACCCCCAAATCTATATCAACCCCTACCAAGGTCCAACAACAAATTTTGCCAACCCCTTCGACCTTCGGTTGATCTATCTCTCTCCGAACGAATTTTTGCAAAGAATCCCCGAGCTGAGTGTGATGAAAAAAAGACTCATCCATGCGCAGAGCTATACTAGTGCGAAGAAAGGGGTAGGGGTTTGACGAAAACTAGAAAAAGCATTTCGGGTGTCCCCCTCCAGCCCCCCCCCCCCCCCCCCCCCCCAGTTACCGGATCAGATCCGAATTTGACAGTGAACATCCAAGACATTTGTTCTTGATACCTGTCAAGTTTAATGCACGCCCGATTATCCGTTCCTAAGTTATGAATGTTACTAATTTCCGGATTCCCCATGTTGCCACTCCCCCACTGATGGTCGGATCGGGGAAGTGATTATTTCCAAGTTAATCCGGTTGGGTCCCTGATATGCATGCCAGGTTTTATCGTCCTAGGTCATGTGGAAGTGCCCAAACTAGCAAAATGCGGACAGACCGACAGACATTACGATCGCTATATGGCATTTGAGTAAGCTCAAGTGCCATAAAAACAACGACACACACACAAAAGAAAACAAACTCTTACCGTGCTCTTCTCGTCTACTTTTCTCAGTAGGAACCTTCCTTCTCTATCGTCTTTATGCCAATTCAACTGGACTAGGAGGGGTTTTTCGTCTGGCCCCAAACGTCTCTCCTCTAAAAAATAAGAAAGCAAATATGAAAGTGTACAGATATAAACAGGGTCTTGGGCAGATTAAACCTGGGAAAGCCCGGCTAGGTGAAACTGGAAGGAGGCGATGCAATACTATTACAAGAAATGCAACATTTGACTTTGTTTCTTTCCCATTATTCCTAATTGCTGTATTTCTTTATAATAATTATCCAACTTAAAAAATAAGAATAGACCTATACTGATTATGCGAAAACCGAGCCACTTTTGCCTGGAGGACACCTAGCAGTTTCTGCTAAGACGCTGAGTTAGTTGACCACTTTGAAACCTAGTTATGCTTACAGAAAATTACGTAAGGCTTCAGCTGTTTTTAGCCTCTTACCATGTCCCATGCCTTGGATGAGAATCTTGGCAAAATTTGCATAACACGTGGTCTTCGGATCAATAAGATTATCGGAAAGATAATCGGTCGGGAGCCCGGTACGTCACGTAAAGAGAAAAATATGGCAAGCGTGATACTCAGTGTAATGCTAACAGACAAGATAAGATACACTAATAAAGTGTAGAACCTTGGGAATGAGAATCGACGGAAATATTATACTCCTTAACCGATTTTCCTTACGCATTAGTGGGACGTTAAGAGATTATCGAGCAATTAGGGAACAAAAGTTGAAGGATAGCACAAATACTGCATTTCGTTTAAGATGGCGTTTAGTGCGAACAGTCCATCCGTCGAGACTCTCAAGTCCCAAGCCTCCAATCAAATTTACGCGCGAAACGTGAACTTTTTACCACCTAATTAAGGCTTATAATTATTCAAGCTGTCACAATACATGCGAGTACTCCATAAACCAGCCACAGTAGCATCTTGTGAAATGACGTATTCTGACTCCGTGCCATTCGACGGCGGCAAAGGTCATGTATTAATCGGAACCATAAGCACCAATTAGAATGGACAGTAAAGTCCAAGCAATGTCACAAACAATTTTCTTAAAAAACAAGAGCTGGAAGCTCATATGGCACTTGCAAGACGTGGTAAATAAGAATGACGATGGATCCTTGGAAATCACGAGAATGTACCTATCGTCCATGATGCGCACTTTAAGGGCGCTAGAAATTCATCTGTAATCAAAACCCTTGAGGCAGAAATGATCATGGGCTCATGGGGATCATGAAAATGTAGGTCTTGCTTAAAAGTGTTTTTTGTACTTTACGGTTAAGATGACTACTTTAAGCGATGGTCGGATCTGGGAAGTGACAATTTTTAAGCCGATCTTGTCAAGTCTCTAATGTTCAAGCCAAGTTTCATCGTCGTAGCACATCTGGAAGTAGTATACCTTAAACTGCGATCACCGGAATTCCGGAACCCTCCCTCCAACTCTCCCCACAGTCCTCAGATCCGGTCCGGTCTTGTCAACTATGTATCAAGGGCTTGTGCTTGTTCTTCCCACCAAGTCTTATCCCAATCGCTATATTCTAAGCGTGTCACAAAATTTTCGCTCCCCCCCCCCCGACTCCCCAACATTGATCGGAACCTGTCCGCACTTGAAATGGGACATCTGAGACACAAGGTTTTTCCAAATATCAAGTTTCATTAAGATCCGATTCCCCGTTCAAAAGTTATAAATACGTCAATAATCCCCCTCCCTCCACTCCCCCCACGGTGGTCGGATCGGGGAAGTGATAATTTCCAAATTATTTGGTCGGGTCCTTAAGATGCCTGCCAAGTTTCATCGTCCTAGCGCATGTGTAAGCATCTTAAGTCGGGATCAACGGAATTCTGGAACCCTCCCTCCAACTCTCTCCACAGTCCTCAGATCCGGTCCGGTCTTGTCAACTATGTATCTAGGGCTTGTGCTTGTTCTTCCCACTAAGTTTCATCCCGATCCATCCACTCTGAACATGTCACACGATTTCCCGTCTCCCGGTCGAACTACCCCCCCCCCCCCTAAAGTCGATGCATTCATTCCGGACCTGAAGTGTGACATCTGAGACACGAGGTCTTTCCAAATATCAAGCTTCATTAAGATCCGATTCCCTGTTCAAAAGCTATAAATACGTCAATATTTCGGATTCACTCCCTTCACTCCCCCTCGGTGGTTGGATCGTTAGTTGGATGGTGGTTGGATGACTATTTCGAAGTTATTTTGGTCGCGTCCCTAATATGCCCTAATATGTAAGCCCCTTAGGTCGGGATCACCGGAATTCCGGAACCCTCCCTCCAGCTCCCCCCACAGTGCTCGGATCCGGTCTGGCCTTGTCAGCTCTGTCTCTAGGGCTTGTGCTTGTTCTTCCCACCAAGTTTCATCCACATCGATCCACTCTGGACATGACACACGATTTCCGGTCCCCCCTCCAACTCCCCCAAAGTCACCGGATCCATTCCGGACTTGAAGTGTGGGATTAAGATCCGATTCCCCGTTCAAAAGTAATAAATACGTCAAAATTCCGGATTCCCCCTCCCTTCACTCCCCCACGGTGGTCGTATCGGGGAAGTGACTGTTTCCAAGTTAGTTTGGTCGGGTCCCTGATATGCCTGCCAAGTTTCATCGTCCTAGCACATGTGTAAGCATCATAAGTCTGGATCACCGGAATTCCGGAACCCTCCCTCCAACTCCCCCCACAGTGCTCGGATCCGATCTGGTCTTGTGAACTATGTATCTGGGGCTTGTGCTTGTTCTTCCAACCAAGTTTCATCCACATCGATCCACTCTGGACATGACAAACGATTTCCGGTTCCCCCCCTCCAACTCCCCCTAAAGTCACCGGCTCCATTCCGGACCTGAAATGGGACATCTGAGACATGAGGTCTTTCCAAATATTAAGTTTCATTAAAATCCGATTCCCCGTTCAAAAGAAAAAAATACGTCAATATTCCGGACCCCCCTCCCTCCACTCCCCCATGGTGGTCGAATCAGGAAAAAGTTCCCTGAACAGCTTAAAGTCGCGAAGGTCATACCCCTCCACAAGGGTGGCTGCAAAAGAGATATTGAAAACTGGCGACCGATATCGATATTACCTCTTTTTTCAAAAATATTAGACGTAGATGCGGTGCGCTTTTATCTTCAAGACGTCTGTGTTACAACCTTTGCTGATGATACAGCTTTGACAGTGTGTGCTAATCGATCGAAGAGCTTGTGTTGAAAGCAAATGATGCGTTAAGAAAGCTGGAGGCTTTTATGAACCTTAGCTTGCTGGGTGTCAACGTGAACAAGACCAAAGGTGTCGATGGGATCCCAAAAATCTAAGATTTTATCCAGACAATTGGGTCCTGTCTTCGCCAGATCCAGTCTTCGCCAGGCTAATCATCAAAGAAAACCGAGTTCAGATATTCCATCTTTCTATCAATCTATACCTCTATAGGCCATATCTATTTTGACGATACTGACCGAAACTTCCTGCTTTACTTCTGCCAAGTTTGCGGGTTCGCCCGAATTCCGAGCGAACTACTAGTCCAGCAAACAAAGAAAATTCAGAAACGTATCCAGCGTATCTCCTTATCCCTATAAAGAACATCTAATCAACATTAAATAAAACTTTGACTTAAAAAAATTCGGGTACAACCGGATTCCAGACTAATAATATGACCAGGTGAATGAAGATTGTCATATACAGACTCAGCGTCTCTTCTTATCCCTAAATCTAACATCTAATCAACTTCAGATATAACGTTTGCTTTTGACATATTTTCCGGTTTCGGCCGGATTCCAGGCGAACTAGTTGTCCGGCAAGAAAATGATTTTCACCATCGTGCTTAGCATGTCTTCTTACTCCTAAATCAAACATTTAATCAACTTCAAATGAAACTTTTACTTTTAACAAATTTTCCGGTTTTGGCCGGATTCCGGACGAACTACTTGTCCGGCGATAAAATGGTTTTCATCATCGTGCTCAGCATGTCTTCTTACCCCATAATCGACTATCGCATTAGCTGTTTAAAAATATTTCGTTTGTCCCTTAATTTGAACCCCTTCCCCACCCCCAAATATAGGGCTACAGAGCCCATCTACGAACTCAACCTTACCCTTGACCCAAACAATCCTCACACCAAGTTTCATCAAAATATCTCGTTCCCTTCGAGAGTTATCGTGCTTACAGACGGACGAACGGACAGACGGACAACTTTTGCGATGTCATAGGTATCCCTCCACTTACGTTTTGGGATCCCAAAAAAGACTTTTCTAATGACTTTCAGCAGAGTAGGCATGCCAGTTGATGCGAGTGATCTGGTTACGTTATCCGGGAAGCCTGTACAACAAGTTCACATAGTGCGGTACTTAAGATTTTTCATAGATTCGAACATTTCATGGAAGCATCACAGTGATGTTATTTCTGCAAAAATTGCCCGAGGAGTTGGAATGCTCCGTAGACTGAAGACGTATTTGCCAAAGCGGATTCTACTATTGATTTATCACTCGATTGTTTACTCATATATTTCATATGGCTGTCTGATCTGGAGCAGCAACTTTTACAGTAATTTCAAAAGAGTCCAGATTCTTCAGAACAAGGCCGTGAGGATCATAGGCAACTATGTCAAGGATGTGAATGATACAAGTGCTTGTTTTAAGTCTTTAAATTTGCTTAGCGTGGGCCAACTACGGGATTATCAAGCGGCAGTTTTCGTTTTCCAGTGCGTGCATAATCTAGTCCCAAGTGTTTATCGTGATACTTACCGTGCTAACAGTGATATTCATGAATATGATACGAGGAATAGTGATAACTTGGTGATTGAGCTTAAGAGTAGCACAAGATCAGGATTTCGATTGCAGTTTCTTGGAACTGCAGTCTGGAATTCTCTACCAGTGAGCATCAGGGCGGCTGAGCATCTTTTAGAGTTTAACAGAAAATTAAAAGAATATTTAATAAAAGATGGTTGAGAAATGTATTTATTTGTTAGAGGGTAGGGGGTGGTAGGGATGAACGGTTGGTTGGGGGTGTTAGGGAGGACTTGGGGGATGAGTGGTAGGGAGGGAGTAGGGTTGTTAGGAGGTATATGTTTATTTTGGAGGTGATAATGTGAAGGAGTTTGGTCTGTATTGTTTTGTTTTTTTGTGGTCCGTTCTTTTCTTTTTTTTTCTTTTTTTTATTAGTTATTTATTATGTTGTTTGTTGGTGTGTTTCGAAAATGGTTAACCTTTACTACTGCACGCCAGCAAAAACGTAGGTTTTTCCATTAGTGCAGTAGATGTAAATAGTAAAGATTTGTAGAGGCTTAACGGCCTGCCATTCAATTTGCAAATATATTATTATATTATTATTATTGTTATTAAATTGTGTTTATTAATAAAATAAGTATCCAAGTATCATAAAATCCGATGACGAACTGCCGCCAGACGCGCTAGAGGAACAATAACAGTCACACGTGAGATGGGGGGATAAGTTATCTGACGGGTGAATAAGCGATTAGGCTTTAGCTTCATATCAAGTCGCGAATTAACCCCGTTGAAAAGTCCAGAACTCAGCACTGAAGTCGGAAGCCAGAAATGACAAACTTGATTACGCTTGACAGAACAGAGTTGGGTAAAGCAAAAACAGGGGAAGAGGCATTTTAAACAGTTTTAAACATGGTTAGGCCTAAGAGGAATTGAAAATAGCAATACAAACATGGATAAACGTAAGCCAAGAAGTAACGTGTCCATGTTTTCTTTACGATAGCGCACCTAGCGGCCAAAAAAGAACTAATCTGAGAGGAAGTTTATGAGGGGCGTATGCGTAATGTCGTGCCTGATTTCTTGGCAAAGGCAATGCGATGCATATGCACATAGGAAGACTCAAGCGATAAAATACGTAATTACTTTTGCGATGGGGCACAGCAAACTAACAGGACAACAAAATAGTGGAAATAGGCGCTTTTAACGACCCGTCGTAGCTATATTACTGATTACCCCAGTCCCCAATGGTTTCATCGATTCCCATTCCCGAGACTCCAAACTTCCTGTGTTATTTGTATCCACCCTAACTGCTCCAGCCCGATTCTTCTATTCTCCTTATTTGGCGATTTTCGACACGGATTGGATCGGAAGCTTTTCGCTTCCGATGAACTTACTGGTCTGCAATACCGGTTACGGATTTCTTATCAAAACCAAGGGGGCTGCGCAAGGCTCAAAACAGCCGAAACCCAGGGAAACCCAGCCGAGTTTACAAGGAGTCACGTATAATCGGATACTGGAACAGAAAATATATCTGCTACGACTTGTGCTTTAAGAAGCAGAACAATTACAATTAATTTATTCCTAAATTCTGATAAAACAAAATGCACGGGATTGTCAAATTAATCGACTGACTTTGGGAAGAAATATGAAGAATATTTCCGGGTGCAAAAACTCATTGTCATATACTTTTTCATTACATCCTGTCTCGTCTTGTATTCTGCTGACTCCTGTTTTCATGCAAAATCGGCGTTTCACAGACTTCTGCTCATTCGATTCTAGCAGCTCGTCTGTTACATTGCATGCTTTTAGAAAGTGTGTAGTAGAACATGGCTCTCTTCACACCCCGCAGCTTTTTGCTCTTAGGATTTGGGCTAGTTATCGCGCAAGGATCCGGAGACTATCTTCAACCAGGTATGTAACATAGCCTATAATTTAGTCATTTTATATCAGGGCTTCCTTAGCCTTCAAAGTAAGTATTTGACTTTGTTTGACTTTATTTTTGGGCTGCGGTTTTCAAATTTGCAACCTTTAATTAACTAACATCTTGAATCTTAAAGCTAATTAATTTTTAGCTTGCTTTTTCAGTTTTTAAAAAATAACTGAAAGTTGCTAGAAAGTACCCGTCATGCCAATGCCACCTATTTCCCAACTATATTGATCAATTCTTAAACACAGATACCCAAATTCGATATGCTACATTCTGAACCCGCCGACGACACCTTAGTCATTTATGCACTTGCCACATTTCACTATTTTCTATGTAAATGATGCTCCCGACGAGTGTTCGCATATCATGCATGCTCTTGATGCGCAAAACCGGTTAGGCATATCTGAATGTTGCCGAGTTTTTGCTACAAGTCAATTGGTCTGGGAAAAAGGCTTAAAACAGCCAAAGCCGTGGATAATTTGTTAAAAGCAGAGCTTAGTTTTACAGTATCCAGACGGCTATGAATACTGGAACATGAACAGTAAATAGTGCGAGGTGTGCTTTAACAAAAACGAGTCACGCAACACAACAAAAATGTCACGTATGGGGCGAGAAATGAACTAGTGTTCAGTAGAAATTACAACTTAATGCTCCATCTTCAGTATCTGACTCTGTTTGACTCTCCATGAGGTTCTGCTATAAGGTCCCTAGTATCCGCGAGGTTTAGATAATGGAGCCCTAGAACCAACAGTATAAGTTAATTTTTTCTGGATGGCCCATCAAGATAAAAATTTAAATATCCGTAGCCTATACGTCTGACGTAGGTCTGGAGAGGACCCTTGCTAAGAAGGGCCGACCTTAACCGAACAAAACTACAGCTGACTAACCAGTTTAGCCCCACCAAAAATGTTTCGCGGTCAGTCTGGGCTGAAGGAATACTTATAGATAGATAGATTAATTAATTGCTAAGCAGCCCGAGGGCCATGGCAACAAAATCACAAAAAAAAGGTATCGCAAGTTAGAAGAAAACGCACAAAACAAAGTAACAACACAAAAAGAGAGAAAAAGCTCCTCCGTAATCTTTCTCTTCTCTAGTAACCATTTTCTACATTTCTTTAGTTCTTTAGTATATTATATCCACACGTTTAAATATCTGATTGATTTATTTATAAAATGAAAACAAAGAATGGAACTGGCGAATCCAGAAGTGCCAACATACCAAACGCTCTGACGCCAGTTCAGGAACTCAAAAAGAAATACAGTACTTTATCCCCTTCAAACACGATTCGCGGTCAGCTTGGACTGAAGGGATACTTGTATCCATACATTCAATATAAAGAAGAAGCAGCATACTTTACTCCAAGAATAACGGACTATGTGGGAATATCTTTTTGGGGTTTTCTAGTATCCGCCTGAACCACTGAACAAATGGAAAAAGTTACAAAAATCCTATGAAGCGATTTACAAGTTGTAACGACAGTAACTACTGCCACTAGGTTGAACACCCACTACAAGCCTCATAGGCGTCATTTGGGGAAGGGGCTTCCCCCCTCCGGTCTTTCCAAGGGAAACCAAAGCTACTCATGAAAAATCATAAAATATGCAAGAAACAAAATGATTGGACATAAGTCTGACAAGCAGTTGCGTAAAGTGGATCTTAAGAAGGACTATCGTCTAATTTCACCTTTTTAAGCCGAGTTAATGACGCCGTTGCCCCCCCCCCCCTTTTCTGCGAAAAGACGCACCTGACAAGCCTACTAGTAGCAACTATCGAATGTAAACATGCAGACGGGAACCCATGTGATTTCCTGCCTGGATTTTCGGGAAAAGTTCAGATTTTTTTCAACGTGATGATGAAAGTGCTGCAATTCTAGCTGCTGTTCTGTTGGTTGCTAGGAAACGTCTGTCATTTCTAAAAATTTCTTCTTTTTTTGGTTCCAGAAACAAGGTGCGGCAAGGACGAGTTCCGCTGTAACGATGGTCATTGCATTTTCGATTCTTACGTCTGCGACGACCATAACGACTGTGGCGACCTTTCAGACGAACAGCACTGCCCCGCAAAATCAACCAAGGTGAAAAGCAATACATCTAACTACCTTACAGCGCTATACATGTCCCTATTCGTTTTACTATTCATGGCCCACTCTTCTAAAGTAGCTGAATGCTTTAAACCAGCTCTGCTCGACGTTTTGCTAATTATATTATACACGGCTTTTGCTGTTTTAAAGTTTAACTGAAAAGCAAACTTATTTTTGTATCATTCAGTGGAATACATCGGGTTATTTGAATTCTGCTTAGAGAATTTTTGATTTTCCACTATCTGCTCTCGTAGTGAGGTTCGGAATATCTACAGCTGTCCCCACAGCGCAAATTCTACTATGACGCGGAATATTTGAATCTGAACACAAACGCGGCTTTTCAGTAGGCGGTCATAAGCTTGGTGAAGACTGCTTAGTGCCTGAACAAAAAAATTTCATAAACCTTTCTCGTCAGGCATATGACAGAGGTAGCACCACAAATCTGACACAAAAATTCCACTATTTGAAAATTGATTATTCGTGAATAGCGGAGCAACGAAGTAACGCATTTTCATCGGGTCTTCAAGCTTCTTTAAGTGAATAAGTGAGGGGTAACACGACTGTCCCATCTCTGCCCTTTTCAGTTAAACTTTAAGCCTTTCTCCAGGCCCATTGACTTCTAGCAAAAACAGGAAATACATTTCCCCTGAAAACAACTAGACCCCACACTGTCAGAAGTTTCAGAACAGATTGCTCATAACACTTTCAACAATAACACCTTTTCACTTAGAAATAAAGTTTTATGACCAATTAAGTTTATACTATTTCGTGCCTAGATCTCCAACAACACCTTCAATAGGTAAAAATACTACACTGTCAGAAGTTACATAAAGACAACAGAAGGGTGCGCGGTTTCAACAGATAACACTTTGGGATGTTATCTGTTATGTTTCTTTCGTTCCCGTTAGTGTTTTTACCAATTGAAAGTGTTGGAGATCTAGGCACGAAATAGTGTAAACTTAATTGGTCATAACACTTTATTTCTAAGTGAAAAGGTGTTATTCTTGAAAGTGTTATACGCTATCTGTTATGCGCCAGTGCAGCGCCAACACTTGTGCCAAGTTTTAACTTGATCTCTGTCATTGTTCATGGGTTATGATCTCCACTCAATGGCCAATCTGGGCCCAATTGCCCCTGAACCTGGTGGATGTTGGGGGTGGGGGTGGACCCCTACTAAGTACAACTAGACTCCAGTGCGAACATTTGTACCAGCTTCCAACTGGATATCTGTCACTGTTCACTGGTTATGAACTCCACTCAATGGGCAATCTTTGCCCAATTGCCCCTGAACCGGGTGAGTGGGGGAGCTGGGATCCCCCAAAAAGGCACAACTAGGCCACAGTACCCACAAAAGTGCGAACGAGTTATGAGCTCCACAAAAAACGGTGAAAACCGAAAGCCAAAAGCTGCAACAGCGATCGCAATAGTAGATTGTTCCAAGGAACACTCCACTAAAAAACGGATATGACGGAGAAAATCAGCAAAAGAAATGTAAAAAAGAAAGAAAACACTCTTCACACTGACCGTGGCCGTGGAGCGGAGAGGACACTATACCGACATCTTTCTATGCAGTTCTTCCAGGTGGTTATATTTGTGACTGAAAATGTATCGAAGGACTCCTCTTATTTATTCTACCTTTCATATTATCCCTAGCCCCCTTGTGGGATTATAAGCTTCTGAAAATTCTCGCCTTTCTTCATTGTTTCGTCTGTACCTACGTCTTTTATCGCTTTTCCGGCCGTTCCGAGTTTTGCCAGTCACAGAACGCAAACTTCGCCGAAAGCTTCAACGTTCGCCGAGATCGTTTCGCCGAGATCGTTCAAACATAAGGACATAGGAAGCTTCTAAGTGCTGTTTTTCATTTTGGAATACCATCAGGTCCATCTCCTGTTTTGGTCTTTTGTTTTGCTTTGTTTTCGCACTATTTAAACACGGCGCGTTCATTTTTCAAATATTTTGCGTCCAGCCGCCGATTCGTTGAGGGGTAAGGCTGGATAAAGTAGACAAGCGCTACATGAAAATCTAAGAATTTCACCTGGGAGGTAACGTTATTCGCGAAAAATAAAGCATATTTCTGAGACATTTCAACGTGAAAAGATCATTTCTAGTAAGAGTTGTGCTTAGATGATTTTGTACTTTATTGCTTGCCCGATTTTGCTTTATAACCAATGGGTTTAGTTTAGACTCGATTCCTCTATCCCGGAATCCGTCCAAATGTGTAATTTTTGCAGCAGGGATTCTAACCAGAAGAGACTATTTTATTATTAATAAGGTTTTTCACGAAAATAAAAAATGATATGTCCTTTTTGCAGAAGCGATTCCGACCAAAACTGACCATTTCAGGTTTTTTCATGGAAAGAAAATTTCACTCTCAATTCACTCTCTGTTTTGGGCCAAAAATCACTCTCTAAATGCTTTTGATGTGGCAAGTCTGATTACTAGTAGTTTGAATTATAGGCTACCAGCGTGGCAAAGCCTAACCGCATAGTCCGTTTGACCACGGAGTTGACGTTTTTGAGTGGACGTTTCTGAGTGACGTTTTTGTTCGAACGTAATTATTTAGTGTTAGTCTTCTTCCTTTATCTATTGTTTTAATACTGCACTAGTCCCCATTCAGTTCAGTAGCTGGATAGAATTTTCATTCGCTCGTCCATGACTCCTTTTTGATTTGTTGATACTGAGATTTGGAACTTGAACTTTCTATTTTCAGGAAGCTCTTTGCCCGCCGTCGGAGTTTTTTTGTGACCTGATTTGCGCCCCTCTCGATTGGAAATGTGACGGTAACGAAGACTGCCCAAGCGGCATCGACGAGAAGGACTGCGAAGCCTTTGGACCAAAGGCGACCAAAGAATCCATGACAATGGTTTCCGCTCACAACCTGGAACTTGGTCCTTCTACAGCTCAGGTAAGTTTTATAACTTTCAATATTACCAATAACTTATAAAACCTCTGTTTAGTAGCTCCTCCTATCCACTGTCAATTGCTTTGTAAGACTTTCGTAAAATCAAATGACGAATTTGCCGCCAGATGTGCTAAAGAAACAATAAAAATCACACGTTAGATACTGATACAAGTTATCACAAGGGGAAATAAGCGATTAGGCTTGCGGTGCATACCTGACGTCGGAATTCAGAAATTGCCATCTAGGCCTACCAGTCCAGCGCTTCCAAGCGTACTAGTTTTTGTTAACCCCCCTATGCCTCACCATCAGCACTTATTGACAGACATAGTAAAATAGATGCATAGGTTGATGTAGAAAATCTGCAATCTGCTTCCCAGGTATGTAATGGAGGTTTTCCATGTGCCTCTGTAGTCGAAAGTGAAAGACGTTCCCCAGTAGCCTACATTACGGATCCGACTTTTTACTATGTCGACACATGCGTTGATTATGAGACAATGGGGGTCTATCAGAAACTAGTCCACTTGCAGCACTGAACTGGAGTAAGGTGAACTGAGCATTTGAAACAGTTCTAAACATAGTCATGTTTAAAACTGTAGGCCTAGCCAATGGCGAGGACTAAGAGGAACTGAAAATATTAAAACAAACCTGGTTAAACGTACACCAAGAAGTAATGTGACACTGTTTACTTTAAGCTAGCAATCTAGCGGGAGAAAAAGAACTAATCTTGAAGGAATTTTCTGAAGGACATATGGTGCGCAATTTCGAAAAGAAAAGTCCGACATAATTTACTAAACCGTAGTCGTAGAGAGGGGTCGGGAGTGATCAACCGTTCAGTCGCCTGGTGAGTAACAAAGAGTACGCCTACGGACATAAAAGGACGGAGCATCAGGAAGTTAGAAAAAATCCACTAAAACCAAAACTTATTTCCTTGTGCATATTTTTTTTTACTTTCCTGAATTTCAGTCCCCATATCTCCTACTCTTTACCATCCCAAGAGACTGGCAGGTTGATCAGCCCCACCCGACCCCTATCTACGACTCGGGCCTAGCAAATAGTGCCATGGATTTGACCAAGAATATATAAATCCACACAAGAATGAATAAATCTCACAAACGACTATTTGACACAGGGATGTCCTTGTTATCAGCAATCAACCTCGACAAGTAATTGAGGATGGGATGTGAGGTAATCGATTATATTGTCTTTTCCTGTAACTTAGTGACTCTTTTTTTTGTTTGCCTCAGTCTACTTATGGCACACAGTAAAAGACTGCTCTTCTTTTGTATCTCTGTCATGTGAACTGTTTATGTTTTCCCTACTACTACGAGGATTAATATTCTTCTGTGTCATTGCCCTGGTAGTCGAGCATGTCTTCGCATTTGGGTAAGCAGAATTATCTGAAGTACATCGCAGCTTCAACCTGACTTATTCCATCTAATTCTTGATTTAATCAAACAAAGCTCCTCCACTGATGGCACTTTTCCCTTAATCATGATTATCATTTTACTTTTTAGGATGGTAAAGCTCCTTCATCTGCTCCGCGTCACTCCGAGACCGTCCTTTCGACACTACTTTTCGGCTGCGCTCTCTTCTACGTCCGTTTTCTCTAGACCTGTGTTTTGTTAATTTTTAAATACACGAGAGGGGGAAAATATTGAAAAGCAGAAAGCGCACTTTCCATAGTAGGTGCCTGTCGTGGTGTCCCACAGCAAGCCCTCGCTCTTGCCCTAATAGTGGAAAGAGGGAGCTGACGTTTTTTGCTAATGTGGGATATCTAGTTAAAAAAAACCTTATCCAGCTGCTTCCCTCAGTGACCAAAGTGTGGCGTCTTCTTCAAATCTTCACTTCACTAATTTTTAGTATTTCAGAGCTACATAGCCTACTTTTTAGTTAGTTTTACCGATTTTTCCCAATTAAAATAATATTTGTAGAAATAATAATGAAGAGCATTCAATTCGAGTTCTGTTTAATAAGAATATAATTATCAGCAGACTGAAGGCTCGTAGAGGGCTCAAGACAAGTAGAAAGACTACTACCCTACACTCATAAATAAATTTGCAAAAATGTTAAGATGAAGTGGAACGAATAGAAAAAGATATATAGAAATATAGGTATAACAATGTCTGTAGGCACAGTTTTAGTACGCCTTGGAAAAGGTTTAGGTTGGTCCATTTTTATCTACAAATACGAGGCTCAGTGCAAGTCGGTGAAATATACAGACTTTCAAATATGCTATCCGACAAAGCGCAAGCAGAGACCGCCACCCCACCCCATAAATCTGTCCGCAGATCGTGCCACTTGGTGTCCCTTTCACCCCGTCGCCCCAGTCAAGTCAAAACAAGGTTCCCAGACGCGCTAAAGGCCACATGGAAAATCTAACGAATGTTTATTATCGTTGACGAAAAAACTGGGGTTTTCTGACAGGACAGATCCGAAATTCCAACAGTGCTAAAAAGCTTTGTCAATGTCAACTAGAATCGGTAAACAGTCCGGACCTAAGCCGAAGAGGTAGTACTATTTAAGGCTCAATAGCAGAAGTAAGAATGACATGGAAACTTGTCCGAACCTCAGACATGTTACCATGGGGTTTCCCAGTCCCCGGCAGTTGGAGAAGCCCTCTTTCCTGGTACCGACCCAGCACCAGCCGAAACCAGCGGTGCCGGCCTTAAATCAGGCGATTCATCTTTTAACGCTTTTAGATATGCTGATTTTAACATTCTAACCCGCGGCATCGGGCACTTGGTGTACACCCAAATCGAGGGTGGGCCACCCCTCGTATGTTATACTTTCAGTTAACAGCACCAGAGCTACTGGTCTAGCATGAAACAAGATCGCGGTGCTATCGTCACAAAAAGCAAACTTGGATAGCATCACCTACACCAGGGTTACCAGGAACAAAAGCTGTAGTGATGGGGGGGGGGAGGTAAATAACCTCACAGTTGCCAAAATGCCTTGTCTTTAATGCGCGAATAAGTCGAATTCATACGAAAATTCCAGATGCTTTTACGTGACCCTGCATCTCGTAGTCGCACTTCCGTATGGTTTCCGACACCTTGACGACTTATTCACATTACAATTTAGACAGTCCTCACGTCACCGAGTAATGAGACATGCACAGTAAATTAAAGAATTAGGCAACCGGCGTGACCATTATGTGCATTCTTGCTAGACACATTCAACTGGGCTCGTTTTCAAGAAAGTATTTCTGTCCCGGACAACAAACCCCAACAAGACCAAAGATTTCGATGGGATCCCAAAAATCTAATAACTGATCCAGACAATTGGGTCTTGTCTTCGCCAGACTAATCATCAGAGAAAACCGTGTTCAGATATACCTCTATAAGCCATATCTATTTTGACGATACTGACCGAAACTTCCTGCTTTACTTCTGCCGAACTACTAGTCCAGCAAAAAAAAAATGTAAATTCAGAAACGAATCCAGCGGATATCTTTATCCCTATCCCTATCTAATCAACTTTAAGTAAAACTTTGACTTAAAAAAAAATTCCGGTTACAACCGGATTCCGGACTAACTATATGTACGGGTAGAAAATGATTGATTGTCAAATACAGACTCAGCGTCTCTTCTTACCCCTAAATCTGTCATCTAATCAACTTCAGATAAAACTTTCGCTTTAAACAAACTTTCCGGTTTTGGCCGGATTCCTGGCGAACTAGTTGTCCGGTGAGAAAATGGTTTTAATCATCGTGTTCAGCATTTCTTTTTACCCTTCAATCGAACATTTAATCAACTTCAAATGAAACTTTTACGTTTAACCAACTTTCCGGTTTTCGCCAGATTCCGGCCGAACTACTTGTCCGGCAAGAAAATGGTTTTCACCACCGTGTTCAGCATGTCTCCTTACCCCTAAATCGAACATTTAATCAACTTTAAATGAAACTTTTACTTTTAACCAACTTTCCGGTTTTGCCGGATTCCGGACGAACTACATGTCCGACAAGAAAATAGTTTTCACCATCGTGCTCAGCATGTCTTCTTACCCCATAATCGACTATCACATTAGCTGTTTAAAAATATTTTGTTTGTCCCTTAATCTGAAACCCCTCCCCCACCCTCAAATATAGGGCTACACAGCCCATCTTCCAACTTGACCTGTACTTTGACCCAAAGAATCCTCCCACCAAGTTTCATAGAAATATCTCAATCCCTTAGAGAGTTATCGTGCGGACAGACGGACAGACAGATGGACAACTTTTGCGATGTCATAGGTATCCCTCCACTTACGTTTTGGGATCCCAAAAAGCAGAAGTACTCCGTGAGCCCAAGCTGACTGTGAGTATATGTTCAAACAATGGCTAAAACAGATGGTCAGCTACGATGCTTGGCCCTTCTTGGCGAGTCCTCGTCAGGCTGTTGCAGGACTGGAAGAAAGAGCAACAACCCTTGCCCAGAAAGGCCGAAATATCGCTGTCAAAGCATCGTAGCTGACTATCCGTTTTTGGCAATTGTTTGAATATACCCAAAAAGCAAGCGCTGTACTACTCAGAAAGAGCGGAAACCCACTAAAAAGAATACAGGAACAGATTAAGATACGTTCAACGGATATCTGACTGCGCTAAACGGACAAATCAGCCGAGATTTATTTGATCGATAGTTTGGCCCCTCTTGGCGAGGGTCCTCTTCAGGTTCAAAATAAAAAAAACGAACCTCCGACAAAATAAACAGAAATTCTGACCCACCCTTCTAACAATAGTAATTAATTACTAGTTACTATTTTCGTGCCAACCTCGTGCAAAAGTTACTACGCTGACCGTTCCAACCTTCTCGAAATAGTAACTATTCCCTTACCACGCTCGGGAGCGTAGTAACGTGATCGGCCGGATTAGCCCGTGTTTTTTTTTAATTTTTGTATTTTGCTGATAATAGAAAAATGAGTTCCAGCCTTGACACCAAAAAGCCAGGATTCGTGACGTCATGCGTAGTAACTACGGTAAGTGGGATGGAACACGCTCTTTACTGTCAATTTGTCATCGTCGAAATATAGCCTACGTGTTTCTTTTCGCAGGAATTGCTGGGAGTGAAAGCTAGTGCTGGGACTTCATTTTGGCGACGGCTGCCGTTTGTGCTGTTCGATTGACTCGATGGTTTTTCTGCGTTTTGATTAACTTTGGTTCCAAGGCTCGTTCCGAGGTTGATAAATAAATAATAATAATATAGTAATATGTTACTCACTTATTTCAGACTCACCTCCGTTCGGATGAATTTCATAAAGGGCATATTCCGGAACGTATAACATCTTCATGTCCGGCCGGAATTTCTCTATTAATGTCTCTATGACATCCGTCGTACTGGCCGTTGAAGAAACTCGTATACACTTGGTCGCGATTTTCTGTCCCGAGTCTTGGAAATAAAATCGCATTACTCCATGGAACTCCATTTCCTGGAAAACAAAATGTATACCGTCAGACTATGAAGGTAAGCTGAATGACCTAGAAGGCGTTTGATTGCCAAATAAAGGGAAGTGCAATAGTAAATGTATTTGCGTTAAAGTTAGATCAGAGTTAGATATATACTGTACAGTGTGTCAAAGTTGGTATATAAAAAAAGAGGCGTTTGCAGTGACAGAAGTTCCATAACATGTAACACAAGGATGCGCGGTTTCAACAGACTACTCTTAGGATGTAATCTGTTGTCGCGACAAACATTATGCATGAAATGTTATGTTTGTCGTCATGATAATGGCTTAACATCTAAAACTACTGAACTAACTACATTTTCCCTCTTCTTCTCACGCGTGTTTCCCGCCTTCATTAACTATCCGTCAGTCGACAGAGAATTAGGTACCGAGGCTATCGGATTGGCTCACCTTTAACTAATTATGATGCTTAAAGGTTATCAGAATAGGGCTAAGATACGACAGTCTGATTACCCATCATATTTTTACTTAATTAGGCTAGAAGAACCGACAAAAACGCGTCACTTCGTTACTTTGTTATCCACGATTCTTGAATTTTAGCTGACGTAATTTCTCTTCCGTAACTGTTATACCTCTATACGGACGTAGCTCTATGTTTGAAATGTTTAGCAACTACAGCGGCAGCCAGTTGCCGTAATTCATGGTGGACTTGCATTCTTCAAGCCAGGAAGATGAAAATAACATGGGAAGTGAAAGTGACCAGGAAGCACGGAATAGAGGGCTATCTTCAGATGTGATTCTGCAATCTGGAATCGAAAATTTCAAAATCTTCGCTTTGTTAGCCATTGAAACACACGCTTTTGCAGACAAGTTTTGCCGTAAAGTTATTTGTCGTGCAACCAGCGGAGATTCCAAACGTCACTACTAGACTATGCGACGTAAAAAACAAAAATCCCTTACATGAGTCAAAATAATTCATTGTATTCAAATCAAACATATAAAAGTAAATGTGCTTTTCAGTTAACCTTTAACACCACTGACAGTGGTATAGCACTCGAGCGACTGGTTAAACAGATTGTGAGTCTAGCCTAGGATGGCTGGTAGTCGTAATGGTTACTGCGCCATAAAATGATGAACAGTCAACACTTCAGTACTTATCAGGCTGGCCTGCAAATCCACAAACTTGTATAACAAACAATATGTTTAGGCCTATGTAGCCACCAGTCCGCAGACACGAGTCAAATTCAGTATTCTCCAGGCGTCAAATTACTACACGACTTCCAAACATTCAACATGATACTTCTTAAGGCGTTTTCTCGCCGTTCCCCGAGGACTCGTCAGGGAATCGAAAGAGAACGGCGAGAATAGAGGAAGTCACAACACGCGGACTCCGCGTACAGAAACAGCGAGAACACGAGGAATGCTTCCAAAATGGATTTTGTTCAAAAAAATATGCAGTTGACGAAATTAGTCTGGATCCACTTTATTTTTGGTTTTGTTGATTCTGATTGTTTTTAAATGATTTTATATTGCACCAACACCAGCAAAAATTGATTCCCCTCCGAATTTGAAAGGGAGTCCTTTTTGATGATGGTGATGATAATCGGAGTATTCCCTGTCCGTGGGGACTCGCGAGAATACGGGTAGTGGATCCCCGGGACAAACAAAAACGCGGGGACTCCTCAAGTGGAGTCCTCGGGGAACGGCGAGAATAAGCCTTTAGAGACTGGTTCGTATATTTCGCCTTGAAAAAGGATCCAACTCATTCTTTAGAAGAGTCAATTCCTTATCCATTTTAGCGGTATATACGGTCGCGACATTCTCGGATCCATTTGCAGCTGGGTTGTGCTCTCCCTTACGTTTTTTTCCTTTCATCTATCATTCGTAATTTTCGACCGCCAAAGTTAACACCTTCAAAAGTTGCTTACTTTCAGTGCTATACATTTCTCCTTGGTTTCCCTGTCAGTTTTAAGAATGCAACTAGTAATTAAATTCGAAGTCATAGACCCGATGACGACACTGCAAGATATCCCATACCACAATCGTTTCCCCTTCTTCAAACAAGAATGATATTATCCAGTGTTTTTTGTTTTGTTTTGTTTTTTTTACTGTCTGGCTGCACTGGTTATGCTGCTGACAAAAATTTGTGTCATCTAGGCTATTCTATTTGCTTTTTGTGTTTCAAGGAAGTGTGTTTCAAGGAAAGAGAAAACAAAAGTACGCCTAATAATAATAATCTGTAATTTCACGATTTGCAGCAGATTTGCAGTGTTTGCTGTAACAGAGACAATTAATAGGCCCAATTCGACCTGGACAATCTTCCATAGCCCTTCTTTGCACAAATCAAACGAGTAAAGTAGCTTACGCAACAACACAGCATCCATTTTGCTTTAAACTCAACAAAGAATTACATCACTTGTACACCTGTACAAAGATGCTTCAAGAGATACCATCTTGATACTTTCAGTATACTTTCTCCAAACTTAACTGTGTATTTATCTTGACGCTGGGTTACATCATTCATTGTATTCTCCCATTCATCTAAACCATCTGAAGCACACTGCGAGGCAGCATTTTGACAGTGGTAATTTTAGTTGTATGATCAAAACCAGGAAAGAACAACATCAACCCCTCTACAATCCCACACATGAACTTAGCGGTTTAACTGAAAAGGCAGCTTCTTTTTACATCTGATATTTGAATAGACTGATCACTTGACTCATCTGACTGTTTTCATGAGAAAAATCAACTGTTTTGACGAAAATTAATTAAAATTGTACCTTACCTTACCTTACCTTCATCTCAGGGATTTTGATTTTTTTTTTTTCGGAGTTCTAGAGCGTGTTCCACCCTTCTAACAATAGTAACTATTAGCTACTATTTTCGTTCCAACCTCGTAAAAAGCTACTACGCTGACCGTTCCAACCTTCTCGAAATAGTAACTAACTGTTACTATTTGCTTACCATGCTCGGGAGCGCAGTAAGCGTAGTTACTACACATCTCTGTAACGTGATTGGTCGGATTCGCCCGTGGCATGATATTCTGCTGGAAAATAGAAAAATCGTTCCAGCCTTGACGCCAAAAAAACAGAATTCGTGACGTTATGCGTAGTAACTACGGTAAGTAGGGTGGAACATGCTCCTAGTAACAACGTTCAGAATGGGCGCACGACAACCAAAAATTCACCCAGACGCGGGGAATTTAATCCAAACAAAAGCCTGCATTCCCATGTGTTAAAAACGCAAAGCTAGGAAAAGTCACGGCTGAAGAAAGTAGGAAAGTTATGATAAGATACGTCTTGCAAAGAATCTGCTACTTTTAATTTATTTTTCGGCAATGGGCTTGCCTTTGTAGTTGCTGAATATTCCAAGCGCAGAGCGACAAGCACAGGGGTAGCCTTCCACAAATCTGAAGGAATAAGTAAGCTAGGCTACATTCGATGAAATCGATTCTCTACGGATAGCGGACATCGAAGTAACGCATTTTTATCGGGTTTTCAGGCCTATTTAAGTAAATAAGGGATTTGTATCTAAGGCTTATTCTCGCCGTTCCCCGAGGACTCATCGGGGAATCGAAGGAAGAGGCGAGAATAGAGGGAGTCAATCCACGCGAACTCCGTGTACAGAAACAGCAAGAACACGGGGAATGCTTCCAAAATGGATTCTGTTCAAAAAAAAAATATGTAGGCTAGTTGACGAAATTAGTCTGGATCCACTTTATTTTTGGTTTTCTTTATTCTGATGGTTTTTAATTAATTTTACATTGAACCAACCAGCAAAAATTGATTCCCCTCCGAATCTGAAAGGGAGTCCTTTTTGATGATGGTGATGATAATCGGAGCATTCCCTGTCCGTGGGACTCGCGAGAATACGGGGAGTGAGTCCCCGGGACTGGCAACTGGACGCAACTGGACGAGATCTGCAACTGGACGAGATCTCAAATCTCATTTGCCTAAAATAGGACACCTATAGAATCAGGGGTCTGTCTCTCATCTTGTCGACGTTATTTGACCCCTAAATCAAAAGGCAGAATGAAAAGCAACGACGATGCTTTAAGGTAGGCTATATTCGAGAACTTAAATTTACTCATAAAAAAGAATTCAATTTCGAGTCTGTGTAATAATCCTGGGATGGGGCCGAAGGGTTACACACTCCCCGGCACCTGTTGAACATCCTTTACCGGCACCAGCCGAAAGAAGCCGCGCCGGCAAACGCTGCTACACATGCTAATTTAATGTTCTAACACGTGGAACCCGGTACCTACTGATGTCTGCCGGTGCCGGCACCAGCCTGGCACCGGGCACTTGCTGTAGCCTACACTAAAATAGAGAATGGGCAACCCCTCGGACGGGGCCCAAAATTGATCCTTGCCCCCCCCCCCCCCCAGGGTTTACTGAAATGGCGTAACTGTATAGAATGCACACAAGTCTCGACAGAACCATTGTGAGACGTGAATATCACAAACTCTGACGCGCATTGTGAATCATGGTCTGGTTCCAACATGTTGTCGACGTCATATATGGCGAAACTAATAGCAATTGCGAGTTTCACGTTTCATGCGTATTACCCCGGCTTGTGATTCACTGAGTAAGTCTACATTATGCATTCAAATGAAGGGCCCGAAGCAAAAGCCATGGGACAGGTGGGGGTCCTAAACTAGTAAACACAGTACAGGCCTTTATGATCCCACTCAATGCTCAGTACAGATTGTTAGTGCAATACCACCCTCTTTCTCCCCCTGTTTGTGTTTTAATGTGTAATTTTTTTTACTCGGTTATTTTGGGTGATTTTCTTTCTTTTTTTGTTGCTTTACGCCACTTGGGTGGATGTAGGTTATAATAAACAGATCGATATCACTATCAGCAATTTTTATGGCACTTGCCCTTCGGCCAAGTGCCATATGGCGATCGCAATTTCTGTCCGTCCGTCGGTCTGTCGGTCCTGGTTTTGCTAGTTCGGGTACTTCCACATAAGCTAGGACGATGAAACTTGGCATGCATATCAGGGACCCGACCAAACGAACCTGGAAATAATCAGTTTCCCGATCCGACCATATGCGGGGGAGTGGGGGCGCTCGAAACTTGAAAATTTAGGGCATTTGTCACACTTTTTCGAGTTAGGGTACTTCCAGATGAGCTAGGACAATGAAACTTGGCAGGAATATCAGGGACCTGACCAAAGTAACCTGGAAATAATAAGTTTCCCGATCCGACCATATGCGGGGGAGTTGGGGCGCTGGAAACTTGAAAATTTAGGGCATTTTGTCACACTTTTTCGAGTGAGGGTACTTCCAGATGAGCTAGGACAATGAAACTTGGCAGGAATATCAGGGACCCAACCAAACTAACCTGGAAATAATCAGTTTCCCGATCCGACCATATGCGGGGAAGTGGGGGCGCTGGAAACTTGAAAATTTAGGGCATTTTGTCACACTTTTTCGAGTTAGGGTACTTCCAGTTGTGCTAGGACCATCAAACTTGGCAGGCCTATCAGAGACCCGACCAAACAAACTTATAAATAATCAGTTTTCTGATCCGACCATTTGGGGGGGGGGTGGAGGGCAGGGGAATCCGGGAAATTGAGAAGTGTGTAACTTTCGAACGGATGATCGGATTGTAATGAAACTTCATAACTGAATAGAATATATATCTGTAATGTCCCGTTTAAAGTCTTGACCGGATTCGGTAGCCAGGGGGGAGTTGGGGGGGGGGAGACCGGAAATTTCAAGAAACGGTTAGAATGGAGGGATCGGAGTGAAACTTGCTGGGAAGAACAAGCATCTGCTCTAGATAAGTCCTTTAGACCATTGTACTGGATCCGGACACTTATGGGGGGGGGGGTTCCCGGAATTCCGGTGATGGTGGTTTTGGGGATTTTCACGATGAAACTTGGCAGGCATATCAGGGACCCAATCAAACTGACTTCAAAATAAAAATTTTGTCGATCAGATAATGGTGGGGGGAGTGGAGGGAGGGGAATCCGCAGGGGAATCCGGGAAATTGAGAAGTGTGTAACTTTCGAACGGATGATCGGATTGTAATGAAACTTCATAACTGAATAGAATATATATTTGTAATGTCCCGTTTAAATTCTTGACCGGATTCGGCAGCCAGGGGGGAGTTCGGGGGGGGGGAGACCGGAAATTTCAAGAAACGGTTAGAATGGAGGGATCGGAGTGAAACTTGCTGGGAAGAACAAGCATCTGCTCTAGACAAGTCCTTTAGACCATTGTACTGGATCCGGACACTTATGGGGGGTGGGGGTCCCGGAATTCCGGTGATGGTGGTTTTGGGGATTTTCACGATGAAACTTGGCAGGCATATCAGGGACCCAATCAAACTGACTTCAAAATAAAAATTTTGTCGATCAGATAATGGTGGGGGGAGTGGAGGGAGGGGAATCCGAAATTTTCAGTCATGCGTAATTTTGGAAAGGGGGATCGGATTCGAGTGAAATTTAAGAACTGAACAGAGGACATTTCTCCAATGATTTTTTTCATATCCGGACCGGATCCGGCAACTATTGGGGGGGGGGAATATGTGACCCGTATAGAATGGAGGGACCGGGATGGAACTTTGTGGGAAGAACAAACAGATGCTCTAGGTAAGTCATTTGCTGAATCGGATTGGCTACGTGCACCGCGGGGGAGCTGGGGGGGGGGGGTGGACCGGAAATCTCGGGAAACGGTTAGAATGATGGTATCGGAGGGAAACTTGCTGGGAAGACCAAACATCTGGTCCATGTAAATCTTTTACATAATTTGACTGGATCCGGAAACTTGAGGGGGGGGGGAGGAGGGGGTTTCCCGGAATTCCGTTTTTTGGGGGATTTTCACGACGAAACTTGGAAGGCATATCAGGGACCCGGTCAAACTGACTTGGAATAAAAAAAAATCCTCGATATGATAATCTTGGGGGGGGGGGAGTTGAGGGAGGGGAATCCGGAATATTGAGTCATGCGTAACTTTGGAACGGGGGATCGGATTCGAGTGAAATTTAATAATTAAACAGAGGACATTTTTCTCTTATGACCTTTTTCATTTCCGGACCGAATCCGGCAATAATTGGGGTGAGGGCGGAAAATACTTGACCCACTTAGACTGGTGTGATCTGGATCGAACTTCGTGGGAATGACAAACAGATGCTTTGGATTAATCATTTACAGAACCGGATTGGCTCCGGTTATTGTGGGTGGAGTTGGAGGAGGGGGGGGGGGTCTGGGATTCCGGTGATCGCGCGTTAAGGTACTTCCAGATGTGCTAGGACGATGAAACTTCGCTGGAATATTGGAGACTCAACTCTACGTCCCAAATCCGATTATTCCTTAAAGTACCAATCTTGACCGCAAAGTAAAAAAAATACTTTTAAGCAATATATGCATTTTCGTGATGCCCATCAGCCCATTAGCAGTTTTGCCTTAAGGGTTTTGCTTACAAATGAAGTTCCAGCTCCCTTAGAGTGCGCATCTCAACCGCAAAGTCGAAACTTACTTTTGATCAATCAAATCATCTTGACCCATGCAAGTGCCATATGAGCTTACAGCTCTTGTTTTGTTTTTGTAGATTAGCGAACTACTCCTCGAGGCTAAGCTTTTCTAGCCAATGTATAGTAAATGATTAGCTAACATTTATATAAATTGTTAAAACAAAAAAATTGACACATTAATGATAGCTACTTTGGACGTACCAAAAATTCCTTGGGCTAATTTAGACCCCGGCTACATGCCACTACGATTTGAGCTAGACCGAGTGTGCCTCCAAGGAATGACGTTTCAAGGGCTTGTTTGTAAGAGCAATTCAGAAACGGGGTCGCGCCTTAAAGGAGTTATATCGTAAGCATTCTAGCAGTCGCAACGTCCAGAACCCCCCATTCAAGACCCAAGGTTAAGCCGCGACTCTATCCGACCGCTGTGTCATCTAGTGGTGGAAGCACCCGACATGGGGGGGGGGGGGGGGCTGGGATCACAGTTTGACTATGGTTCTAACTGAATGTTATTTTTTTTACCAGGTATATGAAAAATATGTAGAAAATTCTACTACTTTATTAAACTAATTCAACTAATTACTAGCTTTATCGATTTCTTTTAATATTTTGTTTTCTTTTTTTTCTTGTTAATTCCCTAAAGTCAAAAGAAGAAAGGATGTAAACTGGACCACAACAAATAAACGCCGTAAATTTTACTAAATTCGTTACAGTCATTTCTTGAAGATTCCGAAATTCAGCTAAATAATATTCAGCTTTCGAGACAAAAAAACGTCAAACTGGCCGATGATTTCCTCTTCCGACCAATTTAAACGTTAACGTGGTGATCTGTTTATCTGTATTAATCCTCTTACTTTCCCCTCGATGGTTTGGTAACCCTTTTGGTCTCCGAAGGGAGATCACTGAATAATTAATGAGCAATGGCTACATTGCTTTGAAGAGTAAATTGTGTTCAAATAATTTGTGGATATCGTTGGCTACCGGTGCCAGACGGACCAGTTTGCTCAGTCCTAAACTCTAGATATGCGACGATCCCGAATTAAGTTCGGAGTTGACGCTTGCAAATATTGTCAGCCGACAGTTACAACTGGATCCGATTCCGAAGGCGACCATACCAGCTTCTATATCACAATCATGCGAGGGGATGTCAATCCGGTCTTGACCGTACATAAAAAAAGCGACCGATTTAAAACTATTACAAGCCATCACTTGTGCTTATATAGCCTAACTGGTGACTAACGATATGTAAGAAGCAGCACTGCAAATGCTGAGGTAACAAACGAGGTAGAAAATTCACGTCTCGTGGGCACTGATCGAGGGTCTGCACACTCTCGTTTTTTATGTACAGCAAGTGCCCGGTGTCGCGGTGCCACCACCTATGCGTAAGCTACCAATCTAGCCTATAGGTAGTACCTGTTCTAGACTGCGTACAAAACAACGATTTGGTGGTCGCAAAAACAAAACCTAGATACAAGCTGCCAACCCCTTGGGCTCAAGGCGAATGTCACAAGTTTTTAAAACCCGCACGCCCCGAGGATACGACTCGCGTTGTAGGAATTGACCGTCTGTAACATATTACACACACCTGCGCGGAATTACTACTTTCGTACCTATAAGGTATTCAAATCATAAGCATAAACGTGAGTCGCGGCGTCCATCTTCGCAGAAGCTCGCCTAGGCTAGCCTATAGGGTAGAGAGACGCGCAGGGTTGAATCACTAGGGAAGAACAATACTATACAGTTACCCTTAAAGGAGTTTACCAGAACTCCATACAGTTCTGGTTTGAATTAGAGAACTAGTTCAAACCAAAACTAGCGTCTAGCAGAATTTTTTTTTGTCCTCTGATTTTTCTGCTGGAAGCTACTTTGACAGGATAGCTCTCACAGTGCCCACGGTTCAAAGTAACCATGGTTCTGACAAGAGCACCCTTTTGTTTAAAGGGTACCTCGCACTACAGAGTGTTTCTGCTAAGAAAACAAGGCTCCGGCTGTTTTTAGCCTCTTTCCATGTCCCTTGTCTTGAATGAAAAACTTGGCAAAATTTGCATAACCGGTCTCCGGACCACTAAGCTTCTCATCAGTTGAATGCTAAGGCTACACTTACTAAGTGCAGAATCTCGGGAACGAGCATGGACTGAAATACTACTGAATTACAATTAATTACTATCATAAGTACGACGTGTCTTTTAAGGAGGGAATTGATATGGTGTATAATAGGGGAGTAGCCATTACGAACTGGGAGGGAAGATTATTGTAAACATTACTGTAACTTTTATTTTTGTTCTTTCACCAGCCCTTTATGACAATGACTCTGACCGCCCCCCCCCCCCCTTAAACTGTGGGGAGTTTGAACCGTGGGCACAGTGTTGCTAACTCGTTGCAGAATTCTGCAATTATACACAGGTTTTCGACTTCTCCCCGGATTCACAGCAGGGAAAAATGTTCACAGGAAATCACACTCAAGGAAGAATGTCTCAAATTCTGCGATTTCAGAGCATCGCCAATCTTTTCCGGAGAAAGCACTTATCTGTATCACGAATATTAGCTCTTGTTATACGAGTAAACTAGAACCCCCCAAAATACATATGTTTTTGAACGAAAACAGAAAAATGTCACGGATTTTTGTGGCCAAATGTCACAGGTTCCGTAAGAGAAAAGTGGTAACACTGCGTGGGCATTTTGATCGTGGACGCCAAGCATTCCTCAATCGATGCAAGCATCTCACTGTATTTGCAGTGTAGTTCTGAGTAGGCCTACTTAACTTGATACTGAGTAACTTGGATGAAGACAGAATAGGCTATACAAAATGGAAACTCAAATAACGATTGGAGAAAAAAAACGAGACATTAACAAGAGCCCCTTCAAGGACTGGTTGCTGTAGTTTTTTTAATAACTGAAGTCTGGTATGCTATATTTCTCAAGAAGTAATGATTAATGATTATCCGTGGATTTAATTTGATACTTCTTTCAAAACACTTTTTTTGTCAAGGAAACAATTACACCGTATCTTTTGCGAACTCGAACTCGACAGAATTTCTTCAGCAAGTAAATTCACTCACCTCGTTTGGCTCCGAAAGGGAGAACAAATCCAACCGATTTGAATTCCATTGCGCAATAATGTGCCTGAGAGCCTCCAAATCACGAATCTTCCTATCCTCCGTCTCCATTTTTTGCAACTTTTACAACACTAAACTTCCAAAGGCACTCTAAACTGGACGGCTGATTAATGCAATGCTCATTTCACAATCTTAGCACTTAGGGTAACAAAACTCCACGTTCACTTGAACACTATTCTGGCAGCTTGACGCTTATCTCTATCACATTATTCAATTTCCGTGTACGAACGGCTTGTGTCGATAGCCCAGTTCCGTGTTCCAACAATGAGTAAAGGCGAAGTTGACACTTCTTATCACCAATCTGTAAGAAATATTGCGTGATTACTATTATATTACTATACAAAGACACACAAAGACACACATGACTAGAAATACGCTTTAGGGAAACGATAGGGTTAGCAAGGTTATTAGAAAAACTCGCGTTTAGTATGTCTGATCGCACATTGGCGCAAGAAATTTGAAATCTAAAGCGAACGTGTGTGATGATGAGGCACCTCAATACTATCAAGCCGAGATGACTACGCCCTATTACTACTACAAAAGCCGTCAGGAATCTTTCGCATCAAATATCACCCGGGTATCGCAGTGGGTGCGTTTTAACCACCTACCAATGATTTTTACACTTTTAGAAGTTATAATATAAAAAGGTAACATATATTTGACGGGGCAAAACGGATAAGTCAGCTACATTTTATTCAAGCTATATTTCGGCCCTTCTTGGCAAGGGTCCTCTTCAGGCTCAAGCTTATTCGAGCTATATTTCGGCCCTTCTTGGCAAGGGTCCTCTTCAGGCTCAAGCCGCTTGAGCCTGAAGAGGACCCTTGCCAAGAAGGGCCGAAATATAGCTCGAATAAAATGTAGCTGACCTATCCGTTTTGCCCCGTCAAATATGATTCGCAGTCAGCTTGGGCTGAAGGAACATCTATAACATATAATTGCGCATCTTGTAATGTACGTTATGAGAATAAAATATGAAGTGTTATCTTTTTCGTGAAAAAAAAACACAGCCAGCGAGAGACTTTACAGGAGGATCACCCCACCTTATTTCGCTGGAAGTGCGATTTAAGGTAACTTAAAGGAGGGTTTTCGCGAGATCTCGGAATCACTTTCCGGCGAGCGAAGCGCATCGTGAAAACTGTGGGAAAGCGATTCCTGGCATAACTTTCCACTTTCCAGCTGTACTGATCGCGAAAACGCATGGAAAGCTGATATCGCCGGGAAAATGTTGAATTACAAACTTTTTCGAATAAATATGGTTCACTTAAAGGTCTTTGATTCTCATATTTTCCATCAAAGTCACCTTAATAACGCTTGCCATTTTTTTATTTTAATAGTGATACTTGCAGTGTTTTTTCTCCACACCTTTGAAACTCCCGCCGAAACATTCAACTTTCCGCGGAGCTTTCCACTAACCTCGTGGAATCACTTTCCAGGAAAGTTGCTTTGGTTTCAAAAACGCGAAAACCCGGTTGGAAAGTTCGGCAACTTTCCAAAGTAGCGCGAAAACCATTAGAAAGTGATTCCGACTTTGCTTTCCAGCTCGGGAAAACCCTCCTTAAGTGTGATTTATGCGTTGTTAGCTTGCTTGTGTATCGTTTGACACTAACTTCTTATTTTAATTAAATTTAATCTAATGGCCTAACTTCACTTGTGAAACTCATTATCTTATAGTTTTTGTAGTTTTGTTTTTCTTCAACAAACTCATTTTTAGTATGAGTGTTTATAAGTTGTGCGTAGCCTGTAATGTCAAATAATCGAAGTTTCTTCTCCGTTCCGACACGTTAAGATAATTTTCTTTACTCTGATTCTGGATCTGAAAAAGAAGCCTTTTTTTCGGCTATTCAATTCCTTCAATTAGACTGTGCAATTCCTTTTAAACTATTCAATTCCTCACAAGTTCCCTTGCCAAGAAAGGCCAAAATATCGCTCGATTCCAACTCAGCTGACGTATCCGTTCAACGCAGTCAAAATTTCTTTCTCTTTCTTTACTATGTAGCCTGGTTCTTTCTTTTACATATCTGTCGCTAAATCTTCCTTCAGCCTAAGCTGAATAAAAAAAAACGTTTAAAATTAAGCTGTCGTATCCGTTTTCCACTGTCAAATCTATTTCGCTTGTACCAGACATGTACGGCAGATAAAGACTCCTTGAGCCCAAGCTCACTGGGAAATATATTCCACAATGCATAAAACAGATACGTCAGCTACGATGCAAGGTTCGCTCCTTCGCTAACGTTGTCCCTGAAGTTCGACAGCCTGACGAGGACCCTTGCCAAGAGGGGCCGAAATATCCCTGCCTAGTATCGTAGCTAACGTATCCGTTTTATGCATTGTTTGAATATATGAGTACGGCAGCTTTAAATACTATGAACCTTTTTGTGTGCAGATGTTTCTCTCCAGGACCATAGGAGCTTTCTAAATAGGTGCCTAAAATTTAACAGATCGTTTCATCACCAAACAATTTCCAGATTGGTTTTCTAGCCCACCTGGAAGATCGTAGGGCCTATTTCAAGAGAGTTTCGACAGCACGTCGGTTTCCCGTCAACCGGCTAAGTGTTTCTGGTTTATTTTTCCGGCATCAAATGCGGGAACACGTTTCACAAACCGCTTCGTCATCGGCAGTCTGTGGTCACTAGAGAGAAACCGTTTTTTACGTCCTGGTAGGTCAGCTAATTAAGATGTTAAAGTTCAGTAGGCAGATCAAACAGTCATGATGTCTCATTACCACCCCCTATAATACAATGTTACATCAGAAATCAGCAGATTCCTAGACATCCTATTTTCGCTACTATGTCGTTACGGCGTTTTTGCTGACTGCCATACTCCGATTTACTAGCTTCGACAAATATAAGCGGAGTTTCTTTTTTCTTATCCAGTCGTTGTTATTATATACTCCGGATCATTTGTACTGTTGACAAATTCTTAACTGGGAATCCCTTGCAAGCTCTGGAACCAGCTGCAAGTAAGTCGGTTATATTTGTAAATTTTTGGCAGTATTGTAACTTCACATCCAGAAAACAAAAATTTTCTTCGGTACTACAAACAATAGAAGTTTCATCAGATAGCACTACAGCAATCTAACAGTTATAGAGACGGTTTTGTTTTAGCAACCATGGCACTTTCATCACTAGGCTCATCAAAATGGCTGATTTTCGTACATGGCCAGGAGTTTTTGAATTTGCGCGCCTTGTAATCCCATGCTCTGAAATCATCTCCGCCGAGACGCCAAAGAGGTAATGACAAGCGATAACAAGAAAAAGGCTTAATTTTGAAGCGCTCTCTAATGAAAGTAAGAAACTTGTATGTGTGAAGCATTTTTATAAAAATTAGAGCATAGTTTGTGCCCATTGTGCTTTAAGCGAGGGATAAATATAATTTCGGATATTTCGGTTGCACTCCTGGCAACCGTATTCAGCGAAAAACAATACCAACAAAATAGCGTTGCGGACTCGACAATCAATGAAACGACATGCAACCAAAACTAGAAGAACGATGCGGATTCGATGACATGCAAATAAACAAAAAATAACGAACATTAATGGCACTAGCACTATAACTCACTATGTGCGTGTTTGAAAAAAAACGTTCTGTGTAGGCTATATATACAAACTGTATTTTCCTTCACAGAAAGAACTCCCCCCCCCCACCAAAAAAATGGCTTCAAACCTTATATTGGTCTTAGAATAAGGAACGGTTTCAATTGCGGCAACACTGCTTTTATGGAGACACCGTTTGTTATTGCCTTCTCTTATTATGCGTCTTGGCCATTCTCGAATGGTTATATATACCCATTACTACCCAATTACTACGATAATACAAGGCAAAACTCTCGGATTTCCAGCGAAATTCTCAAGCCCAATTTCCAGCAAATTCCCCAAAACACGATGCGACTTGGGAAGATGAAATACGGATACGGAGACGACCCTAAGGTCATAAACTTCCTTCAGAACTTCAGCTCCTGTCAGCACCGTTGCTATTCCAACACAAATATTGAAACAGCTATATCTGGAAACGTGTACAGTGTAACAGAAAGGGGAAATAACTTCTAGAGAATCCTGCCAAAGCAAGGTAAGGTGAAGAAGTGATGTCGGAACAACACAGAGGGTCAATAGCACGTGACCAGAATGGTGGGCCTGTAGGAGTAAAAAGGACGCCGCGGAAGGATAGCACCGAGCACCGGTGATACTACCTAGCCAATTTGGCGGATGCAAGGCGGCTGAGTAAAGGCGGATCCTTCAACACCAAGAAGTACTAATACATGTCACCAAGAACAATTAAGCCAATAGAACCTCCGTCTTTGGTCAGATGCATCGACAAAACTGAGCTGAGCTAGAGGTATTTGCTGGGCAAGAGGTATTTGCTGAGCTTTGAGTTGATGCCCGTCTACTTCCCTCTCCGCCGCTGTGCATATCAGAGGAAAACGTGCAAGAGGCACGCTGAAACACTCTGCAGCGCGTCCAGTTAACCAACCGGCTTTTACTTTGGATATTTCTTCTCCGGGGCTTTACTTCGATGTAACTGTTTGTAGGGGTAACTGAATCGTGATGTTTCGCGTAGCTCCTACCCTCCGCTCGCCTGCACCGGGAAGGATATAGGAATCTATTCGACTCCGCATGGTCGTATTACTGAAATAGAGAGACGGATGTTCTGGCGCTTATTTGTCCTCGATACCACTTAGACCCTACTATGCGCGTAGGCTACCCTACACCTGATACTTGCGAGTGAGCATTCCCTCGACTCAACCTACTCTCGGCTAAAAAGCCTTAGAAATCGCCACTTTTCCAACGGAGCAACTTGACCTCCCCATAATTCAAAAGGTATTTTCTACGGCTTTTCGAATCCAAATCAATAATACGCTCGCCTTCGACTAGCCATTACATGCATCGATCAAACATGGATAGGAAAGTCAAGCAACTAAACAGAGGCTGCCGCTACTTCCAGGAAACAAAATGGATAATCACCTGCAGCAAATAGAAAATTAATTATTCTGAAATCGACAAATGAAGCTTGAAATTGCTATACGCGTTACATTACAGGGTCTTATATCTTCCCCCGGCCGAGGTAAGTGACAGAAACGCAGCCGAGTTTCAGTGAACGTGGCCTACACCTGTTGACTCCTTGACCAGGAGGTCAAATCTGTTCGAGATGCAGCGTAATAAAATAATTAAAGACAAGCGCGTGACGTCAAACAGCCTGTGTTGTACCGTACCCCATCCCGGAGTATCTTGACTAATGAAAACTCGTTGCCCAAATTCATTTCATTTTCTTCTGCTTGACAAATATTTACTACAACCCACTGGACAAGAAACTGGAAAGGACACCTCGGACTACATAGAGCGCGTTCCACCCTTCTAACAATAGTAACTATTAGTTACTATTTTCGTTCCACCTCGTAAAAAGTTACTACGCTGACCGTTCCAACCTTCTAGAAATAGTAACTAATAGTAACTATTTGCTTACCATGCTCGGGAACGTAGTAAGCGTGGTAACTACGCATCTGTGTAACGTGATTGATCCGATTCGCCCGTGGCATGATATTCTGCGGGAAAATAGACAAATCGTTCCAGCCTTGACAGCAAAAAGCCAGTGACGTCATGAGTAGTAACTACGGTAAGTAGGGTGGAACACGCTCATAATGTTTTCGCTCACTTTAAAACTCAGCTATGCATACCGAAAATTCTCGCGAATTACATTAGGCTTCGGCTGTTTTTAGCTTCTTTCCATTTCCATAGCTTTGGATGACATTCTAGGCAAGAATTTGCCATAATCGGTATTCGAATTCATAAGCTTCTCGGACACAATGATCGGACCCTGATAAGTCACGTAAAGAGAACAAACATGGCAAGCGTGATAGCCAGTGTAATGCTAAAAGAGTACATAGGATACACTTGTGAAGTGTAGAATCTCGGGAACGAGAATGGATGGTGATACTACTGATGCAGGAAGTATTACTATCATAAGTACGACGTTTCCTTGAACGTATCGTTGATCCCTCAGAGTCCGTATTAAAATCCACGACGACAACGGAAGACAGTTAACTCACCTCCTCTGTTTCGATATAGTGATTTTAATTGTTATTTTCTTCACGCTTTCTTCTTCCTTTCTTTATCATAGTCTGTCTTTGCTTAGACCGGTGAAAACTAAAATATAGCCTAATGTACTCCTACGCGGTCTTCCTTTAGAAAATAAGAAGGTCCTGAAAAACGTAAGCGTGTAACACAAAATCAGGGGCTTTTGTATTCACAAAAAGAACAATGACGGGGCTCATGGTCTTAGGTAGTTCCATATTCAAAATTTGTGGAGTGCAATGGTTTACTGCCCTGAAAATACCTTGACAATCTAATTTTTGATAAACCGTAATGATAATCGTCGATAGCACCGAAGCGAAGGTAATTACGAGTTTCATCATCTATGAGAAAATCCCAAATACCCCGCAAGGAACAGCAACTACACGATCAGATAAGCACAGAAAACTTATATTTCCCACGGAGATGCACAGCAAACTGCATGATAAATTACATTGTTCGCCGAGCTCAAAACTTTCCACAATTAGGAAACGGATGATAGAAATATTCACAGAAAACTCAAATTAATCAATCAAGAATTTTAATACCACATAAATGGCACAAAAAATGCCCATGAGGACAGAAAAAGGACGAAAAAGAAACAAAGACTAAACTAAACATTTTTAAGTAAGATAACTATGCAATAACTGGAACGGGTATACAGAGGAAACACGAGGCTCAACACAGCACACATCCACTCACAAACGGTTCCTCAAAACTAGCCGCGTTCGTTTTCGTCGTTCGGTTCACCGTTGCCCCCGTTGTTTTAATATAAGTCTTTTTTTTTTGTTTTTATATATAACGCTGTTCATGTACGGCGTTGAACTGCCAAAAATAAGGCGTTTTCTTTATTCGGCTGAACTGCCGTTTCGTTCGTCGTTCCTGAAACGGCGAACTGACGCGGAAAGTCAGTTCCAACATCTCGGTTCGGTAATTGGGTGCGAACTTTTTGAAATATGTGAAAGAACGAATCAAACTTGTAAACCAAGTTTAAAACAGTGGGACTGTTACACTAAAATCCATGTGTGTACTTAGTTGTAGCTGCTGTTGAAAATATTAAGTTATTTCGACTGTTAAAGTTTTCATCTAGTTCGTTCTTGAAACGACGTATATACAACGTGCCAAAGAAAACGCTATTATGAAAAAGTTAAAACGACTATTTCGTACCGACACAACAAAACGACTGCGGCTAGTGTATACTCGCGAGACTTGGTGGTAGCGAGCGAATAGAGAAAGATATAATACTATAAAACGCGGGCATAGAGTTCGCATGGGGCTTACAAAGGAGTGAAGGCGATAGCGAAGATGTCGGATGATCTACAACTTGTACCTCGCCTATGCATATAGCACAACTGGCCTTGGAGCAGGAGACCATGCTGAGTATCACCCGATTGCAAGAACGCTTTGCAGGTCCCAATCCCAAAACATAAAGAAGGAAATCCCATACACCCGACCTAACGATACACCAGTTTTCAGTAAGTATCTCACTCCGCCAGAGTCGCCATAACCACGCACATGTGGGCGGATGGAATACTCTATATGACTAAGTCCAAAACACGCCAGTGATCTTCAGGAAGAAGTAGTAAACGTGTCCGTAACGACAACGACTCAAATCCTGTGTCAAACAATCACGGCGATCTTTGGGAGCAGCTGTGATACCGCTTCTTGCTTTCTTCCGCAGGTACCCGGAGATTCTGCATCGGCGGGGAGAGATAGTCATCAAGAGTATACGTCCGGCATGAGGAGATTTCATACTAGGGATCAGAGACTATCGTGATCGCAGAGAGACGGACGGACAGGTTGACGATGTCCGGTATCACCCCATTACAGGCCAATGGCCTTCCAGAGCTATCAGCTGCTTCGTTCATGTCGCAACCATCAGGAAGGGAAGACAACTTCAGCTCTGAATCAACGTAACCGTCTTTCCCGATAATTGGCTCGCACAAAGACAGATGTGGATCACAGACAGACAGAAGGACAGACGAACGATGTCTGGTATCATGGGACTAGATGCCAATGGCCTCCTAATGCTAAGAGCTGCTCCTTCTATGTTTCATCCCGCCAGTAAGGAATTACAACTTCAGCTCTGAATCAACTCATTTCGTAATACCGAATAAATAGCTCACAGACAGATGTGAGTGAGCTGGATCACTGACAGACGGATGGACGGACAGACGCACGACGTCCGGTGTCACACGAGTACATACCAGTGGTCTCCTAAGGCTAAGAACTGCTTCTTCCATGTTTCAACCCATCATCTTCTCGAATAATTGGCTCACATACAGAACTGGACCACAATACAGACGGACGGACAGACAGAAGAATGATAACCGGTATTCTGGCGGTCAGGGAAGCTCCGCGAGCTTGCGCCGGCTGTTTCTGCAACTTCTGCTAAGACTCGCTTCGCTTTTTCAGAGCTGTTCTGGCGCTCCGCTGGTTTCCACCAGTGACGGGAAAGCGAATCCACTTAGCGAGTGGAAAGTGATTTCGAAAAGTTGTAAAGGTGCAACTGAGTCGCAACGACTTCCCGTTTGTTCTTGCGCTTGGCGGATTCTCGCTTTGCTTTTCGGAAAGCGAATCCAAGAGATCGTCAGAATCGCCCTTATATATCAGTAGCCTCCTACGGCTAAGAGCTCCATGTTTCAACCCATCGGGAAGGGGAGGCAACGTCAGCTCTGAATCAATGCAACCGTCTTTCCGCTTACCAAGTAATTGGCCATTTCCGATGGTTAAACAAACGAGAAGAAAATTACAAATAGATGATTTCCCGGATATGCGGACACAAATGATCGAATCACTAAAGGATGTCAGATAGAATTATCCCACTGACTTTTCAAACTCAATGAAACTTGATCATACGGCCAACACAAGGGACCTTTGTTGATGGGTGAGTGTCGACTGTTGCAGTGAACTTGGACCAGATACGGCACTACGGTCACTAGGTGGTAGTTTGAACATGACTTACGGATGGGAGGGAGAAATGTAAAGAAAGTGACAGTATTACTAGCTAAATTACTGAATTACTAGCTAGCTAAGTGTGACTAGGTTTTTAGTCATGCTTGCTTGTGTGGCTACTTGGCCTATGTAGATATGGCCGTAAAGCCCAGTTGTGACTTGTCCAGAAATAATGAAAGAAAGCACAAAAATTAGGCAAATTAGGCCTTAGTCTACATTTTTTTAGGCTAGTTCTGAAGGCACTGGCTGCAATGCACTATAAGAGCCACGGGTCGAAGTGGTTACCGACTCCCTGGCACATAATTTTTCAGCTGAACAGGGGATGACGAGAAGAGAAGGGAACCATTAGGCATTTCTTCCTGTTCGGTCAATTCCAGTTCAGGTCATCCGAGCTATTTTTATAAATATTAATTTAATAAACTGTTACTATCACTTTTCCTTTCTGTATTTGATACTACATAAATAAACAAAAATAATATTTAATTAACTGTTGAGTTTAGTGTAACTTGTCTAAACTCTGTGAGCTACTCTCAAACATAAATTTTACCCTACACTTCCCCTGGAATACTTTATTTTACATGATTTTACGTCATTTTACCGACTTTAAATTTTAGGGTACAGTAATTTTCAATACTTGTTCAACCCATTTTCTGATGCCACTCTATTCCTTGGATTCCTGAGGGGTTTTGCGTAGCAAGTTAAGATGTCAGTAAAATACGGGTAAATTACATCGGTAAAATACACTAAACACCGGTAAAATACATACAAATAGGCCTACTGGTAAAACTGGTAAATTACATGAACAGTAAAATATATAAAATACTAATTTTCCGCGGGTCAGGGTAAAATATCCAATTTTACGGTTTACAACACTACACTCAAATCATCAATATTTTATTGGAGATTATCCAGCATTTGGAATAGTGTAGGCCTATCCAGTGTTCCAGGCTATCCAGGCTAAAGGATGAAATCAAACCGTTTTTTTTGTGATCATTTTTGTGTAAGTAGTTTCTGAAGTGATTTAGTATGAGGCAAGGAGACATGATGCATCCAATTTGGAGTTTTATTTCCTTGGCGGATAAGCCGTTCGCCCAGAATTTGGCCAAAGTGTGTATCTTTTTTTGGTTAAAATTTTAGTTTCTTTTTTGACCAATTGATCACAAATTGTCAAATTTAATAATGTTTTTTTGAACCACTCCTATTTTTTGTGGTGTCCCCCAAGGTACTTTACTAGGTCCAATTTTATTTTTAATTATGATAAATGGTCTTATTTCTAAGTACCCTGACTGATGGAAATATGTTGACGACCTCTCAGCTCTTAAGGTTTGCCGGCGAAATATCAAGAGCTAGGCAATGACTATTCTGGATGACATTACCCAGGAAGCTGCTCTGTCATAAATGAAAGTTAACTCCAAGAAATCTTCAATTATGACAATTAACTTTTTAAAATCTACCCCAACTTTTCTTGACCCCATTCCCCCGGAAATCCCGTTAAAAAAATTAAACTACTCGCAGTTACTTTAACCAATGATCTAATGGGATGCCCACATCAAAAATATTTTAAAACAAGCCTCCCATGTGTTGCTGTTTTCAAACAACTTATAAAATTTTCTTGCCCTTCTAAAGACCTTCTCCAAATTTACGTTAGTTTTATCAGACCTATTCTTGAATACGCTTGTCCTGTTTGGCACTTCGGGCTCTCTTCAGAACACACATACAGCATCGAGAACATTAAAAAAAGGAAAACTTCATGAAATTAACGGGGAGGGAAAGTGCCCTACAGTTACCTACAAAAAGGTTCAAGCTGGCTACCCTGGAAGAGAGAGATGAACCCGCCTTAGCATCGATTTTGGTATTAAAACCCTATCTGTTCCCCGATTACCTAATATTCTCCCTCCCCCTATTCTCCTATACATATTAGACTGCAGCGGAGAAATCCCAGAAAATCCCCAAACTAGCACCTGGGGCCCCACTTCATGAAAGATATAGAAGGAGTATGTTCCAGCATTGTTGAGTTGTACAATAACCAATAAGTTAGTCCTTTTTAGTGTTTTTTTTTTCTTTCGTGACAAGACTATAGAGTGATACAGTGTTACTGTTATCAATCATTTTGTGATGCAAAGGTCAAATTTGGTGGTAACGCTGTGACAGCTGTTTTTGAAAGATAAAATTCTATTCTATTCTAAAACCAGAAATTTGTATGAACATGTAAATGTGTTTTCTGAAGCCATTTGAGATTTGATTTAGGAGTACAAATAAATGCTGAATCTACATCTAGACTTCATTTTTTCACAGGACAAACAACTTGTCTGGAATTCTGCAGACCCAAAACTTGATGAAAGTGAAATTTAATTCTGAAGTCCTCTAGAGCTTTAATTTGGGGGCAAGCTAAAGCCTATTCATAGGTGTTCTTCTATATTTCAGCCCCAATCCATGAAGAAACCAGCACTTTTACACTTTCTGCATTTCTAATAGATCTCTCTGCTGGGTTATTCCTGTTGGAACGAATGTATTTGCTTGGCTTTACTAACAGGTAAATGGTATGATCAGGATCAGAAGCAATCTAGGATTTTCAGAATGAACAAAATCCTCCATTAAATTTACAAGGTGTGCAAAATAAATAACTTATTGGATCTGAACAGTTTTGGGAATTTTGACTACCCTTTAATCTGGACGTAATCTGACCCCAATCAGGCTTGGCTACTGGAGCCTATACTATTTCTGTCAGAAGTTAACCGGTCTATTCCATTGCCCAGCTTTGGTTGTCTTTTTCTCACCACAGAAATTTCCAAAAATGTAAACAATATCTCAAAAGAAAGCCATCTTCTTCTTCTTCATCCTAGGTTTTCTTCCGAGATAATAGCGCGCAAGCTGCGTTGCCAGTAGCCTACATGATTTTCTGTGATGACCCAAAAATTTTCTGGGGATTTTGTTACCGTTACAGCTGGTCATCCGAATTTTGTTTCTGTCACGTAATCATTGTTTAACTAGGTACTTGGAAAAATATGAAAGCAAATTGTATGATCGTTAGAAACAAACATGAATTCAATATTAGAAAAACATTTAGTGTTTTAAACAGAGAAGATCTTTGTATTTTTGGCTTACAGAAACTGACGTCAACTCTCTTGTACTGTAACGACCCAGGATGACGTGATTCTATTTCCCTCAAAACAGTGCCTAAATATCTGAATTTAGAAAGATTTATCAGTGAATATATAGTGTGTAATCAGAAAAAACCCGAAGGCCATATACACAAACACATTACATAAATAAACGTACGCAAACTTAAACAAATCAATGGATCTCCTAACAAAATTCAAGTTTTAATGCACTATCAATGTATCGCCCTACTTTACAGATTACCTGCGCAGAAGTACTTAATAAGATACCAGGGAGGGCAACACTAATTCCCCGAAATGTATCCTCCCTGAAACCTGAAAGCGTATGGCACCTAGTAAAAAAATGGTCTAAACCATCATCTTCGATCTCGCAAAAAGGGCAAGGTCGCCTGCTTCCTGGGTTCTTCCATTTATCAAACATATTTTTTCTTCCCCGAAGTGGTAGACAATTTGCCCTCAACTGTATCCAGTATGTAAGATAATGTGATGGGAGGTTTAACTTAAAATAAAACTCTGACTCGTACACTCTTTTTATATCCCAATAATATTGAAGGGTTTCTGACGTCCTAACTACGCTATGCCACTTCTGTTTTTCCTGGTCTTCTAGGATACTTACTATCAGGCGTAGCATTTCTTGGTGTCCACTGGCAGGGCCTAACCCGCCGTTCCAAGCATAAGACATTCCCACTTGGTCTAAGACTGACTTGATCTGGAACGGCCAAGTTTTTTTCTTTCCAAGTATTAAAAGGTCATCATAAGCTGCTCTCAAAAGCCTACTGTCCGGCAGTTGAATTATACGCAGCCATGATTTTAACATCTGTTCTAACCTTTGTTTTCTAAGGGAAAAAATACCTAAATCTCCTTTAAGTACCTGAGTGTGGGTCGATGCATGTAGACCTAACAGCCGCTTATAATATTGTAGCTGGATTGTCTCTAGCTGGGCTGCCGCTTCAAAACCCCAAACCTCAGCCCCGTAATGAACTGTAGACATTACTTTAGATTTAAAAATATTTGTGTGCATCTTCAAATTCTTTAATCTGGTTAAAGTTTTATTTCTAAATATTGCTGCAACTGCTGCTTTCCCTCTAGTAGCCATTTCCTTTATGTGGGTACTCCAACTTCCATTACTCATTAACCAGAAACCGAGGTATTTAAATTTCGAACTCACTTTTAACTTTTGACCTTTACATGAAAACTGCGGTTCGGCCCCATTAATTGGTTTTCCACTCCCAAAAATGACTATTTCTGTTTTATCTACGTTGAGACAAAGCTTTTTTGAATCCAAATATTCTTCCATTAAATTTAATAAAATTTGGAGGTCTTGGGCCGATTTAGCAACCAGCGCCGTGTCATCTGCAAAAAGCAGAACCGAAAGAGAAACTCTTCCCAAAGATAGTATTGGAGCCCATTTATTTTAATTTTTTTTAATTTAATTTATTTATTTACCATTTATTATTTATTTAATTATGATTTTAAACACACATCTTCCAACAGGTTTAACTATTTTAGACAGGTTGTGGTGCATCTAAGGCACATCTAAGCTAGAAAACTAATTCCATCGGGTACTGACGGAAATAGAAACCGACGGAAATAGTATAGGCTCCAGTAACCTGAGCTGGGGAAAAACAACATGTCTATGGGATTATGGCAGGATTATGGGATATGTTTATGAGGGCAAAGACAGAAAATCCAAAAGATCAGATTGCCTGGGTGAAATCCAATATTTATTCAGTTTGGGTTCCCATAAAAATTTTGTTCTTACTTTTCATGTTGTATCAAGAAAGTGCATAAAAGTAAGGCATAACATAAGTACTGTCAGTCTAGTACACTAGCCCCTTTTCAGGCACGGTGCTCAAACGTCTAGCACCATGCCTGGGTGCTAGACGTTCAAGCACTGTACCTTGGATTTCATGTATGGTGCATGGATTTCAGTATACAGTGCATCCATCAAAAACACAGTTTCTGTCATAACAACTGAGCACCAGCTCGGACAGGGCTGAAATTACTACCATGAATTAGAGAAATCAAAGACAATCCTTTATATATTTTTCACAACAAAAACAAAAGGGCTCGGCTGATGACAGATGTGAAAAACCTCATTTCCTTTTCTACATAGTCAAGGGTTTTGCATGCAAAGTGTCCTGTGCCTCAGCTTTTTCTACCTAGCAGCCAACCAGAATATTGGCTCTTGGGGAATAGATAGGGAAAATACATGGAAAATAGATAGGGTGCTTTTAGGTTTTTCATTTCCATCATCAGTAGAGCCCTTTTGTTTTTGTTGTGAAAAATATGTAAAGGATTGTCTTTGATTTCTCCAATTCATAGTAGTAATTTCAGCCCTGTCCGAGCTGGTGCTCAGTTGTGATGACAGAAACTGTGTTTTTCCTGTATGCACTGTATACTGAAATCCATGCACCATACATGAAATCCAAGGTACAGTGCTTGAACGTCTAGCACCCAGGCATGGTGCTAGACGTTTGAGCACTGTGCCTGAAATGGGGCTAATGTACTAGACTGAGTACTGTAATCCTAGAGCCACTGCAAAACTTTGGCAGTCAGAAGAAATAAAGAAATCTTAAAAAAAAAATTCAAAAGATTTGATAGTGGAAAACGGATACGTCAGTTGAATTTTATTATTAGATTAGAGCTTTATTTCAGCCTTCTTGGCAAGAGTCCTCTCAGGCTCAGAACCGCTCAAGTTGGAAATACGAGCTTGTGGGAAAGTTCCACATTTCTTTGTTGTTCTGTTATCATATTTGTTAGTTACTTTTTAAGCCAGATAGATTATTCCTCCTGACTGTCACTGAATGAGCTGTTAAGTAATAAGCAATAAGCTGTTAAACATATACATTATCATGTACAAACTAACCTGGAATCCTGAGATTTTAAATGATAGATATTCCTTTCCAAAATCAGGCCACAAATACGTTTCAAATAAAAAAAAAAAATTCAGAACTTGATCTGAGCACTGCTTTGTTTACAAACTAAAACTCAACTGAACAACAAAACAACATAAGGAGTCATGATAATGATGAAACTTCGGAATTTCACCGCGAGGCTGCGCAGTGCAGGAATTTCAAATTTAATGTCGTGAGCAAGTCATTATCTTTTGTGTTTTTAGTGTGAATTCCGTATGAAAATTCGGTATTAAGGAAGTAGTTGTGAAGAAATAATGGCTTCAACTGTGTCGTTGTCGAAGGTAAGCAAGATCTTGACATTGCTCTTTGGAATAAGACAGATTTTTACGTTTATTGTTTTATGTTTGTGATGCCATCTCCTAGTCAATTTTGCCGGCGCTTCATTGTGTGCCGGTAGATGGCGAAGAAGTATAAGAACTGCCGATTTTGGCGGCAGTTTTGACTTTCGAGGTATTTGTCATGCATCAGTTCGACGCATCTGGCTCGGGCCAAAATTATCGAGGACAAAAAACCCTGCTAAGACAAAACGGTCCACCGGCGGTGCTGGTTGAGCACCAGCACTACTGGTGGACCGTTTAGTCTTAGCCAGCAGTCAAGTCAATGTTCCCTGGGACTGGGACAGGCCAGTAGTGCTTTCTGGGGTGGCCCATAATCCGTATCTAGTTAGACTACTTACCACTACTTACCAATGGGTTTATTGAACAGATAATAATACATAGTCTAGATTAGTTTATTTGTTCAATAAACTCTCTCCCAAGAAAGAAGCATACCGTACCTCTACTCTATTCCGGCCAAACATCCAAAAATCTTGTGTCTTTGCCTCTTTGGTAGACTGCCTTTCCCCACCACCAGACCAGTTTGTGTTGTTGAGTTTTAGTTTTATCGCCTCATTGGATGAAATGCCACTTATGTCAGACCTTAGATCCTCCTGTGCCATCCGAGGCACCCAAGGCATCCTCGAACAGGTGCCAGTCTTCCCTCTGGTGGGCTGCTGCCATGAGTGCCATGTCAGATTGGAGACTTGTGTGGAAGTTTGCAAAGTCCCTCTTGTAGGTGCGACAGGTCGTGTTTCTTGGTCTTCTCCATCGGCATCTTCCTTTTTGGTTGCCAATTTAGGATGTTGTTTGTCATCCATGTGGTCCATCATTGTGGAGGACGTGGCCAAAGTATCGCCATCTTCTTGTTCTGATAACGTCTGTTATCATCGGCTGACCAGTAAGACAGCGTACCTCCTGGTTTGATATTCGCTGCTGCCAATTTATGTTGAGGATTCTCGGAGACAATCCGTCTCGAAGGCAAGAATCCTTTTCTCCTGCTGCATATCGAGCTTCCAGCATTCAGTGTGACACAGAAGGATGGACAGGACATAGCTGGTCAGCAGGCGCAGCTTCAGCTTTGTGGAGTATTTCCTGGATCGCCAACTCAAGTGGTTGAAGGCTCCGCTTGCTTGGCCGATACGAAGTTGGATCTCTCTGGCGTTTGAGCCGTTCTTCGCCACAGTACTTTCTGAGTAGCCTACTTGAACGCAATGACTTGCACGATTTCTTTCCCCGCGTATCTCAGAGTTAAACAGAAGTAGCTCGTTGCCATACTCTTCGTTTCTTTTTAAGTTAACCGGGAAGCCTAACTGGCCGGCTTCTCTTCGATGGGTCTGTGGAGTCGAAAGCTTTCTCGAAATCAGTGAAGGCAATTTAGATCTTTAGGTTCTATTCGTTTGATTTCTGTATGATCATGCGCAGGACGTATACTAGGCCAGCATGACCTCTTGGGTCGAAATCTGTGTTGTTCTTCTCGTAGGTGCTCGTCGGTCGTTGCTTGGATGCTTCTCAATATGACACGAGCGAAGAGTTTTCCCGGGATGGACATTATGCCTCTGTACTTACCGCATTGCAAAGCATCACCCTTTTTAAAGAGTTTGATCAGGCTTGGTCCAAGCTATCTAAGAAAAATGCCACTAGGCTGTCTAAAGCTACTGCCGTCCAAAGCTGGTCTAAAGAGTCAGCCTACACGGTCAGAAGTTCCATAACAGATAATACAAGTTTCAGCAAACAACGCTTGGGTGAGAACGTAGATTATTCCTGAATGTGCATCCACCGGGGATTTGATTTGTTACTGATAATGTTTGCTGGCGATGTTTTGAACTTGAGCGGTACCTTCAGAGTATGTTTAAACGCGTTTCAGTAACTTCAAACTAAATAAATAAAATTCAAACTGTTGGGCTTTTTTCAACGTTGATAAAACTTTAATTGTTGCTTTCAGTTGTAAAGAGGTAAATGTTCCTTTTACTGTCTCTCTAAACAGTGTTCAAGTTCCTCTGTCTGGGAAACTACCTTAACTCGGAATGCCAGTAGGCAGAAATCTGAATAAAACAAAATATGTAGAGATAGAATGCTGTGCTATCGACTGTTACAGTGACAAATTGACCAGAAGTAAATTTGAATTTAAATAACTTTAGAAGTATAGCACTCCAGTGTGGAAGCCTCAGTGCCTGCATGGTGGGGCCTCATGGAGAAAACCAGAGGTTTTATTTGATGGGGAGGACGCCCTTGAGACGATATTGTTTTTCAGATAAACAAAAAAGAAACTCGGAAGCTATCTGTAAAAGATCAGAAAGACAAAATTAGAGTTGCAGACATTAAACATCTGGATTGATTTAATCTTGCAAAATTTTTGACCAGCCGAGCTGTCCCGCACCTCCTTTCTCTTTGTCCTGTCTTTTTTTCCTTTTTTTTCTTTTTACTGAAGCGTATATGCTAAATTTCTTCCTAGTTACCCGCCATGGAATAGTTGTCCGTATGAAATCCCCAAACTTAAACTTTGTGACTGATAAACTGCTGCACGGATTTCGTTCTTCTGTATCGATGTTATTTCACGCTTGTTCGGCGTCATTTTAGTTTTAATTATGCATATGTAATATTTGTTTTTTGGGATCCCAAAACGTAAGTGGAGGGATACCTATGACATCGCAAAAGTTGTCCGTCTGTCCGTCCGTCCGTCCGTCTGTAAGCACGATAACTCTCGAAGGGAATGAGATATTTTGATGAAACTTGGTGTGAGGATTTGTTGGATCGGCGGACCAGTTCGAGTTCGTAAATGGGCTTTGTAGCCCTACATTTAGGGGTTGGGGAGGGGGTTCAAATTAAGGGGCAAACAAAATATTTTGAAACAGCTAATGTGATAGTCGATTATGGGGTAAGAAGACATGCTGAACACGATGATGAAAACCATTTTGTAATCGGACAAGTAGTTCGCCCGGAATCCGGCCAAAACCGGAAAGTTTGTTAAAAGTAAAAGTTTTATTTGAAGTTGATTAGATGTTCGATTTAGAGGTAGGAAGACATGCTGAAGACGATGGTGAAAACCATTTTCTCGGCGGACAAGTATTTCGCCCGGAATCCGGCCCAAACAAAAATTTGGAGTTGATCAGATGTCTGATTTAGGGCAAGAAGACATGCTGAACTTTTATGTGAAAACAATTTTCTACCCGGACATGTATTTCGCCCGGAATCCGGCCAAAACCGGAAAATTGTTAAAGTTAAGGTTTTATTTGTAGTTGATTAGATAACCGATTTAGGGGTAAGAAGAGATGTTGAATCCGTGTGTGACAATCATATTTTACCCGCACATATAGTTCGACTGGAATCCGGTTGGAGTCGGAAAATTTATCATAAGTTAAATTTTTATTTGAAGTTGATCCGATGTTCATTATTGGGGAAAGAAGATACCCTGAGTTCGTTTTTTGTTAGCCGATTTCGCAGTCCAGCCGGGACAAATCAGCTAATGGTTCAGAAGGCGCTTCTGCAGAGAAAGAACAGAAAAGCGACTAATTTCTAGAAAAGAGGGAAGCACTTCTTCAACGAACGATAGCGATAAATAATGCGGTGTAAGTACAGGCATAGAGCCGGGAGTTCCCAGTCCATCACCCATCTAAATACCAACTGATCCCGACGTTGTGTATCGTCGGAGGAGAATGGAGATTTTTAGCCTGGAAAGATGGAAATTTCCACTACGACTGCCATTTACGTATGACTAGGAGCGTGTTCCACCCTTCTAGCCAAATCACACCAAACAATCAACAGCTTATCCAGCGGTGCCTCAAATTAACATAATGTCAAACTTCTCATCTGATAAGTGCACCAATCTGTAAAGACAATTAGTTTTTAAGTATCGTTCCTAAATATTACAATTAAATTATTTATTTATCTACATTATATATTAGATTTTTGGGATCCCATCGACACCTTTGGTCTTGTTCATTTTTGTTTTTGTTTAATCAGGCCTATTCCATCTCTAGGGCGTTGGACCTCGCTCTCGTTTTATTAAGTGGGCTATAAATAAATTGTATTGAATTAGTAGCCTACTACCTATTTGCAGGGTTGTTTTGTTTTCAAAAATGGAAAAAGGAAGCCAACTTCGAAGCACAGTAAGGCAGAACACTCAGCAAAGCAGGTGCTGCTCTTGTGTGAAGGTGATAAACCATTGGCTTCGGAGGAGCTTCGCTACAGGACATATAAAGAGCTGGCAAATGTAGTGGAGGAAGAGATAAAGGTATTTCCCAACATGCTCTTCACAAATTGCTCTGCAGTCTTCCATCAGTGCCTGATAGATGGTTCGATAGTCAAATGAAGATTACCATTATGTTGAACCCGTGATACCTAAAATCAGTAATGACGATTTTCACAGACCTCACCATGTATATTTGTTTAGGTTGGCCAACATTTGGCCATCGATGTTATGCCAAACATTTGGCAGAACATAAACGGCGTTTGGCACACCCTGTACCAAACACTGGGCTTACCTAACGTTCGCCCTAGCAAGTCTATCACAAATGCCTATTTTTTAAACCCTATGCCAAACGTTAGGAATGTCCACACTTTGGAATACTGTATTAACTACAGAGTTTGAAATGTTTTATAGGGTTATTTCGCTCGAATAACTATTGGTGTTCCTTCAAACCAAGCTGACTGCGAATCATATTTGACGGTGCAAAACGGATAAGTCAGCTACATTTTATTCGAGCTATATTTCGGCCCTTCTTGGCAAGGGTCCTCTAATATAGCTCTAATAAAACGAAGCTGACTTATCCGTTTTGCACCGTCAAGGATAACTATTGGGTTGAGGTGTCTGCCGGATGTTTAGCATGACGAGTTATACTGAGCGTGTTCCATCCTACTTACCGTAGTTACTACGCATGACGTCACGGATTCCGGCTTTTCGCCGTCAAGGCTGGAACGATTTTTCTATTTTCCAGCAGAATATCATGCCACGGGCGAATCCGACCAATCACGTGACAGAGATCCGTAGTTACTACGCTCCCGAGCGTGGTAAGCAAATAGTTACTATTAGTTATTATTTCGAGAAGGCTGGAACGGTCAGCGTAGTAACTTTTCGTGAGGTTGGAACGGATTTAGTAACTAATAGTTACTATGGGTACGAGGGTGGAACACGCTCACTATCTACCTCCTAATTTTGAGTTACCAAAGCCTCTGTACGTACTCGATCTGACCAAAGATTACTTAGGGTTTAGGTATCCCTCACTTTGGTTCGAGATGGCCAACCAAAGCGGATGGCTTTGGTAACTCAAAATTCAGAGGAGGATAATATAACCCATGTTAAACCTCAATAGACAAACAAAAACATTTCAAATTCTGTTTTAGGGGATAAAGCGCCTTATCACGTCCCATACCTTAATCGGAATTTGCGATATCTTATTCCAAAGTGTGGGCATGCCCGACGTCTGGCATAGAAAATCAAAAGTAGGCATTTGTGATGGACTGGCTATGGCAAACATTCGGTAAGCTCAGTGTTTGGGTTTTGGTGTTTGGTGTTTGGTTGCCAAACGCCAGTTATGTGTCAGTTCTTATATACAAAAGTATAAATGGTGATGTCTGCAATAATCACTAAATGTTTCACTGATTTCAAGCAGCACAGATTCAACATAATGGTAATGGTAATGTCGAACTTCGGGATCCCAATCAGGCCGACCCTGGCCTTCACAGACTAATTGCGTCACCTAAAAATTCATTTTCTTAACAAATTTCATATGGGGGCATTCGCCGTGTTCTCGTTGTTTTCCGTATGGGGGTCCCCACTAAGTGACTCCCACTATCCTCATGGTTCCCTTGGACTCCTTACCCGAAGGAGTCCCCGGGGAAGAGCGCGCCTTTATTATTTATAACCATTGAAACGGTTTCTCCAGTCGTTGTGTCACAGGTTGGTACGAGCGATGGTAGCTTTCAGTAGCCAATGGTGCGAGGCTGGAACACACTCTTGCTACCGAAATATGACGTTTGTAAGTAATGTTCAGTTTTTAGTGGAGTGTTCCTTGGAACAATCCACTATTGCGAGCGCTGTAGCAGCTTTCAGCTTTCGGTTTTCGGTTTTCACCATATTTTATGGAGCTCATAACTTGTGAACGAGTGCAAGTATCCAGTTCAAAGTTGGTACACTTGTGGGTATTGGGGTCTAGTTGTGCCTTGTAGAGGTCCCACCCCCCACATCCAACCGGTTCAGGGGCAAATGGGCCCAGATTGCCCAGTGAATAATGTTCATAACTTGACCAGAACTGGACACAGGACGATGAAATTTTCAATCAATCAATCAATTTTATTTTCAACCCTAATAGCACTAGGCTAACACGGGCGGGAATTGGAAAAATAAACACTCGCTAGCAATACAAATAAAATACAAACTAACAAACAATAAATAAATAAGAAACGAACATGAATCATGAACAATTAAAATGTTTAGTAAAATACGGAACGAATGAATTTAGGTATCTTTCTGAAGATTTTGTAGGTGGGGGAACAAGCTTGGGTTTTGGGTCGTCCTTGCTTCGCGTGTTGTGTCCATGAGAGGGTGTAACGAAGTCCGGAAGGATGGTCCTGTGGTGCTGAGAATTCAAAATTTGGTGGCCAAAACGCATGAGAAGATTATGTCTTCTTTCAGACAGTTTTTCGATATCGAGGATTTGAAGGCTTTCGTTGTAAGATGTGTAATTGTGACCAAGTATTATTCTGCAGGCTCTCTTCTGCAGTCGTTCGATTTCGGCATCCTGAGCTTTACTTAAGCCAGGATGCCAAATTTGGCAGCCGTACTCTGAAATGGGCCTTACATAATTTTTATAAAGTGTCACTAGTTCATGGCGTGGAACCCCAAACCGCTTCAGGTATGAAAATGAACGAAGGGTAGCAGAGCTATTTTTCACTATTTTTCCCACTTCACTTTTCCAAATTTCTTGGACGTGTAGCTCCTAGGGCTGGGAAATTGCTTTTAATGTTGCACCTCCCCCACCCACCCCGTTCATGGGCAACTGGGCCCAGATTGCCCAGGAGTAAAGTTCGTTGCCCTTGCCAGGAATCAACAGGTATCAAGTTGAAACTTGGTAGGATTGTGAGCATTGGGGTCTCTTTTTACTTGCTGCGGGTCCCAAACCCCACCCCCACTTGGTTCAGGGGCAATTGGGCCCAGATTGCCCATATTTTAATGTTTTTAATTTGACAATAAGTGGAGATAAGGCGATGAAATTCCTTTGTGCTTTTGGATCACAGAGACCGGGGAGAGTTGAACCACCCCCACCCTCCCCGTTCATGGGCAAGTGGGCCCAAAGTTGCCCGTGAAAAAAGTTTTTGACCCGTGACTGGAATCAAACTCTAAGCTGGTATACTTGAGGAAAAAAGGTGTAAATACGCATTTTGATGGGTCCCGACCCCCCCCCCCCCTCCCGTTCATGGGCAGCTGGGCCCAGATTTCCCATGAGTTAAGTTCGTCTATGACTCTTGTATATTTGGGGAGATATATCTATGGATGAGGATTTGGTGTAACATCAACAAATAAGACGACGCGACATACTTTAATCTTTAATCATCTGATGGAAACTGAACTCTTTTGTCATATGATCGATGATATGCCGTTTCTTAATGAATTGTGACAAAGGGGGCATTAGTCTGCTACGAATTGGTTTATTGCACTGGTTATTACCTTGCTAATGAACAAGAGGTTTAAAGGGTGGGACTGGCAGGCAGACCATTCAGTGTTGGAACAAATTCTATTCGCGCAAGACCTTCAACATTTCTTTGGATTTATACTGGCGGTTTGTTTACATTTAAAGCTTATTATTTCAATACTTGTTTGGTTATTGGGGAAGAGAAATATCTTGGTTCTAAAGCTGTTTGTATATAAATGTGATAAACATTTTACTTTTACACTCCACGTCTGAGCGCTTGCGCACTTGTTTGTTTTCTAGGATCTTGAGCGGACCTACCACCATCAGATGTTTCAGCAGATTTCAGGGTTCGTAAACAGAGCTGGTCCATTGAAGAGGGGTATTGTGGAGGATGTTATTCCTGCAGCTGTCCTTGTCACAGGTGCGTTGTCTTATCCGGCGCGTACTTAACAGCCGAGTAGCAGGTAGTATGGTGATGTGAACATGCCCACAGAGTTTCGGCGGCGGCTATTAAACAAGCTACAGCAGAAGGTTCGTCCCTCTACCTTTGCACTCTTGACCTATCAAAAGCGTTTGATAGCGTTGTACACAGTCAATACTTTAGTTCTTGTAATTGATCCTTTTATCAAATCATCTAGCTCTAAATGCGGAAAAATGTTGATGTATGCTTTTCTCCTGGTCTGGTCATTTTCGGCTTCTGTTAAACCTCGTCTCTCTGATGCCGAACTTTTTACAAATTAAAGAAAGAAAAAGAGTCCGAAATACAAGATGGACCTTTTGGCCCACCAGGTCTTCCAAAATGAAAAATAACATTTTTAAGCTGTTCATGTCCTTGTTTTTGAAAGAGTATTGGCGAAGTTTGCGCTGCTGACTCGCAAACTTGGCTTGGCCGAAAAAGTGCAAAAAATTCAAATCGAAACAATGGCAAAGAGCGGGATTTCGGAAGTTTTTTAATCTAAAGGGAAGCTAATGATAATGTTAGAGGCAGAAAGTGCGAGAGGTCCTTCAAAGCTTAACCGAAAAGGGCCGAGACAGGAAAATCTAGTGACCCATCGCTTATTCACTTAAAGAGGCTTGAAGACCCGATGAAAATCGTTACTTCGTTGCTCCGCTATTCACGAATAATCAGTTTTCATGTAGTGGAATTTCCCTGTCGGACTTGTGGTACCTCTTTGCGCTTTTACCTGTTTTGTATACTTGATGAAAACTATTTGCGAGAAATAAGTGTTCACGCAATGATTTGCTTTCCGCAATCTGATCACTGGCCACTGAAAAACCGCGTTTGTATTGAGATTCGAATTTTCCGTGTCATAGCAGAATTTGCGTTATGGAGACGGCCGTAAATATTCTGAACGTCACTACTAGAGTAGATAGTGTAAAATCAGATAATCGTTTTGCAGAATCTAAATAATTCAGTTTATTCAGTTAGATGATACAAAAATAAGTACATAAATAAAACTTTAAGACTTGTTCCAGAAGATCCAGTTGTAAAACACTTTTTTTCACAGGTATCAACATGCCGGATCACAACAGGCTGTTTTTCATGCTGTCGGATCACTTAGCCGAAACTTGCAGTCCGCTGATTGCCCGCTTGAATTCCAAACAGTGCTCGTCTGTGAAATCTTTGATCCAGAATTTTGTTGCGCAGATTATGGAAGAAAAAGAGGCAAGTAATTCTGTAGAATTCATCTTTTATCTTTGTTTTAAATTTCATCTGATCCTTGCCGTCTTACTGCGAATTCCTTGTATTCGTTTTATGGCACTTGCCTTCCGGCCAAGTGCCTTATACCTATCACTTTTCCGTCGGTCCGTCTGTCGGTCGATCCGGTGATCGAGAGTTGGGCACTTCCAGATGTGCTAGGACGATGAAACTGGGCAGGCGTATCAGGGACCCGACCAAACTGACTTGGAAATAGTAACTTCCCCGATCGACCATCGCGGGGGGAGTGGAGGGAGGGGGAATCCCGAAAATTGAGGCATGTGGAGCTTTCGAATGGGTGATCGGATCTGAATGAAACTTGGTAAGGGGAAAGAACACATGCCTCGCATGTCCCGTTTAACACCCGGACTAGGTCCGTCAACTGTGGGGGAAGTTGGAGGGGGGGTACCGGAAATATCGTGAAACGTGTGGAGGGATGTTTGTGTGGAGGGATCGGGATCAGACTTGGTGGGAAGAACTCCTAGGTACATCGGTTGACATAACCGGATCGGACTCGGGCACTGTGGGGGGGGGGGGGTCGTCCCGGGTTTCCGTTTATCCCGGGTTAAGGTACTTCCAGATGTGCTAGAACGATGAAACTTGCAGGCATATCAGGGACTCCATCCGATTTGCGTGAGAAAAGTGATTTCTCCGATCTGACCATCGGGGGAGAGGAGGGAGGTGAAATCCTGGATCAGGAAGGCTAGGCAAGCATAAATTTCGAACGGTTTCGAACGGCGAACGTTTCGACACCAATGAAACTTAACAGTTGAAAAGAGCTCGGGTCGCGGATGTTCCATTTTGTGTCCGGACCGGATCCGATAACTCTTGGGGAAGGATTGGAAGGGGGACCGGAAATCTCGACACAGGTCTAGAGTGGAGGGACCGGGATGAAGCTTAGTGAGAAGAACAAGGACAAGTTGTAAATACATTTTAACAGAAACGGACCGCATCGGCGCACTGTGGGGGGGGGGGAGTTAGAAGGGGTTTCCGGAATTCCGCTGATCGCGAGTTAAAGTACTTACAGATGCACTTGGACGATGAAATTCGGTAGATGTATTGGGACCCGATCAAATTGACTTGGAAGCAGTCATTTCCCCTATCCGGCTATCTTAGGGGGAGTGGAGGGAATAGGAGTGCGCACTATCAGGATTTCATGTTACTTTTGAACGGTTGGTCGGGTCAGAAGGAAACTTGACAATTGACAAGAGGTCATGTTTCTGATTTAACGAACACTTTCAAAATCCCCAAGAGCCCATGATCGAGTTTTTAGCCCCCTTAACGTGCGTATCTTAACTGCAAAGTGAAAAAATACTTTTGACCAAAAGATCTGTTTTCGTTATTTCCATGGGCCCGTGATAATTTTTGCCTTGAGGGTTTCGCTTACAAATGACTTTCCAACATACTTAGGGCGCCAGTGTTATCGGAAAGTGGGAAAATTTTTTAAGAACCTATACATTTAAAAAAAAGCTAGATCCCAAGGGCCCATGATCATCTGTGTCCCAAGTGTTTTGCTTTCAAATTCATTTCTAACCGCCTTAAAGGGCAAATCTTAGCCGCAAAAAGCAAAAAAAAAAAATATCATGACCATAGGGCAGATGATCATTTGTGTACCAAAATACATTTTGATGAATCCGAAAGGCCCATAATCGTCTTTGCCTCAAGACAGCGCAAATCCTTACCTACTACATATGCTTGCAAGTGCCATATGAGCTTACAGCTCTTGTTTTTCATCCGAAGGTTTTGCCTCGCGCCGTTTTATTTTTCGATTCAGGTACTTTAGTTTCAAAACTGAAACTACCTAGCTCAGACGCAACGAAACGCATTTTATTTCTTCTGTATTAAAAAGAACCCGATGTGCCGACGAGAATATCGAGGCCCGAGAAAAGCACACAGAATACGATTTCTTTTGTGCTTTGCTCGGCAAATGTTTGCAGAATAACCTGATGTCAAACCGAGTCGACCGACGCCCGACTGAAAAATCACATTTAAATGTTCATAACAAACATTTTCATTTTATGTAAAGATAGTATCCGAAGTGTTATCTGTTGAAATAGCGCATCTTTGTGTTCGTGTTATGCGATTTCTTCCAGTGTACGATCTGAAACCAAGAGATGGTTTGTTGTAGGAGATATATAGGAGAAACATCTGTAAATACCTGCTCCGCCTCCCTCCCTGGACCCGAAATAGTAAAATAGCCACTACTTACAATATCACTGACCCGCTTACACCAGCTCCGACAGTACCACGAATGGAAGAGCATTCTTCTACAATGGTTAGTTTTGTAGAAAGATTATGTTGTCGCAGTCTCTATGTTTCTTTGTTTCGTTTTATTATAGTGTTTTCTTCTTCTTTTCTTCCCTTGTACCTACTCCTTCTGTGCCTTGTGCTTTTTGATGGGTGAAAAATAAAATTATTGTTATTCTTATTATAGTATTTTGAGCTCATCTTAATCGTACTTATTCAGTGTTCCATCCCGCTCCGAATAGTGACTGTGAAGATAGAGTGTGAACAGGCATTGTCGGAAGCGATTGATAGGATCAACCCACCTTATCTTGCTGGTAGTGCAGTTTAACGGTAAGGAATGGAAGAAGTATGTCACTTTCGCTTACAATCTCTTTTTCCTTACAGGAAGTCCTATCCGAACCTGAGGAAGACGAAGTCGAATCAGCGAAGTCCACCGTAAAGAGGTCCATTTGCTCCATGTCCACCCTTGCAGCTTGGTACGAGGAAAAGTACTCCTCAGCCGACGAAAACCCTATGAAAAAGGCGAAGAGTTCAAATCCGGAAAGGAATCTGGTCGTCGTTGTTTTTGAAGATTTCGAAGGATTTCCGGTGTCTGTGATCGAAGATTCCGTCCGGATTTTCAGGTGAGTTTACCAGTTGGAGTTTAATGTCGAGTCTGGATCCAGCTTGAAAAATAAAGGAGTGGGTTCCGACCAAAATGCTCGAATTGTCAATTCAGATCCGAATCCGGATCTGATTTGTAAACGGAATGAGGAATACGAAGCTTGAATGGGTAAATAAAGAAGTGGGTTCCGGCCAAAATGCTCGAATCGTGAATTCAGATCCGAATCCGGATCTGATTTGTAAACGGAAGGAGGAGTGCGAAGCTTAAGTGAATATTGCATTCAACACTGACATATTTCTTCAAGTTTCTTTTGTTATTTTACCGGATCGCTAGACCGACGGGAATCCGGATTGGCCGAAAATAAATTATATAGCAGAAACCTGCTGATATTTCTTTTCTTTCTGTACCGGACCGACAGTGTGGAAATCCGGTTTGTTTCATCTCTGGCTGGCATTGATGAACGAAACAAGGAATGCAAAGCCGAAAAGAAATTACACTGAACTTGCACATATATACAGTTCTTTTGTATCCCTCCCGAATCGGAAGCCTTCCGGATTAGCCGGAAATATAAATGAAGGGTCGGAACAGAAATATCATCGGCCTCAGTATAACATTTAACACAAGGATGCGTACGATGTGTTAAACGTTATCAAACTTCTCTCAGTGCTGTTAAGGTACCTAGTTCGGAAGTTATGGAGGATAAACCGGCTGGAAGTTATTTCGTTTCTTTGCCGGATTGACAGCCTGGCCGGAATCCGGAGTTGCCGAAATAGATTATGCCGGTATAGTATAGCTAAACTATATAATAACGAAAGAATCGAGGAAAGAAAACAATAAAAAAGAAACATATCCGAAAAAGGAAAATGTATCTATTGAGTCTGTAAATACATTTATTTTCCAGCAACTATAGAAATCGCATTCCCTTCGTGATCGTGTTTGGTGTCGCCATTTCGGCTTCGGTCATTCAGGATTCGTTGACGTATACAGTTTCTTCTAAGATCGCCATCGAGAAGTTTCAGAGTCAACCGTCTGTTCACTTCCTCAATAGTGTTTTGGATAAGGTAAGTTCGGTGTTAGATTACGAAGTAAATCGGCTCTGATGAAGTAAAAAAAAGGATTGTTAGCAAGGGTAAAAACCACAACTAATCAGTAGGGCTGATTATTAGGAACATATCTGTAGGGGTACATAACTTTCTGTAAAGTCCGAACACCAGGCAAAACAAATCACAGAAGGAGACGAATTCGCCTTTTACACAACTAGCTAGTCAGTCTGTTCCGATCATTACGTATTTAGGACGTCAAATTGCATTGACCATCTCAGGGGGCACATATTTTCTTCTCGTGAATGCTGTGGTTTTAAACAGAAATACAGTAACACAAATTATTGAAAGAAATTGGTAGGAGCAGCAAATTTGGCAGCGACACTTCCTGACTGACTGGCTCCTCCTCCAAGGCGGGGCCATCTGTCACCTGTCACTTGTCACCATTTGACTCCTCCCCTACCGGCCAATATTTAGCTCCATTGTTGTTGTTTTTTACTTTCATTCATTTACCCGCTGAATGTTGTTGTTTTTTTAACGTTCTATCTAATATCTATTTTGAGCTTGCCCAGGAAGGACGTTTCTCAGTTGCGCACGACTGGATGATCCATCGTTCGTACGAAATTGCAAATGCTAGAATGCTTCCGATGTAACTCGTTCAAGTGTAAGTGTGAGACTTGTAGATCCGTCAATATTTTGATTTATGTACTTGGCGCGGTCATTGCTAATATTCCTGTTTGTTTTTAAGGTTATTTTCTCGAAGAAGCTACCTATGAAGCTTGGTCACCGCGTCTTCAACCTGCTGATGGATCTCTTCTTGTACCACGATTTCGCAGTATCGAACTTCATCAACAATATTAAGGTACGACAACCCTCGCTTGTTCCTCCGGGACCCGATGGTATTTTTGTATTCGCTCTGTTATTGAGCTAGTTAGAAATATTATTCGTCCCATTACTCTATCAGTAGATTTAGCTGTAAATATAAGTTTTTACCCTGCATCACCTTATTTTTGAAGTTTTCGATGTAATCGCTCCTCAGCGTGCCCGTTCAGACGTAGTGTGAAACACCAGCCGATTTGTCCCTAGGTACATCACCTACATGGAAGTAAAAGAACCCGTCTTACTTAGATGATTGCTTCACCTTTTATTGCCGTAAGTTTACGCATTGCTATGTCAATCTTACTCACCCACAGGGCACTACGCTGATTTTTTTTATTTTATTTGCCATGTTTGCCTCTTTACGAGGTGGGTCAGGCTTCAGCTCATTACATTCAAGGAGCTCATTGGCCAGAATTCACGGTTATTCGTCCACGAGAACGTGAATCCGCCATTTCTGGCCAAACGGCTGTGCAGTATTGTTCAAACGATAGGAATGATATTTATGAGTACGGCTGTACCTTTTTCCTAGAGTAGAGTAGAGTAGAATTTAATTTTGAAAATGACTTTCACAGCAATCATGCCGAGTTTGCAGTTCTCGCCGAAAGAAAGAATTAACCCTTTAGTTTACCACAAATGGGTCCACCCCTTCACCAGATCATTGTGTTGCGAGAGCAACACTTTGGTTTTGTCGTGTTTTTTTGTGTGTTTTTTTCCTATAGTACCCTGATTTGCGCTTATCCTTAGAAAGTGGTAAGGGTCTAACCTGTGCGGTTTTTACGGAAAGTGTGGACCTTAGACCGGATTGATGAATATGACATTACATTTTGGCGAAAGCTCCGTAAAACTCTTGCCTGGGGCCAAAAAGGATGGTTTTCGCTTGTCATTTAGCCAGGGCCTACAGTGTGTAAAGTAAAGTGGAGTTGTATAGCCTATGTCAGAGAGGACTATCTGAAGTTATGCAGTCAAGCTTTCGTTTCATCAAACCATGTTTCTGCTTTCGAGTGGAAAACTCCGTCCTAGCAGGCAAGCAGACAGGCACCAGTTTTAAACTGAAGATGGAGTAAAATCTACAAGTGCGAAATATGTGTGGTACTTCCCTGGCCCCACAGCCAATACATCTTCTTTGAGTGATAAATATAAAAATTTGCAGAAACAAAAAAGTGTAATTTTCCCACGGGTCCGAAAGTGTTGCCCGTTTCTACCCGTTTCTGTTCGTGATTTCAGCTGAGTTTATCATTCCATTTCTTACACTTGGGAATGAGGAAGAGAAGTGATATCAGATGGGTCTCCTAAACTTTAAAAGTTCTCTCACTGTTAAAGAAATTAGAGTTATCCTTTGCTCCTTTCTAAGTGGTGAAATAAGAAAGTTTGCCAGCGGCAAAAAAGTCAACTTTTGAACTAATATAGGTAGAATTCTTTTTCAACTTCATCCGGTAGACCTCGATGAGCTGATCAAAGTATATCTCATCTGTTTTTTGGTACAAAAATTCCTTCATGAGATACAACAGTTTGAAAGTTTGGAGGGGTTGACAACTTTAGTAGTGAGGTACACACTGAAACCAAAAATAGGCCGATCCCAATCGTGAGACATGTAGGGTACTTGTAAGCAACAATCGGCTGTTAGACCATAATCATCTTCGGCGATGAGGGGTTAGCAACGTTGGTAGTTGGTGTACCTATTAATCCTATTATTTCTTTCTTGTGTATTTGATCGTGAGAACAATTTGGTGCCATGCCTGTCACGGGGAGATGGACTTGTAAGTAAGAATTGGTTGCTATAGAAGAGGTTCATAAGGGGCCAGAAATGTGTGAAAATTGGTGTACATTTTTTTCTCTCTATAAATCAGAGGGTAAGAAAACTAATCTCCTTGGTCTATCACTGTAACATGGAATTAAGTCTTTGAGGGGTTGACAACTTTAGTGGTAGGGTACAAACTTAAACAAAGAATAGGCGGGACCCAATTGTGAGACTTGTCAGGGACTTGTAAGTAACAATCGGCTGTTAAACCATAACCATCTTCGGCGGTGAGAGGTTTCCGATCGTGTTAACGCAACGGAGACAAAGAATAATGTAAAGCAACGACATAGTTTCGAAATAATTAGCAGAGTGGCATCTATGATATTTCGATCCTGAAAAGTTACGGATAGCTTTATAATACTAACTAGATTATATTATTATACGATAATGTTCCAAGTTTGCACGATTCACGATGTCTACGACTGAAAAGGATAAAGGTCAACTGGCTGCAAAGTCAATTTAATCCCTACTTCGGATTTTCTGGGTGTTTTTTTTTACTTGTAAGCAAAAATCGACTGTTAGACCATAATCAGTTTCGGCGATGAGGGGCTTCTAACTTTCGCTAGCTGGTGTACCGATTAATCCTATTACTTGTTTCTGATGTATTTGAACTGAAAACAGTTTAGTACTATGTCTGTCACGGAGAGAGGACTTGTAGGTAGGAATCTGTTGCTAGAAGAGGTTCACAAGGGGCTAGCAACTACTGCAAATTGGTGCACATATCTCTATAAATCTGAGGGTAATTAGTCTCCATGGTCTATCACTGTAACCTAGAATTTAAGTCTTTGAGGGGTTGACAACTTTAGTGGTAGGGTGTCAGGGACTTCTAACTAACAATCGGTGATAACACCATAATCGTCTTCGGCGATGAGGGGCTTCCGACTTTTCCTAGTATGTGTCCCTATTTTGTTTCCGGTGTTTTTTATGAAAAGGAAAGTTTGGTTCATGTCGTCGTTCAAGAATCGGTTGCTAAAGCATTGTCATTTTCATAAGATGCCAGAACGGTCTATTTTGATGGTCTTTCACTGTAACCTAGAATTAAGTGTTAACGCAACGGATACAAATGATAATGCAAAACAACGATATGTTTCGCAATAATTAGTAGAGTGACTTCTATGGTATTTTAAACTAAAAAGTTACGGATAGTTTTAAAATACGAACTAGATTGAATAAGGTGATGTTCCAAGTTTGCACGAGCCACGATGTCTACGATTGAAAAGGATAGAGTTGCAAAGTCAATTTAGTCCCTACTTCCGGTATTCGTTTTTTTTTTCTTCAACGCTGAGAGATAACCACGTGAAGAAAAATATTCTTAATGGCAGCTTTATGGATTGGAATACACCATTTTGAAAACCTCGATGGGTTGATACATTCAGCATTTAACCGTTAGCGAAAAAACAAAGCCAGGCGAAGCCGAACAAAGGTTGCTGCAACACTTCACGTTGCCCAGGCAACGTAGGTCTAGTTAATTGTTCATTTGATGTTAGTGAACAAACTTTTTCTTTTTGAAAATATAGTGAGGTTTAAACCAGAAATGATATAAAAACAAGTGCGCAAGCGCTCAAATGCGGATTGTAAAAGTATAAAATTTACACATCTCTAGAGGGTGGAGGAGGAGGGTCAGGACCCATCGAGATGCACATCTGGACCGATCCGATGTATCCACAAATGCACCAAATTTGAATTTGATACCGGTCACCGCTCACAAACTTGGCTCATAGGCAATCTGGGCCAAGTTGCCCATGAACGGGGAGGGTGGGGTGGAGAAGGACGGTCTACACCCATCAAAACGCAGACTGATATATCCAAAAGTATACAAAATATAAATTTGATATCAGTCACGGATCACTCATGGGCAATCTGGCCAAGTTGCCCATGAACGGGGGTTGGGGGGGGGGGGGGTTAAACTCCAAAAAGTATCTTAGCAACCCTAATCTAAAAGCACAAGGTATTGCATCGTCCTATCTTCACCTATTAAGAACAATAATCAGTGGGCAATCTGGGCCCAATTGCCCCTGAGCCAAGTGGGTCTGGGGGCTGGTACCCCCAAACGGCATAAAGAGACCCTAATGCCAACGAGCCTGACGGGTCACGAACTTTACTTTTGGGCAATTTGGGCCCAGTTGCCCATAATTGGGGAGAGTGGGAGTAGTGAAACTCCGGAAGTATCTACCCAACTCTGAGCTCTAAAGACACAAGGAATTCTATCGTCCTATCTCCAGCCGTGGTCAGGGAGGGAGGATTAGTAACTGGGCAATTCGGGCCCAGTTGCCCTCAAATCAAGTGGATGTGGGAAGTGCACCAAGTTTCAACGTGATACCTGTCATGGTTCACGAGTTATGTACTCTGTAGAAAAAAACTGTGAAAACGGAAAGCTGCATACAGCGGACACATATGGACACTCCACTAAAAACGATTTAAAATGGATATCTTCAGTGATGCTCTGGCCCTTTTTGGCAAGGGTCCTCTTCAGTCTTTAGATGGAAGAAACGAACCTACAATTTGGGTCTAGTCAGCTAAGGAGTATTTAGAGATATTTAGCGTATTTAGAGAACACCTCCTACAATTCTTGAAAGAAATATTTAAATCTTTTGTTACTTATTGTTCGTACGTCAAATATTCATCTTTCTTTCTCTTGTGTTTATCTGCTGGGAGGTGCTTTTCACAGCGCCCAGTCACTTACTTCCCACGGTCATGAGGAATCCTGGTTTTAGGAAGTCACTCGAATGCGGGTGAACTGGACATTTCAGGTGCAAGTATGCTTCCGAATTAACTTCTTTAACAATAAGGTCTGTGAAATAGGAAAGAGTGGATAACCACTGGCTGCAAGGAAGGCTAGTTGCCCTCTTTGCGAGTTGCAGGAGGAGGATTTGAACCACTTCCTCTTAGAGTGCCAAGAGCTTTCGCATTTGAGAGTAACATTTGTTGGGGTTGGGCTGGTATCGCTTCCCCGTATCCTGAAATCTACGAACCCCAAATGTATCGTAGATGTTTGTAAATATGTGAATAAAGGATTTAGTCTCAGGAATGAAAGTTTAGCTTAGTTGACGTAGCGTAGTATTTGTAGAGGTGTAATAGTTTATTTGTGAAGTGAATCAAATCTTGTATGGCCTTTTGGCTCAGTAAACAAGCATTATTATTATTATTATTATTGACTAATTTATTTATTTCCAGTTCTGCATGATCGAGCACTACTACTCCAACCCGGCCTCCTCCCTCTGTTGTAATTACGAAGAAGCAAAGAGGAGGATACAGGCTATGAAAGAGAAAGACCTTGAGATCTTCAGGCAGCTGCCGTCGTACAAAACGCTGTCTGAAAGCAAGAGAGGGGAGTTAGTCGAGCAGAGTGCATTCAAGGTACTGAATTTATTCAGTGAGGGTGGTAGAGAGGGGGGATAGCTGGCTTACGCAGGGAGGTGTCCACTGTACGGTTACACCATTATGTAGCCTATCAATTTGAATCTCTGTACAGAACTTTCTAGTATATCTTTTGCATGCGTGTAACGTGCGGTGCTACTCTGTACGTGCTCACTACTAAGAGATAATTTCCAGGGTGTCCCCGAAATTCTAAATGCGTCTGCAGCGCCTAATCCAGCACTGCACTGCTACTGCTATTGAAAACCACATGGTAGGAGAGCCACAAATTCCCCGCGTCCGCAGGGTCGTTTCGCCAACTATCAGACTTGCTGTTGGCGAAAAGACCATTAATAATTGTGTTTTGCAGATACCATGGTATCTGATACCACGGTCTACAGTCATCTTCCCAGTTACCGTGGTAGCGTTTTGCAGTTACCGTGGTATCTGGCCAGACACCGTCGTACCATGGCATCTGAATATTATTGATATTCAGATACCATGGTACGACCGTGGTAACTGATCGAGGCAAATGAAAAAATCATTATCACTTCATCATCACCAACCATAGAGCCTAGGATTTTGTCAAATTGGTGGGAAAGAAGTTTGGCACGTAGTGATGTGACTGGATATCAGTTTTTCTTTTGGGATGACTTCGAAAAGCGCCATCGGCAATTGTCGTTTTTGCAGAGCAACCGTAGTATCCGATACCACGGTAACTGCAGAAACGACTAATTGCAGATCCAGTTACCGTGGTAACAGATACTATGGTATCTGCAAAACGCAACTAATGAAAAAGACATTTTTTCCTACTGCTTGATTGACCTGTAGATGTTCCTTCGGTTATTGTTCTTGTCCGTACAAGACGCGATCACTCTTCCTCGCTTTTTATTAGTGTTTGTTACGTACGTCTTCTGCTGGAAGACGACCAAAAAGGATCTAAGAAATCTTTCTTTGCAGAAATTTCTCGACGAATCAGTCCAGAAGCTCCAGACCTACCTCAGTCGTTTCAGTGCGTTTGTCGCTGCCCTCAACAAGCTAGTCACAGGGCTGCCGAATGCGCCGCTAGGCAAACAGGTAAATTTCTAATGGCAAGATCCTTGATCGACATTATGTTGTTTCATTCACCTTTTCTTTGCCAAGTCCTAGCAGCTGTCAAAGTTGCCAGGTAGCGTATTCGTCCTTAGGGGTTGTTAGGTGTCGCGTTGGTTAGGCGTACCATAAATCGGATTTTTTCTACAATATCTGCGTTCTTTGTCACGGGAGTTCTCACCGGTGGTCTCCGGTTTTTCCTATAAGCCGTTTTTGCGTCCACCGGTGACTTCTCACCAGTCTTATAACCCGTTTTTGAACTAACCAGTGTCAGGTTTTATCTCACCGGTGCGGACTAACCAGAACCTGCTCAGGAGCCCGGCTTCAGCGAGGAGTTAGCCAGTTTTCATCAACTCATCGGTGAACCAAAAAAACGCGCTTTAAGAGAAGAACCGGACAGTGGTGACTAAACAACAGAGATAGCCCGGAGTGCAACGAACGCAGCTAATGATTTACGGCCAGAAGTTTGCCAAAATGGAATGTTTTGCTGGTTCAAATCTAAAAACCTTATGTTGGCACTTTACACTTCTTATAGTGTGAGATATCGTACCAATATATGTCGTCGATTGTGTCTTTAGGCTAAAACCGAGTCCTCGGTTTTCGTGACACGCCAGATGGATTTCCTTGTTTTCTTGTATGTTGTGCACATTGGCATCTGTGCGTGCTCATCCTGTAGACATAGACACACCGCAGCTCTTGTTTAAAATTGTCCTCAAAAACTCGTTATTCTATAAACACATTGCTAAGCTCCTATTCACATCAGTCCAAGTTATTTGTTTATTTATTATTCTTTATTACCATCCAAACTGAGGAGTACAAAATATAAAATATAAAACAAAACTATGCCTAAATCAAGTGATCCATTTCAGAATGTTCCGAAAAAACAGTGAGAAATTAGCATCAGTTATTTCTCTCAGTTGTTGACCAGTTTTCATTAGGGCTGATGAGCAATTTGGTTATCCTTCGTGGCATGTAATGGTACATTGTAGCCAATTGAAATCGATACCTTAAATCATAGCCTGGAGTAAAATAAAGATGTGTATCCTTATTTATACAAAAAAGGTTCTCTGATAATGCTAACTTTCTATTTTTCTTTGCTATGTTTGCTGATTGAGTGGGTTAATATGATTGTAGTATTGGTCAGTCGCTTTATATTTGTTTCTTGAATATTCTGATGTGTTGCCGTCTAAAATTTTTGTATTTACTCCTCAGTTTTGAAGAATTCTAATAAATAAAAACAGTAATAATTAATGGATGAGGGAGAGTTCCGAAAGTTTTTCTTATCCCCCAAAAATTTTTTAAAAGCATAAAGCTCTTTGCATGAAATCCTTCCCCCCCCCCCCCCCCCCCGCCGTTGTATCTGGGATTAGCTTACTGTTGTGACTTTGTCGTATTATGGCGTTCGCAACCTTTTCCATAGTTAGAAATAAACAAATACATATTCTGACAAAAATACTTCCGATCGGCCAAACAAAGACAGTAATAATTGGACTCGCTCTCTGCTCAGTAACTTTCCTCAAAGTAAGAAATTGATCAGTCAAGCCAGCACAGGTAGGATAGGTGTGCTCTGCTTTCCCTCCGTGTTCGCTCTGACCAAGAACAAATAATCAGATAGAATATCCATCTTTGGTCCCATTCACCGACTATGGATACCCCGACAAAACTTAGCAGAGCTAGAGCTACTTGCTCTAGCTTTGAGTTGATACCCTTTCTGCTTCCGTCTTTGCCGTTGCTTATCGTAGAACAGTACGTGCAGGAGGCACGCTGACCCGCGCTTGAGCGCGTACAGAGAATCAATCAGCTTTGACTTCGAAAGGTTCTTCTACGTGGCTTCACAGCGATATAGCAATGTCTAGATGTCATGGTTCGTGATGTGCCGCGTAGCTCCTAACCTCAACTCGATTGCATCGGGCAGGGTACGGGGAAATATTTGACTTCGCATGGTTGTATTACGGTGATAGGGAGACGGAGGTTCTGTCAGATTATTTTTCTTGGTAGTATCTTTCCTTTTTTTCCTCGTAATTTCTTACTAAACTACGGCTCCTCCCCTCAGTGGGATCTGCTTATTTGTTCTTGCTCTGACGCGACGGTCACCCGACCTCGTGTCGTTAACTATTTCATTCATGGAATAACTATTCTTCTGATCGTTGACTTTGGGGATTAAGCTGCTGAGCAAGCATTTAATTGCTAGGGATAGTGTAGTAGAGGTGTATTCTCGCCGTTCCCCGAGGACTCCTCGGGGAATCAAGGGGAACGGCGAGAATAGAGGGAGTCACTCCACGCGGACTCCACGTACGGAAAACAGCGAGAACACGGGGAATGCTTCCAAAATGATTTTGTTCGAAAAAAAAATGCAGTTGATGAAACTAGTCTTGATCCACTTTGTTTTTGGTTTTCTTTATTCTGATTGTTTTTAATTAATTTTGCATTGCACAACACAAGCAAAAATTGTTTCCCCTCCGAATGTGAAAGGGAGTGCTTTTTGATGATGGTGATGATAATCGGAGCATTCCCCGGCCGTGGAGACTCGTGAGAATACGGGGAGTGAATCCCTGGGACAAACAAAAACGCAGGGACTCCTCAAAAGGAGTCCTTGGGGAACGGCGAGAATACGCCTTAGGGGAGAAGAGGCTCCGCAAGAAAGCATCCCATAACACTTACTAATATTGCTGTTTTCATTCCAGTTTCGGGAAACTTACATCCTGTGTTTCACGTCTTCTGTCTATGAAACAGAGGCTTATAAAACCGTCTTTCAGCTGCTGAGATTGTCATCGAAGGATGAACTCAAGCGAAGAATAAGTGAAGCGGTTGTAGGCTTTAACTGTAAGTACCCCCCCCCCCCCAAAAAAAAAAAAAAAAAAAAAACTGGACTTGTGTCTTTTCGGTTTCTGCCAAAATGTTACAAGTCAGTAAGTAATTTATTTCTGATCGCTGTTATGGAATGCCTAGTAACGGAAGAAAATAAGGAAATATACCACACAAAATATTTTGTGCAAAATGTAGTGTCAAAAGTAGCCTACAGGGTCTGAAACCCTTTATGGCAGCTTTTTGGGTCCACGATATCGTTTTTCGAAAATACTACTACTTGCCACGTCAAAGTAGCGGTTTTCTTATTGGCGCGTGGCGACTATATCCAACCTTCCTGACGCACATTTGACGCATTTGAAAACTGAACGCGTCGTCGTGCATGTCCTCCAAAATAAAAAAAAAACAACACTATGAAGCTTCTCACGTTCTTCTGTGTGAAAGAATTGTCGTTAACTTGAAGCTTTCGGCGAAGTTTGCGTTGCGTGACTGGCAAAACTTCGCTCGTCCGAAAAAGTGCCAAGAAGTCTGTGACATACCATGATTGTATGTACGAACTATACCTTTCAGGTTCCAAATCCTACGCCTGAACGGAATCGAGAGCTCAGCTACTACACTATTTATTTATATTACTAGACTAAAATAGAAACACTTATATACTCAACTTATATTTTTCCTCTTAAGCTACGTTTACACGGAGGTTTACCCGTACTCCGCGGATATTTTTCCCCGCAACAGCAACAAAAAACCCGGGTACTTTGGACTTCAATTTTGCGAACTTTTTACCCGGGTATTTGTTCGTCGAAGGGTATTCTTCGACGTCAGCAACAAAAAAATTGGATTTTCGAGGAATAATTTTGATTATGCCCATGTAAAAGCTGATCGAAATGGACACATGTTGGTATCACTGTAGAGAGATATCCTGAGCCTTACAACCTTGTAATCTATTGCCACATGAAAGTACTCTTCCTTGAAAAATACCTTAGTACCGTGTGAACACTTTGCCTTCTCGTCTCCGGGGAAAAATACCTGCCGTGTTAATGGTCCTTTACCTTTCTTCACTGAAACTTCACACTGAACTGAACTGAAACTAGTTAAATCACTTCCAAAGCAAACCCAAGCCAACCCGCCGGATGTTCCCAGAATAACGAAAACCCCCGCGAAACTAAATAGTGAAAGTTGAATCTCTTTACCCTAGACTAAACCCCAGCGTACAACAAGTCGTAGGTACAAAAGGCGGGGATTTCGGAAGCTTATAATTCCATAAGGGAGTTAGGAATACTATAAAAGGCAGAATTAGCAAGAGGGTCCTTTAAGAAAAATGATAGAAACAAAAATTAACAGAACGGATTAATGGTATACGGTAAACAATTGCCTTGCTATTTTAGCGGTGCTTTCACAAGAAAAAGCAACTTTCCACCGGATCCAGGACCACATGGCGACTTACCTTTACTCCCTGCAGTCTGTAGGAGAAGCAGTCCCAGAAGAGTGGAAAGACAGGGAAGAACCGGGACCGCTTGAGCTTGGAAAGAAGATGAGTAAAGCCGAGCTCCAAGAGGTGAGAAATGATAGCTAGTTTACCTTTCTGTGGTTGAAAGCACATTTCTTACTAGAAATGATCTTTTTATGATGAAATGGCTCAGATATGTTGTTTTCCGGCTGTTTTAAGACCGACAAGACTTTTCCTAGTCACGGCAAAAAAAGAAAAACAAATGAAAGGAGGATTGCCGATAAAGCTTTTGCCATTAGCTCGACTTTCCGGGAAGTCTTTTGTTAGTACTAGAAACGGAACGAACGTCCGAAGTATCGGGCTTTTCCAGTGACCGCATCCGAAATGAGGAATCTCAATCTGCCGAACAGCTCTTCTTATCATTGGCTTTTCCGACGAATTTGTCCGTTCGAGAAGAGGAACTAGAAACGACTTTGTCTGTGCTTCCAGTTTCCCGAGAAGGCTTTTTCCAATTATCGGAGAGCAGCAGTATCACTCAAATGTGAGTCGTTCGTGAGAGCTTACTGACAAACGACCAATAGATGAAGCAAGGAAAACTGTTTGCGGGTGCGGAGCCGACTTCCCCATATGAAGTTTCCGGATATACCGACAGAGCTCTTGTCTATACCAGAAAGTGAATCCATGCACCGACAAATCATGCCGATTTCTCGACAAAAAGTTTCCTGGTTTATCAACGGAGCTTTTTCGGTACCAGACACGGAGTCAAGAAAGCGCTGTCGGTGCTTTATACCGACGTACACTGCCAATTACCGACACGATATTTCGTGGGGGCCAGCTGCCCTCCCCCCTCCCAACGTTCCTCCCTAGTTTCGCCACTGGGCAGGATTAACAACCACAAGCCCTAAATGCATCATTCACATAGACAGACCGGATCCGGCTGGAGGGGGGTCCTGAATTCCGGTGATCCCGAGTTATGGTCCTTCCATATGTGCTATAGGACGACCAAACTTGACAAGCGCATCAGTTAGCCGACTAGGTCTACTTGGAAGTAGACTCTTCCTCGATCCGGCCATCGTGAAGGGAGTGGAGGAAGGGAAATCCGGAATATTGTGGCGTGCTTTACTTTCAAACGGGGAATCGGATCTGAATGAAACTTGACAGTTGGCAAGAGCCAGTATCTCAGATGTCTCGTATCAAGTCCGGATTAGATCCGATAACTTTAGAGGGAGTTGGTGGGGGGGGGGGGGGGGCAGAGGAAATCTCCTGACAAGCTTAGAGTAGTGAACCGATACGGACTTGACGACCACTTTACTTGAAGACCCCTCAAAGTGCGCATCCTAACCGCAAAACGTACAAAATACTTTTGACCAAACGATACATTATAATACCCCATGGGCCCTTGATCGTGTGTGCCTCAAGGTTTTTGCCTATAGCTGAGTTACTGGTTAAAGTGTGCATGTTGGCCGTACGGTGCAAAAGTTCTTTCGGCGAAACGTTACATCTTCATGTTCCCCAAGGGCCCAATACCACTTGTACCTTAAGGGTTTCGGCTGCTAACGAATTCTTAGCCCCCTTAAAGTGTGCATCTTAACCACAAAGTGCAAAAACATAGTTTTAACCAAACGGTACATTTCCATGATCCACAAGGGCCCTTGGTCATTTATGCCTCAAGGGGCCAAATTCCCAGCCACCTTAAAGTAAGCATCTTAACCGCAGAGTGCGGAAAAAACTTTTGACCAAAAGATACATTTACATGATCCTCAAGGGCCCATGATCATTTGTGCCTCAGGGGTCTTCTCTACAAAACGAATTCCTAGCCTCCTTAAAATGCGCATCTTAACCACAAAGTGCACAAAATGCTTTGACCAAACGATACATTTTTAGGTTCCTCAGGGTAAGGCCATTCGAGGATACGGCCATTCGGATACTGCCTTGACAGCGCGAACCTTAGCTGATGTGCATTCTACCTACCGTTACAAGTCCCATATGAGCTTCCAGCTCTTGTTGATGCCCGAAAGCACATAAAATGTTCTTGCGAAAGCAATAATAGTTGCGTTTTTGCAGATACCATGGTATCTGTTACCACGGTAACTGGATCTGCAATTAGTCGTTTTTGCAGTTGCCGTGGTATCTGAAATACGGTTGCTCTGCAAAAACGACAATTGCCGGAATTACGCTTTTCGAAATCATCCCAAAAGAAAAACTGAAATTCAGTCACATCACTAAGTGCCAAACTTCTTTCCCACCGATTTGACTAAGACCGATGAAAGTGAGTTGACTTTTTCAGATACTACGATCAGTTACCACGGTTGGACAGACAGTGGTATCTGAATATCAGATACCACGATAATTGGCCAGATACCACGATAACTGCAAATAATGCCTTTTGACCGTGGCATCAGATACCACGATAACTGCAAAAATGACTTTAGACCGTGGTATCAGATACCATGGTATCTGCAAAAACGCAACTAAAGATGTCTTCCGAGGCGTCTTCGTCAAGAAATCCCGTGGGTCTTACGAGTTCATTTAATTCACGATTCTCGCTTTGGTGCAAGGTTCGATCCTGATAAGACCAAAATATTTTGCTCACTGGACTGAATGGAATAGTCATAGGAAACCACATTGACGCCGGACACGTTTACGTAAGGAAGGTCTCACGCATGCCCGATAACAGATGTGTAGCCTGCGTAGTTGTGCTAAAAGCTGTATGTATTGATATGTAGTAATATGATTTATCCCTTCCCTCACTGCATGAACGTCGTAACATACTAATTCTTAAGTTTGGGTGTAAAATCCTTGCATCTGCCCAACACCGAACTATCCTCCCACCTGATGCACCAATGAACAATCGTACGCGTTTGCAGCTGAAACTAAAAACGGTAAAAACCAAAACAAGGAGACAGAGTAACACATTTGTGCCATTTTTTGTCAACATGTTCAATAAAATGTCAGTGTGACTTTAATATTTGTAGTACCGTATTTAGTATTTATGTTACTCGTGAGTGTTTAAAAGAATGTAATTTTTGTAAAGACAACCAAATTAGCTAGCTAGCAAGTTTCTGTCTAATAAACCTTACTTACTTACTTACTTACTTTTACTTTCATTAACTGTGCTTCAGACTGGGATGGTCTTGAGCAGTACACTGTCAGAAGTTTCGTAACATATTGCGCATAACACTTTCAAGAATAACACCTTTTCACTTAGAAAAAAAGTGTTATGACCAATTAAGTTTATACTATTTCGTGCCCAGATCTCCAACAACACCTTCAATGGGTAAAAATACTACACTGTCAGAAGTTACATAACGACAACAGCAGGATGCGCGGTTTCAACAGATAACACTTTGGGATGTTATATGTTATGTTTCTTTCGTTCCCGTTAGTATTTTTACCAATTGAAGGTGTTGTTGGAGATCTAGGCGCGAAATAGTTTAAACTTAATTGGTCATAACACTTTATTTCTAAGTGAAAAGGTGTTATTCTTGAAAGTGTTATGCGCAATCTGTTATGAAACTTCTGACAGTGTAGTATGCAGTAGCGTCTATCTTTGCTATAGTAGCATCCAGTCCATTCTTTACTGCCCCCACAGGCCCATTCGGGCTTTCCTGCAGTCAGAAGTATCAGCTAGATGTATAATGGATATTAAGAGAGTTGCGCAAAAGGTGTGTTCATGTGATATTTAATGGTGGAAAACGGATACGTCAGCTGAATTTAATTGGAGCTATATTTCGGCCCTTCTTGGCAAGGGTCCTCTTCAGGCTCAAAACCGCTCAAGTTGGAAAGATGAACTTGTGGGAAACACAACTTGTTTCCCACAAGTTGTGGCTCAACACAGGCTCAAAGGCTCAAACACAACTTGTTTCAATCAGGCAATTCTGCGTCTAAACATTTTAATGTTTCAACACTTAGTAACCGGGGCTGGCTGGTGGACGACCGGGCACTTGCTATACACTAAAGTCGAGATTGGGAAACCCCTTGGCGCCTACTTTTACTAATTTTTACTACTTTTACGTTTTAGAGACTGATGGAAGCAGCGAAAAGTAAACGTCGACTCTCGCCCTTCGAACAGCTTCGAACGGAAATTCTTGATTTTCTGGATGCGGAATTCCGGAAGAACCTAATGCCGCCGACCGATCTTCCTTTCCACGAGATTTTTGTTTTCGACGCGTTGCAGTCCGTGAAACGCCAGTTGGTTGGCGCGCCACGGTCAGCCCTTCAAGTCGCTCTTACAAACCCACATATGTACTTGCAGGTAAGGAGATCTTACCCTTCAAAGTTTAACTGCAAAGTCAGCTTATTTTTATATTTTGATACCTTTGGTTAAAACACTTTTCATCATTTTCAGCGCACAGGTTGTACAGGGAACTTTAAGCCAAAAGTCCATCAGTCTGTTTTGGAAAGACCATCCTTTCTTCTTTGGAAAATTGCCAGCCACTCAGCTTGAAGGGGTATCCGCGCTGACAGTTTGTTGTTAAAATTTTTGTATAATTTATTTGTATGTATTGGTATGTACCTTCCGACTTCCGATCTAGCGTAGCCCCGCGATACTAAATACCGAGCAAACTAGGTGTCCTAGGTAACACCATCCATCTATCTTCCAGTGTGATTGCTGCCGTATTGAAGAGTCCAGCGTTGTTGAGAAGACTATGCCTGATACTTGTATTGCCTACAAGCTACACTTGGAGTGTGGAAAGCTGATCAACCTCTACGATTGGCTACAGGTAAGCTGCCTTCTTTCCTCCGATCCGCTATCCGTTTGCCGTGGTGTTAGCTTTCTCGTTTTCCTGACCTCTGTATGTTGTGTTGCAAGAGCAACACTTTGGTTTTGTCCTAGTTATGGCACTTGCAGCTCCGCTCAAGTGCCATATACCGATCACTTTTCGGTCTGTCTGTCAGGTCATTGTTCTCGAGTTAGGGTACTTCCAGACGTGCTAGGACGATAAAACTTGGAAGACATATCAGGGACCCGACCAAACTAACTTGGAAATAGTCATTTGTCCGATCCGGTCATCGTGGGGGGAGGGGGAGGTGGCGGAATCCGGAAAATAGCATAACGGAAAATGCATAACGTTCGAACGGGTGATCGGATCTTAATGAAACTTGATATCTGGAAAGACCTCGGTCTCAGATGTCTCATTTCAAGTCGGGACCGGATCCAATGAATCTGGGGGGGGAGTCGGGGGGGGGGGGGGGGGACCGGAAATCGTGTGACACTCTCAGAGTAGAGCGATAGGGATGAAACATGTCGGGAAGACAAGCACAAGCTCTAGATACATCACTGACAGAACTAGACCAGATTCGGACACTTTGGGGGGAGTTGGAGGGGGTTCCGGAATTCCGGCGATCCGTAGTTAATGTACGTCCAGGTGGGCTAGGACGGTAAAATTTGGCAGGCATATCAGGAACCCGACCAGATTAAGTTGGAAACAGTCACCTGCCCGATCCGACCATCGTGGGGGAGGGGGAGACGGCGGAATCCGGTATTTAGTGGCATGCATAACTTTCGAACGGGTATCGGATCTTAATGAAACTTGATATCTTGAAAGACCTCATGTCTCAGATGTCCCATTTCAAGTCCAGACCGGATCCGATGAACTTGGGGGGGGGGGGGTCAAAGGGGAGAACCGGAAATCTTGTGACACGCATAGAGTGGAGCGATCAGGATGAAACTTGGTGGGAAGTACAGGCACAAGTCCGAGGTACATCAGTGACAGAATCGGACCGGATTCGGGTACCGAGGGGGGTGGAGTTCTAGAAGGGTGTCCGGAATTCCGGTGATCGTGAGTTAATGTACTTCCAGATATGCTAGGACGATAAAACTTTGCTGGGCATTAGAAACTTGACATCATTGGGTTAGACATCGTCATTTCTCCGATCCGACCATCCCTCAAAGAACTCATCTCACAAAAAATACTTTTAAGCAAATTTACTTTTTCACGATCGCCATGATCACACGATCCTTTTTGCCTCAAGGGTTTTGCTTAGAAATTAATTTTTAGCACCCTCAAAGTGCACATCTTGACCGAAAAGTGAAAAAAAAAACTTTGACCATCACTTCCATCCTCTGACCCAGCCTTGCAAGTTTGGCGTATCTTAACCGAAAAGTGAAAAAAAAAATACTTTGGCTGACCCAGCCTTGCAAGTGTCATATGAGCTTCCAGCTCTTGTTTTATGGTAATTGCAGCTTCGATCAAGTGTCATATACCGATCACTTTTCGGTCGGTCTGTCAGTCCACTGTTCTCGAGTTACGGTACTTCCAGAAGTGCTAGGACGATGAAACTAGGCAGGCATATTAGGGGACCGACCAAACTAACTTGGAAATAGTCACTTCCCCGATCCGACCACCGTGGGGGTGGGGGGGGGGGAATCCGGAATATTGACGTATGCATAACTTTTGAACGGGAGTCGGATCTTAATGACACTTGATATTTGGAAGGACCTCGTGATTCAGATCTCACACTTCAAGTCCGGAACAAGAGTGGGGATCGAGATGAAATTTGTTGGGAAGAAAAAGCACAAGCCCTAGATACATAGTTGACAAGACCGGACCCGATCCAAGCACTGTGGGTGGAGTTGGAGTGAGGGTTCCGAAATTCCGGTGATCCCGAGTTAAGATGCTTAAACATGTGCTAGGACGATGAAACTTGGCAGGCATATCAGGGACTCGGAATCTTGAGGTAGGTTCAAGTTTTGAACGGGTTATCGGATCTTAATGAAACTTGATATTCGGAAAGAACTTATGTCTCAGATGTCCCATTTCAAGTGCGGGTAGGACCCGATCAATGTGGGGGAGTCGGGGGAAGAACAAGCATAAGCCCTAGATACGACAGAACCGGACCGGATTCGGGCACTCTGGGAGAGTTGGAGGGTGGTCCGGAATTCGAGTGATCGCGATTTAAGGTATTTTCGGATGTGCTAGGACGATGAAACTTGGCTTGAATATTAGAGACTTAACAAGATTGGCTTAGAAACTGTCGCCTCCCAGATCAGACCATCCCTTAAAGTACTCACCTTAACCGCAAAGTGTGAAACAAACTTTTAAGCAAAATCTATATTTTCATAATCCAATGAGCTCATGGCTATTTTTGCCTCAAGGGTTTTGCTTACAATTGAATTTTTAGCACCCTTAAAGTGTGCATCTTAAAAAAAAAAAATTTGATCAAACCATGTAAATTCATGATACTAAAGGGCCCAGGATAATTTTTGCCTGAAGGGTTTTGATTACTGATGAATTTTTAGCGCACTTAAAGTGCGCATCATCACAGCCAAGTGCGAAAGTAAAATACTTTTTACCAAACGATACATTCTCGTGATTTCCAAGGGTCCATCATCATTCTTATGTCAGGGTTTTGCTGATCACAACAAGCCCGCGAATTGGCAAATTTCTACTGTCCGCCTCTTACCCAGCCTTGCAAGTGCCATATGACCTTCTTGCTCTTGTTGTCTTAGAAGAGTTGTTTGTTTGTTTTTTATTTGTTTTGTATTTTGTTTCGTATGCGGTGACCCTCGGGCTTTAAGCAATATATATCGTATCATATCAGATCGTCTTTCCGGTCACTTTTTGGTTGATCAGTCTGTCGGTCAGTCAGTCTGTCATGGTCAGGCCACTGTTCTCGAGTTCGAGAAGGGCCAGGACGATGGAACTTGGCAGGCATATCAGGGACCCGACCAAACTAACTTGGAAAGACCCGACCAAACTAACTTGGAAATAGTCATTTCTCCGATCCGACCAACGTGGGGGGAGTGTAGGGAAGGGGAATTCGGAATCTTGAGGAATGTATGACTTTGGAACGGGTGATCGGATCTTAACGAAACTTGATATTTGGATCCGATAAATGTGTGGGGGGGGGGGGGGTAGTCGGGAGTCGGAGGAGGGAACCGGAAATCTTGCGACACGCTCTGAGTGGGGAGATTGGGATGAAACTTCGTCGGAAGAACAAGCACAAGAACTAGATACATCAGTGACAGAACCGGACCGGGTTCGGGTACTGTGAGGGGAGTTGGGGGGGGGGGGTCCGGTGATGGTGAATTAAGGTTCTTTCAGATGTGCTGCTAGGACGATGAAACTTGGCTTGGACATTAGAGACTTGACAAGATTGACTTAGAAATTGTCACTTCTCAGATCCGACCATCAGTTAAAGTACTAATCCTAACCGCAAAGCACAAAAAAATACTTTTAAGCAAAGTATCCACTTTCATCATCCCCATGAGCCCATGATTATCATTTTTTTTTTTTTTTTTTTTTTAATAGTTGGTAAATTGTGAATACACGCAGAACTGATTTGTACATATACTTTTCAAACACACATTTTTATATTCGTTATTTAACTTGTATTTGTATGTCGTTCAATCCGCATCGTTCTTCTGGTTTTTAGTTACATGTCGTTTTATGGTCTGCTGGTTCCGCATCGTTTTTCTGTTGGTATTGTGTTCGATCTTATGATTTAGTTTTGTTTTTTCGCTGAGGACGGTTTGCCAGAAGTGCAACCGAAATATCCGAAACTATATTTATCCCTCGCACATCATCTTAGACGGATAACTAGCTGATCAAGAAAAAACCCTGAAAATCACGGTTTTCTATTTCTTTTGTAATGAATGGTCAGCTTGGCTTCAAACCTTATATGTGTAATGATGCGTTCGGGGGAAATGGCGCGTTTCGTCGGTAAATCGTTAAGTTCTGTCAGTAAAATCTGGGCTTGTCTCCGCCCCCCTCACACACACACACAATTGGCTAGTTTCACCACTGCTCGGAAGCAGTCAAATTGTAGTCAAATAGCATTTTGCATCATCTTTTGTTACAAACTTCGAACAAATGAACATTTGAATTACGACAAACAAATTGATATTTAGTCCGATGCATCGATATCGAATATCGCCCAACACTACGATCAAGAGCTTTTAACAACGGGTTCTATGCCCTTTTGGTCACTTTTCAAAGTTTGATAAACTAGCCGCCAGCTCGTAATTGTCGTCCGGTGCGTGCCCCGCACTAGTCTTCGCTTGTTATTTTAATCTTGCAGTTTTCACCGTAATACCTCCTGCATGCATGGTTATTATTTCTATGTGTAATTAATGCCGTGTGTTAACAAGCGTGTGGTCACTTCCAGTAAGGATCGGATTGTTGGTAATGAATGCTGGGTCATGGTTGAAATTAGTAAAGTAAGAACGGATAATGAAAAGAACCTCTGTTTCTCGGCCTATGCGCAGAGCAGGATCCGTTATCATGTTCAATAAATATTGAGTTTTCAACGTAATACCAGCTGTACGGTTTCTGTGTGTAATCTGAGTTCAGGTTCAGGTTCTTTTAATAATAAACTAAATAACAGTGCCAACGAGAGGGCGTGGTCTTGTCCAGTACAGGACGGATATTTCAGTAATGCTTCCTGGGTACTCGTTAAAATCAATAAAACATAGCCTATCACCAATAGTGCTTAAAATGATCCGCGATCATCCGTAGGCTACATGTTCCGTTTATATTATCGTAAATATTATCGTTTTCACCATAATATTGTTATTATCTCTGTATGTATTTATTCTATTAGAGACGTTGTAATGCTTGCTTGGTAATTCGTTTAATGTTTTTAAGCACTGTCTACCATTACCACTTACCAAGAACGGATTTCGATACAGCAAAAAGAACAAAATAGAATTTATTAAGCAAAGAGCCAAACAATACCTTAGCAATACAAGTTCACTTTTTTCCTTTTATTTTTTACACCTTTTCTCATAAATCGGCATGAAATCTGTACTGTGGTGTATATTTGTGTTCTTCCAGATGCCGTACACAGGGGGGGGAAACCCCGAAGTTATCCTCCCTTTCCTCCACATCGAGCAAAAATCCGCGATCGTCTTTCGTAAATATTGAGCGGGTGCTCATACCGTATTGTTTTATGTTTATGATCTTTTTATCACCGCCTTTGTGGTTATCATTTGTACGTATGTATTTTACACGGGAAGCCTAGAGGGCCATAGTACAGAAATGAAGTGCAAAGCAAATACTAACTACATAACTGGAACAGTTTAAATGAAAAGGGACCTTTGCCGTAGATTTGTTATAGTTCCAAAAGGTCTGCTGATAAGAAGTCCTTTTTTCTTTTCTTTTCTTTATCTAATTGAAAACGAAACTAAGAAAACTCTTTCGTACTTTTTTAGCGGCTAGTCGGCCATCCCTCATTGACATTAATTTTAATCTATTTTTACCCAAATTTAACTATTCACGTCACTTAACTTCAAAAATATAAGCAGCCCCTTTAACCACGCGTCGTCACCTGTATTTCTATGGAGCAACTCAAAGCTTAAATCGCTAAGTTACTGGCAATCTGACATGAAGTGGCCCACACTACACTCTCTTCAGGAGATTGTGTTGTAAATTTGGGTGCTAACGAGAGGGGGTGGTAATGTCTAGTACGGAACGAACATGCATTACTTTCCGGGTAGAAGTTGAAATTGTAAAGCACATCCCATCATTACCGATTACCAGGAATCAATAATGATAACTTGTGTAAAGGCCGGATAACTTCTGCATCGACCACTGCACCGAGCAAAATCCGCGATATTGTTTCGTAAACACTAAGTGGGTGCTTACACCGGATAGCTCGTAGACCATTACATACGCACATATGCTACTACAGGATTGTGATAACCGCTATTCGGCCCAGTAGGGACTGCACCTTGAGTGGCTAATCAGGAGGGGTTAAAGGATTGGGGGTTAGTTGTCTACATGTCCGGAGTAGAACGCGCAGAGCGCCATCTAATTTTTCTCGTAGCTGCGTGTCACCCAATGGAAATTGACAGAACTAAAGGATGGGGGGAGAGAAAGTCAGGTGACAGTTCTTTCACAACGACCGTCTCAACTGGCTACCTTTACCATTAACCTTTCCGAAGAAATATCAACTATGATGCTGGCTGGTATCCGAGCTATTTTAAACACGTGCCCATTTCACGCTTGTTTTTGCGCTAGAGCAAAACCTTCGTAAATGTGAAGAAAACGGGGGAAGAGGGTCCTGTTCAACAGATAGGTCGCTCTTATGACCTGGTTGACACAGACTGCGTTTTAACCAAAAGGGCTGAAATACGACAGTCCAGTTATCCATCATCTATCCACTTAATACGCTTGAAGGCCCGATGAAAATGTCTTACTTCGACGTTCCCGAATAATCTATTTTTATCAAATGAACTTATTCTTGCCGACTTGTCGTACCTCTACGTCGTTGTGCCTCTATGGTCACAGTATTTTACTTTCCGTCTTCAGATCCTCTCGTCTCTCGCCTTGATCATCTCTCAGACGCCTCTGTTCGGTATTGAAACCCACACGTTTACTGACATTCAGATTCGCCGCGGCTCGACGAGTTTTGACATATCATGCTAGCAGAACATATTCTGAACGTCACTACTAGAGCCCGAGATCAAAAAATAAAAATCGCTCAGAAGAGTCAAAATTATTAAATTTATTCAAATTCAGGATATAAAAATAAGTTGGCTTTTCAGTTAAACTTTAAAATAATGCATTCCTACGTTTTACTTCAAAACTTTGTGTCTCGGTGCTAAAATTTGCGTTGAACAAAATCACATTCGTGGCATAACGTAACTTAATGGACGTGGTCTGGTTTCGTATTGGTGCCATAAAGCGTTTAATACGCTAATAAATAGTAAATACGTTATATAGATATTTTACGATTTAAAAAGTAGCTGAGCAGAGCGAGGTCTAGTCATGGTTCCTAATAATAGCGGAATGTTACGCGTTTAAAGGATTATTGAAACGACCTGTGCATTGTTGCCACATCAAAATAATTTGTAGAGTGACTTTTGATCCAAAATAGAGAGTAAATTGGTAGTAAAAATTTATTTTCATGAAATAACGTGAAATGGTCACTTCTTATACGGAATCATCGCTGCAAAAATGGTGTATCTTACTTTTACTATCATGAAAATATGCGAAATAGTCACTTCTGGTCGGAATCCTCGCTGCAAAACTGAAGTATCTTGACGTTTTCCTAAATAGAGTGAGTTAACGTCATACACAGAATAGAGTGACAATTCACACTACCGTGCGACATGTGGCAGCCCTGGATCTATGGCGTGCGTATACTTACGCTCAGTGCTGTGTCGATTTATGGTCCCCAAAACGCCGCTACGGAAATCGGGGTATCACAGCTTTCATCTAATTGCACCTGGTCCCGCCACTAGTTCTATGCTTGGATTGGAATGCATGTGATTGCGCCAATATAGTATAACACAGAATCTTTTGGCTTTTTTTGTTTGGCCATTTTGCCGAGGGATTGCCCACTCTTTATTTCAGTGTACAGCAAGTGCCCGCCGTGCCTGGGACCGGCACCGGCTGACAGCAGCTGGTATCGGTTGTCATGTGTTAGAACATAAAAATTAGCATATTTGGAAGCGAGAATCGCCTAATTTATGGTCGGCGCTGGTTTCGGCAGGTGCCGGGGAATGTGTAACCACTCGCTCTTGTTTCCGCTCTGCAGTATTCTTCCCTTTTCAGTGAATTAGTTAAAGCACAGCTCTTACTAGAAATGATCCCGCATAGACGTGGAACCAGGTCTGGATTCCCTACTAGATTTTCAGGGCCTAATGTGTGGAACTCCGTTCCAGAGAGCATTCGGGCGGCTGAACACCTGGGGTTATTTAAAAATAAGTTGAGAAAGTATTTGTTAGGCCAAGGTTCATAGTTTGTTTCCTATTTTTCCTATTTTTCTTATTATTTTTCTTTTTTCTCATTATTATTAATAAATGAGTTGATGAGAGATTGGTTATTATTTCTTATTAGTTAATTATTAGTTAGGAAATGAGTCTTATGTACCCGCCCAATTGCAAGTGCTTTTTTGTATCTTTCTTGGGGCGGGTACTGGCATCATAGTTAAATGTATTTGGGTCGTAAAGTAAACTGAACTGAACTGAACTTTGTATGATGAAATGGGTCAGAAATATAGTTTACAAAAATACCATTACTTGCCACGAGAAATTGGCGATTTTCTTGTTAGCGCCGTGTCGACTCTATCCAGCCTCCCCCTCTCTGACGCGGCGGCTGGACGCAAAATATTTGAAAACTGAACGGGCCTTGGTTAAAGAAGACCGACCATCAGATCTACAAAGCCCTAGTCAGTGTCATCCTGGAAAAGCAAATCCCAATAGCGGCGATTACAGTGGTAATCTGCCCTACCCAAAAGAAAGGCCGAAACGGACCGACGCAACGTTGGACCCAGTGGGTCTACATTTGTGGATTGGATTGGAAAAAGTGGGAAAACCGATCAAAATAAAGAAGTCTAAAACAGATGGTAGACCTGATCGTCTACCATGTCTTCCAAGAATGAAAACTAATACTTTGAAGCTTCGTAAATCCTTATTTATGAAAGAGTTGTTGACGGACTGTGAAGCTTTCGGAGAAGTTTGCGTTGAGTGACTTTCAAAACTCGGCTAGGCCCAAAGAAGTCTTAGATATGTGACATTTGGGAAAAAAGCAGAAGAACAGAAGTGAACTTAAACTGTATTTAATTAGACGAATTATTTGACCAAGAATTTGGGCATAAAACAAGAATAGAAGTAGTAAATAACCAAGGGTTTAAAAGTAAAAATGGAAGTAGACAAAAATGAAACAGTATTTTATGGATTGGTGGGGGTAGGAGACAAAATGTATGAGATTCAAAGCTTCCAAGTTGTTAAACGGACACCACCGCCTGATTATCTGCCAACTAATCTGTAACTGAAACTGCTACAGTTTGAGATGGAGTGATAATATAAAATGATGACTATGCGGCTTTTCAAGTCATTTTAATTGCGCCAATTTTAAATTTTACTTCACAGTTGGGAGCAAACAATTTCTGAGACATTGAGACTATTATAAGACTGTAGAGGTAGGCTTTCTAGGAGCTTGTGCCGTTTAGGCCGTAATGTGCTTTAGGAATAGCATTATGGCATACCTGACAAAACGATACCGGCTCAAACAACCCGGCGCTTGAATCCTAATTTGCATAACCCTTTCTTCCCTTGTGATGCTAGCGAATGCAGGGTTTGGATGACTAAAAAAAAAGTCATAAAATCAGTTCCCTGTTTGATAGTCTGTTGTCTCTATAACTGTAATAACTTGGTCTGAGAACTCCAGCAGTACATAAAGAACTACAATAGCTTTGACACAAGGACCGCTGCATGTTTACTTGATCGAGTTTTAATGAGCTGATTCTTATCCAGCGATTAGCAATTATTGCAATGTGTGGGAGGGATCAGATCATGCTGTTGTTCGATTAAAGGGGGTTGACCGCTTCTGTGAAATAGATGTGAATTCTTTTCTCTAACTTTTCCTTGAACCCCTCTGGTTTATGGATTCCTACTTTTTGGACAAATCTGGTGCTTTTAGGAAGAATAAGTCATCTACAACAACAACAATAACATTCAGCTCTCCTGAGAATAGGAGTTACTGTTTAGACCTACTCTCTCATTTTTCTCAAGTTCGTATGAAGTTCCGTTATAGTCACGGTTTCGTGATCTCTTATGTTACGTCGACTCTTTCGCGCCTGCAGCGGACCTCTTCAGACTGGTGTAAGCTTAAAATTGCGGGATTTCTTTTCTTCTCAGTTTTTCACCGCTTTCATCGATGGCAAACTTAGCAAAACACGGACAAATATCTCTTAGACAAATTTCGCAAATCTTTTCATCAAGCAAATCCGTTTTATTTAATTTCTTCTTCCTCTTCTTACGTTGCATTACTTTACGTTTACGTACGTTCGTAAGAGCTTTTATAGACTGAAGTGACTTTAGAGCTAGAAGCTATTACTCATAGAAATCTATGGTTCTCACCCTTTTTACTCAAAGTGAAAAAATATTCCTTCAGCCCAAGCTGACTGCGAATCATATTTGATAGTGCAAAACGGATATGTCGAGCTGAATTTTATTAGAGATATATTTCGGCCCTTCTTGGCAAGGGTCCTTTTTGGGCTCAGAGTCGCTCATGTTGGAAAAACGAAACTTGTGGAAAAACTTTTGGTTTTTCCACAGGTTCTTCCAGTTTTAGCGGCTTTGAGCCTATAGAGGACCCTTGCCAAGAAGGGCCGGAATATAGCTCTAATAAAATTCAGCTGACGTAACAGGTTTGCACTATCAAATAAAAAGTGAAATTTTGCTAAATAATGAGTTTTGATTACAGAAAAAAAGCCAATAACAATCATTTTCTACCCGGACTAGTCCTACCGGACAGGGTCCTACCCGGAATCCTGCCAAAACCGGAAAATTTGTTATAAGTAAAAATTTTATTTGTTGTTGATTAGATATCCGATTTAGGGGTAAGAAGAGATGCTGAATCCGTATATGACAATTATTTTTTACCGGACATATTGTTCGCCCGGAATCCGGCTGGAACCAGAAAATTTGTTACAAGTTATTTTTTTTTTTGAAGTTGATTAGATGTTCGATATTGGGGAAAGAAGACACGCTGAATTCGTTTTTTAGCTTTCTTTTTTCGCCGGACAAGTCGTTCCGAAATTCGGCCGAAACCGGAAAATTGGAATATGTAAGGCAGGAAGTTTTCGTCAAAATAGATATGACTTATAGGGGTAAACACAGATGCTAAATCGATTCTCAACTTGGTTTTCTCAGATGATTAGCTATTTGTCCTTAATCTGTTTCTAAATTTTGATGTTAAAAATGTTCAAGGAGTCTGGCGAAGACTAGACCTGGCGAAGACAAGACCCAATTGTCTGGATCAAATATTGAATTTCTGGGATCCCATCGAAACCTTTGGTCTTGTTTATCTTTGTTGCTAGTATTGTTGCCGGGCAATAGCATAGTTGCTTTCTTGTATTTGGCGTTTCCTTGTTTTCAGTTCGGTTCACTTCATTTTTATTAAAAAGAAAAGCTTACGAACAAAATAAGTGTCGACCCCTACAAAGCTCCGTGGCCCGTTACATAGGGGTGAATACCAAAAATAATCAACAGACAAACTAGCCTCTTCATTATCAAAGCAAAAAACAAAAGAGACCAAATGAAGAATTTTGTTTTTTTGGGATCCCAAAACGTAAGTGGAGGGATACCGAAGGTTGTCCGTCAATAGCTAATGAGAATAGAATATGAAAACCATTTTCTCGCCGGACATGTAGCTCGCCCGGAATCCGGCCAAAACCGGAAAGTTTGTTAAAAGTAAAAGTGTTATATAAAGTTGATTAGATGTTCGATTTAGGATAAAGAAAACATGCTGAACATTTATATGAAAATCATTTTCTTGTCGGACAAGTAGTTCGCCAGGAACCCGTCCGAAACCGGAAAATTTGTAAAAAGTAAAAGTTTTTTATCTGAAGTTGATTACATGTTCGATGTAGGGGTAAGAAGACATACTGAATCAGTTTTTGACAATCATCTTCTCCGGACTAGTTCGCCCGGAATCCGGCTGAAACCGGAAAGTTTGTTAAAAGTGAAAGTTTTATCTGAAGTTGATTAGATGTTCGATATAGGGGTAAGGTGATACACTGAATTCGTTTTTGCGCTTTAGTTTTTGCCGGACAAGTAGTTCGCACGGAATCCAGTCGAAACCGGAGATTTGACAGAAGTATGGCAGAAAGATTTGATCAGTTTCGCCAAAATAGATATGACGGATAGCCTAGGGGTAAATACACACATGGTGAATCCATATCTTAACTTAGTTTTCTCAGATGATTAGCCATTGACCTTCTTCTTTTTCTAAATCTTAATTTAAAAATGTTCAAGGAGTCTGGCGAAGACCGGATATCTACAAGACCAAAGTGTCTGGATTAAATATTAAATTTTTGGGATCCCATCGAAACCCTTTGGTCTTGTTATTTTTGCTTACCGCTTCGTCCTACAAATTCACGTCCCCTGTTCTGCTAGTTTATGCAAACTTAGATCTGACTTGTTCTTTTTTTTCTAGTCGTTTGCAGCGATCGTCGAACCTGAAGATGCTGACGATACAGTCTCAAAAAATACACAGTATCCTTTTGATCACTTCTGCTTCCTCTTGTTATTTTTAACCTTACTTGACATTTCCCTAGACCTTAGTTCCTTCTGCGCCTACAGAGAGGCATGGGACATCCAAGAAAAGTCGCCAGCGTTTCGTAGGTGGGTCACTGCCCATACACCCCCCATTCAGGTTGAGTGGACCCGTTGGCACTAAGTGAATACTCAGTTTGTTTTATAACCAACCTGGACCTGTTCGTCGATTCAGAAATGGTTAAATCATTCACAAACAAACTGACAAAACCCTGCTTTGAGAATTGTACCGTGTTCTTCAAAACTGCAACTGAAAATTTGTTGAAAACTGAGTTAACTATACCATTGGAAAGAACATAGCTGATTTGGTATTCTGTTAAGCCAAGTGTTAGATGACGACATGAGCACCATCTAACAGGTAGATTAGTTTTAACTTTCTGAGTTCCTACTTCCTTCATGCAGATGGCATACACAAAACTGGGCCCAAAAATTATGAAAATGTAGTTAGCACAGTTTTGAAGAACACAGTACAATTGCAACCATGTTTAACGCACCCCTCGCACTATTTACTGTGTATGCTACAGTATTTTGAATCCTGTAAAACTAGTCGCTGTTTTAAATTAATTACCCTCAGCTTTGTCTGTTTTAAGCCTTTTTCCAGCCTCGTTGACTTGTAGCAAAAACAGGGGAAAATTTGCCATAGCCAGGACGACGGAGCATCGGGAGCATGAGAGCATCGAGTGAAATAAGGCAATTGTGAAAAATCAGTGAGTGGTCGATAGGGGGTTAAAATGCACCGTATGAAATTCGGGTCGCCGGGTTTAAAGGCGTATTCTCGCCGTTCCCCGAGGACTCCACTTGAGGAGTCCCCGCGTTTTGTTTGTCCCGGGGGCTCACTCCCCGTATTCTCACGAGTCCCCACGGATGGGGAATGCTCAGGTTATCGTCACCATCATGAAAAAGGACTCCCTTTCAGATTTGGAGGGGAATCAATTTTTGTTGGTGTTGGTACAATGTAAAATTAATTCAAAATAATCAGAATAATCAAAACCAAAACTAAAGTGGATCCAGACTAATTTCGTCAACAGCACATTTTTGTTTTCGAACAAAATCCATTTTGGAAGCATTCCCCGTGTTCTCGCTGTTTCTGTACGCGGAGTCCGCGTGGAGTGACTCCCTCAATTCTCGCCGTTCCCTTCGATTCCCCGAGGAGTCCTCGGGGAACGGCGAGAATACGCCTTAAGACTTCGTCGGGGGATTGCGGAAGTAGGCTGCATTGGCAGAGGTGCGACGGGTCCTTTAAGCAAATATTTCTCGGGAGGAATTCCGCAAACAAATGCAAATTGAACACACAGGATTCCCGGAAGTATCCTGGTACCGTATTCCGTTTCACGTCTGAAGTCTGGTCAGGCACCACTGATGTAAACCTCTGTTGGTTGAACTTGACTAATCATAATATGCGAAACCCGGTTGCTCGTGGGATTACTAGCCTACGTAAGAAGCTAGGGTAAGACCGAATTAACTGGCTTCTTCCGAAGGGTTTCACTTGTCGGACTTTTATTTTACAATTTCCTCTGTATTCCTTAACCCTTCCAACAGAGCTCGTTTCAGCCAGTCCGTGTCGGAGTTGCAGTACATCGGATTCATCAAGCAATCAAAGCGGAAAGTCGACCATGTGGCCCGAACTACTTTTGGATCTGCTTAATGAAAGCCTTCTATCTTTTAATAAATTTGTATGCGTATGCACTTTGTTTGCGCCGACCTGATATCATGTCGTCGCCCGCACTTGATTTTACGCCAAGGCCAGTCTTCTCAGAGAAGACATCGCCGATCCATTATCACACACATTCTGCACACAATGAAACTGCTATAAAAGTCTAAGTTCACTTACTGCACTGCATGGGAATAATTCAGTTTCGGGCCTTGGTGAGGATATTGGGTGCATTTTTAATCCAGGTACGTATGTATACTCCTTCTCAGGTATCATTCTTGAGAATTAGTTATATGCAGTAATAATCACGGTCTAGTATCATTTTTGAAAATTAGTAATATGAAGTAGTAAGTTTTATTAGCGTATAGCAGTAACTGTTGCTACTGCATTCTACTGTACCAAGACTGTACGCTACTGGGCACTGCTGCTCAAAATTATTCCAGTATGAAGCACGTCAAATCAAGAATAAATAAGTGATATCAAGAATAAATTCATTCTTGGCCAAATGAAGGTATTTCGTACTACTAAATATCAATATATGCAACTTTTTCGTGCGAGTACACATACAACAACACAAGCTACATTTTTCACTGTTTCGTTGTTGTTGATGATTTTTGGGATCCCAAAACGTAAGTTGAGGGATACCTATGACTTCGCAAAAGTTGTCCGTCTGTCCGTCCGTCCGTCTGTAAGCACGATAACTCTCGAAGGGAATGAGATATTTTGATGAAACTTGGTGTAAGGATTCGTTGGGTCGGCGGACCAGTCGAGTTCGTAAATGGGCTTTGTAGCCCTACATTTAGGGGTGGGGGAGGAGGTTCAAATTAAGGGGCAAACAAAATATTTTGAAACAGCTAATGTGATAGTCGATAATGGGGTAAGAAGACATGCTGAACACGATGGTGAAAACCATTTTGTAATCGGACAAAACCGGAAAGTTTGTTAAAAGTAAAAGTTTTATTTGAAGTTGATTAGATGTTTGATTTAGAGGTAGGAAGACATGCTGAAGACGATGGTCAAAACCATTTTCTCGACGGACAAGTAGTTCGCCCGGAATCCGGCCCAAACCGGAAAGTTTGTTAAAATTAAAAGTTTTATTTGGAGTTGATCAGATGTCCGATTTAGGGCTAGAAGACATGCTGAACTTTTATGTGAAAACAATTTTCTTCCCGGACATGTAGTTCGCCCGGAATCCGGCCAAAACCGGAAAATTGTTAGAAGTTAAAGTTTTATTTCTAGCTGATTAGATAACCGATTTAGGGGTAAGAAGAGACGCTGAATCCGTGTGTGACAATCATAGCCTCGTTTTTGTTGCATGCTGCAGGTCCACTTCTCCGCCGATTCCGGACTGATTCTTTCTACATCCGTTTTTGCACTGCAGCGCTTCCAAGGAAGACTGCAGCGCTTCTCAAGAATCACGGACTTGCTCACCGACCAAGTCCGTGCTTCCCTGCAAGATGCTGCAGCGCTGCCGCTTCAACCAAGAAGAAATTGAATCCAAAAACGCACATTGTGCAACAGCAAAGAAGTGCTGCAGCAGCGATGCGGAAGCGCTATTGGAACAAAAACGAGGCTCATATTTTACCCGGACATATAGTTCGACCGGAATCCGGCTTGAGTCGGAAAATTTGTTATAAGTTAAATTTTTATTTGAAGTTGATTAGATGTTCATTATTGGGGAAAGAAGATACCCTGAGTTCGTTTTTGAGCTTTCTTTTTTCGCCGGACAAGTAGTTCTAGAGTTCGGCCGAAACCGGGAAATTGGCAGAAGTGGCAGGGACTTTTCGTCAAAACAGATATGACTTATACGGGTAAACACACATGCTGAATCCATATCTGAACTTGGTTTTCTCAGATGATTAGCAATTTGGCCTTAATCTGTTTCTGAATTTTAATTGTAAGAATGTTCAAGGATTCTGGCGATGACTGGATCTGGCTAAGACAAGACCCAGTTGTCTTTTTTCTGTACATAGTGCGCTCGGAAGTCGGTCGAAACCGGAAACTTGGCAGAAGTAAAGCAGGAAGTCTCGGTCAGTATTGTCAAAATGGATATGGCTTATAGAGGTATATCTGAACATGGTTTTCTCTGATCATTAGCCTGGCGAAGACTGGATCTGGCGAACACAAGACCCGACTGTCGGAATCAAATATTAGATTTTTGGGATCCCATCGACACCTTTGGTCTTGTTATCATCGGAATCTTTATGTGGAGTGCAGCAACTCCGCTGCCTGGCAATGAGCCTATGCTGGGAATGTCGGCTGGACCCATATCTCAAAGAGCCACATTAGTAGGATTGAAAAGTTGGTCTCCTGCGATTCTTGTGCCTTGATAATGATCAGGGGTAGCTTCAAGGCTAATAATTTTCATTATATGAACAAAGTATTATATCCTTCTCCAATATTCAGTTCAATTCAGTTTATTTATAACCCATCTCAACAAAAGGAGGGCGAAGCGCCCTAAAGATGGAGTAACAAACAAAATAATTAGAAAAAAGAAACACTAACACTAAATACAAAAAATATCAACAAAGACGATTAAAAAATAGCGCTGACCATGGGTGAGACAACATTGACACAGAAGAACGAAAATCCTGAAGCCGTTTATCAATAACAGATTGGAGAGATTAGGCGGAGTTTACTCATCAAATAACTATTTCTGGTCCAAGGTGGATAACTAAGAAGAAATTTCGCAAAACGAAAATACACTCTGCGGACAGATAATTTCTGAGATTCTGTAAAAAACAAAACATTTACACACTCTGTTATTATCCTATAGATACGCAGTCGGTAACTCTGAATGAACGAGAGCCCGAACCCGAATGGGTCTGTTGGGACAGTCAAAACAAATCTTCCCCAAAGGACACCTCGCTTCCTCGCGCTGCATATTGTTTCCGCTCAGAATTTCGGAGATGTTGACCACTTCACAACCAAGCTATGCTAACAGAAAATTACACACGGCGTGGTAATAATAATTTATTTTTAACCCACAAATCGTACAAGACAAAAACAGTGGAGTACAAAAGAATATATGAAGACACAATTAGGCAAAACACAACACATACAAACAAAATCTACTTAAGAGTCAAACAGACGAAAAAGCCCATGAGAGGGCGACAGACGCGCGTACGCCGTTGTTGCTAATAGAGGAGATACTTCTGAAGTTAAGAATCTCGAGAACGAGAATGGATGGAAAATTACTGAAGCAGAACAAATTACCATAAGTACTACGTGTCTTTTCAAATTAATCCGTACACACCTTTGTAAAAAAAGAGAGGAAATAACACTGAAAGATAAGAAGAACAAGAAAGAAGAAACAAACTGAGAAAAGTAAAAGGGGGTAGTCAAAAGGATTGTGGCGTTGATTACTGGATTTCAAGGTACTGTGCTCCGCTACTGCTCTCCTTAGTTCCCAAGCTTGATAGTAATGACCGTAAAATTATCCGATTGGCTAGACCGGTGAGCCGGCGATGGATAAGAGGTTCACAAAATTTTCTCAATGTTGAAGCAGTCTGAGGATTTTTTTTCTTCTATCTGTTGTATTCAAAATAAGAATCGGCTATTTTAACTTCAGACACCATTCTTCCACAAACAATTCCGCAGAAAGTCGTGAGTTTGCTTCTGAATAGGCCATCTGAAACAAATGAAGCTAAAGATGATTAATGGTTTCTTAAACGTCTGAAAAGTAACGTGAAGAGCAAAGAATGGACAAAAAAGGGTCCACGAAACTGGGCGTGGGAATTATGGACTTTGTACAGTGCAATAAACTTATTCTAGAGTAAACATATGCAAATGTGGCAAAAAACCTCTTGTCATCGTAAGGTCAATATTTGCGACATGAAAGACCATGGGCTAGTACAGTACCAATTGAAAATTAGCATGCATACATAATAGTCTCTTGATGACTTAGTTGTTTTTGGGATCCCAAAACGTAAGTGGAGGGATAGGCGCAAAAGTTGTCCGTCTGTGAGCACGATAACTCTCGAAGGGAATGAGGTATTGATGAAATCTGGTGTGAGGATCATGGGTCAAGGGCAAGTTCGAGTTCGTAGATGGGCTCTGTAGCCCTAAATTAAGGGGGGGAGGGGGTTCAAATTAAGGGGCAATTAAAACAGCTAATGAGATAGTCGATCAAGAAGTAAGAAGACATGCTGGACACGATTATGAAAACCATACTCCTCGCCGAACCAGTAGTTCGCCAGGAATCCGGCCAAAACAGGAAAGTTCAATGTCTCTGTGGAAGTCTAAAATGACTGACCAGCAGCCTTACTGAATTTTTTCAGACGTTTACTGGAATCGAATTGGTTTGTAGCATTTTCTGAAATCAAGTAAAAAGTGTGTTTTCAAAATACATTAGTTTCGGTCAAAATAGCAGAAAAGGTGAGTGATTCAAAAATCGTGTCATGGCGTTTTACAACTCCATGCATACCTTTCTTACAATATGTGGAGTATTTAGATGAAATATTTACAGAGGAAGGACACAGTATAAGGTAACTAAAAGTGTTCCCAATTGGGAACGTTGGGCGTTTCGAGCCCTCCAATTTTTACTGGCCTGCAATTCTATATGGCCATGTCTACTTTACGGATGGGTCTTAAGCGGTACTGTATCCGTCAAATAAGCTGCCAGTGTACTAGATAAACCAATCGATGGTTGGAAAGACGCGGATGTGTCATAATACCCTGATGTGGGTGTAGTCAGTGGGCGACGAGGACAACTTTGCCGGGACAAAGAGCTTGATTAGTCCTGTCTTCCGCAACAGTCAGGGGCGTGACTTACGGGGGGGGGGGAATGGACGCCGTTCGCGTCCACCTAGAACCTTCTAAACGTTCGACTTTTCTGCAAAAACAGTCGGTAAAAATGACCAGCCAATCTGTAAATACCCCCCCCCCCAACATTTTGGTTAGTAACGCCTCTGCGGGCGATGTATCATTGGGCAGATTTTAACTGGGCTTCCTACGGTCTCTGTTTTGGGTTCGTATGAGATAACGACGTTCCAGTAAGCCGTGGTCGTAGTACAGTAGCTTGTCCTATCAGAATAACAACATAGTCTGCAAAACGCCACTCCACAGAACCGCTCCACCAGGCAAAGAAATATTCAGTGCTCATTTAGCAACTGGACAATCACTCCTCTTTATACGCATGTTCGTTCTACAGTAAGGGAGTCGGAGGCGTTGAACCCTGATGCGTACCTATGTCTAGGGAAAAGTACCGAACCAAAGGCTAAAACCTAACATGCACGCCAATAGATGCAGTTTGGCATTTCTGTTATCACTTACAGGATGGCGATGAGGCCGGATAGGTCCCACAGCTTGTATTCCACCACAAAGTTGTTCAGGGGAAAAACGAAAAATATCGTCCAGGTCTATGGTGGAAATTTTGGATCTCGGCGTAATTACGTGATGATATCCATTACGTATGTCCTAATGACAGCAGAGAAGCAGGGTCGGTATCAAATATGCAGATAAAATTCAAGTCAAAAGTTCAGAGAGTTCTCTGTCAAGCATATACAAATTGAATTCCTCTGATATAAAGTTTTTTCTGTATATTGCCTTCGGTTCCAAAGCTAACGTTACCGCCCAACGTTCCCATATGGGAACGTAGCACCTTGGCTACACCGGCGGTGCAAAAAAAATATTTAGGGCTAAAAAACTTTAAGTTAGAACCCTATTTCACCAAACAATACGAGGTACCACCAAATTCCATCGCTAACTGGTCTTGGGCGTTAATGGGTTAAAAGTAAAAGTTTTATTTCAAGTTGATTAGATGTTCGATTTAGGCGTAAGAAGACGTTCTGAACATTTACGTGAAAATCACTTTCTACCCGGACAAGTAGTTCGCCCGGAATCCGGCCGAAACCGGAAATTTGTTAAAAGAAAAAGTTGTATTTGTAGTTGATTACATGTCCGAATTAGCGGTAAGAAGAGATGCTGAATCTGTGTATGACCCTCATTTCTTACCCCGACCTATAGTTCGCCCGGAACCCGGCTGAAACCGGAAAATTTATTATAAGTTGAATTTTTATTCGAAGTTGAATACGCTGAATTTGTTTTTGAGCTTTGTTTTTTCGCCGGACAAGCAGTTCTGGATTTCCGCCTGACCAGAAAATTGACAAAAGTAAGGCAGGAAGTTTCGACCGGTTTCGTCAAAATAGAAATGACTTATAGGGGTAAACATACATGCTGAATCCATATCTGAACTTGGTTTCTCAGATGATTAGCTATTTGGCCTTAATCTGTTTCTAAATTTTAATAGTAAAAATGTTCAAGGAGTCTGGTGAAGACTGGATGTGGCGAAGACAAGACCCAATTGTCTGGATCAAATATTGATTTTTTGGGATCCCATCGAAACCTTTGGTCTTGTTTTTTTTTCAGCAAATATGGCCTTTCGATTTTCAAACTAATCATGTGTCTAATATCAACATTTCTGCTAAAGTGTTTCGTTCTAGTGTAGTAGTGATTTCTGCGGAATGCTTGTTGTCTTAGTTTCATTTATCATATAGCGCGAACGAAAAGACACCTACGACTCCGTAATGAAATCTTTTAGTAAAACATATGTCTTGTATCTATAAGGAAAAAGAACAGGCTGAAGTAGGGCGTTTCGAAGTGCTTGTAGTGCATGGGGGTGGGGGCAATTATACTGATTAGAAAAAAAACAGCACCACAGGCGAACAATTTTACGAATTTCTTACGACGAAAGGCGCCGCAAGCAAATTTTTTTTTTAAATACGCCTTTTTCCTGGCAAAATTCAACTACTTCACATACAAATCCTAGTTTTTAACGTGGCTGATAGACTTCTATGAAAGAGGCAGCAGGCGAATTTTTGGAAACATTCATCATCAGATAGTTTGTTTTATTCCAAACTAAATCGGGGACTGCCTATAAGATCACGGATATGTACGTCTGTCTGTGACCCCTATAACCCCCAAACCGAGTGAGATATTTCTCGGAAGTTGGTACATGGCTCCACTCGCCCCCTTCCGAAAATGTAAGCTCTCCGACAGCTCAATACATACGTCGGTCATTCTGTCAAGCTCAAAACTTACGACTGTCTCGTAAGATACGACTCTCGAATCTTTCTCTACGTTGCAGAGAAAACTAATGATTTGATGTCATTCTGGCAGGCTCAAAACATAACACTTTCGTTAAACCCGGAACACGCAACTGCGAATCTGGCAAGCTCAGAACGTACGACTAGAAGAGCTCTTCATAGCCATACGACTAGAAACAGGTCATTTGCGGGCAAAGTCATGTTTGGATTGTTGGCACGTTACAGACAAGCTCAAAATATACGACTGAGAGTACGATTCTCTGAAGCATGTGGGTGAGTCACAACCCCTCCCCCCTCCCCCCTTCGAACCAACTCTGGGCCAAGGAAATAATTTGGGATTGATTAGGTACCGAAGATCCCACCGAAGCCTTCGGTCTTGTGTTCTGTATAATCGTAATAGAGGCATCAACACATATCTCGTAATAAACCTTGCGGCTGTATTAAACGCTATATTTATGCGTGTCTTCTTCTCTTCGAATCCTTGTAGACACAATAGCGGCACGCACAAAGATGAATTTTAATTGACAGTTTTTTTTCTGGACAACACGCCAGGACCGTTATGTTTAAGTCAACGCTTATTTATGTAGGTTGAAAGGAAATTTAGTGACAACGTTTATCTCATCGATGGACACGGTCCCCTTCATTAGTCTAACTAGGGCCTCAGCTACTACCGGTTCACGTAACGAATTATTTGGTGCTGTGTAAGAGGTGCGCATCTGTGTAAGTGGTGTATTCCAAAAGGTAAATTAGGCAATATGGAGGTACACAGAGGCAGGCAGAAGTCATGTCATTTCGAAGACGGAGATGCACTATTGCGCATCTCCTAGGTTGAATAATTTACAACGTAGAACTAAGCAAGTAAAATGCTAGAAAAGTCGAGACAGGTATTAAACGCTGCAGTTGAGAACAGAAAAAATGCACCCCTCGGTCTTCGAGAAGGGAATGTAAAAATGTTTTCCCTTTAATGTCTTCGTTTAACGTCATTTCCGGTATTGTTCCCTGACAAGTATAAAGAGGATGAAGCAAGAAAAAAAAAGAATAATCACAGTAGTTGAATATACAAATACAGGGACAAATACTCGTAGAGCCTGGTTAGTCTGGTTACTGAATATAAGCTGTGGCTCTGATGTAAAGATCAGACGCGACATATGAATGTGAGGACCAGCGAGTGAACAGCACCGGGATACTGTGGCGTGTTATCTCCGTTCCTATTTTCCGACGGGAAACGCCAAGTTCCTGCAGCAGCGCGTTACCTAGAATTTTCCGGCATAAGCACGACAGGAAAGAAGATCAACTAAAATTTTTTTTTGCAACTGGATCTGAGACAAGGAGCCCGCGTTCGTTTTTTAGTTCCCACGCACGATCGATGGGGGGGGGGGGCATTTATTTGTCCACGACTAAACTCGAAAAAAAGAATCTTAGTATTTCTTACCGTGAGTTGCCCGTGTTCCGTGCGCAGCTGCACCGGAGCATAAACAATGTGGTTGAAAGATTTTATTCTCCTCCTCCCGTATCATATTCACCATTATCGGCGAAACTCATTTATTATTTTGAAATGCCTCTTCCTTCTGTAGCTAACATGACGCAGAGAAAAATAACAAAGAATAAATATATGTCTACCGTAACAGTCAGACGAAATTGTCGTAGCCCAAGCAGGTCAGACTTGAGTCAGCAAGAAACCTTCTGTTTCTTCTCGGCTAGGTCGTGCTCTTCCTTTCAAGAGTGTTTTATAGTGATCCTTTATTCATCTTGAACATGTAATTAAGTATCACGCTTCTCGCCAACAACGGTCGCAGATGGCGTATGCTGAATCTCAGAATTTATCGCTGATAAACAATGTGATAATAAATATTCTCGCAGCCCTTATACGTATCAAAGACTTAGACATAGCCTACTAGTCGTAATCAATCTTCGGCTACTTCTTTACACAAACCAACACTTTGTTTTCTCCAACAGTAATTTAACCATAACCTCCAGTCTTCGAACTGTTTTCGAGGGATGTTGAACACTGGGACTAGCGAACCAGGAAACAGGCCTTCCTGGCATATTTGTCGTCCATTTCGTTTGATTAGGTTTTAAACCACGTCGCGCGCTTGTCTTGAATTTTGTGTGTCGAAATCATTGCATCATAAAGAGCGTGTTCCATCCTACTTATCATAGTTACTACGCATGACGCCAAGAATTCTGTCTTTTTGCCGTCAAGGCTGGAACGATTTTTCTATTTTCCAGCAGAATATCATGCCACGAATCCGACCAATCACGTTATGTCATGCGTAGTTACCAAGCTTACTACGCTCCCGAGCATGGTAAGCAAATAGTTACTGTTAGTTACTATTTCGAGAAGGTCAGCAGTGTAGTAACTGTTTGCGAAGTTGGAACGAAAATAGTAACTAATAGTTGTGTTGCGAGAGCAACACTTTGGTTTTGTCCTTGTTTTTTTTTATTTTATTTTTTTTTCCTATGACTCCGATTTCATTTTATTCCTAGTAACTGGTAAGGGTCTAACCTGTGCGGTCTTTTCGGAAAGTGCGGACCTTAGGCCGGATTGATGAATATGACATTACATTTTGGAAAGCTCCGTAGGACTCTTGCCTGGGGCCAATAAGGATGGTTTTTGCTTGTCCTCGAGCCAGAGCCTACGGTGTGCGAAGTGAAGTGGAGTTATGTACCCCATGTCAGAGAGGACTATCTGAAGTTGTGTAGCGAACCTTTCGTTTCATCAAACCATGTTTCTGCTTTCGAGTGGAAAGCTCCGTTCTAGCACGCAAGCAGGCAGGCACCAGTTTCAAATTGAAGATGGACTAAAGTCTATAAGTGTTAAATATATGCGGCAGTTACCCGGCCCCACAGCCAACATATCTTCTTTGAGTGATAAATAGAAAAATCTACAGAAACAAAAAAGTGTCATTTTCCCACGGGTCCGAAAGTGCTGCCATCTATTGTTTCTATCCATGTCTGTTCGCGATTTCAGCTGAGTTTATCATTCCATTTCTTACACTTGGGAGTGAGGAAGAGCAGTGAGATCAGATGGGCCTCTTCAACTTTAAAAGTTCTCTCACTGCTAAAGAAATTAGAGCTTACCCTTTGCTCCTTTCTAAGTGGTGATATTAGAAAGTTGGCCTACGGCAAAAAAGTCAACTTTTGAACTAATACAGATAGATTTTTTTTTTCAACGGCAGTCGATAGATATTGGTGAGCTGATCAAAGAATAAGTCATCCGTTTTTTGGTACAAAAATTCCTTCATGAGATAAAGAGTTTGAAAGTTTAAGAGGGGTTGACAACTTCAGTAGTAAGGTACACACTGAAACCAAAATTAGGCCGATCCCAATTGTGAGACATGTAGGGGACTTGTAAGCAACAGTCGGCTGTTAGACCATAATCATCTTCATTGATGAGGGGTTTGCAGCCTTTGCTAGTTGGTGTACCTATTATTTGTTTCTGGTGTATTTGATGGTAAGAACAATTTGGTACACAAGTAACAATCGGCTGTTAGACCATAATTATCTTTGGCGATGAGGGGTTAGCAACTTTGGTAGTTGGTGTACCTATTAATCCTATTATTTCTTTCTGGTGTATTTGGTCGCGAGAACAATTTGGTACCATGTCTATCACGGGGAGATGGACTTATAAGTAAGAATCGGTTGCTAGAGGGGGTTATTGAGGGGCTCGAAACTTGTGAAAATTGGTGTACATTTTATTTGATCTATATAAATCTGAGGGTAAGAAAATTAGTTTCCTTGATCTATCACTGCAACTTAAAATTAAGCCTTTGAGGGATTGACAACTTTAGTGGTAGGGTACACACTCGAACAAAGAATAGGCGAAACCCAATTGTTAGACATTTCAGGGACTTGCAAGTAACAATCGGCTGTTAAACCATAATTATCTTCAGCAGTGAGGGGTTTTCGACTTTTCCTAGTTTGTTCACCTATTTTGTTCCCGGTGTTTCGATGATAAGAAAAGTTTGGTTCATGTCTTCGTTCAAGAATCAGCTGCTATAGCATTATCATTTTCATGAGATGCTACAATGTTCTATGGTGATGGTCTACCACTGTCCACTGTAACATAGAATTAAGTGTTAACGCAACGGATATAAATGATAATGTAATACAACGATATAGTTTCGAAATAATTAGCAGAGTGGCATCGTTGGTATTTTGATCCTGAAAAGCTTCGGACAGATTTATATTACCAACTAGTTTATATAAGATAATGTTCCAAGTATCCAAAAGTCACGATGTCTGCGATTGAAAAGGATAAAGTTCAATTGGCTGCTAAGCTAATTTAGTCCCTACTTCCGATATTCTTTTGTTGTTTTTACTTGTAAGCGAAAATCGACTGTTAGACCATAATCATCTTCGGCGATGAGGGGCTTGTAACTATTACTAGTTGGTGTACCTATTAATCCTTGTATTTGTTTGTGGCGTATTTGAATTGAGAAAAATTTGGTACTATGTCTATCACGTGGAGATGGACTTGTAAGTAGGAGTTGTTCATGAGGGGCTAGAAACTAGTGAAAATTGGTGCACATTTTATTTGATTGAGGGTAAGAAGATTAGTCTCTGTAACTTAGAACTAAGTCTTTGCCAAGCTTTCTTTCATCAAACCATGTTCCTGCTTTCAAGTGGACCGATAGCGAAGAAACAAAACCAAAGTGTTGCTCTCGCAACACTTTTGTCGGCGAAGCCGAACAAAGGTTGCTGCAACACTTCACGTTGTCCAGGCAACGTAGGTCTAGTTAGTATTGTTATAAGGGTGGAACACGCTCAAAGTTAGCGGTCGGTAACCAGGGTCGGTAAGCGCTATCACGTAAATCACATATTTATCAGGCAAGTATGGGTATTTTTTAAAGACAATATTTCCGTAGCATTTTTTCTGAAAAATAACAATTCTTGCAAGAGCTGTGCTTTAAGAAACTGCGGGGTAGGGGCTAGTATCGGTGTAAATGGAGTAGGAATTTGAAGCGGCTTGAAGTGTAGACCAATTAGTTTTCGATTCGAAACAGGAATGAAATGTTCTAAACTTCGGGAGGAGGCGGAACACGCCGTTATTATTCCACTGCGAAGAACATGTACCGCTTTTCGGGACATGCAGATGTAAGTCGTAAAATGCACATATAGGAGTATGTCATAAATACGAGGCAGTTTCTCTTTGAACTGATTGTTTGAAAAATTTCGTTCCAGCTGAACTAATTAAAAGGGCAGCATGAATTGTGCAGTGACTCTCTCAAAATCGGTCACCAGCGCGTTTCTTTGCCTTTCACTTGTAATCGGTATTTTCTCTTCTCAGCATATGTTTCCTTTCAAGAGTTCGTGTTTATTATACACCAAAAAATGATGGATATGCCAAATCACACAGAAGGGCTAGTTGCGTAGTTGCAAAAAGCAGACACCCCACGGGTTCTCTTCACATACAATTTTCAAGGTAGTTTCAAGGTGGCTCGTCTCTGTCCAGTCCAGTCGTTGAGCAGCTGCGGTCGAGTGACTGACAAGTTAGCAAAGAAATGGGTCTGAAGGTAAGGAACTCTTATAAAACTGTTGTTTATAGTAATCGATAGAATAAACATCAATCAAGTTCAGACGGGTCGAATTGATTAAATGAAAATGGTATGTAGTAGGTTTTTGGTATGTAGTAGGTGCGATCTTCTACCTCAGTAGGTTTTCTCAACCCCGTTAGATGACTCTTTAGAGAACGTTAGGGCTGACAGTTTAGGGTCTATGAATGAAGCTCGCGGTCCGAATCATAAGAGAACAGCCTAGAGATGTTACTGGAGAACAGTCGTTCTCGATATTGAGATTAGACTAGAAGGCAGAGACTAGTAGTATTATGTTACATGGAAAGACGTTTTAGCTTGGTAGACGTACCGAACTAGCTGTCATGGGTGTCGCAAGGGGGGGGGGGGTTGCAGCCCCCCCCCCACACCTTTTTCAGATTCGGTAAATTTTTGGACGGGAGGCCCGAAGTTTTACTAAAATTGTTCAGTATTTTTTTTGACACCAGAACCATTCGGTATATTTACGGGGATTCGGTAGTTATACAGAATCCCAAATACTTATTTATTTTTATTTAAACTAGGATAGACCAACTAAGGTTAAACAAATGACAAAATAAGTAACAAACACTGCATAAATGTAAACTACAAATAAAATAAAATAAACTTCAACCTGGAGAGAACCCACAATAAAGTAGGATTACCCCACGACCTTGCCCCACGACAGCCAAATTGACAAATTCAGCCGCATATGGGACCTCGCCATCACCAGAAGGGTGTAATAGGCTACCGGCAAAATAGGCTACCGGCACAAATGTATTCGGTATAATGATCGGGATTCGGTATAATTGCTATTATCCGGTAGTTATCACGAACAGCGTGAGCGAATTTACTGAAATTATTTGGTAATTTTTCGATGCCAGAATTATTCGGTATATTCGGTAGGAGATTCGGTATATTCGGTTCGGTAGGAGTTTCGGCAGTTAGGCTATACAGAATCCCGAATAGGCTATCGTTCCAAAATTTGTCGGTATCGTAATTGGGATTCGGAATAATTTTCAGGATTCGGTAGTTACCACTAATCCACACTTTTGTTCTAGTTTCAACGAAATTATACCGAATACGATTACTATTAGGTATAATTTTTCTATACCAAAACTATTGGGTATAATAACCGGGATTCGGTAGTTATACAGAATCCCTAATAGGCTATCGGTTTAAACTTATTCCGTATTATAACTGGGATTCGGTAACCAGGAAATTCGGTGAGGTCGAGTGAAGCACTGGTCGCAGACGAAAGGACTGATCTATGATTTCATTGATAGTCCTTTCTTTTATTCTGGATCCCAAAAAGACGCTCTAATCAACAATGTTTCGAAAATTTCGCCTGCGCGCTTTTTGTGAAATTCTCTATTTTATGGAACAGCGCGTCATTTAATTAGGTTTTAAGCTAGGTTTAGGATTGTAATTTGAGAAACATTAAAAGCTAGAATCTGCATGGAAAAAGTTTAATTTGGCTGGAAAAAACGAGCTTAAATACAAATTCTGCCTGAGGCGCTCACTTTATTTGTATCATGGGTAGTACTGACTAGCCTAAAGTAGCAGTTAAATTGTAACATATGGGAAAAAACAGAAATGGGATTTAAAAAATTTCCCATGCTCGATTTAATTTTGTTTTGGGTACAATAAATAGAAGCAACCGCAATCGTGCCCGGAAATATATTGTCCAGCGGGCTTCGCAAAAACGACGATTAGTAGCTGGCTAATCTTCTTTCGTGCTGCCCTTGAGTGTTACTCTTTGTATGTAATACTTTCTAATCGGTAATTTTAAGTAATTTAAAGCTCGAATTCTCAGTTTCTAAGATTAGGTAAATTTTTTGAAAGATTCGGTAAAACTTTGCCTCTTTACCCCCCAAAGAAAATGCACTTGCGACGCCCCTGCTAGCTGTAGTTAGTATTTGTGTACCAAACTGAGACCTGAGATCCAAATTTGGTTGGATGCAGTCATACGCAAACGCTCAACTTAATGACATAGGACTCAGAACTGCTCTAGCGCTAGGGCATCACGCCATAGAGCAAGGGCACAGTATACCCCCATAAAATCTGTTTGAAAAACAAATTTTCATTTCGGATTTTCGTTTCAGCAGATTCTTGACGGGGTATACTGTCATTAGACAGCTCCAGGGCGTGGTGCCCCAAAATACGAGCACCGGTGCCCACACATGGGGACATGCCCTAATGTAGGAGTGCTGTATCCAAAAGTTGAGGATTTGTATATGAATGGTTGGATGAAAATCCTATTTCTTGAGGAGAAGGGGGGGGGGGGGGGGGGGCAACAACCTACCCAAGCCTTATTTTTTTTTTTTTTTTTGCCGCGTAGTATCTTCTCCATTCTTCCTGTCCAATATGATTTGGCCAGGTGATTACGCTTCCACTTTCCCTCGGTGACGCCAACGGTCCTAATATCTAATATTTTTTTTATTTTTTTTCAATGACTGACCCATATATTCAGCGTCACCTACACTTTCCTCTATCTCTACGATTATTTTTTTATAGTCTTTCTTATTTCCTCTTTTACCCTAATTTTTCTTTTTTCCATCATCACATCTTTAAAACCTTAAAATTTGTCATTACTTTTTCTTTCCTTAATATCTCCTTTCCTTAAAATTTTTCTTCCATTTAAAACTTATTATTTATAAAAATATTACCCCTCGTTATTTTTGTTTGAAATCAAACCAAAAGGTTTTGTCCTGGAGACATTAATAACACAATTTTGTTTCCTTTTCGCACTTCCTGTGTCAAAGGATATTCTTTCCGTCATAGGGAATCTCTTTTGCAGTGGCATTTATTACAACTTTTTCATTTCTTTTTCATTTTTTCTAATTTTGTTTCCTTTTCGCACTTCCTGTGTCAAAGGATACTCTTTCCGTCATAGGGAATCTCTTTTGTTACAACTTTTTCATTTCCGTCTCTGATATCAAAACCCTTTTTTTTATGAAGAGGCCCTTATGAAGAGGCCCTAGATAGTCCCGGGAAGATGCCCCTGCTGCTTACCGAAAAGGTCGGTGGGACCGCTGGCGAATGGCGGTCGCTTAGAAGAAATTAGTACCAGCATGTAGGTACTACATGTTCAAATAGGTCTAATAAGCTGCGTAGCGCTATACATGATGTATACGTCTAAATACACAACCTTGATCAAACTGGAAGTGAAAGGTTCTTATTGATGCGACTTTCAATGTTGCCACACTGATACAATTTTACGAGCTTCTAAAGATCGGAATCTTAGTACTAACTGAAGCACGCAATTACAATTTGACGACCATTCTGTTGTAATAAACTACTAAATTAACGGATGGACAGCAGTGTTCAACAAAACGTGTTCTTTCGAAGAAAAGTTGTTACTTCAGCTTCCTTTTTTACTTCCTTTCCTTCCTTTTATGCTCACCCTGAGAAACCTGGCGAAGCTCCTCTTTCCTCGGCCTGCTTGCAGCACCCAACCAAGCGATCCCATTGGCTATGCATAAGACAAAATAGAACCAGGGTCTCTTCTCCTTATACAGCTTATTACAGCGCGCTCCGAGGAAAAACGAAACGTAGCCTACGTCGTATTACACCTTCTTACACCTATGTGAACAATGCTTAAACGAAGGAAGTAAAATGTCTTGGTTCCTTGTGCTAGGTAACCTGGTAGCGTTGTCGTAGGGACTTACCCGACGAGGGTCCAAGCAAGCGGCAGAAACAACAACTCTGGCACACTTTCTTCAAACTTGGTAGAAATTCTGCAAATTGTGCTTTATCAAAGGCAAGAACGCTTGTTCTAGGCACTTAACATCCGGTGCCTAGAACAAAGGTTGTGCGAGCTCATCATGAGGTTTGGAAAAGCATTGCTTTCAAACCCAACCCATCGAGACATCCTACCCGCAAACGCCCCACCAAACAGCAGAACCAGACAGAAACTCAAACTGACCCCTATACGTGCGCGGACAAACCGTTATTCTAATTCGTTTGTGCCCTTTTTCACGTATATGTTTAACAGTACCTAATTTTTGTATGTAATGTTTTGCAACTGCAAATTAGCCAAGAGCTACGAAAGTTCTCTGTCTCTCTCTCTCTCTCTCTCTCTCTCTCATAAGACAAGTCTACTAATGTGCCTGAGAGCCATTTTTTTCTCGAAATTTGTGTTGCAACAGGTAAATTTGATATGTTATCTGTTTCAGGTCGCTACAATTCTGTTGCTCTGCTCTCTTGCAGCAGTATCCCCCGCTGTCTACCGTTTCACCCCGTTCATGGCTGAGCCAGTCTACATTTACCAGACACGCTACGATCAGCCATACCAACCCGTCATCCGTAGCCAGTATTTCCCACGGCAACAGCAACAATACGTCCCTTACATCTACGATCCTTACAATTACAACTACCAGGGAGGTTACCAGTTTTCAAACGATTTGGACAGTACAAATGCTTTGAATGAAATAGGTGAAAAACCAGCTGTGCATAACATACCAGCTCTGGCGAATGGAATGTTTAATGGAAAAATCACAATTACTGGACCCAAACCAATTATCAATATCCAAGCATTAACGAACGGCCAATTCCAAGGTTAGTACATTTCAGTTATATTTCTTCTTCAGAAACTTCCATAGACTCTCTAAACTCTCTCTAGGCCTGGACTATCTTTTTTGTTTCTAAAAGATCAGGGACTATCACGTTTTATTGAAACGATGTAATGCACCTAAACAGGGTCGAGGTTCGTGATAACAGGTTCATTTTTCTCCAGCAGCAGCCTGACGAGGACCCTTGCCAAAAAGGGCCGAGATATCGCAGACGAATATAGTAGCTGACTTTCCGTTTGTAGCCATTGTTTAATATATATTTCCTTGTCAGATTGTAAGATTAATTAGTTGAAGTTCGATTTTGCATAAAAGTGTTCGACGTTGCGTGATGTTCAGTCAGCATCTTTCTCTGAAACAATCAGCAACTGTATCCCTGCTCTGAGCCAACCTAGTAGAATCGAACAATATATAGTTACCGAATATGTTGTAATATATATACACTGTCAGAAGTTTCATAACAGATTGCGCATAACACTTTCAAGAATAACACGTTTTCACTTAGAAATGAAGTGTTATGACCAATTAAGTTTACACTATTTCGTGCCTAGATCTCCAACAACACCTTCAATTGGTAAAAATACTAACGGGAACGAAAGAAACATAACATATAACATCCCAAAGTGTTATCTTTTGAAACCGCGCATCCTGCTGTTGTCGTTATGTAACTTCTGACAGTGTAGTATTTTTACTTATTGAAGGTGTTGTTGGAGATCTGGGCACGAAATAGTATAAACTTAATTGGTCATAACACTTTTTTTCTAAGTGAAAAGGTGTTATTCTTGAAAGTGTTATGCGCAATCTGTTATGAAACTTCTGACAATGTAGTTACCAAACCTTTTATTTTTTACCACACATGTTATTTTTGTCATTATGTGTCCCGAACAAAATTAAGGAAAGTGAGAATAAATGTCATCGTGAATCGCGTGTCTCGCATGCAACACCAAATACTATGTAGTTACCAAAATATGTTATAGAATATATCAAATCTGTTATTTTTTACCACAAATGTTACTTTTGTGTCACGGAGAAATAAATGTCATAGTGAATCTGTCCGTATGTCTCCCCTTGAGCAATATAACTCCCGAAACCGATAGGGAATGAATTTATTACGTAATTTACTGCTGTAATTTTCAAACGCCATTTAGTTTCTTCCCTATACGTGCACAGACCGCATCTTAGCTTTACTAGAAATAACTTAATCAGCAAGTTTGTCTCGCTTTAAATGCCACAAGTGTAGCAGGCGGCGCTACAAGTATGGCCCAATCGTGAAGCATGGAAGGCATAGGTCTTGGCGCTACTCCCTAGTGTTATTTTGCCCTGATTAGAAGGTTGATATACAGTGATAAAGGGACATTTGAATGACCAGATGCTATTATTTCTGGCCTGTAGCGGAATTTTGGCCGGAATCCGGTCGTAACTGGAAGTCTGGCTGATCCAATACATTCTTTGACGCATATCTCAGCCCCCTCGTCAGGTTCTAGGATCAACTTGATCCGACCTCGAAACTTCCGTTCTTTATCGGGTTGCGGCCTCACTGTCCGTCACCGGGCAATCAGGCTATAATTTGGAACAAAAACATATAAGAAAATACATGCTCACCTCGGATTTTTGCTTTGTTTTCTCTTTGCTCTAATGGTTCGACCGGATGGCGAAAACCAGGGGTTTGTTTCGACCAGTCGATTTTGTTATAGCGGGATTTTGTAGAGGCTCACATATCTTGGTCAAATTGTTGGATTTCCACATGTATAGCAGAGAGAAAGGATGCGATGAATCTTTGCCTCTTGTTAGGTCGATTAGGTTATATGTATATATATGTTTTTTACCCATCTTAATACCAAAACTGTAGTGATGGAGTACAAAAAAAGAATACAAAAAGGCGAGAAGAATGATGTAAAACATAGTCCTATAGAACACAGAGACTAATTTTCCGGTTGTAGCAATTTAACCGTCGTCTGGCAAAACATCTGTGATCGACACAGACTACATTCGACGCACTTCTGGATTTGTGTGCCGTAAATTTCCTTTGATCTTGTTTACAAAAATACTATTTACAGGTCGAGAAAACCGAAAATTGGGCTTTTTTGGGATCCCAAAACGTAAGTGGAGGGATACCTATGACATCGCAAAAGTTGTCCGTCTGTCCGTCCGTCCGTCTGTCCGTCTGTAAGCACGATAACTCTCGAAGGGAGTGAGATATTTTGATGAAACTTGGTGTGAGGATTTGTTGGGTCATCGGACCGGTCAAGTTCGTAGTTGGGCTTTGTAGCTCTACATTTAGAGGTGGGGGAGGGGGTTCAAATTAAGGGACAAACAAAAGATTTTTAAACAGCTAATGTGATAGTCGAAAATGAAGTAAGAAAGCATGCTGAGCACGATAGTCAAAACCATTTTTACGCCGGACAAATAGTTCGTCCGGAATCCTGCAAAAACCGGAAAGTTGGTTAAAAGTAAAAGTTTTATTTGAAGTTGATTAAATGGTCGATTTAGGGGTAAGAAGACATGCTGAACAGGATGGTGAAAACAATTTTCTCGCCGAACAAGTAGTTAGTCCGGAATCTGGCGAAAACCGGAAAGTTGGTTAAAAGTAAAAGTTTAATTTGCAGTGATTAAATGTTTGATTTATAGGTAAAAAGACATGCTGAGCACGATGGTGAAAATCATTTTCTCGCCGGACAACTAGTTTTCCCGGAATCCGGCTAAAACCGGAAAATTTGTTAAAAGCAAAAGTTCGATTAGATGACAGATTAAGGGGTAAGAAGATAGGTTGAGTCGGTATATGACAATGGTTTTTTACCCGGACATATAATTAGTCCGGAATCCGGTTGTAACCGGATTTTAAGTCAAACTTTTATTCAAAGTTGATTAGATGTTCTGCATAGGAGTAAGGAGATACGCTGGATTTGTTTCTGAATTTTCTTTTTTTGCTGGACTAGTAGTTCGCTCGGAAATTGGGCAAAACCGGAAACTTGGCAGAAGTAAAGCAGGAAGTCTCGGTCAGTATCGTCAAAATAGATATGGCTTATAGAGGTATATCTGAACTTGGTTTTCTCTGATGATTAGCCTGTCCAAGACTGGATCTGGCGAAGACAAGACCCGATTGTCCGAATCAAATATTAGATTTTGGGGATCCCATCGACACCTTTGGTCTTGTTTCTTATGACCAATAATACGGTTCGTAATTAAACTTCAGAAAAGCGAATAAATCCTTATCATATCATGAGTGGCATACACGAAACAATCCGTATGGGGTCCTACTAAACTAATATCATACTGTCTCCGTAACATCATGTGAGGCATCATGAACAATGTTGATACAGAGGTCAACGACATACTCTATGGGAAAAATCAGAGTAATTTTCTTCAACTTACTGACGTGTTGTTTCCTCAAAAAAATGACAATCTGCTACAGTTTTTTCTGAGGGCTATCAGTGTCATTGGCACTTAGCATGACATGGAGTCTTCCTATTTGCACCTCAGGTATGCTTTATGCAATTAATGTTAGTTATAAACCGCAATTTGTCGCAACCGCAGCACATCGCTATGGCACACGCCGCGTTTTGTAAAAAAAAACATTATTGTCAATTTTGATGTTCATGGGAGGTATACTGACACTGTCTAAATCCGCGATGTGGGCCCCGGCCGATGCGCCCCACTCCTGTTGACAGGAGTTAACTTGTTAACAGAACGGGAACCTTTTGCTGTGACGTCATGGTCCAACTCCCCACACTGATATCCTCACTTTAGCGATAAGGACTAATCTGATTGCTGCTGTGGTGACTGCTGTGTTGCTGCAGTCCCTAAACCAAGTGACGCGCCTGGGGCGGAGCCCCAGGCCGCGGTACAGTTGCGGTGGGGGGGGGGGGGCACCATGGTTGCAATAATGTTCATAACATCCCCCCACCGCAACTGTCCCGCGACAACGGACCAGTATAGAATTTGGCTCGATCTTTTGGCTCGAAGACCTGACGAAATTGCTTTACTTCGTTGCTCCGCTATTCACGAGTGATCGATTTACATATAGTGGAATTTCCCTGTCGGATTTGTGGCACCTCTATGCGCTTCTACCTGTGTTGTATGCTTGACGAAAACGATTTACGAAAAAGAAAGTTTTCACGCAGTGGGCTACCTTCCATGAGCGGATCACTGGCCACTGAAAAGCCACTTTTGTATTGTGCTTCCGACTTTTAGCGTCATAGTAATATTTTGAACATCTGTAGCTGTAGATATTCTGAACATCTTTATAGAGCAAATAGTGAACAATTAAAAAAAAATTCCTTAAAGGACCTGTCTTAATAGTACTAACGCAACCTACTTCTAGAATCACTCCATATATTTCTAAACACGGAGACCCCAATTTCGTACGGTACATTCTAACCCCTATAAGAAAACCACGCTGATTTTCTCACTTGCCGTGTTTTGCTACCTTCGATGTGTATCACGCTGTCGGCGGTTGTCTGCGAGAAGTTTTTCGATCAGAAAAACGGTTATGTAAATTGTTTCCCTGTTTTCGCTGTAAGTCAACGGGTCTCGGAAAAAGCTTAAAACAGCCAAAACCTTGGGCCTAGTTTTAAAGTATTCACATGTTTTAAAAGACTGTAAGTTGAAGAGTAAATTGTGCAAGGGGTCCTTTAACACAATCCATATAATGCAGTAGTTGCGTTTTTGATTCGAATTCTCCGTTCCGAATTTTCGCTTCTGAATTCTCGTACAAATTACCGTTTTGCTCTTCTGACTTCTCCATTCTCGCTTTTGACAAAAACACTGATTTTGCAGCTCGTCCGCAACCCGGTATACGTGTTTAAGCATATTGAACACCGGCACTCTGTTGACCAATCAGGGAGGAGAACCGAAAGAGGAGAATCGAGAATTCACCCTCGGAGCAACTTCTCGATTCTGCAGAATCGCGAGGCTTTCCCAGAATTCCCAGTTCTCTATTCTGACAAAAACGCAAGAAAAGAATTCACTTCATCTGAATAGTCCAAAAACGCGAAATAGGAGAATTCGGATCAAAAACGCAAGTAATGTATGCAGTCGAATGACACACAAATTAATTGGCTTTTCAGTTAAACTTTAAATTTTAGCCCGCTAGGGAAGATTTCAACTGCCTAGGGGCATCTATAGGATTCAGTTCGATACCCGGTATACTGCAGGAATATATATATTATAATATTGTATTTAAAGCCTCATGGCCATATACATACAACAAAACAAAAAACTTCATAATTACTTCTAATATCGCACTACATAAACTAAACTGCACTCGCGCGGTCAACTTTTACTTTAATACTTTGTAACACAAATCTACATAATGCACATTGCTCGTGGAGATGTGCTCTTCAGTATATCAGGAAACAGTATCTCCCTTACCCCCCAGCAAGATTCCCTTAAAAACAAGAGGTCGCGGCACAGTGCAACCAAATGTTCGTACTAGGGGAAACACTTTTTTTCTTGTCAAACTTACTTTTCCCGTGTGCTGGCAGACAGTAAAGATAGTTCGCTCGCAACTGGATCCAGAGCGTGAGGTAAGTTTTTGGTAGGTTGAGGTTCATGTAAAATTCTGGTCCAAAACTCTCTTTAACCAGTTTATAATTTGATAGTGTCACCGATTCATTAACAAAACATGCCCATTTCTGTATTTCTTGATCTTCTAATACTCTTACCACTTCTTTTAACAGAGATGCTGGTTCCGATGTAGGTCCAAATCTATTGTTCCAAGCATACGATAGTCCCACCGAATCTAGGAGGGCTTTGACTTGGAATGGCCATGACCTTTTTTTTCCCATTAGAAGAAGCTCATTATAAGAAGATTTTAGCAGTCTATCCTCAGGCATGTGGATAATTTTTAGCCAAAATTGTAGGATTTGACCTAGCCTAGTGACCTAGTCTTTGCTTTCGCATTGTAAATAGTCCAAGGCCCCTTTTAATGCTTGCGAATGGGTTGTTGGATGTAGCTTGTAGACTCGCTTATAGTACTGTAGCTGTAGGGTTTCAATCTGTGGAGCTGTCTCAAAACCCCACAGTTCAGCACCATAATGGAATACCGGCATTATTTTTTAAGTAAAAATTCGTCTGTGTATCTTTAATGTTTTTAGTCCCATCAATGTTGGATTTCGAAATACTGCTGCGGAAGCTACCCGCCCCCGTGTCACCATTTCCTTCACATGTGTATTCCAATTTCCGTTAGGGGTCAGTATAAAACCAAGATACTTAAATTTATTAGTCGTTTTTAGTTTCTCTCCTTTAAACTTAAATTCGTAAATTTCCTCGTTACTTACCCTTGATGTAAAAGTAACAATCTCTGTTTTACTACTGTTAAGGACTAATTTTTTCATATCCAGGTATTCAGCCACCAAATCTAACAGGATTTGTAGGTCATTTGCTGATTTCGCCACCAGGGCTGTATCGTCGGCGAACAGAAGCACCGAAAACGCCTTCTTGCCAAGGGTTACTGCCGGGGCCCATCTTTTTTCCAAGAATTCTATCAGATCATTAATAAATATCCCGAACAGCTTTGGTGATAAAATACTTCCTTGTTTCACGCCTTTTCTGTTCTCGAAACTTCGTGATATTCCTTTATCTACTATTTTAACTATCCCCTTTGTTGACGAATACAGACTAACTAACAAATTCACAAAAATTGCCGGTAACCCTATTTTTAATAATTCCCTTACAAGCAATAGCCTATCTACTGTATCAAAAGCTTTTTGCAGGTCTAAAAATGCTACGAAAAATATCTTATTTCCCTTTCCATATTTTTCTATTAATGTTTTCAAAACGAACATCCGGTCAGCCGTACTATAACTTCTTCTAAATCCCCCTTGTTCTTCTTGCATTACCTTATAAAAATCAAGCCAACTCCCTAGCCTTTTATCTATTATTTTTTCAAACACCTTGCTTAATGCCGACATTATCGCTATCGGTATGTAATTACTATGGATCATTGGGTTTCCTTTCTTCAGTAGAGGCAAAACAATGGATATTTTCGATGTCGCGGGCCACTCCTGGGTTTTGAGAATCCGATTAAATAAACACACAATCAACGCTATAAAAATTGACGGAAATGCTTTATACACTCGTGATGGAATACCATCTACTCCTTCTGTATAGTCCAAAAACGCGAAATAGGAGAATTCAGATCAAAACGCAAGTAGTGTATGCAGTCGAATGACACAAAAATTAGTTGGCTTTTCAGTTAAACTTTAAATTTTAGCCCGCTAGGGAAGATTTCAGCTGCCTAGGGGCATCTATAGGATTCAGTTCGATACCCGGTAGACTGCAGGACTTGCTGCTCATAGCCATAGGTCAGTCAATACTAAAGAGAGATTGCAGCCCACCCAACGAAGAGGATAAACTGTAAGGGATAAGACTCAACTTTCAGAATTGTTGCTGTTTTTTTTTGTTTTTTTTTCCCGTAGCATCTTTTTTCATTTACTTATTTTTATATCGTTTGAAAAACTAAGAAATCAGATTTCGTATTTTTTGTGGCTACTCCTCCTTCCCTCAGTGACGTTAATTTTAATCTATTTTTACCCACTTTTAACTATTCACGTCACCTAACTTTTGAAAATAAACCCATATTTTATTTACTATTCTTCCCCTCTAATATTTGGAAATTAATTCTCTCTTTTAAATTTTTGAAATAATTTGTATAACTACAAACAACAACAATTTTCTTTAAACAACTAAATCTAAATTACGGTATTAAACATTTGTAAACATTAAAATAAAAGATCCTCAATAAACATACCTTCACACATCAGGTCATCAACCCCAGCTGTTTTACTGGCACAAAAACAAGGACAAAGGACAAAACGACAAAACATACAAATTATTTTCATTATATTATACAAATTTCCATCTTCCGTTCCGGCTACTCAAAATACACTCAAACTCTTCAAATTTAACTACTTTACTGGAAACGGTACAAAAGGATAAAAAACAAAACGCCCACGACTGCAAGGGGCTGCTCCCATCTTCAACACATTCAACTAAAAAACATCACTAATAAATAAAAATTCATTTAACCAACATATTTTAAAATACACTGAGCACTGTATAAATCATTTAACTAACATATTTTAAAATTCACTGATACTAAATAATAATTATAATCAAATCAATACCTTCACTGGGCCTTGCGTTATTGGGCATTTTTTATAATCCTTACAACAACAAAAAACAAAAAATTTTTTTTTTTTAATTTCCAGTAAAAAAAAAACAACGGAATAAAATTAGTAACTACTGATAAAACATATATTTATTTACAATTTTTGCTCTATTTACATACCATACCGTCTTTTGTCAGCTCTTTCAACAGCCCCCATGTTGCTGTTTGGTATCTAATTCTCTGCCCGGTTCCGACTCTTTTTTACTCGGTTTTGTAGAAAAGTTTCCTCGAAAATGAGTGTTCGATACCTACAAGCTCTCGTTTCCCATGAAACTTTTCGACAAAGCGATTCGATCAATTTACAGGCTCAGTATATTTACGAAATGCCGATATTAAAGTCTCAAAGTTGAAACTCCTACACCCCACAATAATACATTATTTTTTATGCTCCGTTCAGTTTTTGTCGGATAGGCTGCAGTTTCTCTCTTTCTGATTCCGTGCGTGAAGGTGTATTGACCCAGTGTTTTACATTTAATTGGGTATAGCTTTTCCGAATCGCTTAAGTGGAAGGCTTTAGTAGCCTACTGCGTCAGAGATTATCAGAAAAATGAATGCTTGATAGTCCATTCGTCGGCACTGGTCGATACAGATGTCTATTTACAGAAGTTGCGCTCCGGGGAGATGGCACAGGGTAATTTGGCCTTTTTACAAAAATAAAATGAAACGATTCTCTCATTTTAAGCAGGTTGTCGTGTTCTCCTTAGTCCGGAAATGTTGCTATAAAACTCTTTTTTGATTTGAAAATGAAACGATTCTGCAATTTTCGACAGGTTTTCGTGATACTGAAATGATACTATACAACTTTTTTGTGGGCTCGATTGCAAATTTCTCAAATTCCCTCCAAGAAAGAACTCCCAGCGAAAATCTCATGAACAGTATTTCTTTGCGGCGAATGCCGATATAATACACGCGAAGAAATTGTTCTCCACTGAATTCACGAAATGTTTTAGCCTATATTTGGGATATAGTAGTACAGAGCCTGCCTAACTTTACCTAAACTCTTTTAACTGGAATTACTTTCAGTTTAATAGAGGATGTGCTTCAGACATAGGTTTTGTTTTCTTTAATCTGAGATATAAGTTCTTTCAAAGCATGTTGCCCCCCCCCCCCCCCTTAGTGATCTAACGGGCCCGCTCAGTGGTTACGCATTTCGTTTTTTATTTTGTTTTTAATGTTGAAGGGCAAAAGAAATCCTGCCTGACAATTTAATTTCTTGAACCCTATTTAGGTCCTATCAAAGTGGAATCTGGAACCCAGAAAGTTGAGAAGGCGGCATCTGAAGGAAGGAGAAAACAACAACCCCAGCAACAACGAGACGAAGAATATGTTTATATTTCGGATAGCTATTCACACTATCCAGATAGTTATTCTCCATATTTGTATCCCGTGTGGGACGAATACCTGAAAGCTTGAATGTAGAAGAAGCTTCTTCAGTGATACAATTATAAGAATGAACTGCTGCTACTATAGCCTACTCGAACAAGTGCAGGGCCGTCAGGGATTTGATTTCACTTGCCAAATTTCTGAAATAGATTGCAGTGAAATTTAAAAATTGTGCAGTACGGCGCAAGCAAGTGCGGTTTTCAAGATGCATTGGGTCGGTCGTGGTTGAGTTAGGATGTTTCGCGAATTTACTTTTACCTGTTAACTTTTTATTTCGATGCACGCCTGTTTTTAAATATAGTTAAGTGGAATGATACCAGCATTTTGGTTTTATGGTTGCATGGAGACATGGTTTCTCCAAACCGAGTAATGAAAAAATGAAAGTTTGCAATTTTCTACCGAAATGACAGGGTACGTGTTTATGTGAACAGTATAGTTTCTGAAAATTGGCAGATCAGATTCAGTTCTTCGCACAGAAAGTCAACGGTGGTAATAACAATTGAATCACAAATTAATTGGCCTCCTGCAGGCTGTTGATCTCGGATTATCCTTTCCGATCCCTCTCCAGGATAGTGGTGCGAAATCTTAAAATTACAGTCACTAATAAATAAAATATCAATCCCGATCATTATTTAGTACATAATACAATAAATTGTTCACTGGTATAACAGGAAAAATTCAAGGACCCCCATCCCGCTCAAACGCTCAGCTGGAACTCTACCCCAACCACCACAAATGAAAAGAAGATGACTCGTTTCTCTAACTGAATCATGATCTTGGGCTTGGACGGCTGGATTTCCAACTACAAATAGCACTAAGATTTGGTTCTCGAATCTTGCGGTAGAAGCTTTGTCCGGTTAAAGCATTGTACTATAAAATAATATTTACTACGTTGTTAGAGCCAGTTAAAGGAAAGTCTTTTCTCTTGACTATGCAGATTTACTGCCCTTGCTGCAGGGAAGTTGGACCCTTTCGTGCCCCTGGGCGAAGAATTCTCTCTTAGTAGGAACTAGGCAAATACCTGTTAGGGGAGTTCAAGCCTTCAGCCTTCAGACGTATGGCCCGGGAAGATGATTCTACTTTTGATTCTACTTGCCTTTCTGCGGTGCGGACACGTGATCATGATATGGCTATCACGGATTAGGTTTCCCACCCGAATTTTCAGCTACCATCGTCTGAATTCCTCCCATTCGTATTCCACTTAAGGGTAATTAGCATGTCTGTCAATCAGCTAACTGTCATATGCCAAGTGTTTACGTATGATATTACAGACCTACCCGCCAAGTTCCGCCCTGATCCTTCCACGCTAAGCGTATGATGAGATTTTAGAGACTCCTCTCTGTCCCCTCCCACGCACATACACAGAGTACCTGAATCCAGTCCGGACTGAATGAACATCTTGGACAGGTACTCGTGCCAGTTGTAAGCTTCATCTGAACGGGATCACTCGCTCATGAGTTATGTATGTCGCAATGTTTCCGGTGCTCCCCCTCCAACTCTCTCCACAGTTGCCAGATCGAATACCTGATTATATATGGGACACACTGAGGAATGTGCTCCTGCCAACCATCAATCACTCGTTCGGGAGTTAGGTATGTCACCAGATTCCGTATTCTCCCTCCCTCCATTACTCCCGGATGGTCGGATCCAAGAATGGATAATTTGCTAGTCAATTTGCTCAGGTCCCTAATGGTCTGGCAAGTTTCATCCTCTTTGACTCTGGAACTTAACCTCATCCGTGATCAGGGGCCCGCCCTACAGACGGTAAGATATAGGTGGGCTATACAGCACTTTAGGGGCTTATCGTAACAAGACCAATGGATGCGATGGGATCCCAAAAATTGAATATTTGATGCAGACAGTTACGATCTTTGTGCTGACCGGTTCTGTATACAAACTCAAGTTCAGATATGCCTCTATAGGCCTAAGCCATATCTATTTTGACGACACTGATCGAAACTTCCTGCTTTACTTCTGCCAAATTTTCGGTTTCGGCCGAATTCTGAACGAGCTACCATACTGGGCGACCAAGTTGTCCGGGTAGAAAATACTTTTCACATAAGTATTCAGCATGTCTTCTTACCCCTAAATCGAACACCTAATCAACTACAAATGAAACGGCCGGATTCCGGGCGAACTACTTGTCAAATGACAAAATGGTTTTCACCATCGTGTTCAGCATGTCTTCTTACCCCGTAATCGACTATCACATTATCTGTTTAAAAATATTTCATTTGCCTCTTAATGTAAACCCCCTCCCCCACCCCTAAATGTAGGGCTACAGAGCCCATCTACGAACTTGACCTTACTCTTGACCCAAAGAATCCTCAGACCAAGTTTCATCAAAATATCTCATTCCCTTCGAGAGTTATAGCGCGCACAGACGGACAACTTTTGCGATGTCATAGGTATCCCGCCACTTACGTTTCGGGATCCCAAAAATAGACCACTAGGGAGACAAATCCAGTCGTGAGTACAAAAGAGGTAGCCTACGATTATTTGAACATCGTCTAACAGTGAACGGTCGCAGAAGAAAATACTAAAACCCATACCAGTTACCGTAGTTTTTAGTGAAAATTATTTGTTGTAGAAAGACTGTTCTGTAAACAAGGAATAAAATTGAAACATTTGGAGAAGTTTTCAAATAAACCTAAACTCTATTGCAGTCCAGCGGGAAAGACTACAGCTTCAACTGGGTGAACAGGGGATTACGAAGATGTCGAAGGAGTGTTCGAGCTTATTGAAATAGCTACTAAAAAAAATATCCGTGTCGTTCAAACACCACTGAAGGAATTTACAGATCGGAATGACAGGGTAGCTTTATATTCAAATAATGCATAAAAACGGATATGTCAGCTACGATGCTTTGGCAACGATATTTCGGCCCTTCTTGGCAAGGGTCCTCCTCAGGCTGTCAATCTTCAGTTCAGGGTCAACTTCGGGGAAGGAAACAAACCTGCAATCTGGGGGGCTTTAATTGACAGGTGGAAATTGAAGCGCATGCCAGGTACTCCAATTCCTCCGCGTTTCTGGTTTGCCATCTATGATGCAGTTCAAATATAATTATTTCTTCGCTTTGCCGTTTGTTCCAAATACGACGCCAGATCGCAGTGAGACAAACTTTTTTCTCTTACCTCTCATTATTGAAATTCCGTCACTCACCAGCAACAAAACCGAAAGATACAAATTGTTCTGACCACAATTGCTCTGAAAAATTCTGTTGGCTGAGAAAATGACAGAAGAACCGTTACCTACCATCACAATGGGTCAGCCCCAACTGACCAAACAGGACTTATCCAAGTTGGTAAGGTTAATGTTTCTCTCTAGGTTAGGACTTTGGTTCTGAACCAATCTATGGAAAACTTATTCTTCTCAGTTTCTCTGCCCCTGCTCTGCCATAATTTGTAAGTGATGATGTTTTGGTAAGGTTTGAAGCCAAGCTTTCCAGTCATAGTACAGTACAAGAAACAAAACGAGATTTTTTTTTTATTTGGGGGGGGGGATTCGATCAGCTAATTATACTTATTACTGGAGTATTACTGGAGCCTATACTATTCTCGTCAAATTTAACCTGGTTATTCCATAGCCCAGCTTTGGTTGTTTGTGTGTGTCTGTGTTGTTTATTGGAACTTCCAGAATTTCTTCTCTATGCTCCAACTTGTTGTCAACACGAGTCAACAAAGACAACAACATTGTCTTTATCTCACCGCAGAAATTTCCAAAAAGGGTAAACAGTAACTCAGAAGAAAGCCATCCTCTTCTTCTTCATTGCAAGTTTTCTTCCGAGATAATGGCATGCAAGCTGCATTGCCAGTACATGAGTTTCGGCGAAGACCCACACATTTTCTGAGGACTTTGTTACCGTTTTGGCTGGTCACCCGAATTTTGTTTCTGTCGTGTAAGCATTGTTTAACTTAGGTAGCCTCCTTGGAAAAATATGAAAGCAAATTGCATAATTGTTAGAAACAAACATGAATTCAATATAAGAGAAATATTTAATGTTTTAAACAGAGAAGATCTGGGGCTTTCAGACATTGCGATGACTCTCTTGTAAGGTGTCCATTACCTTGTAAGTTTAATTAATTTCATACTAAAAAATATTGAGGACCCGGGTAAATGGATTAACCTAATAGCTATTGATTTCAAAAAGGCATTTGACCTTGTTGATCATTCTATCCTAATCCAGAAAATGCGTGATAGTAATATTCCCGAGTATCTTATCAAAATTATCAGAAGCTTTTTAACTGATAGAGAACAAGTAGTAAAATACCAAAATTCCTTTTCCTCTAAGTTGCCAGTTTTTTGCAGGGTCCCTCAGGGTACAGTGCTAGGTCCATTATGTTTCCTCCTAATGATTAACGATATAGCTAATGCACTAGAGGAAAGATGGAAATACGTCGATGACCTTTCTCTGGTTGAAGTGGTATCTAAGTTGGATAAGAGTTCTGCTTTAAATTGCGTACGTCAAATATCTTCGGAGGCTACTGAAGTTAATATGATTGTAAACAAGGAAAAGTCAGCAATCCTTCCAATTTCTTTTTTAAAATCACCGCCCCAATTTGAACCTCTGATTCCCAAAGAACTCCTTTGAAACTCAATGACTCTCCTTGGCGTGATCATCTCTTCTGATCTCTCTTGGCATGAAAACACAAAATCAATCTTAAAGAAAACAAATGCAAGTATTTCAATGCTTAAAACATTGAACAAATTTGGATTGCCGAAAGAAAAACTCAAACTTATCTATTGCATGTTCATTCGGTCAATAACAGAATATGCCTGTCCAGTTTGGCACTTCGGACTTACAAAAGAAGAAGAAGATCAGATCAAGAGAGTTCAGAAGAGATGTCTTCAGATAATTTATGGTGGACCCAAGCTTCCATACTCTTACTACCTGAAAGAATTTAATCTTCAAACTTTGGCTAAAAGAAGGCAAAACCTTTCCCTAAGTTTTGGTCAAAAGCTTCTAAAACATCCTCTCCACAGCCGTCTTTTGCCTCCTCCATATGCTCCCGAACGAATACGCCTCCCGAGAGAAGCGGCTGTGAAGGTTCCAAAGTTGACACCTGTTTTTGCTAAAACAGACCGTTATAAAAAGAGTTTTGTGCCTAGTTTTGTGGCCCTTTTTAATTCAACTTGACTTAAAGTGTGTCGTCCTTTTGTTGATTGTATAATGTGTTTATTTGCCAACAATGTACCTGACGAAAAAATATCAAATTTGGCAGTTTGCTATGATAAGCCATATTTTTTAATTAAAGTTTTATTCTATTTATTCTGTTCTATTCTAAAACATTTAAATTTGGACAGATATTTACGTTCTTTTTCTTCTTTGATGTTTGAGAGGAAAGCCTTGCCGGTTTCGTTTCGCAAATTAGGTTCGTTGAAAGAGCAGAATGTCGGACTTTTCTGAGCCTCTCCTGGGGTTTTTATTTCTAGGAGAATAAAAGCTTTCTGGCATGGAAGGGACGCCCCTCTGCTTTTGTGCTCGAACACGGAATAACCATCTCAAATAGCTGTATCGGACATCAGAGGCATTACTAGCCAAAATGTTTGGGGGGGACTTGGCATTTACCGACTGGCTGGTAATTTTTACCGACTGTTTTGCAGAAAAAACGGCTATTTTCAACCAAAAAAACAACAGTTTTGGAAAAAAATCTGCTGATTTTCAGAAAAAAACGACTGTTTTCCTGAAAAAAATCAACTGTTTTGAAGAAAAATTGCAGCGCTTTGCGCCGACTCGCGCTTTTTTTACCGACTGGCCGACAACATTGGGGGGGGGGCATCTCCCCCCCCCAGTCGTGATGCCCCTGTCGGACATTCACCAAAATGTCCGATCGAGAACCATTTCGGACAGAAGACAAAAAGTCCCGATGAAAAGAATGGGTTTAATTGAGAAAATGTGAGATCAATTAGGCAGCATCTCGGACGACATAGAAACTTCAAGTACCAGTTTGAATACCAAATTAACAAGTTTGAGTTTAGCGCCTAATTCATAAACGTAATCTGTTCGGATTGGTTTGTTGGTCTGGACAAGCAGTTTGAATTGAATTTACTGTCAAACACTTGTTTGTTATGCTTTTAGTCGTGAACAGACACAATACAACTGTTCGAATATTTGTACGTCGTCAAATACGGTGTCTGAATAAATATTTATCGCATAACTACTCGAATAAAACTAATGACAGGATACATCCCAATCAGTGCAACATTTACCAATTCTAGAAACTTAGTTACGTTAGCCACCTTCAACAGAAGCACTGACCTTTTCCCGGCAATTTTTCGCTTTAGGGAACCACTTCAAAACAATTAAAAAGTAAAATTTGGCAAACCTTTTAGATGAATTTTCCCTTGTCAAATTGTTACAGCGTTGCCATATAATGACGCAGGGATCGAGTTTTTGGTTCTCGCAACTAATGGCTATTCCGTTTCGTTTGCAAGTGCTAACACTGGGCCGTGAGAGATGAAAGAAAACGTCCGATTTGAAATGTCCGAACAACGTGTTCGAATTCCGATGAGTTCGAATTTCAACGTTTTACCTTACTGTAACACCGTAGGATGCCGTGATTTCATTTCCGTCACAACAGTGCCTAAATATCTGAATTGAGAAAGATTCATCAGTGAATATGATTTTAAACACATACCTTTCAACAGGTTTAACTAGTTTAGGCAGCTTGTGGTGCATCTAAGGCACATCTAAGCTAGAAAACTAATTCTGTATGGTGCGTACCGAAATAGAAACCAACGGAAATAGTATAGACGCTAGTATAGCTTTGAGATGTTTAAATGAAATAGTGCATTGGATATTGCAGTTACACTTGCAGCAACAGTCTTCAGCTTAAAAAAAAAACAAATCACACATTTTAAACAGAGGCGTTACTAGCCATTATGTTTTGGGGGGGGGGGCAATATATTTACCGAATGGGTGGTCATAAATGTTTTTCAGAAAAAAACTGGTTTGAGAAATATTCAACCATTTCTGAGAAAAATCAACTGTTTTTAAGAAGAAGCTGACTGTTTTAAAATCATATTTTGCAAATTGACAGTAGTTTTGTTATGCAAGCCCAGCAAGCTCAGAATGCACTTTTCTATCAAAATAAAGTCTTATATAGTGTATACCTCATCTGTTCTGTAGCAATTTCAGTGTTTTTGCACGGATGACTACGAATGAGTATTTTTCCAACAATTTCAGGTGTCTAGCCTAGCATACCCTACCTTGTGTTTCGGACTCCTTTCCTTTTGCTTGACTTTCCATAGTTTTCAACCATGGCATGCACAATTTTCGAGTTTTTGCATTGAACCTTTGCTTCAGAAAGTGGGAAGGCTGGACACAGTCAACAAGCTTCATCAAGAAAAATCAATAATTTCGTATTGGTATTTTCGAAAAACAGTATTTTTAACCATTTTATCATGAAAAGATGCAAACATAAAAAGAATATGGCTTTAGGCAACCCTTGCTTTCAAACACCAAGAAATCATTGATAACATGTGCATGCAACATGTTTAGAGACATCTTTTCTCCTCCATGATAAATGTAGTCGGTGTTGCTAAAGAAATCAAAGAGAAGTTCATGTTTTGTCTCCATGCAACATGGTTTATAGATCATCTTTTCTCCCCTTTGATAAATTGAAAGGCTGAAAAACCAAAGAGAAGTTTATGTTTTGTCTTGCGGTTAACAGGATGTAATCCTTGTCCTTGATACACCCGTTCTGAAACTGCAGATGTCTTGAGGGGAAGTCAGTATTTTTGTGGTTGTGTTGGTGTTGAACTTGTTCATGTTTTTGTTTTAGAAACTTATCAATTAGGAGGAGTGTTGGCTGCAGTAGATTGAGCTAGTTAATCAGTCCTAAGCAATGTTTGATACTGCTTTAGATAGTCTGGCCTACCCCATAGAATGAATAAAAATGATACTGCTTAGCAAAAGATGACTTTCTGAGTACTATCTTATCCACTTAGTGATGAAAAGGAATGTATAAATCACGATTAGCTTACGTTCAGTACATTACTATCCTTAAAAGTGGCATTGTTTTCAGAATATTGCAGAGCTTACTCCTTCATCACCAGAAGTTATCAGTAGACAAGCAACCATTAATATTGGTACCATCGGGCATGTAGCTCATGGAAAGTCTACCCTAGTCAGATCTCTTTCTGGAGTACAGACTGTCAGATTCAAGAATGAACTGGAAAGAAATATTACCATCAAGTTAGGTATGTACAAAGCTCACTAGGAAATATAAAAGATAACAAATTTTTATTTTTAAATTTGTATGTTCATGACAAGAATACAGAGTTTGAGTTTTGAAGTCTGTTTATCAGGTCACTTTGTCGGGAGGCCAAAGGCTCTTTCAATGCAAGTGAATGCTTCTGTCATTCTTGTGTGTTAAAATTTAAGTGAAAAGCCTGCTGATTTTTATATCTGCGATTTGAATAGACTGAGTTATTTCGACTCTGCAAAGGGATTTTTTGCACTGCTGGCCCAACCAGACAAAGCTCACCCTGACGCAGAGAATTTGAATTTCAACAACAGCATGCTTTTCAGTGGCTAACAAAGCGAAGCTCAGGAAATGTTCCGCTATTGTGTGACCCAAAAAAGATTTATTTTTCGGCAATAGTTTAATGTTGGAGTTGCTAAGTTAGGCACAGAGATGTAATCACATAGAGGTACCACAAATCTGAAAGAAAAGAAAAATCTCAGCTCTGTTCGGTCAAGCTTTAAGTTTACATTTGTGGTTATTGGAATTATTATCCAAGAGGAGTAGCACATTTTAGCCTATGCCATTAAGTTTGTTCCTCCTCTAGGTTATGCGAATGCCAAGATCTTCCGTTGCGACCATCCCAAGTGTCCTAAACCAGCCTCCTACATTTCTACTGGTTCTGGTAAAGACGACTCATTCCCCTGCCAGAGACCGAACTGTCCAGGAAGGTATAGACTCCAAAGACATGTTTCATTTGTGGATTGCCCAGGTCACGACATTCTTATGGCTACTATGTTGAACGGTGCCGCTGTCATGGACGCTGCCCTCCTCTTAGTCGGTAAGTGCAAATGAAGTAATTTTGTCATCAGATAGATTTTGCTGTGACACTGATTTCACCGTATTTAACGTAAGGCTGTAAGATGCTCATGACTTGCTCATCTAGTTACCAAAGATAAGGACGAAAAAGTTTTGCGTGTCCTTAATTTCGAGTTTCACCGTTCCGTGTTTTGAAATCAATCTGTATCAATAAAGTAGATAACTAACAGACAGAAAATTCAAAAATGCATGGAATAGTTCATCACATCTTCAGCAGCTTAAATTCTACTCAAATAATTATTGAGAATATAACGGCCTTATGTTTTTTTCTTTTTCCTGGCTCACATTGTTAAGATCTCTGAAATTTTGGTTGTGGTAATTGTAATCGGGAAATCTGGTGTGCTTTAAAGGCCTCCCTGTACTTATTCTGCCTTTCATACTAATCTAGCTCGCCTATATTATTATAAGCTTCAGAAATCTTGCCCTTCGCCATTGTTTTATTTTGTACTTTCGACTTTTTGGTGCGTTTTGCCGAGCAGAGTTTGCCAGTCATATAGATAGATGGAACTTTGACGAAAGCTTCAGGGTCTGCTAACAGCTCTTTCGAATATAAGAGGATGTATATACTAAAGCCTTGACTGGTAAGTTACAAAAACACCCCAGAAACGAAACAAAATGTAAAAAAAAAACGAAACAATGACTATATAAAATGCTCCCTCTGCGACAAACCCAGACAGATGAACGCTCTAAGATGTTAAATTCGTAGAAAAGATTTTTCTCCCAACCGAACCTCCATGTCGATCATTCCATCACTGGTATTCCACCCCAAAAAATCTTCTTCCTTAAATATTTTTGTTTTCCGCCAAAACTAGGTGCTCCGTATTTTATAGCGCCTGTCCACACCTCGGGCAAGAAAAACCATCAGCCACCTTCATGGTAATATGTGTGCTTTGTAATGTAGCAAATTTACATCGCTATTTGTTCTAGCTGGAAATGAAACCTGTCCACAGCCACAGACGTCAGAGCACTTAGCCGCCATTGAGATCATGCAGCTCCAGCACATTCTCATCATCCAGAACAAGATCGACTTGGTAAAAGAGGTCGCCGCTCGTGAAAACTATGACCAGATCCTGAAGTTCGTCGCCGGTACTGTAGCAGAAGGCAAACCAATCATACCTATTTCTGCCCAGCTGAAATATAACATTGAAGTGGTAGCAGAGTATTTGTGTTCGAAAATCCCAAACCCCATTAGGGATTTCACGTCAGAGCCGCGACTGATCGTCATTCGGTCCTTCGATGTTAACAAGCCAGGTTGTGAAGTTGACGAAATGAAGGGAGGAGTGCCTGGTGGTAGTATCCTTAAAGGAGTTTTAAAGGTAGGGCGTCATTTCCTCTTAAATCTCGACCTGAGCGTCGTCACTGTCAGAAGTTTCATAACATAATACACAAGGATGCGCGGTTTTAACAGATAACACTTAGGATGTTAGCTGTTATCTTTGTCAAACGTTACGCGGGAAGACTTGATGCATAATAGCTCACATCCTAAGTGTTATATGTTAGAAAACTTTCTGACAGTGTTTACCTCTGCTATTTTCGTTCTCGGGTGTTTTTATACTTAGGACTTCATTTTTATACTTTAGGTTTCAGTAGTTTCGTTATACTTGAGTGTATTTTTGTACTTTAGGACTTAATTTTTATACTCTAGGTTTCACTAGTTGGTGTTAGATAAATCGGTTGTTTTCGAAGGTTGGCCTAGGAACAGCTCCATCGGAACGTTTTACCAAAGCAGCTGCATTTCCTTGGATTTATTAGCAAACTTTTGTGTTCATGTTTAGGCTATAACCCTTCATTGAAGTACTTTCTGAATTTAGTAATATTTCAGGTCGGCCAAGAGATTGAAGTTCGACCGGGTTTGGTGTCAAAGGACCAGGAAGGCAAACTGACCTGCAAGCCTATTTTCTCCCGGGTCGTTTCTCTTTTCGCAGAAGAGAACGACCTCATGTTCGCTGTGCCAGGAGGATTGATTGGTAAGTCAGTCAAGTCTTCTTCTTGACCTGCTGAATCAGAAAACATTTCTTTGTTCGAGCGTTCAGAGTAACAGTTGTCCCTACCGTGGAGTTCTTGTTAAGTTTGTAGCGAAGTGTTCATTTATAAACAGTCCATTCTTGCGGGCATTGTAGCAGCTTTCGGTGTACACCGTTTTTAAGGCACTTGCAGCCTCTGGCTCAAGTGTCATGTACCGATCGCAATTCCGTCTGTCGGGCGGTCTGTCACACTTTTTTTAGTTACGGTACTTCCAGATGTGCTAAGACTACGAAACTTGACAGGCGTATCAGGGACCCGACCAAACTAACTTGGAAACAATCAGTTTGCCGATCTGACGATCTGGGGGGGGGGGGGGGGAGTGGAGGGCGGGGGAATCCGTAAAATTCAGAAGTGCGGGACTTTCGAACGGGTGATCGGATTCGAATGAAACTGAATAACTGAATAGATGACATATCTCTGATGTCCCGTTTGACGTCCGGACCGGATTCGACAGCTATGGGGGAATTGGGGGGGGGGGGGGGGGGTAAGACTGAAAATCTCGAGAAACGGTTAGAATGGAGGGATGGGAGTGAAACTTGCTGAGAAGAACAAGCATCTGCTCTAGATAAATCGTTTGCACAGTTGGACTGGATCCGGACACTTGGGGGGGGGGGGGGGGGTCCAGGAATTCAGGTGATGGCGGTTTGGGGGATTTTCACGACGAAACTTGGCAGGCATATCAGGTACCCGATCAAACTGACTTGTAAATAAAAATTTCCTCGACCCGATCATCTTGGGAGGAGTGGAGGGAGGTGGAATCCGGAATATTTAGTCATGCGGAACTTTGGAACGGGTGATCGGATTCCAGTGAAATTTAACAATTGAATGGAGGACATGTCTCTGGTGATATTTCCATGTCCGTGCTGGATCCGACAACTATTGGGGGGGGGGGGGGGAATATGTAATCTGCTTAGGCTGGAGAGATCGGTGGGAATAACAAACAGATGCTCTAGATAAATCGTTTGCAGAACTGGATTTGCCCCGAGCACTGTGGGGGGAGTTGCAGGGGGGGGGGGTCCAAAATTTCGGTGATCGCGAGTTAAGGTACTTCCAGATGTGCTACGCTACGACGATGAAACTTGGCTGGAATATTGGATATTTGACACGATTGGTTTAGAAATCGCCACTTCCCAAATCCGACTATTCCTTAAAGTACTAATCTTGACCGCAAAGTAAGAAAAATACTTTAAGCAGAATATACAATATCATAATCCTCATGAGCCCGTTATCATTTTTGCCTTAAGGGTTTTGCTTACAAATGAAGTTCTAGCTCCCTTAAAGTGCGCATTTTAAACGCAAAGTCGAAAAGTACTTTTGATCAAACGATACATCTCAGCCCATGATCATTTGTGCCACAAGGGTTTTGGTTAAAAATGTATATCTAGCACCCTTAAAGTGCGCATCTTAACCGAAAATTGAAAAATATACTTTTGACCAAACCATATACATCAATGATCCCCAAGGGTCTGTTGTCCTTTTGCCTCAAGGGTATTTCTTTTAGACGAATTTCTAGCGCCTTTTAAGTGCGCATCATTACAGCCAAGTTCAGAAATAAAATACTTTTTACCAAACGATACAGTCTCGCGATTTCCAAGTCCTTGATCATTCTTATTTCAAGGGTTCTGCTTATAGTACACGAAAAGGCAAATTCTATATTTCATCCTCTGAACCAGCCTTGCAAGTGCCATATGTCCTTCCAGCTCTTGTTTATGGAGCTAATAGCTAGTGAACCATGGCAGGTATCAAATTGAAACCTGGTACACTTGTGGGCATTGGAGTCTAGTTGTGCCTTTGGGGTTCCCCAAACAACCCCACCCACCCGGTTGAGGGGCAATTAGGCCCAGATTGTCCAGCGACTTGCGATCGACTTGACCACGGTTGGATTTAGGTCGATGGGATTTAATGAACCTATAGATTCTGCGGTTGGGAAGAGAGTTTTGAATTTGCACCCCCCCCCCCCCCCCATGCTCCCCGTTCATTGGCAACTGGACCCAAATTGCCCAATGACTTAAGACAGTGACTTGACCACGCTTGGAATTAGGATGACGAAATTTCTTACACCTATAGATCCTAGGATTGGGGAGATAATTTTGGATTTGCACTCCCCCCCCCACCCTCTCTGTCCATGGGCAACTGGGCCCAGATTGCCCGCGTGTTAGTTACCATGTCAGGTATCAAATTTAAATTTGGTATACTTGATGATATTGGAGCCTATCTGAGCGTTTTCGGGGCTATCACCAGTAGCACCACACGATAGATATCAAGTCGAAATGGCTGTTGTCATGTCTTTTGTTGAGCTCGCTTGTTGGCGGCAGTCATATTTACGCGATACGTGTATTGCGCGAGAAGGGTTTGCGCTTCCATTAGCAGAGCATGCGTTGTCGCGTTGAATGTGTTAATCTGAGAGGGGATAAACTTCATGACTTTGACATTATTGAGTTCGAGCGACAAACGAACTGCATAAGCCACTAGCATATGAAACAAATCTAGAGTAGTTTTAGCGAGCACAACTCACGAACATGGACATTACTGTGGTGTTAGACTATCTGAGAGCTCAGTTGTTGACGGTCATTGTAATTACGCGATACGATACATATTCACGCTAAGTGAGAAATCTAACTAAACTCAGTTGATGCTTTCGCAATCCATGTCTGAGCGCATGCGCACTTGTTTACACTTGGAGCATAGGAGGATACACAGATTAGCCTACATCCGACGTGAAATTGTGGCGATTGAATCGACATGAACATAGTACGTCTGTGATCGGTCATTGGTTAAACCACCCGTGACAAAATTTGTTGGTTTTCCAGATGATTTGAACTCGCGCTTTAGGCACTTAGCACGGGAAAGCGGGTAGTTCGTATAAAAAGACGCTTCTCAGGAGAACGCGTAGTGGGCTCACGATCGCTTTGAAAATTTGGCGTTCTCCAAAAATTTTTGATCAAAGCAGATAATTTTGATACTACTTACGCGACCATCAGCTGGTTGAAACATGTTTTTTTCTGTTTCCTGGCTATGGAAATTGTTCGAGAAGTAGACGGCGATTCGAGTGGTCAGAATTATTTTGCATTTTCATGTCCGCGGCCACTTGAAATGAAACTTTTTTGTCCTTTTTTTTTACGTCATTTGCTTCCAGATTTTGCATACTTGTTCGGGTTCGATCCAGACTAGGCCCAAATATTTTGCTTATACACGTTCATAGTGAAAAGAAGACCGATTGTGACCCCGGTTAGAACAGAAATTCTGTTGAAGCTTTGAATTTACTGACTAAAAGTACACGGCGGAACTGGAGACAAAGAGGGAATGGGCGTAGTTACTGGCATGGATGCTGTACGACTCTACGTTATTGAACCTAGCTTAGAGGAGAGTTTCATATGTTAGAAATGAACCAACTGCATTCCTTTCCAGGTGTGGGTACTCAGATCGATCCTACCCTGTGTCGGTCTGACAGGATGGTCGGCCAAGTCCTCGGGTCGATTGGCTCCCTGCCTGACATTGTCATTGAAATGGAAGTATCATACCACTTGATGAGAAGATTGTTGGGAGTTAAAACTGAGGGAGACAAGAAGGGTGCTAAAGTAAGTTGACGACGAAAGTAAATCTGCTGAAATCACCAGAGAAGCTAAGGATAACTGCCGAAGTATTTTGCGCCGTAAACGTAAAAGCCCGCCAAGTCTCGTTAGTGTCTCGAACAGCTAGCAAGAAAGTTAAAGTTGGAAGTTGCGTTGCCTTCAGAAGCACCCGACAGATGAGCAGAGTTTGATAGCGTAGTGGCCTACCCCTTCTTCCATGAAGCTGTTTGTCTGTTAACTGTATTTTGGTGGCAAGTTTAACCTTGAACGTTAGTTTCCATGACCACACTCCAGAAGTTTCATAACAGCAAAAACAAATAGGCCAATAGAATCTCCGTCTTTGGTCCCATGCACCGACTATGGATACCCCGACAAACTGAGAAGAGCTAGAACTTACTTGTTGGGCTTAGAGTCGACGCCCATCTACTTCCCTCTTAGCCGCTGTGCATTTGAGAGGAAAAACCGTAGCAGGCGGCGATGACTCGCCTCTGCAGCGCGTCAAACGTGATGTGACAATGGTATCCAACCAATATGCTGTTTTACTCTCGACTTTTCTTCTCCGGGGCTCTACTGTGATGATCTACTTGTAGAGGTTATAATTGTGATGTTCCGCGTAGCTCCTACCCTCCGCTCGTTTGTACTGGGCGGGGCATCGGGAATCTGTTCGACTCCGCATGGTCGTATTACAGAGATAGGGGGACAGAGGTTCCGCTTCTTATTTGTTTTTGATAACAGGTAACACAAGGATGAGCGGTTTTAACGGATAACACTTAGGATGTTAGCTGTTATCTTTTTTCAAATGTTACGCATTCAAACGTTATGCGCACAAGAGCCAAAACACAGCCAAAAAAACATCTGCTGACTTCTTTGTTTGTCATCATGAAATCGGAAAACTCAGCAGGTGCTTTTTAGGCTCTTCGTGGCAATGCTTGTTATGCATTACGTTTGCAAAACCATAGCAGATAACATCCCAACTGTCTGTTGTAACTACCCATCTTGTGTTATCTATCATGAAGCTTCATGGCATGAATAATAGCAACGCAGTAAGTTTGTTTGTCGGTTGCTAGTTTTGCTAAGGCTAGTTTTCTATATTGGGGACTGTCCTTATTCCAGGTGCAAAAACTGGCGAAGGGAGAAATGCTCATGTTGAATATTGGATCCTTGACAACTGGAGGTCGCGTTAACGCTATGAAGGGAGATTTGGCTAAGATCGGCCTCACCACACCTGTATGCACAGAAATAGGAGAGAAGATTGCCCTCAGCAGGAGAATCGAAAAACATTGGAGGTAAGGTGCTTTTCTGGTCATGGCATTGCCGTACAGCTGGTGAAGATAACAATGGTTGCATTTTTGATCTGAATATGTCCCTCACAAAGTCCGATGACGAATTGCCGCCAGACGCGCTAGAGGAACAATAACAATCACACGTGAGATCTTGGTAAAGTTATCTGAAGGGTAAATAAGCGATTAGGCTTTCGCTTCATACCGAGTCGCGTATTAGTTCCGTGGAAAAGTCAGCCAGCACTCAGCACTGAAGTCGGAAGTCAGGAATGACAAACTTGATGACGCTTGACAGAACAGAGTCGGGTAAAGCAAAAATAGAGGAAAAGGCTAAACATGGCTAGGCCTAAGAGGAATTGAAAATAGCCAAACAAACCTGGATAAACGTACACCAAGAAGTAACGTGATTGTTTTCTTTACGATAGGGAACCTAGCGGCCAAAAAATAACTAATCTGAAAGGAATTTTATGAGGGGCGTATACTCCGTTCTCTCTTCTCAGTTCTAAATTTTCCTACATTTAACCGTTTTTTCCCTTCTCGCTTCTCAGCTCTCCCTTTTGACAAAAACACAAGTTTAGCGCACCCGTTAGTAACTGTTCCCTTTGTTGACCAATCAGGGAGGAGAACTGAGACCGAGAATCGAGAAGTGACCATCGGATCAACTTCTTGATTATGCAGAATTGCGAAGCTCCATTCTCGTTTCCGATAAAAACGCAAGAAAAGCAGAATCAACATCGGCTTCGTCTCAGTATAGTCATAGAACGCGAAAAAGGAGAATCGCGAGGAGAATTGAGATCAAAGACGCAAGGAATGACAGTTGAATATTACCACTATTTATATTTTCTCTGTAGCACCATGTTACCTCTGGTTGCTAAATCCCGAAGAGAAGGATAGTGATTTTCATTGTCGACAGTTTCTTGCCAAGTTGACAACCTTTTACAAAAAAAAACTTCGGAAGTGTAAGACGTTAATAATCTTAATCTAGTTTTTTAAACCTAGTGCATTTAATTACCTCTTGAGCCCAAGCTACGTTCATTAAGCGGGAAAAAATGGATATTGCGGGTTTTGGCGAGATTGAACATATTTGGGCATTTAAAAACAGAGTAGGGTTGTTATTTGCCTTTGATATAAAATAATAAGAGAGAGGTTATTTCTGTATTGAAGGTCGTGATCCAGATTGGAGGATGGATTGCCGCACTGTAAAAAGCTTCTCCGAATAAAGATGCAGTATGTACTGGGATTAATCTTATCTCTGTTGGGACAAAATTATTCTGAATTAGGGATAATCTTATCTCAATAAAGACAAGAGTAATCCCAGTAGCAAATACTGCAAGATTTTTGTTTACAGTGTGGCCAAATATACTCAATTTCGCCAAACCCATTTTTCCCGTTTCATGAACGTATCGAACTTGTAGTGGCGGCGAGCGCCCACCGACTGATTAGCCATGCCTCTCGCGCATAAGCATGAGCACTGTTCTGTTTTGGGGGTACCTGTTTTCTGTTCTGTTTTTGCAAAAAAACAGAAACAGAACAGGTCTCCTGTTCTTTTATTTACCTGTTCTGTTCTGTTTTTTTGGATGCCTGTTTTCACCTGTTATCTGGTTTTTTTTTTACCTGTTTTCCGTCTGTTTCTGTTTTTCTTTTTTTGAGCGGGAACTCCACTGACGATCGTAAGTGGCGGCCATCTAGAAGCGGGACTCGTTACGACAGGCTACGATTCCTTGTCGTCTCCACTTGTTCTCGATCGTATCGTATTTGTTCGATGGCACGCGGCATATGCATGGCAAAATTAGACTCTGGGGACAATCAGCAGACTGCATTTTGGGTTAGATCAAACTAAATGAGGGTTCAGGTCATTTAGCTCAAAATATGTTAGACCAATGCGAACTTGTATGGCTTTTTCTTACATCAGGCTTACCAAGATTTCTATACGAATTTTTAGAAAATGGTAGGTCAAAAGTGTCTCTTCTATCTACGTCTATTTTTTTTTCTTTTTCTCTTCGAAATAATAAGTAACGTAACTTTTCAGTCATCCCACACGAAAAGAACGCTGCATTTGCATTTTGACATGACTGCAGTCTGATTCTTGAGTCTGAAATAAAAATATTTGAAATGAAATTCATATTATTTCCAAATTACACAGTTATCCCGGAATCTGTTATTAATATATTAACAGTTTATACCATTTTCAGGTAACCGAGTTTCTATTTAGTCTTACCTGTCTTTGAATCAAGTCATCATTCATGGGGTTTTATCCGCGTCCAGGGGGCATTAAGGCGAAAAGACCGGTAACTACAACGCAGCTTAAATTCACACATTTTCGGCCATAGGAATCGTAGCCTAATACAAAACAAAAATTTAGAATGTCTCCATGCTCCATAAGCATATATCAGTAGGCTTGTCGTGTAGTTCCAGTAAAATTCAAATACAGTCCTTTCCCATTTAAAATACCGCCCCGTCGATTGGAACCACTGCCTGCAGTTGCAGTTTTAGAGATGTCTCGAATTTGGGTGTAAAATAATTTTCTTCGTGAAGCTGCTATATTACAATTTTGTTTCTGGGAAAAGTTCCACATACCGGGAGGAGGTCAACCAGTTTTCTAAATTATTATCAGCAACCAAATATTTCTTCAGCCCAAGACGACTGCAAATTATGTTTGACAGTGCAAAATGGATACATCAGCTGCATTATATTAGAGCTATATTTCGGCCCTTCTTGGCAAGGGTCTTCTTCAGGCTCAAGGCGATCAAGCTGGAAAAATGACCTTAAACGGACCGGAAAATGAATATAGGGGCTGAGATATAGCTCTAATAAGATGCACCTGACGTATCCCTTTTGTACCATCAGGAACCCAGGGAATTTTTGACCAAGGAAAGGAGTCGGGAAATTTAGTCCTTTGTCTGTTCCTCAATATATGTAGCAGCTTGCGTAGGTAAGCCAACCAAGATTTCTGAAAGCTGGCAGAAACTCCCTAAAACGTGTAATCTCACACACTTTTCTTCAATAAGAGTCAGGCTACGAAGATTGTTTTTACTTTTTACTTTAGGCCTGTCGTTCCTCCCAAACTTGGGGGGGGGGGGGGGGGGGGGCGACGGTAGAGTTAAGACCAATTTCTTGGCTAGAAGGCAGAACAGACTTGAGCTTATGTTGATTTTGTTATGATTGTTTCCTCAAGTCTGGCATTCCATTGTTACGATGAGGAGGTGAGTTCCCGTAAATCAAGTGACATGCATAGCTCTGGAACGAGTGATTTGATTCTGCTGAAACTCTTAACTTAACTTAATCTTAACCACAAAGTGAAAACAATATTTTTGACCAAATGGTGCATTTTTGTGATCCCCCATGATCGTTTTATCTTCAAAATGTAGCCTCGTTATGTAGCCCCCCTCCCCTCTGCATCGTCCTGCCCAGTGAACCGGCCTTTTCTGATAGTTCGCATATGTAATCCCCTGAATCGAGAAATTAAAATAATAATGACGAAAACACATTTCTAAATGTTCGACAGTGCAAAACGGATACGTCAGCCGAAATTTATTAGAGCTATATTTCGGTCCTTCTTGGCAAGGGTCTTCTTCAGGCCCATGTTACATGATGTACGGGAACCCCCCTCCCCACTGCAACCGTCCTGCCCTGCAGTGAATCGGCCTTTTCGGTCTGTTTTTATTTGGTCGAAACCAATGTACTCACATAGCGTAGAAGACGCTCGAGAAAATAACACTGTAAATCTAGTATCAGTATTGCTTTTATTTCTCCTCCAATTGTTTGACTAGTAACAACCTTGCTTAGAACTGAGACGGGGAACTTTATTCGCTTGAAACAAACACGCAACTCGGTTTGTTATAGGTACTTTGGGAAAAACAACAGAAACAAAACAGGTTAACTGTTTTCTACAACACCTGTTTCTGTTTCTGTTCTGTTCTCGAAATGCCCTGTTTTCTGTTCTTCTGTTTTTCGAAAAAACAGAACAGTGCCCATGCTTACTCGCGCAGCACTTCCACTCCACCTTCTCTGAAAACAAGACCAAAGGTTTCGATGGGATCTCAAAAATGTAATATCTCATCCAGACAATTTTGTCCTGTCTTCTCCAGACTCCTTAAGCATTTTTACTACAAAAATTCAGAAACAGATTAAGGCCAAATAGCTAATCATTTAAGAAAACAAGTTCAGAAATGGATTCAGCATTCTTAAACAAGTTCAGAAATGGATTCAGCATGTGTGTTTACCTCTATAAGTCAATTTGTTTTGACGAAACTGATCGAAACTTTCGGGAACTACTCATCCGACAAAATAACAAAGCTCAGAAACGAATTCAGCGTATCTCCTTACCCCTATATCGAACAACTTCAAATAAGCTTTAACTCATGACGAATTTTCCGGTTTCAGTCGGATTCCGGGAGAACTATGCTTCCGGGTAAAAAAACGATGGTCATCTACGGATTCAGCATCTCTTCTTACCTCTAACTCGGAATCTAATCAACTACAAATAAGACTTCTGCTTTTAACAAATTTTTCAGATTTGGCCGGATTCCGGGCGAACTACTTGTCAGGCGAGAAAATGGTTTTCATAATCGTGTTCAGCATGTCTTTCTACCCCTAAATAAAACATCTAATCAACTTCAAATAAAACTTTTACTTTTAACAAACTTTTCGGTTTCGGCCGGATTCCGGGCGAACTACTTGCCCGGCGTAAAAATGGTTTTCACCATCTTCTTCAGCATTTCTTCTTACCCCAAAATCGACTATCACATTAGCTGTTTAAAAATATTTTACTTGTCCCTCAATTTAAACCCCCTCCCCCACCCCTAAATGTAGGGCTACAAAGCCCGTCTACGACCTCGACCTTACTCTTGACCCAAAGAATCCTCATACCAAGTTTCTAATATAAACCATATTTTGTTGAAGCTGTGCGCCGCAGGATTTTTTTTTTAAATCATCCTGTTTTCTCAAAAAACTACAGATATTTTTTTCAAGCCAGATTGTGTTAAAGCTGTGCGCCGCAAAAAGTCGGAAACAAATCCTGTTTTCTGCAAAAACACTGACAAAAACTACAGATATTTTTTTCAAGCCAGATTGTGTTAAAGCTGTGCGCCGCAAAAAGTCGGAAACAAATCCTGTTTTCTGCTAAAACACTGAGACTTCTGTGCAAATTGTGCACAACAGGCACAAACCTCAAAAATCTGACTTTTTTAAATTAGCATACAGATATTTTGGCACAAAACTAGATTGTGCTAAAATGTGCGCCGCAGGCAAGAATTTATCCTGTTTCCTGCTAAAATATGGAGATTTTGGTAGAAACACAACTGTGTGCTGACTGTGTACAACAGGGAAAAATCAGCCTGTTTTCTGCTTAAATAATTTGTGATTCTGAGCGTGTTCCACCCTCGTACCAATAGTAACTATTAGTTACTAAATCCGTTCCAACCTCACGAAAAGTTACCACGCTGACCGTTCCAGCCTTCTCGAAATAGTAACTAATAGTAACTATTTGATTACCACGCTCAAGCTCGGGAGCGTGGTAAGCGTAGTAACCACTAATCTCTGTCACGTGATTGGTCGGATTCACCCGTGGCATGATGTTCCGCTGGAAAATAGAAAAATCGTTCCAGCCTTGACTACAAAAAGCCAGAATTCGTGACGTCATGCGTAGTAACTACGGTAAGTAGGATGGAACACGCTCTCTGTTATAATTGTGCGCCGCAGGCAAAAAATTGAAAATAAGCCTCTTGCATGGTTAAATTGACAGAATTTTGTTAAAACCAGATTGTTTTTCCAAACCGCAATGTGTCGCAGACATAATAATTGGATGTATTTCTTTTCTGCTTGGTAATCCAACCAAAAGAAAAAAAAAGTAGAAATAAAGTATCAACAGGCCAAAAACAGTAGAAATAAAGTAGTAAAGTAGATTAGAAAATCAAAAAGTAGAATGGTCCAGAATACAGTAGGATATTCTACTTTGAAAAACAGTATAAGTGGAAGCGCTGCTCGCGTCCGGCATACTGATGCGATTTGGATCGGTCCAGCCGGAATTTTTCAACCAGCGTTCCTTATAGGGTTGCTGAATGTAGTGTGAGGACGAGGTGTTACTATATCGTACACCAGTAAGACGTCACTATAGCTGGGATATTGGAGCTAGACATCTTGAGAAGCCTTAACACGTAAAGTGGCGAAATTCATGAGAAATTTATTTATAGGTTGATTGGTTGGGGCCAGATCAGAAAATGTGTATCCATCAAACCATCAAGCGAGAGGAAATGAGCCTGGAGTAAGTGACCTAGAAGATTTCGAATTTGTGATGGATTTTAAGTTTGGGACGAATACAAGTTTTCCAGCTCGAATCAGTGACCATATGCCTGAGCCAGCAGTGCTTAACAGCTGCAAGGGGATGTTTAAAGAAATTCATCTCCAAGGTTTTCATCATGCTAACACGCTCCGACTACCGACAAAGCACGTTCATGAGCATAGCAAACGCCTATGCATAGTATAAGGTGTTACCATAGTGAACAAGAGCTGGAAGCTCAAACGACACTTGCAAGGGAGGGTAGCATGTATTTCAGCTAAGGGTCGTATACGGTCCGGACATAAAAACGAAGGAGTCCGGTCATAGAAAAGGACATGTGCTCTCGCCAACTATCGAGTTACATACGGATCGGATCACGCGTTTGAGAGTTATGGATGTCACAAGATTTCCGGGAATTACCTGGTACCTCCCCCCCCCCCCCCCAATTAAACTACCACCGCCGATGTCGGATTTGAATAGGACACAGGTTAAAGATCACATTAGAAGAATTTACTTCTATCACCGATCAAGTTCACTCGGATCTGAGAATCTTCGGACCCCCCCCCCCCCCCCCCCCCCCCCATCCCTTTTCCTCTCCCCGACAGAGGTGGGGACCATCACCTTTGTACCATCCAAATTTCATCACTATTCCCACCACCGACTCCACAAGCTGTTCGGAAACATAAATGTCAGATCTAGGGCATTCGTTCATACCAAGTTTGGCTCGAATCCCAGTGTTTCCTGAACATTTTCGGCACCCCCCGCCGAAGCCGAATCCGTTCCATATTTCAAGTAACACATATAGGACCTATGGCCTTTGTAAGATCCAAATCTCCTCCCTGAGTCCTTGTCACACTCTTTCATTCACACCAAAGACGGCATACATCCTCATCCACTGAGCGGTAGTCCATCAGCCTTCAGAAGAAGAATATAAGTACAGACAATAACATGCAGAAAAGAAAGAAATAAGACCTACTAGTACTAACTTCATTGAATAAAAATAATAAACCATGGGTATACTATGGTTTGAGGCTGAGAAGAATGAGAAAGAAGGGGAATTATATATTTATTGTCAAACCCAACACTTCCCTATTTAACCCTGCCTTATAATGAATCTCTTCCCCCCATTTATATCTCTTTTGCTCTAGCGTAAAACATCAGAGATTCAGACTTATTAGCCTCGCAAAACCACGTCTATATTTCCTGGTCTTGGCGACAGCCAGTTGTTTGGAGTGAGTGTGTGGGAGTGGGTGGGTTACCGAGAGAATGAAAGAGAAAAGTTTCTAGGCCAATTAACTGTTTGGAAGGTTCTTCCGGATAGGATTAGCACACTGGAAAATTGTATATCCTTTTAGTTTCAAATATAGGCACATTGTTCATGTTTTATATGATTTTTCTTGTTATTTCTGCTACGGTGGCCTTGTTGGCTTTCATACATTAAACCTATCTATCTACGCTTACGAAGGGTGCAGTGTACTTCACAGACTGTCCATCTTTCATCAGGTTGTACTGAAAGCTTTTGTATAACTCATAAATGCTGCCAAAGAAGCATTCAATGTGCATATCGATGTGATCCAACCAAAATACACTTGTGACAGTACTTGAAAACTGACTGATACTTCAACTTACATATCTAGCTATTTTACTTAAGTAATATCCGTAGTAGTGGGAAGTTGTACGAAAAAGTAGCATGCAGTACCAACTGATGCTACTACAGCAAGACTGGATGCTACTGGAGCAAGGCGGGATGCAACTGAATACTACTGCTTAAGATTAGCCCAGTGTGAGGAACATTAAACTAAAGTACTGCATTTCAATACATGCAACTTTTTCGTACAACTACACAGGCTACAAATTTTTCACCAGGTAGTACTCAGTCAGTCTAAAGTGACTGTGAATCATATATAAAACTGACTCAGAACGGAGAAATCAACTGTGGTACTCTTCAGCGTATCGCGGTATGGCGTTACTAACAACGTGTTATAGGTCCTTGATGACAAATGTTCTAATGCCTAGCGCATTAGAACTTCCTTTCTCAAACTCGCAGGTTTTCGAAATGCCGGTGCACGGCAAATGCTCTGACTCCACAAAATAAATAAACTCATTCTTTCCATAGCAAAAACACTACCAACTATTCTGTTGAACTCACAAGGTCAACTAACTGCCACTTGACCTGTCTGGTTGTCAAAGTAAGAGAAATCACTTTTCTTTCTTTAACGGTCACTAGTCTACAGGTTATTTTTATATTAAAATATAAATGTTCCCAATCAAGAAAAATTTAAAGCTTAATTATGTTTGTTGGATTATCTCGAGTTTCCAGTTGCTTCAGTTTCAGGTCTTGGATAGTCATCTCATGATCTTGGTGGTGCTGAGTAACTTGTGGGGTGAAAGATAGGAAGAACCTTCTGCAGCAAAACTGAGTGATCTTCAGAGATGTGAGAGCATCACTGTAACAATAAGTCAGTACTTAAAAGAAACCTGGGAGAGAATTAATTAATTTAAAGGATATCTCGCACTACATAGTCCTTCTGCTCAGATGTCCTGAGACAGTTGACTACTTTAGAAGTTGGCTACGCTTACAGAAAATTAAACAATGCTTCAGCTGTTTTTAGCCTCTTTACATGTGCCTTGCCTCGAGTGACAGAATTTGCATAACAGGTCTTTGGACCAATATGCAAGGATTGAGAGCCCGATACATAACATAAGGAGAACAGACATAGCAAGCATCATAATCGGTTCAGTGCTAAAAGAGGAGGTACAATGCAACATTAAGTATCGGATCTCGGGAACGAGAACGGATGGAAATACTACTGATTTAAAATGAATTACTATCATAAGTACAACATGTCCTTTAAAGATATTAACAGGAGATCCAGCTCATGTCTTAAGTAAAGTGTTTCAACTAGCACACAGAGAGCCCAACAATTAATTTCTGCTTCTTTGCTTGCTAATAAGCAATGGAAGCAAAACTAATGTACCAGTAGGCATACCTGGGGGGTGAGTGCGCTTTCAGACATGATATTAAAATCAGCTACTGTAGTTTTGCAGTTGATTTTTATGTTGATTGGTAGCTGAAAAACTTTAGACTTTACACTTCAACGAGCACACACAACGGCTACAGTTCAGTCAACCTTTAGTCCTTCTTCTGATGTAACATTTGGCAAGTGAAGAAAGTAGGCTACTGACAGAAGATGAATGCGCAACAGCACGTTTTTTTCTCACAAATAAGCTGAGAAACTGACCTTGGGTTATCAAAACACTTACTAAATCCCTTGCAGTAAACTGATCTCCATATTCCTGTTCAGAACCAACATGCTATTTGGTTCTTTATCTGGCTGAAGGTAGATGACAACTCAGTCAATGGAGACCATGTCATCAGATTTTGGTTTCTCTGCCATATCAGTTTACAGGTTGTACAGTTGGTCATAATACTGGTTATGGGTGCTGATGGGCTTAGTTTTCTACTTCTTTGTTCTGATACACAGCAATACAGCCAAAGCTTGCAGTGTAGGCTACCGTTTTATGGCTGATCTCGGAGAGCAGACAGCAAGTTTTCAAATGATAGGCTATCCTATGGAGTATTTCTTTGCAGTCCTAACTAGTAACTAGTAAGTCAGGACAGCAAAGAAATTTCCTTTTTTAACATTTATGAGGCCAATTTTGAGGATAAATATTCCTTGAGCCCAAGCTGAATTCGAATTATAGATGATAGTGCAAAACTGATATGTCAGCTGAATTTTATTAAAGCTTTCAGCTGACCAGGGTCATTAGCCTACTAGCCAAGATATTGGGGGGGGGGGCAAGGTTTTTACCAACTGGGTGGTCAAATTTACCGACTGTTTTTGCAGAAAACAACTGTTTTCAAAAAATAAACTACAGTTTTGACGAAAACCAACTGATTTTCAGGAAAAACTACCTTTTAAATAAAAAAAACACTGTTTTGATGAAAGCCGACAGATTTTGAGAAAAAACGACTGTTTTCATGAAAAAATCAACTGTTTTTATGGTTGCTTTTATCGACTGGCCGACAAGATTCGATGGACGTCCCCCCCCCCCCTATGTGATGTCCCTGAAGCTGACATATCCGTTTTGCACTGTTAAACACAATCTTGAGGTTACGTCCATGGTAGGTTGAGTACTTTTATTATACATCAAACATCTAGTCAATTTGAGAAACTAAAGGGAAATGGAAAAAGGACAATATTGTCTAAAATTGGGTTCGGTCTAGCAAATGTTTGCCTTGAAAGTTGGAACATCTTTAGTTGGAACATTTTTGTTTTTGTTTTTAATGTCGGGTCGCCAGCACAGTTTAAAGGTTAAATGGACAGGAAGAATCTCTCCATGAAACTTGAAAAACCATCAGACCAAAGACTTTGGTCTGCCGTTTTTTCATGTCAAAGAGCCTGGTCATACTAGGCTCAAAACAGCGCTGATTTCACAATCCACTCAGAAATCTGTGCAGAATTATAGGCTGAAAGTGAGTCTACAAATTTGCACAGATTGGGTCAACTGAGTGAGGTTCTGAAAATCATTAGGGGATGTGATGTTTCATGGCTTTGGGGCAGCTTGGCGACTGCTCAGGATAAGAAGGAGACTGCAATTAGGGGTGTAAAATCGAAACTTGACCATTTTTGAAACAATTCAGTTTTAATTATGTTGGGCTAGAGTGAACTACCATGAGTTTGTTTCAAACACCCCAGCATTGAACTAAGTTAGCGTACTGGAGGAGAAAGGTAAAGAATTTCTAGATATCAAAATGTCATCAGTCACATCTATTTCATGTTTATTTGTTTGTTTTTTTACTAAGAAATAACAAAGAAGCATCTGTTTGATGTCTTTTTCATTTTCTTCAAGTTAAAAAACACTTATCTGCAGGGCAGGTATCCAACCTCAGACAAGATTTCAAATTTCCAGATAAGTCTTTCCTTGAAAATAATCTATCTGGCTTAAAAAGGAACCAACAAATATGACAAACATACTAGATTGAAGCTATATGTATAATATTACTTCAATATTTCTAGTTAAACATATTTTTCATCCAAACAACATCACTTCATTCCAACCTTACCTCCTGACTGAATGATGAAAACAGAAAAGGTATGAGTTACCAAAGTCAATAGCCAGAAAATCCCTTTTCAAAGCAGCTTCAAAACAAAGAAAAGGCACAGAATCTGAATATTTTTGGACACATGACTGTTGAAAAAAGTCATATTTAGCCTCTTGACTGTCAGGACAGCATGTACATTTCATTGTTAGGGTAGCTACTAAAAAAATAACTTCAAATTCTGATCTTTTGGTCATAGGATTATGATTCTCCTGAACTTTAGCTTTGGTTTGAGCTCAGTAATACCTCATTAACTTGCTGCTAAGTATCCCAATTCTTGATTTGAAAAACACTAATTACAATGGGAACTTGCCGGCAGCATGCCAGCACGTGTTTCAAAATTGCGTAATTTCAGCTAAAAATATTCCAAGAATGATGATGTCACACAGCAACATTAGTCGAAATACAAAGCAGCCGTCATTTTGTCTTGTAATTTTTATTGAAACTGGGTGTTAGTTTTTTTCATGGGAAGCCGACAACGGTGGATTATAAGAGAAACTGGGAATATGATGCTCAAGTTCGAAGAACTAGCTATTTACTGGTGTAGCCAGCTATGGATATTCAGTCCTAGGTATCAATAAATTCTTCTAGGGCAGTTCAGGTACTATTTTTTATACCTTAGATTACATGCAATTATTAAATGATAATATAAGCACAGATTACCGACGGCCTTATTAAATCCAGGATTTTTTCCTGAATACAGTGGTATATTTCAAACATTTTAGTCAGCTGTTTTAGACTGAAAAAAAACTGAAAAAAATTATGATAAATTCTCAGCAATTCGTTTTTCATTACGAAAAAATCGGCAAATCGGCACTACTGCCGGTAGGGCTTTTGGTAGCTACGCTACCATTGTAACATTTTTACGGCAACAATCGAGGTAGTGTAAAAACGAGGTCATTTGTACCCATCGGCTCCTGTACATTATTTTTATAGTCAACAGCACTAAAAAACACCTGTCTATTTCCTGTAACATAGCCTAATCAGAAATACTGTTTCATTCTAGCCTGACTGATCTCCTGAACTTAAAACAGCAACATTTTCTGCTGTATCTTGTTCTTTTTTTTTATTTAGCAAAATCAGAAAGCAGCCTTTCTTGGATCTAGAATATAACTTCGTTTGATCTACCTTTCGCTGTATTTCTCATTTACAAGGTTCAAATACTGCTGATACTTGTTGCCGATCACTTTGCCACAGGTGAAACAACGAATTGGAAATTCCATCTGTGAGTTACGAGCACGCGGGTTTCGTTCAAAAATACCGATCGGCAACATTAGTATAGAGGTAAAAGGATTGGCACTGTCTAGGGAACCGGGAGCCGTGCTTTTTATGTCCCATCAGCTACGGAACGGGACACCTCTAGTTGGATAATATAAGAAATTGTCGTATAAATATAGAAAATCTAAATATCCAATCATACATATACACCTCGCGGTCTCTAGCCAACTAGTTGGCTACTGTAAGACATTTCATATAGGAAAAGCCGACGTTGCCGACAAGTTGGCTACCAGAAAAATTCGTATAGGATTTATGTTTGTGTTCCAACTAGTCCGCCACTGTAAAGACATTTCGTATAGGAAATCCCGCGTTGCCGACTAGTTGGCTACGAGCAAATTCGTATAGGATTTTTGTTTGTGTTCCAACTAGTCCGCCACTGTAAGAAATTTCGTATAGGAAATCCCACGCTGCTGACTAGTTGGCTACGACAAGAAATTCCTATAGGAACGGCAGATTTTTGTCCAATTAGTTGGTAAAATTCGGTAAAATAAGAAATTTTAGAGACATATTGAATAATCAATTAGATAGCTGTTAGTTTATTGCGTGTAAATGTGGCGCAACTAATAGGGTCAAAATCCTTGAATATTTCGAAATTTCTATGTGAATTGACACAATCCGACTAGTTGGATATTTTCTGGAATCTCTGTACGAGGGAGAAACATACCCAAGTAGCTGAATAAAAAGTTTTCTCCTAGACGAATTCTCGTCGTGGCCAACTAGTTGGCCATGCGGGATTTCTATATGAAATTTCTGCCGATCCAACTAATTGGCTAAATTAAGAAAATTCCTATAGGGACTGGGGCTTATTGTCCAACTAGTTGGCTAAAATAAAAAAAATTCCTACAGGAACGAGGATGAATATCCAACTAGTTGGCTAAAATAAGAAAACTCGTCAAGGAATATAGAATTATCAAACTAATTCTCTAAAATGAGAAAATTTCTATAGAGACACATTGATTATCCTATCAGATGGCTGTTAGTTCATTGACTATTAGACAAAGTGGTGCATAGCCAACTAACGGGATCGAAATCCTTGTTGAGACTGAAAGCTGTTCCGACTAGTTGGAAATTTTCTGAAATTCTTATCCGTGTTCATACAATCTGACGAGTTGGATATTTTCCGAAATCTCTACCCAAATTCATACAATCCGACTAGTTTGATATTTTCTATAATCCCTATACGAGTGTGAAACCTATACGATTTCTCGTCGTAGTCAACTAGTTGGCAATGTGGGATTTCCTATACGAAATTTCTTACGGTAGCGAACTAGTTGGCTACAAACTTTCTTCCTATATGATTTCTGATCGTAGCCAACTAGTTGGCAACGCGGGATTTCCTATACGAAATTTCTTACAGTGGCGGACTAGTTGGAACACAAACAAAAATCCTATACGAATTTTTCTCGTAGCCAACTGGTCGGCAACGCGGGATTTCCTATACGAATTTTCTTACAGTGGCGGACTAGCTGGAACACAAACATAAATCCTATACGAACTTTTCTCGTAGCCAACTAGTCGGCAACGCCGGCTTTTCCTATAGGAATTTTTGCTGTAGCCAACTAGTTGGCTACTGATCGCGAGGTGTATATGTATGATTGGATATTCAGATTTTGTATACTTATACGACAATTTCTAACAATTTCCAACTAGAGTGTGTCCCTATTGGCTAGGGTTCCGGTAGTGCCAAAAAAAAAAAAAAAAAAATTGAACTCACGGACCCATGTCAGTGCAGACTAGGAAACCGGAAGTGAATATTTTGAACTCACGGAACCCAACTCCTGCGGGCTAGGGTTCCGGTAGTGCCAAAAATTAAAATTACAAACTCATGGAAGTTGGGTTCCCTGAGCTGTACCGGACCTGAAGTCCATATTGACACGTGTCCGTGAGTTCGTAATTTTAGTTTTTGGCACTGCCGGTACCCTAGCCCGCAAGAGTTGGGTTCCGTGAGTTAAAAATATTCACTTCCGGTTTCCTAGTCTGCACTGACTTGAGTCCGTGAGTTCATTTTTATTTTATTTTTTGGCACTACCGGTACCCTAGCCCATAGCCGTCTGTGTCCGTGAGCTGGTCATTTTCAATAAAATAGTTGTTGCTACCGGTACCTTAGCTCTCAATATATGGGTTCCGGTAGTGAATTTTTTACCATATTATTTTCTCGAAGTCAGTGAAAATCCCGGCATCCTAGCTGTCATCCAAACTATTCCGTGAGTGCTATATTCCACGTAGACACTACCGGAACACAAGCTCCAGCTATACAGTTTCTGGTATCAACTACCGGCTCCCTAGCTTCTGAGTACACAATTCCGTGAGACTACCGGACGACAAGCTGGTGCGATGAAGTTTCCGTGAGCTATTTCCACTTACTACCGGAATGGGAGCCAGCACAGACAAGTGTCCGTTAGTCAATGACGTCAGATCCCGGAATCGCAGCTCATATGGTTTGGTTTCCGTGAGAACTGCCGGTTCCGTAGCTGATGGGACATAAAGTACGGCTCCTGGTTCCCTAGACAGTGCCAAAACGATTAAGAAGACAGTATAGAAGTTCGAGTCAGTCCGACCGTTCCCACTAGTTATGGTGCATTTACACACTGCATAAAATCCGAGCGTGTTTGAAATCCGAGCGTATTTTACGCACAAATTTGGGCTTGAAAAGATCTCTAGCAGTACGGACGTATTTGAGAATTCGGTCCGTTTTGTATCTAAATACGTCCGTATTGCTAGAAATCATTTCAAGCTCAAATACGTGCGTAAAATACGCTCGGATTTCAAAATACGCTCGGATTTTACGCAGTGTGTAAACCCACCATTAGTAGTCGAAGAAAGAGGGCAGTGGCAGATTAAATTTCTTCAAGTTGCTATTTTTTTCACCAAAATCCAAAAGTAGGATGGATTAGTATTCAACCTTGAACAGACGATGTTACATTTTCATTTCTCTTAGGAACCGTGCTTCTTTTGAGACTAGACTTTATTTATTTTAACAAAAGATACTTTGTAACTTCATAAATTATCAACAACAAAAACGTAACAGCTAACGAGGTTTTAATAGTGACCGATGTCACCTTCAGCGGAGAATCCATGAACTGGGTGAGCTTTGTAATTCACAACCCTTAGTTTGCCTTTGCTGTCATGGTATCCGTATCTACCGTGCACGACACCTTCGTTGTCTCGCTCTTCGAATCTGAACTGTCGGTCATCCCTGTAATAAATAGGCACTTAATTAATGTCAATAGTTAAAAGTTCATTTGTTAGCAATTAGGCTAAACCGCCTCTAGCATAAATTTATCCTACATTATGAGACTCCTGGAAAACTTTTGGTTGTAGAAGTTAAGCTGATGAGTTATAAGTGGAAATATTTCGATTATAAAATCACTGTTCCGAATTGTGACTAATGCATATTGTTGACAGTGTTGCTGTTTCTATTCCGATATTTTGCTGCAAGAAACACAGATCTACACCCCTACTTTAGGCCTCCCAGATCAAGTGCTGTGTCAACGAAATCATTCATTCCTCTTTGCTATTTTCCTGATTTTATCCCATCCTGACGCTTAATTTTTTCTCGGTTGTTTGGTCTTTGTTTTTCGACACGCGGGAAATTTCAGACTACTAATGTTTTGATCGGTTACCGGTAGGCTACTGTTGCTAGCGCTGCCTTCATGGTACAGAAACACCCAGCTTTCGGTTAAATACAGGTTAACAGACCCATATACCGCTTCTGCGTAACGCGCCAGCCGACATATAAATAGTTCAGATGAATATCATACGACATAATTCTTTCACCTCGAAGTGACATACAATAATATCGGATCCTGTTCAGCTTGTACACGTTGACGTTCCTTGTTCTTCGTTTATTTCTTTGTTGAATTTACTCCGCTTTTGATTTCTTTGTCTTTTTAGAAGATAGTAAAAACAGTCATTCATTCACTGTCCACTTATGTATCACATCCCTGACTCTTTAAGAAAGTTCCAACCTATTTTTTTTTTTTTTTTAGATATCATTAGATTTCTAGCGGTATCTATATTAGATTTCTCTAGATAGATAAGCTTTGAAACTTACCCGATATTGCCAGTGTCGAATCCAAATCGATAGCTTTCTGGTCCTTGCGCTCCATGGATGGCGAAGCTCAACCTTCCGTCCTTACCGTTACCGCGAGCATACCCCTCTTTCTAAAATTAAAATATCCAAAATAACTGATTGTTTGATCAGGGGCGTCACGACTGGGGGGGGGGGGGGAGGGGGGACGCCCCCCCCTCATGCTGTCGGACAGTCGGTAAAAAAAATAACCAAGTCGGCGCTTCCGATTTTTCGTAAAAACAGTTGATTTTTTCATGAGAACAGTCGGTTTTTCTGAAAATTAGTCGATTTTTCGGCAAAATAGTCAGTTTTTCTGAAAATCAGTCGATTTTTTTCAAAACTGTCATTTTTTGTTGTTGAAAACAGTCGTTTTTTTCTGCAGAAACACTCGGTAAAAATTACCAGCCAGTCGGTAAATGCCTCGTCCCCCCCCAGACATTTTGGCTAGTAACGCCTCTGTGTTCGATTACCATGAACAAAAATCGATCAAGAACAACCGTTAAAGTAGGCCTCTTGGTCTATTTCTGTTTTTAAACTTGATCTCCCGTAAAAACTAGATTTCGTTACGGTATTTCAAGCCGTTCGTCATCTCATGATAGCGCAGAAGAGTGTCAGCCGTCGCCATTTTCGTTTACGGGGGGGGGGGGGGGGGCGTCCGGTTAGTGGGAATGCAGAAAAACGGTGACGACGTGACTTTTTTGAGAATATCAACGCCGATTGTTAAACAAAGGGCAGATTTCAACAAGACGTTCGGACTCCACGCAGTTCAGTGCGCCTTTGCCGTGTTATTTTTGTTAAGCTTTTTGTTTTGGAACACATTACGATTCGTTTGCTTCAGTGATGTGATGACGAATGGTCAGAAGACGAATGTTCAAAAAACGGCAATGAAACAAATCAGAAGCTATTGTGTTTTCAGTCCAATTAGCATGTTTACATTCCTGCCCAATCCACGACATATCTTTAATCATTCACACAGTTGTATTATCGTATTTAGGCTACTATCTTGAATGTTTCTTTCACACTATTTTTACGCACGTCAGACTGCTTTGCTGCCGGAAGCTTGTCGTCAATACTCAAATGTACCATGAGCATGACGAAGAGTATGATAGATCAAGAATCGGGATCTTGCCAATCGCTCAACAATTTGCGATACGCCCATGGAAAATATCGCGGCAAAAACTGATGCCCGAGGCTAAACCAGGAGCGTGATCTACCAGAATCAGTTTTGCTACTTTTTTCTGACGGAACCTGTGAAGTTTGGCCGCAAAAACGGTGACGTTCTGGCGCCTACGAAGCTGGGTCCTTTTTGGCAACTATCAACGAGAGATCTTTCCGTATTTACTAGTCAGAAAACGGTCGCAGAATTCTGGCTCGCTTTGTCAAAAAAGCGAAATCCGTGACAGAACTGCAGAATTCTGCGACCAGTGGCAACACTGACCATAATCTATCAGCCTAAAACTCGTTTCAGACTCACCTCGTTTGGCTTGTAGCTTGCTGCGACATCTTGGACTCCTTTCTGGAATTTCAAGTGTTCGGGGTCTTCATAAGCGTCATAGCTCTGGCTAGCACTACTCTGGTAATTCTTAGCCGGGTACGGCTCTGGTTCGTATGCAGTGGGCTTATAGGATGGGCTTCCATAACTTGCTTCAGCCTGGTATTTTGGCTCAGAGTTGTAAGCTGGTTCTGGCTTGTACTCTGGTTCAGCGTTATAGACTGGCTCTGGCTTGTATGCAGGTTTCGGTTTGTAGGCTGGCTTTGGCACTGGTTCGTATGGTTCTTCTCCGTATGCTGGCTCAGGGGCTTTGTACGGGTTGGCCCTCGGGATCTGAATAGTTGAAATTAGTTCGTTAGAGGTTGATTGGTTGACCGAACACCGGTTGATTTATATAAGAATTCTGTAGGTTATTACGTTCCAACAAAGGTATCTCCCGTCCAAATGTGTCATCTGCTAAATTTAATCGGATTTTATGCCGGAGCTTTTGATGCCCGAATCAACGTTCCACTAAGCTTTCCACTAACATTCTAGAAACCATTTCCTGGAAACCTGCTCTATTCCAGGGCCAGGGAAGTGCTGCGGAAAACTCGGCAACTTTCCATAGCAGCCGGAAAAACAAGAGAAAGTAATTCTGACTTCCCCTTCGCGAAAAGCCTCCTAATCTTGCAGACAGATGGCCAGGTTTTCCGGTCGCGATTTTCTACCAGTTCCGGCCGGAAATATCTCAATTATTATGCAAAATCAAGGAAGCTTCAGTCAGTGCAAAATCGAAGAAGAACTATTTTCCGAGCGTATTGCCCTTAAGGTATGCATGCAGTAAGAGTTACAAAACCTCGAAAGTCGATCGTGATCAGTCACATCGAGGAGTCATTTACTCTTGGCCAAATGTCGTGAAGACGGATGGCACGAAATTCGAATCGAATGATTAAGGAAGAGAAATGATCAAAAGCAATACAGTTTAGGGATCTTGTTCACGAAAAGGCGAACATTTTTTCTTCTGTTTATTTTTTTTTCTGGGTTGAGACAAGAAAAGAGAAATCGAAATTATGAAACGCAAATGTCAGAAACATCAAAAAAGGATTGCACGCTATTCCGTCCATGACTGCAATTGACATTAAGGCGACAAATCTATTCAAGAAATTCTGCGCGACCAGTTTTCTTCTCTGCTAGCGAAACTTATCGAAAATAACCAAAAGTGTAAAAATCGCAGATGGATCCGCAAATAAATCTGTAACAGATGGAGCAGCTCTTGTTGTGATCCACCGAGAAAGTTGCATTTAGTAATATGAAATAAAGGCGCGGTCTGACACAAGTGATGCAAGAATTTCACGGCACTGCACTTCACAAAAAAGAGATATCAGTTAAAAAGAAGCAGAGTTCCTGACAACTTGCTGCTTTAATGGAACATAATTAGTGTTTGGGTTATTTTTGGTTAATTTTCTGGAAAATGGTTACGCGGTTTCGCCACGTGTGCTGGCACACCACAAAACATAAAGAGTAAAGCTGAATTCGAAAATGCTGATTATTTTGAACAGCATCATTGAAACGTGGATACCGAAAATATTACAAGGGTCCCATAAAGGGTGACTCAAGCAAAGGTTGAGTCTTACAGTGCTGATTATTTTGAATAAACTTCTAGTATTGGGGTTCCGTAAATATTATAAAGGGTATATTATAAATTATCCGTAACATAGGTATGTAGAAGGGCCTTCCGCTGTTTCTTCTTCAACAGAGCTACCCCCGCCCCCTTATTTACGAACACATTTGTTCACTGCTTGGTAAAGCCCTGAAAGACTATTTTTTGTCAGATAGATTAAAGTAGTTTTTTCGTGGAAGACCAAGAAAATATCATAGCCTGACGTCATCATATGGAAACCGGAAAAACTTGCAGGAGGGGGGGGGGGAGGGAGAAAGATGGTCGAAAAGATCCAAGTGAAGGTGCCTCGAAAATAACTATGAACTGCAAATCATGGGATGGATATTACCGAAACCCGTTATGTAGTAGACATGCACAGTGATAGTCGGAGTTCTTCGAAAAACTATCCAGATTTTGCTCCTTGTCACGGAAATCCTTTATCCTATTTTTTCGCCATCATGACTTTATTTTAAGGGGTTGAGCCATTTTATGTTTCTTACCACTTCTTTTATTATTTTTCCTCTCTTTGTATATTGCTTTATTTGCCAAGGATAGGAGGTTATGGCTCTATGTCCGTAAATCTTCAAAAAGTACTCACTTCTTCGTAGTTTTCGTAGTTCTGTCGTTTCTTCGCCTTGTAAGTGTTGGGCTCAAACCTCTGACGGCCTGTGTCCCTCTTCTTCAAAACTTTTTCATCCCGGAAGTAATTTCCTTGGGCCAAAGCCACGGACCCATAGGCCAGACACAAACCAACCTATGAAAGTAAAATATAAGGTAAGCTAGCCCAGAAAGTAACTGGAACACCCGCACACCCGTGATTACCAATACTTTCTACTCGATGGAAGACCACTGATTATCTCACCCTTTATCTTTTTCTTCGTTTGTAGTGTTGTTTACTTGATGGCAAATTGTCTTTTCTCTATATTAGTCTTGACTTTTTCTTTCATTTCCTCCGTTCTTGTTCAGCTTGAATGTAACGGGTTACAAAGAAACCTACTTTCATAATTGCACTGATTAATACTTAAACCCAGAGAACCGAATTTCTTATGTTACATTCAAAGCCCACTAACGATACCTCTCTAATGTTTGCGCATCCTTGTGTTACCTGTTCTGAAACTTCTGACAGTGTATTGAACGGAAAATTTCATGTTTGATTACGGTTTCAGACCTGCGTGAACACCGTAATACACCCTGTTGTCACAACACATACTGTGGTGATGTTAAATCCAATCAAAACAAGCAAAGACTTAATTTGAATAATGTCTTGAGCCGACGATCGGAATTCATGCCAGGATTTTTCGCCCAATCATCACTCCTATACGGAAAAGTTGATATTTTTCAATTTATTCCTTCAGCCGAAGCTGACTGCGAATCACCCGATGAAAAATGTATCTCAAAGTAGTAGTACGAAGTTGTACGAAAACGTAGCATGCTAACTGATGCTACTACATGCTTCGACTTCAAGGCTACCGTGTTACTGCATACTACTTCATGCTACTATTAGCAAGACTGGATGCTACTATGGCAAGACAGGATGCTACTGGATACTACTACATAAGATTGGACCAGTCTCAGGCACATTAGATGATAGTATTCTTTGCAAATACATTGTATTACATACAATTTTTTCGTACAACTACCATACAACTACGCAGACTACAAATTTTTCATCGGGCATATTTGATAGTGCAAAACGGATACGTCAGCTGAATTTTGTTGGAGCTATATTTCGGCCCTTCTTGGCAAGGGTCCTCTTCATGCTAAAAGCCGCTCAAGTTCAAAGCCGAAATGTAGCTCCAATAAAATTCAGCTGGTGTATCCGTTTTGCACTATCAAATATTTTTCACTTTTTGATGAAAGTGCAGAAAATCCGGCAAGGAAATCCTGACTGTGTGTTCGCACTAGGAAGGTTAGGTTTTCCGGGCAAGTCGGTGACTCCCGACTTTGATCGTCTCTCCGAACAATAATCCAAAAACCGGCTTTTTTCAAAATCCAAACTTCAAAAAATAACACGTCTGGCGAAATTCACAAAAAAAAATCGTACCACAATAAATGCTTTCATCCTCTGAACTGGTACTTGGCACACTGCTTACTGCACTACATTTTCTCCTGCGTCTGATATAGTTTAATATCTCAAATTATTGTAAGCCAGAAGCGACCAATCAGGATGATGTATTTGTCCGCCAGAGGGAAAATGCAAAAAGCTTACCTTGACTTTGGCGGCCGAAGTGGAACCATCCTGCAAATGGACAGTCGCCTGAACAGATAGCCCTAAGCTGATCATTCAGTATCGCTGTCATGAAATACGACTTCGCACTTCAAACTGAAGAAGCCGGATTTCAAGCATGCTATCCTTCCAACGAAAAGTAAATGAAACCAATTCAAGGTAGAACAAGACCAAAGGCTTTGATGGGATCCCAAAGGGGAATATACTTATTGGACTTCTTCATCGAGACAATCGGGTCTTGCAGATTTCCGGTCTTCCCAGACCCCTAATCGGCTAATTTTAAAAAGCACTACTATTTTTAAGAAAAAATCGACTATTTTTACAAGAAAACCGACTGTTTTTTTTTTAGATCGATTGTTACGGGGTCTGGCGAAGACCGGAAATCTGCAATACCCGATTGTCTCGATGAAGAAGTCCAATAAGTATCTTCCCCTTTGGGATCCCATCAAAACCTTTGGTCTTGTTCTACCTTGAGTTGGTTTCAGATACTATTTTCTCTCTAATTTTTTCTTTCTTTTTTTTTGTCTCTAATCAGTCTCTTGAACATACTCAAAATATAATGGTCGTGTTTGCAGATTACGGCCAAACGACTAATCTTGATGGTAATTTTTTTGGCAGTACCAAATTTCCAGTCTAGGTCGGATTCCGGGCTAACTACTTGTCCGTAGAGAATACAAAGTTCAGATATGGGTTCAGCATATCTCCTTGCCTCTAACTCGGTTGACTTTTCTTTCTCATTAGCTTTTCAAAAATAGTTTTTCGCCCCTTACTCCCTCCCCCACCCCTAAACATAGGGCTACGGTGCCCACATACAAATTTGATCTGTACTTTGGCCCCAAGAATCCTCACACCAAGTTTGAATAAAATATCTGAATCGCTTCGAAAGTTACGGTGCTAACAGACGGATAACTTGACGAAGTCATAGGTATTCCGTCAATAACGTTTTGCGATCCCAAAACGAACCTGTAATCACATGTTCGTTTTTCTAGCAAGAGCCTGAAGAGGACCCTTGCCAAGAAGGGCCGAAACATCGCTAAAATAAAAGCAAGCTGACGTATCCGTTAACGCAGCCAAACATGATTCACAGTCGGCGAAGTACGGAACTTCCAGTTTTGACCGAATTCCGGGCAAGCATCATCTCCGGTAAGAAAATGAAGTTCTAAAATGGGTTCAGGATGCCCCCATGTCCCATTTCAAACATCTAATCAGCTTCAGCAATTTTCCTGTTTTAGTCGGATTCCAGGCGAATTACTTGCCCGGCGGGAAAACAAGTTTCAGATATCTATTCAGAATGTCTCCTTACCTCTAAATCGACTATTTGCTCATTTGTTTCACCCCTTAATCTCAAGCCTTAATCCTCCATCCATAAAATTCAGCGGTACCGCACAAATCTACGATTTGACCTTGACTTCTCACGCTTAGTTTTAAACACAACATCTAAACTCATTCGAAGGTTATCGTACTAGCGGACAGAACAAGACGAAAGCTTTCGATGGGATCCCAAAAATCTAATATTTAATCCAGACAATTGGGTCTTGTCTTCGCCAGATCCAGTCTTCGCCACGCTAATCATCAAAGAAAACCAAGTTCACATATACCTCTATAATAAGCCATATCTATTTTGACGACACTGACCGATCAGACGACCAATTGTCAGCGTATATCCTTATCTCTGCAAAGACATCTAATCAACTTAAAAAAAAATAAAAAAAATCCGTTTACAACCGGATTCCGGACGAATTATATGTCCGGGTAAAAATGATCGTCAGCGTCTCTTCTTACCCCTAAATCTGTCACCTAGTCAACTTCAAATAAAACTTTTGCTTTTAAAAGATAGTCCGGTTTTTGCCGGGTTCCGGATGAACTACTTGTCCGGCGAGAAAATAGTTTTCACGATAATGTTCAACCTGTCTTTTTACTCCATAATCGGCTATCACATTAGCTAATTAAAAATATTTTGTTTGTCCCTTAATTTGAACCCCCTCCCCCACCCCAAAATGTAGGGATACAAAGCCCATCTACGAACTTGACCTTACCCTCGACCCAAAGAACCCTTACACCAAGTTTCATCAAAATATCTCATTCCCATGGAGAGTTACCGTGCTCACAGACAGACGGTCAGACGGACAACTTTTGCGATGTCATAGGTATCCCTCCACTTACGTTTTGGGATCCCAAAAACAGACGGACGGACGGACAAACCTTACGAAGTCATAGGTATCCCGTCACGAACGTTTTAGGATCCCAAAAAGTGTTGATGCTGGTCGTTAGCTCGTGTGCCATTCAAATTTCCGCATTCCCGTCGTTTTTCGGGACTCTAATGTTTTGGCCATCGTCCTAAGTTTCATGCAATATCGATAGGTTTTAGACTGTCACTGACGCTGGAGACAACAAATATTTCTATAGTTTCCGAAAGTTTTACAAAGAACTGGAAAACACAGATATTTTTAGCATTTGACGTTTTCTTCCCAGAGCCCTTCCTATCCGAGTTAGCACAGGGAGTGTCGATAACATAGAGTTTACCACAATAAGGAACCTCGTAAGGACATGGTCTATTAGTTCTTTGTCAATATATTTAGTCACACTGTTAGGCAGTATCATAGAAGCACCTAATTTGTTCACTAGTTGATTTCATCGCCGGCAATTGTCAATCAACAACATTATTACCAAAAACCTTGAAGCTGGAAGAGGTAAGCATGCGAAATAAAATTTATTGGAGCCCCTAAACGAAACGAGGCTCATAGGCCGGTGCTTAATTCGCCTATTTGACACTCCGGCAGCGATAATGCACTAAGCACCACCAAGAATGTAGTAAATAAATACAAACTCTGATGACAAATCAGGTAAGTAAACGTCATTGTCTCGGAGGATCGGATGGGACCGGCAAAGAGTTCCGGCCAACCTCTACTTGTGGGTCTAGTCATTATGTTTCGCACGGTTTGGCTAAAATACGCATTGTATCACCTGCATAAGTTACTGTGCTATCCAACATTTGACGCGTAAGTATTTGCGCATTTGGACTTTCCTAATCACGGGCTAGTGAGCGCGATGCTCCAGTTTAGACGTCACTCAACATCCTGACGTGTAAATCGGGATTCTGCGAACTTTTTTTTTTTTACAGATTGCGCCATATGGTTCTGAGGCTTTCACTAAGCTCCAGCCAAGAATTTGTAACACCCCTAACTGGAATATTAAATGTTAACTTTCGACATCGAGGCTGATAACTGAAACAGATCACTGGATGGACCGCTATTTTTGCTGTCGAGTTAAGCTTTGCGCTTTTTTTGCACCCGTACAGTTCTAGCAAATCCACTTGGAAACCTACTGTTACATAGTAACCAAAATACAGCGAAGACTTCTCCTACTTTCTAACCAGATAAGATAAAATCTGGTGTATAACTTGTTTAGTTACTGTAGTAAGGATCAGATTCGTAGGCAACTTTAAACAAAGAATAACTTAGAAAGATTTTTTACTAAAAGCAGAAAAAGACCATTTAGAAAAGAATTGACGGTAATTAAAATAAAATAAGACCTCGATGTCACCGTAGTAAGTAAAATGAAATGTAGCCTACCATGAACTCGAAACAATTTAAATTATTAAATAAAGAAATGACGACTACTCACTGGGAAATGTAGACAGATCCTCAAACAAGTTCAAAGCCAGTCCTACCTGGAGCAAAACACTCAAAGTTTAAGTGTATATATATTCAGCTGTTGATAAAAGAGTTTCAGTTTGTAACAGATGAATTTTTTTCTATGTGTGGAAGTATAATGTCTTCCATTTGTTTTATTTCTTTCCCTTGTACTCCGCCCTTTTTTATTTGCTGAAATGAGGGGTGATAAATAAATAAATAAAGATACTCATGGTATTATGTTTTTTTCTTCCCTCCTAAAAAAGAGGAGATCTCTCCCGCCCGTCTAGTGAAAGCTGCAAGTGCTGTCTGCAAGACCTTCATATGCCTAAGATATTTGTTACAGCAGCTATTTAAACGGTAGATATTATAGTAATTCCGTCCCTTCCGTGCATGAAATTACACATTACACTCGAGGGTAATAGGGGACGGACACCTTTAAGTGGATGTCCTCGACACCGTCAAAGTGAACGGAAGGCCTAAAATTCACCCCAGCCCGATAACCAAGGGCGATTCATCTACTTGATTTACTTTCTCCAAATTTGATTGATGTTGTTTTTTTAAGGCAGCCTGAAACCCAACGTTTCTTGATGCATGAAGATATAGATTTCACCATGTGGTCATATGACACCATATGCTTATTTACTTTTTCGCATTTCATGATCCCTTAGTGATACTCGACCGACGATATTTTTGTCTACCTGTCAGTCCACGAGGTTCCAGACGAGTGGAGATCGAGTATGCTTCTCTTTAGAAGCTCATTAACTTGATCGAGTAAAAATCCGAAAGAAATTAAGATGAGCCATAGTCACGATTGCTACTATAGCCACATTTCTTGAAAGAATCGTTGCTTTTTATTGCAGTATTTTTTGGGGAATGCGGGATCGACTAAAAGAAGGCAAGGCACGGTGCAGGTGAAGGAGTAATAAAAAGAGGAATGAGTACTAAAACAAGAGTTGTACGCTCTGTTAAGGGTAACACGCGGTCATCAGATTCATGCCAAACGTTTTCCAGAATCCCTACTCCAGTTCCCTGACTGTGTCTGGGTCTTTAAATAATATACCTAGGCCTTATGACTGTTGTTCCGCCAAGTTTTGTCCTCATCCCTCAACTGTAAGCATGAAGAGACTTCCGGTACCCTACTTTAACTCCCCAACGGTTTGCGGATTCGGTTCGAACCTATAAACGGAACATCTAGAACATGTGTTCTCGGTGATGTTGCCAACTCTCAAGGTTCTCCCGAATCGGATCACTCGTTAGAAAGTTATTCATTCCACAAGATTTCCGGGAGCCCCCTCCCAACTTCCCCACAGTATCCGGATTCATTCTAGATTTTTAAATAGTAGCCTACACCCACGGCGTTTGACCGTCGTGCCCGCCAAGTTTCATCCTGATATCCCCACTCGAGGCGTGCTACAAAACCTTCGATACCTTCTTCCAACTCCCTCACAGTGTCCGGATCCGGTCTATCTCTATAAATGATGGATAATCTAGAGATGCGCTAGGTTTTCCCACCATATCCCGTCCCGATCCCTCTGGTCGAAGTGTGCCACAAGATTTCTAGTGAACCCTTCACTCCCCTCCCTAAAAAATATATCTATAAATACGACATGTGTTCTCGCCAACTATCAACTTTTATCCCGATCGGATCCCCGGCTCGAGAGTTAGGCATGTCGCAAAATTTCCGGGACCCTCCCCCTACTCTCATCACAACGGACAGATCTGGTCCGATAATGTTCCTAGGGCATGTGCTCTTGCCATATGCCAATAAGCTCCATCAGAATCGGATCACTCGTTCGAGAGTTATGGATGTCACAAGATTTCCGGTCTCTTTAAGATTTCCGGTCTCTTTCAGACCAACCTCTTTTATTTTTCTTCTCTTTTTTGAAAAAGCATGTGAAAGTTAATGTAAAGTGAAGTTTTTTTGTTTTTTTTTTGAATGCCCCTAAAGGCCCATTCGGGCTTTCCTGCAGTCAGAAGTATCAGCTACTTGTATAAAGGATGTTAAGAGGGTTACAAAAGGCGTGTTCATGTAGTTTAACATGTAAAAGTTGGTTTGTATAATAAAGAGTATTAAACTAAAAAAAATAAAAACAACTCCTACCAATTCCATCCCTAATTGTATCTCACAAAAAAGTTCGAGCTCACAATGCTTGAGAAACGGAATTCGGGCTTTCTCTGACCCGAGGTTCCGTAACCTTTTTCCACCCACTCATGACCCTCGTTGAAGCAGACCCCCCAGGAAAAAATCCGAGAAAGTTCCAAAATCAACACCAAACAATTGCACACATGACAGGTACAGGAAAAGCTTCGCTCCATCTTTCGTGTCACTTTTTCATTCTCAAGTCTAAAAAAGTTACGTTTTCTCATTTGAATTTGATAACCTCGGTTGTGTTCAAGACGGTGGACATACCTGGGACACGTTCTTCGTACGGAAGAGAGCTTCGAACAACCTATAACTGAAAGCCAGGCGGGAGAAGAAAGACCCAAAAACACATTGAGGCGAACATATGACCGAGATCAGAGGACGACTGGTACCTCGCTAGTACCTGAATGGGAAGACGTCACCGCTGCGGCTCTGTGTGATCAACGCTGATAATGAAGCAAGGAGGTGCAAATAGAGGCTAATCCGCTTGGTACGCTGGACTAGTATAAGGTCAATTGACTGTCAGAGACCAAGACCAGGGGCGTCACGACTGGGGGGGGGGGGGCAATGCTGTCGGCCAGTCGGTAAAAAATAACCGAGTCGGCACGGAGCGCCACGATTTTTCGTCAAAACAGTTGATTTTTTTCATGAAAACAGTCGGTTTTTCTCAAAATTGGTCGATTTTTCGTCAAAATAGTCGGTTTTTATGAAAATCAGTGGACTTTTCTGAAAATCAGTCAATTTTTTTCAAAACTGTCATTTTTGTTGTTGAAAACAGTAGTTTTTTCTGCAGGAACAGTCGGTAAAAATTACCAGCCAGTCGGTAAATGCCTCGTCCCCTCCCAAACATTTTGGCTAGTGACACCTCTGCAGAAGACAATCTGCGTGACAACCGACTTAAATAGCACCTGGCCACATGCTCTGACGTTTTCCCGCTTTTCCTAAATCACTCCGGATTTCCCACAATTACGACAGTTAGTAGAGCTTGATTTTCCGTCGGCACCATGTCGTCTGATCGATGAATAAGGCGAGACAAATCGTCTAATCTTTTGATTAAACTATCTGTCGATCTTACATTTTTGGTCTTAATCATTTTGTGTGACTGACGATTCGTGGTCACAATGTGTTCTGTAAAAGCCATAATTCACCAACCAGAACGGTCTATTTTGGTCTTAGACCGCGACTCGTGTACATTGCCTACAAATTGTTGGTCAGTACTGGGCAGTTCACCACAGGAGTGTCACTATCGCACCCTTTATTATGACAAGAAGAAAAGGTTCGTCTGCACAAAAAAAACAAGCAATCTTGAGTTCTTCACAAGCGCTCAAGCTATGTTCAGTTTCTGCGAAGCGGCACGCCGCCAAAATATTTCGGCAGCGCGCCGCCGATTGATCGGCGTTTCCCGCACTTTAGCACCTCAAATCCGGTTTTTCTACAGTTATTTTAGCTTCATAAAATTCCAATAGCTATAAAAATTGTACATGAGGGATCACAAGTTAGGAAAGTTTAACAGAAATTATTAATAAATATTAGGGATAATAATTTTTCATTTAGAAAGAACACATGCTGAAACGCTAAGGAGCCTAAAAAGTTACATACAATCTATCAAAACAGGGGTATAGCCCCTATTTTCCACAAAATCGGTAATGTTCCTGTGGAAGCAACTGCCAAACGACGGACGCACTGTTAGACGCTTAGACGACAGGAACTAGGTCCTGTTTGGCATTTCTTTTGCATTACATTACTCCACGTAAAATCGACTTTTACAGAAGCGTACATATGGCACTTGTTAAGAGTAGATGGTACAAGAAAGCAGATGAGAACGTCACAAAATATTCCCTTCAACCCCCCTAGGATCGGACCTAGAAATAGGATATCTAGTTTCACGCGAGTCTGATGGGGAGGCTGGGGTCATGGTTTGACTATGGATCTAACAAAATGTTGTGTTTTTTTAGCAGGTATATGGAAAATGTGTAGAAACTTTTCGCTGTGAGCCACAACATTTCCCCCTCCAGCTCCTCCCACTGTGCCCGCATCCAGTCCGGACGCCAAATGACAAACTAGGCCGCATAAATTTGGTACTGTCCAACTTCCATCCCATTAGGCCATTTTGTTTGGTTTTTGTGCATGTCACAACCCCCCCCCCCCCCCCCCCGCTGTTGCCGCTTGTGGTTCGGAGACATGTTCTGCATATTAAAGTTTAACTGAAAAGCCCACTTATCTTTGTGTAATTTAATTGAATACGCTGTATTACTTGGATTATGCAAAGGGATTTTTTTTTATTTTCGACTATCTGCTCTAGTTATGACGTTCAGAATACCTGCGGCCGTCCACACAGCGTAAATTCTACTATGACGCGTAGAATTTTAATCTCAACACAAACGCGGCTTTTCAGTGGGCAGTGGTGAGATTGGTCAAGATTGCTTAGTGTCTGAACGAAAAAAAAATCCTTAATCTTTCTCAAAAAGCATACAACAAAAAAGCAAGCGCATAGAGGTGCCACAAATCCCACGGAAATTCCACTATTTGAAAATCGATTATTCGTGAATAGCGGAACAACGAAGTAGGCTAACGCATTTTCAGTGTTTTCGGCCAATTTAGGTGAATAAGTGATGGGTAATTAGATTGTCCTATCCCAGCCCTTTTCGGTTTAACTTTAAGCAAACACCGAAACAAAAGCGAATCGATGCCGCCGATGTATCAGCGTCGGCGATCGGTGCTTCCGTTTCGTGGGCGCGTTTTAGATGTGTCAGTTTCAATGTAACACTGCCGATATTCGGTGCGGCGTCGGGCTCTACTTATATGGCGTTGACAACGCGCGCCTCATGCGTGGACAAAACGTTGTCTACTCTGCCGCACGCTCAAAAGAACCATCATTTTTAGGGCGATTCTTGCGTTCTCGTGAATTCGATTTCCAAAAAGCAAATGGAGAAACCGCCTAACGCAAGAACAAACGGAAATTCGTTGCGACTTTCCAACTTCTCAACGGCTTCAGTGTTGCCACTGATCGCAGAATTCTGCGAGTTGTTACAGATTTTCGACTTCTTCAACAAAGCGAGCGAGAATTCGGCGACCGGTTCCTTACCAGTAAATACAAAAAATGAAACAAGAAAGTTGAGGCATATTATTAAGAGGATAGAGCAAGATTTCTCGTTACTAGTTGGTAAAAGGACCCACTTTCGTAGGAGTCAGAATATCACGTTTTTACGCAACAACAGCGTATTTTGAGACCGTCTTTAATAGTCATTATTGCAAGGTATATTAATTAGGTAGGCGAATATAGTGCCTGACCGTTGGGCACCATGCTTTCAATTTGGCATATGCCCTGGTGCAGTGGCACAGCGTGTGCACCATACCCCATGAAAAACAGTTAAGGTTAGAATACTGAGCATTTCCGTATAACGTCACCGAGTGGAGAAAGAATAGCCATTATGAAGTTACATCAATAGTAGCTAATGTAAAAGAAGCTATGTAGATTTGATAGTGCTCGTCAGCTAAATTTCATTAGAGCTATTTTTCGGCCCTTCTTGGCTCCTCTGGAGCCTCTTCAGGCTCAAAGCCGCTCTTGATTCAGCTGACGTGTCCGTTTTGCACTATCAAATATGATTCGCAGTCAGCTTGGGCTGAAGGAATATTTAAGCTATGTACACTGTAAAAAGTTTCTACGTATACAGATTAAAGTTAACTGCAGTATTTGCTACTCGGATTCATCTTATCTCTATTGGTATTAATCTTATCTGCGTAGAGATAAGGATAATCCGAGTAGCAAATATTGCAGTTAACTTCAATCTTTATACGCAAAAACTTTTTACAGTGTAGTTACTTCCTAGATATCTACTACTAGGAAAAAGGTACTTCATGAGCCTTTTCAACTTGTTTATTGATATGACGGGAAAATCCAAAATGAACAAAATCAGAACAAAAAATAACAACACATGGGCTAAACAACTATATTTCTTTGGACGCCCTAAAGCCGAATTCCCAGAGAGATGGAGAACCGCGCTGCTCGATATACTTTATTGTGCACAACTAGCACCGCAACCGAAATGACCTCTTACGCAAACCTACCCTACACAGAATCTCGTACTCTGCGGGAATTCAGCTTAAAGCCGCTTTCACACTGACGCGTTGGGCCTTTGACGCTGAGCGCCGCAACCTTTGCGTCGCGCTTACGTAGACACAACGCATAACTTGCTCAGACAAATAAAACGTCGACGCGTACGCATCAGATTTTTCAGCGGAAAATGGAAGTTTTTAAGAAAAACTGGAGAAAAACCTACTAACGATGAAGAAAAAGTTACTAATGGTGAAAGAAACGAGAGTTCAACAAAAGATAAACGCATACGCAGCGCATCGCAACGACGCGTCAATGTGGAAGCGGCTTAACCGTTCATTGCGGCAAGCTAAAAGCTTACCGACAAACGCAATAATAAAATGGCCTACTCAGTAACAAGGTAAAGAAAGTATTTGAACCTTGTTTTGGGTTATCATAAGCAGACAAATTGTCCTTAAACTCCCCTTAAGTACAGAGCTGATATAACTGACTAAAGAAATCACAGAAAATTTTGTTCAATTTATTTCTAAAGACCCAACTGACTACCGTGACCCTCGTGCAGAACTAGCACCATATAAAGTTTAGGGTTATCAAGGTACGAACTCAAAACGTTTTCTGGGCACAAAAACGGCACGGCAAGGGTATACTATGGCAGTACATGTAGGCCTTGTTCCAGGCCCACAAGGGCATTTCTTGTATGGTATCGACTAGGTTACAACAATTTGTGCGTCAATAAATGGACATTTCCGGCCGGAAAAAAGAACGGGAAGAGAGTCTGATCGTAGGCTATAATTTGCAAATCTTAATTGGAGGAATTTCAATATAACTCCTCTGGACCCCCACAATTCTAGCACAGGGCTAAAATACATTCCTGGCGATCAGACCCGGTCTTGGTTAGGAGAATTACACAGGGATCCCGAAACATATGTGTCCAGCAAAGAAACGCAAAACAACAAAGGGTGTAGGCTGTCGTACAGCAGAATGCTTCTTTGAACATTTGTTAGCTCTGAACAGTGCAGTTTTGGGCTAGATGGAAAAAACACCCATTCATCAGGAGCACCTAATTCGTCACATGCCAGTTCAGCGCTTCCAAGCGGACTAGTTTCTGTAAACCCCCCTATACGTCACCATCAGCACCTGTGTCAAATATAGTAAAAAAGATCTACAGGTTGACAGGTATAAAAAACATGGAATCTGAGTCCCGGGTAATGGAGGTTTTGCACTGTCTCAGTAGTAGAAAGTGAAAGTTACCCACTACCTTAGGGATCCGACTTTTCAAAACGTCTGCACGAGTGTTGATTATGAGGCAATAGAAGATTAACAGGAACTAGTCCACTTGGAGCGCTGAACTGGGATACGGCGAATTCGATACTTTGACTGACAAGTAGTTTACTTTGGTCACAGCAAGTGGATGAAGATAGCACTGTCCGTAGATAACGAACGTTCAAAGACCAATACCTCTACTAAACTATTTACAAATAAAGAGGCGTGCAATTCTGGACCGGATACACATGTCCAAGAATATGTACCTCCTAAGACATTAAGAGAGATATGTATTCTTGGGTGCCGGGTGGGGCCTATGAATGTGCAAACGGGATACATACAAGGTAAAGCTTAGACCTTCTTTCCGGACGGCTAGATGGGAAAAGGAAAAATCGAGGCGGCTTTCAAATACAACAACACTTAGAAAACTATTGACTCGGAGCTGAGCGTCGGCTTTGGTTTCTGTTTACATCTTCGCTGAATACTTTCGAACTCGCATTCATTCGTCCTCGTCTGAAACTGAAAGTGAGTTTTGTCATGTTTGGTTTGTTCTCCGACCATATGGTCGATTGCAACAGCAGAAAATCATGTGGTCGCTGATGTTTTTAATTTGATACATAACTAATTATCAACGGGGCAATGAATCGCATTGTACAGGTCTCATCTTAGCGGGAATGATTCCAAGACAAAAGCTTACTAGCTGTTTAAAGACGCTTGACTCCAATCAATGCCATTCCTTGGTGATACGTGTTTTTTTTTGTAACTGGTCTTTCTCTTTTGTCCTTCGTACATCCGAAAAGTGAGATAATTCGAAGTCACCATATGGGCTCCAGCTTAAAGCACCATTCGCACTAATTACTGTTTCTGTTCCAATGTTTTAAAAGAGTCGAATACTTCAAAGCTAGGCTCTAACTTTTAACAAATTACACGCATCTTTGGCTGTCTTCAGCCTTTGTTAAGGCCCGTTGATTTCCAGCAAAAATAGGGAAAAATCACACAACTGACAACGGACTTTCTTGCAAAAAAACGTCGGGAGCACGATACGTATCGAAAACCGTTAACCAAGGTAAGTGTGAAAATCAGTGAATTGTCGTTAAGGGGGGGGGGATGTCAAATGAACCGTATGAAATTCGGGTCTCCGAGTTTAAGAATTAATGGAGCGATTGCGGAAGAAGTAGGTCGCATTGATATTAGAGGTACGGCGGGTCCTCTAAGATTATCAACACCAGTCTAGAAGTAATCTAATCTGAGAGGTCTCTATTCAGAGAGCTCTTCCTACCGTACAAAAAAGCTATTTTCTGCACCAGCCTACGAGATACTCTACTGGATTTCAAATTAGGAAGAAATCCCTTCCATCTTGGAGGAAGTAGTACTAGATTTATTTTTGGGATCCCAAAACGTAAGTTGAGGGATACCTATGACTTCGCAAAAGTTGTCCGTCCGTCCGTCCGTCTGTAAGCACGATAACTCTCGAAGGGAATGCGATATTTTGATGAAACTTGGTGTGAGGATTCGTTGGGTCGGCGGACCAGTCGAGTTCGTAAATGGGCTTTGTAGCCCTACATTTAGGGGTGGGGGAGGGGGTTCAAATTAAGGGGCAAACAAAATATTTTGAAACAGCTAATGTGATAGTCGATTATGGGGTAAGAAGACATGCTGAACACGATGGTGAAAACCATTTTGTAATCGGACAAGTAGTTCGCCCGGAATCCGGCCAAAACCGGAAAGTTTGTTAAAAGTAAAAGTTTTATTTGAAGTTGATTAGATGTTCGATTTAGAGGTAGGAAGACATGCTGAAGACGATGGTGAAAACAATTTTCTTCCCGGACATGTAGTTCGCCCGGAATCCGGCCAAAACCGGAAAGTTTGTTAAAAGTAAAAGTTTTATTTGAAGTTGATTAGATGTTCGATTTAGAGGTAGGAAGACATGCTGAAGACGATGGTGAAAACAATTTTCTTCCCGGACATGTAGTTCGCCCGGAATCCGGCCAAAACCGGAAAATTGTTAGAAGTTAAAGTTTTATTTCTAGCTGATTAGATAACCGATTTAGGGGTAAGAAGAGACGCTGAATCCGTGTGTGACAATCATATTTTACCCGGACATATAGTTCGACCGGAATCCGGCTGGAGTCGGAAAATTTGTTATAAGTTAAATTTTTATTTGAAGTTGATTAGATGCTCATTACTGGGGAAAGAAGATACCCTGAGTTCGTTTCTGAGTTTTCTTTTTTCGCCTGACAAGTAGTTCTAGAGTTCGGCCGAAACCGGCAAATTGGCAGAAGTGGCAGGAGCTTTTCGTCAAAACAGATATGACTTATACGGGTAAACACAGATGCTGAATCCATATCTGAACTTGGTTTTCTCAGATGATTAGCTATTTGGCCTTAATCTGTTTCTGAATTTGTAAGAATGTTCAAGGATTCTGGCGATGACTGGATCTGGCTAAGACAAGACCCAGTTGTCTGGATCAGATATTGAATTTTTGGGATCCCATCGAAAAGTTTGGTCTTGTTTTAACTGAGGTGTCTCTTCTACGAGACAGAGAGCTTACTTCACAAAAAATCTTCAGTAAGATCGACATTCCACATCCTGACAAGTGAGACAATGGAGAGACGTGGGTCAAAAGCCGTCAACCTTCTTCAAGAAGAAGGGGACCCGATTCGTTAGACGGAAACACAAGCCTGAATCGTCATTTCCACGAGAATTTCCCTTTCTTGTTTTGAAATTTTAGCGATAGGAGGAGTGCGTCCAGATATATTCGAAGGGCTATAGGCTAAGCCTGTATACACGAAATAAATATAGTTTGCACATTTGGCACAGTTGCACAGACCGTACGAGCACGTTACGTCAGTTCAATGGTTATACTCCTGACCAACGACACTGCGTGGTATCAAGAAGACATAATCCGATGGAACCTCCGTCTTTGGTCCCATGCAGCGACTATGGAAACCCCGACAAAACTGAGCAGAGCTAGAGGTATTTGCTCTAGCTTTTGGGTTGATATCCGTCTACTTCCGTCTTCCCCATTGCTCATCGCATAGCAATAAGTGCAGGAGGCATGCCGACCCGCTCTGTAGCGCATCCAGATAACCAATCGGCTTTGACTTTGAAAGTTTCTTCTACGCGACTTCACAGCGATATCGCTATTTGTAGAAGTAACAAAAAGTGATGTGCCGCGCAGCATCTAGCCTTCGCTCGTTTGCATTGGACAGGGTACGGGGCACCGGATGGTCATTTTACAGAGATAGAGAGACTGAGGTTTTACCTGATTATTTGTTCTTGGTAGTACAAGTTAGGTTCTGGACCCGATTCCACATGAGCTTGCTTAAGCGGCGTGACCTGATGAAGCACCAATCTTCAGGTTATGCCCCAAACCATGCGAACACTATGGACGAGCAGTGCAGAGGCTTTAGCAATGCAGCGACTACACCAACCATCAGTGCTGCAACTTTCTACAGGCAAGCCTATTGGCAACAATCCAAAAGAGCTGGTGAAGGGTGCGATCGACGTGATGCTGCAGGAAGTCGACAAGAAAGAGGCAACTGGGCAAGACTGAGAAGTAATTGTAGGGGAGGACCAGCTTGGAACAAATGGAAGACCACCCCGTGAAAACTCGAGACTTCTGGCTTGACAAATGGGTGGGTAACGGATGAAACTGTCCAGTTACCAAGACAGTGATGATTACATCAAGGAGAGCAACGACAGAGCTGGCATCGCAGCAGTCGACCAGAGAGCACAAATAAGGGAGCCAAGGAAGGAACTCGCTACATGGAAACATAAAGGGGAGGTTCAAATGGAAAGGAGGAAAGTGAATAACGACAGGAAAGGCACAGGAGACGAATTAGGTAGACTTAGTCTCGGTGAGGGTGGATCTAGGAGAGTAACATTAGCGACTCCTGTTAGTAAACTAGGTCTAAGGAGCCATGCAACTACTTGGACAACGAAAATCCACTGTACGTTTAAGTATACCAGCGAACTAGTGATAGCTTTGTCTGCTAGCCTCTATAGCTGGTGTGTTATTCATCAAATGGCAACTATAGCAGACTCCAAGGCATTTGCCAGTCAAGGACGATTAAGTCAGCCAAATGCCAAAAGAAGTCGAAATAAACTCAACTCAAACCGCGTCGGTAGAAAGGTACACTAGCGAACTGTTTTTTGCACCAGTATGGTACTTCTGATCGGGTTACACAGCGGGGTAGGTCTAGAGGAACATATAGGATAGGGTAAATATCGGGAATAAACCATCGATGATAAGGGCGCACAAGGTCGTAGAAAAAACCATAAGCACTGTGCTATCAGTCGAGGGTAGTGAAAAAACAAACAGCAATATGCATCCCGCAAGGATTTTCTGACGTGTTCAAAGAAGAAGTAGCGTTTTTTTTGTATCGCAGGTTTAGGGGGAAATCCGTTTTCAGTTTTGCAGGCCGATTGCAATTACTAGCGATTATCGCTCCACATAGCAATTTTGACGGTTGTATGCCCCATCCACAACATGGAGGCCACACAACCATATCTGATAGCCCAAAACGGATAATGAGATCCGTGCTAGCGATATTTCGACCCTTCTTGCCAAGGGTCCTAACCAGGCCGTCGTTTACGACAGCGATTTCCCAGTGACTTATCAGAGTTTTATTCCCTCTTCCCTACAGAGAACTAAAAAACCTTTAAGTCTTTTCTGAAGAAAGACCCAAAGCCTGCCACCAGAAGGCTGCGACACCATCTCACAATTTATCTACCCAATCGCAACTCAAATCACAGTTGACTTTCACACAAGATGGCTCCTGAAAACATAGCACACTTCTCGAGCACAATGTGGCCGCACCTCAGTCTGGTATATCAACACTCGTCTGCTAAAACGGCATTGCGGAAACTCGATGAACTCACCGGAGAAGTAGGATAACCGATTCCCTTCTAGGAATTCGTAAAAGATACGCAGCAGTAAAGTCTATGCATGCAACGCTAGATACCGTTTCTTTCCGAATATTCCAGGATGTTTTTTTCCTTGCTAATAATTAAGACTTCAAACAGGCTTCTGCTATTTCCACTTCAACATCTCCTATCTACGTAACGCTTTCCGCAGTCACAGGGTATTGAATAAATACCTATTTGGTACTGATTTGGGACTTTATCTTTTCCGGAGTTTAGGTAAGGCAGCAAAGTATTTTGGGTTCTGTGAAAGACTTGGATGTTGTATTCTTTCCAGCTTTTGGACAATTTTTCTGTCACTCCACGGACGACGCGGGCATTTTTTTCTTCAGCCTCACCATTACTAGGGGAACTTACAAGTAACTTTGGGGGCTGAAACAGTACCAAAGAGGCATTTATTCAATACCCTGTGATTGCGGAAAGCGTTACGTAGGAAGGACAGAACTTTCGGAAAACAACTTGCAGAGCATGAGCAAGAAATTGACCACGCCCTCTCCAACGGACACCGTCATAACTATACTTCCAAAACTCTGCACTTGCAGAACATATTTTCGAAAACCCATCCCATTCAGTATCTTTTGAAAAAGCCCAAATTCTTGCAACGTGCACCGGACTCCATCAACCCATTCGAGAAGCTGCTGAGATAAAGAAAAACCGAGCAGCATTAACCGAGAGACAGGCGAGTACTCCCTAAAGGAAAGTGGAACGGGGTTATTAATGGAAGAAAATGTAAGCCTCAGTCCCTTCTTAACAACAAAACAGAAGTTGATCAAAATGCAGAAAAAACTTTTCCTGTCGTCGCCCTAATCGTGCAGCAAAAACAGCAGCCGTGTCAAAAATTAAATTTCAGCACTAGTTTTCCCGTGCAGTGATAATTAAATGTAATAGATACAGGCGAGTACTCCCTACTACAAACGTGGAACGAGGTTGTTAATGGTATAAAATTTAAGCTTTCAGTCCCTTATTAATAACGAAACCGAAGTTGATCAAAATACAGAAAAAAACTTTTCCTGTCATCGCCCCAATCGTGCAGCAAAAACAGCGGCCGTGTCAAAAATTAAATCTCAGGGATAGTTTTTCCATACAGTGGTATTTGAAAGTGATTTTCCGAATAAGATATCTATAGTCAGTTGAAGCATCAGTTATTTTATTACAGGTTTGTTTCCTTCCCGATGTTGACCCTGAAGATCGACATCCTGACGAGGACCCTTGCCAAGAAGGGCCGAAATATCGCTGATGAAGCATCGTACTGACGTATCCGTTGTATACATTATTTGAATATATCACGGAGTACCAGTGTTATTACCCATTTAAGTGTTATGTTTCGCTAAAATGGTCATAACATAAATATTACCAGAGTCCGGAATATTCTCAGCCGTTTAAGTTTTTTTTTTGGAGGGGGGAGGGATGTTAGCTGTGTATTTGGTTCAGGAATTTGTGTGCTGCTGTTTTGTTAGTTGGACGTCCCAGACAGGGTAAGTCAAGCTCCTTTTTTCTTTCTTCCTTTTTTTCAAGTGCTTTGTATGGTTGATGTTTCAGGGTATTTCGTCCCTTACACACATTGAGGAGTTCGTTTTTCGGTTGGAATATACCCATTTATTCTCTTCTCTTTTAATACAAGGATGCGCATCCATGTGAAACATGTTTTAGGCTTCTAACGTGTGTTCGGGTCGACTATACTTTACTGACGCGGAGCTTGAAAGCAGCAAGGAAAAGCAAGAATTGTGAGAGCCGGTTACCAATCTGAAAATCGGCAAAACTGCTGGTAGGAAACATCGAAATCCCCAACAAGATAGCTTCAGGGGTTTTGTTTCTTGCCTTACATTTATTTTACGTAGTTTGTATAGTACGAATAAATGAATGAACATGTTCACCTGGGCCTCCCAAAAGAGACATTCCGTGGTGCTGAACGAACCTTTTTACTTGCAGCCGCTAAAGACCAGGCGAAGAGACTAGAGAATGTCGGGAACAAATCACAGGACGACTATGATATTGGAGTACCTGACCGACCTCGTAGCCGAGCCAACTCTCAAGCAGGACATAATCTGGGCGAGGAAAGCTACATAAAGGTAAGAATAGGCACCTCCCAAGAATTTCCAACCCATAGTAAGGTGAATGGTTCTCTTCGGCGTGACTTCAACTCTGTATGGCAATCGTCGGCAGGTTACTATAAAGTAAGCTTCCCTCTGTAAAACTTTCCCTAAGGTTACATCAACACAAAACACGGCATCTTAGTGATCTGGGCAAAAGAAAGAAACAATCACATCACAATCGCGGAAGAGGGCCCACCACCGGAAGCTGTTTCGAAGGTCCTGCTCCTCTCGTGTGCACCAAAACTTCTTCATCAACCGAACTGTTCCTCTGTGGATTGCTTGTCCGAAACGGCCGTAACCAGCGAGAAACCTCAGGGGTTCAAAAAGCGGCGAGGACTGGCGCGCGCAACTGTGAGAGAGGATTGGAGCGCCCCTAAAGCTCCGACCCAGAAATAATAGTTGCGTTTTTGATCGACGTTTTGTTCGCCGTTAGCGTAGCCGGTTGCTTAATTTCCGTTTTCAAACGCCGTCGAAGTGCTTGATTAGTGCTTTACGACTCCGGCGATCCTTGCCCGGTCGGCGTTTCTGCGACGATTCAAGCAAATTTCGAACTTGCTAGCTCACGAAAGTCAGAGCTTGAAGGACGAAGAAACTGTGACCGGCGACCAAAAACGGTAATTAAACAAAGACCTTTGAGGTTGAAGGTAACTTCAACTTTGATCAAAAACGCAACTAATGATGATCATCAACCGCGAACTATTCATCGCGATACTGCATCCTTATTACTTGCAATTCCAACTTAAGGTAAATTGAGGTCGTTTTTTCCTAAACAAAGAGCTTCACTGCTCTTTTATCCGGCAGACAGCGAAGTGACTTAGGTCGGGTCACTTCGACAGCAGTTACAAATTCGTATGGTCGCGTTTAAAGAAAACAGCTCACCATCTTCTTCCTCCTCGCTCTCCTCTTCTTCTGACTCCTCCTCCACGGGTTTGGCTTCAGGGTGATCCTCTATCACTTCCACAGTTTCTATTTTCTCTGCTGCGGGTTCAACCGACATTTCTCGAACTGGTGAAACCTAAACAAAACAATAAAAATACAAAGAAAGACCTACAAGAAGCTGGGGAATGCAGGGACTACGGTAGTTCCCTGAAACCACTTGTGGAGCTCCCCCTCCACATTTTTATATAGCGTTTTGGTTTTTATTAAATTTCAATCTAGATTAATAACAAGCCTTAGTTTGTTCGTGTTGATCCCTAGAACTTCTTTAGCCAGGTTTCTTACGGAACTTGATGGTTACGCTGTGACTATCGCTTTCGGAAGTGCGTCAGATTTTAAGGACCTTTCGTATTATTCTGCTTTTGTAACTAGCTCCCCTGTGGAAACGCAAACTTAAGAAATTCCAACCCTTCGACATCGTTTCGTTTTGCACGACTTTATAGCGCTTTTTTGGCCGAGCCGAGTTTGCACGGCAATCAGCGCAAGCCTCGTCGAAAGCTTCAACGTTCGACGACAACTATTTCAAAAAACAAGGGCGTGAGAACCTTCATCGTGTTGATTTTAATTTTGGAAGACTTGGTAGGCCTTCTTCCTCTTGTATTTGGACTCCGTTTCTTTTGGTTTGCTTTTCGCTTCGCCCCTACCCGAAAACGAAAAGCCCCTGCTTCAGAGAGCGGGAAGTCTGAATAGAGACAACAGGAGCGAACAAGAAAACCGCTGATTTCACGGGGCAAGTTTTGATATTTTCGAAAAACAACATTCCGAACCATTTGTGACAAGCTCATTTCTAGTCAGCATTGTGCTTTAAGCTGGATGCGGTTTCCAGTTCGCCATCTGAAGAAATTCTCCGGAAAACCGGTTGAGGAGATCAACATGACGAAACTGCTCACCCGTTCTTCTTCCTGAGCGACTTCTTTTTCCTCGCTTAGCCTTCCGTTCCCATTGGCTACGACAGGTTCAGTAACGGCTGTTTCCTCAGGTCGGCTAAGCCCATTGGGTGTTGCTTTTAGGATATTCTTGTTCAAGGAACCAATAGGAAGTCTTAAAAATTCTTCCAAGGTATCTGTCTCATTGGCTTCATCAAATGACTCGTAGTCCTAAAATGGATAAGGCAATACATTCTTCACGATTCTCATAGCATCCATGAACCATCCTCTACGAGTCGGACTGGAAAAAAAATCTTAAAGAGAGCACAGAAAAAAAGAGAAACATTAAACTACAAATACATTAAACAAGCACTGCGGAGAATAAAAATTCGTACATTCAATGCTGGTGCCCCCCCCCCCTCTATGATTAGCTAAAATGGTAGGTTGAACAAAAAAATTGGCAGGCAAGTGGAATATTATTGAGCTTTTACAATCTGATTCTCATCGTTTCGCTGTGGTGCTAAATAACACAAGCACAGATCTGGACTTCTAGGCCTAACGATTTTCGCTTTAAAATGATAGGCTGGTTCTTGAGGTTGTGGTGTTTGCTGTAGGCCTATATGATACAAAAAATAAACAATGAAAAACAGTATAATGATTTCCTGACCTACAGAAATAAGCTGTGATGCTGATTTACAAGCAATTTTTTTTTCTGAACATACTTTCTTGGCGAAAAAACAAGAATGGAAACCTATTATTTTCTGATCTATTCAACCAAATGAAGGTACAGAAAAGTTTAGTAAAATTCCATAAGTTAATTTACTATTGTCTTTTTTCTATTATGGTATTTAAGGGGCCTGTCCCACCCTTCTAAATATCCCAATTTTGATCCAAATACATTCACAATACAACAACATGTGATCACAATGAACTCATGGGCTTATACGGTTTGAACCAGCTACACCATCTAGCAAGTCTAGCAACAACCAGATCAATGATGTTTAATCACAAGCCCCTTTTTAAAAGTTGTGTTTACAAAAAAAGAGGAAAGTCTACTTGCTACTACTCTGAATCCAAGGTACTAATAGTTCTGTCTATGATATGCCCTAAACCTCAAGATAAATATCAAGTCCTGACCTACCCCACACCACACATCCTCATTAAAGAACTGTGGTGGCAGTGGGTATTTTCCTGTCCGTGGCTTGGCATTCTGTTGCATGAACTTCTTATTGTCCTCCAAGACTGGGTCAGCAATGTCAAGAATCTCACAGCTGATGCCTTTACTTTCCAGAATTAGTTGTGACTTGACCTGGTGTTTCTTCATCTGGAAACAAAAGTGAGAAAATGTATCTTGGACGATTTTGCATACTGAGACAATGCTGAAGCCAAGAAGCACTTTATTCAAAACGGGTTGACGACTTGTTGACACTTGGCTGACACTTGTTGACTTAAAACAAAGAAATGGGGACTCCACAAGTCTCCAAACTGTAAACCAACCTATTCGATGTCAAACTTAGAAACTAAGTGGGGGTGGGGGTCAGAGGCGTTACTAGCCAAAATGTTTTTTTGGGGGGGGGGGCAAGGTATTTACCAACTGGCTGGTCATTTTTACCGACTATTTTTGCAGATAAACTGACTATTATTGAAATATGACTGTGTTGACCAAAGTTTGGCTGATTTTAAGAAAAGCTACTATTTTTAAGGAAAAAATTGACTGTTTCCTAGAAAAAAATCGACTGTTTCCAAGAAAAAAGCGCCGACTCCGCTATTTTCTTTCACGACTGGCTGACAACATTCATTAATTTAAGTTGGTTCATCCTGCACAAAGGCAACCATATAGAATTTTGGCATGGCATTTTCTGTCACTGCAACTTCAGTCAGCTTGAAGCTTGCTTGAAAATGCAGCCTATTGCTACAATTAACAAAAGATTAGCAATAGGCAATGTATGCCATGCTTAGGTCCTTTCTCAAGCTCTCCAGCTGGGTACTCGAAAAGAAAGGGTGTTTATGGCTAACTGATAGAGCAGATGTTATATCTGTTGTAGCCTACATGCAGGATTCCCAGCCAGGTAACAAAATATGGGGTGGGATTTCTATTTCGTTAGGTAGGCTACCTTGGAAAAGGACTTAGACCCTGGCTTGAGTGGACACTGGATAAATTCCACATGAGATGTACACAACAATAAAGCTGTGGCAAAGAGCTTCATTATTTGTGCATAAGGTAATTTCCATTTACTTTAGAGGAACCAGACAGTGGATGAGGATAAGCTGTATCAACTCCTATATATCCTCCATGAGAACATTGTTGTCTATCTGAAACCCCAGTACGGTAATAGGCTACAAGCTGTGGATTTTCATTTTTGTTAGCCTGTTGGTTTAGGCTCGCCTAGCCTACTGGTAGATCACAGAACTGGTTAGGGCTAGGATATCTAAAACTGATGTACAATGGAGGTATGCTTATTTGAACATGTATAGGTTTTCCTTCAGCAATAGCTCTGCCCTTCTTGGCAGTCTATGCACTGTTGCAGTCTTCTACCTTGGAGGTTTCTCCTGATCTGGCCACTGTTGTAGTTTCCTACCTGGTAGGTTTCCTCTGATCTAGTTGTCAAGTAATCTCCTGTAACTAAGGTTTGTCCCAGTATCTACATAACCTGCTATCTGTGTTGTTTCTGCCAATCTAACTGCTCTGGTGTTTTCATGAACAGGAGGTTTGATTCAATTTTGCAGTTTGCATCTCCTAGGTCTGCCAAACCTCCCAAAATAGAGGTTTAGCAGTTCTAGGAGATCGTAAGACTGCAAAACTGAGACAAACCTCATGCTCAGGAGAAGACCAGAGCAGCCAGATTGGCAGAAACCCCACAGATGGCAGGTTATGTAGATACTGGGACAAACCTCAGATTCAGCAGATTACTTGACAGTCAGATCAGAGGAGGCTCTCCAGGTACGAAACTACAACAATAGCCAGATCAGGAGAAACCTCGAAGGTAAAAGACTGCAACAATGGTATACAGAGGCATCACTAGCCAAAATGTTTGGGGGGGGGGGGGGTGGCGAGGCATTTACCAACTGGCTGGTAATTTTTACCGACTGTTTCTGCAGAAAAAAAAAGAACAGTTTTCAACAACAAAAAATGACAGTTTTGCAAAAATCGACTGATTTTCAGAAAAGTCCACTGATTTTCAGAAAAAAACCACTATTTTGACGAAAAATCGGCCAATTTTCAGGAAAACCGACTGTTTCCTGTAAAAATAAACTGTTTTGAAAAAAAATTGTGGCGAGTCGTGCCAACACGGTTATTTTTTTACGACTGGCCGACAGCATTGGGGGGGGGGGGGGCGCCCCCCCCCCCCCCCAGTCGTGACGCCCCTGATGGTATAGACTGTTTCCTGGCAAGGGTCCTCTTCGAGCTGTAACACAGTCAGCTTGGATTGAAAGACTATATATGCTTATTTAAACATCACCTAACAGTGAACGGTTCCCAAGAAAACACTACAACCCACACCAGTCCCGTTATACTGAAAAAATATGCCAAAAATATTTAATTCAATCCAGTTTCCTCATTCAAGAATAGATTTTCAAATATTTGCAACTGATTTTCCACAGTTTCTGCCTTCACTTTCAGGTTTGCATGGTGCAAATCTTGACACCTACCATTTCCAAATTACTAACACTATTGTCAATAAACCTAAAGCTGCATTTGGTTTGAGTCCCCCTTCTTTCGTTCTTGTCTTCTTGTTACTGCCTTGTCATGGTTTAAACCCGTGTTTTCCGCCTTGTCAGGCGAGTGACTCCACTGACAACCATCACAAGTAAAACGCAATCGAGAAATCTACCCAAAACAGAACCAGAACTTGCCCCGAGGTCATGTCTTAAACCTGCCATCCTGTAAGCATAACACTTCTACTGTATATGATTGCACTGAATACCAAAACTGAGGGGCGTTCACAAACAAACATACCTCTACTGTAATCTACCCTGAAATATATAGCCAGTGTCCCAGACTGAACAGAAATTACCTCTTTGTTTCTACATGTGCTGGAAATATACATTTTAATTGCCATTTTACTAAATTTTGTTTAAAACTGGTATCAAGCCTCAAGGCCAAGCCCTTCCCTTCTGACTGTATCACAGTAACCCCCCCCCCCCCCAACTAAATTAAGGTTACCTCTTTATTCCCACACGTGCTGGAAATATACATTTTAATTGCCATTTCCCAAACTTTTGTATAAAATTGGTGTCAAATTAATTCCTTCCCTTTAAGGGTGTCTACGTCGACAAGTTATTTATTTGGATGAAGCAAGTGCAGTTAAATTCTATGGAGCACTTTTGAAGGTTTTACACTGACGGTCACTACCTATGCTGTTGAGACTTTCAGAAGTCGCTAACAAGCGGGTAGATGGTGCTGGTGTATCAAGATAGTCAAGAACGAAATGAAGTTTATGGAGGACTGACTCACACTTACCTTAGGACAGGAGGGAGGTTGGTAAATTCCGAAGAATTCAGTTTAGGTGTTTATCTGTGTGCAATATTCTTTGATATTTCCCATACCATGATAGATTCAGTTCAATTCAGTTCAGTTCAATTTATTTTCAAACCATTCACGAACTAGCCGAATTTTCGGTTTTTGTCAACAAAAATAACTGTTTCAAGATAAAATGACGTCAAACGTAAAGTGAATAAATACTATAACAACAATGATGACGTCAAACGTAAAGTGAATGAATACAACAACAACAACAAAACAAGATTCTCAGACAGCAATAAAAGTTAGTGAAAAAGAACAAACGAAAATTTTAGACGCATATTTAGATGCTGGCAGTTGTTGAAACTGCTTCAGAATTGAGCCGACTTCCGAATGAGGGCATGAAGCTACGCTGATACCGAGTATGAGAGCATAGGTCGTTCGGCGATATCGGATATCTCATTAAATTGCAAAATAGGTAGTGGGAGCACTAGGTATCTATTTTTCATATCTCCTGCTACCTCACTGTCAGAAGTTTCATAACCGGCAACACAAGGATGCGCAGTTTCAACAGATAACACTTAGGATGTTATCTGTTATCAAATGTTATGAATCAAAACGCTATGCATACAAGAAGAGCCAAAACACAATCGGAATAACATCTGCTGACTTTTTTGTTTGTCGATGATATGGGAGAAGTCAGCAGATGTTTTTTCGGCTCTTCCTGGCAATGCTTGTTATGCATGACGTTTAATGCATATCAGTTATAAATCACGGCAGATAACATCCCAAGTGATATCTGTCGAAACTGCCAATCCTTGTGTTATCTGTTTTGAAACTTTCAGTGCTGGTATGGCACTGATTTGCTTATTTTCAAGTTCAAAACAAAGCATCTCAATTCTCCTCCAAATTCTCCCATCTCGGGTTTTCTGACTATTCAGCTGAAGCCAATTCTCCTTTATTTGGGTTTTTGTCAGAAACGAGAATGAAAGCTCCTTTCAGTGGAAGTTCAATACTAACAGACAGGGCGTTGCAAGGGGGGGGGGGCACCAGGGGCGTCACTAGCCTTTTACCTTTGGGGGGGGGACGTCCGGCTTGTGCCGACGGACTAAAAAAGCCAGCACAGAATAGACCCGGGGTAAAACTGTAATTTCGTATATTAAAGTTCATCTATTTGGCTTTTCATTTTTACTTTCGCTAAAAAGCGAAGCTTCCAACGACTGTACCAATAACAAGTTAAACTAAGCGCCGCCGGCGAAATTTTTTAAATATGCCTTTTTCCGGAATAAGTTAGCTATACCTACCATAAGTTTTAGCTTTTAACCTGTTTCAGACCCTCACGAATTTCAACCCTAAAACGCCAACTAAATGAAACACCGTTCTTCCAAATTAATAAACTACAGAATACGCCGCAGGCGAAATTTTGTGTAAACTAGCTGTAATGCATCAGTTGAGACTATTCCTTTGTTATAATTTCGTATATCAAAGTTCACATATTCGGCTTTTCATTTTAAGTTTCGCTAAAAAGCGAAGCTTCCAACGACTGTACCAAGAACAAGTTAAACTAAGCGCCGCAGGCGAAATTTTTTAAATCTGCCTTTATTCCGAAAAAAAATTAGCTATACCTACCATAAAAGTTTTAGCTTGTAACGTGTTTCAGAACCCCACGAATTTCAATCCTAAAACGCCAACTAAATGAAACACCGTTCTTCCAGATTAAGAATACTACAAAATGCGCCGCCTGCGAAATTTTGTGTAAACTAACTGTAATGCATCAGCTGAGATTATTCCTTTGTTATAATTTCGTATATTAAACTTCACATATTCGGCTTTTCATTTTAGCTTTCGCTAAAAAACGAAGCTTCCAACGGCTGTACCAAAACAAATTAAACCAAGCGCCGCAGGTGAAGTTTTTAAAATCTGCCTTTCTTCCGGAAAAGTTAGCTAGTACCATTCAATTTCCGTCTTTTAACGTGTTTCAAACCCCAAACATTTCTATCGTAAAACGAAAACTAAATGATACACCGTTCTTCCAAATAGAGAATACTAAAAAATGCGTCTAAAAAACTAACTGTAATGCATCAGTTGAGATTGTTCCTGGATGTAAATTCTTATATTTAAATTCAGATATCCGGCTTTTCGTTTCAACTTTCGCTAAAAAGCGAAGTTTCCAATGACTGTACCCAGAAAAAGTTGAGCGAAGCAACGCCGGTGACATTTTTTTAAATCTGTATTTTTTCCGGAAAAAATTTGCGACCGACAAATATTTGCAGAATTTGACTTCTTATGTATAAAAAGACCCGATGTGCCGACAAGAATACCGACGCCCGACAAAAGCATTCAGAATTCGACTTCTTCTGTGTTTTGCCCGACAAGACTGTAAAGAACTTAATTTCTTACGTGTAAAAATAACCCCTTGTGCCGTTGAGAATTGAGCTTCCCGGGTGCGCCCGACAAAGTTTGTAGAATTTGATTTCTGACATATAAGTTGAACCCGATGTGCGGACGAGTCGACCGACGACCGACAAAAGCATAAAAAAAATTATTTCTTCTGGATTCCTTATGTATAAAAAGAACCCGATGTGCCGACGAGAATACCGAGGCACGACAAAAGCATGCAGAACTCGATTTCTTCAGTGTTTTGCCCGACAAATGTTTGCAGGATTCCATTTCTTGCGTATAAAAAGAACCCGATGTGCCGACGAGTCGACGAACGCCTTGAACCACCCCTGGCTTAAACACTTTTACAGTTCGTGATTGCGTAATTGTTATGTAAAATGTCATGTGTCTGTATTTGTGTTGTGCCTTAAATTTTCTCTTCTTTTTGTTTTTCTTTATCTTTTCTTTACTCCGTTTTGTTCTTAAGTGAAAAATGCGGGAAATAAATACTTTACTTACTTACTTACTTACTTACCTGACAAAAGCAGCTAAAATTGTTCGGTATTTTTCGATAGCAGAACTATTCGGTATTTTTACGGGGATTCGGTTGTTATACAGAATCCTAAATAGGCTATCGGTACAAATCTGTTCGGTATAATAATCGGGATTGGGTATAATTGCCAGTATTCGATATAGTTATCGCTTATTCGCTGAGAGAATTTACTCAAATTATTTGGTAATTTTTCGATGCCAGAATTATTCGGGTTATTTACGGAGATTCGGCAGTTACACAGACTCCCGAATAAGCTATCGGTCCAAATTATTCGGTATCATGATTGGTAGTAGTTACCATGAATCCCAACTTTAGTTCCAGTTTCGACGAAATTATACCGAATGCGAAAATTATTTGGTAGTCTTTCGATACCAAAGCAATTCGGTATAATAACCGGGATACGGTAGTTATACAGAATCCCGAACATGCTATCGGTCTAAACTTATTCGGTATAATAACTGGGATTCGGTAGTTTGTCCGGTATGATTGCCAGGATTTGGGAGCTACCACGAACCTCGAAACTCGGAAGCACTGGTCGCAGACAAGGGGTGGCTAGATTTCATCGATAGTCCTTACTTTTATTTTGAATCCCAAAAAGAAGATCTAATCATAGATGTTATCGTAATATTCTCTGTTTTGTGTAAGGGCGCGTCATTTGACTGGGGTTTTAAGTCAGTTTTGGGATTTTAAAACATTAAATGCTAGAACCTGGATGGAAATAGTTAAATTTGGCAGGAAAAAGCCAACTAAAAAAAATCTCGCCTGCGGCACTGATTTTATGTGATTATGGCTAACATTGACTAGACTACAGCAGCTGCTGCTGCCGGAACGTCGTTCCATCCGATTTCTGGAACTTCTTAGAGTCTCGGTATCTAATCCATGGTAGATGATAGAATTTGTAAGAGAAGCAGTTAAACTTTTAGCCTACAGGAAACAAATAATTGGATTTCGAAAATTTTTGACTGCGGCGCTCGATTTAATTTTCTCTTGGCTATAATAGATAGCCAACTGCAATCGTGCCCGGCAATATATTCGCCAAAACGCCGCCTAATAGTTGGCTTATCGTCTTTCATGCTGCCCTTTAATGGTACTCTTCCTACCTAATCCTTTCTGTTCAATAATTTAAAGCTAAAATTCTCAGTTTCTAGGATTCGGTAAATTTCTTTAAGAATTCGGTAAATTTTTGACTCTGCACCCTCCCCCCCCCCAACGAAAATACCCTTGCAACGCTCCTGCAACAGGTATTAACGGGTGGCTGAATTGGTGTTTTTGCCACAAATAAGAACTGAGAAGTGGAACAAAAACGCTGATTTGCACGAAAATTGAGAAATGAGCAAAAAGCCAGAACTGAGAATTCAGATCAAAAAGCAATTAGTATATAATTTTTTACTGCGGCGCTCGATTTAACTTTCTCTTGGCTATAATAGATAGCCAACTGCAATCGTGCCCGGCAATATATTCGCCAAAACGCCGCCTAATAGTTGGCTTATCGTCTTTCATGCTGCCCTTTAATGGTACTCTTCCTACCTAATCCTTTCTGTTCAATAATTTAAAGCTCAAATTCTCAGTTTCTAGGATTCGGTAATTTTTTTTAAGAATTCGGTAAAATTTTGACTCTGTACCCCCCCCCCCCCCCCAACGAAAATACACTTGTCACGCTCCTGCAACAGGTATTAACGGGTGGCTGAATTGGTGTTTTTGCCACAAATAAGAACTGAGAAGTGGAACAAAAACGCTGATTTGCACGAAAATTGAGAAATGAGCAAAAAGCCCGAACTGAGAATTCAGATCAAAAAGCAATTAGTATATGCCAAATGCCAGTTGGAACTGTGCCTATCTCATATAAACAAGTGCGCAATCCCTCAAACGTGCATGGAGTGTTAAAGTAAATTGTTTATCGAATCTTATGTACAAACAGCGTTAGAAGCGAGATAGTTCACATTCCCAATAACCAAACAAGTATTGGAATAACCTAATTTGAAACAATCCCACTTTGAAAGCTTTTCATGTAAACAAACCTCATCGCATGCAAAAATCCAATACACTTTCAATTTCAATACTGAATGCTTTGCCAGCCAGTCCGACCCTTAAACCTCTTTTCAGTTAGCAAGGTAATAACAAGTGCAATAAAGCCAATCGTAGCAGCCTAATACCCCCTTCCTCACAACTTCATTAAGAACGGCATATCATCGGTCATATGACAAAACCGTCGAGTTTCGTCGATTCGAAGTACGTCGCGTGGTCTTATTTGTTGCTGTTTCACCAAAATCCACATCCACAATCTAGGCCCAATTGCACATGAACGGGGTGCGTGGGGGAGGTGCAACTTTAAAAGTAATTTCTCAACCCCTACGATCTACAAGTACAAGGACTTTCATCGTCCATGTCCAGCTCTGGTCAAGCTAAGAGCATTATTCACTGGGCAATCTGGGCCCATTTGCCCCTGAACCGGGTGGGTGTGGGGGTGTGACCCCCAAAAAGCCACAACTAGACTGTAATACCCACAAGTGTACCAAGTTTGAACTTATACCTGCACTGGTTACGAGTTATGAGCTCCACAAAAAACGGTGAAAACCGAAAGCCGAAAGCTGCTACAGCGCTCGCAAGAGTGGATTGTTCCAAGGAACATTTCACCAAAAATCAATAATACTCCTTTGTACGGTACAATTTTTTTTTTACACGCAAGCGTTCGAGGCTCTAAATTTTACGCATGTTGCTATTTTTTGGGGGGGGGGGGCATGGGGCTCACAGCAAGTTTCAAAAATCGCGCAACCACAATTCATTCATTCATTCAGTGAGGTCTGAATTTCCACTTCGGAGTAAGTGGCCATTCCTGGCCATTCGTTAGACAACTTGGGAGTTGAAACGGCTTTGGTTCTTTTCGATGCAACTCAGACAAATCTGAGGCTCAGATTTTGTGGTCTCAGACAAAGTTGACTGATATTACTTCGATTATATATAATGCTTAAATATTAGTACTTCAATCATGAAGAAACAAAAATAAACTTGGAGAGGAAATGGAGAGAAACCATTCCCAGACAGGAATGATTATTGTGAACACAACTTTGCCTGTTCTATCCTCGGTTCTATCTGCAAACAAAGATCCATTCCTTCGCCTGCTCATTAATTATTCGGTGGTATACATTGGTGAGTTAAATGACCACGCCTTTCTTTTTTATAATATTGCTTATTCTTAGGTACTAAGTACTTCAGAGCCAGGGGCGTAATTTGCTATGGGGCAGGGGGGACAACTGCCCCTCCCCAGACCCCAGTTTGCCCCCCCCCCCTCCCCCAGCTGAAATTTAGCGTCTTTGAAACTCTCGTCGAAACTAAGATAGGCCTACAGAATTCAAGCATCCACAGAAGCAGATCGGTTTTCTTTAGTATACCTTTGTCTTTATGGTAAGATTGAAACACGGAAGCCCTGAAACTTTTATAGCAGTATGCATGCGCTATGCAGGGTTAAACACGTCTATGTCAGACGCAGAGGCGTTACTAGCCAAAATGTTGGGGGGGGGGGGGGGGCAAAGAATTTACCGACCGGCTGGTAATTTTTACCGACTGCTTTTGCAGAAAAAACGACTGTTTTCAAGAAAAAAAAACAACTATTTTGACGAAAAATCTACTGATTTTCAGAAAAATCAACTGTTTTGGCGAAAAATAGCGACGCGGTTAATTTTTACCGACAATATTGGGGGGATGGCTTCCCCCCCCTCCCCCCCCCCCCTCCCCCCCCCCCAGTCGTGACACCCCAGATCAGACGACCGACTAAGTGATCTTTTGGTCATTGGTACCCAAGCTGAAAAAGCGAAGAAGCTTGACGTCAATCGCGCAGTGGACAGTTTCACGAATTTGAAGAAGCGTCGTTTCGCCTTGGTCGATTAGTAATATCTCTTTGTTTTTTTGTTTTTATTACGTTTTTATTCTTGAAATAAAACTGCTCATTTTCACTTGAATTGGGAAAATCGGCTCCAACTTTGCCCCCCCCCCCCCAGGATTTTGACGAAATTACGCCCCCTGTTCAGAGCCTCTACACAAATCAAACAAAGAAAAATAGACAATGCTAAACATTAATCTATTTTGTTCTTACTTTTATTTACAAACCTAAAGAATTTTCTTTCCCTTCAGTTTTATTCTGATTATTCTATTTATTCCATTCTAATGTGGACTGTCATGTACCTCCTTCGAAATCGCCCATTAGATTGGAAGAGATCTAGTGGCGCGAGAGATCTATTCTAGACCATAGGTTAGGGTAAAAAAAAAGCATACGTGATTTTTTAGAATTTTTACACGCAAGCGTTCGAGGCTCTAAATTTTACGCATGTTGCTATTTTTTTTTTGGGGGGGGGGGGGCATGGGGCTCACAGCAAGTTTCAAAAATCGCGCAACCACAATTCATTCATTCATTCAGTGAGGTCTGAATTTCCACTTCGGAGTAAGTGGCCATTCCTGGCCATTCGTTAGACAACTTGGGAGTTGAAACGGCTTTGGTTCTTTTCGATGCAACTCAGACAAATCTGAGGCTCAGATTTTGTGGTCTCAGACAAAGTTGACTGATATTACTTCGATTATATATAATACTTAAATATTAGTACTTCAATCATGAAGAAACAAAAATAAACTTGGAGAGGAAATGGAGAGAAACCATTCCCAGACAGGAATGATTATTGTGAACACAACTTTGCCTGTTCTATCCTCGGTTCTATCTGCAAACAAAGATCCATTCCTTCGCCTGCTCATTAATTATTCGGTGGTATCGATAGCATTGGTGAGTTAAATGACCACGCCTTTCTTTTTTATAATATTGCTTATTCTTAGGTACTAAGTACTTCAGAGCCAGGGGCGTAATTTGCTATGGGGCAGGGGGGACAACTGCCCCTCCCCAGACCCCAGTTTGCCCCCCCCCCCCTCCCCCAGCTGAAATTTAGCGTCTTTGAAACTCTCGTCGAAACTAAGATAGGCCTACAGAATTCAAGCATCCACAGAAGCAGATCGGTTTTCTTTAGTATACCTTTGTCTTTCTGGTAAGATTGAAACACGGAAGCCCTGAAACGTTTATAGCAGTATGCATGCGCTATGCAGGGTTAAACGCGTCTATGTCAGACGCAGAGGCGTTACTAGCCAAAATGTTGGGGGGGGGGGGGCAAAGAATCTACCGACCGGCTGGTAATTTTTACCGACTGCTTTTGCAGAAAAAACTACTGTTTTCAAAAAAAAAAACAACTATTTTGACGAAAAATCTACTGATTTTCAGAAAAATCAACTGTTTTGGCGAAAAATAGCGACGCGGTTAATTTTTACCGACAATATTGGGGGGATGGCTTCCCCCCCCCTCCCCCCCCCCAGTCGTGACACCCCAGATCAGACGACCGACTAAGTGATCTTTTGGTCATTGGTACCCAAGCTGAAAAAGCGAAGAAGCTTGACGTCAATCGCGCAGTGGACAGTTTCACGAATTTGAAGAAGCGTCGTTTCGCCTTGGTCGATTAGTAATATCTCTTTGTTTTTTTGTTTTTATTACGTTTTTATTCTTGAAATAAAACTGCTCATTTTCACTTGAATTGGGAAAATCGGCTCCAACTTTGCCCCCCCCCCCCCCAGGATTTTGACGAAATTACGCCCCCTGTTCAGAGCCTCTACACAAATCAAACAAAGAAAAATAGACAATGCTAAACATTAATCTATTTTGTTCTTACTTTTATTTACAAACCTAAAGAATTTTCTTTCCCTTCAGTTTTATTCTGATTATTCTATTTATTCCATTCTAATGTGGACTGTCATGTACCTCCTTCGAAATCGCCCATTAGATTGGAAGAGATCTAGTGGCGCGAGAGATCTATTCTAGACCATAGGTTAGGGTAAAAAAAAAGCATACGTGATTTGTAGCATAAGCTTATCAGTCATTATAGCTGACGAGTCAGGTAATCTCGTCTTGAGTAAAAAAACAATTCTAGGGAAATGTTGGGTTCTTGATAAGGACTATGAAAGAAATTCGAGTTCCCACGAAATTAGTTTTTTACCAGCTAAGAGCTGATTCTATATGTGGTTGGTTTTGTCTCGACTGTATTTGAGCTTTTTGCTTTAAAAAGCTTTCGAGATTGATGGTTATTATGGATTCCACGCAACACATCCCAGGAGAAGGGGGATATCCAGATTTTCCATGCAAAAGCGAGCCATATATGGCGTTTGATTATAGCAGTGCTTCGACTTTGTTCACGCCACCGGATACGCCGCCGCATTCCCGGATTGAGCCGTTTTCGTTAAATGAAGCGTCTTGGACTCGGTGAGAGTTGGAAGTTATAACTAGACGTTGCCAAATGCGACACGAATGCTATTTTGATCGCTTTCTTGCAGAGCTTCAGTCATTTCCGAGGGTTTGCCCACTTCCCGGCACTTGTTGTACACCCTTAGCCGGCACCGACCCATCACCGTCCGAAACCAGCAGTGCCGGCCATAACTTAGGCGATTCTTCTTGCAACAGGTTTAAAGTGGATGGTGAGCTTAAGGGGGGGGGGGGAGGATTAGCTATTGGGGAGAAAAGAAGGTTTATAGGAAAAAATAGGTTAAAGAATGGCCCTTACTTTTGCCCGATGTGTGGAAAGATGGATGTGGATGTGTTCCACTTTATGTGTGAATGTGAAGGATTGAGTGATTTAAGGGTCGAAGTATTTGGGGTGGGAATTACTAGGGAGGAGTGGCTGTTAGAAAAGATTGGAAGTACAAATATGGGGGATATCCTTAGTAAGTAAGTAAAGTAAGTAAAGTATTTATTACCCGTATTTTTCACTTAGAACAAAACGGAGTAAAGAAGAAAATAAAGAAAAAGAAAAAAGAAGAGAAATTTAAAGCACAACACAAATACAGACATATGACATTTATATAACAGTTACGCAATCAAGAACTATAAAAGTGTCGAAGCCAGGGGTGGTTCCATTTCCCCTGGAAATTTGAAATTACCCGATTCACTGCGATACTAGGGTTCGCAATCTGGTGTTTCTCAATCATGTAAGTGTTCCTCGTCCACAAGGGACAACGCAGCAGAAACTTTGCAAACCTCAAGTAAAGGGTAACAAATTCCAAAACGGCGGATATACAGAACATGCGGCAGTGCGACAGCGTTATACATGATCGCGAGATACTTTCGGCATAAGAGGAGTCTACTGGCGACGATAGACCCGTAAGCGGTACGAACTAGATTCCTCCGCGTTGGCTTGTCCCATACCGAGCGATTTTTGTAGTTTGTTGTATTTTCCTTTTGTTTTGTTGCCAAGACCCCATGGGTTTTTTAGTGCAATAAATTCATTCATTCATTCATTCCTGGTGATTTTAATTTTCTAACACGGTGGTGCCCGCACCGAGCACCTGCTGTGGGCAATCGCTCGATCATTTCACTGGTAATAGATGGTATGGTGGGCCCTATGTATTTCAGTTGTCCCACTTTGTATGGATTGCCCCAGTTCTTTGGAAAGTTAGTAATATACTGTAGAGAGAGACCCTGTAGGATTTGGCAAAAGTGAGCCAGGACTGAGGACTGAAAAGAATGCGAGAAGGCGAAAAAGGGCTGGTAAAGAGGACGGACTAGAACAAAGGAAACACGGTTTAAAGGAACAGAAAACTTGACTCTGGGAGCTAGCTGACATATCAAGAATGTACCCTGAGTCGATATTGAGAGTAAGAAAAATTCTCGTTACGACCATTGCAATTTCCGGGCAGTTTCCGAGAATTCGACTTTTGAATTAGTAGAAAAAAAGCAAAAGGTTTGTGTGCCGGGAGTAGGAATCGAACGCACGACCTCTTGACTACTATCCCGATGTGTTAGTCAACACGGCCAAAGGCGAACTTTTACAGAGCATAAGTGCATAATTACAGTGCATAAGGGGCAAGGGCCTGACAGGTTCGATATAAAAAAAAGAAGGGGGGACCTGTCGACATTAAGTCCCAGTATCTTTATCTAAGCCCCCCCAGGTCGGTTTGATGGCCGAAAGTTGCGTAGTCAGTTTTCTGTGCCTTTAAGCCCATAGCATACGCCGTAAAGAGTTCCTTTTTATGGCACTTGCAGCCTCTGGCTCAAGTGCCATATACCGATCACAATTCCGTCTGTCGGTCTGTCGGTCTGTCGGTCGGTCCGAGTTTTTTTGTCCCACATATCCGAGTTAGGGTACTTCCAGATGTGCTAGGACAATGAAACTTGGCAGGCATATCAGGGACCCGACCAAACTAACCTGGAAATAATCAGTTTCCCGATCCGACCATATGGGGGGGGGAGTGCGGGGCGCTGGAAACTTGCAAATTTAGGGCATTTTGTCACTTTTTTCTGAGTTAGGGTACTTCTAGATGAGCTAGGACAATGAAACTTGGCAGGAATATCAGGGACCCGACCAAACGAACCTGGAAATAATCAGTTTCCCGATCCGACCATATGCGGGGGAGTGGGGGCGCTCGAAACTTGAAAATTTAGGGCATTTTGTCACACTTTTTCGAGTTTGGGTACTTCCAGATGAGCTAGGACAATGAAACTTGGCAGGAATATCAGGGACCTGACCAAAGTAACCTGGAAATAATAAGTTTCCCGATCCGACCATATGCGGGGGAGTTGGGGCGCTGGAAACTTGAAAATTTAGGGCATTTTGTCACACTTTTACGAGTGAGGGTACTTCCAGATGAGCTAGGACAATGAAACTTGGCAGGAATATCACGGACCCGACCAAACTAACCTGGAAATAATCAGTTTCCCGATCCGACCATATGGGGGGAGTGCGGGGCGCTGGAAACTTGAAAATTTAGGGCATTTTGTCACACTTTTTCGAGTTAGGGTACTTCCAGTTGTGCTAGGACCATGAAACTTGGCAGGCATATCAGAGACCCGACCAAACAAAATTAGGAATAATCAGTTTTCTGATCCGACCATTTTGGGGGGGGGGGGGGGGGGTGGAGGGCAGGGGAATCCGGGAAACTGAGAAGTGTGTAACTTTCGAACGGATGATCGGATTGTAATGAAACTTCATAACTGAAGAGAATATATATCTGTAATGTCCCGTTTAAAGTCTTGACCGGATTCGGTAGCCAGGGGGGAGTTGGGGGGGGGGAGACCGGAAATTTCAAGAAACGGTTAGAATGGAGGGATCGGAGTGAAACTTGCTGGGAAGAACAAGCATCTGCTCTAGATAAGTCCTTTAGACCATTGTACTTGATCCGGACACTTATGGGGGGAGGGGGGGTCCCGGAATTCCGGTGATGGTGGTTTTGGGGATTTTCACGACGAAACTTGGCAGGCATATCAAGGACCCAATCAAACTGACTTCAAAATAAAAATTTTGTCGATCAGATAATGGTGGGGGGAGTGGAGGGAGGGGAATCCGAAATTTTCAGTCATGCGTAATTTTGGAATGGGTGATCGGATTCGAGTGAAATTTAAGCATTCAACAGAGGACATTTCTCCGATGTTTTTTTTCATATCCGGACCTATTGGGGGGGGGGCGGAAAATACGTGCCCCGTTTAGAATGGAGGGATCGGGATGGAACTTTGTGGGAAGAACAAACAGATGCTCTAGGTAAGTCATTTGCTGAATCGGATTGGCTACGTGCTCCGCGGGGGAGCTGGGTGGGGTGGGGGGGGGGGTGGACCGGAAATCTCGAGAAACGGTTAGAATGATGGTATCGGAGTGAAACTTGCTGGGAAGAACAAACATCTGGTCCATGTAAATCTTTTACATAATTTGACTGGATCCGGACACTTGAGGGGGGGGGGAGGAGGGGTATCCCGGAATTCCGTTTTTTGGGGGATTTTCACGACGAAACTTGGGAGGCATATCAGGGACCCGGTCAAACTGACTTGGAATAAAAAAAAATCCTCGATATGATAATCTTGGGGGGGGGAGTTGAGGGAGGGGAATCCGGAATATTGAGTCATGCGTAACTTTGGAACGGGTGATCGGATTCGAGTGAAATTTAATAATTAAACAGAGGACATTTTTCTCTTGTGACCTTTTTCATTTCCGGACCGAATCCGGCAATTATCGGGGGGAGGGCGGAAAATACTTGACCCGCTTAGACTGGTGTGATCTGGATCGAACTTCGTGGGAATGACAAACAGATGCTCTGGATTAATCATTTACAGAACCGGATTGGCTCCGGTTATTGTGGGTGGAGTTGGAGGAGGGGGAGGGGGGTCTGGGATTCCGGTGATCGCGCGTTAAGGTACTTCCAGATGTGCTAGGACGATGAAACTTCGCTGGAATATTGGAGACTCAACAACATTTGCTTAGAAATTGCTACTTCCCAAATCCGATTATTCCTTAAAGTACCAATCTTGACCGCAAAGTAAAAAAAATACTTTATGCAATATATGTATTTTCGTGATGCCGATCAGCCCATTAGCAGTTTTGCCTCAAGGGTTTTGCTTACAAATGAAGTTCCAGCTCCCTTATAGCGCGCATCTCAACCGCAAAGTCGAAACTTACTTTTGATCAATCAAATCATCTTGACACATGCAAGTGCCATATGAGCTTACAGCTCTTGTTATGGCACTTGCAGCCTCTGGCTCAAGTGCCATATACCGATCACAATTCCGTCTGTCGGTCTGTCGGTCTGTCGGTCGGTCCGAGTTTTTTTGTCCCACATATCCGAGTTAGGGTACTTCCAGATGTGCTAGGACAATGAAACTTGGCAGGCATATCAGGGACCCGACCAAACTAACCTGGAAATAATCAGTTTCCCGATCCGACCATATGGGGGGGAGTGCGGGGCGCTGGAAACTTGCAAATTTAGGGCATTTTGTCACTTTTTTCTGAGTTAGGGTACTTCTAGATGAGCTAGGACAATGAAACTTGGCAGGAATATCAGGGACCCGACCAAACGAACCTGGAAATAATCAGTTTCCCGATCCGACCATATGCGGGGGTTTGGGGGCGCTCGAAACTTGAAAATTTAGGGCATTTTGTCACACTTTTTCGAGTTAGGGTACTTCCAGATGAGCTAGGACAATGAAACTTGGCAGGAATATCAGGGACCTGACCAAAGTAACCTGGAAATAATAAGTTTCCCGATCCGACCATATGCGGGGGAGTTGGGGCGCTGGAAACTTGAAAATTTAGGGCATTTTGTCACACTTTTTCGAGTGAGGGTACTTCCAGATGAGCTAGGACAATGAAACTTGGCAGGAATATCACGGACCCGACCAAACTAACCTGGAAATAATCAGTTTCCCGATCCGACCATATGGGGGGAGTGCGGGGCGCTGGAAACTTGAAAATTTAGGGCATTTTGTCACACTTTTTCGAGTTAGGGTACTTCCAGTTGTGCTAGGACCATGAAACTTGGCAGGCATATCAGAGACCCGACCAAACAAAATTAGGAATAATCAGTTTTCTGATCCGACCATTTTGGGGGGGGGGGTGGAGGGCAGGGGAATCCGGGAAACTGAGAAGTGTGTAACTTTCGAACGGATGATCGGATTGTAATGAAACTTCATAACTGAAGAGAATACATATCTGTAATGTCCCGTTTAAAGTCTTGACCGGATTCGGTAGCCAGGGGGGAGTTGGGGGGGGGGGGAGACCGGAAATTTCAAGAAACGGTTAGAATGGAGGGATCGGAGTGAAACTTGCTGGGAAGAACAAGCATCTGCTCTAGATAAGTCCTTTAGACCATTGTACTGGATCCGGACACTTATGGGGGGGGGGGGGCCGGAATTCCGGTGATGGTGGTTTTTTGGATTTTCACGATGAAACTTGGCAGGCATATCAGGGACCCAATCAAACTGACTTCAAAATACAAATATTGTCGATCAGATAATGGTGGGGGAGTGGAGGGAGGGGAATCCGCAGGGGAATCCGGGAAATTGAGAAGTGTGTAACTTTCGAACGGATGATCGGATTGTAATGAAACTTCATAACTGAACAGAATATATATCTGTAATGTCCCGTTTAAAGTCTTGACCGGATTCGGTAGCCAGGGGGGAGTTGGGGGGGGGGAGACCGGAAATTTCAAGAAACGGCTAGAATGGAGGGATCGGAGTGAAAGTTGCTGGGAAGAACAAGCATCTGCTCTAGATAAGTCCTTTAGGCCATTGTACTTGATCCGGACACTTATGGGGGGGGGGGCGGAATTCCGGTGATGGTGGTTTTGGGGATTTTCACGATGAAACTTGGCAGGCATATCAGGGACCCAATCAAACTGACTTCAAAATAAAAATTTTGTCGATCAGATAATGGTGGGGGGAGTGGAGGGAGGGGAATCCGAAATTTTCAGTCTTGCGTAATTTTGGAATGGTTGATCGGATTCGAGTGAAATTTAAGAATTCAACAGAGGACATTTCTCCGATGATTTTTTTCATATTCGGACCGGATCCGGCAACTATTGGGGGGGAGGGAAATACGTGCCCCGTTTAGAATGGAGGGATCGGGATGGAACTTTGTGGGAAGAACAAACAGATGCTCTAGGTAAGTCATTTGCTGAATCGGATTGGCTACGTGCACCGCGGGGGAGCTGGGTGGGGTGGAGGGGGGGGGGTGGACCGGAAATCTCGAGAAACGGTTAGAATGATGGTATCGGAGTGAAACTTGCTGGGAAGAACAAACATCTGGTCCATATAAATCTTTTACATAATTTGACTGGATCCAGACACTTGAGGGGGGAGGGAGGAGGGGTATCCCGGAATTCCGTTTTTGGGGGATTTTCACGACGAAACTTGGAAGGCATATCAGGGACCCGGTCAAACTGACTTGGAATAAAAAAAAATCCTCGATATGATAATCTTGGGGGGGGGGAGTTGAGGGAGGGGAATCCGGAATATTGAGTCATGCGTAACTTTGGAACGGGTGATCGGATTCGAGTGAAATTTAATAATTAAACAGAGGACATTTTTCTCTTGTGACCTTTTTCATTTCCGGACCGAATCCGGCAATTATCGGGGGGAGGGCGGAAAATACTTGACCCGCTTAGACTGGTGTGATCTGGATCGAACTTCGTGGGAATGACAAACAGATGCTCTGGATTAATCATTTACAGAACAGGATTGGCTCCGGTTATTGTGGGTGGAGTTGGAGGAGGGGTAGGGGGGTCTGGGATTCCGGTGATCGCGCGTTAAGGTACTTCCAGATGTGCTAGGACGATGAAACTTCGCTGGAATATTGGAGACTCAACAACATTTGCTTAGAAATTGCTACTTCCCAAATCCGATTATTCCTTAAAGTACCAATCTTGACCGCAAAGTAAAAAAAATACTTTTAAGCAATATATGCATTTTCGTGATGCCCATCAGCCCATTAGCAGTTTTGCCTCAAGGGTTTTGCTTACAAATGAAGTTCCAGCTCCCTTATAGCGCGCATCTCAACCGCAAAGTCGAAACTTACTCTTGATCAATCAAATCATCTTGACACATGCAAGTGCCATATGAGCTTACAGCTCTTGTTAGAAAGCTCATAGCCAACTGCGACTTTGCCCAAAATAATGACACTTGAGACCTACACTGTAAAAAGTTTCTCCGAATAAGGATTAAAGTTAATAGTGCGAACACACGATCAGGGTCGGGAGCTTCGGGTCTGGAATTCCTGCCCGGATTTTCGTCACCATCATCACTTCCATATGGAAAAGTTGAAAAAATTTCAACTTTTCCATATGGAAGTGATGACGATGCTGAAAATCCGGGCAGGAATTCCAGTCCGGGAGTTCTTGACCCTGATCGTGTGTTCGCACTTTTAACTGCAGTATTTGCTACTGGGGTTAATCTTATCTCTACTGGGATAAGATTAATCCAAGTTAGAGATAATTAATCCCAGTAGCAAATCCTGCAAGATTTTTTTTTACAATGTATGTAGGAAAATAAAATGGTAAAGCCGAACCCTCTTCTATGTACCGCAACACTTACATCAGCATGTGTCTATTATAAAGTCCTGATCGATTTTCAAGCTAATGATCGACGCACCGTCGGACGTCCACATTATTATGAAGTCTGAGAGGTTATTGCCCGATGCGATTTTAATTTCTTGGAAAAAATTCCTCTCGGATAGTCACGTCCGTTGTCTTCCTTGGATTTTTTGGTTTCCGCCCTGTGCGTTGTCGTTACTGGATGGATCAGGTTACCACAGATAACGAAATATCCACAGTCTTTTTACTTGGTTTTCGGCTGTTCTTTGTCACGGTTCGATGTTTTTTTTCTGGCTCCTCACCTTTGAATAAGTATCGACGATCTATCAATAGGCTAAGAAACGTGAGCAAGCCATGCAAGCAGGGCTACGTATCACGAGACAAAAATTTCTAGACAAATTTTCGCGAGACAAATCCGGCATTAAGACTTTCTATAAATTTCAACGACTGAATTTTTTTTTATCTGTACACACACACAAAACTCAACTAAAACACAAAGTAGGAAATTAAAATGTAAACAGATCAAATGCCGGAGAATGGGGATGCCTGATTAATAAACTCTTCCAAATTCATGGAGGTGTGCGGAGCCAGGAGCCGATCTTTCAGTTGCTGCAGTTTAAGATCCTTTTCGATCCTTTTTCTCCGCCGTGTCACATGGGCTCCCCCATTTTCCAGTTGCTTGACAAATAGCATGTCATCAAGCTTCTCTGGTAATGAAAATGTCGAGAATCTTGAAGGTGTTTGGGTGGGATCTCCCTACTTCCGCGTTAAGTGACCGGTGGTAGGCTTCGAGGTAATTGTTTGTCCGAGTGCCAGAGTTGTTGTGCTGGTTCCAGTGGCATGGTGCAAGTGGGCCGGGCGACCAGGCTGTAGAGTTCGAACTTTGTCGTTGACAATCGCTGCGGGGTTACATATGTGGTTGTGGTCAGCCGTGTTAGAGTAAACTTGTCATTACATTCCTTCTTCGTATTGGACAGTCTTTGTCAAAGCATCTGTATTAGCTGCTTTCTGAAGATGTTGAAAGCAGAAGGAACTTGTAGCCACTAGTATGGACTGCAGTCCTCCTCTTGCAGTTTTCACCATTTCGAACTGGATTGGGGTTGACATTCTGTTTCCAGAATCAAAACTGACTATCATCCTAACATGCACCCTCTATACGGTAGCTCACTCTAAGCTGGTTGTCTTAATCCTACTTTTCTTAATCCGGGTTGTTTCGTGCAAGGGTTGCCTAATGAATAATTGCCTCTCGAAGATTTGTCTAATGCTCTGATTGCCTCATGCGGATTTGCCTAGTGACACTTGTCAAAAGCCGATTGTCTCGTGGAAATTTGTCTCGTGATATGCTCCCGCAAGCAGTAGTGTGCGGAAGACCACTGTATTCCAGTCCTGTAGAAAATCATGGAAAAGAAACCAGTCAGCAGTAGCACAATTTCAGTGAACCTCAGGGGGGCAAGGCAAAGGTCAGCGGATCCCGGTCCCAGGCTTACGACACAGACTCGAAATTACTCATTTTGGGGTAGCTTTAAAGTAGCTTTCGACTAGGGATCTCCCTACTTCCGCGTTAAGTGACCGGTGGTAGGCTTCGAGGTAATTGTTTGTCCGAGTGCCAGAGTTGTTGTGCTGGTTCCAGTGGCATGGTGCAAGTGGGCCGGGCGACAACCAGGTCTTCGGAAATATTCTATCAACGGCTGTAGAGTTCGAACTTTGTCGTTGACAGTCGCTGCGGGGTTACATATGTGGTTGTGGTCAGCCGTGTTAGAGTAAACTTGTCATTACATTCCTTCTTCGTATTGGACAGTCTTTGTCAAAGCATCTGTATTAGCTGCTTTCTGAAGATGTTGAAAGCAGAAGGAACTTGTAGCCACTAGTATGGACTGCAGTCCTCCTCTTGCAGTTTTCACCATTTCGAACTGGATTGGGGTTGACATTCTGTTTCCAGAATCAAAACTGACTATCATCCTAACATGCACCCTCTATACGGTAGCTCACTCTAAGCTGGTTGTCTTAATCCTACTTTTCTTAATCCGGGTTGTTTCGTGCAAGGGTTGCCTAATGAATAATTGCCTCTCGAAGATTTGTCTAATGCTCTGATTGCCTCATGCGGATTTGCCTAGTGACACTTGTCAAAAGCCGATTGTCTCGTGGAAATTTGTCTCGTGATATGCTCCCGCAAGCAGTAGTGTGCGGAAGACCACTGTATTCCAGTCCTGTAGAAAATCATGGAAAAGAAACCAGTCAGCAGTAGCACAATTTCAGTGAACCTCAGGGGGGCAAGGCAAAGGTCAGCGGATCCCGGTCCCAGGCTTACGACACAGACTCGAAATTACTCATTTTGGGGTAGCTTTAAAGTAGCTTTCGACTAGGCCTTTGCCTTAAAGGCCCTGTCTTACCTATAATACTAACGCAACGCAACCTACTTCCATAATCACTCCATATGTTTCTAAACACGGAGACCCCAATTTCGGACGGTACATTCTAAACCCTCTAACAAAACCACGTTGATTTTCTTACTTGCCGAGTTTTGCTACGGTTGTCTGCGAGGAGTTTTTCCATCAGAAAAATCGGTTATGTAAATTGTTTCCCTGCTTTCGCTACGGGCAACGGGTCTCGGAAAAGGCTTAAAACAGCCAAAACCGTGGGCTATTTGTTGAAAGCACAGCCTAGTTTTCAAGTATTCAATATTTTAAATACTGTAAGTTGAAGAGTAAATAGTGCGAGGGGTCCTTTAAAGTGAAGTTCATTGCTTTGCATTTTACCCTCTGAAACCTATTTAGCGGTCGAAAAATATCCCCAAGAAGAAAGAACATATATAAAATCTAGGGGGGGGGGGGGGATTTTCCATCGTGTCTCTGACAGTCCAATATCGAAGTCTTATTCGTCGACGAGGTTGACTTTGCAAAACAGATCTCCGAACATCGAAATTTATCAAGGAAAAAGAAGAATAAAGTCACCAGAACTGGGGTCCTGTCTTAAGGAAGAAGAGATCAGAACAGGGATCCAGCCTTTCCTCGTTTTTCTCTGCCAGATCCCCAGTGGTGTCCCTGCCAGTACATAGTCTGTAATACTATTTTCTAAGCAAAATAGAGGAAGATATTCGTGTTTTAATAAGGATGGAAATAAGAACAACAACCATGTTTATTAAGCCAAAAGACTAAACAAAAAAATGAACGTGCAAAATAAGACAAACTGTTACGCCACCTAGGCAAGACAGGTGGCCTTGGAGGTTTGGGAAACGGTCTCAGTCCTAAACAACTGTCTAGATACTGTGTGTGAAAACAAGACGAACGACTGATGCTTCGATGGGGATATTTCCGGTTTGGGCGGATTCTGGGTGAACTATCTTTTCGGTGAGAAAATGAAGTTCAAAAATAGATTCAGCATGTCTCCTTACCATCGAACCTCTAATCAACTTCGAAAAACTTTTATTTTCACAAAATTTCCGGTTTTGATCGGGTTCTTGGCGAACTACTTCTCCAGCAAAAACAAAGTTCAGATATGGATTCAACGTGTCTCTTATCTTATCTATCTCATTAACTTTAAAAGAAAAGTTCGGTCCTTCATGTGAAACTCCTCTCCGGGGCATTTTCAACCCGGGACGTTTCGCTTTGAGGCCATTGCACAGCTAACAACATCCTTAGTGCTTGCAAGCGGAATTTAAGGTAATTTAAGGTAAGCTCCTTACCAAATCTGACAGGCGGCAAACAAAGCTTCTCACCTTCGGGTAAGGCTTACTAAACAACTGATTTTTATTTCGTTTTCAGGGGAAAGTGTCGCAGCCGTAGGACAAGTTATCGGACCTGTCTCCTGAACAAACGGGCAAACGCCGGGAAACCTGCGCGTCGCTGTAAAAAAGGTGAGGCAAACACTGTAAAACAAATCTTGCAGTATTTGCTACTGGGATTAATCTTATCTTTATTGAGATAAGATTACCCCTAATTCGGATTAATCTTATCCCAGTAGAGATAAGATTAATCCCAGTAGTAAATACTGCATCCTTATTCGGAGAAACTTTTTACAGTGAATGTGAAGTGAAGGGCCCATGAATCAAATCTCTCACTATCCGGAGGCAACGTAGCTGCGATAATTTGTCCATGAATTTGAATTGGGCTTCTTTCAGTCCGGGACGATGGCTCCTTTAACAGTTCACTAGAGCCGACAGCATTGCGTCTACGAGTGAGGTAGACCTGTCAGATAAGTTAGGTAGAAATGAAGGGTTGATGGGGAGTCGCGGACATTCCCAGTAGTAAAACCACGGCCGTGGCCAGAAAGTCCGGTATAATTTACTGTTCTTTTCGAAATTTCCGGTTAAGACCAGACATAGTCGCGCCCGGCTTCTTCTTATCCAGGAACAGAACAGATGACTTCGTAAAAAGACTTAGTAAAAAAACCGAATATCCTATTTCCGCTGAAATTCGGTGAATTCGACCGAAGTATAGTCCCCGACGCCGCGCCGAAAACCGGCGGCCCACCGCCGAAAAACCCCCGGCGGCCCGCCGACAGTCTCTGGCGCCTTTGTAGTTACATGTTCCGAATTAGGAATAGGCATTACCCAAAACAGAATATAGTTCCACCGATCATCAATTTATACTCTACAATCCTGAACCATAAACCTTACAATACGTCCACCTGTCGACTTTGACACACACACAACTGCACAACTGGACTGATCGTTAGTGCCAAAAGATCTATGCTTGCCCCTCACCGAGTCAACAAGCTCCAGTTTATCCATGATAATTATTGCATTGTCAAGGAGATGTTGAAATAGTTATTTTCATGGCATGGAGTGCTTTTGCAAGCTAAACTTGTCAAGATCTTGCAATAAGTTGACTTAGTTTTATTTTAGGGAAGCCGAAGTTTAAGTGCATATCTGTAACATACTCATGTTTTGATGGAAATGTTTCAACTGCTAACTCCGAATTCGAAAGTTGCTTTTAGTACTTCGTTATTACATGTATGCAGGTGGACTATCAGTCAAGTCTAGAACAGCTATAACACGAAAAAATCCGAAGCCTTAAAAGTGCCAGTTAACTTTATACGCTGGTAGTCCATGCAGCCATCGAGGAAATTTCGTGAAAACAGAGAAAAATCGGCGTAACGTCGTTCAAATACCGGCGCACCGCCGCCGATGACAATCGCTCTCGCCGCCGCCGAAATGTTTTTCGGCGCGGCGTTGGGGACTACCGAAGTATCGATTCCTCAGGAACAAAAAGCCGGAATTCAAAAGTTATCGTGCGAACCGCGGGTCAGGAACACAATTAGAAGCCAAGTATTCGCAGAAAGCAGGATTATGTAGGATAATCATTTTCGAGATTTTGTTCGGTTCTTCGCATGTTCTTTCGTTTATATACCAAGACTGCACCAAGATATTATACCGTTAAATTTTGTTCTTTTCAAAATTTCCGGACAAGAACAGACTTTAGTCGTACTATGTATCCGGTAAGAACAAGATCAAAGGTTTCGATGGGATCCCAAAAATCTGATATTTGATCCAGACAATCAGGTCTTGTCTTCGCCAGATCCAGTCTTCTCCAGGCTAATCATCAGTTCAGATATATCTCTATAAGCCATATCTATTTTAAGACACTGACCGAAACTTCCTGCTATACTTCTGCCAAATTTCCGGTTTCGGCCGAATTCCGAGCGAACTAATTGTCCAGGAAAAAAAGATAATTCAGAAACGGATTCATCGTATATCCTTATTTTTATAAAGAATATCTGATCAATTTCAAAGAAAACGTTCACTTCTAAAAAAACAAGACCAAAGGTGTCGATGGGATCCCAAAAATCTAATATTTGATTCCGACAGTCGGGTCTTGTGTTCGCCAGATCCAGTCTTCGCCAGGCTAATGATCAGAGAAAACCATGTTCAGATATACCTCTATAAGCCATATCCATTTTGACAATACTGACCGAGACTTCCTGCTTTACTTCTGCCAAGTTTCCGGTTTCGACCGACTTCCGAGCGAACTATGTACAGAAAAAAGACAACTGGGTCTTGTCTTAGCCAGATCTAGTTATCGCCAGAATCCTTGAACATTCTTACAATTAAAATTCAGAAACAGATTAAGGCCAAATAGCTAATCATCTTAGAAAACCAAGTTCAGATATGGATTCAGCATGTGTGTTTACCCGTATAAGTCATATCTGTTTTGACGAAAAGTCCCTGCCACTTCTGCCAATTTCCCGGTTTCGGCCGAACTCTAGAACTACTTGTCCGGCGAAAAAAGAAAGCTCAAAAACGAAGTCAGGGTATCTTCTTTCCCCAATAATGAACATCTAATCAACTTCAAATAAAAATTTAACTTATAACAAATTTTCCGACTCCAGCCGGATTCCGGTCGAACTATATGTCCGGGTAAAATATGATTGTCACACACGGATTCAGCGTCTCTTCTTACCCCTAAATCGGTTATCTAATCAGCTAGAAATAAAACTTTAACTTCTAACAATTTTCCGGTTTTGGCCGGATTCCGGGCGAACTACATGTCCGGGAAGAAAATTGTTTTCACATAAGAGTTCAGCATGTCTTCTTGCCCTAAATCGGACATCTGATCAACTCCAAATAAACCATTTAATTTTAACAAACTTTCCGGTTTGGGCCGGATTCCGGGCGAACTACTTGTCCGTCGAGAAAATGGTTTTGACCATCGTCTTCAGCATGTCTTCCTACCTCTAAACCAAACATCTAGTCAACTTCAAATAAAACTTTTACTTTTAACAAACTTTCCGGTTTTGGCCTGGTTCCGGGCGAACTACTTGTCCGATTACAAAATGGTTTTCACCATCGTGTTCAGCATGTCTTCGTACCCCATAATCGACTATCACATTAGCTGTTTCAAAATATTTTGTTTGCCCCTTAATTTGAACCCCCTCCCCCACCCCTAAATGTAGGGCTACAAAGCCCATTTACGAACTCGACTGGTCCGTCGACCCAACGAATCCTCACACCAAGTTTCATCAAAATATCTCATTCCCTTCGAGAGTTATCGTGCTTACGACGGACGGACGGACGGACGGACGGACAACTTTTGCGAAGTCATAGGTATCCCTCAACTTACGTTTTGGGATCCCAAAAAGAAGCAAATGCACGCATTCAACATTCGAACAAATCATCAAAGACTTTGTCAGAACTATCGAATGTCCTATTTATGCTGAATTTCGGCGAATCCTACTGAAGCATCGATTCCGCAGGAAAATGGGCCGGAACTCAAGAGAAATGAACCGACGGACGAAAGGACTGACAAACTTTACGAAGCCACAGTGACACTGACGTTTCGGGATTCCAATAAGTATATGATACTTTTTGTTGGACAATACAAACAACATCGATCACTGGCGGGCTCAGATGGATATTTAAAGTTTAAATGAAAAGTTCTGAGAAAGGACAATCTAGTTATCCATCACTCGTTCACTTAAAGAGGCGTGAAAGCCCGATAAAAATTCGTTACTTCGTTGCTTCACTATTCACGAATAACCGATTTTCATATAGTGGAATTTCCATGTCGGATGTGTAGTACCTCCATTCGCGTGTTCCTGTGACATGGCTGACGCAAAAGATTTACGAGAAACAAGTGTTCGTGCAGTGAGCAGTGATCTCCTATTTCACCGCTGGCCAATAAAAACCCGCGTTTACGTTGAGATTGAAATTTTTCGCGCCATAGTAGAATTTTACACTGTGAGGACGGCTGTAGATATTCTGAACGTCATACTGAAGCAAATATTGAAAAATTAAAAAAATCCCTTGACACAATCCAAATAATGCAGCGTATTCGATTAGATGATACAAAAATAAGTTGGGTTTTCAGTTAAACTTTAAGAAGAGTTTTGGGTTGTTAGTGGGCGCCATCGATTCTGGAAAAGCTGAAAAATTTAACCCATCGGCCAGCAGCAGACCGAATGTTTTGTAGCTTTTAGTGGAAGGCCCTTACCAATAACTAAGTTATGAAGAGCATGATATGGTCCCTGGCTTACGTGAGATGAAATCCAGCAACCAAGGAATGCTGGTGCAGAATAATGGTCTGCTTCTTTTATCACTTTCAAAATTTTGGACTAACTTGGTTTTGTTTTTCGCTTCTAAAATAGCTAAACAAAACAGAAAGTCGGAACTTGATAAATGCTAAAATCCAAATATTTTACCTTTCTTCTAACATAAATGGTGAAATCAGATTCTTTTTGTTACATCTGCTTTTCCTCTTTTAATTTTATTTTATAGGGTCCTCCACGTGAGGATGAAAGAACTGAAAACGGTTGCCATAGCTCGGAAGTCGGACGCCGTAATTGTGCCGCTAGACTGTGCAAATACAACCGAAAATAGCGAAAGATAAAAAAAAATACAGTGCGTGGATAGCAAATTAAGAACTAAATATATACTGAGAGACAAATATTTCACTTCTCTCCTCTTCCTCTTTCTTTTGTCGGGGTAATTCGGACGATGACGAAAGAATTGAAACAAGTTGCACCTCTTCGGACGCCACGAAAAACCAGGAAGGGCAGGATCCCTGTTCTGATGGTTTTCTTATTCTTCTTCCTTAAGACAGGAGCCCTGTTCTCAGGCAGGATCCCGTTTTGGTTAAGGCAGGAGCCCTCCTATTGTTTCTTCTCATAACTGAACATAATATTGGCTGATTTTCAGTTACTTTCATACACTGTAAAAAAAAATCTTGCAATATTTGCTACTCGGATTCGTCTTGTCTCTACTGAGATAATCTTTCCTCTAATTCGGATTAATCTTATCTCAGAAGAGATAATATTATCCGAGTAGCAAATACTGAAGTTAACTTTAATCCTCAGTCGGAGAAACTTTTTACAGTGTATCTTCTGGTGCTGTTCAGAGTTATCCGACGGCCGAAGTAGCATACCTCTACTATAGAATCCCTGTTCTGATCGTTTTCTTCTCCCGTTTTCTTCTCCAGCAGCCCTGTTCTCAGGCAGAATCCCGGTTTGGGCTAACGCAGGAGCCCTCCTGTTGTTTGTTCTCAAACTGAACACAATTTTCGCTAACTTTCAGTTCCTTTCATATTCTCTGGCCCTATTCGGAATTAGGCGGCGGACGAAGTAACACACCCCTGCCATAGAATCCCTGTTCTGATGGTTTCTTCTTCTTCTTTCTTAAGACAGAAGGTAGGATCCCTGCTTTGATTAAAACAGAAGCCCTCCTATTGTTTGTTCTCTTAAAGGACCTGTCTTACCTATAATACTAATGCAACCTACTTCTATAATCACTCCTTATATTTCTAAACCCAAAGTCCCCAATTGCGTACGGTACATTCAAACCCCTCTAACAAATCCACGCTGATTTTCTCTCTTGCCGTGTTTTGGTACCTTCGATGTGTATCACGCTGTCGACGGTTGTCTGCGAGAAGTTTTACCATCAGAAAAACCGGTTATGTAAATTGTTTCCCTGTTTTCGCTTTAATTCAAGGGTCTCGGAAAAGGCGTAAAACAGCCAAACCCGTGGGTTATTTTTTGAAAGCACAGCCTGGTTTTAAAATATTCAAATTCCTTTAAGAGTTGAAGTTGAAGAGTAAATAGTGCGAGGGGTCCTTTAACTCAACATAATATTCGCTAATTTTCAGTTCCTTTCATATTCTCTGTGCTGTTCAAAGTTAGGCGACAGCCAAAGTAACATACGGTACCACTACTGTAGAACACAGGACAATTGTCTGGATGTGCCAATAGTATCGCACTGAAGATCACATCAAGGCCAATGATTTCTCGAGCTTCATGACGGGGTTCCACAGGGGCCCAGAATGTTGCCCCAAGGATTCGTCTGTTAAGCCTAACGTGATAATTCAGAACAACGATCTATTAGTGAATCCGATCAGGAAAAGCAATTAGGTAAATTACGGTGATGAAAGCTGCTATTTCGATGGGGAATACAAGGGGTCCCAAAAGTCTTTATAAACGGAATTTCTTTCGACGCTACGCCTCGGCAGCGAATCGAGTCCCTTGACACGCCCAAGAGCTCATTTCGCAATACTGAGGCACTCCGATATCGCAATCTTCTTCAACCACACCACTAGTATGGTGCTAAACGGTCCCATCTTTTATCCGATAGCGGAAACTACTTTATTCATTCACCAGCGGATAACAGCTTAGTGCTCAACCTCTTGATGTTCTTCAACAGAGGACTTTTCGATACCGTATTACAGCAAAATCACAAAAGCCGGCTCGAAAAATATAAAAAAAAATAGTTGATATTCTTCAGCTTTTCCAAAACTATTGGCACCCGCGAACCACCCGGCGTCCCTCCACAGTATCGCTATGGACCAGCCAGTGAACCTTTTTATTTCTATTAGATGTTCTTTCAGCCCAAGCTGACTGCGAATCATGTTTGACGGTGCAAAACGGATAAGTCAGCTACATTTTTACATAATATACACATTTCTATTCTAGAGCAAAGAGTACATATACTTTTTGGGAACGTCCGTTTCTGAATAACTGTGGCTTCGTAATGTTTGTCCGTCCTTCAATCCATCCGCCCTTGCGCCTGTCTAGCACGAAAACTCTTGAATCTGTTTTTTATTTTTTTCTGCGGAGTCGATACTTCGTTCGGGTTATCTGAAATTCACCGGAATAGGATTCGATAGTTCTTTCGAAGTCTTTGTCGATCAATTTGAATGTTGTATCCGTTCATCTGCTATTTTTCTTACTGGATAAATAACACGATTAGATCTGGCCTTAACCAAACATTTCGAAAAGAACAAAATCTTATCGTAAAACCTACATATATACGAAAACTCATGCGAAGAAACCACGAAGTTTCGGAAATACTACTTACTTCCTACTTTCTAAGGGTACTGTCATTGGCTTCTAACTGAAAGTCCTACCTCTCTTCGAAATCTAAAAATTGAAAGAAACTTAAAAACAGAGGTCGCAATACGACCCTTTGGTGACGGGATTCCACACCGGTTTTGGGATCCCAAAACGTAAGTGGGGGATACCTATGACTTCGTAAAAGTTTTCCGTCTGTCTGTCCGTCTGTCAGCACAATAACTCTCGAAGGGAAATGAGATATTTTCATGACACTTGGTGTGAGGAGTCTTTAGGTCAAGGGAGAGGTCGAATTCGTAGAAGGACTCTGTAGCTCAACATTTAGGGGTGGGGGAAGGATTTCAAACTAAGGGGCGAACCTTTTTCTTTTAACAGACAATGATATAGTCGATTTGGGGGTAAGAAGACATGCTGAACACGAATATGAAAACCATTTTCTCGCCGGAGAAGTAGTTCGCCCGGAATCGGGCCAACACCGGAAAGTGTGTTAAAAGTCAAAGTTATATTTCAAGTTGATTAGATGTTCGATTTAGGGGTAAGAAGACATGTTGAACATATATGAAAATCATTTTCTCGTCGGACAAGGAGTTCGCGCGGATCCGGCCGAAACCGGAAAATTTATTAAAAGTAAAAGTTTTATCTGAAGTTGATTAGATGTCCGTTGTGGGGTAAGAAGACATGCTGAATCCGCTCTTGACAATCATTTTCTACCCAGACATATAGTTCGCCCGGAATCCGGCCAAAACCTTAAAATTTGTTAAAAGTTATGTTTTAAATGTAGTTAATTAGATGTTCGATATAGGGGTAAGGAGATACGCTGAATTCGTTTTTGAGCTTTAGCCTTTGCAAGACGAGTAGTTCGTCCGGAATTCAGTTGAAAGCGGAGATTTGGCAGAAGTAAAGCAGGAAGATTTGATCAATTTTGTCAAAGTAGATATGACGATAGCCTAGGGGTAAATACACATGAATCCACATTTGAACTTTGTTTTCTCCGAGATTAGCCATTGGCCTTCTTCTGTTCCCAAATCTTAATAGTAAAAATGTGCAAGAAGTCTGGCGAGGACCGGATATCTACAAGACCCATTTGTCTGGACCAGGTATTAAAGTTTTGGGATCCCATCGAAACCATTGGTCTTGTTCATTTACGGTTCGCAATCACGTCCTATGCCATATCTAGCTTCAGTTTCTCATCCAATTTTTCTCAGGCTTTTTTTTTAAATTACTTGATCTTTAACAGTCGGTGATCACTAACCAAACCGACTCTCACACTCCAAAGCCCACAGGTTAACAATTAGACCCCCTGACGAGAGGTCTTCTGAGGATCCGAAAATTGTATTTTTTGCTTAATTTTCTCGCCGTTATTTTTAACCGTTCGAGATTTGGCTGTACCGTTTCAAATGAAAAATCACTTCCAGCGCTCTCGGCATTTAAATCTGCGTGCGCTTAGTGCTGTCGATTCTGCCCATCAGACCGTTACGTGGAAGTGGTATTGTTTTGACGGGAGTTTTAGTCATATAACCCAAGGGTCGATGAATAGTGTTCATAACATTCCACTAGCATGGTTTACCGGCAATCTTCTTCCCACCTTATAGGTCTCCTCGGTTTGCGGCAGGTGACGCAATCTACGACAGAAAGTAGTTGGTGCCCTGTGCTCTTCATTTTGGGCAATGAGCAGTTAGAAACAAAAATCTGGTCTTACTGAGAACAAAAAACAAGAGCTAGAAGCTCATATGGCACTTGCAAGGCTCGGTCAGAGGACGAAAGTAGGAATCTGCCGATTCGTGCGTCAGTTGTGATAATTTGTAAGCAAAACTTGGAAACAATTGGAAGCAACTGTTTACTATCGTAAACAACTATTTCGAATCGTAAAAAACTATTTCCAATCGTAAAAAACAAGTGTTTACGATCGTTTCCAATTGTTTACGATTGGAAAAACGTCCCATAATACGATGACTTGAATTATTTCCATACCGGCTGGAAGTCATGAGAATGTATTGTTTGGTGAAAAGTGTTTTATTTTGCACTTGGCTGTGATGATACGCATTTTAAGGGCGCTAGAAATTCATCTGTAAGCAAAACCCTTAAAGCAAAAATGACGATGGGCTCATCGGGATCATGGCAGTATATTTGACTCAAAAGTATTTTTTGTGTTTTAAGAAAAACCCTTGAGACAAAAATGATCTTGGGCCCTTGTGGTTCATGAGTATATTTTGTTTGCTCATAAGTATTTTTTTCACTTTTCGGTTAAGATGCACACTTTATGGGTGCTACAATTTCATTTTTTAGAAAAACCCTTGAAGCAAAAATGATCATGGACTCATGGTAATCTCTATTTTGCTTTAAAATTAATTTTTGAACTTTGCGGTTAAGATGAGTACTTAAAGGGATGGTTGGATTTGAGAAGTGACAATTTCTAAGCCAATGATATCGAGTCTCTAATGCTCCAGCCAAGTTTCATCGTCCTAACACATCTGGAAGTACCTTAAAACGGGATCACCAGATTTCCGAATTCCCCTCCAACTCCCCACAAACTGCCCGAATCCGGTCTGGTTCTGTCACTGATGTGCCGAGGACATGTGCTTGTTCTTCCCAGCAAGTTTCATTCCGATCGCTCCACTCTAAGCGTGTCACAAGATTTCCGGTTCTCCCCTCCGACCCCTCACTCATCAGGCCCTGACCTGAAATGGGACATCTGAGACGCGAGCTCTTTCCATATATGAAGTTTTATCAAGATCCGATCACCCGTTCGAAAGTTATACATACCTCAAGATTCCGGATTTCCCTCCCTCCACGATGCTTGGATCGGAAAATTGACTATTTCTAGGTTAATCTGGTCGTGTCCCTGATATGCCTGCCAAGTTTCACTGTCCTAGCCCACCTGGTAGTAACTTAACTCCGGATCACCGAATTCCAGAACCCCCATCCGACTCCCCCCACCGTGCGCGAATCAGTCCAATTCTGTCAATGATGTACCGAGTGCTGCTTGTTCTTCCCACTAAGTTTCATCCTGATCGCTCCACTCTAAGGTTGACACAAGATTTCCGGTTCCCTCTCTGACCCCCCCCCCCCACACACACACACCACATTCATAGGATCCGATGGGGAATTCAAACGGGACATATCAAACGCGAGGTCTTTCCAGCTACAAAGTTTCATTAAGATCCTAACACACATTTGAAATTTATGCATGCCACTATATCCCGAATTCCGCCTCTCCCCCCTCCACCCCCCCCCCCCCACGATGGTCGGATTGGGAAAGTGACTATTTCCAAGTTGGTTTGGTGGGGTTCCTAAAATGTCTGCCAAGTTTCATCGTCCTAGCACATCTGGCAGTACCCTAACTCGAAAACAGCGGACTGACCGACCCACCGACAGACGAACAGAAAAGGGATCGGTATATGGCACTTGGCCGGAAGTATGACTCCTCTTTTTATGGCACTTGCAGCCTCTGGCTCAAGTGCCATATACCGATCACAATTCCGTCTGTCGGTCTGTCCGAGTTTTTTGTCACACTTTTCGAGTTAGGGTACTTCCAGATGCGCTAGGACAACGAAACTTGGCAGGCATATTAGGGATCCGACCAAGCTAACCTGGAAATAATCAGTTTCCCGATCCGACCATATGCGGGGGAGTGGAGGGCGCTGGAAACTTGAAAATTAAGGGCATTTTGTCACGCTTTTTCGAGTTAGGGTACTTCCAGATGTGCTAGGACCATGAAACTTGGCAGGCAAATCAGAGACCGGCCAAACAAACTTAGAAATAATCAGTTTTCCGATCCGACCATTTTGGGGGGGAGTGGAGGGCAGGGGAATCCGGGAAATTGAGTGGAATGTAACTTTCGAACCGGTGATCGGATTGTAATGAAACTTAATAACTGAATAGATTATATATCTGTGATGTCCCGTTTAAGGTCTTGACCGGATTCGGTAGCCAGGGGGAGTTGGGTGGGGGAGACCGGAAATTTCAAGAAACGGTTAGAATGGAGGGATCGGAGTGAAACTTGCTGGGAAGAACATGCATCTGCTCTAGATAAATCGTTTAGGCAAATGTACTGGATCCGGACACTTAGTAGGGGGGAGGGGGTTTCCCGGAATTCCGGTGATGGCGGTTTTGGGGATTTTCACGATGAAACTTGGCAGGCATATCAGGGACCCGATCAAACTGACTTCAAAATACAAATTTTGTCGATCTGATAAGTTGAGGGAGGGTAATCCGTAATATTCAGTCACGCGTAACTTTGGAACGGGTGATCGGATTCGAGTGAAATTTAAGAATTGAACAGAGGACATTTCTCTGGTGATCTTTTTAATTTCCGGACCGGATCCGGCAACTATTGGGGGGGGGGGGGGGAATACTTGACCCACTTAGAATAGAGAGATCGGGATGGAAATTTGTGGGAAGAACAAACAGATGCTCTAGGTAAATCATTTACTGAATCGGATTGGCTACGGCCACCGTGGGGGAGTTGGGGGGCAACGGAAATCTCAAGAAACGGTTAGAATGGAGGGGTCGGAGCGAAACTTGCTGGGAAGAACAAACATCTGGTCCATGTAAATCTTTTACACAATTTGACTGGATCCTGACACTTGAGGGGGTGGGGTGGGGGGGGGCAGAATTCCGGTATTTGGGATTTTCACGACGAAGCTTGGCAGGCATATCAGGGACCCGGTGAAACTGACTTGGAATAAAAAAAAAAAAATCTCGATATGATAATCTTGGGGGGGGGATAGTTGAGGGAGGGGAATCCGGAATATTGAGTCATGCGTAACTTTGGAACGGGTGATCGGATTCGAGTGAAATTTAATAATTGAACAGAGGACATTTCTCTCTGGTGATCTTTTTCATTTCCGGACCGAATCCGACAGTTATTGGGGGGGGGGGGGGCAAATACTTGACCCACTTAGACTGGTGTGATCGGAATCGAACTTTATGGGATTCACAAACAGATGCTCTGGATTAATCATTTACAGAACCGGATTGGCTCCGGGTATTGTGGCTGGAGTTGGAGGGGGGGGGGGGGTCTGGGATTCCAGTGATCGTGAGTTAAGGTACTTCCAGATGTGCTAGGACGATGAAACTTCGCTGGAATATTAGAGGTTCAACAACATTTGCTTAAATATTGCTACTTCCCGAATCCGATTCTTCCGACCAATCTTGACCGTAAAGTAAGAAAAATACTTTTAAGCAAAATATGCATTTCCTGTTGCCATCAGCCCATTATCATTCTTGCCTCAAGGGTTTTCCTTACAAATGAAGTTCTAGCTCCCTTAGAGTACGCATCTCAACCGCAAAGTCGAAACTTACTTTTGATCAATCAAAACATCTTAACCCATGCAAGTGCCATATGAGCTTACAGCTCTTGTTTACTATACCTTGTCGTCCAGTCAGGAAATTGACATACGGTGTGGACAAGCGAAGTTATGAGGACTTTATTATGGGACTTTATTATATCTAGTTGCCCATCACTTATTTACTAAAATTGGCTTGACGACCCACCGCAAATGCGTTACTTCGTTATTCCGCTATTCACGAACAATCGATTTTCAAATAGTGGAATTTCCGTGTGATTTGTGGTACTTCGATGTGCTTGTATTTTTGTTGTTGCCTTACGAGAAAGATTTATGATTTTTTTTTTTTCAGGCACTAAGAAATCTTCACCAATCTCACCACTGTCCACAGAAAAGCCGTGTTTGTGTTGATATTAAAATTTCCCACGTCATAGTAGAATTTTCGTTGTGAGGACGGCCGCAGATCTTCTGAACGACATAACTAGAGTAGATAACGGAAAGTAAAAAATCCTTTTGCAGAATACAAATAATTTAGTGTATTCAATTAAATGACCTACAAATAAGTTGGCTTTTCAGTGAAACTTTAAGAGAGTTGCAGTAATTAATCGGTGCTGGCTGTGAACAGTCAATTCCTTCAGAACCATGACGCTTGCAGCCTCAGGCTCAAATACCCTATAGCCTACGACGGCTTTCCTGTTGACTGGGTGGTCAGCATCCCCTGGATCGGGTATTTTTTTATTTATTCTGTGGGGTAGGCCAGACACTCCAGCCGAAACTCAGGCCACAAAAGGCCCATTGTCTCAATCCCCCAATTCACAACTGATGGCGATACAGCACTCTGTAATACAATTGATGAAAACATCACTCATTCTACCGCATTTTCTCGCGTTCTTACCTTAAAACCTGTCTAGCCTCCCTGTCAACTGAAGGTACCTGGACAGTTCCTTTAATCTGGCTTTCCTCACTACCTCGTGGAAATCAACATTCGGAGAGTGGAAAGTTTCCAGACGTTGCCTTGCCCATGCTGGGCACTCTTGGACAAAGTGGATATTTGTCTAGATCCAGGTTGACTCCAAGGGCCTGACTATATTTGACCCTCCATGAAAGAGATGTAGAACTCTGGGCCCTGTATGTAACCCCTGAACGAGTGATCTTGATTGAAACTTGATAATCTGATAAGAAGTGATAAGAATGCATATATATATATTGGATACGAATCCGACAACAAAAGCATGACATAATAACATGCTTACGATGCGAGTGCAGATACAACCTTTTGTCTATCCAGAGATGATATCATTAAAGTTTAACTGAAAAGCCAACTTATTTTTATATAATTTAATTTAATATATTGGATTATTTGGATTCTGCTAAGGGACTTTTTGATTTTCCACTATCTGATCTAGTGGTGACGTTCAGAATATCTATAGCCGTCCCCACAACGCAAATTCTACCGTGACGTGGAAAATCTGAACCCCAACACAAAAGCGGATTTGCAGCGGCCAGTGGGGAGCGTGATGAAGACTGCTTATTGCCTGATCACAAATTTTTCTTAAATCTTTTTCGTAAAGCATTACGACACAGGTCGACAGCGTCCGACAGCGAGAGTCCACTATTCGAAAACCGATTATTTATGAATAGCGGAGCAACCAAGTAATGCATTTTCATCGCGGCTTTAAGACTATTTAAGTTATTAAGTGATGAGTAACAAGACTGTTCTATCTCAGCCGTTTTCGGTTAAACTTTAATGAAAAATAAAAATAAGAACAAATACCAGGACTAGCAATCGAAAGACACAGTTCTTGGTCCCCTCCCGTTTGCTGGCAACTGAAAAAGACGCGGGCAATTCGATCCAACTGCAAAAAGTCGGAATTCCATGGAGAAATCAAAACAAATCGTCACAACACACTCTGAGATCGGACATAGTCTTAAATGCAGTGTTTAAAGAGACAAAATCGTGCTATTTACTATACAAAGCCACTGCTTTATTTGTCACAACTCTGTCAATACCACACAATATCGGGAATGTTCCATGTTCAATTTGCGAGCATTACCCTTCTGGAAAGCTTCGTCGTCCCCACCAGTAATCAAGGACAACTAGGACAAGCAGTGAAACTGTTTCATGGTTGAATACTGAAAAATTGTATTTTTGATGCGTCTTATTTATTGCCTTGTCTATTCTCTGTTTTTGGGATCCCAAAACGTAAGCGGAGGGATACCTATAACATGGCAAAAGTTGTCCGTCTAACCGTCCGTCCGTCCGTCTGTTAGCACGATAACTCTCGAAGGGGTTGAGATATCTTGTTCAAATTTTGAACGATGACTCTTTGGGCCAAAGTACAGGTTTCGAAGATGGGCTCTGTAGCTCTATATTTAGGGGTGGGGGAGGGTTTTCAAATTAAGGGACAAAAAAAAGCTATTGAGGGGTTTCAAATTAAGGGACGCTATTGAGATAGTTGATTTAGGGGTAAGGACACATGCTGAATCCGAATATGAAAGTTATTTTGTTGCCGGACAAGTAGTTCACCCGGAATCCGGCGAAAACCGGATACAAAATTTGTCGACCAGTTTTCGGCTACAGCAGTCCCTACTCTTTATTCTCGAACGAGTATAGCTCTGCGCTTGGATGCTGACTTTCATTTGTTTATTCAGTGTGACGTCGGAGAGATGTAGTATCATCGGAGGTCGAAGGGGTTGATATAGAATGTTCAAGCGAGGGGGTTGATTCATGGTGTACCAAAGAGGGAACTGCTAGGGTACGCGAGGGGCTACTCACTGAAAGAAGGGTGAACTGGGTAAGTGAGAGGTTGCTCACTGAAAAAAGGTGTACTTGGTAAGGGAGGGGTTACTCACTGGGAAAAAGATGTACTAGATAAGTGAGGGGTTACTCAGTGGGTGTACTAAAGTTGTTTGGGGAGGGGGTGGGGTGAGCCAGTCCCAGGTACTAGTGAACCAATCCCAGATGCACGCAAAGGGTTAGGAATTGGGTGTACCCGTTAAAGGAGTACTCGAGGGGTTAGACACTTGGGTGAGCCAATCCCAGGTGCTATGTGTTTGTTAGCCAGTCAGAGGTGCTCGCTGAACCAATCCCAGGTGCACGCGAGGGGTTACTCACATGGGGAAAAAAATCATGGGTTAGGAGCTGGGTCTTGAGGGGGATTCCCCGGGGTAATTATCAAATTTTGAACTTTATTTCCTTGACGGATAAGCTGGCAAAATTTGCAAGGTTCGGCTCTTAGCGTCACCAGATCTTTTGCATTGCATGCAGTTCGCCGGGAATGCTGCTAAAATACGAGGAATTTGGTAGAAAAACAACAACATAATTCTAAAATACCTTTTTGAGGTCGATTAGGTATGAGATACTGGAGTAAACATGCTTGTTGAATCCGTATCTGAACTTGGTTTCCTCATTTGATTAGTTGTTTGCCCCTAAGCAAAAATCTTCAAAACGGTAACATTGTTGATTGTAGGCAACATATTCAAGCGGTTGTTTATGGATAAATAGCAAAAATATTAAAGGGCTCTAGCGAAGACTTGGAATTGTACAAGATTCGATTGTCTGGATCAAGAAGTCTGATAAACATTAAATTTTCGGGATCCAATCGAAACCTTTGGTCTTGTTAGACATGGCGGGTCGCAAATAAATTGCCTACTTACTAAAGACGATCTGTGAAAGCTTGCGCTGTCGGTTTTCGGCGAAATGTCCCCAATCGAAACGTCCCTGGCGAAACGTCCCCATGACAAAACGTCCCCGTGGCTAAACGTCCCACTCGAAACGTCCCCGTGCAAAACGTCCCCGTGGCGAAACGTCCAAATGTCCAATCCAATCCAAATGGTTTTAAAGTTTAACCGAAAAGGGCTGAGATAAGGTGAAAATGCGCTACTTCATTGCTCCGCTATTCACGAATTGTCGATTTTCATATAGTGGAATTTCCCTGTCCGATTTGCGATACCTCTGTGCGCTTGTATCTTTGTTCTATGCTTGACGAAAATGGTTTACGGAAAATAAGTGTTCACGCAGTGAGTTACCCACCGCGAGCTGATCACTAGCCACTGAAAAGTCGCGTTTGAAGTTGAGATTGAAATTTTCCGCGGCATAGTAGAATTTTGCGTTGTGAGGACGGCTGCAGATATTCTGAACGTCATACTAGAGCAAATATTGAAAAAGAAATCCATCAACGCAATCCAATAATGCGGTGTATTCAGTTAAATGTTACAGAAATTAGTTGGCTGTAATATAAAACTTAAAAAATGACTCAACACGGGAAAGTCAGCTGCTATATTAGTCAGTGATATTTGGACCTTCTTGGCAAGTGTCCTCTTCAAGCACGTCCTCTTCGGCTTTCGCTACATTTTTGCTGAACAAGAAACAATATCGTGGACCCTCGCCAAGAAGATCCGATCCGAAATATCGCTGACGAATGTCGTTGATGGCTTTTTCGTGTTCGCTCATTTCTTGTAAATTGCTTTCTACTTTCAGCGTGCCGCAAGCAGAGACAGACATTTCCGCTCAAACCGGAAAAATGTCGTGACCCAGGGCCTGCCATTTATAAATCCGGAAAGAATTCGACTAGTTTGGGCTATAGTTAGAAGGGCGGGGATGGGGGCTTGTAATGGCAGGCGTATAAAAATCTGGGGATACATACCCCAAATATTTGTATATTTGTTTAATCGTAACAGAAGGGCCTGGGTAACTGACGTCATGAAGAAATAGGAAATTCAACTTTTAAGGAAACGGAATCTTACGATGCCATAACTCCAAGAGGCCTTGAATGTTTATGACCTACGAATTTCGCTTGTTTTTTCCACAAACTGTTATCAACGACAAATTCAAGACATCTGCGAGTTTTACTCGATTTATAAATTTGGTAGCTGTAAATCCTGTACACGCTAATCTTCTAACTAGTTGGAATGGAAGTTGGTAGGGTAGTATGCGCAAGATAAGCCCTTTTGTTGGTCTTGTCCTGACTGGCTCGTTGCGTGGGAGGGGCCAGTGGGTTCAGAATTCTTATGGTAGGTGTAAGTGTACGGATTGGAACTGGATCATAGGTGTAAGTGAATTTCGAATTGGATCCTGTTCCTATGCGGTCTAGGCGAAAACCCCCAATAAGTTCCACCGGCCCACGCCCCCAGGTACCAAAGACCACCTGGCCCCCCCCCCCCCCCCCCCCCGGCACCAAAACTCTTCCGACCAACCCCCTTTCGAATGCAAATGTATATGAAATTATAAAAATCTTACTAACAAGAGCTGGAAGCTCATATGACACTTGCAAGGCTGGGTCAGGGGATAAAAGTAGGAATTCGTCTGTTCGTAGGATGGTTGTGATCATTTGTAAGCAAAACCCTTGAGATAAGAATGATCATGGGTCCTTGAAAATCAAGAGAATGTATCGTTTGGTAATGCATTTGGCTGTGATGATGCGCACTTTAAGGGCGCTACAAATTTATCTGTAATCAAAACTCTTGAAGCAAAAATGATGATGAGCCCATCGGGAGCACAAAAAATGTATATTTTACTCAAAAGTATTGTTTGTACTTTAAGAAATTCAGTTGTGTTCAAACCCCTTGAGGCAAAAATGATCATGGACTCATACGGATCACGAAAATGTCTTTTTTGCTTAAAAGTATTTTTTGTACTTTGCGGTTAGGATTAGTACTTTAACAAATGTCTAGTTACCAAGCCAAGTTTCATCGTCCTAGCACATCTGGAAGTGCCTTAACTGGAATTCCGGACCCCCCCCCCCAACTCCCCCCACAGTGCCCGAACCCGGTCTGGTTCTGTCACTGATGTATCCAGGGCTTGTACTTGTTCTTCGAAGCAAGTTTCATCCCAATCGCTCCACTCTAAGAGTGTTAATAGATTTCCGGTTCTCCCCTCCACCCCCCCCCCCCCCCGACTTTCACCGGATAATATCCGGACTTTAAAGAAGACATTTGAGACACAAGGTCTTTCCAAATACCAGTTTCATTAAGATCCAGTCATCGTTCAAATTAGACATACCTCAAGATTTAGGATTCCCCCTCCCTCCAATCCCCCCACGATGGTCGGATCAGGGAACTGACTATTCCTAAGCCAATCATGTCAAGTCTCTAATTCAAGCCAAGTTCCGTCGTCCTAGCACGTCTGGAAGTACCTTAACAAGCGATCACCGGAATTACGGACCCCCCCCCCCCCCCTCGAACTCCCTACAGTGCCCGAAGCCGTCCCGGTTCTGTCTCTGATGTACATAGGGCTTGTGCTTGTTCTTCCCACCAAGTTTCATTCCGATCGCTCCACTCCAAGGGTGTCCCCCCTCCGAATCCCCCCCCCCCCCAACATTCATCGGATCGGTCCGGACTTGAAATGGGGCATCTGAGACATGACTTCTTTCCAGATATAAAGTTTCATTAAGATCCGATCACCTGTTCGAAAGTTATGCATGCCCCTAAATTCCGAATTCCACCGTCTCCTCCTATCCCCCCACCCACCCCCCGATGGTCGAATCGGGCAAATGACTATTTTCAAGTTTGTTTGGTCGGGTCTCTGATAGGCCTGCCAAGTTTGGTGTCCAAATGTCCATTTTCAGATTGTAATTTCATTTCTGAAGAAAGCTTGGTGTTGGTTGTGACTAAAAAAGATTTCTTTTTCGGCGGTAGTCGACCGTTGTAGTAGCTAAATATTTCAAGCACAAAGAGATACTACAAATCCGGAAGAAAAAGTTCATTCGATTGTGTGAATAGCAGAGCAACGGAATACCACATTTTCATCAAGTCGTACCATTGCGGACTACCTACCTATCTTAAGTTTAGACCAGCATGATCCAGGTTTCCGTGATAGAAATATATCAGAGATGGACTGACATGACACGCGCCTTTTCCGCCACCGAGGAATCCAGCGCAAAGATGTGTTGGTCCCACCGGCTAAAAGCCATTTTTATTTCTTGTGCAGTATCACACTTTTACCATTTTTTACCCCACAGGTATTCGACAAAGTTTCTCTTTCTGATGTTCGGTTTGTTCCAGAAATGCTCTGAAGTTGAAGATCTTGGCTTTACGGCATCGATTTTCATTAAGTCTTCGAGCCTAATTAGGTGGATAAGTGCTACGGAATTTGACTGTCATATCTCATCCATATTCGGTTAAACTTTAAGATAAAATAGGAATTAAAAACATTTCGGAAATACACATACAGTATAGAAATATGTTGATTAGTATGTCATATTATACAAGTAAAAGTCACCGGGTTCACAGTCTCATACCCAAGTTAATGGTTTGTTTTGGCGGAACTCGTTCATGCTTATCCTTCCTCATTCTTCATGATGCAAGACTAGATTTAGCTAACGCAACTAACGGGTATACTCTACCCAAAATTATACCCGCGGGTAGCATTGCGGTGGTGAGACGCACTAAGCCGCTATCAAACAGGTATAGGATTAGGTGGGACCAGTATCTAACTGTGTTGGGTAGTGTGAACGTGCAGGGATTTTTACCGGTGAAGAATTTGGATACTGCCGTATTTTATTATACCCGTGATTTGTGTGCGTTTTGATGTATGTTACTAAAGCGATGGATATGTTTAAAATGGATCAGCCTCTGCAAATTGGACCGCTGGACCAGTCCAAAATGAGCGCAGAGATGTCATTTGATACTGGAACTGACTTTGGGCTTAACTTCTTCACTTCAGATTCGCCACCCCCTGGACCCCCTCCCCCTTACATTAAGAAAGAGGAGTATGATGAACCACACTCGTCGTGTATCTACGAGCGGATGTCTAGTGAGGGTATATACGGGCAGGAAGATCAAACAGACGGACTGAACAACAATGTGAAGCAGGAGTACAGAACTTTCGTGGATGTCAGTTTTGCGACTGCGCAGTCTCTGTTTGAACAGAGTCAGCCGAGTGTTGCGTCGATAAAGAAGGAGCGCAGTGATAGTCCTGTTAGCCTGACAGTCCCTGTCTCACCCCCTCCAGTGACCCAGAAGCATCCGGCGTTGCTGAAAGCTGGAGGTAAGACCTTCTAAAATGGTCCTCACTAGGTTAGGATGTAGGCGATGTCATCACATAGGCAAGGGACGTGTCACAAGCTTATGAAAACTTTTTGCACTTGCTGTGACCGTACAGTAGTTACGTTGGTTTGTTTGGAGAGGGCTGGGAATTTTGCAGATGTTTTCTGTTCAGAAAAAAAGATAACATTCCTCGATTTCTTTTTCGGATTTTTGGTAGTGTTAGTCACTTTCTTTCTTCCTCATCTGACTCCTTTCAGGACGGCCGATTTTTGCTGATTGCGTTTGTTTTTCTCCATTTACGACTTTCGTCTCCCCCCTCCCTCGCTAGCCGATTAGATAGCGGGGGTATATTCACACATATTCTTTTGCGGTACATGTTCAGTATCGGGCATTGACTACGCACTGTAAAAAAAAAATCTTGCAGTATTTGCTACTGGGATTAATCTTGTCTCTACTGAGAAAAGATTATCTCTAATTCGGATCAATGTTATCCCAGTAGAGATAATATTAATCCCAGTAGCAAATACTGCAGTTAACTTTAATCCTTTCCATGTAAAACTTTTTACAGTGCGCACGCCTATGAAAAGTGAGTACATGTGTATAAATGTATTGCTTTAAAAGCCCGAGCGCAATAGCAAAGAAAATATGGCAAAAAACATAGAACAAATAACAGAATAACTGATAATCTAATAAAGATCACAAAATTATTTAATCAAACTCCAAAAATCTATTTCTGTGGTCGATTGCCAGCCGGAGAAAACGGCATAGCCTTTCCATACCAACCTTTCGTTTCCATGTGCCTGCGAAAAAATGGGTAAAGAGAGAAAGTCTTAGAATACCCTTCTTGACAGGCGGTACAACCTCAAACAAAATATCTGAAATGCCCTTTATACTCTTGATAAATTAGACCAGCCTAACCCATGGTCTTCAGTTTTGCTGGTCCCACAGAGAAGGGACCACGCCCTTTGGCTTTAACTGATAGATCCTATACTTGGCGTACTTAAATTGCAGAGGAATATGTGAAGCTTTGTAAATCTGGGTATCAAGGTCTAGCAGGCCACGATCTTTTAAGAGTTGCTTCAGCGAAGTAATGGGGTTTCTAATTGGTAGGTTCGAGCGACCACATTGATCAGTTTGAATTCCTCGGTGCTATTTTTGGTAGTCTTCAATGAGGCGATAATATTCATGTGATGTAGGTAATGACATAGCGACTTTCGTGTCTTTTCTGGTAATCAGAGGCGTTACTAGCCAAAATGTTTGGGGGGGGGGGGGGGGGGGGGGTGGTGGCGCCGAATCGGTTTTTTTTTTACCGACTGGCCGACAACGTTGGGGGGGGGGGTATTGTGCATTATTGGTTGTTATGAAACTATAAGCTACGATAGCTTTTTATTAAATCTCTCTCGAAGCTGACTGGGGCGATCGCTGCATAAAATTTATATGATCTTAAACTTGCAAAATTCCCCCAAAAAAGAAGAAAGACAGATTATTAGACTGCAGAGACATCCAAATGAAAAAGGGTAATTGTCTGTTATTTTGTCTTTTAGATAAGTCAGTTAACCAGGCCGATTTTTGAGACGATTAAAAAATATATTTATTTTTGGGACGTTATATCTCGAGATGAAAATATCTTGTGATGTTGGGAAAAACAGTTTCTAAGGGAATATTCGAATGAGATACCGGGGAAACCGAGGCATATATACATATAAATACTGGAAACACTCCATTTCTGTCAGGTTCATCAACCGTTATCTTTGCCAAGAAGGATTACGTGCCAGTGGTTGTACACAAGAACTTGTTTATAGAAAAATAGCTGACTTTTCGAGAGTATGCCAAAACAGAGAATATTCACCTTTTCAACTAACTTGAACCACAGCTTACTATATGCGGCGTTATAAATTGTGATGGACAGTGCTTTTCAGCAGTTACCGTATCAGCAGTGTTATCAAGCATCTTGATAAATTTCAGCTCACTAAAACATACTCAAATAATCCAATCCATAATAATCCATATCCATACTAGTTGCTGATATCTCGGAAAAGCGTCGCCACGGAAAATAACGTAGAAATTCAGAGATTCACCTTTATACCCATTTTCACCGATCACTACTTAGGCCCTTACTGCCTGGGGGGGGGCAGGATTACCTTAGAACTCATGCACTCCTATAGGACCAAGAGGGGTTGCCAGTTGGCAGCTGTCGAGACAACTTCCCGTTCAGGACGACCAGAATCGTTGATGTACTCGACCGGATCTTTCCGGTTGCTACTGTCGGACAGCGTTTGGTAGTATTGTGTTTTCCGGCATGGGCCCTGGTATCTCCAGCGGCTGATCTCGGTGACTCCTAACGAACCGTTAGATTTCCAACACTTCAATTAAACGTTTCGGCATTTTAACGTTTAATCTTCATGAAGATCGAAACTGTTGGATTCCAACATTGTTGCCAAGAGAAGGGGGTGCTTCTTGTTCTCAAAGATTATGTCGCGGATGGTTGTGATGACCCCTCCTGGGAAATGCGAATGGCGATATTTCGTCACAATTAACTCCCATCTATCAAAATGATTATCTTTTTCCGTACGGGTTTACATGGAACCAGAGCATCATTAGTGACTAATTTGAAATGTGATAATCCGGGTCTCCATAGTATTGCAACCCATTGTTTTCTGCTAATGAGTAGTTTTGGTCAAATAATTGTGTTGCTTTCTACATACATCCAACAACCAAGAAAAGAAACAACTCGTAACACCGAATCGGTCCCCAACGAGTAAATTGATTATTCTTTGCATTGGTCTGTGTTGCATTTTTACTGTCTAGTAAAAAAAAAAAAAATGCAGCCTACTAGCCAACAAATATTAAATTAGGCATACTGCGCTAAGGGTCCCTGAAGGGCACAACCGTTTTCTGTGCGGGAGTGTACAACTTTCATTCATTTACAGCAAACGAGAACGCACTTGTCTCATCTTAATCAATCAATTTATTACCCGCCAAGAGGGAGGGCGTGTATCCCTAGTGACGAAGTACAAAAAAACACATAAAAACAACAACAACAAGCAAAAAGACAACGTACGTAGCAAAACTTTACACTAAACACAGCACAAACATAACTACAGATTACACGAAGAGGAAAGACCACTGGTGGTTCAGTTTACTAGCGGAAGATTTGAAATCTTCCGCTCTTTTATCAATAACCCTAGCATGCAGAACCAGATGGAATTTCTGCGCCAAGAAAGAATTACTGGTCCAAGGTAGCAAGTGCAGCAGATGAATGCACATAACCTTTTCTTTTTCCTTGCCCCTCCCCCACACATTCCCTAATTAGTCAGAACAACGATAATACATACACCTTAAAAATGCCAAATGAATGTGCCAAAATTGTCCAAATGTTTGTTTAGTGATTGGTTCTTGATTTCCACTCTAGGATTCTTCTGACTTCTGAAATATAAAATAGGAAACAAATAACTGGGGGCTTGGAGACATAAAATTTGTAATTTTTGGATACAGCATAATGTCACCTGAGTACGGAAAGTGAATCGAGTTAGCAAGCGGGGGTTTTGGATCCTCACGGGAGGTGGCCGTACAGTATCAAACATTCCATCTACTTCGCATTGTGGAGGGAGGGAGGGGTTAAAATGAGCGGGTTTTGCTTTACTGCTTGGGTTGGTCCTTCATGTGGGGTCCCATCAGTTCATACAAACGTCAGTTCACCTGCAGTAACCGTCACGACGTCCAGATTTTCCGACAATTCGACCACGCGTCAGTTGACCCATGTGAATCTGTCAGACATGCTCGAGTAGCACTGGCATATGGGAACAGCCGGGATTTATGGTCTGGGTGCACTAACGTGTGGGGGTTGTGACAGCGACCCCTCATGGGTAGAAAGATTAAATGGACGTGTAAATGTTTCGTGTAAATGGACGTTGAGCTCGATAGAAGATGCCATCCACACGAAAATGTTACTGGATGCTGCCTGCTACCTTTACGAAAATTTGTTGAGCTCGACAAGAGCTCCACGGCATTCGCAATTTTCTTAACCAGTGCTACTCGAGCATAGTTGAACAAACGTCATGTTTTGAGCTGAAGTATGCTGAGCTCTGACGTCGCCCAATTAAGTGTTCATGCGAATATGACTTGAAGAGGATGGCTTCCACGACAAAACGCATATCATGATAATGGCTTTTCTCGACAGTCCCGTTGAACAACGCCGTTCACGCGAAATTGTCCCCATGGTTTCACGGAGCCAGCGGGTTGAGTATTTGATTGTTGTGGTGAACGGCTTTAACATTTTTGTTTCCGTTAAGAACTGTTAATTAGACTAAAATAGCGCATCTTGCGCATGCAGTAGTTTCTCGCAGAGAATTGAGCTAAAATAAGCGAGAGCCAAAGAATCAGCAGCAGCAAACGCAATTATTTCACTGACGTGACATAAGCACGATTTTGATTGCTGGGTCCTTGCAAGTTTTGACTGTAGATAGATAAATAGATTTATTAATTGCAAAGCAGTACGAGGGCCTTGGCAACAAATAATCACAAAAAAATATCGCACACCAGAAGAAAACGCACAAAACAAAAAATGAAAGAAAAAGCTCATCTGTAATCTTTCTCTTATCCAATGAATAATTTTTCAATATTTATTTAATATTTCCCTAATCCAAAAATCTACGTCTATGTTCCATCGCTTTCCTCAGGAATCGGCCCAACCTGTTAATCGTAATAAAACACTCATATTGGACAACATTCTTCCCTTTGCTGTCATAGCAATGCCTTCCCAGTATTTCCCTTCTAGAAAAATACTGCTTCTCTGCGGTAAAACGCTGCTTATTGCGTCAATTTTTGTTAAAAAAAAGTCGGCTTTCGCGTCCGCGAACATAACGTAACGCATTAGAATATTCTCCCTGTCAGAAGTTTCATAACAGGTAACACGAGGGTGCGCGGTTTCAACAGATAATGCGTAACAGATAAAACTTCGGATGTTATCTGTTGTGTTTGAAAACATTATGCATGAAATGTTATGAATAACAAGGTTTGTTAGGAAGAGCCAGAAAAGAATCTACTGACTTTAATCCTTATCGTCATAAAACTCAGCAAATACTTTTTTGCGGTTTCTCGGTTCTTCTTGATGGTAAAACTTATTATGATAACATTTTGAAACACAACAAGATAACATCCGAAGTGTTATCACTCCGACAGTGCTGTGAGTGAACCTAGGGTTATCCGACTGTTTGCCACAGGGTGAGGTTTGGGGAAAGCCGAAACCGCAACTGGGTATAGATTCGACTTGTTGGGTTCTTCAGCCTATAATCATTTTGCTACGGGTATGCTGGGATGGGTAGTCATGGCTGTATCGTTGACGGATTCCAGAGTGTTGAATCACGCAGTTGTAATTATGCATGATTATTGTGTAGCTACATGACCACACCATAGTCCTTTTACGATGAGGAACAAGTATCCCATTTCTGTTGGCAATAACTTTTATTGTCAAACTTTCACGCAAAACATTCACATACACTGTAAAAAGTTTTTCCGTATAAAGATTAAAGTTAACTGCAGTATTTGCTACTCGGATTATCCTTATCTCTACGCAGATAAGATTAATACCAAATAGAGATAAGATGAATCCGAGTAGCAAATACTGCAGTTAACTTTAATCTTTATACGGAGAAACTTTTACAGTGTATATCTTAATGTTTGTGCGCAGAGATAACATCGGAACTACCAATGAACTAAAACAAGAGCTGCGAGCTCATATGGCACTTGTCGCTGGACACTAAAACGAATGCGGACGTCATACCAATGTGACGTCATACGTCATGACGACCATTGTGACCTGTCACATTGCATAATTGTGAATTATCAGTAATTGTCAGTGGTAATTGCTATGGTGGCTGGTACCGGGGTTTAAAGTTTAATGAATTCTTAAATGCTTCAACGGGATGTTGTTATTGTTTATCTGTGGCTGGTAGTTTGGCCGGAATCCGGTGAAAACTCGGAATTCAGGACCGAACAAAAATTTTTCAAGAAACTGATTAGAGATCGGGACGAGGGTGAAACAACGTGCTGCATCAGAATTTTGGTCGTTAGACTTTGAGTCTAACGTCATCTTGAAATATCACCCCGTTTGGTTTGGGATGCCGGCGAAACCTTTGATCTTGTTTGGCCTACCATCTGGAGGGGAGTGGAGGGCGGGGGAATCTGAAAAAAATTAGTAGTGTGCAACTTTCGAACTGGTGATCGGATTGGAATGAAACTTAATATCTGAATAGATGATGTATTTCTGATGTCCCATTTGAAGTCCGGACCGGATTCGACAGTTTTGGGGGGGGGGAGACCGAAAATCTCGAGAAACGGTTAGGATGGAGGATCGGAGTAAAACTTGCTGCGAAGAACAAGCATCTGCTCTAGATAAATCGTTTCCACACCTGGATTGGATCCAGACACTTGGGAGGGGGAGGGTGGAGGGAGGTTTCCTGGAATTCCGGTGATGGCGGTTTTGGGGGATTTCACGACGAAACTTGGCAGGTATATCAGGGACACTATCAAACTGACTTGGAAGTAAAAAATGTCTCGATCCTATAATCGTGGAGGGAGGGGGAATCTGGAAAATTGAGTCATGCGTGACTTTGGAACGGCTGATCGGATTCGAGTGAAATTTAATAACTGAACAGAAGACATGTCTCTGGTGACCTTTTCATGTCTGGACCGGATCTGAGAACGATTGAGGAGGGGGAATACATTAACGGCTTGGACTGGAGAGATCGGGATGGAACTTTGTGGGAATAAGAAACAAATCCACCGGGTTGGCTCCGGCCATTGTGGGGGGAGTTGGAGTGGGGGTTCGGAATTCCGGTGATCGCGAGTTAAGGTTCTGCCAGATGTGCTAGGACGATGAAACTTGGCTGGAATATTAGAGATTCGACAAGATTGGCTTAGAAATCGTCATTTCCAAATCTGACTATTCCTTAAAGCACCAATCTTGACCGCAAAGTAAGAAACATACTTTTAAGCAAAATTTTCATTATCCCCATGAGTTCCAAGTCCGTGATAATTCTTATCTCAAGGGTTTTTCTTACATACGACCAAAACAAACCCACGAAAAGGCAAATTCTCTATTTCATCATCTGAACCACCCTTGCAAGTGCCATATGAGCTTCTAGCTCTTGTTCGAGTGTAGTTTCACAGTAGTCTGACGTACTTTTTTTTGAATTACCGAAATACTCTTGATGACTAACTCTTCTTTCCGATGGAAAATCACCCTGTGCCTAGCGGAAGAGCCGGAAGCGGTATCACAGCTGCTCCTAAACATCGCCGTGATTGGTTAACACAGGATTGAGTTGCTGAGTTTGAGTCGTTAGTGCTACGATTTTCTCGTTCTTCGCGAGTATCACTGGTGTTTTTTGCACTTAGTCATATAAAGTATTGCAGTATCTTGGATGGACAAACAAAAAGGTACGAAGCCAGTACGAAGCAAAACTTTTGGATGAACTAAGAAAACACGAGTGAAACTCCATCGAACTACATCCAAGAAAATGCGAATTAAATTGAGGCACACATGATACGGGGCATGGTTGTTTTGTTCCTACTTGAGAGAGTAGTTAACTCAAGTTGTCCTAAGATAGTTATGAGGTCTGACCATCGCATAACGATAGTGAATATTCTGCCAAGATGTCCGGGCAAACCCAACGTTTTGCCGAACCTTTTTGAGATAAATATTTGTCATAGTCATCCCAGTGTCATCATCCTTAGTTAATATGCGGTACTGTATTTGATACTGTAGCCTCTTGATGCCATCCCGGTAGCTCATGTACAGTGGAGTGAGTCACCTCTAGCTACTGGGGTGTGTCACAATAAATTAGCAGCTTTGTTCCAACCTGTAATAATGATAATAAGTGTATTTCCTAGCCCAAGAGCCATATGTAAAACAAAACAGAACCATACAAAAAATAATTCTTCCATGCGGCTTGAAGCCTCACTACGTAACTCAGCATCGCTATATCCACATACTCACATATTTTTATTATAACCCAAAGTAACGCCCCCTTAAATGGAATGATTAACGTTTGATTAGTGTACCGTCTATGTTTAAGTGTATCTGTTTCGCTCATGTACTTTGTGTTGTTGTTTTTTTCAGTTTATTTCGTTATACTCCGCTAGTTCTCATGTAGTGCAGTGGGTCAATAAGATTCATTCATTCATTCCTTAAGCAAAAAATAAATAACCTAAGTATTCCTTCAGCCCGAAGCCGACTGCGAATCATATTTGACAGTGCAGAACGAATAAGTCATCTGAATATTATTAGAGCTATATTTCGGCCCTTCTTGGCAAGGGTCCTCTTCAGGCTCAAGTTTGAGCGACTTGAGCCTGAAGAGGACCCTTGCCAAGGAGGGCCGAAATATAGCTCTGATTTCAGCTGACTAATCCATTTCGCACTGTCAAATATAATGAACTACCATCGTACACTGTTGAAGGCGTTGGAGCATTAGAATAGAACCGGTGTGATGCTTATATGGAGACAAATTAGAGACCCCCACGCTCCTTTTCATCCTACAAGCACAATAAAATATGACATTCTGGGGAAAAAGAAACCACCTACTCACGTAAGTGTCTGACGAAAGTTTTTCTCTTCGTGGGTGGTGAACGAATGCAACGGAATACATCTAAGAGCCTGGTAAACACTGAGCTCAAAAAGCCGCCTATTCCACAAACAACTGAAAACTATCGGACGTGAGATTTGATGAGCTTTGTGGCAGCTTGGGGATAACGAGCGGACTGCAATTAGGGGTCTATTAGGGTTCCTGTAACATAATCATACACGCAGGTTTGCTCTGATTGATCTCCTGAATTTAAAACGACAACATTCAGAATTAGTTGTATCTTGTTCTTTTTCTTTTTTCTACTTTTGCAACCCAAAGCCAGGAAATGAGCCCAGTGTGACCAAGCTCTAACGGAGGAATCCGTCATCGCAACGTTCGAGTTTCGTCTGAACAAGAAGTGGGGGAAAAATCATTGAGAATATTGAGAATTTGATATAGCAATATGATGATATATACTGTTCAGCCAATCCCACTCTTCAAAGTCAACAGTAAAAGCGAACAAGACAATATGAGACCATCAAACCAGAAAAACTAACAAAACCGGATATTAACAGATCCATCACGGACCTTGTTCGCTCAAAAGTGCGAATTTAAGTAGCAACTATCATATTGATTGGAGCAAAAAGACGTCCTCCATCTGTATGCCTGGAACAGGAAACTACCATCGTTGAAGCTGCAGTGGAATCAACCGTGATGGCTTTTCCCAATAATTAACTGGAGATTTGAACACGATTATTCTGTAAATTCCAGACGATCATTCTCTGTTTCTTCAAGACCTATATAGAGACGAAAGCCTTTTAAGATACAATATAGTATAATTACCTACTTTGATAGTAGATAACGGTGTTGCCGCTCGACCGTCACCGCTTCGCGGTGCCGGCCTCGTGAAAACGCGGTATCCTCCAACCAAAATGCGGTTAAATGTGCGGTATGCCCGAAAGGGGCGAATCTCTCTGGGAGAGTAGGTGTCGAAAACATCCTTTGAAATGACTTTGACGTTTCTGAAGCAGCGGGCTTTGTGGATTCCTTCAATTTCATTTGTGGTAGCCTACCTGGGGGTTTGTTTTTAGTCTAAGCTTTCAACGATAACATTCATCGCAGTAAGGTTCTATAATTTTGCTGTGCTCCATATATTAAGCTATATCCTTCTATATTATTAAGTTGAATTCACCAACGCTGGGATTTCCTTTTCGAACTATAATCAAAATAGTTTGCGGTATTTACATCAGAATCTCGGTACTATTCCGCGAAATGAGGTATAAGTGGCAACACTGGTAGGTAAAGTGATATTGTTGTCGTTGGGTTAATCTATTAATTCCTACTACATTACTATGCATGCCATAGACCGTATCTTAATCTTTGATCGTGGTCATTTGCTGGAACTACGATGTTCTATATATTTGCGAATCTTAGGTTATGTCCACGAAGGAAATATTTGGGTAAGGTTAGAGTGCTCCGTGGTCCTTACTTCTGTCCGATGTGTGGTAAAATGAACGAATGTATTTTCCATTTAGTGTGTGAGTGTTAAGACCTGAGGAAAGAAATATTTGGGGAAATGATCTGGGGGGGGGGGGGAGCAAAGGTTTAAACAAATTTTCAAAGTAGAAGTTTTAGAGATATTAGAAATTTGGGAACTAAAGGTAGCCATGATTCACAGGGAAAGTTTTTTGTAAATAGTGGTTGAGGTCATGGTTTTGTTTTTGTGTTGTTTTGTTGTTTCCATGGCCCTTTGTGCTTTTCCGGAAATAAATCTTATCTTATCCACGCTGTAGTTCCCAACAATCAGCGAAGTTCCATTTTCATTAAAATGCTCGTTGAAATGTTCCACTGTTGATACTAAACAGTCATTATTATTATCCTGCTATTTGGTTTACTAATATGCTTCAGTCTACGGCCGGTAACTTTAGCTAATGTCCACGTAGTAGTTCTCAACATTCAGCGGATTCCGTTTTCCTTTCATCAGTTGAAGTTTCCCTCTCTTTTTACTACATCAGTAAAAGTCTTCTTTTTTCAAGAGCATCGTCCGCTCCAGTCTACTTTTTCACGGGCGTTGAACCCCGTGGCAGACTTGTTCAGTTGCTATTACTCCTTTGATTGGTCGGCTTCTTCTGACGCTAATACCCTAAGGTGCTAACGGGAAGCTATAAGTGACGTAGGGCGATGACGTTGAATAAGTGATGCGTCGCGCGGGATGAGGGTGATCCGTTTTGGCGCCAATTTTGAAATTGAAATTCCATTCAGTAATCACTCCCTATTCAAGTGTAGTATCGCCCCTCAACAATCCGAAGAACTAAAGACGATGTGCCAAAAACTGAAAATTGCCGAAAATATAAGTGACATCAACAACATAAGGCTCACGAAAGACAGGAGCAACAGATGTATGGCTGCATCATCAAAATACTCATAGAGAGAGGAATCTACTAGCCCCTCCGCCCTAGCAACAGCGGCTGGCTGCTAAAAGTCCGACAACTCACAGAAGAGACCACTGCAAACGAAAGGCTGAAAGGGATCGACGGAACCCGAACCCAAGGGCCATACATTTTTGGATGATGATGAAAATTTTATTAACGCTCTTGACATGAAAGGAAAAATAGCCGAGTACAAAAAAAAGGAAAAATTGCACCGAGCTTTCGATGACGCAGTAAAGGCACAGGATACAAACAAACAAATAAAATACAGGAAAAAGGAACTAATCGGGTCTAAAAAAAATCTTCTTCGCAGATGGAAAGTGAAAAAATGGTCAAAGGTAGAAACGTGGAGGTCCTGGGCAATGGAGGATAGCTTTGCACAAGGGTCAGATGGTAAAAAGTATTTTCCTGAGTCGCCATAAGTCTTCATTTTTGTCAGAGTCGACTAACTTCAGAGATGTAGGACACAGGCCCACGCGAGCAGTACGTGCCTACGGCCTTTTTATATTACGTATTCATGACATATTTAAAAAGCAGAATAAAAAGAAAACTGACTTTCAGTTATTTAGCATGGTATGGTTCTGGAGACGAAACAGAACCATACAAGCATTATTCTTTTTCGTTAAGTCATTGTGCAATTCTCTTCTTCTGTTACGGATTTCTATTTTCGGAGCCTTTTTTTTCAGCGTTGTGACCATAAAACGATTATGGAAATATAACGATAATCTTTTTCTTCTCCTGTCTATCCTTCAGTCGTAGGATGTTCGAGGAAGGCGGCACTTTTGCATACGATGGGCATGCAAGGTTGGCACATAAAACAAATTAGAGAGTAGTGACTTACGGCCGAAAACAGAGAGTGAATTAGGAGGGAAATTCTTGTTCGTGAAAACGTGAAATGGTCACTTTTGGTCGGAATCACCGCTGCAGCAAATCTTAGTTTTATTTTCATGAAAAAACGTGAAATAGGCACTTCTCTTCAGAATCCCTGCTGCAATAATGACATATCCGGACGTTTTCTGAAAAGAGTGATATCTATGTCCTCCGTAGGACAGGAGTGACTACAAAAAAATAGAGTGACAATTCACACTATCGCGCGACGTATGGCAACCCTAGCATGTGCACCTCCTCTCCTCAGCACAGCCGCTACATAATCAATTTCTTTGTTAGCAAAGATCCAAGGCCATTACATCATCAGCGACCTTCAAAGTCCAATAGAAACTCTGGAATCGTGACTCCAGCAGACTGAAACTGGTTCCTGGATACAAATTTCCCTGTTCACTTGGCAAAGCTACTGCAATTGTCTAGCCCTACCCATATATCCAGCTGTAACAAGGGGTTACAGCCTTTCAGTGTATTACTAAATGGTGTTGCGGATTGCCGCCTGTGGCCTTAGACCTTGTTCCATGGATTGGTTGTTAGCATTGTCCTCAGTAAAAAGAAAAGATAAGATAGGATAAGATTTAATTGCATAAAAAAGCCAAAAGGCCATGGCAAAAAACAACAACGATGTAGTAACTCACTCTAAGCATAGTTTTTGGTGGTGAAAAGCAACCCTGAGGCATCTTGCCTGCCTTCTCACGTCATCAAACTGACGGCTACCAATCATACTACACATCCCTTGCTCATCAAACAACCTCACGCATTCTCCAAACACTCCATTCCTTAACTCTCTTAATTCTTCACATTCACACATGACATGCACCGTGCATGGACCACACTTTCATTCTCATCTCCGCACATTTGACAGGAGAAATAATGACCAGCATGTAATAAAATACAATAAATACAATTCCTAAAGAAAGAAAAAATATATTATTAATTATTAGATAGTCTATTATTATTACTTTCTGTGATGAGAGGGATTTGTTAATCTTAACTTGGAGGATCTGTTAAACATAGCTGGATATAAAAGATTATATATTTATTATCTGCAGTTTGAAGCACTCCCTGAAGAATCGTCCACTAAAATTTTTGTTCGCTTACCTCGTACGGCAAGATCAAAATAAGAGTTGTGGCAGTATTAATGGCGACGGGAGTTAGTACTTATCCGCTTAAGGCTTGCTTAACTGCAGAGCAAAAAGAAAGGAAGCATTGAAAAAGCTCAAGTCCCAGCAGGTACATGCTCTGTTTCAAATTTTAACCATGCGCGACTCGCGATCACATACCTGCCTTGGCTGTTATCAGCCTCCGCCAGCCCCTTTGGTTCTGACGAGAAGCACTAAGAAACTATGTAACCGGTTTTGTTGACCAATTTGCTGCTCGGAAGTGATACGCGGGAGATTGGTTTGGCTCGGAAGCGCCAAACACGGAAACGGCAAGAATCATTATAACGGCCGTTACCGTAGACAAACATTTCGCAGGAAGTTCGGAATTTCTGTGATAAGATTGAATGGAACGATTAGGACGCAGAGTTAATCAGTAATGTTACGTTGGATCCTTTAAGTCACTAGTCACACCAAAAAAAATCCATTTCAGGAACTCCTATTGTCATGCCATTTCCTCTGACTGATGCGAGAGTTCACCTTCAGAACGGAATAATCTACATATGCCTAGATTTTGGCGCTTAATGGTTGACGTATTTGCAAAATTACTCAGATAAGGCTTACGTTCTCAGATTTCTACCGATTACGTTTCCGATATTTTTGTTTAAGAAAGATGAGGTCTTGTCCCAAAATAAGCTATTTGTTCCTTCCCGTCCTGCATCGGTCTTAGAACGTTGGTAGTCGCTTTTGGTCAGTTTTCAGATATTTATTTTTGTATTGACAGCATTTATTTCAGGACGCTTTGCGTAAATTGTATTAAAGTTTAACTGAAAATCCGACTTATCTTTGTGTCATTTAACTGAATACACAACTGAATACATGTCTGGATTCTGCAAAGGGATTTCTTTTTATTTTCCAATATCTTCTGCAGTTGTACGTTTATAATATCTACGGCCGTCCCCACAACGAAATTCTACTATGTCGCGGGAAATTTTAATCTCAACACAAACGCGGCTTTTCAGTGGGAACTGGTGAGACTAGTTAAGATTGCTTAGTGCCTGAACAAAAAACAACAACTCGTAATGCATATAACAAAAATACAAGCGCATGAAGGTACCACAAATCACACGGAAATCCCACTATTTGAAAATCGATTATTCGTGAATAGCGGAACAACGAAGGAACGCATTTTCACCGGGTTTCAAGCCTATTTAAGTGAATAAGTGATGGGTAAATAGATTGTCCTATCCCAGCCCTTTTCGGGTAAACTTTAAGGATTTAGCTGTTCCATGTAGTAATGTTAATTGCATATATTTGTCACGACTCTTGACTGTCTTCTTTAGCTGTAAGCTCTTTGGCTAAATAAATTGATAGATTGATTCAAGGATACAGGGAACAAAGACCGACCCACCCTGAACAAACAAATACGAAAGTTCCTGGACACTGAAACTGGTGGAAGCCTAAGTACGTGCACATACACCGCAATACCTAACGAGATACCCACGCCCTGAAGAAAAAGCTTTTGGCAATTGCGAGTAACATTGAAAAATGGCCTTGAGAGAACCGATAGTTTTTTCGTTGATTTCTGATGAATTGCCGACTTTCTCGATGAGCCTATAGTGGTTTGCTCGTAAATTACTTCTGACGTGTTTTGTGACGAATTGTACATGAACAGTCATACAGATGGTTTGTGGTTTTAGCAGATTTTTAAGCACAACACCTGTCACGAGTTTTATAACAGAAAACACAAGGATGGACAGTTTCAACAGACAACACTTGGGTGATTTTGAAAATGTTATGCATTAAATGTTATCCGTAACAAGCATTGCCAGGAAGAGCCTGAAAAGCATCATCTGACTTGTTTGCTTGTCGTCATGATATCGGAAAGTCAGCAGATGCCTTTTAGGCTCTTCCTGGCAATGCTTGTTATGGATTTACGAAATCAGACGGAACGCTGTAGAGGAGGCCCTTTACTTCATCAAGGCGAGAATCACATAGGATTAACCATCCACTTTTACAGAGCAAGTCCAGAGTTCAAGCGACTCGAGCACCACTTCAAAGAACTTCGTACCGTGTCGAGTGTGCGGTGACAAGGCCTCAGGATACCATTACGGTGTTACCTCGTGTGAAGGATGCAAGGTAAATATTAGTAACCCCTCTCTGCAGCCCTCACCCCCCTCCCCTCTCTGCAGCCCTCGCCCCCCTTCCCCGCAGCGCTACCTAAGCCCCCTCGTTGTTAAAGGACCCATCGCGTCTATAATGCCAATGCAACCTACTTCCGTAACTGCATTCATTACTTCTTAAGCCCGGAGACCCAAATTTCAAATGTGACATTCTAGGCCCGCTAACGATGCCCTCACTAACCTTTGCACTTGCCACGACACTGTTTCCCATGCGCATTATGCTGCCGATGAGTGTTCTCGTGTCATGCTCTTGATGGGTAAAACCGCTTATCTGAATTCTGCTGAGTTTTTGTTAGAAGTCAATGCACCTGGGAAAATGCTTCAGATAGATTTGGATATTGGAACATTAACAGTCAGTAGTGCGAGGTGTGCTTTAAGCCACACGTTCATACATCCATTCATGAAACCGCGGAGATATTTTTCAGCTTATTTTTTTTTTCTAGTCCATTAGCATCTTCTGTAATTGAACTTATTTTTGTATTATCAAAACAAAACTAAAAAATCTGATTTCTAACTTTTTCTGGCTACTCCTCCTTCCTTCATTGACAACACTTTTAATATATTTTTGCCCACCTTTAACTACTCACGTCATTCAACCTAAAAAATAAACCCATGTTTAAATTACCTTTTCCTTAATAATTCCAATAAATTATAATCTGACAAATTTTTCGAAGACGAATTCAGCATATCTCCTTACCCCTATACCGAACATTTAATCAACTACAAATAAAACTTTTGTAATAGCAAATGGGGTGAACTACTTGTCCGGGTAGAAAATGATTTTCACATAAGTGTCCAGCATGCCTTCTTAACCCTAAATCGATCACCTAATCAGCTTCGAATAAAACTTTTACAATTGTAACAAACTTTCCGGTTTCGGCCGGATTCCGGGCGAACTACTTGTCCAGCGAGAATATGGTTTCCAAATAAGTGTTCAGCATGTCTTCTTACCCCTACACCGAACATCTAATCAACGTCTAATAAGACTTTTACTGTTAACGAACTTCCCGGTTTTGGCCAGATTCCGGGCGAAGGGCTACTTGTCCGGCGAGAAAATGGTTTTCATGATCGTGATCAGCATCTCTTCTTACCTCTTAATCGACAATCTCATTAGTTGTTTACAAATATTTTGTTTGCCCTTAATTTTGAACCCCTCCCCCATCCCTAAATGTCGGGCTACATGGCTCTACGAACTCGACCTTTCCCCTGACCCAAAGAATCCGTACACCAAGTTTCATCAAAATATCTCGTTCCCTTCGAGAGTTATCGTGCTCACAAACGAGCGGATAGACAGACGGACGGACAGACGGACAGCTTTTCGTATGTCATAGGTATCCACTTACGTTTCCCCAAAACAGATCAGCTTACGTCCAAAAACAGATCAGCTCCTATTGATTAGTTGAGTTTTTGCTGATACCATGGTGTCTGTTGTCACGATAACTGGGTCTGCAAGTAGTCGTTTTTGCAGTGACCGTGGTATGTGATACTACGGTTGCTCTACAAAACGACAATTGTCGAAATTGCCCTTTTCGAAGTCATCGCAAAAGAAAAAACTGATATCCGGTCACATCACTAAGTGTCAAACTTCTTTCCCACTGATTTGACAAAATCCTAGGCTCTATTTTTGGTGATGATTTTTTCAGATACCGCGATCAGTTACCATGGTAACTGGCCAGATACAACGATAACTGCAAAAACGACTTTAGACCGTGGTATCGGATACCATGGTATCTGCAAAAGCGCAACTATTAACTCTCGCAATGTCTCTCTACTGTGACTACAGTTGCCGAATCCACACTACCTATGATGTGCAAACGCCAACAAGCTTGGACTCTGATTGGTTCATACAGTCCGTAACTCCGACTGACGCAATCACAAACGGCGCAACAGGCGGGGCTTTATTGTGAAAAGATTCTCCATGGGAAGATTGGATTTGGCTAGAGAGTAAAAGTGTAACAACTGTAAAAGGGAAAACATAGCCGGACAAACGATGGCGCTTGAAAAGGAAACTAATAGAATAGTATCAGGTTTCCGTTCTTCCTTAATGAAAGGCTACCAATACAATATCGATGTTTTCGGGTAGCAACAGCTGCATTCGAGCTTTTTGGCATATTTGCCTTTTCGCCGTTTTCAGTTTAGTCGTCATGCCACTACTTATCATCGGTGACGGATTTGCGAATCGCTCCGAAAAACAGAAGGCAAGGTAAACATACTTGACGTAAAGAGATAACGATGAGACGTACGTGACTGATAGGCAGGGACTCCCTAGATTGGTAAAAAAGGAGGAGCAAGTAAACGAGCTAGCAACATCGGTTTCTGATATAAAAAAAAATACTCCAGGATCATAATCAGTTATTTCCAATCACGTCCAGACATGACGCAATGTGACTGCAAATGTGACTGGAACTTTGCTATGTGGGGACTGAGATGCGATAACGTTCATATATCAAAATTACTTAAAGGACCCCTCGCACATTTTACTTTTTCTGTTCCAGTATTTTGAATAGTTGAATACTATGAAACTATGCTCTGCTTTCACCAAATTACACACGGCCTAGGCTGTTTTTATGACTTTTCCAGGCCCATTGATTTCTATCGGAAAAATTAAATAAGCGATTTTCTGAAAAATAAACTCTGGCAAACACCCGTTGACAGTATGATATGCGTGGAAGGTAGCGAGACAAGGTAAATGTGGATGGATTCGCTTTCCAAATGGTGGTGGAAACTAGCGGAGCGCGAGAACAGCTTTGGAAAGTGAAGCGAGTTTTATCCGAAGTCGCAAAACGGCCGGCGCAAAAGCTCGCGGAGCTTTCCAGACCACCAGAATCGCCCTTTAAATGTGTCCATTCTCACGCCCAGTTTTGCAGCTGTGTTTCATATTTGCATATCACCACACATCACCTCGTCTCAAACCAGCCCAGGATCGAATACTTAAAGGAAGATGATCTTTAGGTTGTTGATCCTTACTTGAGGCTTAGCCAAACTTCCTCAGTACTCAAAAGACAGGAAAGTCTTGTTTAGATTCCAAACACAAAGATGCAAAGTGCGTTTTTTACGACAAACCTTAGTAACGGTATTGTAGTAAGCTCACGTAAAAGACTGCCAATACGACTGTTAGCCAGAGAGGTTGATACTGGTAGTACTAGAGAAAGAACCGTCTAGCGTGGAAAGTTGTCTTTTGGATGGCATTGCAATAGCAGTATTTGCGTAGTTTGCGTAATCTTGGAAACAAATTTAAAAAAATATATGTATTTCTTCTGAAATTCTTAAAATATTCTTGTCAAAAATAATGACAATACAGATATTCTTTATGTTACTCCAGAGAGGTTTAGACTCTTAGTCCTAGAGAGAATGGGTTGGCTTGGAAAGTCGGCAGATCACATCTGCATCTTGCCGTTTGCATTTGTGTAAGCGTAGGAAAAAAAAAGCCTACCTATCTTGAACAACGTTCTCAGTAGCCTATGTTTTTGCCCGAAAAAAATAATAGACAACAGGGAACGATTATATTTCCTAGCTCTTGGAATTTTCCTAGACCATTTGACCCTTAATCGACGGGAATCAAAGACTGGGTGACGAAGAACAAAGAACGTAAGAAACGGGAGTCAAAACTACTTATATTTCGAGTGTAAGAATAACAAAAATATCACCAACCCGTAAAAAAATGAAGATTAAAACAAACGTTGCCGCAAACGAACTCTTTTTGTGTTAAACCTCATACCGGATCTCCGTTTGCAACCGTCTACTGACTGTCAGCTATGATGGGTGTGTTTATGGTGGAATTTTCATCTTGTACTGAAATAGGATTGCATTTTTGAGGACAATAAGCATTTGCGGTTTGACTTTGTTGAAAATCTGTGACCTTGAATTCCGTTGGCTGAGCAAAAAACTCAAACCCAAGAGCAACCGCCTCAAGCCTTGTGTGCTGTCCGGATAATTTGCAAATAATTTTAAGCTAAGCAATTAAAATCGTGCTGGGAGCTGGAGAGCCAACCAGGTGCTAGCGCATATTAATGACGTGAGAATGATTTGTTGTCTGTGGAAATGTATTTGTTAGACTTGCAAAGAGATCCAAATGAAACAAGGGGACTTTTAAGCGTGGGGTTAACACGTTACTGACATTAACTTTTCAAACAAATAATGTCATAGCCTATGACAAGGGGGATGTATGCAGTGGCGTCATTTCAGGAAACCTCAGGTGGGGGCCAAACACCCATTTTGGGCCCCCAACGCAAAATTTATTTGCTTTTTTAGTGTAAAATTAAAGCAGTTTTAAAATATATCATAATGAGCATATGCTAGAATTACGCATTGTTCAAAGACCCTTCACAAATAAAAATGTTCACTGGAGCATGCTGTGACCTGGAGTTTATGATATATGTATATATGATATATATATATATATATGATATATATATATATATGATATATATATATATATATATATTCATATGACAGAATAAGCGACTTTTGACGATCTGAGGCTTTCGATCGAAACCCTATCGAGATTTGTCGCGATCTCGAGAAGTAGATCTGGATTCATGAAATCTTTTGAGTTCGGATATGGGGTTAACATCTTAAAACATCTAGCAACTGTCTTGAAACTGAGCGCCGCAGGCAAAAAAAAAAAAAAAAAATCAGCCTGTTTTCTCCTAAAATACAAAGATTTTGGTTCAAAACCAGATTACTAACTGTGCGGTGCAGTGTGAAATTTACGATTTGATAAATGTCTTTACTTCAGCATGTCAAACAACAAGGAATTTATACAAAAAACCTCGGATTTTGGGCCCCTTTCAGATACAGGGGGGGCCAAGGCCCCCCCCTGCCCCCCCCCCCAAATGGTGCCACTGAATGTATGAGTTTTAAATACGCAACATATATTATCAAGGACCTTGTCAACCAAACAAACCTGAAATATTATAACACAGTATAGAAGTTAACAAATTTAATTCTAGAGCTTCGTTGGCAGCTTAGGGCTCTAATGGCACAGTCTCATGTAGAAATCCAAACAAATCCACACTCTGAAAATGGGGATGGTCGCTCACGGGATAGAATCATTGCAAGTCGGTAACTGAAAGACAATAAGTGATTACATAAGTGAGACAATAAGGATTTGAACCTGCGAGTGTTTTATCTGACACGCTCCCAACTGATCCAACGAGGATCAATTCAAGAGTGAATGAGCAACATGCCCAAACCACGGTGTACCCGGCAAACAATGCAGATTGTTCGGTATCTCACAAAATAGAAGTTGAAATCAGATAGCCTACTGGTCGGTCCGCTAGTTGTCCAACTTGCCTAATTATTCTGTACTCGTCGTCCGAGGCATTAAGTGTGTGTGTGTGTGGGGGGGGGAGGCCCCCCCTGCTAATGTCTGAAGCCAGTCGGTAAAAGAGAAACGAGTCGGCGCGATGCGAAAATAGTAATTCTTATGTATTTTCTGTAAAATAGTCGTTTTTTTCTAAACAGTCGGTAAAAATGACAGTCGGTACAACTTCCCTGCCCCCACCCCAAACAAACAAAAAAACAATTTGGGTGGCAATGGCTCTGGCGACCGGATTCGGTTTTCAACGGTCTTGTTGTTCGTGCCCGGACTCAATTCTTCTTTTCTTCCAGGGTTTCTTTCGGCGAAGCATTCAAAAGCAAATCGAATACAGATGTTTACGCGAAGGAAAATGCTTAGTGATGAGATTGAATAGAAATCGATGCCAGTTCTGCAGATTCAAGAAATGTTTAGCGGTTGGAATGTCCAGAGACTGTAAGTCTTTCGTCCTATTTTTTCTAAGTCTTTCGTCCACCTAACAGATGTTCCATTAACAGCGCCGCAGTACATTCAACTCCATTCCAAACCTGACTTCCGAACTCTAATTGTATTCTTAGCTTCTAATTCGAACAAACCCACCCTCTGCTCTAGCCCACAAACATTGTGGTTGGCTATTTTTCTTTCTCTTCAAAGACAAGTGTCTTAAGCTTAATATAATCCCATCACCACGTCTCAGACGTCTCAGTCGTCTGATCATCTCTCCATCCATCTGGAGCTTCTTCCGCACGTCACGCACGTCATATGCTAAAATGAACGGTATCATACCTCACGAAAGGTTTTTTTCGTGAGTTATAATTTTTGTGGTTTTGCGGTTTCTGAGGACCGTTGGATTTGAGACTGAAAGTAAAACAACCGTTCATCTCGGATATAAAAGACAGGTGTGTGTTGCAAATTGTTTTGTTCTAGTTATTCAATCTTACTTGTTCTAGTGATTAAGTTGGCAATTTTGCGAAATGTGTGGGTTAGAGTTAGACGATGTATTTTTTTATTTATTATTTCCAAAAACGGTAAGCTAAAAGTTTGCCGCTAAGCTGTCGAGTAATACAACTACTCATACCTTTGCCATTTTTTTTCAAGGAAACTTACTCCTACAGTTCTCCAACTTCTGAAAACAAATCTGTTAATATTTTCTATGGTGTGATTTCTTTAGCTTGAGGCAATGAGAAAGTGCAATTCGCCACATTCGGGTTCATCGCTCCAAGTGAACGAGTTTCTGTTAATCTCCCATTGTCTCATCTTCAACACTTGTGGAGCAGAGGCGTCATTTGGGGGGGGGGGGGCAGGGGGGAGCAGCTGCCCAACCCCCGGCCTTCCAAGGGGGCCCAGAGCTACCCAGGAAAAAGAGAAAAATAGCCAGAAAAAATCAGTTTCTCATCAGAATTGTGACCTCTGGTTGCACCACACCAGTTGACCAAGCTCACTCATGAAAATTGAACCCTTTTTAATCTGAAGTGACCCATTGTTTGAGGACTGAATGTCTTCAAGGTGCGTTGAGCCTGGGTAAGTCGTTTGTCTGAATTTATTATAACATTTGGCGTTAAGCCGTTAGCTTGACGCCCTTAACGCCTGATGTCCGGTAGTCGGTACGCTGCCCGAAGCAGAAGTTCTTGCAGTTTTGTTAGGATGAATAGATAATATATTATGAAATTTGAAGTTTCGGTTTAAAATTGGCGTATCCGATTTTTACTACAATAAGATAGCGTTGCAAAATAAGCAAAAATCCCCAGAAGTTTGAAACTAACGTGTCAAGCATCAAGCATTAGCAAGTCACTCATCCTGAAAGATACGCAGGCTTGATAAATTTGCCAAATTCAGCCAAATAGCTCGACCAGAATCCGGGAATTTGCAAAACCGGGAATTTGTGCAAGCTCGACCAAGAAATTAAATTTGCAGATATAGGGAAGCGAGTGAGCCAACCAGATTATAGTAAAGTACCGAGGTCCGGAGTATCAGGGCATCGCTACTTGCAGTCTAAGCACGATAATACCACGTATCCTTGTCAGTTTCATTTACTTTTCCCGGCAACACCCATTAGAAATGCGTTACTTCGTTTGTCCGTTATCCACAGATAATCGGTTGCATCGAATGAACTTATTCTTTTGGATTTGTGGCACCTCTGTGCGCCTGTCCCTGTATGCTTAAAATATTTACCGACTACAAAGGTAAGCCATTGCCGAAAAATAAACTAAAAATGTCTTAACGCCATTTTTCTACTTTCTACTGGCGTAACTTTTCCAATCTTAGCCCCTTTAACCCTGGAAAAGTTAAAATTCCATCTCTCCGCGTCTGGGTGCGCTTTGGGCTGTCGTGCAAGCAGCACACATTGTGAACGTTATTACTAGAGCCCCGTGTGGAAAAATACAAAATTCCTTAGCCATGTCAAGATATGTCAGTACATTTTAAAATCAGACGTAAAAATAAGCTGCATTTTCAGTAAAACTTTAACGAAGAAAGGAAGAAAAAAAAAACATAGATTGCAGTCCCACCGAAACCTATAGGCCTGCTCGTAGACTAAGTCTGATGTTTCATATCTGGCAGCCTGGAATGTTATCGAGATTACTGAACCCTCACTAGGAGCGTGTCCGAAAGCTTTCAGGACTGTAAATGCTGCATTTAACGCTGCATTTTTATTTTTATTTTCGTCCGAAAGCTCTTACCTTATATGCAGCATTAAATGCAGCATTTAGCACTAAAAGCTTTCGGACACGTTTTTTATTTCTTCTCTGACACTTCTAATTCCGAAATTTAACCTTAATCGCCAGCTCCCCAGTTTCTTCTTGAAAATTCAGCGTAAAATTTAGCATCTTCGCTGAATTTTTCGATGAACTTTATGCTGAATTACTGCTGCATTAACTGAGCGAAAATTTAAGTCCGAAAGCGAAATGCTGCTTCAAATGCTGAATTAATTCAGCATTTTCGTTCGTTTCCGAGCTTTCGGACACGCTCTAGAAGTCTATATCCATTTTCCCCACCTCCTATCTAAAGAATAAATATAAGTATTTTCCCTATGTTTATTCTTGCTCTTATGGACGTTTCGAACTGGTTGGGCAGACGACCTCCCGAAACTAGACGCGACGCTATGCTTTTTCGCATTCGGCATAGAAGCAGCGTTGCCACGTCAAAAAGAAAATGAGAGAGTGACTTGGGAGTGAAATTTCCTTTTCGTGGAACAACCTAAAATGGACATTTTTAGTCGAAATTGCTGTTGCAAAAATGATACATCTTGATGTTTAAGTGAAGTTTGTGTCAGACACGGGACAAGAGTGACAGAAAAATAGAATAATAATTCGTGCGAACTTCCAAATAGAGAATACTACAAAATGCGCCGCAGGCGAAATTTTGTGAAAACTAACTGTAACACATCAGTTGAGATTGTTTCTTTAATGTAAATTCGTATATTTAAATTCACATATTCGCCTTTTCGTCTCAACTTTAGCTAAAAAGCCAAGCTTCCAACGATTATACCCAGGATAAGTCTCGGAATAAGTTGAACTGATGGCCGCATGCGAAATTTTTAAGTCTGTATTTTTTCCGTAAAAATTGCGCCCGACAATTGTTTGCAGAGTTTAATTTCTTACGTATAAAAAGGACCCGATGGGCCGAAAGAATACCGACGCCCGACAAAAGCATCCAGAATTCAGTTTCTTCTGTGTTTTGCCCGACAAGACTGTCAAGATCTTTATCTCTTACATGCAAATAGAAGCCGAAGTGCCGAAACTTTCGGGATGCGCCCGATAAACGTTTAGACAATTTGATTTCTTAGTGTAAAAAGAACCCGATGTGCCGAGGTGAATACCGACGCCCGACAAAACATACAGCATTTGATTTCTCCGTGTTTTGCCCGACTGTACAGAACTTGATATCTGACGTTAAAAATGACCTGTTGTGGCGACGAGACTTGAACTTCCCGGGTGCGCCCGACAAAGTTTCCAGAATTTGATTTCTTACATATGAATAGAACCCGATGCGGCGACGAGTCAACCGACGCCCAACAAAAGAACAAAAAAAAATCTTTCTTCTGTTTTCCTTATGTATAAAAAGAACCCGATGTTTCGACGAAAATACCGAGACCCGACAAAAGCACGAAGAATTCGATTTCTTCTGTGTTTTGCCCGACAAATATTTGCAGGGTTTTATTTCTTGCGCATAAAAAGAACCAGAGTCGACGACGCCCGACAAAATCATACAAATTTTATATCTTCTGTATTCCTCATGTGTAAAAAGAATGCGATATGCCGTAGAGAGTACCGAGGCCCGAGAAAAAACATGCAAATTCGATTTCTTCTGTGTTTTGCCGGACAAATGTTTGCAGGATTTTATTTCTTGCGTATAAACAGAACTCGATGTGCCGACGAGCCGACCGACGCTAGACAAAAGCATACAAAAATTATATTTCGTATATATTTCATTATATATTCACCCGACGAAAGTACTTTATCAAGACATTCGGGGGGGGGGGAGTACCCCACCCCCCCTCCTTCCATCCCCTCCCCCATTGTGAGGCTCCTGCATAGAAGCCCCACACCTGGTGCGACTGGCGCACCAGCCAGATCCGTTTACCGCGGAATCTGTAACATCCCTGCGGCCAAGCATGATGAAGTCAAAACTTTTGTCTCATCAAACTTGCCGATTCATGTTTTTTTTTAGCTCGTTCTTTTTTAAAGTCATCAAATGAGCATTAGCCTTGAAGCGTACCGCTATCTGTGTAAAAATAAACGCCTGTCCGGGAGCTTGCTATGATTGATCATCATTTGCGGTACTAGTATATCCTTGTTGTAATTGCATTTTTTAGGAAAAATTACCGCTATTATAGAATCAAATCGTAGCAGAAAATGGGGAAGGTTGTGCAGATTCTTTATAGGCTAATTTTCCAGTCAATTTTAATTAGACCCTAATGGCACTTGTTCAGCAACACCATTCCTTCCCTTCTTTTATATTGGAGCTGGGGTTGGTTGATTATTTTGCTACTGAAAACCTGATGTCTATCTATAAGCCCCTAATGAGATGAGTTCGAATCTTGGAGAAGCTAATTGAACCCGTTCCTATCAACCCATTCCAGCTAGAGAGAATAAAGTTGTTTTTTTATTCCAACAGAAAAAAAAATCTTTAGTGCCCAGGAGCAATAAGCACCTCAAAACACCAACAATACAAAATATACAAAGAAAAAATCAAGAAAGAAAGGGGCTTTGCTCAGGGCCATGTCTAGGGAGGCTAGGGGGTTCAACCCCCCACCCCCCCCCCCCCCCCGAAACATGCAAAACTAGTCGTTTTTTGTAGGCTTGAACCTTTGAGCTATGTCTTTTTGTACTTTTGATCCAGCCCGCAGGCAACCCCTCCCCCCCTCCCGAAATAAATTCCTGGACACGGACATGACTTTGCTTACCTGGTCTGGGGCGCCCAATCCCAAAACTGCAACACAAAAATTCAAATCAAACTGCTAACTCTATATCCAACAAAACAAAAACTGAAACGGCTGAGAAGAACGCGTCAAATTCATAAATAGCATAAGGATTAACTTTCAACATATTACGGAAATCTTATAAATCACTACACGATCTTCCAATACTTACGGTCCAACATGTCTAGTACTAAATTTCGAGATATCACAGCCGGCTAAGGATCGACGGCGGAGAGCTAGCAAAAGGACTGTTCTAGGAGTCAGTTTGCCGAGTGAGGTTGCAAAACTTAATGATTCCTCTTAGGAAAAAAAAATGAGTAATCAGATTATGTTTCATCACGTTTACAGTTTTCCGCATTTACTTTTTCGGTTTTGTCCAAGTATTGTGTATGAATTTAGTTTATTTCCGTAGCTTTTTTTAGTTTCAAACTGACCATAGCGATATGTTATTAAGGTATTTAACTGCAGATTTCGCCATTAACCACATCTAGTTTACAGTAAACGTCAAACAATGTTTAACTCATTTTTTGTTATTTTGTTATTTATGTTATTTTGGGTTTTTTTAATATGTATTTATTTATTAGGGGGTAGGGGGTGGTAGGGAGGTAGGGTGGTCTGGTTGGTAGGGAGGAACGGTTGGTTAGGGGTGGTTGGGAGGAATTGGTGGATGGTAGGTCAGGGTGGTAGGGAGGGAGTAGGGTTGTTGGGAGGTATATGTTTATTTTGGAGGTGATAATGTGAAGGAGTTTGGTCTGTTTTTTCTGTGGTCTCTTCTTTTCTTTTTTTTTTAGTTATTTATTGTGTTGTTTGTTGGTGTGTTTAGAAAATGGTTAACCGTTACTACTGCACGCCAGCAAAAATGTAGGTTTTTCCATTCGTGCAGTAGATGTAAATAGAAAAGAGTTAAATTGTGTTTATTAATAAAATAAGTATCAAGTATCAATTGACCGCTTATTGCGCGTATCAAAATTTACCGTTAATTAATATAAACAGGACTTGTTGGAATAAGCAGCTGAGCGGATAAATGTTACAGCTGCTAGGTTTAAACAATCGGTTTTCTGGCTTTGACGAATTTATTGGGAGGAAAACGAAAAAGTCATTATATCTCAATCTTTATGTAATCACAACCGTTAATTAAACTTAATGTTTAATTGACGCGTCCATTCTTAGAAATTACAGGAGATGATTGCACTCTGCTATTCCAGGGATAAAACACCAATGTAAACAGTACTCCATATGACTAAGCCCAAAACGCGCCAGCGAAACTCGGGAAGAACGAGAAACGTCGCCTGAACGATAACTCAAATCCTTTGTCAACCAAGAAACGGCGTTCTTTGGGGACAGCTGTGGTGCCCCTTACGCTTCTTCCGCTAGGTACACGGCGATTCTTCATCGGCATAAAGGGCTTTAGCGATAAGTATTCCGGCGATGGAATTCCTTACATGGATAAGCTCAGCTTATTAGCTGCATCGGAACCGTAGGTATCCGTACAACTGCGGGATCATTCTACGTATATGTACGTCTGCCTTCCAATTCGCCTCTACCTGTACGGAATTCCCAATAGATTCAGGCGTCAACTAAATCTAGTAGGAATTTAGTACACGTTTTACGTCGTCAGTTTGAGGAGCTATATAAGGTTTGATTGTTCCTAGAACGGTTCAGATGTAACCGCGTTCTGCGTCTCGCTGGCGGCTCGGCTCTGTATATTAGATAGATTCGATGCAACACTATGTAAATTAGAACTTCTCATCAAAGGCCATCCTTCTCTCTACTCCTTCAGCATTTACCTAACTTTTAGTAGAAGGAAAGCACTAAAGCAGCAATATAGAAGGCAATCGTGCATATACGTAGAACGCTCCCAGTCGTAGGGATATCTGCTATTTCAATGTGGCTAATAAGTTGAGAAGCTTTGTGACTGCATCCGAGATTCATTGTCACGTCTTGGCAGCGTTCATTATTATAGAGGAGGGGGGGGGGGGGCACCCTAGTTGAGGAAAACGGACTAGAATCATTATTGGCAGCACTGATTAATCATGAATAAGCCAGGCTTTAATCTGATGGACGAAAGCCGTCCATGGGATGTGGGAATAATTATTTTGGTAAAGCAACCTTGCCATTAACTATGCCCATTTACTATGTGCCCCAACTCCCGTTGTGGCATTTTAGTCACTGAATCCTCACTTTAGACAAATCTCTGTTCTACCCAGAATCGCAGACGCTATTTTTTCACAGAACTCTTTTGAAAAATCCTCCCAAAATAACGGCAAAAGTTTCACAGTGTCGAGAGCTAGGTTGGTTAACTTTGTGTGCTGTACGCCTAAAGCGCGAGTACAAATCAGCTAACAAAATCATGTCATAGGTGCTTTAACAACACAGTGAACATTGGAAAACAAAAATCCATAAGATTAAAATCCTTGCTTAAAATTCACAATATTCTTAAATTAATCGCATCAGAACAGATAGGTAAAGGTTTTGGGTATATTCCTTCAGGTAACTACGTTCATACCTAGTTGAATAGGTGCACGAACTTGGAACAATTCACGTCAGTAAGCGTTTTCCGCGTCATGTTTGTGTGCCACACATTCGACCCAGAAGTTGAAGCTTGCGGAAACGCCGTTCTGTCTGATTTTGGTAAGAATACAATTCAGATAGTTACGTTTTTGCAGATACCATGGTATCTGTTACCACGGTAACCGAATCTGCTATTATTCGTTTTTACAGCTACCGCTATATCTTATACCACGGTTGCTCGGCAAAGACAATCGCTGGATTTACACTTTTAGAAATCATCCAAAAAGAAATTCTGATGCCCACTGAGATCTAGAAGGACATAACCTCTTCCCACCCATTCGACAAAAAACTGGACTCTTGTGTTAGTGATGATGAAAGTGATATGAATCTTTAGACGCCACAATCAGTTGCCACGGTACCTGGCCAGGTACCACAGTAACTTCAAAAACGCCTTTTACCGTCGTCAGATACCACGGTAACTGCGAAACCGACTTTAGACCGCGGTATCAGATACCATGGTATCTGCAAAAACGCAACTAATATACCAGTCAGGCTTATGCCCTTACCATTATGTACTGGAAGGATCCTCAGCTTTTTTCTATCTGCTTTCAAAGTTCATTTTATGGACCTTAGTTTGCCGCTAAATTTGAGTGTTGAATCACATTCCGTTTCTTCCAGCTGTCCGGTATGGCCGGGTGCCAAAACGAGCCCGGGAGCGGGCCGAGCAGGAAAATTCCGACAGTTTCGGATCCGGCGGGCCGGACGACGACCGGGATTTTAGCCGAGATTTCGTTTTACCCGAGCGAGAAGATATGAAGAACTCTCTCGTATTCGACCTCATACGAACCGTTGGTCAGGCACATCATGTCCATTGTTCGTATACAGAAGACCGGACGAAGCACCTGCATCGGAAACCAATCGAAGTGGTAAGTACCAAAGCCTTGGATCTGAGGGGTTGTCCACTCTTGATGTTGGTGTACGCGTTTGCTACGTGTTAGAAATATTAAAATCAGCATAATCTAGAAGCTTTGAAAGATGGATTGCCTAATTTATGGCCGACACCGCTGGTTTCGGCCGGTACCGGGAAAGCGTGTCAACCAAGTGCTCGGGAGTAGGTAACCCCTCGCTCTGATCTTATGAGAAGTGCACGTCAGTGCCAGCGCAAGAAAAATAATGTTCCCGCTAAGATATGCTTAAGATCTGTTCGTATGATCTCATCCTTGCTATACTGCATGAAATGTGAAAACCAAGAAGTTGTGTTGCTCTGTCACTGACTAGTGACTCCCTGTTTGGTTGGCTTGGATTGCATGTTGCCCGCGCTTTCGAAGGGAGACGGACCAAACCGTCTTATCTCAATGTCCCTGAATGAGACGCTGCTACACTTTCAGAAGTTTCATATTAGATAACACGAGGATGCGCGGCTTCAGTAGATAATGCGTAACAGATAACACTTCGGATGTAATCTGTTGTGTTTGAAAATGTTATGCATGAAACTTTATGCGTGACAAGCTTTGTTAGGAAGAGCGAAAAAAGCATCTATTGACTTTATTCCTTATTCTCATGATGTTGGAAAACTCAGCAGACACTTTTTGGCGGTTTTTCGGTTCTTCCTGTTGGTAACGCTTATTATACCTAACATATTGAAACAGAACAGATAACATCCGAAGTTTTATCTGTTACGCATTATCTGTTGAAACTTTGTATCCTCGTGATATCTGTTATGAAACTTCTGACATTGTAGCTCCATAGTGTGTACTGAAGACAAAAATGGTCCCTGTGCGTTAATTTGAAACCCTGACCTTCCCTTTCCGGGACCGATGCGCCACCCAACTAAGCCACAAGGTGGCGTGTGAACATAATTCACGAACCATGAGGGCCACCGTATAGAAGCTGACCACAGGTACAGAGATCCCGATCAAGCTCCTCGTCTAAGCAGACAGAGGTTGCCAGATAGATTTAGTTCACTTCCCCTTGCCATGTGATTAAATATTATTTATGCGAAGATGGAAATTTTACAGACATGCTTGTGAACGTGGCTAGGTCGAGATTATTTTATGCAGTTTGTTGCATCTTGTTCGTTTGATTATCCCGTCTAGCGACTACGATATCATCTCACAAGGCGAAAGCCTTTTCGAAAACACGTTTTGAGAACGACGGTTCAGTATAATCACTCTAGAGCAATTTACGACTAAACATCGGCCGAAGTTTATTGAATGAAAAAATAAACTTGATTCTCAAACTTTTAGTCGCGAGCGAGGAGAGTGTTGTATACCGATGCACCAAAATTCCGCAGCGAATGAGGAAATTCTCATCTGACTGCGAAAATCGGACAGTTGCTGCACGAAACTTTATCCTTCATCCATGTTCCAGCTGTTAACAATTTTCTGTGTTATCCCTTTGTCTTCTTTCTTGATCAAGTTGACTGGAGTGTCGATTCGAGTGCACGAAGTCATGCTGACTTTTCGTCTCTTCCCTTAATTTTCTCGTCGGACCAGTTGAGTTTGACTGGACTCGGGCGAACATCGGAACTTCTGTGGAGCTCTACGTTCTTTGACGACTGGTTTTGCAAATTAAAGCATAAATCTTACTAGTGCAAGAAGTCATGTTGACCTTTTTATTGCACTTGCAGCTCCTCTCAAGTGCCATATACCGATCACGTTTCGGTCGGTCTGTCGGTCCACTCTTCTCGAGTTAGGGTACTTCCAGAAGTGCTAGGACGATAAAACTTTGCAGGCATGTTAGAGACTCGATAAAACTAACTTGGAAATGGTCACTTGCACGATCCGACCATCGTTGGGGGAGGGGGAGGTGGCGGAACCCGGAAAATAGGGACATGCATAATTTTCGAACGGGTGATCGGATCTTAATTAAACTTGATATCTTGAATGGCCTCTTGCCTCAGATGTCTCATTTCAAGTCCGGACCGGATCCGATGAATCTGGGGGGGAGTCGGAGGGGGGAACCCGAAATCGTATGAAACTCTCAGAGTGGTGCGATCGGGACGAAACTTGGTTGGAAGAAAAGCACAAGCTCTAGAGACATCACGGACAGAATTGGACCGGATTTGGACACTGTGTGGGGACGATAAAACTTGCCAGGCATATCAGGGACCCGACCAGATTAACATGGAAACAGTCACTTGCCCGATCCGACCATCGTGGGGGGAGGGGAAGACGGCGGAATCCGAAAATCAGTGACAGGCGTAACTTTCGAACGGGTTTTCGGATCTTAATGAAACTTGATATCTTCAAAGACCTCATGTCTCAGATGTTCCATTCCAATTCAGGACCGGATCCGATGAATTGGGGGGCGGAGGGGAGAACTGGAAATCTTGTGACACGCATAGAGTGGAGCGATCACGATAAGCTTGGTGGGAAGTACAGTCACAAGCCCTAGGTGCATCAGTGACAGAATCGGACCGGATTCGGGTACCGCGGGGGGGGGGCTGTATGGGGGTTTCCGGAATTCCGGTGGTCGTGAGTTAAGGTACTTCCAGTGGGCTAGGAAGATTTGCTGGAGCATTAGAAACTTGACATCATTGGGTTAGACGTAGTCACTTCTCCGATCCGACCATCCCATAAAGAACTCATCTTAACCGCAAAGTGCAAAGAATACTTTTAAGCAAAATTTACTTTTTCACGATCGCCATGAGCACATGATCCTTTTTGCCTCAAGAGTTTTGCTTAGAAATTAATTTTTAGCCCCCTGAAAGTGCGCATCTTATCCGAAAAGTTGCAAGTTTGCAACAAAATTGCAAGTTTGGCGCCATCTTAACCGAAAAGTGAAAAAAATACTTTTGACCATCACTTCCATCTGACTCTTGCAAGTGCGATATGAGCTTCCAACTCTTGTTATCTCTTCGCTTCATTTTCTCGTCGGACCAATTGAGTTTGACTGGGAATCAGGCTAACATCGGAACTTCTATAGAGGTCTACGTTCATTGATCAAGTGAATGGATTTGCAGGTTAAAGTACAACTCTTACTAGAAATGATCTTTCCACGTTGAATTGGCATAGAAATATCGTTTTTCGAAAAAACCACTACATTCCGCGTGAAATTAGCGATCTTTTTGTTAGTGCTTGTCATGCTCAGCCTTGCTGCTCTCCGGCGCGGCGACTGGACGCAAAATATTTTAAAACTGAAGGCGCCGTGGTTGAAAGCTGAGAAATCATGGCGAATCATGGTACCTTAGATATCAGATTTGGCAGCGCCTGTTCGCATACATCTCAAGCCAAAAATAAAGTTACTATTTGGCAACCTCGGAAAATCTCGGCTAGTGCTGAAAAGTGAAAAATTTAAATAAAAATAATTCAGAAGAATTTTGTAAAGACGGAGCTTTCAGATAATTCAGAGGTCAATAGACCTCGTAAGTTGCCACTGAAGGCGCGAAAACAGTGAATAGCAAGAGAGGTCTCTGAAGGGGAAAGAAGACAAGATAGGTCTTGAATTCCGATCAATCCTCACCGGACGGATAAAATCAGCCGGTGTCCAGCAAGCTGCTGTGGGGTTTAGTAGCAGTGGACGGATTCCTTCAACCTGTACACCGCATTCGTCTATGTGGTCAATTTCCTCCCCTTTCCCAGGAAAAAAACGATATGGAATGGTTTTGAGGCTCAATACGTCGAAAATGCATTCAAGAATCCCCGAAATGTATTCGAGAATCCCTTTAGTGTCATCGAGGAATCGGTGTTTGTATTCCAGAATCGACGAAAAGTTTTCGAGATTTTTCTTAGGTCTTTGAGAAACTACAAAAAGTATTCGAGAAAAGATAAAATGTATTCGAGAATTTCTAAAATGTATTTGACATTTAAATTTAAATAAGGAATTCGAGAATGACACAAATGTATTCGAGAATGACAAAAATACATTTGAGAATAAAAAAATAAAAATTCTCGAATACATTTTGTCATTCTCGAATACCTAATTTCAACTAAAATGTCAAATACTCTACAACATTGTTATCTTTTCTTGAATACTTTCTATAGTTTCTCGAAGACTTAACAAAAAATCTTGAAGACTTTTTATCGATTCCCGAAGACAAACACCGACGCACTCTACGTTCGACATTTCGACGTAATTAACCTCAAATCAATTCCATAAACCGACATTGTATGTGGTACTATATCAATACTCAATTCCACAAGGCGATAATCTGAAAAGCAAATTTTCAGGACAGCAAAAAAAACATTTTTTCTGCGCTATTAGTGCGTTAATGCAGTTTTCGAAAAGGAGAGATATAACCTCTAAGCTATTCAACTTAGCAAAACAGAGACGACTAGACGACGCGCCTTGAAAAGGCGATTCTAAATGTGCCCAAAAGTTTGGACTTAACCCTCTATGGAATTTCAGTCCAAAATTTCGATATAAAATAGATACCACCAAAATCTTTGGTATTGTCAATTGGCTACTCTCGCGTTACAGCCTAAAAATTGTTCCTAGCTGCTACAGCTCCCACTGGCGTGCACAGGCAGGACAGACGTGTCAGTTGAGACCGTCATTCTTCCCAGATAATCTTCTGACTTTTGAAACTTTTTTTTATCCCCCGCCTATCAAGTATCAAGCAACCGCTCAGGTGGTTTGGAATTATGATACGAAATTTTGAATGTCTTACAGCTGAGCTCCTCAGCCCACCTGTAGATTGAGGGGTCTCTAGCTCGTTTGTTCTTTTGGAGAGGTATTTTTAGAAACATGCAGAGTTACGACGGGTCACGCCCATGTCAACCTTGAAAAATATCTTTTTTTCTGAAATTATGACCGTTTTGGAAACAACGAATATTTGATTTAAATTGGAAGCATTCCTCGAAGCATTCTATCATTTGCGATGTCTATAGGGTCACCCTCATTCAAATCGTGACTTCAAACCGGTACTCGGTACGAGTATCATCTAGTGGTGCGGTTTGGAATCAACTTTTTTTTGTCTTCGAGGTTCTTATGTCGTTTCTACCCAACATTCAGCCACGTTCTCACGAAGAAAAGATGTGTCCGGTACAAGCTTGTGTGTACAGGTTGACCCACTTGTGAGCAGGTGGATGGAGTGACTCGTTGGCATGAAGGATTGATTCAGCCTCTCTCAGTTGTGAGCAATACTGACTGATGTTAAGAGTTTACAGGCAAAAAAGCTGCAATTGGCTCCACAATAGTCATTGGTAATGGTTTCTCTCCTACTGTCTGCCATATCAATAAATTCGTTTAACTGAATTGATGACTAATTTCAGAGGAGTTACCCACTCCCCCGCACCTGCTGTACACCCTTTACCGGCACCACCTGGCACCGGCCGAAAAAAACGGTGCCGGTCATAAATCAGGCTGGGCCTATTCACGCCTAAACCCCTAAACATGCTGATTTCAATGTTCTAATACATGGTACCCGGTGCTGACTGATGTCAGCCGGTGCCGGCACCGTTGCACCGGGCACTTGCTGTAGACTAAAAGCGAGAGTGTGCAATCGCTCGCTAATTTATTGGGATAATTCGTTTTCATCGTGCCTAAAAGAGCCAAGGAATAGACAGAGTGAAATGGGAGAGGACTACTAAAAGACTACTAAAGAGATATGGTAGAACGTCTTTATAAAGTTACCCTATTGCAGAAGGATAGGTTTCGACACGCGAGTTAGTGCACTAGCTGTTTTACTGTTCAAGAAGGACCCGTCTTGCCTGTAATAGCCTACTGCTTCACAACACGCGCCATCATTCTCATTTACAAAATTTCAGACTTCCCAAGTAATTTTAATCCACCCTAACGGCACTACGACATTTTTTTTTAAAGCGGATGGGGCTCCCACCTATTGCTTCCAAGGAGCTTATTAGTCAGAAAAAACAGTTATTCAGGTTTTCCATGTTTCTCATTAAAACCACGGGGCCGCGCGCGGCTGAAAACAGCCAGGACTGGTTTACAGTTTTTGAGAAACCCAGCAGAGTTTTGAAGGAGTCACGAATATTAGAAAAGAAATTGTATCCAAATCACGGAAAATTCGCCCGGGTCCGAGCACGGAGACGGGATAGGTATTTGAAATGACCAGTGATAAAATAAATCGGCTACCAACCACCATAATTCCAACGGCCTCGCTGAAAAACCTCATTGGTTTATTTAATCATTCACCACAATTATAGACTGCCGAACACGTAGAAGCTAGCGGGGCGGAGCCCAAAGTGATGAGAAGAATCACGAATTGTAATTATTGTAATAATCTAACAGTTATTTTCAGAAATGCAATAAGTGCGTGACTCGACTACAATTATAAGTTAACGACATCTGTAAGGAGTGGTTTACCACCTCATTTACAGACACGTCAGAACTAAGGCCTATTAGAAGTAATTGGAGCCTCGAAGGCCTCCTCTTGCGTCTTCTACCTTTCATATTATCTCTAGCCCCGTTCGGGAATTATAAACTTCTGAAATCCCCGCCTCCCGCCATTGTTTTGTTTTTTAGCTACGACTTTTTTGTACTTTTTCGTCCGAGCCGAATTTTGTCAGTCACGCAACGAGAACGTGCAGCAAGCTTCCAGGTCCGACAACAATTCTTTCACACATAAGGACATTTTCTGGTTTTCTCAGTTTTTAACCTCGGCGCGTTCAGTTTTCAAATACTTTGCTTCCAGCCAACGCGTCTAAGAGCGGGAAGGCTGGAAACGAGCTGACAAGCGCTAACAAGAAAATCGCTAACTTCGTGTGAAATGAAATGGAGTCATCAGAAAGCGGTATTTCTGAGCAATCTCATCGTGGAAAGATCGTTCTTGTAAGAGCTGTGCTTTAAAGACAGCCTCAAAATTCGATGTTTGAGCTTAAAACCAAATCTGCTCTCTGTTTCGATATATGAGCCTTTTCCACGAAAGTACGGTAAAGAATGACGCAACCGCACAGACATTCACATCCTTTCAGGTTGTTAATTTCAGAGTTTCCCTTGTGGTGACCTATCGTCACTCTGTTTGGCTGTTTTGCGACGCCGGGATTCCCTAATTCCTTCCATTATCATAATTAATCATCAGTGAATGATTATAACGTTAAGTTGACAAACTTTAGTTATCGCCGTTTAGTTCATTCTCACTAATATTTTTAATGTTTCTTTCAATTTTATTCACTATCTTTATCGAAATTAGTTGCTAGTTAGGATCGGATGTTGTGTAGTCTAGACCATGGGTAAAAAAAATTGGATTCGTTTATTTGTTTAAGCCAATTAGCCGAAGGTTGGATTAGGATTGGTTTTTGAAGCTGCGTGGATACCATTGTTTTTTTTTTCTTTTTCTTTTTAGATTTAACTATTTTCATGCCGCTAGTCTTGCGGCAAAGAATTTTTTTATAAATCGAAGTCACGTAGAATATACAAATCAGTTCACCACGATTTTAGAGACCAAGACATACAACAAAATAAATAGGAGAAGACTCATCATCACGAACTGTGAACTCGGCTGTTCTATTTCTAGTGAAAACCCACTATTTATCGAGTTAGAACACAAAAAATAATCATTTGCTTTTCCAGATACCTCTGACTGGACCAACAAGTCCTGGAGTCCCAACATCGACGATGGAATCCAATGAGAATCATCGGTTAGCACTTTTTACGGCCCTATCGAGCCATATTCATCCCGCCATAACTCAGGTGGTTGAATTTGCCAAAAGAGTACCTGGTAAGTGCAAGAACTCCACCGTTTTCCACAGCTAGACCGAGGGTGGGGTCATGTGGTGCAGGGCAGCATGGGATACACAGGGACGCTACTGTGACGATGACCAATCTAATTTCTCAAAGACCTGACGCCTGGTTTGCTGGCTGCGTTGCAATTTTCCGCTGACGCTACGAAGGAGCGCCACTGCTGCAAAAATCTGCTGAAATTTAAGATACAAAATCATAAGCTGCGTTCGTTGCCCTACTGGTCAAAATCCATGGTCAAAATCTGGTCAAAATCCGAGCGTATTTTGAAATCCGAGCGTATTTTACGCACGTTTTGAGCTTAAAAAGTTTCTAGCAATACGGACGTATTTAGATACAAAACGGACCGATTTCTCAAATACGTCCGTCTTGAGAAATGTTTTCAAGCTCAAAACGTGCGTAAAAAACGCTCGGATTTCAAAATACACTCGGATTTTACGCAGTGTGTAAATGGACCATCACCAGTGTCTGGTTCTTCCCTTAAAACGCGTTTTTTTGGTTCACCTGTGAGTTGATGAAAACTGGCTAACTCCTCGCTGAACCCGGGCTCACGAGCAGGTTCTGGTTAGTCCGCACTGGTGAGATAAAACCGGACACTGGTTAGTTCAAAAACGGGTTATAAGACTGGTGAGAAGTCACCGATGGATGCAAAAACGGCTTATAAGAAAAACCGGAGACCACCAGTGAGAACTCCCGTGACAAAGAACGCAGCTATAGTATGGCTAATCCAGTGCATGCATCATGAGACTTGTGTTTGGCGCTAGATAGAGCGCTGTGAACCAGGGATATTGGTTTGGTCGATGATTAGGTCTTCCCTGAGCCTCATTTTTGTCGCACGCTGCACGTCCACTTCTCGGCCGCTTCTCCTAATTGGCGTTTTTGAACTGCAGTGCTTCCGAGGAAGATGGCAGCGCTTCTCGAGAATCGCGGACTTGCTTACCGACCAAGTCCGTGCTTCCCTGCAAGCTGATGCTTCATTCGAGAAGAAATCTTACAGGCAGTAAATCCAAAAACGTATCTTGTGCAAAAGCAGAGAAGTGCTGCAGCAGCGATGCGGCAGCACTATTGCAACAAAACCGAGGCTCTGGTCTATTATCTCTATTTTCGTCGGTCCCAACCGGGAAAGTATTTTTCTGGAAAATAATTTTCTGGAACTCAACTTTCTAGCGTTGCAGTTATCCGCTGTCCTCATGACGCAGCGAAACTGCTGCAAAATTTCCAAATACAAAATCATAGCATCGATATTCCAGTGCATGTATCAGGAGGCGTAGCTTTTTGGCTCCAGAAATAGCGTTACGAACCAGGGGTATTGGTCTGGACAGATAATTAGGTTTTACCCTTATTTCCATTTTCATCGGCTGCAACTGGGAAGATGGAAAAATACCAACTTTCTGGAAGTCAACATTCAAGCGTTGCACTTTTCTGCCATCGCAACGAAGCAGCGCCACTGCTACAAAAAGCTGAATTTTCAAATACAGGATCATGGCGTCGATACTCTAGCGCATACGTCGTGAGACGCATAACGTTATGGCACCAGGCACAACGCATCTGACCACTTAGGCCAACAAGGGCAAAAGAGGGCTCCTTTAACCGTCCCCCGTCATCCCTAAGAGTGCGTTATTAAAGCGAACAATTTCAAATGTTTGCGTTGAACTCCGTTTCGGAGAGCGGGAAGCCAGGAGGGAGTCGAAGCTGATATGTCTGTTCACTAGATCTAATTTATTCCGCGTAATATACACTAACTTGTATGCAACTGAAATGAAAGGACGCCTAACATCTGGGGAGAACTGATTTGCCTTGCGGCGCAATAATACGTCGAACGCAATTACCAGGTACAAATACAGATCAGAAGCCAACAAGAAAATCGCTAATTGAGTGAGAATGGTATTTCTGAAGCATTTAATCGGGATCAGATAATTTCTAGTAAGTTGTGCTTTAAGCTAATTTTCGGTTAAGCTAATTTATTTATTTTTCTCAGGTTTTCTGGAATTATCGAGAGAAGATCAGCTTATCTTAATAAAGCTCGGGTTCATCGAGCTCTGGATGTGCTACTCAGCTCGGATGGTTAGCACAGCAGACGGGACCTTGACGTTTCCAGATGGCAGCATCATCACACAGCGACAGCTAGAAAATATATTTGACGTAAGTAACGACGTTGTTTCATGGTTAAAGGACCCGTCGTACTTCTGACACTAATTCATTCTACTTCAGTAGTATTTCTGTCCATACTCTTTCCTGAGATTCTACTCTTCATAAGTGTATCCTGTCTCCTCTATCGAACTTAAGCTGAATATCACGCGTGCCACGTTTGTTGTCTTTACGTGACGTATAGCCTAAGGCTCCTAACAATTGTTTCTGAGAAGCTTATTCGTCGGTAGACCGGTTATGCAAATCCAAGGCAAGGGGCACGGGAAGAGGCTAAAAACGGCAGACGTGTTGTGTAATTTTCTGAAAGCATAGTTAATTTCTTTAGAGTTTAACCGAAAGGGCTGCGATAGGACAATCTAGTTACCCATCACTTATTCACTTAAGTTGGCTTGAAGACCCGCTGAAAATGCGTTACTTAGTTGTTCCGCTATTCACGAAGACTCGATTTTCAAACAGTGGAATTTCCGTGTGATTTGTGGTACCTCTATGCGCTTAGACAGATTTATGTTTTTTTTTGTTCAGGCACTAAGGGCACTATCTTCACCAATCTAACCATTGCCACTGAAAAGCCGCGTTTGTGTTGAGATTAAAATTTCCCGCGACACAGTAGAACCTGTACGACACCAACTATACACAACCTCACTCCTAACACAACCTCAACCTACAATAAAACGTTTACTGTGCGAAATGGCAACCTTCACGAACAAATCTTTTTCTTTTTTCTTTATATCGTCAATCTTTAAAACACAACTCTTACTAGAAATGATCTTTTCACTATGAAATGGATCAGAGAAAACTTTTTTTGAAAGTACAATTACTTTCCACCTGAATTTAGCGATTTTCTTGTTAGCGGTTGTTGACTCAGTCCAGCCTTCCTGCTTTCCGACGCGGCGGCTGGGCGCAAAACATTTGAAAACTGAACGCGCCGTGGTTAAAAACACGGAAAACTATGCAAATATAAAAAGGAAAAAATAGAAGACTCTCATATCCTTATATGTGAAAGAGTTGTCAGAGGACGTTGAAGATTCCGGCAAACTTTACGTTGTGTGACGGGCAAAACTCGTCACGGCCGAGAAAGTGCTAAAAATTCGCAGGCACAAACCGAAACAATGGAGGAAGATGGGGATTTTAGAAGCTTATAATTCCATAAGAGATCTAGATATATTATAAAAGGCAGAATAAGCAAGAGGGGTCCTTTAAAGACCTAATCCAAACATTCTGTTTACCTTCTCTTACTGGTCGGATCAATCAATCCAAAAGTTGTAGAGCCACTGGGTCCAACGTTGTCGTCGGTCCCTCGGCCTTTCTTTTGGGTAGTGCCGAGTAATCGACTCTATTGGTAGGTTTTCTTCTCAAGGATGACGTTGACTAGGGCTTTGTAGATTTGGTACTCGGTCTTCTTCGGGAATATCGTTGAGGTGATTGTACTCATGGAGCTGGGGATTTTGAGTTCGTTGCATAGGACAGCCACCAGTTTATTTAGATTTGAACTTTATTGCCGGGTTGCTATTTTGGCTCGAGAAAAAAAAAAACATGCAGAACGCCTTCTTTTCCAGACGACGAAATTTTCCAAGTTTGATTAGCAAAGAATCATAAGACTTGGTCGATTATTTTTTTATGTCTTTACCATACTGGTCTTGTCTTTTTAATTTATTTGTATTTGTAATAAACAGTTGGAGCATTAGATGGAAACTGTTATTTTGATTCTTGGCTCCCTACGTACCATAAGGGCTGTCCCGGATAATCGGCTGAGATTTAGTCCAGGCCGAATTATTTCAAACCTAGGACATTTTTTTTTTTTTTTTTTTAATTTGCTCATTGTTTGACGGTGTTTTTTTGTGGTTTTGAACATTCATAGTAGCAGTAGGGATGGTTATCATTGTGTGTGTGGTAGAAAGACCATTTTTTGTGGTCCGCTTTAACGTTTCCTTATTCCAGGGAGAATTTGTCAGCAGTTTCTTCGATTTCGCCTCAACTTTCGCCTCCCATAATCTGAGCGACTCAGAGGTGGCGCTGTACGCCGCCGCCGTCTTACTGAATTCAGAACGAACGGGGTTGACGGATGTCAAAGCAATTGTCAACTCGCAGGAGAAGGTTCTAGACGCTCTTAAATTCCAGGTAAGAATGCACTGTAAAAAGCTTCTCCGAGTACTGTAAGATTTTTTTTTACAGTATAGGTTAATATCGAAGGTCCAGGATGTTCAGTTAAGTTCAGTTCAGAGTAGCTTTCGGTCAGTCTTAGGGAGGCTGAGAACGTATTTATTTGTAGGAGTAAATTAAATGGGCATTTGTTAGGAGGTAAATAGTGTCGGGGGTGGACCCTGGGAGGGACTAAGTGTGAGGGAGCAACTCTGGGAAGGAGGGTGTAAGTGATGTGACGAGAGAAGATGGAACAAAACACTCTGAACAGGTCATGAGGCTTCTCAAGAGTGACTGTGGTTGTTGTTTAGGAGGGATTTTGTTGAACGTGTTTGTTAAAAAAAAAAAAATTAATTAGAATTGACTTGGATTGAAAAGTTCAGTATTATTTTCAAACATTTGTAGAACAACAGATTCACGCACGTGCCCAAGGAGAGACATGCTCGATTAATGTGCCATATCTACTAAAGAAATTTGCACTGACAAACAAAAAAACCAAGAGACAACATACAAAAGAAGGGCAATATTTCAGTGAGTTGAAAAGGTGGAATGAGACGAATACAAAAAAAAAGTCGTTTTAAATTAGTGTTTTTCCGCCGTTCTTGCAAGAAGAATCGAATATAAAACTTTTGGGTAATTTTTTTAGTTTTTCAGAAGAGCATTTTGATAATTTGATTTATCGGAACTCTTCTTCCCCTTCATATGTTTCCGCCAGACGAAGTGAAACTTATAAAGCAACTTACGATGAAGAAAAAGATGGCGACCGTTGCGCTCTGTTTTGGACAGATCAACAGTTTGTTTAATTTGAGATGGATTATCTACTGCTTCTATTTCTTCTGCCCGAAAGTTCAGGCAGGCTCAAATCCAGTAGAGCTATTTCATAAAGCATTTCATTCTGAATTTTGTATTTGTAATCTATTATTTTAGTTTTATTGCTACACAGTTATTTATTTCAAGATCGGGTAACGTCGGATTTGTAACTGTAAGCGGACTAAATGTGCCATCATTTCGTTCATTGTCTCATTATTTTGGCGGAATAAAAACATTTAATTAGTTAATCCACTCAAAGTGGCGTGAAACAACCTCGACTCTTAATAGCTAAAGCTTGATTCCCATCGGATTGTTGGAAGTCGCTAAGGGATTTCCGTAAGAAAAAAACAAAAGAACTGCATCGTCACCGTTATCTGGTTTTAGATTTCATTGTTGGAATAACCAAGCATATCACGTGTGATAGGCTGTAGTGCAATGAAAATTAGATTTGGTGACCGTGTGGTTCGCCACGTGACTTTAATTTGTAGAAAAAAATGTTCAGGAGAGCAATAGCCTACCCATACGAAATTACTCTGATTGGAAAACTAAACTAAAATCATTATATTGATGTTTTAATGAGCGTTAGAACTTAGCTAGATTTATCAAGTCAAAAGTCGGAGACTGGTTCGTTTACGGTATAAAGCAAGTCGTAGCCTTTTTCGTAAGTGAAAAGTAAACGATGAAGACAACGCTCGGAACATGGAAACTTGTCAAGGAAGAAGAAAAAGAATTACGCCAGAACAGGGCTCCTGTCTCTCAAAGGAAGACGAAGAAAGTTAAAAAGGAGTCGTGCCTCCCTAATTTTTCGCGGCGGTTCGTTTCTCTAAGAAACACTTCGTTCTCGCCTAAATTGTAAAGGATGTGGTTTAAACGCTAAGATCGTGCAGGGGAGGTCTTGCTTTAATAATTGACTCCTTCTTCGGGTCGAGATGTATAGATTATGCCGTGCCATTTACGACAACCCCCCGGTTGAGAACCTTGTCAATTTATACGAAAAGAAGCAAGTGAGGGACCATCGTTTTAAAATTATCCGCACAAACTTTGGTCCTCGGGCATTTGGGAACAGAGTGGCTATCCCCTTGAACTCCTTGCCAGATATAAATAGTCCATGCTGAGACGTTAACGCGTCCAGAAACGCCCTGGATAGCCTAAGTATAGGATACATGTTTTCTATATCAAAATTCTGCAGTTACCTCTAGTACAGTTACATCTTGCTTATGCAAATTCACAAGTTTCTTTGTGTTTTTGATGGGTAATGAAACATTTCATCCATTCGTTAATAAAATCTGCAAACAAATAAAGTGATTTGACAAAATTATGACATGCAGTCGCGAAAAGTTGGTGTCATATCCACCCCCTAGAATCCAATGTTACATTAAAAAATCAGCCGATTCCTAAACAACTTTTTTTGCCAGTGTTCAGCTGCCCGCCGTGCTCTAATTTACTAGCTTTCACAAATATAAGCGGAGTTTCTTTTTTCGAATTAATTAAATGATTAGAGGCTAAGGAGCGACTGAAGACCAGACCTTGAAGCTAAGCTTATACATTTTAAACATGTAAGTAAAAAGGGAAGAAAATAAATGAAAAAAACATAAACCACAAAGAAATATGTTACGTCCCATATAAATGACTAAGGTATTTACATCCTATTCGAGCAATATATGTAGCTACTTATTCCATACTTGAGCATTTGCGACCGTTAGCATTTGCCTCATGCCGTGGTTTATTCTTCATTCCAGATAAAGCAATCTTAGATACAGCCTGATTCCAGGAATTGTGTTTGTTTTGAAGGCGTAGTTACAGAGAACCAACAATGCTATGAATGACAGTTGTGTAATTGAAGGCAATTTTCTGTATAGATAACGCTTCCAAAATAGATAATTTTAGTACTAGATAGTTGTTACTTAGTATTGCGTCCCGAAGTAGTTTATCGTCTTTTCGTATTTATTTCTTGCAGCAACTATCTGTCTGTGTATGTTTTCTGCGCTATAAGCACATCAACAACTAGCTCAGTCACTAGCTTTCGATGTGATCCCAAAAATTTAGTATTTGGTCCAGACAATTGAGTCTTGTAGATATCCGGTTTTCGTCAGACTCCTTGAACATTTTTACTATTAAAATTTAGAAACAGATTAATGCCAATGACATGTGTGTTTGCCCCTATACGTCACATCTACTTCGACGAAATTGATCGAAACTGTTTGCCTTACTTCTGGCAAATATCAGGTTTCCGCCGGATTCCGGGTGAACTACTTGTCCGGCAAAAACGAAAGGTCAAAACGAACTCATCGAACCTCTAATCAACTTTCGAAAAACTTTAACTTCTAAAAAATTCCGGTTTCGGCCGGGTTCTGGAGGGTTTTGCTGACAAATGATCACAACAAACCCACGCAAATTCTTACTTGCATCCTCTTACCCAGCGTTGCAAGTGCCATATGAGCCTCTAGCTCTTGTTATTTTGCTCAAGGTACTCGGGTAACATTGATCTGTGGAGTTCAGAATTCAGACAATCATGACCAAAACTTGTTGTTAAACCAGGTATATCCAGAGATGTCCCCAGGAATCAGGTTACCCATACGTATGAGCACCATGTTCACTCCTTCCAGCATGCCCCGAGCATGGTCCTCAAAAAAGTCTTAGTGTACTGGAATTTCTCTCTCCCCCCCCCCCCTAAGTATGTACGTGTAGCCACAATGGTTCCAAAAGCGCCGCGTATCGAAAGAGAATTCCGAGACGCAATCGGTTTATTTTGAGACGCATCCTTATTATTCCTTGCATCAGTATTAAAAAACAAAAAATTTGGCGTTGAGAGCTAGCTTGAGTAACGGGACTGCTTTAATATATGGCATAACAAAGATGCCAGCCTATTAACCACGACTTTTTTCGGCTTGACAAGTGTTTTTTCTTTCTACCAGCTTCATAGTGATTTGATGCGCCGAGGAGAATTTACATAATAACGGCTGATTATCCATGAGAATCCTTCTTTAATGGGAGTGGCAGCTACACAGCTAAAAGATAACTTCCGCAAACCAAATGCATGAAAAAATATTCCGTTGGTACGCTAATGGGTGTATTAATGGCACATGCAATTTGGACCAAGGATTTTCAACAGAAAATGCAAATTCTGGAGCACGTGGAAGCATGCGTGTTATTTTCTAAGACGATAATTAGAAGAAGAACACTATCTATACTGGGAGACAAATAGTATCTAATCCTGCATTTCCTGCAAATATAATTTCTAGATAATTATCTTATAATTAATCTTTCCTTTACTTACCAAGATCTCACAGTATTCGAAAAAAAGACGTGACTAAAAGGTTTCGTGCCTTGTCCTAGCTGCTTTGAACTACCTTGCATGACGCGTTATCCGGCATAGTCTTTTGAAGCTAGATGTCTCTGTAACGTTTCTTTCCTTTTCAGTTAAGCCGGACCCACATGAGCGACCAGGGGATCCCCGCCCTACTGATTCAAAGAAAGGCGGAGCTCGACAAGCTCAACCAACGTCACAACGTACTCCTTGATTGGTTCAGAAATCGTTGGTCACGCCTCCAGATCCCTCCTTTGTACGCGGAAATGTTCGATATAGCCAGATCTGAAGAAGATTTGAATAGTTGTTGAGGATAAGAGATTAGGGTGGCTTTCTCCAGAAGGGGTTGCAGCTGATCTTGTTTTATTCGTGGGTAAGATCTGTACCACGAGCAACAAATTAAAAGAGGCAGATTTAAAGTGCATGTGACAGTGGCTGCGTTAATAAGTCACACATCTAGTATGAGTCAGTTTTAATTTTAATGATTTAATGTAACACAAACGGGTGCTATGTGTTGTTGGAAAGTACTGGACTGCCATACTCTTTCTAGATATAGAAGTATAGTTCCGTGTTTTGCTTGTGCTAGTCTGAACAATTTGTATGCATTATTTGTGCCCATTTAATTAAGATATTAATTTTTTTTTGCTAGCCGGTAGACAGAAGTGCCTAGTCAGTTATTTTGAAAGAACTTATGTTAATTACAAATTAACCTCCCAGCCATTTATCAATTGGGTGTGTCCAATTATATCCCCGCCCCCCACCCCACCCCCAGTTCAGTGATTTTTGTTTAACGACCGATGAAACTAAATTGTCCGCTCTCCGGTTTGTTGTCAATTCCGGATACCTTATCGCATAGTGCAGAGTAGTGAATCCGGGTTCCTGAAGATACGAGAATTAAAATTATTTTCGAAAGAAAAAAAAACTGACATTCATGCCTACTCGCTCTACAAAAAAGGCGAATTTCCGGGACGAAGTCGGTTTGTTCCGGAATATTTTCCCTCATAGCGGTGTACCGCCAATCGGTCTTCCTAAGTTCGACAGAAAACAATAACTCGCTCGAAATAATAAGCTTATATTCAGAAGTCTCCTTTCACACTTAAAGGTCTATTCTGTTTCGACCGGAAATGCCTCCGAAAAGAATTCTAATGCCAGATTCAAGATCGCTGTCACCGTAACCCAGAAAACCAAACCCTAGTTATTGTTATTAGTTTATGTTGAGTTCTGGGGCTGGGGGGGGGGGGACTTCTTCTATGGGTGTACCTCCTTTTTTAGTAAAAGACATGTTTAGTTTCGCTACCTATCTGGCGACCGTGGCGAGGCGACCGATTTGAAAACCTGTGCGTTATTTGTTTGACCCTGTACTGCCGGCCCCGACCAATGATTTGTTAGTGCGTTTATTTAAATTCATGTGTAAGGTTGTGTATCCGTGGTCGTATGACAGCTCAGCAGTTCAAGTGTCTGCGTTAGGAATCTATTTAAACTTATCACAAAAAATCAACGAAGAAACCAACGAAAATGGGTTTTTTGTAGGCCAATGAATATACTGAAATAAACTTTGTCTTCGGTTTCTTCGTTGATTTTTTGTGATATGGCAGGCCAATGTGGTTTACGTAATTATCTTTATTTAAACTTGCTCTGGGTTTGTGACTGTATAAGTTGTCTACAGCAAATTATTGTCCAGAACAAAACTAATTTCCGTACAGACAGTGGACCAGTTGATTCTTTACCTCAAAGTCATCGGATTCATCTTTTGCTTTGTTTTTATGTCGTTTAGCCCTGCTCTTTATTCCCGTTTCTGTCGTAATACTCCATATTCCAGTTCAGAACCTCCTTTGCGGTTTAGTTCCTGTCAGTTCCCCAGCGATGAGTGATCCCCTTCAGCGTTTTTTTCTTTCAAATCCTTCTACTCTCAGTGAACCAAGTGTGGCAACTACCCTTTCGCTTTTACTTTTAAAGTCTTTACTACTAAACAAAACACACATTAGTTGCGCTTTTTATCCGAATTCTCCTCGCGATTCTCCTCCGAATTCTCCTATTTCGCGTTTTTGGACTATTCAGATGAAGTGAATTCTCCTTTTCTTGCGTTTTTGTCAGAATCGAGAACGGGGAAAGCCTCGCGATTCTGCAGAATCGAGAATTTGCTCCGATGGTGAATTGTCGATTCTCTTCTCTCGGTTCTCCTCCCTGATTGGTCAAAAGAAACTCGGGTGTTCAAGATGCATATAAACGTATACCGGGTTGCGGACGAGCTGCAAAATTAGTGCTTTTGTCAAAAGCGAGAATGGAGAAGTCAGAGGAGCAAAAACGGTATTTTGTACGAGAATCAAGAATTCAGAAGCGAGAATTCGGAACGGAGAATTGATCAAAAACGCAACTATTTTTTCATTTGCTTTATACAGAAACTTACCAAAATTAAAACCAATGAAAAGTATTCAAAACATTATACCAATATTAGAACAAAAACTAAACATAAAAGCTCAATCCCTTCATCAAGATTAATCTAAATCTCTGCTAGGATCAGTAGCGTATATTAGGGAAGGGGGCGACAGGGGCGTTCACCCCCCCCCCCCCCCCCCCCGAAGTTCTTGAAAAAAGGGTTTTTAATTGGAAAAACGTGTGCGAAACGGGCGACAGGGGCGATCTTCATCCGAAATTCTCGGAAAAAGAGTTTTACAGTATGGTTCAGTAACTGATCTTAGAAACAGTTTTTGAGTCGTAGTGTGCATGATTACAAGATTAAACGGTATTTTTTGCACCTAGAGGTATTTTTAGTGTCAAAAACGGTCAAAATGTGCAAAAAAAAAAAAAAGATTTCGGCCTTCCAGCCGATAAGGGGGTAGCTTTCGGCCGCATATTTTCACTGAGCTCTCGCCCCTCCCGAAACGAATCGGAATATACGCTACTGGCTAGGATATGTATTAAATTATGTTCTTTCAGCAGACAAAAATATGCGAACCTCTCTTGACGATGTGTTGCACTATCCTTAAACTTAAGCAGTGAAGGATTCTCTTTAATGTTCATTAATATATGAATCTGTTGTACTATCGCTGCGTGATGGATCCTGATAATGAGGCGAAGAGGGACAAACAAACTAATCCGCTTGGAGCGCTGAACTGGTATAAGGCCCATTCCTGTTCGGGTATCAGCGGAACTACCAGCCTTTAGTATCGGACGATTTCATGGTCGTTTTTGATAACCGTCGACTGATATTTTTCACTAGTACCGTAAAGATCGGGCAATATTTTATAATATTTGCTTTCCAAACTTCTTCCCGGAAACGTGTGTCTTATTTATTGTTTAACTGAACATTTTTTATCCACTAGTTCGGGGCTAATCTTTCTTTCTTGTTTACCTCGGGAATACTAAGAACTGATAATAACCTTTCTGAGAATAAGGAACTACAGCCTATAGTATAGAGTCACGTTACCTAGCATGGTGGCAATTCGTACTTAGATTTTATAAGAGCCTGCGTAAAATCACTTGGATTCAAGAAGAGTTCGTGGTCACACAGTCTGCGTTTTTACGTCAGAATGCTGCGATTCTGCGCTATGACACAATTATTTTGTGTTGAAACATTTCATCTTTTGCGTCTAAGATATAACGTTACGCAATAAACGCTTTCTGCATGAATCACGGGAATGTAATGCAGCTGCAAATTCTTCCGTTTACACATCTGGATGTTGTCCGGAGGTTGTTATCATTTCTCAGAAATATCTAGAAATCTACGGGGTTAGGCCGTTCTTTCAGACCAGGATTTACCATATGCAGAGTTATTAATTTTATAAACACAGGCTACCTTGGCAGAGCTTGATTTGCTTTGTTGAATGAATTGTTCCTGTGTGTTAACAAGTCCAGTTTATAAGGGTTGGTGATGGTAGGCCTTGGAAACAGGTCATTATTATCTGGCTATAGTAAAAGATTGTAAATCTGTTTCTGACGCTTTGTAAATATGTTGATTTTGAAATGAGTTAATCTAAGCAGATGTTGAATAAATCAATGAAATTTAGTTTGTCTCAGAATCATCTTCAGTTTCCTGTTGCGTGGCGAACATTCATGCGATTCTGTCGTAAATCGGAAAATCGAAGAAAACCGTGTCGTAAATAGCGCAGGAGTTTGAACCAGGGAAAAGACGTAATTGAAACGCAAGAAGACGAGAAGACGTACAAAAACGTAAGAATTCAAGACGTCACTTGAGAACGGCATTGACCTCTCGGACACTTCAACACTGGCGCTAGATGCTTTTGATGACTGACTCTTCGTACCGATGACGAATCGCCGTATGCCTAGCGAAGAGCCGGAAGCGTCGCCACAGCTGTCCCCAACGAATGCCGTTGATTGGCTGACATAGGATTTGAGTCATCGTTTCTCGTTCTTCCCGAGGTTCACTGGCGTTTTTTAGACATAGCATATATAGTATTGCGCCCAATCGTGGCAGCTGGTGACGCCCCGCTCCAGTTCTTCGACGCTGGAAGTTAATCCCAAAGCACAACTCTTACCAGAACTGATATTTTACACCTTGAATTGGCTTGAATGGCTTAGCTATATCGTTTTTTGAAATTACTGTGACTTTCCATGTGAAATTACCAATTTTCTTGTTCGCGCTTGTCGATCCTAACCAGCTTCCCCGCTCTTCGTTCGACGCGGCGGCTGGATGCATAACATTTGAAAACTATAAACACCTAAGTAACCACACTGTAAAAAGTATCTCCGAGTAAGGATTAAAGTTAACTGCAGTATTTGCTACGGGGATTATTCTTATCACTATTTCGTATCAATCTTACCTCATTAGAGATAAGAATGATCTGAGTAGCAAATACTGCAGTTAACTTTAATCCTTATTCGGAGATACTTTTTACAGTTACGCCCCGTCCATTGCCAGGCTGTATGTTAGACCTTATTGCGAGGCCATAAAGAGTTAATGGTGTTTTACTATTTTTTATGAATAAAACTGAAACTGAACTGGATGTTATGAGAAAAAGGATCAGCAATCTACCCTACCCCACCCAACCTGCTATCGCACCAATTTTCAGAGACGCGGGGGACAACGAACTGTATCTCAGAATCAAAAGTCTTGCTCTGATCCTCCGAAAGGAGGAATACCTGTATAAACAGAGATCGGACCCAAATTGCCGATTCTGCGCCTCTCATCCCGAGACTCATCAACACATCAGATTCAACTGCAAGAGCCCAGCCCCTCAAACAGCGAGGATTAAGAGAATTACCAGCCAGCTTAGCCTACCAGAAGATATTGCAACCATCGTGGACCTCGAAATTACTCTCAGACAAGAGAGGGAAATCTACCATCAGAGCCTCACTATTTTCCAAGAAAACAACATTCCATAACCGCAGCAACGAAGAAGTAGAAGCAACCTAGGCTGAAAGGGATCCAGAGTGGAACCCAAGCGCCAGTCATTTGAAGGAAGGAATGGAAAACCTAGCAAAGCAAAAGAAGTCCAGAACAGAAGAGAGACCCGATGGTCTACCAAGTCTTTAAAAATAAAAAACAGCACTTCGAAGCTTCTCGTGTCCTTTAGTTGAAAGAGTTGTCGACGAACCTTGAAGCTTTTGGCGAAGTTTGCGTTACTTGACTGACAAAACTCAGCTCGGCCGAAGAAACGAAACAATGGCGAAAGAGGGGATTTCAGAAGCTCATAATTCCATAAGTAGAGGATTCGGAAGCATTGCGTTTGCAATGTCTGGATCACCGACTTTCAAGACGCTAGTCCTACCCAGGACTAGGGACGACCTTGGAACACGAAGTCACTAAACAATTTTACTGAATACAACATGAACAAATAAGTAAAAACAATACGGCTAAATAACTATTTTTTCAATCAATAATTTTGAAACAAAAAGGAACAGCTATGTTCGTACCACATCATTTAAATCCTGTCAAGTTAAGGTAGCGCATAACAGCTTTCGTACTGCAGAAACCTGGTAGAACCCGAAGCAAATTTCAAGAAGGAGGCGAGTGGAAACCTTCGTGGACGTGGAAAGCTTATTCAGGCACAAAAACAAAAATTAATTGGGCGAGTTTTGTTGAGTACCTTTGTCATAATAGATTGGTCTAAATTTTGGAATCAAGACTAGTTACGCTACGATCTGCTTTGTTCAAAGTTATTTGAAAACACCTATTAGCAGTCTCTGGTGTTTAGTCACCAGTGTCCGGTTCTTCCCTTAAAACGCGTTTTTTTGGTTCACCTGTGAGTTGATGAAAACTGGCTAACTCCTCGCTGAACCCGGGCTCATGAGCAGGTTCTGGTTAGTCCGCACCGGTGAGATAAAACCGGACACTGGTTAGTTCAAAAACGGGTTATAAGACTGGTGAGAAGTCACCGGTGGATGCAAAAACGGCTTATAAGAAAAACCGGAGACCGCCGGTGAGAACTACCGTGACAAAGAACGCAGCTATTGATTCGGAACAGCGATTCGATAGTCAAAACCATAAGCTTTTGCTTTCTAGGTTTTTGGATGATTGATCCGGATCAACGATTCGATAGTCAAAACCCATAAGCTTTTGCTTTCTAGGTTTTGTGAGGATTTTGCCACTGAGTCTTAGAAAACTGCTTGTTTTTCCTTTTATTCTAACCTGTTCCGAACCTTTCGCACCTTTTCACGTACGGCCATCTAACGGCCTTAAGCAAATCATTGGACGACGTTTTGTTAAAGAAGAAGAAGAAAACGTCGGGGGCAAAACTCTCAAAAAGCAAAGTGGGGTTTACAAGTGCATCTTTGGCCTATCCCAGGACCTAGCCTTATTCAAAATGAGCAGGAAAACCAGTATCTTTGATGATGAACAGATGATTGAACTTCTGAGGAAGTGTTTTCTACAGGATGAGTTCGAATGCGAGCAGGTTGAAGCAATGGATGACTCAGAGAATCATCCACCTGAACAGCCAACAAGCTTGATTGTAACTTCTGTCCCACCAGAAGTCTACACATGTGAGCAAAGGAAGGCAAGTTAGAATCTCTGGTTGGTGCCTGGTTGGTGCTCAGTCTCATGCAGCTCAGATCTTACAAGCACTACAGCCCGCCTATACTATAGGCTACAACCTGACTACAACTACAGACAGGAGGGGTATCCAGCCTCTGACAAGATTTCAAATCTCCAGAGGAGTCTTTCCTTCAGACTACTGTATCTGGCTTAAAAAGGAACCAACAAATATGACAAACCTACTAGATTGAAGCTAGGCTAATTGGATGGTTTACATATTGGATAAATAAATATTGCTTTAATATTTCTATTTAAACATATTTTTCTTTTCAGACATGATCACTTCATTCTGACCATTCTGATTGGTCGACTTACAAATTGATGAAAAAGGTAGAGTCAATAGCCAGAAAATCCCTTTTCAAAACAGCTTCAAAACAAAGATAAGACACAGAATTTGAATATTTTTGAACACACAACTGTTGGAAAAGTCATACATTGCCTATTGACTGTCAGGACAGCATGTACATAACATTTTAACATTATTGCAGCAACGATCGAGGTAGTGCCAAGACGAGGCCAGGTTGGGTCAGGTATCCTCTTGCTCGGATATACACAAAATTATTCGTAAATCTTTCCACAAATGTGCAAAGTAAGCTATCTGCTGTGAGTGGATCACTTTCATCATGTGCAGGTAAACTGTGAAAAATAAACATGTGCAGATAAATACCTTGCCATTCTTGTCCAGTCAACCACAAACCCCTGATTTTTTGTATACCCTATGCCAAACGATAGGTATATCTAGCATTTGGCATAGCCTATGACCATGGCTGGATACCCCGTACCAAACGCTGGATAGGTGTTGGTACCCTAACCCTTACCTACCTTACTACAGATGAATTCTGATTGGTTGATTTCCAAGCTTCACTCAAATCATCAATATTGTATTGGATCCCAGTATTCAGCATTTGGCGTAGCATATCCACCATTAGGCATAGGGTATACCATATTCTAGACATATCCAGTGTTTGGCATAGGCTTTCCTAAAATCAGGGGTTTGTGATACTGTTCTTGTCTACTTTTTCTTCTTTTAGAAAAATCAGGCATTCACATAAAAAATTATCGGTTTGAAAGTAAACACTTACTAGGTAAAGAATTTTATTGTTAAACTAATTTAACCTTTCACAGATTGATAGCATTCAAACCAGCAGATTTCTCTATTGGAACTTCTCTACCTCGCTGCTAGACTAATCAAACCAACAAGTAGAAGAAGAAGCTTCAAAATCTGAAGAATTTATGTACACCATAACTTTTCAAATTACTTTGGTGCTAGAAAAATTACTGAAACAGTTAGCTGTTGTCTGATTCAAAGCTTGGTATTTTCCCTTAGTATTTGACTGTCTACAAGCAAGAAACAAAATCAAGCCAATGTATGAAATAATTGAGAGGTGTTTAATGTAAGTAGCCTATACTGGTACCATATCAGTGGAAATAATTGCTGTAAGTGTGATGCAAGGAATTAAATGCTTCAAGGTAGAAGCATGGGAAGAGGATATCTGCTGATGAGAAGCATAACTTTATGTTTTTTGTATGCTTTCAGTTTAAGTAAACACTTAGGGGTGCTACTTGCAATAATACTTTGAATGGTAAACCAGTATAGAAAAGAAGTCATGAACTGCTTAGGCTTGTTCCATTTTGGATCATATTGCATATCGGATGTCCATCTGAGTTAGGAAGACAAATGAATTCAGTATTAGCATGAAGTAGCATGCTAATATAGCTAATAAGAATTAGCACCTCATTCAGGAAGATGTTTGTTATCTGAACCAGGACTAGCTCCTCAAGTAGGAAACGGATACTGTTTCCTCCGAGCAAGGGGAGATGCACGGTTCTACCTCGCTGTGGTCTTAATGCACAATTGGATTGCTGTTTCTCCAAGAAGCTGTATGACTTAGATTTTTACTATTTCAGGAAGAGTTTGAACAGCTGTTCCTGCAGTTTGACAGCAATATCACCATTCAGTACCTGAAAAGTTTCAGGAGAGCCAGGGTCAACTTTACTTCAGCCGATGCAGCTTCTCGTGCCAGAAAGAACCTTCATGGTAGTCCCTTCGACGAAGGACAGATTAAATGCTTCTTTATTCAGGTAGGTCTATCCTAATTAGCTTTTGATTGTATGGCCGCTTAGACTTACAGCCCATGCCTTCTGGCTTTGACCATTGGGCTGGATGCCCAGTGCCTTTAGGGACTTCAGTCTTCTCCCTCCCTGGAAGCAGCTACAAGTACCAGCATTTATAGTGAGTAGATAGGTGTGTTAACACAATGGTCCCCGTCCTATACCGAATGGGTTTCGACTTTCAACCATAGTCTTGCGAAGCACTCACTTCATTATTTGTGTGATGATAATATAATCATAGTAACATATGCACAGTAAATAAGTTGTCGACTCTGCAAATGATGGAATGTGAGTAGAGATAAGCACAGAGCCTGGTCGCTTGTGTTACAGAAATGAGATTAAGATTAGTAAAGGAGTAAGCAGGGATCCCCGCTTAGTCCTGTTATTTTTCGTCATATTAAAGGTTCGTTCTCGATTGATAATGCGGATCTGTCGTTTATTTCTTAAGCTGACGATTTACTGCTTCTCAGTACTGACATTTCGTCTCTTGAGAGGAATGTTGCTATGCTAATTGAAGGCTACGGAAAGATTGGTCTAACAGTCAACCCTTCAAAGACCGAGTTCGTTGTTTTTTTCGTTTGTGTGTTGGATCAACGTTTATCCCCGCTGCCTAGTCATTCACATACCTTGGAGTTCGTTACGGAACTGATTTTGTGTCAACTAAAGCCTGTTTACGAGACGATACCATTGAAAAAATGCGCCGCGGATTTGGGATACTTGTTGGTCTTAGAAAGTCTGTGAATCGGGCGGTGCTTGCGCGTCTATTTCAGTGCTGTTGTATCTCCGAATGCGTTTTATATTTCACTCTCTGGTCCGTTCTTAGCGTCACTGAGCGGTGGAAAGTCAGAACTTCTACTTCAAGTACTGCAAGTTCCTTCTTAGATTGCCATCATGGGTTGGAAATACTTCAGTTTGTAATCGTAATCTCATTATTGACCCCGCACTTCGTTTGTAAAAAATTTAAAAAGAGCACGAAGACGAGCTGCTAGAAATTTGTGCGAATACCCATTAACCCGTATTGTCTATGGTGACTTCTGCACCATCTAGACAACACGGGTAGATACTCTATTTTATTTAGGTATGTGTGTTATGTTCAGTTTTTTTTTCTCTTTTCTTATGGCACTTGCCCTTCGGCCAAGTGCCATATGCGATCGCAATTTCTGTCCGTCCGCCGGTCTGCCCAGGTTTTGCTAGTTCGGGGACTTCCATATAAGTTAGGACGATGAAACTTGGCAGGCGGATCAGGGACCCCAACAGAATAAGTTGGAAATTGTCACTTACCCGATCTGAGCATCGCGGGGGGAGTGGAGGGCGGGGGAATCCAGAATCTTGAGGTATTTATAGCTTTTGAACGGGTGATCGGATCTTAATGAAACTTGGTATTTGGATAGACCCGTGTCTCAGACGACCCATCTTAAATCCGGACTGGATCCGGTGACTTTGGGGGGAGCCGGTGAACCCGCGAGTTCGGTACTTCCTGATGTACTAGGACGATGAAACTTGGGAGGCGTATCAGGGACCCGAACAGGCTGACTTGAGAATAGTCGTTGCCCCGATCCAACCATCATTGGGGGAGTTGAGGGATGGGAAGCCCGGATTTAGTGGCTTGCATAACTTTTGAACGGGTTATCCGAATTGAATGAAACTTGGCAAGTGAAAAGAGCTATCGTCTCAGATGTTCCATGTCAAGTTCTGATCGGATCCGATACTTCTGGGGGGGGGGGGGGGGGGGGATTGGTATGGAACTTGGTGGGAAGAACAAGCATTAGCCCTAGATACATAACTTACAAAACCAGATCAGATCGGGGCTCTATGGATGGAGTTGGAGGGTGTTTCCCGGATTTCCAGTGATTGCCAGTTAGAAGAGTTTCAGATCTTCTAAGGACCGATGAAACTTTGCAGGTGTATTAGTGACTTAAGACCAGGCATAGTGCCCTAGGAAAACTTGTTTTCCTGGATCCGACCATTTTTGGGGAGTTGAGGCAAGGGGAATACGGAAATCACTGGCTCCCGTGAGCTGCGAACAGGTGGTCCGATTTTAGTGAAACTCTATAGCTGATAAGAACTGATCACCTAGAAGCAAAAGATGCGTCCAAACCACATGCTGCCACGGTTGGGTCAGTTGGGGGGGGGGGGGGAGGGGGAATCGGAAATTTGCAGATAAGCTATGCTCCGATTCCAGTCACCACATCGGGGGGAGTTGGATAGGAAGTTCCGGAAATGATCTGGCTCGCGTAGGGGTCAAACAAGTGGAGCGATTCGGAATGAAACTTGGAACGTAGAGAGATCACATGCCCTAGATCACATATTTTTAGGTTCGAACTGGATCCGACCACGGTGGGGGATGGGGAGAGTTACCGGAAGCTCTCAAAAAACGCTCAGATTTGACTGAAACTTATAGGCGGTAAGAGAAAATGCTTCGGATGATCCATTGACGAGTACGAACCAGATTCGGCCGTGGGAGGGGGAGTTGGAGAGGGGGGGGGGGTACCGGAAATCGTGTGGCACGTCTAGGGACCAAACGAGTAGATCTACCGGGTTGAAACTCGGAAGGTAGAAAACTCGTTTGCCCTGGATGATCCGAGGCGATGCCGGTAATGCTCAGACTTGAGTGAAACTAGATATCCTATTTCTAGGTCCGAACCGCATTTTTGGATGGCATGGTATTTTGTGACGTTCTCATCTTCTTTCGTGTACCACCTACTCATATCAAGCGCCATATGAGCTCTTAAAAATCCATCAAGACGAGCCTAGAACAAATCCTTGATTTTGGGTTACCCAGCAACTCTGACCTACACACTATAAATTAATTCTGATTGGCTGATTTCAGAACTTCACTCAAGTCTTCAGTATTCTATCAGATTAAGGTACCCAGCATTTGGCACAGGCACCCTGATCTGCACTATAAATCAATTCTGGCTGGCGGATTTCGGAACTGAATCAAATCTTCCGTATTCTAGCTGATGAGGGTACCCAGCATTTGGCACCGGCTAAGCTTGACCTCCACACTATAAATCAGTTTTGATTGGCCGATATCTGAACTCAAATCACCAGTATTTTATTGGGTTAGGGGACCCATCATTTGGCATAGAGTATCCAGCGTTCGGGATAATGTATCCCACTACGAAGGATTTGTGGTAGACTGACCAAGACAGCCTAGGCCATTAGCCTGGATCGCGGTCTCTGTGTCAACTTCTCAAAAAAAAAAAAAAATATTTTAGTGGGCTTTCTGTGTTGAGTGTCAAAGCTTTAGTAGCCCCCCCAGAACCTCGCACAACCCACTGATGTTACACTGATAGCATTTACTCTGCACTCCCTTGATTCTGTTTTACCTTTTTAGCCATTGAAGTTCAATTCCAGTGCCTTCCTGCAGCTCCCAAAACCTGTTAAGCAATTCCTTATCTCTCCTCCGTCATCACCTCCAGTTGATTGGGAGCCGATCACGGAGTCACAACCAGTTATGAATTATGATCTGCTCGCTGCTCTGGCAGCACTTGGTCCAGGTTAGTCAAATAGTCATCTCCCTTCCTCACCCCACCTTAAAGCACAACTCTTACTGAAAGCAAGAACAAATAAGCCAATAGAAACTCCGTATTTGGTCCCATGCACCGACTATGGATATCGTGATAAAACTAAGCAGAGCTAGAGCTGCTTGCCGAGCTTTGAGTTGACGCCCGTCTACTTCCCTCTTGGCCATTGCGCACATCGTAGGGAAAGACCGGAGCAGGCGTGCGTCACCCGCCGCTCCAGCGCGTAAGATGTGACGTCATAATGGTAGACGACCAATCGTATACTATACTCTCCGACATTTCTTCTCCGGAGCTCTACTGCGATGTAGCTGTTTGTAGCGGTAACAAATTGTGATGCTCCGCGTAGCTCCTACCAACCGCTCGTTGCATCAGGCAGGGCATCGGGAATCTAGTAGATTCCTCGGTCGTATTACAGAGATCGGGAGACCGAGTTTCCTGTGCTCATTTGTTCTTGCAATAAGTCATCTTTTCACGAAGAAATGGCTCAGAAATATCGTCTTTCGAAAAAATTTTGGTGAACTCTCGACGGGGAATTAGCCAGTTTGGTTTTAGCGCTTGTCGACTTGATCCGGCCTTGTCGCTTTCCGACGTGGTGGCTCGTCGCAAAATATTTGAAAACTTGACGCGTCGTGGTTAAAAAGTGGGAAAACCAAGCAAAACAGAAGTCCAAAACAGAAGATAGACCTGATGGTCTACCAGGTCTGCCAAAATGAAAACTACTTTGAAGCTTCTCATGCCTTGTCTTTGAAAAAGTTGTCGGCCGACATTGAAGCTTTCGGTGAAGTATTTATTATTATTAAATATTATTTATTTGAATCCTTCAAAACTGAAGGGTAGTGTATAAAAAGGAACAACAACATGTCAATCAAACTCAAACACACTTACATACTAATAAACAGCGGACAGTTAGAGATAAATTAGCCTACTTAATCTACAGCGAAATACAATGGAAAAAACATAAGTTCAAAATAAACAAACTAATCAGGGCGCTTTTTTGTGAAAAAAGGAAAAAGGTTGTGAAAGAAGAAAGTTGTCAGTCTTTTTATGAAAGTTTTGGATTTTACTATTTAAAGTTTCCAAAGGATTCTTCACTTTAAAATTAGAAGTTAGGAAAGACTTACTGGCAGAAACAGGGCATATACATTGCGTGACTGGCGAAACTCGCCTCGGCCGAAAAGCACAGAGCGGGGATTTTTGAACCTTTCATAAGCAAGAAACAAAAACAAGGTGGTAAAAGTGGTAGTCAAAGAAGCTTTTTTAGTTTATTTTGTGGTCCAGCAACGAATGCGCGAGTCGTCAACTTTCCCAATCAGCTGACGCTCGTCGTAATAAGCGACGTCTTTTTCTTTCGTCTGATTGGGTCAAGTTGGTGGAACGACTTTTTCCACTTTACAGTATGTCTTTTTTCGAAATAAAGGGTTTTGCAAAAGTGCGAAATTTTAGGAAGTTTGGATATTTTGCAATGTGACAAGACGATTCTCATTGAAAAGGGTGAGATTTCAGATTTCCTTTCCGTTCAGTTTAGGGAATCGTGCTCCTCTTTCTTTTTTTTCTTAATTTTTTTTTGCGTATAATAATAATACAAAGCAACAGAAAAGGCTTTTGCCTCTAAACAACTGTGAGAAATTTTGAGTAATCAACTGATCGGAGTTAAAAATCCAATCAGTAATAACTCCAAATCCCATCAATGTATACTGTGCAAATGCCTAGCTACTAGGCTGCGTGTAATAACATCGTTCATTCCTTCTAGGAGAAGTTCACGAACTCCACCCTCAGTCAGAAAGTTCACCCAGCATAGTCATCCATGTTTGTGATAACGGAGAAGATGAATCAGCCAACGAGCCAGTTAACATAACTGACACGCGCTCAAACTTTTCTCAGATTCTATATGAGTTGCAATAAGTCTATGCAGTCTAATGACACCGCGGCAGTTTGTGACGTAGAGATACCACTGGTTCGTTAAAGATTGGTGGAAGCAGTCGTAGGCCTAGTGCTGTGAAAATGTTTGTGTTCCAAAGGCCTAAAGGCCTACCTAAAGCTTGGTCACCACAGAGTCTGAATTTCCCAACTGGGTCCGACAGTTAGCAATCCTCCGGATTGTCGGATTGTAGTAGCCTATTTAATAATAGCCCTTGAGGTATGTGAACACCTAGTCCGATTATCGTAGTCGGATGCGAATTTCCTTATTCGCTCCGAAATTTTGACGCATCGCATGCAGCTTTCCTTATGGTGACGCTAATTTTGCAGGCACATTTTCGCATGCGAAATCTTATCGAACTGTGTGTGCACGTAACTTTTGTCTCTCCGAAAATTCGCATTCAGGTTTGTGAGAACCAAGCTTCAGATTACGGCTGCGCTGGCCCCAATGTGGATAGACCGCATGCGAGTTACGCTACAGTGGGGAGAGAAAGTCCGGAAAATCGGACCAAATAGCGTTGACCCCATCCGGATTTCTCACCGGACTCCGTAGGAAACCAGCCGGTGTGAGTTTTTCGCAACCGGACGTGAAAGTCTCAGCCATATCCTAAATTCGAGCGCCTTATTCCAGAAAGGCCGTAACCATCGCCTCCATTACTTTTACAGTGTTGAGATTATCCGGATTTCGCTTCCCGAATTTCCGGAAACCAGCTTAGCGTTCGGAGTTCTCCGGCCTCAGGATAGAAGTGGCTTTATGTGATTTACTTCGCAACCCAGACGCGGATGTTTGGTGAGAATCCGAAAATTTGCATCCAAGTTCGCATCGAAATCTGTGCTCACTCAGTTTGTTGGAAATGAAATTTCACACGCGAATGTGTATAGTATGCTTTGAACGTTAGTTAACTTCTAACAGTGCTACTTTGGATGAAATAGTAAATGAAGACCCATACACCCGTTCAGATGTTCTTGGGAGCTTAACTACTTTGGCTGACTGATAGTTCGACTCACACAGCAAGTGGGTGAAAATGGCAACGTAGCAGAAGCTCTGCTCCAAGTTAACTACCGTTCAAACAAGCATACCTCTACTCTGATGTAAAGCACTGACTGACTGCTTTGTTATTTACGAACGAAGTTCTTTAATTTGCGAGAAGAACTTTAGAGACAGTCATGCCTGCTGCAGAACTCACGTAAGGCGTATTCTCGCCGTTCCCCGAGGACTCCTTTTGAGGAGTACCCACGTTTTTGTTTGTCCCGGGGACTCACTCCCCGTATTCTCGAGAATCCCCACGAACGGGAAATGCTCCGATTATCATCACCATCATCAAAAAGGACTCTTTTTCAAATTTGGAGGGGAATCAGTTTTGCTGGTGTTGGTGCTATGTAAAAGTAATTAAAAACAGTCAAAATAACAGTACAAAAAATAATACCAAATTCTATTCTAATATAAAAAAAATCTATTTTCGAAGCATTCCCGGTGTTCTCGATGTTTTCCGTCCGCGGAGTCCGCGTGGAGTGGCTCCCTCTATTCTTGCCGTTCCCCTTGATTCCCCGGAGAGTCCTTGGGGAGCGGCGAGAATACGCCGATAGTGTCTGGTTCCGGTACCACAGTCCGGTTTGGCCTGTATGCCCAATGGCCAGGAAATGGTACCAACTCTGAATTGTGATTTGAATAGACGATCAGGTTCTCTCTGGCTGACTAAGTAAAAGTTGAGAGAATCTCAAAACGTTTCCTTACGAATTGATGATGGTGCCGAAATCCCGGCAGGAATCTAGCCTGCGACCGCCCTGACCGATTGTCTGTCCGAACCGTTATGCCAGGACAGAAAATTGGGGTCGTCGGGTCGCAGATTGGAATCCCTGCCAGGATTTTCACCAGCATCATCAACTCCCCACGGGAAAGTCGAGATTTTTTGTATTTTTATGGTGAAAGGACAACCTGATTGCCTGTCCCAAGCATTAGCTGAAGCGGTTTTCGCGAGCTGGAAAGCAAAGTCGGAATCGCTTTCCAACGCTTTTAGCGCTGCTTCGGAAAGTTGCCGAACTTTCCGCACGGTTTCCGTGCTTTCGAAACCAAAGCAGCTTTCCCGGAAAGTGATTCCAAAAGTTAGTGCTCCCTGGAAAGTTGAATACTTTGACGGGAGTTTTGAAATTGTGGAAAAAAGTGTCGCTAACAAACGGAAAAAAACACGGCAAGCGTCAGTCAGGACGACTTCGTTGGGACATATGAGAGTCGGAGGAATGTCCAGTGAGCGGTGTTTACTCCGATGGTACGGAATTCAACATTTCTCGGCAATTTCAGCTTTCCTTGGGTTTTCGCGATCAGTCCAGCGTGAAATCGGAAAGCGATTCGATGATTCTATGAATCGCTTTCTCTCAATTTTTGCTACTTGCTTCGCTCGCTGGGAAGTGATCGCGGAATCTCGCGAAAACCCTCCGTATTTATGGTGATCTGAGATTGTAGGATGGGAAAGAACTAGGAAGTAATAGCCGCATTTTTTTGGTAACGCGTGGTGTTTAGTAGGCTATTAATTTTTGTTGGGTTTAATCCCCGACTCAACGTTCGCGTTTCTTTGCTCTGATCTCCGATTTCGTAATTACCGTTGTAGTATTGTCCTTATACTTATGGAGTTTGTAGAACGCCTTCTCTAGGCAATGAGTAACTAGGTAGTGACGGTATACCGTGTGTTCAAACTTGTAACAAGGACTGATATCCCTGTAGTATAATCCCGGTCTTCTCTTTATCTTAGTGAGACCATGCTTTGTGCCGTGGCATACCCGACCTGTCAGAACGTCAATTGTACTTGTAACTCAAGACACTATTGTGTCATTTCCTATATGCCGTGTTCTGTGTTCTGCCCATGCATATATAAGTTGTGTTCCACGGAAGTATTAACATGAGTTATCATGATAAAAGGACGAGCGAGCTATGATTATGATAGCTGTGATCCTCTGTAGAACGAAAAGAATGGTTCGGACGGACGAGACGCCCATCGCAACGGTTCCTGAGTTCCTGCTAGATAAGATAGATAGATAAATCTTTTTATTCGCCAAAAACTGATCATGGCTCACGCCAAATTTGTTCGGTATACTGTATTTCACCCGACCATTAAAAGTAGCGCCCAAGTGGACTAGTTTCTGTTACCCTCTTTGCCTCATGGTCACCACTTGTGTAGACATAGTAAAAAGTCGGATCTATAAGGTAGTGGGAAATGTCACTTTTTTCTACTGAGACATGAGACTACTGAGCAAAACCTCCATTACCTGGGAAGCAGATTGCAGATTTTCTGTTCATCAACATGTGGATCTATTTTACTATGTCTGTCAAGAGTGAGTGTGGTGAGGCGTAGGGGGGATAATAGAAACTAGTCCAGTTAGAAGGGCTGGTCTGGAATATGGCGAATTGGAAGGACCGTAACTCTAGATGGAGCGAAAATATATATATATATTTTATTTGTAACCCGCCAAATACACAATGTGGTAGCGGAGTAAAGATAAAAAAGAAGTAAATGGTTAGAGTAGCTAATTTTCTTATCATGCGGGACTGTGGAACGAAAGTAACAACATAATCGTAACGATTGTAAGGGATAATAAGGCCGTGGAACGCAACCATCCTAGGGGCTGGTTTGAATGAGGATTTGTGTCACGCTGCATGAGTTAGATCTGATTAACAATTTTATTGTCCGTTAGAGGGGGCAAAATTTCGCGTCCGTTTAACCTTTTGACTGCCATTGCAGTCCAAAGAGAATGACTGAACAAATCGCTTGATTGAACAGTCCCTGTGTTAACTTTTGTGCGGACTGACCAAGCGACATCCTCCGATGATTTCACCCTCGCGATTGCATTCTAGGGAACCTCAGCCTCAGACGAAAACGCGTGAGCAACCAGTCTTTCTTCTAAATGAACGGATGCATCAGTTCTCTTAAAGAACCTTTCTTACCTATAATATTAATGCAACCTACTTCCATAATCACTCCGTATATTTCTAAACCCAGAGACCCCAATTTCGTACAGTACATTCTAACCCCTCTTGATAAACCACGCTGATTTTCTCACTTGCGTGTTTTACTACCTTCGATGTGTATCACGCTGTTGACGGTTGTCTGCGAGAAGTTTTTCCATAAGAAAAACCGGTTATGTAAATTGTTTTTCGATACAAGTCAACGGGTCTCGGAAAAGGCTTAAAACAGCCAAAACCGTGGGTTATTTGTTGAAAGCACAGCCTAGTTTTAAAGTATTCAAATATTTTAAAATACTGTAAGTTGAAGAGTAAATAGTGCGAGGGGTCCTTTAAGGGCTATCGGTTCTTGGTCTTAACTTCATTTTTGTGTAAACAATCAGCCTTGCTTCTAAATAAAGGTATGCATTAGTTCTCGTTTAGGGTTATCGGTTCTGGTCGCAACTTCATTTGTATAAAAGTATTATTTGAAATGTCGTGAAATTCGTTTCTCTATTTTTCAGTATATTATGTTTCTCTAAACACCTGTATGCACACACTTGCTTCTGTAGTTTCTTCTGCGCCTCTGTGGTTGGGGCAGGTATCTCCTGCGGCGTCATTGCGACCGGAAGTTTTAGGTGAGCTGGAGTGGCTAGCAGGCGTGTTGTCAACATTCTGAGAACGTGCCTCGTCCAGACGAAACACCACGTTTTCTCCTGTTGTACTGGACTAAAGGCGTATTCTCGCCGTTCCCCGAGGACTCCTTTTGAGGAGTCCCAGCGTTTTTGTTTGTTCCAGTGACTCTATCCCGGTATTCCGCGAGTCCCGACGGACGGGGAATGCTCCGATTATCATCACGATCATCAGCAAGGACTCCCTTTCAGATTCGGAGGGTAATCAATTTTGGGAGTTTCTGGTGTTTCTTATGGCACTTGCCTATCGGCCAAGTGCCATATACTGTCGCTTTTCCGTCGATAGGTCTGTCAGGTCACTCATCTCGAGTTAGGGTACTTCCAGATGTGGTATGACGATGAAACTTGGCAGGCATATCAGGGACCCGACCAAACTTACTTGCAAATAGTCACTTCCCCGATCAGACCACCGTGGGGGGAGTGGAGGGAGGGGGAATCCGGAATATTGACGTATTGATAACTTTTGAACGGGGAATCGGATCGTAATGAAACTTGATATTTGGAAAGACCTCGTGTCTCAGATGTCACACTTCAAGTCCGGAATGGATCCGGTGACTTTGTGGGGAGTTGGAGGGGGGAATCGGAAGTACTGTGACATGCTCAGAGTGGACGGAGCGGATGAAACTTGGTGGGAAGAGCAAGCACAAGCCCTAGATACATAGTTGACAAGACCGGATCGGATCCGAGCACTGTGGTGGGAGTTGGAGGGAGGGTTCCGTAATTCGGGAGATCCCGACTTAGGATGCTTACACATGTGCTAGGACGATGAAACTTGGCAGGCCTCGACACTTTTAACTTAAGAACAGTCGTTTCTCCGATTTGACCATCGTGGGGGGAGTGTAGGGAGCGGGAATCCGGAATCTTGAGGTATGTCCAAATTCTGAACGGGTGATCGGATCTTAATGAAACTTGATATTCGGAAAGAACTCATGTCTCAGATGTCCATTTTCAAGTGCGGATAGGATCCGATCAATGGGGGGGGGGGATTTTGTTACACGCTTAGAGTGTAGCGATTGGGACGACACTTGGTGGGAAGAATAAGCGTAAGTCCTAGATATATCAGTTACAGAACCGGACCGGATTCGGTCACTCTGGGGGAGTTGGAGGGGGCCCGGAATTCCGGTGATCACAGTTTAAGGTACTTCCAGATGTGCTAGGACGATGAAAGTTGGCCAGAACATTAGGGACTTGACAAGATTTTCTTAGAAATTGGCACTTCTCAGATCCGACCATCCCTTAAAGTAGGCCTACTCATCTTAACCGCAAAGTACAAAAAATACTTTAAAGCAAAATCTGTATTTTCATGATCTCCATGAGCACATAATTATTTTTCTCTCAAGGGTTTTGCTTAGAAATGAATTTCTAGCACCCTTAAAGTGCGCATCTTCCGAAAAGTAAAAAAAAATACTTTTGTCCAAACCATATATATTCAAATATTCTTTGAGCCTGACTTGAGCTGACTTTGAAACATTTATTCAAACAATGTTTACAACGGATACGTCAGCTACGATTTTTCATCAGCGATATTTCGGCCCATTTCGACCCTACGATTCTTCATCAGCGATATTTCGGCCCTTCTTGGCAAGGGTCGTCGACAAAACATTGTTGAATAAACATATACATTCATGATCCTAAAGGGCCCAGGATCTTTTTTGCCTCTAGGGTTTGGATTACAGATGAATTTCTAGCACCCTTAAAGTGCCCTTAACAGCCAAGTGCCAAAAAAAACTTTTTCCCGAAACGATACATTCTCGTGTTCCATCAAGGGTTTTGCTTACAAACGATCACAACAAACCCACGAATTGGCGAATCCCTACTTTCATCTTTTACTAAGCCTTGCAAGTGCCATATGAGCTACCAGCTCCTTTTTTTTAAACAGATAATAAAGAGGGTTAATAAGAATTTCTGAGATCAATATTAAGTTTGGTTATGGTTTAACACTGATTTTGAGGAAAAAGCATCTTTTTCATTGTAGTTACGATCTGGTTACGATTTTGTTTGTAATATTAACAGTGTAAAATTAATTAAAAAAAAAAAAAAATAAAGTGGATCCAGACTACACTGTAAAAAGTTTCTCCGAGTAAGGATTAAAGTTAGCTCTACTGGGATAAGATTAATCCGAATTAGAGATAATTTTATATCGGTAGAGAAGATTAATCCCAGTAGCAAATACTGCAAGATTTTTTTTTACAGTGTTGTTCGGTCAACTGCATATTTTTGTTTTCGAATAAAATCCATTTTGGAAGCATTCCCCGTGGTCCGCTTGGAGTGACTCCGTGTACAGACACAGCGAGAACGGGGAATGCTTCCTGAATGGATTTTGTTCGAAAAAAAAGATGCAGTTGACGAAATGAGTCTGGTATCCACTTTATTTTTGCTTTTGTTTATTCTGAATTTTTTAATTAATTTTAGATTTCATCAACACCAGCCAACATTGATTCCCCTCCGAATCTGAAAGGGAGTCCTTTTTTATGATGGTGATGATACTCGGAGCATTCCCCGTCCGTGAGGACTCGCGAGAACACGGGGAGCGAGTGCCCGGGACAAACAAAAACGCGGGGACTCCTCAAGTGGAGTCCTCGGGGAACGGCGAGAATACGTCTTTGAAGTCTTGGTAATGCGGTAAAAGGGTAACAGGACTCATTTCTCAACTGCTAACTAGAGAAGTTTCTAGGGAAGCAGTTTGGAGAATTTCAGCCGTGAGCGCTGCAGATCAGCGGGCTGTACACTTCCCTACTGGATTCCGCAGCATTACAAAAAACTGTTAAGAAAGCAAACAAGCTGAAAAGTTTCCTCACGTAAAGACTCTTTTATAAATTTTCAACCGGTTGTTTAGCTAGCAATTAGAAAACAGTCAAAATGAAACAGGGACACTCAGGGGACGCTTCAGCTCTTTTTGTGGTTACGTAATTATTAACTCTATGGAAGAAAATCTTCGGCAAAGAATTCGAATAAGCTTAGACATAAGGGAGTAATGCAGATAGATTGCGGAGATTTTCTTGAGTTCCAGGTTTGTAGCAGCTCTACTGATGCATTTCAATGCAATCGAAAAAGTCAAAAACAGAATTATTGTTGCTGTTTCTTTTGTTTAAACAGTTGAAACTAGCCTATTTCAAAACCAATTTTTTTTTTGCATAAAAAAAAGCCAAAGGGTAGGCAGCAAGGCAACATTTCAACTTCCAACTCAGGCTGCAAACATAGGATCTGCATGCATGAAAACTGCAAGTTTGGGCTATGAAAGATTTCCATAATATTGTATGCAGGGAGGTTTTCTTGTTGTTTTTTTTGCCAAACCATTTAAAACCACCATGCCCAAAAAATGAGGATTTGTGTATGACTGAACCCAGTCTAGTACACTAGCCCCTTTTCAGGCATGGTGCTCAAATGTCTAGCACCATGCCTGGGTGCTAGACGTTCAAGCACTATACCTTGGATTTCATGCATGGTGCACGGATTTCAGTATACAGTGCAAGCATGAAAAACACAGTTTCTGTCATCATAACTGAGCACCAGCTCGGACAGGGCTGAAATTACTACCATGAATTAGAGAAATCAAAGACAATCCTCATCAAATTTTTCATAACAAAAACAACATTGCTCGGCTGATGACAGACGTGAAAACCTCCTTTCCTTTTCTACATATTCAAGGGTTTTGCATGCAAAGTGTCCTGTGCCTCAGCTTTTTCTACCTAGCAGCCAACCAGAATATTGGCTCTTGGGGCACTCTATATGGAAAATAGATAGGGTGCTGTTAGGTTTTGCATCTCCATCATCAGTCGAGCCCTTTTGTTTTTGTTGTGAAAAATCGATAAGGATTGTCTTTGATTTTTCTAATTCATGGTAGTAATTTCCGCCCTGTCCAAGCTGGTGCTCAGTTGTAATGACAGAAACTGTGTTTTTCATGCATGCACTGTATGCTGAAATCCATGCACCATGCATGAGACCCAAGGTACAGTGCTTGAACGCCTAGCACCCAGGCATGGTGCTAGACATTTGAGTACCATGCCTGAAAAGGGGCTAGTGTACTAGACTGACTGAACCAGCACTGCAAAATCTTTTGGTCTTGTTATTTAAAGATCATATTCACATTATCTGCATTATCTCTTATAATTTATTTGCTGGGATATCCCATGCAGTCTGGAGCCACATTCTCTTCCTGCAGCAAGGAGAGTAGCCAAGTAAAGAGACTGCACTCCGTCAGAAAGGATTCTGATGGCTGGAGATGCTCCATCTCAGAAGATTGTTGGGCTGGAGTATCAGCAGTTGCACTTATGTGCTGCACTGAGAGATTCTCTTGCCCAGTGCCTCCTGTGTGATAGATAGTCTCCGGCCTGCAGAATCTTTTGTGATGGGAAGTCTCTGGCCAGCAGAATCCTTTAGGATTGAGATTCTCCTGCGAGCAGAATCCTTTTTGATGGTATGGTTGTTTTACTAGGCTACTTTCCTTGCTGCAGTGGGAGAATTTGGTCCAGACAGATCCCATGCATGCAAAACTTCACAGAATGTCACAAAAAATTTCACAAAGGCTCATGGCTCTAAAGATGGCCATCATGTAGGGGCATCACAAAATAGTTCTGGTAGACAGAGGCATTACTAGCCAGGATACTTGGAGGGACGGCAAGATATTTAACAACTGGCTGTTCATTTTTACTGACTGTTTTTACAGAAACATTATTTTAAGGAAAAACTGGCAAATTTTAAAACAATGGCCATTCATGAGCATTTTATTTTGTAAATTACTGTTTTTATGGAACTTGAGCTTACTCAAGTGCCTATAGAGATCGTAATATCTGTCGGTCTGTCCGCATTTTGCTAGTTTGGGCACTTCCACATGACCTAGGATGATAAAACTTGGCAAGTATATCAGGAACCCTACCAGATTACTTTGGAAATAATCACTTCCCCCATCCGACCATCAGTGGGGGAGTGGCAAGATGGGGAATCCAGAATTAGTAACATCCATAACTTTGGAACGGATAATCGGGCGTGCATTAAGCTTGACAGGTACCAAGAACAAGTGTCTTGGATGTTCATTGTCAAATTTATTCAAACAATGTTTACAACGGGTACGTCAGCTACGATTCTTCATCAGTGATATTTCGGCCCTTTTTGGCAAGGGTCCTCGTCAGGCTGTCAATCCTCTGGTTCAACTTCGGGAAAGGAAACAAACCTGTAATAAATAACTGTAAATATCTTATTAGAGTAAGTTAGTTATCTTCAAATACTACTATAATGAAAAAACTAGTCCTGAGATTTAATTTTTGACATGGACGCTGTTTTTGCTGGACGATTGGGGCGATGACAGGAAAGGGTTTTTTCTGCATTTTGGTCAACTTCGGTTTTTTTATTAATAAGGGACTGAAAACTTAAATATTATTGTATTAATAACCTCGTTCTACGTTTCTATTATCGGGTACTCGTCTGTATCTATTACTTTGAATAATGATTATTCCAGAGGATTGACAGCCTGACAAGGACCCTTGCCAAAAAGGGCCAAAATATCGCTGATGAAGAATCGTAGCTGACGTATCCGTTGTAAACATTGTTTGAATAAATGTTTCAAAGTCAGCTTGGGCTCAAAGAATATTCATTGTCAAATTCGGATCAGATCCGCTAACTGGGGGGGGGCTGGAGGGGGACACCCGAAATCTCTTGAAACGCTTTTTCTAGTTCTTGTCAAACCCCTACCCCTTTCTTCACACTAGTATAGCTCTGCTCGTGGATGAGTCATTCTTTGCTTAAATTTGTTCGGAGAGAGCTACAGCAATCAAAGGTCGAAGGGGTTGATATAATTTGTTGTTGAACCTTAGTAGGGTTGATATATATTAGGGACTTCCACACAAGCTAGGACGATGAAACTTTGCAGGCATATCAGTGACCCGACCAGATTAACTTACAAATAATCACTTCCCCAATCCGACTTTCCCCGGATCCGGGAGTCCGGAAACTAGTAACAACGGTAGCAAGAGGGGAGCAAAAGGAAGCAAAAAGAGCGCTACCCAAATGCGGTATCGATCCGCGGACCTCTGTAACTGCTCTACCACGGCGCTACGACTTGACGAATGCGGGAAGAGATACGGTTTAAAGATTAAAGTAAGACTCAGTGGTCAGAACGAATGCTAAATGCTAACCAGAGCAAAATAACTGAGCTATTTTGCTCTGATGCTAACTAAACTTAAACTAAACAAATCTCGTGAAACACTTCCACATAAGCTAGGACAATGAAACTTGGCAGGCATATCAGGGAACCAACCAGATTAACTTGGAAATAATCACTTTCCAGATCCGATCATAGTGGGGTGTGGAGGGATTGGAAATCCGGAAACTATTAACATGCATAACTTTGGAGAGGGTAATCGGACATGCGTGAAACTTGACATGTGTCAAGAACAAGTGTTTCGGATATTCAGTTTCAAATCCGGACCAGATTCGATACCTGTGGGGGCGGGGCTGGAGGGGGGCACCGGAAATTTCCTGAATATGAAGGAATATGAAGGAACCGACCAGGTTAACTTGGAAATAATCACTTCCCCGATCCAGCCATCGCGGGGGAGTGGAGGGATGGGGAATCCGGAAACTAGAATCATACACAATTTTGGAACGGGTAATCGGACATGCACGAAACTTGACAAGTGTGAAGAACAAGTGTCTCAAATTTTCAATTTCAAATCTGGCCCGAATCCGATAACTAGGGGTGGGGGTAGAGGGGGGACCGGAAATGTTTTGAAACGCTTAGGGTCGAGGGATTGGGATGGAACTTGAAGGGAAGAACGAGCATTAACCCTAGATACTTTATTGACAAAATAGGACCGGATCGTGGAGGGTGTCGGAGGGGGTTTCTTGGATTTCCGCGGCGATCACGAGTTAGGATACTGCCAGATGTACTATGACCATCAAATTTGGCAGACATATTAGGTAGCCTACTCTCCTAGGTCGACTTGAAAATAGCTCCTTCCCCGATACGGTGATGTTGGGGGGAGTGGAGGGACGGGGAATCCAGCATCTAGTGACATGCATAACTTTAGAACGGGTGATCGGACGTAGAGTAGAGTAGAATTTAATTTAAAAATGACTTTCACAGCAATGATGCCGAATTTGCATTTTTCGTCAACATATTATAAACGAAAACGTTGTCAATGGACATTTACAGCAAATTTGCAGATGTCAATATATATATATATACAATTTATGCACAACCAAATTATATAAATCCAGATGGAACAAAACATATTCAGTTTTATTCGTGAGAATTAAAAAGTGTCACGAAAGATGGAACGAAGCTTTTCCTGTATCTTTCGTGAGTGCAAACGACTGGTGTTAATTTGGGGACTTTTTGGGATTTTTCCCGGGGGGTTCTACTTCTGGGAGGATCGTGGATGGGTGGGAAGAGATCACGGAACCTTGGGTCAGAAAACGCTTGTGTTCCGTAACCATAGCAAAGTGTTTGTCTCCTTTCCTCAAGCGTAGTGAGCCCGAACTTTTTGAGAAGATACAAATAAGGGAGCTTTCCTTCCCGCCCAATAATGCGCAAATCCCTTTTTTGGATACATTCTATCCGGTCTGAAAGATCTTTAGTAAGACCAAAATGCCATACCGGACAAGCATACTCGAGAACTGGGCGTATAAACGAAGTATAAAAGTGGAGCAAATCTGAAGGGGGGGATGAAAATTTAACCATGTATTTTAGGAGGGATAGCGAGGGGAAAGATTGTTTAGTCATAGTTTCGACATGGGAGTCCCATTTAAGGTCGTTAGAAAGGGTAACACCCAACAGCTTTACCACCGAAAGAGTTACTTCTGGGGGAATGGGTTGGGAGAAATCAGGAACAGATTTTAGAAAGCTGATGGTCATAATATTTGACTTGTCAGTGTTGACGGTCATCATTGATTCTGCGGCTTCCTCTGTGATGTTTCCGAGTATCTCCATTGCTGAACTTTTTTCGTTTCGTCGGCAAACTTCTAGAACTGAGAGGTCATCGACGAAGTTCCATCTCTCATGTGATTCGGAAGCAAGGGAGTTGATCATAACTAGGAAAAGTAGGGGACCCAAAAGAGTACCTTGCGGTACTCCGCAGGTGGTGGGGAGTGGGTCAGAATAAATGTTATTATATTTTACAACTTGAAAACGATTAGAAATGAAAGAAGCTATCAAATTTACAAGAAACGGATCAACTTTAAAATCTTCCAACAACTTTTTAATTAAAACCGAGTGGCTGATCAGGTCGAAGGCCTTTTTAAGGTCAATTAGCAGTAAGTTGAGCCAAGTGGCTGGCTTTTCTAAATTCTTGTAAATAGTATCTAGTAGACTGACTAGATAATGGGTGGTGGAAACACCTTTTAGGTTACCAAATTGTCTAGTATCTATTAAATCAGTGAGTTTACTTTTTAGCCAATTAGCGATGAAACTTTCGTACATCTTGGAAAATACAGATGTCAGTGTAATAGGGCGCACTCCGGTGAAATCATCCTTTCCTCCTTTCTTTTTGATCGGAGTGATGTAACCAAGTTTCCATTGAGATGGGTAATGACCGGTTTTTGTTATTGAATTAAAAATACTAGAAAGGGGAAGTGTTAATTTATCTGGAAAGGCCTTGACAAGATCAATAGGAATATCACTGGGGCAAATACTACTTTTTTTTTAATTTACGGATCTTCTCAAATACATCTGAACGGGAAATAGTGGGGGTATTTTCTTTGTCGGGAATAGGAATGTAGAAATTACTGGGTAGAGGAGGAATTGTCTGGACAATAGAGGCCAAGTGGCGGTTAAGGTCATTGGCTGTCTTGAGTGGTGGCTCATCCAGGTGAAAGTCCAAATTCTTGACAGTCTTTCCACATAGTTGTTTGACCTTAGTGTACCATTGCTTAGGCTTTTGAGTTGACTAATCCGTGAACTTGTTCTCTATAGTACAGGGCAGCTGCTCTTCGGACTTCCTTCTTTATTAGCTTTCGTAATGTATTTGCCTGGTCTTTTCTCCCCTCCCTAAAGTGTTTCAGTTTCTGTCGAATCAGATCTTTTATCTTTTCGTTCATAAAAGGCTTATCTGACGTGCAAATTTTCTTCTTTTTCTCTGGGAAGCATGTGTGATAGTTTGACAGTAACAGTTGTTGAATGAAACTTGACAAGTGTCAAGAACAGGTGTCTCAGTTGATCAATTTCAAGTTCGGAACGAATCCAGTAACTGGGAGGGGGTGGGAGCTAGAGGGGGGTGCAAGAAATCTCGTGAAACGCTTAGAGTCGAGAGATCAGGATGGGACTTGGAGGAAAGAACAAGCATAAGCCGTAGAGACAAAACTGACAAAACAGGACTGGATCTTGTCACAGTTGGGGGAGTTTGAGAGGGTTTTCCACAGTTCTGGTCATCACGAGCTGGGGTACTTCCAAATGTGCTATGACCATCAAACTTGGCAGTCTGTGCTGTGACCATGAAACTTGGCAGGCATGTTAGGGACTCTGTCTGATTGGTTTAAAAATAGTCCCTCCCCCGATCCGATCATCGTTGTGGGAGAAACAGTTATCAGTGAGTGGAATAACCATTTCAGATTTAGTTGATCAAGCCGATTTTCTGATGAAATGAATATCGGGAGAGAGGTACCGCCTTGACAACTGCAAACCGTATCTGACAAACATGCTAACTGTTTTTACAAGTGCCATATGAGCTTTCAGCTCTTGTTATAAAGAACATTTGCTCAGAGGTAAGGTAGAGAGGTGATTTTGACCTCAAAACAAAGCTTTAAGGTAGGAGGATCATACTCTGATGTTCAAAGGCTCAGGTTTTGATTTTTTTTTCCTGATTGTAAATTTTTAAAAAGGGTTTGCTCTTTACTTTGCTCTACTCTTAACTGGGGGGGGGGGGGGGGGGCTGGAGGGGGACACCCAAAATCTCTTGAAACGCTTTTTCTAGTTCTTCCCCAATCCGACTTTCCCCGGATCCGGGAGTCGGGAAACTAGGAACAACGGTAGCAAAAGGGGAGCAAAAGGAAGCAAAAAGAGCGCTGCCCAAATGCGGTATCGATCCGCGGACCTCTGTAACTGCTCTACCACGGCGCTACGACTTGACGAATGCGGGAAGAGATACGGTTTAAAGATTAAAGTAAGACTCAGTGGTCAGAACGAAAGGCTCAGGTTTTGATTTTTTTTCCTGATTGTAAATTTTTAAAAAGGGTTTGCTCTTTAACACTTAAATACATTTTTAACTCTAAGGAATTGTCATGAATGAATTCACCAAGTCCAGATATTTCCACAAGTTCGTTTTTTCCAACTTGAGCGGCTTTGAGCTTGAAGCCCTTGCCAAGAAGGGGCAGAGATATAGCTCTAATAAATTCAGCTTACATATCCGTTTTGCACTGTCAAATATAACAATCAAAATTGTTGTTTTAGATTCATGTCTTTAATCCAACAGGCAGATCTCTCTGAAAGATAGGTTTTTCTGGAAATGTGGTTTGAGGTTGTATTGCCTCTCCTGTACTCAGCCTGTACACAGTTATTTATTTACTACATATTTAGGTATCAAAATAACCACACTGCTTTTTCCCTAATTACTTATACACCAGTTCCAGTATGTATTGATATCACTTTGTACTGTTTTGTTTGGCATTGGATGTGGAACCCTGTGGAACCTAAGCGTGGCACAGCCCATGGGCAAGTTTGTGTCTGACACTGAAAGTCAAAATTCAGGAATATGGCCATGCTGGTCACCACAATCATGCAGCAATCAGGAAAGACACTTTTCAAAGCACTTTTGTAAAAAGTGGAGGCTCACAGACCACACTGTCAGAAGTTTCATAACAGACAACAGAAGGATGTGCAGTTTCAACAGACAGCGCATAACAGACAACACTTGGGATGGGATGTTGTCTGTTGTGTTGGAAAAGGTTTTACTTGAAATGGTAAGCATAACAATTATTGCGAGGAAGAGCCAAAATACAGCCAAAAAAGGCATCTACTGCCTTTTTTGTTTGTCGTCATGATGTCTGAAAATTCAGCAGATGCTTTTTGGTGATTTTTCTGCTCTTTCTGATGGCAACGCTTGTTATGCATATTATTTTCAAACACAACAGACAACATCTGAAGGGTTTTCTGTTACGCATTGTCTGTTGAAACCGCACATCCTTCTGTTGTCTGTTATGAAACTTCTGACAGTGCAGCCATTGTCCTAGTTTTAATGAACTGGAACTAATTGGGCTTGGCAGGAGAAATCAATAATTGCCATTACTCTTCAGTGGCATAAGCCTGTGTCTATTCAGTAGGAAGCAGTGTATTCAATTGGACTTTGTTGGTCACCCCTCCCCCAAACCACTGCCCAGTGGTTTTCAGCGGATCTGAGCTGTTTTTTGTTTTAGGGTGCTGTCAGGAAGTTGAGGACTGTTGATGACAAGATAGTATATGCCTTAAACACCCTAATCCCTACAGAATCTTTCAAGGGTCAGATAGATGTATCTTCGAATTGCAAACGATTATATGATGAGGTGAGTAGTCTTTCTTTTTCTTTTTTTTTTAGTAAGCCATCCTAGTAAGCTAACAATTCTGATATATAGCTGTTGTTATGATGATGGGTAGGATACTCCCTCTTTTGGCAAAGATAAGCATTGCAAAGTCTTTCTAATCCATGTCAGGTTGTGTCAGCCTTCACATTGACTCTGTAAAACCCCCCCAAAAACTGCTTCAGGATACCAAAATTGTTTTAACTTTAACTTGCAAGAGACAAGGATATAGAATACCAATGATATGATATGAAAAAATGCCAGATAAGCCAAATGGGTGAATTTGCAACGGTTCATTATCCTTTTTTTTTTTTTTATCTTCCCTTAAACCATCTCTCATTACCTTTCTCGACACCAGATATTGTTTATCTCAATCCCTCATCTCTTTGCACTCCAAAGAAAAAATGAAATAAATCTTCATCTTTCATTCCACGCATCAGGCAAAAATATGAGCAGCTTGTTGGGGGGGCGGGGTGATTATCTTTAGGTATCTGATTGCACGATACTCATCTCTTCAGGGCTTGGACCTTGAACTTTTCAGTGGGTGGGCAGAAGCCACGTTTGAGTTCAAACATCAGGTTGCCTTAAAGAAAGAAACAAATTTAAGTAGTTAAATCGTAGCGTTTATAGCATTTGCAACATCTAGATCATCACAATCCAAGTCGCCAGTTCGAACCAGGGCTTGGTACGACCGCGGGATCATCCAATGGCATCATCCGGAAGCTCTGACACAAACAAAACCATCCAAAGAGAATTTGAATATAAACTAAAACAAGAATCGCTAATTATTTTGCTGTGTTTTATGTCATTCAGCCATTCAGCCAAATTTTAAAGAAAAGTGTGTTTCTCTGTTAATCTATCGTGCGTTGTGTGGCCTACTGAATAATTCGTGGGCTTGCAGGATTGCCAGAATCATTTCCAATGAAAAATTTTCGAAAATTAGTTGTATTAAATTTTGTAGCTTTAACAGCATACAGCAGTAACTCTTGCCACTCCATGCTACTATTAGCAAGGCTGGATACTACTGCTTTAGATTATCCTGACTGAAGCATTGTTAAATGAAAGTATTTCGACTACAAATCAATACGTACACATTTTTTGTACAGTCACAAAATTTTCATCGGGTTGTCGTAAAGGATTGATTCTTTTTTCTGTTACTTGCGAATAATGTTGGTTAATGTCGTGATTATTCAGAAAAAAAGGTGGGCTAAACTATTGTTTACAATAATCATTCCCGTCGGCTGGTAATGATTTCTCACCTATTTTACGCCATGCGAAGTCCCTGAAAGTTCAACTGAAAAGGGCCGAGATAGGATGATCTAGTTACCCACCACTTATTCACTTAAGGAGGGTCGAAGATCCGATGAAAATGCGTTACTTCGTTGCTCCGCTATTCACGAATAATCGATTTTCATATAGTGGAATTTCTCTGTCGGATTTATGGTATCTCTGTGCGCTTGTACCTGTGTTGTATGCTTGAAGAAAAAAAATTAACGGAGTGCAGCAGTGAGCTACCTTCCGTGAGCTGAACAATAACCACTGAAAAGCCGCGTACTGAGATTCAAATTTTCCGCGTCATAGTAGAATTTTGCGTTTTGAGGACGGCAGTAGATATTCTGAACGCCATACTAGAGTAAATAGTGAAAAATATAAAAATCCCTTACCACGATCAAAATCTTGCAGTGTAGTCAGTAAAATGAAAAAATAAGTTGGCTTTTTAGTTAAACTGTAAGAGCGTGTTCAGAGTGGTATTCGCAACAAATGGATAAAAAAAAGACGGGAATATGGAGCGTGTTTCACCCTCCTTACAATAGCAATAGTAATAGTAACTAAAGCTGCTTTCACGTTCACCCATAGAGCCTTTCACACTAAGCTACGCAACCTCTGCGTCACGGTTGCGGCGACGCAACGCAGAGCTTACGCAGACAAAAACGCAACGCAAGAATAGAACCAAGTTCTATGCTTGCGGTACGTCAACGCGTTAAGCATCAGATTTTTCAGTGAAAAAAGGAAGTGTTTGAAGAGAAAGTGGAGAATAACCTACTATTGATGAAGAAAAACTTACTAATGGATGAAGCAAATGAAAATCTGGCGGAGGAAACCGAAAAAGGAAAATGTAAATACGCATCCAGCGTGACATGTTCTCGCGCAGGTGTGAAAGACACGCTACGCAAACTATACGAAAACCAAGATAAACGCATACGCGACGCATCGCAACGACGCGTCAGTGTGAAAGCGGCTTAATAGTTACTATTCGCTTACCTTACCACGCTCTGGAACGTAATAAGCGTGGTAACACTGAGAGAGAGAAGACAGAATAGTCTTTTATTAATACCCAAATCGTGGACACGCCAAATAGGGGGTACTCGTCAAACAGTAGTAACATACAGTAACAATAACAATTCATCTTTCAACGTCAACGTTCTGTGACGCGATTGGCGTCGTTAGCGCATGGAACGATATCTTGCCGAAAGTAGAAAAATTACTTGAGCCTTGACACCAAGAAGCGCGAAGCCGTGACGTCATGCGTAGTGACTATTGGTAACAAGGGTAGAACACGACCATGGTGATGTCCTTTAATACTGAGAAACAAAATGGCAAGTTTTCAGCTATTCCTTAAGACAGATGTATCTAATTATGAATACTTTCTTGTTCTAGCTAAAGGCAAGCCATCAAGAAAGATTAGGTGCAATCCAGCATTGTGTAGGACTCTCCTCAGATAAGATTCATCAGCTGAAAGCACAGCGAGTTTCAAATCAAGATGACATACAGCTTTTGAAGCAGCTCAGAAAAGAACAAACAAAGGTGAGACACTGAGAACGTAACCTGCTGCCCACTGAAAATGCAGAAGTACTGCACTTCCTGTTTTGAGCCTGTGGATGGACTATTTAAAGTTTATGGCAATGGCAGTTCCAAGATTATTAAGAAATTCCCGTGTCAAAAATGTTCAAAAATTGCTGATCCTTATGTCGATTATGACAATTGTACATTGGTAATTGATCTGTTCTTGCAGAAGAAACAGGCTTATGCTCATTTGTTACTGAATAGTAAATTCAGTCAAGTGGTGAACATCAGGCTATACATCTTGGCCATATTCGTTAGTGCTTTTTGCACCTTTATGTACATACAGGACGCAACTGATCATGGTAGTGATCTATTGGAGTTGTATCCTTACATATTTTATGCCATCATTCTACAGAGGTTTGTACGTACGACGTGTCTGGCATGCACAGTGCTTATAATATGCTGGTTAAAAGCTTGTTTCCCCGGAAAGAAAATGGAAGCACGAAACCTGTTCAATGGTTTGGCGTTTGGAACAGCAGTTGAGATGCTACATTTGATTATCGTTGTGTGGTATCGAACCCTGCCAGATTTGGCATTTTATTTTGGAGTTCTGCATTTTCAGCAGTTTTTTAGTCTTCTTAATAGTGTGTCAGTGGCTGGAAAGTGCAGTCGCTTGATGGCTGCTGGAATTGTTGTGCCAGGTTATGTGCTGTACGTATTCTGCTGGATCCAAGACTACCTAGTTATCCTAGAGAGTGTCCATACTTGATTTATCTGGAACGATTTCCAGTGTCGTATAGCTCACAGTCGCCTAACGGTGGGCCTGCTTGATGTAATTGATCTTACTCCAGCAAACTCTTTTTTTCTTACTATCAAACCTTTTTTTTTTACTTTCTAGTGGTTCAGTCCCTGTATCTCCTACTCTGCGTTATTTAATAAGAGATAATTGTTTAATACCTGCTAGTCACCCATGTAGTTTCTACCTTACCGGTTTTAACACCCGGCGCTGTGGACTACAATGATAAGGAGATGTTGGACGGAGTTTGTTTTTGTATCTTCTGGTTGGGAGACTTCTGGTTGGTTCAGTCCCTGTATCTCCTACTCTGCGCTATTTAAAGCACAACTCTTACTAGAAATGATCTTTTCCCTATAAAAAATGGATCAGAAAAAACATTTTCGAAAATACCATTACTTTCCACCTGAAACCAGCGATTCTCTTGTTAGCGCTTGCCGATTATATCCAGCCTTCCTGCTCTCCGACGCGGCGGCTGGGCGCAGAAGATTTGAAAACTGAACGTGCCTTGGTTAAAAAGTGGGAAAACTAAGCAAATAAAAGAAGCAATAAATAGAAGATTAACACATCCTTATGGGTGAAAGAGTTGTCAGCGGACAAAGAAGATTCCGGCAAACTTTTCGTTGGGTGACGGGAAAACTCGGCAAGGCCGAAAAAGCGATACAAATTCGTAGTTACGAAACGAAACAATGGAGAAAGGTGGGGATTTTAGAAGCTTATAATTCCACATGGGAGCTAAGTATATTATAAAAGGCGGAATAAGCAAGAGGAATCCTTTAATAAGAGACTGGGGGTTGATACAATCCGCAAGACCTCTAGTTACCCGTGTAGTTTCTACCTTACCGGTTTTAACCCCCGGCGCTGTGGACTACATTGATAAGGAGATGTTGGCCGGAGTTTGTTTTGCATCTTCTGGTTGGGGACGCGATACTCCTTCCAGCGGTAGTTCGGCCCTTCTTGGCAAGGGTCCTCGTCAGGCTGTAGCCCCAAGAAACGAACCTGCAATCTGAAACCTAGATTGGAACTTGGAACCGAGATTGCAGGTTCTTTACTTTTTTCTGCAACTTGACAAGGAGCCATGCCAAGAAGAACCGAAATGTCACTGGAGATTATCCGTTAAGCGTCATTTGTATATATATATATCGTCAGCTGAATTTTTATTAGAGCTATATTCCGCCTGATGATGGCATCATCAGCGAAAGGAAATTCTCTACACCAAAACGAAAGTAAACCCAAATGCAGAAAAATCTCTACCCGATCCACGACCCAATCGAGCAGCAAAAAATGGAGACGTGTCCAAAATGAAATCACAGCAACCTTTTTAACTCCAAGCAACTCTCACAAAAGAATTCATGAAGTCAAATATTTAATGCTAAGCTAGAATCGTTAGTTTGTTTTCCCACAAGTTCGTTTTTCCAACTTGAGCGGCTTTGAGCCTGAAGAGGACCCTTGCCAAGAAGGCCGAAATATGACTCTAATAAAATTCAGCTGACGTATCCGTTTTGCACTATCGAACAGGATTCGAAGTCAGCTTGGGCTGAAGGAATATTTATATACATATCACAAACATATTGTATATTTATATATATATATATACATATGGGTATGATTCGCTGTCAGCTTGGGCTTATGGAGTATTTATAAATGTCATATCATTTTGAGGATGTGTTGTGGGGGGGTGGGACACTCCTGCGATGTATAAGCCTGTACAAAGTGGAAAGGCACTAGCCACTCAACTTGTGATCATGCCATGACTGTCAGCCATGATTTAAAATCTCGAGCCCTTGATGCTACTCGTATAATAGTTGGTGCTAGCAAAGCTGACGTGCGGTTTGTTTACTTTCAGTTGCGATTACTCCAGCAGGAGGTGAATGTAGAAGAAATCCTTCAAGATAAAACCAATCGGACATATTATGAGCGATGTAGGTCGTTCTATAAGCCGCCAGACGCCGGTCACTAGCACCATCTAGGAGTAGGAAATACAGTTCCGCTGGTGGGTGAGTGAATGCGAAATGTTTGTAGTTTTTCTGAAGTAAATTTGTTAAGAGCACAACTCCACTAAAAACGCCTTATATGTGAAACCAGATATCACCGGGAAGTACTTTCGGAGGAAAAGAACGCAGTACCGTATCGGCTTACGATTGTCAGCATATGACGAATTGACTGCCGAACAAACTCTCCTTATTACGAACTGTCCCTTCGACACGTTGTCACGTGACGACCTGTTACTCCTGACCACGTGGCGAACCGCCCAGACCAGTGGCTTAGAGCGTGTCCATCCTACTTACCGTAGTTACTACGCATGACGTCACGTATTCTGCCTTTTTGCCGTCAAGGATGGAACGATTTTTCTATTTTCCAGCAGAATATCATGCCACGGGTGAATCCGACCAATCACGATACAGAGATCCGTAGTTACTACTCTTACTACGCTCCCGAGCGTGTTAAGCAAATAGTTACTATTTCGAGAAGGTTGGAACGGTGAGCGTAGTAACTTTTCAGAAGGTTGGAACGAAAATAGTAACTAATAGTAACTATTGTTAGAAGGGTGGAACACGCTCTTAGCTGCCAATCTGAGGGAATTGTCGACATTGACGAAACGGAGCATGTAATCAACCGCGAGCGTTAGCGAAGAACCGCCACCAGGTACTTCCACCCTCAAATGCACTAGCAAAGGATCCAGTGAGATTTTCTAAATCTTTTCTGCTTTTTTACTAATCTAACTTGTCGTAGTAGACAAGGTGTTCAGTGCGGTCTCATATAAATCAGTGTTGATTCCCATAAAATAGTGATGTCACAATTATTTGATATATTTCATCTAAAAACACGAAAAATTGTAGTTTATTCCTATCGGTGAATATACATTTTAATCTAGCGCCGGTCGCGCCTACATTTATAAACCGTCCTAGCAAGAACAAATAATCAGACAGAACCTTTGTCTTTGGTCCCATGGAGCGACTATGGATACCCCGACAAAACTGAGCGCTGCTAGAGATACTTGCTCTAGCTTTGAGTTGATACCCGTCTACTTCCGTCTTCGCCGTTGCTCATCACAGAGCAATAAGTGCAGGAGGCATGCTACACCGCTCTGGAGCGCGTCCAGAGAACCAATCGGCTTTGACTTTGAAAGTTTATTCTACGCGGCTTCACGGCGATATAGCTATTGTAGAGGTAACGAAACATGATGTGCCGCGTAGCTCCTAACCTCCGCTCTTTTGCATCGGACAGGGTACGGGGAAATTGACTCCTCATGTTCATTATGCAAAGATAGGGAGACCGAGGTTCTGTCTGATATTTGTTCTTTGCCCTAGGGACAATATATAATAATCCTATATTAGGTCCACAATCATTCGATGTCACCATTTACGTCATGACTGTATGGTATTCCGCCATAATTCATGCTACACCGGTTTTCACTGTGAGTATTTCAGCTCGCGAATTAACCTTATGCGAGTAGCGTTCCATCCGAACTGGACTCGTAACCTTGATCACTTAACTCTTCGTGCTGAAGAATAATCGCCGTGTGGCTAGCATCAGAGCCAGAAACTTCACCACAACAAACGTTGTTGATTGGTCTACTTAGGATCTGAGTCAATTTTGAAGATTTGTTTGGGTGACGTTTCTTGTTCTACCCTTGGGTTATTGAGTCGTCAAAAAGGTAGAGATTCTTCTGCATTTTGGTTTTGGAGTCACCTGTCTCTTCTTCCTCTTTCCAGCTAAGATGGATACTTGTCGGCGGCATGCATGGGCGATTTGAATTTCCGTACTTTGGTGATAGATATTCCTTCAGCCCAAGCTGACTGCGAATCGTATTTGACGGTGCAAAACGGATAAGTCAGCTTCATTTTATTAGAGCTATATTTTTCGGCCCTTCTTGGCAATGGTCCTCTTGGAGCAAGGTCTCCAAAATCAAAAGGCAGAAGAATCTCTACCCTTTCGACGACCCAATCAAACAGCAAAAACAGCAGCCGTGTCCAAAATGAAATCACAGCGCCAGCTTTAACTCCAGCCAGTTTTCAGAGAAGAAGTTCACAAAATCAGATATTTAAGGAAGAATCTTTAATTGTTTTTCCACAAGTTCATTTTCCAGCTTGAGCCTGAAGAGGACCCTTGCCAAGAAGGGCCGAAATATAGCTCTAATAAAATGTAGCTGACTTATCCGTTTTCCACCATCAAATATGATTCGCAGTCGGCTTGGGCTGAAGGAATATCTATCAATTTCCAATTTATCTTAAAAGTTTGCTTTGGATCCATTCTCCTACCGGTTAATCTTTTATGAGCCTTACGAAAAAAGTTATCTGAAGTTGAAGTACTTACACAGGTTTACGATTTTTGCGGACGGCTTTTCGAACTTTACAAACGCTTTACTAAAAGCAGCTATGCCAGTATGCCCCTTCATTGTGTTTGTGAGCTCCCTTTGTATCTTTTTCCGTCACCAAATTGTCGCTTTCATAGGCTTTCATGTGAAGGTAAGCTAAAGGCCAAGTATAAGTAATCAGAAATACACGAAGAGCGTTTTCCACCTTATTTACCATAATAACTACGCATGACGTCACGGATCCTGCCTTCTTGGCGTCAAGGCCGGAACGCATTTTCTGTTTTCGGCAAAATATCGTGCCACGGGCTAATCGGGCCAATCATGTCACAGAGATGCGTAGTTACTACGCTCCCGAGCGCGGTAAGCAAATAGTTACTATTTTGAGAGTGCTGGAACGGTCAGCGTAGCAACTTTTCAGAAGGTTGGAACGAAAATAGTAACTAATAGTTACTATCGTTGGAAGGGTGAAACACGCTCAATGATGCCCTGTGTGCTTTAAGGGAAATGAGTACCATATTAACGTGGCGAATACTTTATAAGTCTGAAACACGCCTGTGATCCTACCGAAGAACAAGAAACGTCAACTGAACGAATCCCCAAATCATGTGCACCAATCAAGAACGTTTGTTGTGGTGACGTTTCTGACTCTTCGCTGGGGACACGGCGATTCTTCAGCGGCACGAAGTGTTAGTCGTCGAGAGTATTTTCTTCCGACGAACTGCCAGGACACGGCTTTCTAGTGAACAAAAGAGGCGTATATTTATATATTTTTTTATGTGTATTTTCCACCGGGAGCGCCGAAGTCACTATAGTCAAGCCGTCTCCAGATTAGTATTGGCAACGACCGAATCTCTCTTTTCTGTATTTTGTAAATCTGACTTTTCGTATCAGACAAGATATACGTCGAAAATATCGCGCTTTAAAATAAGATCAACAACTAAACAAAATCCCTGAAGAATTTCATATTCTACTTCTTCTGCTCCGCGTGCACTTTGTGGAATTCTTCATTCATCGTATAGATGTTAATGCCTTTCGATTCGGCACTTTTTCCAGAAAGCATGGCGAAGAAACAGCCTGCCAAACATAAGACCATGGCTGAGATGTTGATTCTTATCCGTATGATATTACGCGTGCGCTCCATCATATCTTGCCTGCGGGAAAAGGGAGAGTTAAAGGACACTTCGCGCTACATAGTGTTTCTGCTAGATGTTCTGAGATAGTTGACCACGTCAAAACCAAGCTATGCTTCCAGAAAATTACACACGGCTTCGGCTGTTTTAGCCTCTTCCCATGTCCCTTGCCTTGGATGAGAATCTTGGCAAAATAATCTCGGGAACGAGGATGGATGGAAATAATACTGAAGCAGATTGATCATAAGTACAACGTGTCCTTCGAAGTTGCCAGCCAAGATTCAGAATCAATTGATTCAAGAATCAAGATTCAGAAAAAATTCCAATCAGAATCCCTTTCTAGCAGAGGAGTCAGAGTTAGGGTATCCACAGGTATCCAGCGTTAGGCATATTGTATGCCAAACATTCGGTATAGCCTACCTAGTGTTTGGGCATACCAAAATAGCAAACCTTATTAACGCTTGGCCATAGACCAGTATTGCCACATGCCAAGAAAAATAGTGCTAAATTTTCGCCTAAGAGACTGGAGCACGTTTCAACTTTCCTTGCCCAGTCAATTTCGTTTCCTCAGAACAAGAAGGGAAACTGGCAACACTGACGCTCGCCATGGTTGGACTGCTGGTGCTGTCCCTGACGATATTCCTGAACCGTGGCACGATTTTTTGCTGAACATAGAAAAATGAGTTCCAGCCTGGACGCCAAGAAGCCAGGATTCGTGACGTCACGCGTAGGAAATACGGTAAGTAGGGTGGAATACGCTTTACGTGTAGCCTGCTGCGCTGCAGTGTAGGAATTTCGTCTCATGTAGCCTGTCCTGAAGGAAAGTCGAAGAACTTACGTGACGTAGTCTGGGACGGCGTCGACGGATGGGTAGCGTTTCGTGTGGACAAGCATATATTTTTCTAGTCTGTTCACGCGATGATTAGCTCCTTTAAAACAAGAACGGCATTAATCACTTGATGTACAGTAGAGGTATGCTTATTTGAATGTTTGTAAACCTTGAACACTGCCATTTTCATGCACTTGCTGTGACTAAAGTCAACTACCAATAAGCCAAAGTAGCTAATTAAGGGCTCCTGAAAACAACTGAAAAGGTACTTTGGATATTCATTCTACCATTTAGCCCGGCTTTGCCGTTTAGTTTCATCGCTACCGTTCTAACACGGAAGTTGTCAACCCCTCGGAACTTTTAAAATGTTAGGCTATATTCCAAGGAGATTTTTTGTTCTAAATAAAACTGAAGACTCATTCCTTGATAAGCGGATCAGATCACTCAGTGTTGAAAACGAAAAGAACTCCATCTCAAAAAAGGAAACAAGTAAGCTCCAGCCTACCGAGATTCATTCTGACACTGTTTGCCGCCTTGTCTACTGGTTCAGTGGGTTTGGAAGCTGCAGGAACGGTGGACTGACACATGGTGCGAACTGGTATTTGTTGCCTCAGGCAATTCACTATCTGAATCCTCATTGTTGTCTGAAACAGAAACAGGATTACTGTCACCTTTCTTATGCCCAGGGTCCATAACACTTGCCCTTTTCTCATTACAAGGCATATCATATAATCGTTATATCATCGCGTTTCTCAATATGCCACCAACCTCAAGCTATCCACAGTGATTCAGATGTATTTCAAGTGGGATCCAAAACTGAAAGTAGGATGCAGATTTCCCAAACATTAAGTTGTTTATGACCTAAGACCAGGGGCGTCCTGAATCTTTCTCCATTGGGGGGGGGGGGGGACTGGTAAAAATTTAACGAATAGGACCGAATTTACGGAATCTATTAAAACAAATTCTAAAAATCTTTTATGTGAAAAGTTGCATAGTATGCAGACCTAAAAAAATTCTAAACAGAAGAGGCAACGTCGCTAACGGCTGTACTCAGGACAAATTAAAGTGCCGCAGGCCAAATTTTTTACATCTGCCTTTTTATCTGGCAAAATTTAACTACTTGCATGCAAATTCTAGATTTATTAACAATCAAACCATCGTACATGCAAACCATACAGTCAACTACGGAGCGAATCCGACAGGAGAAAACCTTATTTTGCTCCAAGCTGCAATTTAAGGTAGTTTAAGGAAATTAAATAGACCCATAACCATTAAATTCAGTGATCAAAACCCCCTAAATTATAAGGATGCACATTACAAATATGTAAATGACGCACCCTTCTTAAACATATTCAAGACTGCAAAATGGGCCGCAGGCGAATTTAGTGTAAACACTGATGATCAAAGTGCCTTTTGCGATCCCAAATCAAATGGACTACCAATAAAACCATAGAGCTGTCCGTTGAAGAAAGTAGTGTCCATTCAGGTGAAGTAGATACAAAGTACATTTATTCTGAATTTACACCAAAACAAAAAATTTCACGTCAAGAGACGTACTTATTCCTGAAGTACTTCACTCATTAGGTGAAATAAAAGTTCAGTATGGTAATGCATGTAACCAGCTGAAACTACCGTTAAATGATAAAGAACGGGAGCTAAATAAATGCAAATTAAATTACCGAGCTCAGTAACCGGGGTGAACCAAATAGCCTAATCGATTCGTACTACCTGAAAACTAAAATAAATGGAAAAGATCGTGACCGGCATTCGTAATGGAATAAAACTCTTGTTAGAACCACCTAAAACAATAGATACGGACTAAACGGAAGTCCGTTGAATTACCGAATTCGGTAACGAATCAGAACCAAATTAATATGATTAATTACCGAATTATGAAATGGACTGACCGGATGCGATGGAATAGACTTGAGTCCGGTGGATTACCAAACTCGGTAACGAACGGGCACTAAATAGATAATTACATAGAATCCCCGAATTTGCAAATGGACAGACGGACTGCGGTGGCATAGATACAGACTAAACACAAGTCCGGTAATTGCCGAATTCGGTTACACATCGGAAGTCGGAACTAGATAAATATATACGTTAAGTCACCGAAGGCAGACCGAATGCGGTGAAACAGATGCGGACTAAACAAAAGTTGGGTGATCGATAAAGGATGGGAACCAATAAACACGTTAAATCACCCAATTTGGAAATGTGCAGAAAAAATGTTATATAAACAGGCATCACGGCTTCGCCACGATGCCCGTTTCTAGCGAATTTTCGCCAAATATCACCGAATGCCCAAAACGTAGGGGCCCTGAGCCCCTCCCCCCCCCCTCGGGACGCCGATGCCTAAGACCCTATGTTTTTCGGGGTCCTACACTAAGGAATGCTTTAAAGCACGATTAGCAATAGATACGGTTTCTATTCCAATATTCTACCATGGGTGACTCTTTGAAGTAGGCAAAGTTTCAAATCCGACCCGACTGTTTCCAGCCTCTGTTGGTCTCCTTTTTTTTATTATAAAAGCGTGCATAGCCCGTATTTTCTGACCAATGAGACCCTACGAAGCAACAAGCGCCACGAAAAGGAGCAGACAAGAAAAAAATAAAAAATCAGTGAGGCCGTAAAGGTGCATACAAATTACATAAGAAGTTCAAATTTCTGGAACGAGAATGGATGGAACGATTAGGGGCGCAGAGTGGAGCAGCGATATAATTTGACAGGTCCTTTTAACTTTCTTGATCCAGTCATCACGGTTTAGGGAAACTGAAAGGAAACAGATCGCATTCACGGCTAATGTGCTTAGAATGCAGGTGGCGAACACCTTGATACTAGAAGTTCCGGCATCAGTTTCCAGCGCAAAACCTGCAGGAGGTCTACTGCGCTGGTGTTCAGTTCCATCTACAGCGAGAAACCATAGAAATTTAAAGAGGGACGTGCGGGACAGATCGATGAATTTCAATTTGTTGGCACGGCCGTCTTTGAGAAAATCTTAGAGGAAAACCTAGCAACTCCTCACACGTCGTCAAAATGAAGAGTAGGCATAATTTCTGAAATACCGTAGAAATTTTTTTTTATTTCGCACGCGAATAAAACTCGACTATATACAACATGTCAAAAATACAAAATATCACAGTTTTATTTAGTTTTTGTGGGTCTCGTTGTAGTTCTCATGCCAGTTGTGGTTGAGCTGTTGAACGGAGCCACCCTTGGCATGGATGAGTTTCCCACTCATGGCCATGAAGAAACAGCCGACAGCTGCGATTGCAGCCAGACTGACATTGAGCACGATGCGACCCCTGTTTCTAGCCTTTTCCATTGATTCAACCCTGCAAGAGAAATAATAAGATTGAAAAACGTGGTATAGTACATTTCGCTTTCAGCAAAGCGATCAGACCACTTGAAATTGTTCGAATGTGAAAGAAACAATACCGTTCCACAGCGTTATAATCAAGTTTAGACAGATTAAGGCGGAAGAGACCGCTTGGCTCACCTCTTTTCGATGAAACATAAACTGACGAACGCGACACTAAAACAAAAAACAAAATAAAGGAGCTGACGCCACAAATCGATCCGCGAATGTTTGGGATCTCGTTTAAGCGAGATAGGTCGTCAGACCCGTTCTACGACAGTGTAAGTTTTTTTTTTCAGAGCTACACAGGTAATAATTCGCCTACAATATTTTACGCAGCTATTGTACAAGTACCTAGACGGGGCGACAAGGGGAATCTTAGTATACTCCACAGAAAGTAAAAAGTGCGTTTATCATTTATTGCCAGAAATTTTTGACACAATGCTGTGCAATTTCAACAGACGGCACTTTGGATGTTGTATGCAAGCCTTTAAATGAGATACTTTCAATCGAAGTACCACCAACCATGTTTGGTGTTATGATTCAGAAAACGTTGCATTCAATGGCTCAACATAAATTGTCTGCAACATTAACAGACAAGTTGTTGTATTCTGAAACGGGGCACCTCGTGTTAGACGTTACGAAACTTCTGAAAGTGCAGTCTACGAAATACAAGATTTGTGAAGGAAAAGAAAATACTTACGAAACATAGAAAGGCACTTCCCCAAGGTTAGGGTACTTTCGGGCCAAAACCAGCAGGTATCTGTCAAACCCTGAGACTTTGTGGTGAGATCCTGCAAAAAATATTCATGAGAGTTGAGACCCGTAATAACTAGAATGACAAGTGAAATCGCACTGAAGGACCCCTGGTACCTATTCTACTAGTTGAATCTTGTTCCCTGATCATTTCATCAATTTGTATGTGAAATGTTCCGGTTTTCATACTCCACACTCTATCCTGTTTAAAAGAATGCCATTAATTTCTTTGCTTCGTGTGTTTACCTATTTTCTAGACGTACAATAGTTGTGAGTTCTGTGACTATTATTTCCGTGTTCTCAACTTCAGTTTGTCAAATTCTTCCGTTGAGATCCACTCTTTTCAGGGGTCGGGTCATGCATGCAAAACACTTTTTACTGCCACGTTTTGAGTAAATACTTTCTTAGGTAGGACTGTTGCTGATACTAGGTTTGAACTTCCAGTTGGCATATCCCATTTAGCCTGATCAAAAAATAAAGAAAAACTAAATTAGAGGACTAACCAATTCTTGCTGTGTTTGAGAAGGTGCTACAAGCTCTGATTACGATCGAAGCTCCGAGTCTTTGGGTTGCCATGGTTGAATCTGGAAATAATACAAGTTAATAATCAAATTATAATGTCGGTAACAAAAATTTTTCAGTAGCTAAAATGGGCCTCACACCAAAAAATGGTTTACTTCTAGTGGGCTAAGTAAGCAACTGTCACAAATAATCATAGTAGCTAACTAGAATTGTTTTGTCAACTGGCTTAGACAGGCTTCAAAAATATCAGATTTCGTTTCAGCAGTTACTATGCTATATGAGCTTCTATGCTGAATCTGTGTCTATAGATAGCACAGATTTCACTGTAAAATATGACAAACTGTAACTTATCTACATACAAAAATCCAGGTCTATCACAAAATCATGTAGGCCATGCGTAGTTTACTTTTTCTTAAAGTAATCAGCCAAATCAAAATCTAAAAAAGTTCATAAATTAAGGATATGCTACAACAACCAAACCTTTGGCATCTAAGTAGGCCTGTGTAAGCCCTCAACAGACTTGGACTTGAAATACAAGTTTTTGGATCGAATCCTGGGTGAACTACCACAGATTTCACTGTGAAATATGATTAACCGTAACTTATCTATGCAAACAAATTCAGGCAAGATATCACAAAATCATGTAGGCCAACTGTCGTTTACTTTTTCTTAAAGTAATCAGCTAAATTAAAATCTAAAACAGTTAATAAACTAAGGCTATGCTATGACTCCCTGCATCCAAACCTTTCGCGTGTGTAAACCCATAATACACTTGACTTGAAATACAATTTTTCAATTGAGCCCTGGGTGAACTAAAAATTTGGAAATTTCTCTCAATGTGGATGCTAGTTGGGACTAATGAAAAATAGAAATGGCAAGGGTCCTAAAGAGGACCCTTGCCAAGAAGGGCCAGAATATAGCTCTAAAAAAATTCAGCTGACATATCCATTTTGCACTGCCAAACATGAAAAACAGAAAATGATGTGTGATAAGGTACTGTATAGTATTTCATGGCGAGAGATTGCTATTTGAAAAGCCTAGGTACAGCAGCTTAAGGCCTATGAAATATTTCATAGGCCAAACTGTAGTTTCATAGGCCTTGTACAATTTCATTAGGCTGCAACAGAGGTACCCAACTTTGAATATGTGGACAACTAGCCCCAAAAATGTTAAAGTAATAGCAGATTTTTTGGCAGCCCTTACTAATTTCTTTTGTCAAGAATCAAAATCTAATAAAGTAGGACCTGGTCAAGACTGCAAAGTTACAATATTTCCTTTTACCATTTCCAAGGTTATGTATATTTGGGGATGAATATTCCTTCAGCCCAAGCTGACTGCAAATCATATTTAATAGTGCAAAACAGATGTGTCAGCTGAATTTTATTGAAGCTATATTTTGGACCTTCTTGACAAGGATCCACTTCAGGCTTAAAGCCGCTCAAGTTGTTGTTCAATTAAGCTGCTCAATTAACTTGAGCTGCTTTCAGCCTTAAGAGGACCCTTGCCAAGACGAGCTGAAATATAGCTCTGATAAAATTCAGCTGACGTATCCATTTTGCACTGTCAAATATTTGGGGATGCCTCTACCTCTCCATTAGATAACACTACCTGCAATCCTACGTTTGAGGATGCCTCTATATTGTGCAATCTCCAAACCATGTTGTACTTACAATCCTAGGCTATTATCAAACAAAGCCAGAAAGGTCTAGAAGAAACAAAAAAACTGTCTTACCAAGGAAAAGTATAAATCCAATCTTCACTTCAGCAACAAATGAAATACCAAGTTTATATCTAACACACTTGCTTAGCAACTCTTTGTCTTGATACAGCTTTTATATGTTATGTGCTAATCATACACTTCACTCACACTGGTTGGTAAAGGAATGATTCAGGAAATCACATTCCAGAACTTCTTATAGCATCTCAAACACCACTTGTTGGAGGCGGAGCTCTTAACAAAGACACTCTAAGTCTAGTCAAAAGGTTTTAGTTTTTTAGGGAAGCAAGACTGGGATTGGTTGGCAAATGCTGGAGCAGAGGAACATACTCCTCCCACCTTGGAAAACTGAGGAAGACAAGGAACCAAAATCCATTACTGCAAATACCCGATCACAACAGCAAAAATGTTATTTTACCTTTGATGGGTTCAGGTGTATCAGGTCACGTAGGCTAAGTAAACCTCGTGAAAAATATTTTAAAAATTTCGCCACACAAACGAGGCCATCTCACCTGACGAAAACGGACGATTCAAACTTCAACTCTTGATCTGAACAGATTTGAAGAAATATATATTTTTTTTTTATATATGTAAGCCACATCAGTTTTCAAACCCTACTTGGATTATGAGAGGCAAAAAGATGTGAGTGGTAAGGCACCTGTTGGAAGGAACTTATATGGCTGTAATCCCTTAGGTTGTACAGTCATAAGCTAAAGTATGTATCGTAGAGGATAAATAATTCCTTCAGCCCAAGCCTGATAGTGCAAAATGGACACGTCAGCTAAATTTTATTAGAGCTATGTTCAGCCCTTCTTGGAAAGGGTCCTCTTCAAGCTCAAATACGAAATGTTATGCATAACAAGCATTGGCAGGAAGAGCCGAAAAATCACCAAAGAAGTACAGTAGAGGTATGTTTATGTGAACAGTTGCTTTAATGTGGACAATGGAGTTTTGCGCTAAATGGTAAAACCAAGATCCAAAATACCTATACAGGTGTTTTCAGATGCCCTTAATTACCTACTTTTGCTAACTCGTTGTCAACTTTAGTCACAGCAAGTGCATGAAAATGGCTGAGTCCACTGTCAACAAACGTTCACATAAGCATACCTCTACTGTATCTGCTGAATTTTCTGCCAACATGGCGACATTGACGACAAATAAAAAAGTCAGCAGATGCTTTTTGTCTCTTCCTGGAAATGCTTGTTGTGCACATAACACTGACATAACATGCATAACATTTTCAAACACAACAGATAACATCCCATGTGTTGTCTGTTGAAACTGCGCATCCTTCTGTTGTCTGTTATGAAACTTATCACAGTGTAACTTTTGCTGAGAGCTTTCTTGGATACCTTGCCTTAGAATCCTATTGTGATTGATGCACCAACAGTTTACTTTATCTTATATGTGGCTGAACTAAGCTTCCAAAGTAATGAATTGGTTTGGCCTAGGCCTTAGTCTGGGCTTCATCTACTGGACAGTACAGATTACATTACGGCACTGAGAAGTAATGAGCCAATGTTCAAGACCAAAATCTGTTTGGATCTATTACCTTCTGCTCTTAACCCAAATTCTCCTAAGCAGGTTATCTTTTTGGACCTGAGTAGGAGGTTATCCTCCCCAAGCACGCTCTCAAAGCCTCACTGATCTCCGCATAGCCTCACTGAAATAACAGAAATAGAGACAATTGATCAAAAGAGACGGCAGGAACGAAGAACAGAGCTAAGCACCGACTTCTGTTCAGCCATGGTATCTCACCCTCCCAAATCCTCCCTCCCTCCTACCAAAATGTTAAAAAATCAACCAGAAAGAGTGGTAAGTTCTGGGGTACCCAAGCTCTGTCCTGTACATACAAAACACGCAAGATATGCAAAAAGTTTTATTCCACAGTTTGTGAAACTTTTTAACAAAGCTTGACATACGTATGTATTGTAATTTTGTCAGTTTTTTTTTACAATAATCTCAAATTTGATTGTGTAAGCACGAAAGTAGATTTTAGAATAAATTTTCTGTCTTTAAAAGAGGAAAAGTCACGTAACAGTTGGTCCCCTCCATGTGTGTCTGGCTAGAATTCCTCATTAATTGTACAGCTTTTAGCTTTGCTGAGGAGTTGAAGGTAGTTAGGCTAGCACATTGTCATACTATTTGCCAGTGAGGATGGCTAGTAGGTACACACAATTTGCCATATAGGATAGAGTCAAAGACTTTATCGTTGTCTGATTCAGTCTGATTTGTCTGTCTTAGGTTAGAGACAGGCTAGAGTTTTCAGTTTCTGTGAGTTGGATCAATCTTATCTAAACACTGATTTGAAACATGACTTTCATTTGTGTTTTTAAATGTGGACGTTGGATCTGAGAAAGAAAGTAATGCTAGTTTTTGTTTTCCAGAGTCGAAGCATTCTTCATTGAGATTGTTTAAGAAGCGAATCTTGTTCCAGCAATTGTGGTGTGGATTTTTATTGAATATTTGTGCATAGCCCACTTTAAATAGTCCAAAACTCTGAATATGAGTAACGGAAATTCAGATGACCATGACAGTCTTGAGATGAATTCTGTGCCGTCTCGTACCCCATATGAGCAGCTGGACCCACTTTCGCGTCTCCTTGCCACTCCTAGACACGAGAGTGAAGCTGCTTCCAGTTTCAAACTTGACGACTTCCATTTTCTGCCACCTCGACCAAAGAAACCCAAGAAAGAAAAACCCCAAAGCACAGAGGTTGCATCAACATCAGACCAAACAGAGACTCTAGAACAGCTCAAACTAAAGAGTAAGAAAGAACTGGAAGAAGAGGAGAGAGAGAAGATGCAGTAAGTAGTTGCGTTTTTGCAGTTACCATGGTATCTGATACCACTGTCTAAAGTCGTTTTTGCAGTTATCGTGGTATCTGATACCACGGTCAAAAGGCGTTTTTGCAGCTATCGTGGTATCAGATATTCAGATACCACGGTCCGACCGTGGTAACTGGTCGTGGTATCTGAAAACGTCATCTCACTTTCATCAATTTTAGTCAAATTGGTGGGAAAGAAGTTTGGCACTTAGTGACGTGACTGAATATCAGTTTTTCTTTTGGGATGACTTCAAAAAGCGCAATTTCGGCAATTGTCGTTTTTGCAGAGCAACCGTACTGTATATCGGATACCACGATAACAGCCAAAGCGACTAATTGCAGATCCAGTTACTTTGGTAACAGATACCATGGTATCTGCAAAAACGCAACTAGTATTTATTTTGGAACTTGCGACTCCCGTTAGCCTGGCCTCAAGCCTAGTTACGGAAGCTTGAACGACCTCTTACTGTTCACGATATCCTACCCCTTGACTTTGATGCAGGAAGGGCAAGACCTTCAAGACAAGCTTCCGAACCAGTCCCTACCTTTCAACCAGTTTTTTGCCGACCTGTATGATACCACCATAGTTTTGCCCCCCCCCCCCCACTCCTCTGTTTCCCTGTATAATAGCAGTTAGTAGCTTAATCTATGTAGGTTTTTTTTGTATTCTCTCCAGAAACCTTTATGGGACATGGTGGGACAAAAATATACACATAAATAAGCACTCCAACTATACCATTCCAAATATCCAACACTCGACTCGGAATTCGAATAACTAATTAAACTCTCTAACTAATAACTATCCATGCCACAACTACCCTCCCCCCGTTGTCTGCTACCCCGTTCGTTATCTTGGTGAATTTGGTTGTTTCTTTGTTGATTCAGTACGTAATTCGACCTCGTTCAATTTCATGTTGCCGTATGTTCGTTAGTCTTTAATCGGTGTTTGACTCTCCCACCTGCTATTCTGCTAGTCCGCAGTTTTGCATCGCAATAAAGTTTTATACTATCAAATACGAATTGAATTTCAGTCAGTTGCTATTATCTTCATTTTCATGTGTTTCGGGTACAAGATTCAACTCCTAACTTGTTTTGGGTGGGAGACGAACGAAGCATAGAATTGGGAAACGTGATGACTATCAGTCGAATCTCTGGTGTTCTGTAGGCCTTTCGATGAAGGATTACAGTTTTGCTTCAGGGGCGTCATTTTGGATAGTCATTTGCCCAACCCTAGCTTTCCGGTGGGGGGGGGGGGCAGTCATTCATGAAAATCGCGTAAGTTGACCAGAAGCGAGAAGACACTTTCTGCATAAAATTCTCGAGATAGTTTTACAAGCTGTTAATTGCCTTTGTATGGTTCAGCATTTGAAAAAGTAAGGTTTGCATTTGAAAATACAAGAGGGGCCACCAGCCTCCAGGGGCATCCCTTTTGCAGCGTCCCCCCCCCGTACGTTTTGAGCATTCGATCAAATTTTTGCCTTCGTGGCATCGTGGCGAAGCAGTGATGCCCGTTTTATAAAATCTTTTGTCCTCATATTTCTAAATTGGGTGATTTAACTTGTTTTTTGGTTCCCATTCTTTATCGAATTTGGTAATCCATCCAGCTTTTGTTCAGCCCGCATCAATTTCATCGCATTCGGTACGTCCCTTCGCAAATTCGGTGACTAGTCCGTATCTGTTCTTCGCATTTCGTCAGTTCATTTCATAATTCCCTGATTAGCCAAATCAGATTCATTTGGTTATGATTCGTGACCGAATTCGGTAATTCATCGGATTTTTTTCTAGTCCGTATCTATGACCAGATTTGCCACGCTCGATTGTTTTAGGTGGTTCTAACAAGAGTTTTATTCCGTTACGAAATTCGGTTGTTTTGCCGCTCCCGATTTGTTCCTAACTTTTCTAGTTATGTTTTACTTCTAATGATTGCAGTACTTCATGAATAAGCACTTGTCTTAACCTGAAAACTAGCCTATTTTTGTTTGCTGTAAATTCAGAACATATGTACTTTGTATCTATTATGGCCCCTTTTTCGCCAGACAGGTCTGTGGTTTAATAGGTAGTCTTAGGATCGCAAAAAGGTACTTTGATCATCAGTGTTTCCAGAAAATTCGCCTGCGGCTCATTTTGCAGTCTTCACTATTTAAGAAGGGTGCGTCATTTAGCTGGCTTGAACACATTAAAAGCTAGAATTTGCATGGAAAATAGTTAAAAGTTGCCAGAAAAAAGGCGGATTACATTTTTTCGCTTGCGGCACTTTAATTTGTCCTATATGCAGCCGCTAGTGAAATTTTCCCTATGCGACAACGCCGGTTTTTGTCGGCACATTTTCAAGTCCTGTTCGCAAAACTGGACGTCCCCCCAAGGTAAAACACTATGACGGCGTATCCCTGAAAAAGAAGAGGAAGAGCGTGAAAACGCGCCAAATTTTCTCTTTGGATTTGATTTTATACATAATATGCAAATTTTACATTGTAGCTTCCTGAAGGCAGCTCGCTGTATTTTTGGATAAAACAATCGGTCAAAATCAGGTACCGATTCGGTCAATTCTACCAGGCTCGCCTTCGTCCCCAATGAAGAAAAGGCTCGGGACGCTCCGGCCCGCCACAACGACCATTTTGCCTAATAGGCTGCCGCGAAATGCCGCTCTTTGGGTTTTGGTAATTAGGCCGGCCTCTGTACCGTGAAGCCCTGTAGGAGCAGTGTTGCCACTTATGCCGCATTTCGCGGCATAATGCCGCGATTCTGAGGGAAATGCCGCGTAATATTTGTATTATGCCGTAAACCGCAAGAATGCCGCGAAATGGCTTTTTGCACCGCTTTCGTTCCCGTACTTAGTTTGTCCAACTGATGTTGCTTGTCTTTTTGTCTGGCAAGAAAAACAGGAATTTCAAAACCGCGTTGATTCACGGGAGTCAACTCGGACCTTAATTATTGACCCTAGTCGGCAGCTTGTCCCGTGGGAGACCATTTTTCTTGACACTGGGTTGAAATCGCTGGTTTGAGATTCTCTTTCTCAGCTCTTCTGATGACATCTGTCAGCCCAGCCAGTCCTTTCCACTAGATAGTTTTTGTTTTGTAGTTAACAATAAGGGACTGGCTTGTCTTCCATGACAGGATTTCTTGGTGGAAACTATGTTTACGTATACTTCATCAGGTCAGAGAGAGACCTGACCTATCCTAGGGGGTAGGCGGGTTTTCTGCTTTACACGGTTGTGTTTAACTCGTAGGGGGGGGGAGGCTCATGGCATGTTCACTTATGCCTAAAAACACAAAGTTAACCCTGGATGTTCGTGTAGGACACCAGAAATCAAGAAGGGCATCGCTCCTAGCTGCTATGGGGGATACATTTTTTCTGCAGACATCGCTGTAATGCAGAAGCTTTAATCCGCAAGTGAAAATTATAAATGGTACCTTCTGAGTGGATATAAAGGGATGGTAAAAATGTGCGGAAGGTGTGGTCAGTATGAAAGTGCTTTGGGTTATAGTCTAGCCAACTCTGGGATGGTATAGAGCTAAACATTATATATTTAGTAATGTGATATGCTGCTTGAATTCTAATTCACAAGTGGAAATCAGAAATAATAACGTATTGGTGGGTCTGATGTGTTGGTAATACGACGTTCGGAGGGGTAGTATGGCTCAGGTGGGGTCATCCGGTGATAAGCACTCCTTAGCAAATGGCCAGGGCCAGCCATACCATATCCGTTTTCAAAAGCATATAGCTATTATTGTAACCTTATCCGATAAATGCTGAAGTTCGAAGCATATACTAAAATTAAATGCCCAAGGTACCGTCTATGGGGTAGACAGCCCGTTTTTTCTCGCACTTACTCGATTTTCACCACCAGGGGCGTCACATATATGGGGGGAGGGGGGACGCCCCCCCCCCCCCCCGAATGTTATCGGCCAGTCGGTAAAAAAAATAACCGATTCGGCGCGAATCGCCCTGATATTCCGTAAAAACAGTCGGTTTTTCGTCAAAATAGATTTTGACGTCAGAATAGATTTTGTTCTTAAAAACAGTCGGATTTTCTGAATATCAGTCAACTTTTCGTCAAAATAGTCGTTTTATTATAAAAAAAAGTGTTTTTTCTGTAAAAAAACAGTCAGTAAAAGTGACCAGCCAGTCGGTAAATACCTTGCCCCGCCCACCAAACCTTTTGGCCAGTAACGCCTCTGTTCACCACATAAAACTTTTGACCCTTTCTCTACCCATAATAGGAAAAATCTTGTCTTCTGTGAATTTTGGGCATGCCTCGAATTTTACCGCATTTTGGTTGAAGGGTACCGCGGAAATGCCGCTTTTTGACGAGGCCGGCACCGCGAAGCGGTGCCGGTCGAGTGACAACACTGTGTAGGAGTTTAAATAAGGTTTCAACCAACCTCAGTAGTGCAATCTAAATAGTCTGACGGATTGTAATAAACAAAATAAAAAGTATGTTGAACGACTTAGCGTAATAAATATAGCTGATTTCGGATGAAAGCAATACTTCATAGCAGCACTGCAACAAAATCTATATTGTGCTTGGAAGAATACCCATTGTTTCCACGGCATGCTAGTTTTGTCATTAGCTGATGGTAGGCCCTGATTGTAGATTATCAGTATGTTATCAGTCAAAAGTATGTTGAACGACTTAGCGTAATAAATATAGCTGATTTCGGATGAAAGCAATACTTCATAGCAGCACTGCAACAAAATCTATATTGTGCTTGGAAGAATACCCATTGTTTCCACGGCATGCTAGTTTTGTCATTAGCTGATGGTAGGCCCTGATTGTAGATTATCAGCGCGAAGTCTACAAACTGCTGTTGAGTAAAGCTTGCCATTACACTGTAAAAAGTTTCTCCGAATAAGGATGCAGTATTTGCTACTGGGATTAATCTTTATCTCTACTGGGATAAAATTAATCCGGATTAGGGATAATCCGATCTCAGTAAAGACAAGATTAATCCCAATAGCAAATACTGCAAGATTTTTTTTTACAGTGTACACTGTAAAAAAAAAATCTCCGCTTTCAGAAAACCCGATTTGCAGTATTTTACATTCTAGTATTTTAATTCTCCATCAGCTTTTAACTCGCCGAACTCGGACTAAAAATTCCCCGAATTCGGTGAAGAATGAGACACTTTTTGCAGTGTAGTGCCAGTGCCATTATTTTCTCGTGACTTTAGGGTGCTTGTGTCAAACTTCACCGAAGACCAGCTGAACCGATATGAGATGTACAGGCGATCAGCGTTCCCGAAAGCTGCAATTAAAAGGGTATGTTCCTCTTTCGTATGCTTTTCCCTTCTAACTTACTTATTTGTGTCCCTACTTAACTCTTAAACAGCACGACCACGGCGATTACACCATGCCACCAGGCCGCTATTACCCAGGGAACCGACGCAGAATTTTAGCTAATTGCTGATTGGCTATAGAATTAGAATTGGAATAGTGTTTATTCAGCCACGAGTGGGCCATATACATAGTTTTAAAAGCAACGTAATATAACAATACATCACACACATAATGATAGTACAACACAGAACTATCCATAGGACTCTCTAGTCCTGTAGAAATTCGCAGAGGTGTTAAACAGGGTTCAGTCATAAGCCACGTAATATTTAATAATGCGCTGCGTTCTGCGACAAGATCGATTGAAGAGTTTCTGATAGAAGATGGTATTGATGTTAGTCATCTGTCTTACGCAGATGACCTACTTCTAATGAGTGATAATCTTGGCGATATAGGCATAGAGCCCTCCAAGACTGAATTTGCTGTTATGAACCAAGAAATATAGCCAATCCGTGTGGCTGATATGTGTGCAAGACAGTTGTCCAAAAGGATACGTTTGAGTATCTCGGACTCCGTTATGGGAATTCCATTAAAGCCACTAAAAATTTAGCTATCGCGGCTCTCAAAGAAAAACTACTGAAGACTTACGGAATATTAGCACGAACTATAGGCCAATTTAATAAAATTACGCTTGGCCGTCTTTGCAACGCCATGTTCGCGCCCCATGTCTTCTTTCTAACCCCTCTGTGGAGTTCATTGAATCAACCTGAGCGTAAACAAGTCCGTTCTAATTTTTTCCGGTACTGCAAATATTTACTGGGAATTCCCATATGGTTCCGAAACTCTTATGTATCACAAAGGTACCGTATCTTTGAAATAAGCGAAACAATGAATGAGCTAACCAGTCGTTTCATCAGTCGAAGTAGAAAACGGCACGATTTTCCACTGGCTAGCCTGGTGTAATCATGTGATTCAAGTTTGTTCTTGTTTTAGTTATTTTGAGTTATCGCAGCTTAATTTTGTCTCGTAGTGTTGTGTGATTTATTTTCTTTTTCTTTTGTTTCCTTACCAACTCCTCCGACAATTTACATTGTACTTGTATGGAGGGTTAAATAAAATTATTATTAGAAAGTAAACTACCTCCTATTTAGATTTCCCCTCACGTAATCTCCCACCATTTTTATTACTTTGTAGTTAGTCGGTGTCAATGTACTAGTGAAGAGCACCCCGGGCCCAAACTGATCCGGTAAAGGGGAGGTGGTGGGCAGGAGGTGGGCAACACTGTCTCTCCAATCAAACAAACCGGCCATCTGTAGTTACCTGTGATTATACCATCCCTGTTTCTCTTCCTCTCAAAACCTTTTTTCTAAACCCAGATCCTAACTTCTGTAGCGCATCTTACTTTTGTTTCAATTAGCCGTATTATCAATCCTCATCTATCAATCAATCAAGTTTATTTTCCAAATATCTGAAGCTAGAAGAGAAATACAATATTTACGAAATACACAGACACGAAACAAATTAACTACCGAATACACTTACAAGATTGTTTATATTATTATTTTCTGCAAGATTTATTACACGCTGGAGTGTTGGCCTCTTTATTGCTTTTACTAATTAATCAACGGGAGTTACGGCAACTTCGAAGTGACTGATTTAGTAAACTTCAGCATTAACCGTCATTACAGGGCTTTCAAGCTTGCGAAGCCACGATGCCACGAAGATGTGTGTAAGTTGAGTTTAGATAACAAAATCGGTAGTCCTTGGGCAGCCTTAAAGAAGATACAGTTAATGCTGAATCGATCAAAGATGTATTTTAGATACAATTATAAGATTTTATTTGACGGTGCAAAACGGACAAGTCAGCTGCATTTTATTAGAGCATGGATATATTTCGGCCCTTCTTGGCAAGGGTCCTAAAGGTTCTTCTTGGCAAGGGTGCCAAAGGTCCTTCTTGGCAAGGTTTGAGCCTGAAGAGGGCCCTTGCCAAGAAGGGCCGAAATATATCCATGCTCTAATAAAATGTAGTTGACTTATCCGCTTTGCACCGCCAAATATGATTCGCAGTCAGCTTGGGCTGAAGAAATATCTAAGATTTTGACTCAGCTCAGTATGATGACTCCCGATTTCTTATCTGGAGCCAAAAGCCTTTTCCTTTCCATTGTCTTCGTCTTATTATTATTATGGTGTCTTTTGGGGGACATAAATTGATACTATAATAATTGATAAGATAATTAATTACTCAATAAATGATTATTTCTAATAATTGATACTCGTATACACATCCCGTTGATCATGTTTAGAAACTGTAAACGCGTTAGATTCGGCTTTAACTAAGCATTAGCGACCGCGAGTTGCGACAAGCCCTCGCTCCGCTTTGCTCATTTTTGTGATTATTTACGTTGGAATAACCGTAAAACCCACAAAAAGCGACCGTAGGCTAACCCTTTCTGAAAAATTTTGTTTGCCCCTTGGTAGCTTAGGTGGAATAGCCCCCCCCCCTCCAAAGATAGGAACAATATCGGTGGTTTCGACTTTTTAAATTAAGTATTAAATTAATTAATTTAATTTTTTTTTTAAATTAACCATAATGTTGGTTTTTAGTTGCATAACTTATGCTTCCGCATGGTTCCAAACACGTAGTGTGTAGCTGACGTTGTTCAGACACATGTGTTCTTTATTGCGTCTGTTTCTTCAGCTGTAGCGAAATTGGGTCGAGCCGGGAAAGCGTGGAACAGATTTCCTTGTATCGCAAGTGTAAGATTCTATCTTCCAGTCAGGTCCGTATCCAGGAATTTATAAGGGGGGGGGGGGGGGGGTTGCCCGCGGGTCGGACCAAAAGGTACAAGAGATCAGAGGTTAAAGCCTATACAGAAAATTATTTTTCTGTGTCCCAGGGAGAGGACCCCTACCCACCACCGGGTACGGCCCTGCTTCCAGTCAGTTCCAGCCATTTTATTACTCATATAAAAATGGCACAAAATGTGCCCTTGTGAAATACTGGAAAGAGAGAATAAAAGAAAAAAATTAAAAATTAAGAAAAGCATTGTAAAATTGATGCTCTAATGAAAAAAAGAAACTTGGCTCGGCTCTGATTGAAAGCCACAGATGGATCAGTAACACGGTATGATTTACGAAACGGTCTGGACTTCTGTCTCAAACTCTGTATTAGGTGTTGAAATGGCTTAATTCTGCTCTGATAGTCTTTGGGTCGGAACAACATGACAGCTCCCTCTTAAACTCTGACGAAGCTTTTGGAACTGGGATACCTTTGGTTCACTCTGTGTGCGTCTGTTCCTTTGCGTTTTGCCGCAAACGCAAAAGTTAGTAAAGAAGAAACGCACCATACCGATGCAGATCGAAAACCGTAGCGTTTAAAGGAACAGAAAACTTGACTCAAACTTGACTCGGGGAGCTAGCTGACATATCAAGAATGTACCCTGAGTCGATATTGAGAGTAAGAAAAATTCTCGTTACGACCATTGCAGTTACCGGGCAGTTTCCGAGAATTCGACTTTTGAGTCACGACCACGGCCAAAGGCGAACTTTTACAGTGTAAAAGTGCATGTCAAAGTCCATAAGGGGCAAGGGCCTGCCAGCTAGCTTTGGGAGCACTAAGGTGGGGGTTCGAGATAAAAAAGGAAGGGGTCCTGTCGACAATAAGTCCCTGTATCTTTATCTAAGCCCTCCAGGTCGGTTTGATGGCCGAAAGTTGCGTAGTCAACTTTTCTGTGCCTTTAAAGACGAAACGCAATATGTGTGAGCCGGGTCTAGCCCCCCCCCCCCCCCCCGTGACCCTGGACGTAACCCCTTGCCAAAAAACGATGAAAACACCCGGAAAACCCCCACCCACGTCCGTCCCGATACTACTCCCCCCCCCCTGGTGAAAAACCCCTGGCCGAAAAAACCGGAATGCGGAATAGGAAATCTTATTGAAAACTGCAGTTTGGATTTTTGGATCTAGACACCAAGCAAGTTAAATGTAAATGCGTGACTCGCTGGCTCCTCGCCTCTATGTTTATTTTTCATAAACAAAAGAATATTATACTTTTTTAACACTGTGTGGGGGGGGGGGGCGAGGTCGTCGAGGGATATGTCTGGATGGTTTTGACGGTGAGAGGGGGGGGGGGTAGCCGGTGTAAGCCATAGTATACTCTTTTCAGAAAGAAATTGTTCGGAAAGTGAAGGTTCCGGATGAGTTTCGCTTTTCGCTACCTTTTGTTTGCTGCGAAGTGCTCGTTAACTGGATCAGGAAGCTAAGAAGATCCTCTAGTTTGATCACTATTATTTATCTTGCAGATGATGCAGTACGTTACTGGCAGTTCTGTGTCTCAGAACGTCGTGATCGCAATGGCCGGTATCGCCAAAGTCTTCGCTGGAGAGATTGTTGAAGAAGGTAAGAGCTTTTTTCACGCTTTTATCCAAGGGGTATGGAAGTTAAGGCGTGCCTTCACTCAATGCCCAGGCCATTCTTCTGATTCGTAACTAGAAACCAGAGGTCCCGGGTTTCATCTTCTTCTATGTTCATCTATTGTAGCTAAAGTAAATAGTGTAGGCTATATATTTGACTGTGCACAGCGGATACGTCAGCTAAATTGTATTAGAGCTTTTTATTAGTTCTTAAACCCGAAGATCCAAATTTTTATATGTTATATTCTGAACCTGCTAACGACACCGAACTAATTTTCCACTTGCCGCGATTCACTAGTTCATTCACTAGTTTCTATGCGCATTATGCTCCGGACGAGTTTTCGTGACTCATGTTATTGATGCGTAAAACCGATTTCCTGAATTTTGCCGAGATCTTGCTAGGCTTGCTAGAAGTCGGTGGGCCTGTGAAAGGCTTAAAACAGGCAAGGCCGTGGATACTTTTTCAAAAGCAGAGCCTACCTTTGCAGTATCCAGATGATAGCTTTGAATATTGGAACTTAACCAGTAAATAGTCCGAGATGTGCTTTAAAATAAGCAGTTTAGGCGTATTCTCACCGTTCCCCGAGGACTCCTTTTTAGGAGTCCCCGCGTTTGTGTTTGCGCCATGGACTCACTCACTACGTACCCTACGAGCGGGGGTTGCTCGAATTATCATCACTATCATCAAAAAAGAACTCCCTTTCAGATTCGGTGGGGAATCGGTTTTGGGAGCTGCTCGTATTCTTGTTTAAAGCAAATATAGATGCTAAAGATGGTTAATAAGAATTTCTGAGATCATTATTGAGTTTGGTTGTGGTTTAATGCTGATTTTGAGAAAAGTGACCTTTTTCATTGGGGTTACCATTTTCTGTTTGAATGTGAGCAAAAAGAAAAATTAAATAAGAACAGCCAGGATAAACGAAATCAAAAGTAAAGTGGATCCAGAGTAATACCGTCACCTGAATATTTTTGTTTCGAACAAAATCCATCTTGGAAGCATTCCCCATGTTCTCGTTGTTTTCCATCTGCGGAGTCCGGCCGCATGGAGCGACTCCCTCTATTCGCGCGATTCCCCTTGATTCCTCGGGGAAAGGCGAGAGTACGCCTTTAGAAGCGTTCGGAAGATGAATCACCTAATTCATGACCGGCGCCACTGATTTCGGTCGGTTCAGGTCCCTGGGAAAGGGTGTACAGCAGGTGCCGGGGAGTGGGCAACCCCACGGATTTGACTTAGCTTCAGTAGAAAGGTGATGAAAATAATATATCAGTCTTGACCGTATGGACGGCGTTTTCCGAAGGAAGTTAACGATATTTTTCTCGAAATTGAGTTATTAGTTATGCCCTACCCAACACTTGTGTGCTGCATGTCTAGTACTGCTACAGAGATACATAATTTTCTCGGTGGTGACAAGCGCCATTTCATTCGCTGTTCCCGTAAAATACTCGCCTTAGGATCGACCGCTGAAAGATAAACAAAATAGGTTTTTTACCCGATCGAGAATGATTCCAGGCATGCTTGTTCATACGTGATCCGTTTTTTGCCAAAGCGGAAGTGAACAAATCATCGCTTCTTCGTATTTCATCTTCCTAATTGGCACAATCAGATAATTTGCCGAATTTCCATCACAACATAACTTGTGCGCAAGCGCTCAAATGTGAAGTGTTAAAGTAAAATGTTTATCGCATCTTATATAGAACAGCGTTAGAACCAAGATATTTCACATCCCCAATAACCAAGCAAGTACTTGAATAACCTAATTTGAAATCATCCCACTTTAGAAGCTTCTCATGTAAACAAACCTCATCAAATGCAGAAATCCAAGGAGATCTTGAAGATCTTGCAAGAACACTTTAAATTTCGATACTGAATGTCTTAAACCTCTTAAACCCTTTAAATTTAAACCTCTTTTCAGTTAGCAAGGTAACCATCATAAGTATAGTAAACCAAACCGTAGCAGCCTAGTAGCCTACCCCCTTCGTAACAACTTCATTAAGAACAGCATATCATTGATCATATGACAAAACCGTCGAGTTCCCAACCTTCCATGAAGTCTTGAAGTATGTCGCGTGGCCTTATTTTTTGCTGTTATACCAAAATTCACACCTATACATATATATTCACAAGTAAACGAGAGTTGAGCTTAAGACCTGTCATAGGCGAACTTAACTCATGGGAAATCTGGGACCAGCTGCCCATGAACGGGAGGGTGGGGTCGGAACCCATCAAAATGCGCATCTAGACCTATATATCTTCAAATGTACCAGCTAAGAGTTTGATTCCAGTCACTGATCAAAAACTTAACTCATGGGCAATTCGGGCCCACTTGTCCATGAACGTGGAGGTTGGAAGGGTGGTTCAACTCCACATATATATTCCCAACCCCAAGATCTAAAAGTACAAGGGATTTCATTGCCCTATCCAGTTATTGTCAAGTTAAAAACATTGAAAAATGGGCAACCTGGGCGCAGTTGCCCTTGAACCAAGTGGGAGTGGGGTTTGGACCCCAAAAAAGCAAAAATTGACCCCAGTACTCACAAGCCTACCAAGTTTCAACTTGATACCTCTTGATTTCTGCCACGGGTCACGAACTTTATTCTTGGGCAATCTAGGCCCCATTGCCCATGAATGGGGTCGTTGAGGGAGTTGTAACTTTAAAAGCAATTTCCCAACCCTAGGGTCTAAAAGTACAAGAAAATTCGTCGTCCTATGTCCAGGTCTGGTCAAGTTACGGGCATTATTCACTCGGCAATCTGGTCCCATTTGTCCGTGAACCGGGTGGATGTGGGGGATGGGACCCCTCAAAAGGTACAACTAGACCCCAATACCCACAAGTGTACAAGTTTGAACTTGATACCTGCGCTGGTTCACGAGTTATCAGCTCCACAAAAAATGGCGAAAACCGAAACCCGAAAGCCAAAAGCTGCTACAGCGCTCGCAAGAGTGGATTGTTCCAAGGAACACCCCACTAACAAGTAATCAGGACAAGTAAGATAGAATCGACTAAGCGTAGTCTGTGGCCGGGTGTGCTTATTCGTCTACCCTTTTTTGAAAATAATGCAAGTAGTTCGATCCCTCTTATTACTATTATTGTTCACTTCCCTCGTAGTACATACGAAGAGTAAACAAAAATTAGAAATAAAATCATACGACAAATCAAATTACATGGCAGTGAAACAATTAACTAAACAAACAAAAAAACAGTAGATAAAATCATTGTTGCTATAGTTCCTCGTAGCCTCATCAAGTCGGGAAGCCTTCGAGTGCCCCCCTACCGCCGAAAATTGGTAATTAGTAGTTCATTAGTTATAAAATATATGAAACTAAACCTGAAGCCTAGATTCGGAACAAATGTTCGAAAACATTTTGGAATAAGAAAACAGAGCGGGATGCCAAATGATTCACTTATAGGGTTTGATGTGGCTGGCGAAAATCATTGCGAGAACTGCACCTTCTTTCTGCAAAATCCCAATACCAGTTACTCGCAAATTACAGAAACATTTTTCAGTTCTTTCTTTAATTCGTCTCTTTTTGTGGCGCTTGCCCTTCGGCTAAGTGCCATAGCGATCGCAATTTCTGTCCATCCGTCGGTCGGTCTGTCTGTCGGTCCGGGTTTTGCTAGTTCGAGAACTCTTACATAAGCTAGAACGATGAAACTTGGCAGGCATATCAAGGACTCGAAAAGATTAGCTTGGAAACAGTAATTTCCCAGATCCGACCATCCTGGGGGCGGGGGAGTGGAGGGAGGGAAAATCTGGAATCTTGAGGTATTTATAAATGTTGAATGGGTGATCGAAGCTTAATGAAACTTGATATTTGGAAAGACCTTGTGTCCTAGACGACCCACTTCAAATCCGAAGCGGATCCGGATACTGTGGGGGAGTTGGAGGGGGGGACCGGAAATCTTCGGAGACGCTTAGAGTGGAGGGATCGGGATGAACTGGGTGGGAAGAACAAGCACAAGTCCTAGATACATCATTGACATAACCGGACCGGATTCGGACACTGTGAGGGGGGAGGGGGGAATTCTGATGATGCCGCGAGTTTGGTACTTCCCGATGTACTAGGATGATGAAGCTCGGTAGGAATACGAAGGATCCGAATAGACCGACTTGACAATATTTGTTTGCACTATCCGAACATCGTGGGGAGACTGGAGGGATGGAATCTATAGGCATTAATAACTTTTGAACGGGCGATCGTATTTGAATGATACTTGGCAAGTGGAAAAGTTATTGTCTCAGATGTTCCATGTCAAGTCCGGACCGGATCCGAGACTTGGGGGTGGTCGAATGGGGCACAGGAATTGTTGTGAAACGATTTGCGTCAAGGGATCGGGATGGAATTTGGTGGGCATTGATAGAACCAGATCATATAGGGGATCTTTGGGGGAGTTGGAGGGGGTTTCCCGGAATTCCGGTGATCGCGAGTTAGGATACTTTCAGATGTGCTAAGGACGATAAAACTTGGCAAGTATATTAGTGACCCGACCAAATAGACTTAAAGACCCGACACAATGCCGTAGGAAGACTTCCTTTCCTGGATCCAGCTATCTTTCGGGGAGTTGAGGGAGGGGTAATCCGGAAATTACTGACTTCCGTAGGTTGCGAACAAATGGTCCGATTCAAGTGAAACTTTATGGGTGATAAGAACTGATGACCTAGATATGCAAAGCATTTGTCTGAACCCTATCCGGCCATGGTTGGGGGGGGGGGGGTACAGAAATTTTGTGACATGCACAAAAACCAAACGGATGGGTCGAATGGGATGCAAGTTGGACAGTACCAAGTTTATGCGGCCTAGATTTGTCATTTGGCGTCAGAACCGGATGCGACCAAGGTAGGAGGAGGATGAAGCGGATGAAGCCACAATGGGTGGAGTTCCGGAAATGTTGTGGCTCGCATAGGGGTTAAACGAGTGGAGTGATTTGAATGAAACTTGGAAAGTAGAGACCATATGCCTTACATGACATATTTTAGGATCGGGACCGGATCCGAGCAAGGCTTACCGAAATTTCCGGATAAATGTTCATATTTACTTTCTCGTTTCTCACACCACCTACTCATAACAAGTGCCATTTGGGCTCGTAGCTCTTGTTCTCGTCTATTAATTACATTATGTCTGGTAGTATTCACTGACCCAAGCGGACATACCCTTGCTTATTGGAAGTATTGCGGATTTTAAGCGACATGTAAACGATCTAAAAATAAATTCGCTGAAATAAATAAACACCTCTAGATATTTAGCGGTTTATTTCATTTTTTGTTCAGTACCTATTAAATGAACATAGACCTTGTTTATCTGTGATTGTCCTGTTAGAAGTACTTTGACAGTGCCCGCAGCAGCGTACTTCCAGAATCGCGCAACTCGTACCGAGTCCTGTTTAATAGGGGTTACTCACTCCCCGGCACCTGCTGTAAACCCTTTTCCGGCTCGGACCGAAATCATCGCCGCCGGCACCGATGTCGTCCATTAATTAGGTGATTCGTCTTTCAAACGCTTCTTAACATGCATGTTTTAATGTTCTGACAAGTGGCAACCGGGCCTGGCACGGGCCGGGCGCCGCGGTATCGGGCACTTGCTGTACATTTAAATCGAAAGTGATCAACCCCTCGGTTTTTAACCAACGTATCGAAAGTTGGTTATCTAGAGATTGCCAATATTAGACTGTTTCCGAACGACCTTTTTTTTTTTTTTTCAACACATAGCCGTAATTAACTTATTTTTATATTACATAAAAAAAAGAAAAGAAAATCACATTTCGCACTTTTTGTGGCTACTCCTCCATCCCTCAGTGACGTTAATTTAATCTGTTTTTACCCACTTTTAACTATTTACGTCACTTAACTTTTGAAAATAAGTTATTACATTTACTATTCTTTCCCCTTAATACTTTTGCTTTGATTTTATATATTCATATTTTTGTCTGTCCTTCAAACCTCATACCATCCCAATCACACATTTTAAAATTCTACTCTCAACCAAACTACTGTAAATTATGAAAAAACAAAAACATACATATAATGGGAAAAACAAAAAAAAGGGATAAAATATATCTTTCCGACTATAAACAACTATAAAACATTTTCAACTCCACACATTATTTAAATTGTACTATAATACGTAAAACACACTTTTGGAAACAAACTTCACTAATTTACTTTATCACAACCATCGTTATCTATAAATCTTTCGTGATACCTGCACGAGCCCCTTAAACTGAAGAAATCTACTCAGTAGCCTACGGAAGTAAACAGATCACAGTGCCTTCATACTTCATCGTCTTAGTTGTTACAATGTGGGACATCGCTAAATTTCCATTGCCTACAAGTAATTAAACAAACTTTACAAGACCGACAAAGCCTAATGAGTTGCCTGATGTGTCCGCAAGCATTCGTGAATGTCAAATCTTCTCTATACCCCATATGACAGATGACTAAACTGAAACACGCCATTGAACCTCGGAAGAACAGGAAACATCACCCAACGTTCGTCCAATCATAGTACTTTCACTGGTGAATCATTAGTAGACATTTTAGGCCATTTGACAGTTGGAGAAATCCATGCGTCAACTTTTCATTTAAATAGAAAGGCATTGAAAAATACCCTTTATAGTCGATGGTTTGAAGAATTTTAGAAAAAAGTTAGTTCTTGGTCAATGCGCTTTTTTACTTCCAAAGAAGATTTATTAGCGGCTACAAAAGTTCAGCCCTCTTACCATTTAACGCAGATTATCACGGGTCACTGTAGGTTAATTTTTTTATTTCACAGAATAAACAAAATTGATACGGAGTTGTGCCTTTGTGGTGAAAACGAAACATGCCACCATTTTCTTTTTGAGTGCCCTATTTCTGTTCGTGAACGCTTAGATCTATTATTTCGCCTTAATAGGATTAATGTTCCTTTTCCATTTCATCTTGATTTGTTTTTTAAATTTAGGAACGTTAGAAATACTGTGTTGGTAGGCTATATGTTAGGAAAACTAAACGTTTGGATTTGGAATTATGATGTGCTTTTTTGTGTTTGATAATGGAATTCACAGAGTGTATTATTTAGTTGTTTTTTTCTTTTTTGATTAGTTGTTTGTATAAAATTATGTGATTTGTAGTTTATTTTAGATGTGTAGTTTAGTTCCTTTGTTAGTTGTGAAAATCACTTAATAAATTCATTCAACCCTCAAGACTGATTCAAATCCTGCGTCAACCAATCAAAGTTTGTTTTCGTGACGTTTCTGGCTCGTCGCTGGACACACGGCGGTTCTTTGTCGGCACGAAGAGTTATTCATCAAGAATGATAGTTAGCTATGCTACGAGTAGGAATTCTGGCTACGTTTTCTGCACTTGAAGTTAAAAAAAAATAGAACTGATGATGGTGCCGAAAATCCTGGCGGGAATTCCGGTTCGCTACCGCCCAACCCCGATCGTCTGTCCAGGGTCCAGTTTACCTTCTTCCCAGTCTTTCACATTACTGTCTTCCCTTCTTCGCTATCCTTCATCATTTGTCCTTTCAGATATCTTTTGCTACCGAGAAAAGAACTGTGAATCACTCCCTTTTTCTCCAGTTCCATTCATTTGTATATTTGTTGGACAAAAGTTTTTTTTTCTACCCAAGCGGAACTGTCAGTCACTCCATTTTTCTCAAGTTCCATTCATTTGCATATTTATTAGGTCTCTCAAACCTATGGCACCTTCCACATTTCCTTAATCTAGGCTGTCCAACTACCCGGACTTCCAGAAGTTTCAGAGGTCCAGAGGGCAAATGTCCTTGCTAGGCTGACAGGACTGTCAATCGCTCTCCCCTTTTCTCCTACTTCGTTCATTTTTATTCGGGTTCTCAAATGTGTTGCATCTATGACACCTTCCAGATTTCCGGAGTAGCCTATAGGCTGTCTACCCGATGAAAAATTTGTAGCCTGCGTAGTAGTATGGTAGTAGTACGAAAACGTTGCATGTTATACTATGTAATAGCAAAGAATACTATCATTTAATGTTCCTCAGACTGGTCCAATCTTATGTAGTAGTATCCAGTAGCATCCTGTCTTGCCATAGAAGCATCCAGTCTTGCTAAGGGTAGCATATAGTAGTATGCAGTAACACGGTAGACTTGAAGTAGAAGCATGTAGTAGCATCGTTAGTACTGCGTGCTACTTTTTCGTACTACTTCATAGTACTATTTTGAGATAAATTTTTCATCGGGCAACTACCCGGATTTCCAGATTTTGTTTGCTGGCTTCACCTTCCCGATTCATCTTGTCAAAAACGGATGTCTTTAATCTGGAAGAAAACCTGGGAGGTGAAGTCTGGCTTTGACCCTGCAACTGGAAATTCGTGCACCTTCATTCTCCGGACAGAGTGACAAGTTGGTCGGTTCGGAATGGAATTCCTGCCAGGATTATTTTATTTCAATTATCTTATTTATCCTCTGTTCCGTATGCAAAAGTTGAGATGTTTTCCAGCTCGTGATGAAAGTGGAGTAAATCCGGCCGGGAAATCCAGATAGTGTATCTGCAGAGTCATCGAATTCCTGGATGCGGTCATCGACCACTTGTGTCTTAAAGGACCCCTCTTGCTTATTCTGCCTTTTATAATATACTTAGCTCACATATGGAATTATAAGCTTCTGAAATCCCCACCTTTCTCAATTGTTTCGTTTCATATCTACGAATTTTTAGCGCTTTTTCGGCCTTTCCGAGTTTTACCGTCACCCAACCAAAAGTTTGCCGTAATCTTCAACGTCCGCTGACAACTCTTTCACATACAAGGATGTGATAGTCTTCTGTTTATTACTTCTTTTATTTGCTTAGTTTTCCCACTTTTTGACCAAGGCACGTTCAGTTTTCAAATGTTTTGCGCCCAGCCTCCTCGTGGGAGAGCAGGAAGGCTGGACATAGTCGGCAAGCGCTAGCAAGAGAATCGCTAGTTTTAGGTGGAAAGTAATGGTATTTCCAAAAACGTTTTTTCTGCTTCATTTCATAGGGAAAAGATCATTTCTAGTAAGAGTTATGCTTTAACAGCTAGCAAAGCAGCGGTGCCACGGTTCTGGAAACAGTTTCGCGTTTTTACCTTATTCCTTTCTTTATCTCCCTTGTCACACATTCTCGGATTGTCCAAATGTATTGTGTAAAAAAAAAGCAAGAGCTGGAAGCTCATATGGCACTTGCAAGGCTTGGTAAAATGATGAAAGTAGGAATTTGCCAATTTGTGGGTTTGTTGTGATCATTTGTAGGCAAAACCCCTGAGATAAGAATAAGGACGGACCGTTGGAAATCACGAGAATGTATCGTTTGGTTATTTTTTTATTTTTTTTTGCACTTAGCTGTAATGATGCGCACTATGGGTGCTAAAAATTCATCTGTAATCAAAACCCTTTAGGACCATGAATATATGTGGTCTGGTCAAAAGTATTTTTTTTTTACTGTTCGGTTAAGATGCGCACTTTAAGGGTGCTAGAAAGTCATTTCTAAGCAAAACCCTTGAGTCAAAAATGATCATGGGCTTATGGGGATCATGAAAATGTAGATTTTGCTTTAAAGTTTAACCGAAAAGGGCTGGGATAGGACAATCTAGTTACCCATCACTTATTGACTTAAAGGAGTTATATCATAAGCATTCTAGCACTTGCAACGTCTAGACCCCCCCCCCCCCGAAGACCCGAGATGAAGCCACGACTCGTTCCGACCGCTGGGTCATCTAGCGGCGCGGGTCGGAAGCGCCCGACATGGGGAGGCTGAGATCATAGTTTGACTATGGATCTAACAGAACGTTTTTATTGTAGCAGGCATATGGAAAATTTGTAGAAAAACTAACCAATTATTTGTATGATCGATTTCTTTAAGTATTTTGGGCTCTGTTTTTTCTTGTTAACTCCTGCAAGTCCAAATAATTAAGGATGTAAACTAGATCACAACAAACAAACGCCGTAAATTATACTAAATTCGTTATAGTGATTTCTTGAAGATTCTGCAACTGAGCTAAATAATATTCAGCTTCCTATACCCAAAAATGTCAAACTGGCCGATGATTTCTTCTTCCGACATATCTAAACGTCCACAGTTACTCCACAGGGTGATATACATAGTTGTTTTAATCCTCTTACGCGCCACTCGATCTTCTCGAAGGTTCTAGTAATCTTTTAACGAGCGTCAGGAGATCAATGAATAGTTAATTAGCAATGGTGGATTGGCGTTCAGGAGTGAATTTTGTTCAAGTAATTTGTGGATAACGTTGGCTACCGTGAGGAATTTTGGGGAAAACAAAGGTAACTGTGTTCGTAAAAATCCGACCCATCGCATAATGATGGCGTCTCCCACCTTCTCGGCCCACATGAATCAAAGACTTTAAAGAGACCCGATGAAAATGCGTGATTTCGTTGTTCTGCTATTCACGAATAATCAATTTTTAAATAGTGGAATTTCCGTGTGATTTGTGGTACCTCTATACGCTTGTATTTTTGTTGCATGCCTGTTCAGGCACTAAGTAATCTTCACCAATCTCACCACTGCCCACTGAAAAGCCGCGTTTGTGTTGAGATTAAAATTTCCCGCATCATAGTAGAGTTTTCGTTGTGGGGACGGATGCAGATATTCTGAACGTTATAACTAGAGTAGATAGTGGAACATTAAAAAATCCCTTTGCAGAATCCAAATAATTCAGTGTATTCAATTAAATGATACAAAAATAAGTTGGCTTTTCAGTTAAGCTTTAAAGTATTTTGTGTACTTTGCGGTGAAGAGAATACTTTAAGGGATGGTCAGATCCGGAAAGTGACAATTTTTTAAGCCAATCATGTCCAAGCCAAGTTTCGTCGTCCTAGCACATCTGGAAGTACCTTAAATCGCGATCACCGGAATTCCGGACCACTCTCCACCCCCCCCCCCCCCCCCAGAGTGCCCGAATCCGGTCCGGTCCGGCTCTGTTACTGGTGGGTCTAGTTCTTCCCACCAAGTGTCATCCCAATCGCTACACTCTAAGCGTGTCACAAAATTTCCGGTTCTCCTCCCCCCCCCCCCCAGACTCCCCCACATTAATCGGATCCTGTCCGCACTTGAAATGGGACATCTGAGACATGAGTTCTTTCCGAATATCAAGTTTCATTAAGATCCGATCACCCGTCCAAAAGTTGGAAATTTCTCAAGATTCCGGATTCCTCCTCGCTCAAACTCCCCTCCAATCGGAGAAACGACTGTTCTTAAGTTAAAATTGTCGAGTCCCTGAGATGCCTGACAAGTTTCATCGTTCTAGCACATGTGTAAGCATCTTAACTTGGGATCACCGGAATTCCGGAACCGTCCCTCGAACTCCCCCCACAGTGTTCGGATCCGATCCGGTCATGTCAACTATGTATCTAGGGCTTGTGCTTGTTCGTCCCACCAAGTTTCATCCGATCCATCCACTCTGAACATGTCACACGATTTCCGCCCCCCCCCCCCCCCTTCAACGCCCCCCAAAGTCACCGGATCCATTCCGGACTTGACGTGTGACATCTGAGACAAGAGGTCTTTCCAAATATCAAATTTCATTAAGATCCGATTCCCTGTTCAGAAGTTAAAAATACGTCAATATGCCGGATTCCCCCTCCCTCCACTCTCCCCACGGTGGTCGAATCGGGGAAGTGACTATTTCCAAGTTAGTTTGGTAGGGTCCCTAATATGCCTGCCAAGTTTCATCGTCCTAGCACCTCCTGAAGTACCCCAACTCGAGATGAGTGGCCTGACAGACAGACCGACGGACCGATAGATCGAAAAGTGATCGGTATATGGCACTTGAGCGGAGCTGCAAGTGCCATAAAAAGTACCAACTTTTGTTGTTGAAATCTTTGATGCCGAGCGGTTTTCAAAGTGGGTCTCTTGATCCACCGTCAGTGGCGTCATTTTGCGAAAACTAGGGGGGAGGCAGTAGCGTCGTTCCGGGTCATTAGCGCTGTTTTGCGCTGCTCAAAAGGTTAAAGTTTGGTGACAGACCTGATGATCCACCGTTTGGGAGATATTTTGATGAAATTTGGTGTGAGGATTCTTTGAGTCATGGGAAAGGTCGAGTTCGTAGATGGTTCTGTAGACCCTCTATTTTGGGGTAGGAGAGGGGGGTCAAATTAAGGGGGCAAACAAAATATTTTAAACAGCTAATGAGATAGTCGATTAAGGGGAAAGAAGACAAGCCGAACACGATTATGAAAACCATTTTCTCGTCGGACAGTTCGTCCGGAATCCGGCCAAAACCGGAAAGTTTTTAAAAGTAAAGGTTTTATTTTAAGTTGATTATATGTTCGATTTAGGAGTAAGAATACATGCTGAACACTTATGTGAAAATCATTTTCTACCAGGACAAGTAGTTCGCCCGAAATCCGGCCAAACCGGAAAATTTGTTAAAAGCAAAAGTTTTTTTGTAAGTTGATTAGATGTCCGATTTAGGGGTAAGAAGAGATGCTGAATCCATATATGGCAGTCATTTTTACCCGGGAATATAGTTCGCGCGGAATCCGGCTTAAACCGGAAAATTTGTTGCAAGTTAAAGTTGATTAGATGTCCGGTATAGGGGTAAGGTGATACGCTGAATTCGTTTTTGAGCTTTATTTTTTGCCGGACAAGCAGTTCGCCCTTCGGCCGAAACCGAAAATTTGGCAGAAGTAAGGAAGGAAATTTCGATTAGTTTCATCAAAATAGACATGTCTTATCTTATCTGGGTAAACACGCATGCTGAATCAATAAACACGCATGCTGAATCCATATCTGAACTTGGTTTTCTTAGATGATTAGCGATTTGTCCTTAATCTGTTTCTAAATTTCGAAAGTAAAAATGTTCAAGGAGTCTGGCGAAGGCAAGACCCAATTGTCTGTATCAGATATTAATTTTTTGGGATCTCATCAAAACCTTTGGTCTTTGCCTGTTATAATTTTGTCAAATCACTCTGTTTCTCACAAATTTTATGATTTTTCATGGTTAGCTATGGCCTCCTTCGGAAAGCCTCTGTTCAGCAGCAAACAAGGTTTGCGAGGTTTATGTAGATGTACAGTGTCCTTTTTTCAATTGTACCAATGTTTTATCATTTTTGCAAGCCATTTTCTTTTGTCCATGGCGGGGCTGTGGCAGCTCTGTCAGAAAGCAAAAGTCACGAAAATTAGGGACCTCTGTAACCTTTCAGTTGTAGCGGGAGCTGGACATTGTACCAGTACTTAAAGTTCGTGTACCCTCATAAAAAAGAATAATCTGATCTCATTTGCTTCATTTTACCCGCCACTTCCTATGCATTTAGAGGGTTTGTCGACACGAACTATACTTGAATCTCAGTTTCTTTTCGGAAGTCCAAATTTGGCGCTCCATTGAAAACGGTTAGTGCCTACGTGCCGAGCCACGCGTCAGCGTGGGAACACTTGGCACATCTGTTATTTTGATGCTCAGTGTGTTTTTCAGCGCAGTTTGTTTATACGCAGATACACGTGGATCTGGCGAATCTGTTGCCATGCTGTCCCGGCGAAACCAACCAACTTCGAATTGGAACTGGCCTTGCTGTTTGGTGTTGTGCCAGCATCCATTTTATTAGCTGGATACCGGTATTGCGTTGCACCCATAATTAATTAGCTTAAATTTGCAAATTACTTGCAGCCCTCGGCTCAATTGTCATATCCCTATCGTGATGTCTGTCCGAATTTCCGGGCACTAGGGCTCGGTCCAGTACATAGGAAACCTTCGATTGCCGGATCCGGTCGTCGGGGGGGGGGGGGGGCATTTTGGGGTCTGGGGCGGATCCGACATCGGTGAGCAGAGGTGGAGGGGTGACTAGGCATTTCCCCGGAAATACAATTTTCAGTTCAAAGGGGTTATTCGAGTGAAACTTGAAGGGGGTCTCAAAATTTTTTGCGCGCGTAGGGATCAAACTGGTTAAATAAATAAAGTTAAATAACGCCCGCGATTACTTATCCTCATTTCTTTCTTGTGCAATCATCAAGTAAGAATTGCCACGTGTAACAAAAACCTTACTGGGTTAGCTTTTAATTTGATGTCCATAGCTTTCTCGTTTAGTCGAACTCCTACAGGTTGCCATCTGACCGAGCATCCTTTCACTTTCAACCAAAACAGGGCTACTCCTGCCTTAATCAATACAGGGTCCCTCCCTCAGAACAGGGATCCTGCCTTAAGGAAGAAGTTCCTCCTTTTCGCGGCGGCTTGCGACTTGCGACTTGACTTGATCATTCGTCAATTAAATACCATTTTGGGGATCCCAAAATGTAAGTGGAGGGATACCTATGACTTCGCAAAAGTTGTCAGTCTGTCCGTCCGTCCGTCAGCGCGATACTCTAGAAGGGAATGAAATATTTTGATGAAACTTGGTGTGAGGATTCTTTGGGTCATGGGAAAGGTCGAGTTCGTACATGGGCCCCATAGCTGTTTATTTAGGGGAGGGGGAGGGAATTCAAATTAATGGGCGAAAAGGGGAGGGGGAGGGAATTCAAATTAATGGGCGAAAAATAATATTTTTTAAAAGCTAATGAGATAGTCGATTTAGTGGCAAGGAGACATGCTGAATCCGAATATGAACATTATTTTCTCGACAGACAGGTAGTTCACCCGGTACCCGGCAAAAACCGGAAAATTTGTCAAAAATAAAAGTTTAATCTGATTGTTGATTAGAGGTTGGATTTAAGAATGGGGAAACATGCTGAATCTGAATATGAAAATTATTTTCTCGCCGGACAAGTAGATCGCCTGGAATCCGGCCGAAACCGGAAAATTTGTTAGAAGTAAAAGTTTTATATGAATTTCATTAGGTGTTCGATTTACGGATAAGAAGACATGCTGAGTTCGTGTATGACAAATCATTTTCTACCTGGACTTATAGTTCGCCACGGAATCCGGTCGAAACTGGAAATTTGGCAGAATTAAGGAAGGAACTTTCATCAAGGTAGATACGACGCGGGCTATAGGGGTAAACACACATGCTGAATCCAGATTTGAACTTGGTCTTCTCAGATGATTACCATTTGCATTAATCTGTTTCTAAATTTGACTAGTAAAGTGTTTAGTAGGAGGCTGGCGAAGGCCGGATCTCTACAAGCCAATTGTCTGAATCAAATATTAAATTTTTGGGATCCCGTTGAAACCTTTGGTCTTGTTACATCTGTCGCGGGAATTGATCCATACAATTTTGCTTAATCTTAATTTTTCTTGTCCCTTCGCCTTTGTCAATCATCAGATCCTCATTTTTGCTAGATTCAAAAGTTAGTAAATCACTGCAAAAAACACATCGAGTCCGTGACACACCAGGAGTTTAAAACCAGACTCAGTAAGTTTAGACAACAAAATTTTAATTCACCCTCTATGCCTTTTATCGCATGACGTCGGAAAAGTCAATGGGTGTTTTTTGGCGTTTATTCGACTGTTTCTGGCAGTGCTTGTTATGCATAACGTTTGCAAAATCAGAGCAGATAACATCCCATGTTGAAACTGCGCATCCTTGTGTTATTTGTTATGAAACTTTTGACAGAGCAAGCTTCTTATTCATTGGACGGATGTTGTATTGCACTCACCTAGATTCATATAACGTTACGAAACATGCTGCATAAATGAACAAGACCAAAGGTGTCGATGGGATCCCAAAAATTCAGTATTTGATCCAGACAATTGGGTCTTGTCTACGCCAGATCCAGTCTTCGCCAGACTCCTTGAACATTTTTACTATTAAAATTCAGAAACAGATTAAGGCCAAAAATCTAATCATCTTAGAAAACCAAGTTCAGACATGGATTCAGCATGTTTGTGTTTACCCCTATAAGTCACATCTGTTTGGACGAAAACTTCCTGCCTTACTTCTGCGAATTTCCCAGTTTCGGCCGAATTCCGGAACTACCTGTCCGGCAAAAAAAAAGAAGCTAAAACTGAACTCAGCGTATCTTCTTTCCCCTATATCGAACATCTAATCAACTTCAAATTAAAATTTAACTTAAAACAAATTTTCCGGTTCCAGCCGGATTCCGGGCGAACTACTTGCCCGGCGAGAAAATGAGTTTCACCACCGTGTTCAGCATATCTTCTTACCCCTAAATCGAACATCCAATCAACTTCAAATAAAACTTTTACTTTTAACAAACTTTCCAGTTTGGCCCGGTTTCCGGGCGAACTACTTGTCCGGCGAGAAAATGGTTTCCACCATCGTGTTCAGCATGTGTTCTTACCCCACAATCGACTGTCCCATTAGCTGTTTAAAAATATTTTGCTTACCCCTTAATTTAGACCCCCTCCCCCGCCCCCTAAATATAGGGCTACAAAGCCCATCTACGAACTCGACCTTACTCTTGACCCAAGCAATCCTCACACCAAGTTTCATCAAAATATCTCATTCCCTTCGAGAGTTATCGTGCTTACAGACGGACGGACGGACAACTTTTGCGATGTCATAAGTATCCCTCCACTTACGTTTTGGGATCTAAATATTGCCGAAAGTTTTAAAACTCCAGCAGCCAACCGGAACCTCGATTGGAACGCAGATGTTCAGTCTAGTAAAATTTGCGTCGAAAAATCGAATGTGCTATTGAGGAAACTGCGTTTCGATCAGTTGGTAACAACGCATTTTTGGCACCACGTAGACTGCAATGTTAATCGCGTATTCATCGATATTTAGTGTGTTCGTTCACACATACGCAGTGATCACCACATGCATGCATCATGTTCAAGGGTCCTTGCTTCCTTAAAATCAAGTACACCGCTTGCATACCGATGTAGGGAGGGGGGGGCGTGATGACTCGATTGGAGTAAGGAACTTTTTTTTTCTTGGGGTCAAGGCCATAGACCACATTCATATTCGCTGGAGGAGGAAAAGTCCCATGGACTAGTCAATTTGAATAGAACCAAGTCCCAAAAATTCTGACCGAAGGGATCTAGATAGTTGGATCAGTAACCTAGTTGGTCTTAAGAAAGGCCTCAAAAAGCGCTGTTTGTGGTTATAACCAACTCCTCTCTGTATATCGTGATACCAGTAAGACATGTTCCTTCCACGAAGTGACGTAAACGTTGGCACAAGAGCTGTGAGGTCGTATGGCACTTGCAACGGTAGTTAACATGCCCCGTCACCCATATAAACACCACCGCCCCGTAACTCTCCCCACAGTTGCCTGATCAGACATCAATTACATGTCCCCTTGCAGTCGATCAAGCTCCATCGGGATCAGAAGTTGTTCAAAAGTTAAGCATTCCACAAGATTCCGAATTTCTCCTCCCTCCACTCCCTCCAGATGGTCAGATCGAGGAAATGACCATTTCCAAGTCAGTCTGGTCGGGTCCTGAATGCGGTTCGGCGATGCTGGGATTCATAATTTCCTTCGTTGCGTATCGGCATGTCAAAAGCTCGTCTTTGTTCATCGTTTCACTTGCTGTGCCTCCTACCATGTATATCTCTTCACTGGTGGTCTTTTTCATGACCCGCAACAGAGGTTAATTAGGTTTTCTTTCCAGGTTTTGGTATGACTTTAAGGTAAGATTTGGTACGAATTTGACCACCAAGAAACCCCATCCCATCTTTGTAGCCGCTGGCAATCTTGTATTCTTTTAAATTTCAGCGATCGACGTAATGGAACAGTGGGGAGAGGAGGGGGCAGTCCAGCCCAAACATCTCAGAGAGGCCGTGAGGAGATTGCGCTCCAAAGGTTCCGTTCATGGAGGAAAGCCTAAGACCTTAAAGAGGCTAGCTTGAGTGCCACGAGGAGTACTAGGCCATCACGGCCAGTTGTAAGCCAATTGAGGCTTTGGATGCTCGGTGGTTCAGCCAAGTGGAAGATTCGAGAAGTGAGCCTGTTCTCAGTTCATGGAGGGACAAGAAGACTTAAGTTGGATCGGAGCTTCCTGACTGTGTTTTTTAGTTTTGTAAATCAGATAATATAATATATAATATTTTATAAACTAAAAGGATCTTCAGGCCACATTTTCTTTGGAACCAGTTGAAACTGGAGAGTACCCGGTCACAACCGCAAAAGCAAAACCGCGCCATGTTAAAACAACGACTGGTCAAAAATCGTGCGTTGGAAAAATCATGAGAAGCGGGGTTTATTTAAAAAAAAAAAATCTTTGCCACAAACTGCACTGTATTTACTTTCGCACTAATATTTCCGCTGTGCCATACTTGTCGCTCTTGCGTTTTCATTATATGAAGAGACTGGTAAGGTTCGTTACAGGGTGGCTCACATAGAAAATCTCCTTTAGTAGTTTCCTATTCTCTTCTGTTCATTTTTTTTTTTTTTACCATCATTTACCCCATGGCTTCAGGCTTTTTATGCGAATAAATTATTGTTATTATGTAAGTGAAGTGGACAAAAGGATTCAATAATTCTGAACTCGTGACGAAGACAATAGTCGTGTTTTTATGGGCCTGGCCATCCGGCCAAGTGCCATATACCGATCACTTTTCCGTCGGTCGGTCGGTCGGTCCGGTGATCGCAGGTTAGGGTACTTCTGGATGTGCTAGGAAGATGAAACTTGGCAGGCATATCAGGGACCCGACCAAACTGACTTGGAAATAGTCACTTCCCCGATTCGACCATCGTGGGGGGAGTGGAGGGAGGGGGAATCTGGAATATTTAGGCATGGGTAACTTTTGAAAGGGTGATCGGAAATAAATTAAACTTGATATGTGGAAAGAACACATGCCTCACATGTCCCATTTTACGTCCGAACCGGATCCGACAACTGTGGGGGGAGTTGGAGGGGGGTACGGAAATATCGGGACACGCTTAGATGCGAGGGGTCGGGATAAAACTTGGTGGGAAGAACAAGCACGTATCCTTGATACATCGTTGACATAACCGGATCGGATCCGGTCACTGTGGGGGGGGGAGTCTTGATCCCGGAATTCCGGTTATCACGGGTTAAGGGACTTCCAGATGTGCTAGGATGTTCAAACTTGGCAGTCATATCAGCGACCCGACCCAACTGACTTGGAAATAGTCACTTCCCCGATTCTATCATCGTGGGGGAGTGGAAGGAGGGTGAATCCGGAATGCTGAGGCTTGCGTAACTTTCAAACGGGTGATCGGATCTAAATAAAACTTGATATGTCGAAAGAACACATGCCTCATATGTCCCATTTTACGTCCGGACCGGATCCGAGAACTGTGGGGGGAGTTAGATGGAGGGTACCGGAAATTTCGTGACACGCTTAGAGTGGAGGGATCAGGATGAAACTTTCTCGGAAGAGCAAGCACATTTCCTTGATATATCGTTGACATAACCAGATCGGATCTGGCACTGTGGGGGGTGGTTGATTCTGGGTCCCGGAATACCGGTTATAACGGGTTAAGGTACTTCCAGATGTGCTAGACGATGGAACTTGGCAGACTTAACAGGGACCCGACCAGATTGGCTTAAGAAAATTCCCCGATCCGACCATCGGGGGGGGGGGGAGAATCCAAGATCTTGAGGCAAGCATAACTTTCGAAAGGGGCATCGGACATAAACGAAACTTGACAGTTGGAAAGAGCTCGTGTCACGGATGTAACATTTCGTGTCCGGACCGGATCCGATAACTCTGGGGAGAGGGGGATCGGACATTTCGGAACAGGCTTAGAGTGGAGGGACCGGGATGAAGCTTAATGATAAGAACAAGGACAAGTTGTAAATATATTTTTGACAGAAATGGACCGGATTGGCGCACTGTGGGGGTCTTGGAAGGGGTTTTCCCGAAATCCAATGATCGCGATTAAAGGTACTTACAAATGCACTTGGACGGTGAAACTCGGCTGGTGTACTGGAGACCCAATCAAATTGACTTGGAAGCAGTCAGTTGAGTCAGTTCCTCGATCCGACCATCTTCGGGGGAGTGGTGGGAATTGGAATCCGGGCTACCAGAATTTCCCGCATAACTTTTGAACGGTTGGTCGGATCCGAAGGAACTTGACAGTTGACTAAAGGACGTGTTTCTGATCTCATGAATACGTTCATAGCCCCCCAACTGCCCATGATCATTTGTACCTCAAGTATCTGAATTTTAGCCCCCTTAAAGTTCAATGGGCACATCAAACTACCCCAATCCCACTCTGTAACAACCTAGGAACAATGCTTACCCCCTAGCTCAGCAGCTTTTTCAGCAGTTTCCTCTCTGTGACATTTCAAAGCGTAATTTTTTGGGCCAGTACATGCTCAATTTACTAGCTTGGACAAAGATAAAAGTGATGTTTCTTAAAACACTTAGTAGATCTGTATTTCATGCATAAATCAGATTGTCTAATTCAGATTTGAATAGGCTATTTGTTTTTGAATGATTTTTGTAGCTACGGTATTTTTTATAAACTTATTGCATATTCTGGTACATTTTATAAAGCAAGTTAATTATGCTTCACAACACTATTCCACAAAGAAAAACTTTTAATAGGCACTTAAAACATGGAACTTCTGATGAAATACTCGAACAATCAGTTAAACTGCATCTGCGGCTTGACTTATTGGTGACATCTCAAATATATCCTTTTCTATCAAGCATTGCTGGGAGTTTTTGAATTTCCTGCCACGATATCCCAGCTCCTAAGATTTGGATCGCCGAAAAGCCAGAGAGGTAAAGACAAGGGATAACAAGAAAACGGCCGATTTTCGTAGCGCCTTCTAAAGGAAGTCGGAAATGTTTTTTTGTGGAGCATTTAATACAAAATAAAGCATTAGAAGTGTCCATTGTGCTTTAAAGTGGGTATCTTAACTGCAAAGTGAAAAAAATACTTTTGATCAAAAGATCCATGTTCCTGATTCCTATGCCAAGAGTCTTTTCCTTGCAAATGATTTTCCAACATATCTAGCACCAATGTTACCGCAAATTTGAAAAAAAAAACATTTTTAAGAAATTAAACATTTTTAGGATGCCCAAGAGCCCATGCTCATCTGTGCCTGAAGTATTTTGCTTCCAGGTTCAGTTCGAACCCCTTAAAGTGCGCATGTCAGCCGCAAAATGCAAAAAAAAAAAAATACTTTCGAGCGAATGATATGCTTTCATGAGCCAAAGGCCCATGATCATTTGTGTACCGGTGCATTGGCTTACAAAACGGATTTCTAGCCCCCTGAAACTGCGCATTGTGACCGCGAATTTCATGGCATTTTTTACTAAACCATACATTTTCATGAATCCCAAAGGTCCATAACTGTCTATTCCTCAACACAGCAAGAATCTTAGCTGTTACTATTACCTACTGCGTATGCTTGCAAGTGCCATATGAGCTTACAGCTCTTGTTTCTTCACCCATCTTCCAAGGCCTTAGTTCGTTTTCCCTGTTTTGCACGAAGCGCTTACTCCTCTCTTTTTGCTATTTTTTTTCACCAAGCCCTTTGTAATTCTGCCTAGGCAGAAATGAGAACAACCGATCATTTGTCCCCCCTGATGCTCCGAAAAATAGCAGGACAAGACAGCAAAACAAACTAATGCCTGTCAGAGGACGAACTTCAAGGTTCATGAACTCGTTTGTGCCCTTTTTCAAAGAGATTTTTAACAAAGTGAATAATTAGTGTAATATATTTTTTTTTATTACTGTATGACCAGCGTAATTTAGCATCTTCTGACGATGAAAGCTATGAAGTTGGTTTGTCAATAAACGATTTGATTTGATTTGGTTTGAAAAGAAATTGGGAACTCCGAGGTGAGTTAACCAATCTTCTCGGGAGAACAGCGCCAGACTCCTTTCTACCAAAGACGGTCAAATCAGCAGAACTTGGGAAAAAGGTCTGTGATCTCTTTTGGCAACAAGGCCAAATGTTTCGATGGGATCCCAAAAATCTTATATTTATCTTGATCCGGTCAATCGGGTCTTGTAGATTTTCTGTCTTCGTCAGATCCCGTAAACATGTTGTTTTTCACCAGTTCAGATATCCCAAACTAGGGTCACATTACGACCGGAATAGCCTACCAATGCTAGTCGAAACTATTCCGATCCAACGTGTTCTTTATCTTTACACCACCTTGTAAATTTCATCGGAGGATTTTGTTAATTCTGACTGTTTCCGATTCTGATCGTCCCATTTACCCGGTAGTAAAAAGAAGCAAGTAAATCGATTCAGTCCTATTATCTTCATACCGACATGCAGAGAATGATTAGAAATGTAAAGAAGCGCTGTTTTTTTTACGATTTGAGGGCACGCTTGCCCTCAAATCAAAGCTCTATACGACTTCATAATTAACTTCGATTCTTCCGAAATTTCTGGGTTGCAGTTTTCCGGACGAATCCCTTGTCCAATGAATAAGAGAATTTCGGATACGGATTCATCATTTATTTTTACTCCTAAATGGAATCTCTAATTCCGGAGACTTCAGGGCGAAGTGCTTATCTGTCACGGAAACGAAGTTTCAAAATGAAATCAGCATGTTTCTTTACGCCTATATTGAATCCTTAATCGAGTTCAGAGTAACTTTTAATTCCACCAAATTTCCGGTTCTGGCCAGAATCAAGATGAACTACTTGTACGGCAAGAAAATAATGTTTGAAGCTGGATTCAGCACGTCTCTTACCCCAGTGAGGCGCGAAAGCCTACTCCCCCCCCCCCCCCCCATTTGGACACGGCCCTGCCCTCACTGTATTTGTACGTCGCGTATATGATTCGCGGTTTTCAATGTCGCCGTTTTTATTTTTATTTTTCGTAGTATGGTATTGACATGTAACCAGAACTATCGCGGAATATTAAAAGTCAAGCCTAGTTGTGTGTTCCAGTTTCTGGAAAGACTACTCTGTATATATTACTTTGGTACGTTAATGCATTTCCATTTAAACTGTTCCAACTACGCCGAATTCAGTTACAGAAGAAATAGCATACTTGAGCAATCTCATATTTACTTCTGTTGCCTTGGGCGAGGACAGGATGTTTTTGTTTGCACAGTGGAGTCAGGAAGAAAAGAAGACGTGCTAGACCATCGCCCTCAATTCAAATCTTACACAGTGTCACGTCAGCTTAGTATTCTTTTGTTTGAAGATGGTTTCGCAGAATTTTCGCAGATTTCGATTTTGTACAGCTAACTACCCTTGACGAAAGTAAAGCTTGGTACTCACGGAGTTTGATGCAAATATCCGGATTTGCTCATTCGGACTGTGTGGGAACGAATGCCTTAACCATACCCAGGGGGGGGGGGGTAGGGCCCCCTCCGAAACATAACGTTCTTTTATAGGCTTTAACCTCTGATCTATGTATTTTTTGTACTTTTTGGTCCGACCCATGGCCCCCCCCCCAAATAAATCCCTGGGTACGGACCAGACCGTAACAAGTGGGGGATTCAAAATCTTTGAACGTTTCTAAAAGGTTAACCTTGAATTGGTCGGTACATAATGAATGAAACTAAAGAAGAACAGCGGTGTTCTGTTCTTTTCGCAACCAAAATAATACAAAACCCGACAGTTTTATTTGCAACACACGCTCTTCGTTCAAGTGTATGCTAGTTGGTAAAGCGGAAATGACGCTGTTTTTGTCTAAACTTAGTTTCTGTCTTATGAGAACCCTGGAAGAAGAATGTGATGAAATATTAAAATAACACTTGAACAAATATAGCTTATTATATGAGAAACAACTCGTAAGTCTAGGCGCCGCAAGGGGATATTTGGAATAACGACCTTTTGTCGATATTTTTAACCCGTCAAAATAAACACGAGGAACGACGTAGTAAACAATAACGAAACAAGAGCTGTAAGCTCATATGGCACTTGCATGTGTCAAGATGATTTGATTGATCAAGAGTAAGTTTCGACTTTGCGGTTGAGATGCGCGCTATAAGGGAGCTGGAACTCCATTTGTAAGCAAAACCCTTGAGGCAAAACTGCTAATGGGCTGATGGGCATCACGAAAATGCATATATTGCTTAAAAGTATTTTTTTTACTTTGCGGTCAAGATTGGTACTTTAAGGAATAATCGGATTTGGGAAGTAGCAATTTCTAAGCAAATGTTGTTGAGTCTCCAATATTCCAGCGAAGTTTCATCGTCCTAGCACATCAGGAAGTACCTTAACGCGCGATCACCGGAATCCCAGACCCCCCTCCCCCTCCTCCAACTCCACCCACAATAACCGGAGCCAATCCTGTTCTGTAAATGATTAATCCAGAGCATCTGTTTGTCATTCCCACGAAGTTCGATCCAGATCACACCAGTCTAAGCGGGTCAAGTATTTTCCGCCCTCCCCCCGATAATTGCCGGATTCGGTCCGGAAATGAAAAAGGTCACAAGAGAAAAATGTCCTCTGTTTAATTATTAAATTTCACTCGAATCCGATCACCCGTTCCAAAGTTACGCATGACTCAATATTCCGGATTCCCCTCCCTCAACTCCCCCCCCCCCCCAAGATGATCATATCGAGGATTTTTTTTTTATTCCAAGTCAGTTTGACCGGGTCCCTGATATGCCCTCCAAGTTTCGTCGTGAAAATCCCCCAAAAACGGAATTCCGGGAGACCCCTCCCCCCCCCCCCCCTCAAGTGTCCGGATCCAGTCAAATTATATAAAAGATTTATATGGACCAGATGTTTGTTCTTCCCAGCAAGTTTCACTCCGATACCATCATTCTAACCGTTTCTCGAGATTTCCGGTCCACCCCCCCCCCCCACCCCACTCAGCTCCCCCGCGGTGCACGTAGCCAATCCGATTCAGCAAATGACTTACCTAGAGCATCTGTTTGTTCTTCCCACAAAGTTCCATCCCGATCCCTCCATTCTAAACGGGGCACGTATTTCCCCCCCCCCCCCCAATAGTTGCCGGATCCGGTCCGAATATGAAAAAAATCATCGGAGAAATGTCCTCTGTTGAATTCTTAAATTTCACTCGAATCCGATCAACCATTCCAAAATTACGCATGACTGAAAATTTCGGATTCCCCTCCCTCCACTCCCCCCACCTTTATCTGATCGACAAAATTTTTATTTTGAAGTCAGTTTGATTTGGTCCCTGATATGCCTGCCAAGTTTCATCGTGAAAATCCCCAAAACCACCATCACCGGAATTCCGGGACCCCCCCCCCCCCATAAGTGTCCGGATCAAGTACAATGGCCTAAAGGACTTATCTAGAGCAGATGCTTGTTCTTCCCAGCAAGTTTCACTCCGATCCCTCCATTCTAACCGTTTCTTGAAATTTCCGGTCTCCCCCCCCCCCAACTCCCCCCTGGCTACCGAATCCGGTCAAGACTTTAAACGGGACATTACAGATATATATTCTGTTCAGTTATGAAGTTTCATTACAATCCGATCATCCGTTCGAAAGTTACACACTTCTCAATTTCCCGGATTCCCCTGCGGATTCCCCTCCCTCCACTCCCCCACCATTATCTGATCGACAATATTTTTATTTTGAAGTCAGTTTGATTGGGTCCCTGATATGCCTGCCAAGTTTCATCGAGAAAATCCAAAAAACCACCATCACCGGAATTCCGGGACCCCCCCCCCCCATAAGTGTCCGGATCCAGTACAATGGTCTGAAGGACTTATCTAGAGCAGATGCTTGTTCTTCCCAGCAAGTTTCACTCCGATCCCTCCATTCTAACCGTTTCTTGAAATTTCCGGTCTCCCCCCCCCCCAACTCCCCCCTGGCTACCGAATCCGGTCAAGACTTTAAACGGGACATTACAGATATATATTCTCTTCAGTTATGAAGTTTCATTACAATCCGATCATCCGTTCGAAAGTTACACACTTCTCAGTTTCCCGGATTCCCCTGCCCTCCACCCCCCCCCCCAAAATGGTCGGATCAGAAAACTGATTATTCCTAATTTTGTTTGGTCGGGTCTCTGACATGCCTGCCAAGTTTCATGGTCCTAGCACAACTGGAAGTACCCTAACTCGAAAAAGTGTGACAAAATGCCCTAAATTTTCAAGTTTCCAGCGCCCCGCACTCCCCCCCATATGGTCGGATCGGGAAACTGATTATTTCCAGGTTAGTTTGGTCGGGTCCGTGATATTCCTGCCAAGTTTCATTGTCCTAGCTCATCTGGAAGTACCCTCACTCGAAAAAGTGTGACAAAATGCCCTAAATTTTCAAGTTTCCAGCGCCCCAGCTCCCCCGCATATGGTCGGATCGGGAAACTTATTATTTCCAGGTTACTTTGGTCAGGTCCCTGATATTCCTGCCAAGTTTCATTGTCCTAGCTCATCTGGAAGTACCCTAACTCGAAAAAGTGTGACAAAATGCCCTAAATTTTCAAGTTTCGAGCGCCCCCACTCCCCCGCATATGGTCGGATCGGGAAACTGATTATTTCCAGGTTCGTTTGGTCGGGTCCCTGATATTCCTGCCAAGTTTCATTGTCCTAGCTCATCTAGAAGTACCCTAACTCAGAAAAAAAGTGACAAAATGCCCTAAATTTGCAAGTTTCCAGCGCCCCGCACTCCCCCCCATATGGTCGGATCGGGAAACTGATTATTTCCAGGTTAGTTTGGTCGGGTCCCTGATATGCCTGCCAAGTTTCATTGTCCTAGCACATCTGGAAGTACCCTAACTCGGATATGTGGGACAAAAAAACTCGGACCGACCGACAGACCGACAGACCGACAGACGGAATTGTGATCGGTATATGGCACTTGAGCCAGAGGCTGCAAGTGCCATAAAAATAAGAACACGAAAGAGAACTAATTTTCAAGATACACAAAAGAACATCTACCCTAAAACTTAGTCTAAACTTAGTCTTAGTCTTAATCTATATTTGTCTATATGTTTCTATTTGTTTCTCCACTGCTGTTACTGGGTCAGTGACTATGCAACATTACCAAAACTTTCCTTAAAAAAATAAAATTTGTCAATCTTTTCTTGAAATCTGTAACGCATTTCTATACTTCGACAAAATATCCTGCCACAGAGATCGTGTAGTGTCCACGCTTACAACGCTCCCACGCGTGGTAAGCACATAGTTCCTGTTGGCTACTATTTCGACAAGGTTGGAACGGTCAGTAACTTTTCACGAGGTTGGAATGAAAATATTAACTAATAGTTACCACTGGAAGAAGAGTGGAACACGCTATTATAACTATTTATGGAAGGTTGGAGCACAGCATAATATGCTGTGCTCCAACCTGTATATTATACAGGTTGGAGCGACGACACACTATCAAAAAAAATCTTGCAGTGTTCGCTACTGGGATTAATCTTGTCTCTAAAAAGATAATCGTATCTCTAATTCGGATAAATCTTATCTCAGTAGAGATAAGATTAATCCGAGTAGCAAATACTGCAGTTAACTTTAATCCTTACTCGAAGAATTTGTTTACAGTATAGTATCTTTTAACAACAAGTAACTGGTGGCAGGAACACACCTTAAATGGCGGGCGTGTTTACCTCATTATCCCGTAGCATACCCACCGACATTCATACATATTTAATTATGACAGATCGTTGTCGGTAGCGAGAAAATTAGACATTCTCTTGTCATATTCCGAGCCCAGGCGTACTTTGGCAAAACGTGAGGTGGGACTTGATTTCCATTTTGTTCGAGACAGTCGCAAATCCGGGAATAACGTAACGCGTTCGTCCTCGAAATGATGTGACCTATTCAAGGGCTGATGCCACAATATTTACTTTGCGTAATGGCAGTGTCTGAAACGTAAACATTCTTAGCTAACAAGAACATGTGTTAGCAGTTGATCTAAATCAATCAGGGTGAAAGAGGGAGGGTGTGCGCTCCTTTTGACGGTCTCTTTTCGAGTAATCATTATGCTGAAAGCATCCAATGGGGCAGCTGGTCTTTCGTGTGGTATACTAGCCAGTAGAGACGGATATGCCCAGCTAGAATTTATTTCACTGAGTTGCCAGATAGCCGTTTATCAAAAGCATTGGGAGTACACGAAAATTACTACTTGGTACCTACGGACGATATTTTAAATTTAGTTGGTAGAAATAAAAGTTTGTCTGGAATCGATCAGAGATATCGTTTTCGTGTTTGAGTATGTACAGGTTAGTGAACATTTGCCTGTAGTTACTATTCTTGATGACTAATTCAGTGTTTCCACCTGACCATAATTAAGTTTACTAAACTCCGGAGACATTTCTTATTAGATTCTGATAAAATTCAAAAAAATTCACACATTAGTGTATGTACTACATTTCAAGAATAAAGAAATAGCTTAATAAACTGTATCCGCAATTCGCAGGTTTCTTTGGAAATCATATATCGAAAGACAGTTCAATTTTGAGTCACACTTCTGTTTTGATCTGTACAGAAAGCAGCGGAAATATATCGGCCCGCGGAATTGGTCATAAAGAGCAGAGACGTTACAAAAGTGAGGGTTAGGGGCCTCCAGTACTGTTTGCCAATCGGCAAAAAAAAGCGCCGCGATTTTTCCCAAAACAATCGACTGTTTTTGTCCTTAAAACAGGTCAAATTCTCTTAAAATCAGTCAATTTTTCTGAAAACAGCTGCAGTGAGTGAGAAGCGAGAGTGGATTCTAACATCTTTGTACGTTTCCTCAGAATTTATGAAAGATGACACAACTTCAGTCTTGGACTATTTTTTTTTATTTGGAAGTGGAATTTTTACTCGCTTAATATGAAATTTACTAAATTCTCTGTATTTACTAGATTTTTTTTTTATATCTAGCAAAATTTTACTGCCGGTTGCAACACTGGACTCTTCGTGCCGATGAAGAATCGCCGTGTGCCAATCGAAGAGCCAGAGACCTCATAAAAACAAACGTTGCTGATTGACAGTTTTGAATCAGTTTAGAGGGTTCGTTTGGGTGACGTTTCTTGTTCTTTCCGAGGTTCACTGGCGTTTTTCGGACATACGGAGTTTTATCTTTGGTGTTCGCGCTATAAAAGTACGCCAGGTATAATAAGTAGTCTCTTGACTAACGAGTGGTAAACTTTTTTTGGCTGTTGTGGTAAAAAAAATTTGTTGTTGTGGTGGGTTAACGAAACCAATTCGTCACTTTTCGGATAAACTGATATAGAAATAGGGCCGAGTTACAGAGCGAAACCGCTATCAAAGTACGTCAGCTACAATAAGCAGTCTTGACTAACGAGGAATAAACAGTTTATTTCTCACTGGTTCACGTAACCAATTAGTCACTTTTCGAAGACAATTGACTTAGTTATAGAGCGAATGTAGATAATGACTTGACTTCGGCGGGCTGCTTGTCGAGAAACAATTTAACGGAGTACTTTGCGACTTCAGTTCTGCTTTAAGAGGAGAGGTCGTTCGTTCAACGGGTGCTAGTGATTCCAATTCCAGGGACAACTCATGCGACTTGTCTGCACCCTCCTAGGCCTACGCAGAGAACAACGTCATCAAATAGACTTAGAAATTCATATGCTGACGGGTGGTGACCCACTTTTCAACAATTCTTAGGGGAGTGATGGATCGTTCTCATGGCTTACGTGAGGAATCCGGCATTTTCCAGTATATTTTTTTATCAGGCTCAGGAACCTGTTCTTACTCAGCACTCAAAACAGGACGTTTATCGATGCGGTTATAAAATGTTTCCTGCCATAGGTGCGACTAGCCCATACAAACAATACGCAATAAGAAACAAAAACCTGTCTTAAGTGAGGGAATGCTTGCACTCCATGCAAGGTGTTTGTCCCACACATGTCCGCCTTTTTGTCACGCAAACAAAAGTGTGTGCCCAAGCTGATTTGAAAACATATATTCGTAATGGATCGCTTCAGTTATTTGTTGCAGGTTCATTTCTTCCGTTCCCCAACGTTGTCCCTGACGTTCGAGACCCTGACGAAGAACCTTGCCAAGAAGGGCCGAAATATCGCTGCCAAAGCGTCATAGCTGACATTTCCGTTTTTATCCATTGTATGAGAAGTGTGGGCCTCTAGAGGGTTTGACAATCCCGTGCATTTTGTGTTATCAGAATTTTGGGAATAAATGAATTGTAATTAAAAAAAACTATACCCGAAATGTTGGTGGGGGAGGGGGGGTCCCAAGGTATTTGCGACTGGCTGGTCATTTTTACCGACTGTTTTTAATAAAAATCAACAGTTTGAAAGAAAATCGACGATTAGTTTTTTTTACCGACAAGATTTTGTGAGGGTACCCCCCCCCCCCATACATGACGCCTCTGTGTGCCACACACCCACAAGCTGAAACTCGCGGAGACTCAGTTTTCTCTGATTTTTTTTTGTATTTTAAATACCTGAAATAAAGGAAAAATCTCGTTAAAAACAACATCAGGCTTACGCCCTTACCATTCTGTACTAGAAGGATCCTAGGTATTCTGTCTACTGCTTGATAAAGTACGTAGGCTAATGGGGTTATTTACATTTACAATGCCACTAAATTAGAATTTCCCGCAAAATTCATGACACGAAAACCTTGTTGGTTTTTTAGCATCCCCCCCCCCCCCTGGTGCCATAGGTCGACATTACATATGAATACTCACATTTTCGTCAATTTACACGACGGGTCAGGCTCCGGACCATTTTCGCGAGGTGTTATCAACTCAAAGAAATTGGGATAGAAATTGCAGGAACGTTTTTCACGAGCAAGTATTGGCGAAGTAAGCCCCCAAAAATTATATATTTGCATTGAAATAAGAATAAATAAGTATTATAAGCAGAAATAAAAAAATGGATTGGTTGGAAAAAAGTTTGAATAGTTGAAATGGAGAAAATTAGATTTTTGAAGTTTAAAGTTTGTATGATTATTTTGGTATGGAAAGAGTAGGTGGCGTTAAAATATTCAAGGAAATATTAATGTCACAGAGTGGAAGAGTCATAACACAAAAAGTAAAAAATCTAAAAAAAAATAATTTGAAAAGATGCTTCGCGGGTTTTAAATTAAAAGCAAAAACGAGGGTCTCTATCAGAGCAAAATAACACTAGAGAGTAGCCTATTGCCAACACTTGAAAAAAGTGACACACACTCGGATAGCAAAGACACTAGCGATAGATAACGTCCCTGCTGAAACTCAATCAGTCGTTCACCAAAAAAAAAAAACATGCCCCTCTAAAAGGTAGGGGAGCTCGGGGTTGACCCGGACACTAATTTTCCTTTTCTTGCTAGGCCGCCATTTCTCGACGGATTGACATCGTTTTTGTTGTCAAACGTGTAGAATGTCTAGGTAATATTTGTCTGGTAATTTTTTCAGATTTTTTTTCTTCATAAGGTTTTTAAGTTAACATTTTTTTTCTGTTTTTCAATATGTCCGAACCGACCCCGTACCCGTGGGGTCATTCGGACAGGCTCCAGGTTGGTTCGGACATTATTTTTAATGTAGGCTACTAATTTTTTAACGACTTAATTTAAATATCTTAAAAATTAGAAATGATAATATTGCATCTCAAAAGTAAACTAAAGAAACAAATATTCAAGAGCCAAGGTTGCATTAAAATGAAAATCCTTCATTTGTCCTTTCAGTTAACCTACCAATTCCAGGGGCTGGTAACTTCAAACTTCTGTCAGCAAAGATTCTACAGAAAGATGATTTTAGTCGCACTCTTACGCAGAAGGAATATATTCAAGCCCACCAACGAGCTTTCTTTCAACGAGCTATCTTTCAAGGAACCTTCTTTCTTGTTCGACTTCCTACATAAGAAACACACTTGGTTTGACCTTTTCCCGAATCGAACTTCACAAGGATAATTCGATTTTTTTTTTACCTTGAAAATGTCGTAGCTAAATATTAAATTTATTAAATACAAAAATTTCAAATATTTTACTTTCTTGTAGACAATTCTACTAACAAATTTTTTCCAGTTGTGGCCAGGGGCGTCACGAGGGGGGGTGCAGCACCCCCCCAGAAAGCCTGTGGGAAAAAAATCCGGTAAATTTTGACTGGTGCGGCGAAGCCGCGCCAGTTAAAATTTGTCAAATTCACCTGAACTTGATGATTTTTAGGGAATCTACCGGATTATTGCTCAGGGAACCTACCGGATTTTGCTCTGGAATCTACGCTAAATCTTTCACAAGGAATCTACCATAACTTGTCTCTGGGAATCAACCGGAATTTACCCCTCGGAATCAACGAAATTCGGCTCAGGGAATCTACCGGAGTTTGTGCGAAAACTTTCCTAAGGAATCTACCGGAACTTGTCTCAGGGAATCTATCGGAATTTACCCCTCGGAATCCACGAAATTCAGCTCAGGGAATCTACCGGATTTTGCTCATGGAATCTACGCTAAATCTTTCGCAAGGAATCAACCGGGATTTGTCTGAGGGAGTCTACCGGAATTTACCCCACGTAACCTACCAGAATTCGGCTCAGGGAATCAACCGGTTTACCCCACAGAATCTACCGGAATTCGGCTGAATGTGAATCCATAATCGCCGACAGCTTTCTCGACTCCTTTCCGGTGATACCGGTGAACCAAGAAGAGGTCAACAAGAGCTGTAAGCTCATATGGCACTTGCAACTGTATGTAGTAGGTAAGGGCTCTGCCAGATTCAACGGGTCCCTGATATGCCTGCCTACCAAGTTTCGTCTTGAAAAACGCCATCACCGGAATTCCGGAAGGCCCCCCTCCACCTCCACCCCCCAGTGTCCGGATCCAGTCCAACTGTGCGAACGATTTATCTATAATAAATGCTTGTTCTTCCCAGGAAGTTAAACTCCGATTCCTCCATTCTAACCATTTCTGGAGATTTCCGATCACCCCCTCCCAACTCCACCATAGCTGTTGAATCCGCTATTATAGGTTGAGATGAATCATTTGATAAAAAGTACTTTTCGACTTTGAAGTTAACATGCGCACTTTAAAGGAGCTGGAGCTTCATTTGTAAGCAAAACCCTTGAGGCAAAAATGATAACGAGCTCATGGAGATCATGAAATGCAAATTTCGCTTAAAAGTATTTTTCTTACTTTGCGGTCAAGATTGGCACTTTACGGAAAACGGCTTTGGAAAGTGGCGATTTCTAAGCCAATTTTTTCAAAACTACTCGATTTTCCAGATTCCCCCGCCTTCACCCCCCCCCCCCAGATAATCGGATCAAACAACTGATTATTTCCAAGTTAGTTCATTGGGGACCTTGGTATGCCTGCCAAGTTTCATCGTCCTAGCACATCTGGAAGTACCCTAACTCGAAAAAGTGTGACCAGCTGCCCTAAATTTCCCAGATTTCCCCGCCCTCCACTCCCCCGCAGATGATTGGATCGGGTAACTGATTATTCAAGGTTAGTTGGGTCGGGTCCCTGATATGCCTGCTAAGTTTCATCGTCCTAGCTCATCTGGAAAAACCCTAACTCGAAAAAGTGTGACAAAAAACCGGACCGACCGACAGACGGAATTACGACGGTATATGGCACTTGAGCCAGAGGCTGCAAGTGCCATAAAAACGAATTAGCCTTGTTTCGACGTGATGTAGAAAGTCGCCGGGAGAGCCTCGAAACAAACAAAAAGTTTGAAGATATACTCGTGGTCTCTCGTCAACTGAAACCACTAGTATGGAAAGCGTTCAAGCTGGCTAAGACAATCCCTGTTACCTCAGCAAAAGGGAAACGAATTTTTAGCAAGATGAAGGTGGTTAGCACCACCTTGCGTTCAGCAATGGCTGACCAGCGTCTTGAAAGTTTGCTATTAATAGCATGTGAAACAGATCTAGTTGATGAGTGTGAAATTGGATGTGTTGAGGATAAATGGAAAATGGTTAAAATGCGTCGAATAAATGTGTAGGGTGTGTTGAATGTCAGATTTTTGTTTTGTTTTAAGTGTTAACGAGCCTTTTTTTTTTGTTTACTATTGTTTACAATACGTAATCGAAGTCAGAACACGACAGTATTCTAGACTTTCTGCAGAGATTGTCACTACGAGAATTTTTTGGTAAAACCTCGAAAAATTCCGGTAAAAGCTCGAAAAATTCCGGTAAAATTCTGAAGCTGCACCCCCCCGATCAGGAAGGTATCGGGACGCCCCTGGTTGTGGCCGTCTCTTTTTTGTGTTAATTTTTCTCGTTTTTTATCATTAATTTATGATAACAACAACACGATAAGGATTCTGATAATATCTTTTTATTTTTTTACTCGATTACGGGGTTTTATGGGGTATCAGTAGGCAAAGGTTGTCCGAACCAGCCCCTTCAAAACAGTCCGAACCAACACCACCCTGACTAAAATATCAAAATGGTGTATCACAGGAAAAATTAAGTGATCTATCTCGAAAATACTAAGCAGGCTATAGACCCCGATCACTAAACTATATATTACCATTTAATCCACTTCAAGTTACCACTACTCTTCCCATTACAGCTTTTTGACCAGCTAAAAGCTTTTGCCTCAAGAAAATCAATTTTTTCAACTTTTGTTAAAACCAGAAAAGCAAGTACCATGAAACTTGATACAGAGTTAGGTCACTAGGCAGATGTTGTGTATTTTTATCCAATTTTAGCGACAGTTTTTAATATTTTTATTGCGGGTGTCCAGACCAATCCAGTGTCCGATCTAACCACGAGCTCCCACACAGTGTGCCCGAAAGCTGATAAACATTCCACTTTTTAAAGTTGTCAGTTATTTTCGAGAAGATGCTCACTCTCCGGCACCCAGTGTACACTCATTCCCGGTACCCGGGTCTGGGGAGCAGAGGCGTTACTAGCCAAAATGTGTGTGTGGGGGGGGGGAAGGCATTTACCGACTGGCTGGTAATTTTTACCGACTGTTTTGCAGAAAAAACGACAGTTTTGAAAAAAAGTTGACTGATTTTCAGAAAAAATGACTGTTTGCATGAAAAAAATCAACTGTTTCGACGAAAAATCGCGGCGCTTCGCCCCGACTCGGTTATATTTACCGACTGGCAGACGACTTTGGGGGGGACGTCCCCCCCCCCCCAGTCGTGACGCCCCTGCTGGGAAGTGAGCACCCCCTCTGCTGTTTGTTAAAATTTTAACATAAACACTACTTGTGGTAGATGTCCTTTAACCCCCATGGTCCGTCACTACAGAAAGCAGCTCGCCCCGCTCATCCCAAGGCCACGATTTTCATCAACAAAGAACCGCAATTGCAAAATGGGTGGATTCCGCTTATTGAAGGACTTTCTATCTGTCATATGGGCTGTCGCGTAACCGTCAAGATTACTTAGTGCCTGTCATTCAAATACAGAAAGCCATGCTGCCGTCTTTTAAACTTCATGTTCACCCAAGGTCATGCCATCAACAAAGAACCAGCAATAACAAATTGGCAGAATCCATGCGGTGAAGGACTTTCAGCGGATATTATATTGCCAAAGCCAATCGGCGATAGTGGCTCAGGGGTGCAAACTTTAACATCTGCAAACTTGTAATCACCTTAGCGTACAGTAGAGGTGCGCTCCTTTGAACAGTACTTTTTTAGGCCTAGTTAGAGTTTCAGTCTAAAATTGTCGTCCTTTATGCTGATTTGTATCTGTGTTGTTTTTCCTTTTACTCCGCTGTCGCCTTGTGCATTTGGTGGGTCATAAATATACACATATATCCATTTCATAAACTTGATGCGATAGAAAGTAAAATACTGGTTAGCATAGAACTTCTGAGTGTGTGTCGCGTTTATTGTTATATTTAGAAATAAAAGAAATATCCTGTTCAAAGATTGGTACATGCTATTGCTAGCCCGCTGATGATCTTTTGGGGGTTTGAACCATTTGCAACCTGATAGAAGTCATCATAACTGGTGGATAAATGTTTAGAACCTTGTTTATTCACACGGAGAAAAAAGAAAACCCTGCCGCTGGTGTCATTCTGATGACTGTAGAAAGTTCAAATTGTTGCCGCCAGAGGAGCTTTCACTCAAAATCACTCTCAAACTGTGGTGCCAAATTAAAGACCCTAAAATCCCCGAGTGCCGATTTTCATACGTCTATCCCCACGATTGAGCTATATGTAGACTTCTCCTTCAAGTTTAAATGAAAAAGTCAGTATTTTGTCTTTCATCAGAAAATAAATAGGTACGCTGCTATTCTATTACTGATTAGTACCAAGTACGTCCTTCATAAAATCCGATGACGAATTGCCGCCAGACGCGCTAGAGAAGCAATAACAATCACACGTGAGATCGGGGGATAAGTTATCTGACGGGGGAATAAGCGATTGGGCTTTCGCTTTATATCGAGTCGCACATTAGCCCCGTTGAAAAGTCAGCCAGCACTCAGCACTGAAGTCGGAAGACAGAAATGGCAAACTTGATGACGCTTGACAGAACAGAGTTGGGTAAAGCAAAAAGAGGGGAAGAGGCATTTTAAATAGTTTTAAACATGGTTAGGCCTAAGAGGAATTGAAACTAGCAAAACAAACCTGGATAAACGTAAGCCAAGAAGTAACGTGTCATTGTTTTCTTTACGATAGCGCACCTAGCGGCCAAAAACGAACTAATCTGAGAGGAATTTTATGAGGGGCGTATCCTTGTCTCTTGCAATCCCGCAGCCTTGATACACTGTGCAATTCCCTGACCAAATGAGCATGTCACTGTACCCATAGGCGTCACTAGCTAAATGTTTGGAGGGGGGGGGGGGGGGCAAGATATTTACCAACTGGCTGGTCATCTACACCGACTGTTTCGCAGAAAACACACGCTTTTTAAAGATTAAACGACTGTTTTGACGAAAAATCTACTGTATTTTAAAAAAAAGTACTGTTTAGACGAACAATCGACTGATTTTAAGAAAATTCGACTGCTTTACGGAAAATCGCGGCGCGTTTCGCTCCGATTAGTTCTTGTTTGTCGCTAGATGTGCTAGTATACAGTAAACGACGGCACGTTACGTCTTCGTGAACGGGTTATTTGTTGAAAGCACAGCCTAGTTCTAAAGTATTTAAATATTTTAAAATACTTGTTAATAAGTTGTTATAAGTTGAAGACTAAATAGTGCGAGGGATCCTTTAAGTATTCGTTCTGTATGTACCCACATTCCATTTATTACTCGTTATCCGCATATTTCCCAGCCACCTTAGTCCGTAAAATTCCAGAAAGGGGTATTTTCCCCTTCACCGCAGGCTATGGATAGATGTATAAATATAGATTGTACTACAACAAAAAAGACCGTGGCACATGAGTAATAACCACATACACAATCAAGAAAATCGTCCGAATCTTCAGATCACACCCCTCAGAATTATTAATGGCTAAGGAAAGGTCCTTGTTCACCTGTCATTTTAGTATAAGTTCTATCTAACCAGGTTCGAGGAAAGACGGATTATTCTTTCCGTGCATTTTGGTACACAGTCAGAAGTTTCCTAACAGATAACACGAAGATGCGCGGTTTCAACAGATAATGCGTAACAGATAACACTACGGATGTTATCTGTTGTGTTTCAAAATGTTACGCATTATAAGCGCTACCATTAGGAAGAACTAATTCAGCATGCATAACCAATTCAGATTGGCTTCTCAGAAATCGCTACGCATGCAAAACGAGGGTGGCACGACCCCTGTTTTAATTTTCTTCTTTATTTCCTTAAAAGTTGAGAGACTGGATCCCTGTTCCCCGTGTCAAATTTTTATGTTCAGAGCCTTGTTTTGGAACGCTAACCATTTAACTCTAGCGTTAAATCACCAATTAATTTTCAGTCCAAAACACGACACGCAAAGTTGACAAGCTGCATAGAAAGCTGTCGGTCGCACCGTTCCCTTCGTGGTGTGTAAAATTGCATTTTTTTTTTAAAGCTTGCCGCTATTGTCTGATTCAGATTGGCTACGCAAAAATAATTGGAAACCTGGGAAAGTAGAACTGCCGAGCTCTAGGATAAAATTACCAGTTAATTTACAGTCCCAGACTCAACTGACGAATTCGACGAGCTGAGTGAAAGCTGTCGGTCGCACCCTTTGTTCTGTATTGTCCTACATCGTACCTTTCGTTAAAGCACACCTCGCACCATTTACCGTTTCTGTTCCAACATTCAAAACTATCTGAATACCGTAAAATTAAACTCTGCATTTAACAAATTATCAAAATTCAGAAAACCGGTTTTACGCATCAACACACTGTCAGAAGTATCATAAAAGTTAACACGAGGATGCGCGGTTTCAACAGATAATGCGTAACAAATAACACTTCGGATACTATCTGTTGTGTTTGAAAACGTTATGCATGAAATGTTATGCGTAACAAGCTTTGTTAGGAAGCGCCAAAAAAGCATCTACTGACTTCATTCCTTATCGTCATGATGTCGGAAAACTCAGCAGATACTTTTTGGAGGTTTTTCGGTTCTTCCTGATGGTAACTATGTATAACATTTTGAAACGCAACAAATAACATCCACGTGTTATCTGTTATGAAACTTCTGACAATGCAGCAAGATACACTAACACTCGTCCGGAGCCTAATGCGCATCGACACCAGTGAACAGTGGCAAATGTAAAGATTAGTGAGGTGTCGTTAGCGGGCTCAGAATATAAATATATGAAATTTTAAAGGTTAACTTTAGACATCGAGGTTGGTATTGGAAAATAACACCGAGACGGTCATTGAAAATAACCTATCCTCGCCTTCGGCTCGGTAGATATTTTTAAATGGCCATCGAGGTTGTCATTCAGATATCAACCGAGATGGAGGTGTGTTAACTGTTATAACTTTTTCGAACAGAAATCATCTTTGGAGGCTGATATGACTTATAACATCCTCTCTGGAGGCTGATATGACTTATAACATCCTCTCTGGAGGCTGATATGACTTATATCATCCTCTCATATCTACCGCTAACTTTCTGTGTGAAGATTATCGTAAAATAACTGACCGTGGGTCATTGGAAGATATGCATTACACACCTGTTCGAAAAAAGTATAATGTAAATATACGATATAATATACGAAATTTGGGTCTGCCGGTTTAAGAATTGACGAATGCAGTTACGGAAGTAGGTTGCATTGTTATTGTACACTGTAAAAAAACGCTTGCAGTATTTGCTACTGGGATAAATCTTGTCTCTAAAAAGATAATATTATTTTTAATTCGGATTAATCTTATCCCAGTAGAGACAAGACTAATCCCAGTAGCAAATACTGCAGTTAACTTTAATCCTTACTCGGAGAAACTTTTTATAGTGTAGGTACGTCAGGTTTGTTTGGGTATTTTCAATACCTCTTAGGTCTGGCTATGTTTAAAGCTGTCTGATAATCCTCTGCCTATATGTGTGCTCTACCCGTGCTGTTAAACTTGATCAAGTTTGCCAATTCTGGCTTCCGACTCCAGCGCTGACTTTTCCACGGGGCTAATGCGCGACTCGGTATGAATCGAAAGCCTAATCGCTTATTCCCACTTCAGATAACTTGTACCAAGGTCTATCGAGTGATTGTTATTGTTTCTCTAGCGCATCTCTCGGCACTGGATTTTTATGAAGAGCGCATGCTCCGTCACGTCATAATGATGGATATTTTCGCGTCAATGCCATCTATGGCCATATTTTGTGAAAAGCTCGACCTGTGACGTCACCGTCCAGCGGGATGGATGTCTCCCCGTCAACGACACCCTTCCAGCAATAGCTGCGTTCGTTGCACTCTGAGCTGCCTCTGGTGTTTTGTCACCGGTGTCCGGTTCTTCTCTTGTAACGCGTATTTTGGTCACCGGTGAGTGCAAAACGGCCTAAATTCTGGATTTTGCGCGAAACCCCGTCAATTGGCGAAAAGTTGCTAGCTTCTCGGTAAAGCTGGGCTCCCGAGCAAGTTCTGGTAAGTCCGCACCGGTGAGATGAAACCGGACACCGGTTAGTTCAAAAACGGGTTATAAGACTGGTGGGTAGTCACCGGTGGATGCAAAAACGCCTTAGAAGGATAACAGGAGACCACCAGTGAGAACTCCCGTGGCAAAGAATGCGGCTAATGTTGAACGGGAAGGTGAAGATGGGATCTTCCTCTGTCTCAACTAAGCATCGGCACTGTTCCTGTTTCTGTTATTTCAGCATCTGTTTCTGTTCTGTTTTTCCGAAAAACAGAACAGAAAACAGAAACAGGTGACCTGTTTTTGTCTGGCCTGTTTCTGTTTCTGTTCTGTTTTTTCTTCCATCTGTTTCAACTGTTTCTGTTTTTTACACCTGTTTTCTGTTTTTATCTGTTTTTGGGACCCCGACACTTTGTGAAGGATAAACAAGATTTTTTTCAAAGTCTTCCTTCCGTCCACCTCTAAGCACTATAACTCTCAAAGGGGTTGAGACATCTTGTTCAAGCTTAGTGCGAGGGACGAGGGTACTTTGGGCCAAAGAACAGGTAAAGTTCCCAGATGCGTTCCAAAAACCAGTTTTTAAAAGCCAATACAATAGTTGATTTAAGTGTAAAGAGATATGCTTAACACATCTAAATTTTATTATCTTGCCAGGCAAATAGTTCGCCCGGAATCCGGTCAAAACCGTAAAATAAATGAACTTCATTCGAGGTTCGATACTGAGTAACGGGGCATATTGAGTCCGTTTGTGACTTTTTTTTCTCGCCGGACAATTAGTTCACCCGGAAACCGGCCAAAATTAAGACTGAAAATTGTATCCCAATTCATTACAGGTTCGATCCAGGAGTACGGAGACATGCTGGATCCATTTCTGAACTTTATTTTCTTGCAGAAGAAACAATTCGCCCGGAATCCGTCCAAACCGCCCCAAAAAAAATTTGCACGAAGTAAAAGTTTTTTTCTGAAGTCAGTTGGAAATTCGAAACTTGGGTAAAAAAAAGTCCAATACTGAAGTTGTGTTTTGTAAAGCTGACAATTCTCGACTACACACAGAGCAGCGTAGACCAATCGATAGAGTGTTAGACTTTAGGTACGAATGTTCGATATACATATATATATTTTATGAAAGAAACAAAAGTTAGGTTTTATTTTCTTCGGATATTTGTACTCAAACATGTTAAACGACGGATAATTTTGGATATTTTGGTCGCACTTCGGCAACCGTATTCAGCGAAGAACAAACTAAATGACGAATTCTAGAACAATACCAACAAAAAAGCGATGTGGACTTGGCAAACCACGACATGCAAACAAAAACTAAATAGCTGATCTTGGAAAACCCCAAAATCTCGTTTTATTTCTTTCTTTATGAAGAGTCAGCTTGGCTTAGCTTGACCTTATCTATATATAGCCTAAATATATTAGTCTAATGACAACATATTATAATGACGACTGAACAAATATTCCTCCGATCCCGTTTTGAAAATAAATTGAACTGTGTCTCTATTTTATATACATACTGAATTCAATTCAATTTAAATATGTAGTATACATCTATGTACCCGATCATCTGTGTTTGGAAGTTAAGATTAATTTAAGAAACACGAGAAAGAGTAAACCTTGCCGCTTCGCGAATGCAAAGAAGAAAACAGACAAAACTATAGCGCTGGACTACTTGTCGGTGTATCTATATTATAGATAGACGTCAAGAGATTTGGAATGGAACTGTTATTACTTTAGTAGTTGGAGAGAAAGAAAGTAAAACCAGATATCAAAATTCTTCGAAATTTTATAGGAAATTTAGAAATAAAATTTCTTTATGGATTAGAAGAAAAAAACAGAAAACAGCTGTTTAAAACAGCTGTTTTTTTGAAAAAACAGACTGTTTTCTGTTTTTCTGAAAAACAGAACAGAAAACAGAAACAGGTGACCTGTTTCTATGGCCCCTGTTTCTGTTTCTGTTCTGTTTTTTTAACAGCTGTTTTTTCTGTTTCTGTTTTTCCGAAAAACAGAAACAGTGCCGATGCTTAGTCTCAGCACCTTGTCTGGTAGATGGCGTCATCCAACGACATTTTCGTGTGGATGGCATCTTCCGCTGAGCGCAACAGGCAACCACGCGAAAACCCGAGCCCCTGTAGCGTTGCTCAGATGCAGAGAGTCTAAAGCAGAGGATTGTCTCTTTGAATGCTACTTTAATCTGGGCGGTAAATGTCTACCAACTTGCTGCAATAAAAGATAAAATTTGTTAAGTCAATGTAGTTTCCTAAGGGCTTATAAAAGTATCTGAAAGGATGTTTCGGGGTTTTACTTCGTCATTTTACCCGCAAACTCGACCGTCCAAAGGGGAATAATCATCGTATACCTCTCGTGTACGGGTTATGGTACAAATATTGTATCGTTTGTACAATGCTATGGTTTTGCCCCATTATTTGTACCTTAGCCCATTTTGCCGTGTTTTTACGGCTACAGATAGACTGAAATTGCGCTCAGTCTACTACAAATATGCAAAGTTTCTGTTGCATTTGCCACCATGGACAAGTAACAGATATGTTTCGCGTCAGTACGGCGTTACGAATCCGGAAGTAACAATCGTAGCGCAGATTGCTCGTTAAAATTTGTCAGTTGAGTCCCACCCCTGGGCTATGATTCTGCAACAGTAGTTGGTATATGCTGTTGGTTGTTGTGATCGTTCTTTTTTGTTGTTGTCAGAGGAATTAATGTTTTGCGTTTCTTCTTTTTTGCCTTGTCTTTTGTTGTGCCCCATCTGTTTCTTTAATTGATGGGTAATAAATGCATTCGTTCATATAATGCTGATAAAGGCTTTCGCGCCTCTTACTTGACAAAAAACACAAATTCAATTTAAGACAATTTTTTGAAAAATCTAATTAAATAAAAACTCTCTACGGAATCTGAGATTATTACACAAACAGTAGAGGTATGCTTATTTGAACGTTTGTTGACTTTGAAGAGTGCCATTTTCATGCATTTGCTGTGATGATCTGCGATCTTCAAGTCAACTACCAGTTAGCCAAAGTAGCCAACTAAGGGCCCCTGAAAACATTTACTCAAACAATGTTTAAAACGGATACGTCAGCTACGATTCTTCATCAGCGATATTATATATATATCAGCGTCGCCCCAATCGTGCAGCAAAAACAGCAGCCGTGTCAAAAATTAAATCTCAGCACTACTTTTTCGGTGCAAATTATTCAAAGTAACAGATACAGGCGAGTACTCCATAATAGAAACGTAGAACAAGGTTAAAAATGCAGAAAAAACCCTTTCCTGTCATCGCCCCAATTGTGCAGCAAAAACAGCGTCCGTGTCAAAAATTAAATCTCAGGACTAGTTTTTTCATTAAATTGGTATTAATAAGATATTTACAGTCGGTGGAATCTTCAGTTATTTATTACAGGTTTGTTTCCTTCCCCGACGTTGACCAAGGGGATTGACAGCCTGACGAAGACCCTTTGCCAAGAAGGGCCGAAATATCGCGGATGAAGAATCGTAGCTGACGTATCCGTTGTAAACATTGTTTGAATAAATGTTTCAAAGTCAGCTTGGGCTCAAAGAATATTTATGCCCCTGAAAACACCTGAATTAGGTATTTTAGATGTTCATTCTACCATTTAGCCCAGAACTGCACGGTTCAAATTTAAGTAATTGTTCAGATAGTCATACCTCTACTGTATATATAGTCTTAGCCGCCGCTCAACATTACGGAACAAGATCGCAGATCACGGCAGTTCTTATCATTGTCCATTCTAAGTGGTTTACATCAAAGGACTCGTTACTTATCACTGGGAAATTGGCCATTGCGAACTGGCAACACTTCTTCGAATTGACGCCTGAAACTCTTCACCAAAGCTGGGGTTTCTAATTCTAATACCCGATGAAATATTCACAGCCTGTGTATGGTAAAATTTGATCCGCGAAGCTCTCTGAAGCGTTACTAAATACTTTAATTTAGCCATGCTTTAGACTGGGATAATATCAAGCAGTAGCCTAGTATACCCAATAGCATGTATGGGATCAGTTACTCCTGCAACTTTTATTCAACTAATCTTCGACGTTACTTCATCGGGTAGTTATTGATCAGTACTACAGCTTGCCATTGTTATCTTTTATCTAGTGGATATCTTGTTTTGGTAATCGGTTTTCGCGTCAATCTTGGAGTAGCGCTTCCTCCCATACTTCAATCTGCTAGGAGCACTCGGTTGGAAATTTTCTCGAGTTATCGGTGGTCTTCGCACGATTGGAGCTCTGGTAGTATCTAACGCAGATCTCTCCACTTCTGTGAAGTCACAGGACTTGGTCCAACTGCCACTTAATAGTGTACAAGGCTGTTCATCTTAGCACCGCAAACTGCTGAAAATCCACTGTACTAAACCGTTCCATCGGAAAGACTGAAACGATATTCTCCTTCTTCACTGAGTGTATCCTCACTTGCCGTATGTGCGTATCTCGGCCACTTTGATGGTTACCCACGACGGCAACTTGAATCATGTATGTCTTTATTGGCTGGTCGTTAATGTCTCGTAGGGGTATTTTAATCCAACCAGTAGGCTCGAGAAGGTCTATCACTTCGATTTCTTGAAGATCACCGAAGTGGGTGCCTGCTCGCACGGATATCCTGTAAAATGGATTGCGTATTGGATTTAGGATTTTTTTTTTTTCGATCAATCAATTAAGTTTATTTTCCAAATGGCTTAAAGCTAGAAGAGGAATAAAATATTTACGAAATACACAGTCAAAACAAACTAACTAATACACTTACAAGATATATAATACACAGTCAAAACAAACTAACTAATACACTTACAAGATATGACCAGAAATAAATGATGGGTTGAAACAGGGTTGAAACTATGTAAAAACTGGTCAGAAGAATTAGCAGTATATGAAGAAAACTGTTTGCCAGTGTTCCTCTCGGACCGACGCACGGAAGGGAGGTGAGTCGGGAACAGATGGCCCATCTGAGCAACAACACATTATCTTTGCTCCAAATTTTTTGGAAAGAGTATTTCTGTGGTCAGTTAATTTAGGAACGTCCTGTTTAATGAGAGCCTCTTCATATGAAATATTATAATCACCCAGAATGATTCTCACTGCTCTCTTTTTGGACATTTTACAGGCGATCAGAGAGCTCTTCAGAAAGCGGCCAAACCGGTGAAGCATATTCTAAATGAGGACGGATACAATTTTAAAATGACAGAGGAGGCATTTAATATCCAAACCGAAAGATTTAAGAGAAAGGGAATTAATTAAAAAGTTGGCTTTACGGAGCATATTGTCAACATAAGAATTCCATTTCAGATCGTCTTCGATTATTATCCAAGCAATTTAACGGATTTACACTGCCTGAACGACGATGGACAAACTGGTATTTTAAAGCACAAATAAAGACCTGCATTTTTTTTTCTTTTTCTTTCATAGTCGTATTTTGCTCTGAAGCCAAGCTTTATTCCTCCAGGCAGAATCTGTCCACAGTGCGCAAAAAATGGACGCAGTACTCTGCGTATCATTAAAAAAGGAATTTACATAGCAGCCGGCACGGTATAAAAGTGTCTCCCTAAAATATGGCATAGTACGATCAGGGTACAGGCTAGACATCGGAAGTGCAGACAGTTTGACGTCGAAGTATTCAACAGTCCAGCTGTCAAGTGACGAAAGCCCCCCCCCCCCAACAACAGTTGTCGGTAACAGCTAACGGTACATCCAATTTGCCGAGTTTGACTCTTCTCTAGACCGGGTGTCATCCGCATTATAGTGCGTTTGTATAGTCATTTAGTTTAGTCGGATCTTTTTCTTTCCTTTATTGTTTTTCATACGCTCCGTGTGGGCACGTTTTATGCCATTTCTATATGGGCTAATAAAATTATTGATTGATTGATTGATTTACTCAGGTTTAAATGACGGCGGTAGCTTTTCCTAATAACGGTAGGACGTTGGAACCCATCATTATTAATTTACTCTTAAGGCATAGTATGATGATACTTAAAGCATCTGCAACCATAATTTCCTTTCCCTTCTAGTTCTTTATTTCACATTTCCCCGGAATAGCTTGTCGATTGAGCCCTCCTTCTTGCCCCTATGTCCTGGTTTAGAAGCCGCACAAACCGCCCACGCATTTGTGCAATCGCCAGGCAAGTGGATTAGCCCACCGTCATAGCCCCTTATTCATCTCCTGAGGCGCTTAGGGCATCCAAGAAGAGTCGCCAGTCATCTCTCTCTAGTACAAGCAGCTGCCACGACCTCTTTCCCAGTCAGGCTAAACGAACGCGTTGACGGTGGGGAGATTTGACGGTAGATGTGGCGAAGAGTGCCTTTGGTTGCCCTCCTTTCCTTGATCCCCAGGATTGCCGTTGAAGTAGAGCGTTCGGTAATCTATGCTATGGCCCAGGTATCTCCATCGCCTATCTTGGTAAATTCAGTGATAAGGGCTTGCACTGGACATACACTGGACATACATCTGGCGAATCACCAGATTTGTGATCCTTTTTGTCCAATGTACTTTTAAGATTCTCCAAGTGGATTACAGTCCTAATCTAACAGAAGATACAATTCCGCGTCAAATATGACCCGCTGAAAGAGCAATCTAAAAGCAACAAGACCGAAGGTTTCGATGGGATCCCAAAAATCTAATATTTGATCCAGACAATTGCGAACGAACTACCATACTTGTCAAAAACAAGAGCTGAAAGCTCATATGGCACTTGTAAGAACAGATAGCATGTTTGTCAGATATGGTTTGCAGCTGTCAAGGCTGCATCTCTCTCTCGATATTCATTTCATCAGATAATCGGCTTGATCTACTACATCTGAAACGGTTATTCCACTCACTGATAACTGTTTCTCCCACAACAATGATCGGATCGGGGGATGGACTAACACGCCTGCCAACTTTCATGGTCATAGCACATTTAGAAGTATCCCAGCTCGTGATGACCAGAATTGTGGAAAACCCTCTCAAGCTCCCCCAACTGTGACAAGATCCGGTCCTGTTTTGTCAGTATTGTCTCTACGGCTTATGCCTGTTCTTTCCTCCAAGTTCCATCCCGATCTCTCGACTCTAAGCGTTTCACGAGATTTCTTGCACCCCCTCCAGCTCCCCCCCCCCCAGTTATTGGATTCTTTCCGAACTTGAAATTCATCATCTGAGACACTTGTTGTTGACACCTGTCAAGTTTCATTCAAGTCCGATCACCCGTTCTAAAGTTATGCATGTCACTAGATGCTGGATTCCCCATCCCTCCACTCCCCCCAACATCACCGTATCGGGGAAGGAACTATTTTCCAGTCGACCTAGGAGAGTCCCTAATATGTCTGCCAAATTTCATGGTCATAGTACATCTGGAAGTATCCTAACTCGTGATCACCGCGAAATCCAAGAAACCCCTCCGACACCCTCCACTGCGACACGATCCGGTCCTATTTTGTCAATAAAGTATCTAGGGTTAATGCTCGTTCTTCCCTTCAAGTTCCATCCCGATCCCTCGACCCTAAGCGTTTCAAAAGATTTCCGGTCCCCCTCTACCCCCACCCCCAGTTATCGGATCCGGGCCAGATTTGACAATGAAAATCTGAGACACTTGTTCTTCACACTTGTCAAGTTTCATGCATGTCCGATTACCGGTTCCAAAGTTATGTATGATTCTAGTTTCCGGATTCCCCATCCCTCCACTCCCTCCACGATGGCTGGATCGGGGAAGTGATTATTTCCAAGTTAACCTGGTCGGTTCCCTCATATGCCTTCCAAGTTTTATTGTCCTAGCTTATGTGGAAGCGTTTCAGAAAATGTCCGTCGCCCCCCTCCAGCCCCCCCCCCCCCCCCCACAGGTATCGAATCTGGTCCGGATCTGAAACTGAATATCCGAAACACTTGTTCTTGACACATGTCACGCATGTCCGAGTACCCACTCCAAAGTTATGCATGTTAATAGTGTCCGGATTTCCAATCCCTCCACTCCCCCCACTAAGATCGGATCTGGAACGTGATTATTTCCAAGTTAATCTGGTCGGTTCCCTGATATGTCTGTCAAGTTTCATTGTCCTAGCTTATGTGGACGTGTTTCACGAGATTTTTTTAGTTTAAGTTTAGTTAGCATCAGAGCAAAATAGCTCTAGTTATTTTTCCTATGGTTTTCATTTAGCATGGGGTCAGACCACTTAGTCTGACTTTAATCTTTAAACCGTTAAGTGTTCCCGCATTCGCTTCTAAATACATCAAGTCGTAGCCTAGTGGTAGAACACTGGACCTTTGACACAGAGGTTCGCGGATCGATACCGCATTTGGGCAGCGCTCTTTTTGCCTGCTCCCCTTTTGCTACCGTTTTTCCTACCTAGTTTCCGGATCCGGGGAAAGTCGGATTGGGGAAGTGATTATTTGTAAGTTAATCTGGTCGGGTCCCTGATATGCCTGCGAAGTTTCATCGTCCTAGCTTGTGTGGAAGTCCTTAATCTATATCAACCCCTACTAAGGTTCAACAACATATTATACCAACCCCTTCGACCTTCGATTGCTATAGCTCTATCCGAACGAATTTAGGCAAAGAATGACTCATCCACGAGCAGAGCAATACTAGTGTGAAGAAATACTGACTCATCCACGCGCAGAGTTATACTAGTGTGAAGAAAGGGGTAGGGGTTTGACAAAAAATAGAAGCCCCCCCCCCCCCAGTTATCGGATCCGATCCGAATTTGACAATGAACATCCAAGACACTTGTTCTTGATACCTGTCAAGTTTAATGCATTCGTTCCAAAGTTATGAATGTTACTAATTTCCGGATTCCCCATCTTGCCACTCCCCCATTGATGCTCGGATCGGGGAAGTGATTATTTCTAAGTTAATCCGGTTGGGTCCCTGATATGCGTGCCCACTTTTATCGTCCTAGGTCGTGTGGAAGTGCCCAAACTAGCAAAATGCGGGCAGACCGACAGACAGACAGACATTACGATCGCTATATGGCACTTGACTAAGCTCAAGTGCCATAAAAAAAAGTTCAGAAACGAATTCAGCGTATCTCCTTATCCGTATAAAGAACTCTAATCAACTTCAAGTAAAACTTTATCTTATAAAAAAAATCCCGTTTCAACCGGCTTCCGAACCAACTATGTGTGCCGGTAAAAAAAAGACTGTCATGTACAGATTCAGCGTGTCTTCTTACCCGTAAATCGAACGTCTAATCAACTTCAAATAAAATTTTACTTTTAACAAACTTTCCGGTTTTGGCCGGATTCCGGTCTAACTAATTTGTCCGGCGAAAAAATGGTTTTCACCTTCGTGTTCAGCATGTTCTTAAAATCGAACATCTAATCAACTTCCAGCAAAATTTTTTACTTTAACAGACTTTCCAGTTTTGGCCGGAATCCGGGCTAACTAATTGTCCGGCAAAAAAATGGTTTCCACCTTCGTGTTCAGCATGTCCTCTTGCCTCTAAATAGAACATCTAATCAACTTCAGATAAAATTTTTGCTTTTAACAAACTTTCCGGTTTCGGCCGGATTCCAGGCGAACTACTTGTCCGATGACAAAATGGTTTTCACCATCGTGGTCAGCATGTCTTCTTACCCCGTAATCGACTATCACATTATCTGTTTGAAAATATTTCATTTGCTCCTTAATTTAAACCCCCTCCCCCACCCCTAAATGTAGGGCTACAGAGCCCATCTACGAACTCGACCTTACTCTTGACCCAAAGAATCCTCACACCAAGCTTTATCAAAATATTTCATTCCCTTCGAGAGTTATCGTACTTACAGACGGACGGACGGTCAGACGGACGGACGGACACCTTTTGCGATGTTATAGGCATCCCTCCACTTACGTTTTGGGATCCCAAAAAGTAGGAAATTCTTACTTGTTTGGGGTATAACTCTCGTCTGTCTTATAGTCAACATAGATGTAGATATCTTGGACAATAGTTTTCCTCCGAAACTGGATGTTTAGAAGGTGTGGGAGCTGCCCGTCAGATTGCCAGAATGTTTCTTTGTTTCCGTCTCGAATCTGCTGAACGCCAAAACCTGAAAAAAACTTCTAAACTGACGAGATCCCTAGCAGACATCTGGATAAGTATAAATTCAAGAATCCATACTTCCGCTTAGCTTTTCAGTATGAGGACACAAAAATAAAGTCAAGGCTTCTGGTCAAGTGTACTTCCAACCCCCAAATTTGTGGATAGTCTACACCAAACGTTCGGTGTACCCACAGTCTGGAATAACCTACGTCAAATGCAGGTTGCCATATGCCAGACGCAAAATATTGACGACTTTGGTATCAGAGAGCAACTATTAAAAATGAATTTTTAGCGGGTTAGGGGATTTTTAGGGTTAGCCTAGTGCTAGTAGGGTCTAAAAAATTGATTGATTGATGGGTTGACCGGCGTTTGCTATAGGTGTAGGTAGGCTACACCTAATATTTGTAGTAGCCCATTCAAAGATCACATATTTTTCTGTTGGTTTTAGCTGAGACTACAGAAACAGCGGATGACAACAAGACTTTGCCTCATCTCTCTCACAAGAAGTGCAGACTAACCTGGTTTGGCTGACGACAGACTCCAGACAGCCTGAGATCCTACTTCTTGTACTTTGCCACTCCTTTCTTCTTTGAGTGGATCAACCTTGTCTTGTTGAGCGGCAGCAGCAGGGATAGGATTAGGTGTTGCCATCATCTGCACATTACAAAAAAAAATCATTTAAAAGGAGAGAATTTGTTTACATTAACACTTGAAAGGTTGACCAAATGTGCATAGTCATATCCCTTTTCAATTTAAGACAAAAACTTAGTCCATGAGAGTCACTTGTTCATTTTAACTGAAACCGTATGTTTATTACCCAAACATCAAGTTAGTCAAAATAATTATCTGCCTGCATTCTATTTTGTATTCTGATTTTATACGGCTGTTTGTTGCCTATATGGGTAATTAAAAAAAGTTTTTAATGTTAAGGCAGCAGCAGAATACTGCCAGAAATGAAATGGATTTCTGTTTGGGCTGGTCTAGGTTATGCTTGGGTCCCTTCTAAAGAAACCATACCAGATTTCTACCACACAGCGGAAAACTTGGCACCAACACAAGCATTACACTAAGACAGATACCACCAGAGCCACCACATATGCGGGGGGGGGGGATGAGTTGGGGGTCTGCCCCCTGACGTTGTTAGCCAGCGGAAATACAGCCGATTGTCGGAGGCTTGTGATGTAGCACGAGAATTTCATACTTTCAATTTCCAAAGCCAAAATGATTGTCCCTAGACTAGTTTATAAATGTAAACGCATCTGGCACCACGCTTGCCTATCAGCTCTATATAAGGTATAACATTGAAATTCGAACACGTTGATTGAACAATTCAAATTGGACACTGTATTCTATTTTTTCACAAAAAGTCACGGTATTTGCAAAACAAGAGCTACGAGCTCATATGGTACTTGTTATGAGTAGGTAGGTGGTACAAGAAAATAGATGAGAACGTCACAAAATACCCCGCCATCCAAAAATGCGGTTTGGACCTAGAAATATGATAACTAGTTTCGCTGAAGTCTGAGCATTTCCGACGTCACCTCGGATCGTCTAGGGCAAATGACTTTTCTACCTTCCAAGTTTCAACCAAATAGATCCCCTCGTACTCAATACTCAACTCAACCTACCGCGGCCGAATCTAGTTAGGACTCCTAAATGGATCATCAGAAGCATTTTCTCTTACTGCCTTTTTTTCACTCGAATCTGAGCATTTCTGGGAACTTCCGGGTAACTCCCTCTCCCCCCCCCCCCGCCGTGGTCGAATCTGGTTCAAACCCTAAAGGGCATATGATCTCTCTACATTCCAAGTTTCATTCAAATCGCTCCGCTTGTTTGACCCTATGCGAGCCACAACATTTCCGGGACTGTCATTCCAAATCCCCCCACTGTGGCTGAATAGGACTAGGAAACATCAATGTCGCATCTCTGACTTCTCCTCCACCCGTCCATCAAGTTTGACTGAAATCGGAGCAGAGCCTATCTGCAAATTTCCGTTTCCCGCTTCACCCCCCCCCCTCTACCTTGACCGGATCCGGTTCGGACGCCAAATAACAAATCAAGGCCGCAAAAAGACGGTAATGTCCAACTTGCATCCCATTCTGTCCATCTGTTTGGTTTTTGTGCATGTCAAAAAGTTTCCGGACACCCACCCCCGCAACTCCCCTCACCGTTGCCGCGTGTGATTCGGACGCATCTTTTGCTTGTCTAGGTCAGTGGTTCCCAACCGGTGGTACGCGTACCCGAGGGGGTACGCGAGACCCTTGCAAAGGGGTACGCGAAGGAATCAAAATTGATTTCGTCTGTAGCTTCTAAATCTCGCCTCACTCACTTTTCATTGCCGAAAGCCTAATATTACCAGCAGAGGCATCACCAGCCAAAATGTATTTTAAGGGGCAGGGTATTTTTACTGTCCAACATTTTTTTTTTTAAATATTTACTTTTACAAAAATCGCCGCGCTTCGCGCCGAATCTTTTATTTTTAATCGTCTGGTTAATAACGTCGGGTCGAGACCTTTCGTCTTATTCGTCTTTTTGACGTTCTGAAAAAGGGGGTACGAGATATTCTCGAACCTTGATTAGGGGTACATGGTACGGAAAAGGTTGGGAACCACTGGTCTAGGTCATCAGTTCTGATCAAACATAAAGTTTCACTCGAATCCGACCACCCGTTCGACCCCTCAACTCCCCAAAGATGGTCGGATCCAGAAACACAAGTTTTCCTAGGGCATTGTTTCGTGTCCTTAAATCACTAATATGTCTGCAAAGCTTCACTCGCCCCCACAGAGCCCCGATACGATCCCCCATTCTAATGCTTGTTCTTCCCATCAAAATCCATCCCATTCCCTTGACTCTATGCGTTTCACCGAGATTTCTGGTGCCCCCATCCAACCCCCCCCCCCCCCCACAAGTATCGAATCCGATCAGGACTTGGCTTGGAACATCCGAGACGATAGTCTCAACTCCCCTCAAAGTCATCAGATGCGGTCCGGACTTGAACTGGGTCGTCTGAGACACGAGGACTTTCCAAATATCAAGTTTCATTAAGATCCGACCACCGGTTCTAAAGTTATACAAATCTCAAGTTTCTGGATTCCCCTTCCCTCCCCCCCCCCAGATGGTCGGATCGGGAAAGTGACTTTTTCTGAGGTTAATCTGGTCGGGTCCAAGTTTCATCGTCCTAGCTTATGTGGAAGTGCCCAAACTGGCAAAACCCAAAGCGACAGACTGACCGACCGAGGGATGGACAGAAATTGCAATTGCTATAAGGCACTTGGACGAAGGGCAAGTGCCATAAAAAAGAAAAAGAACAAGATCCACCTAATTCTGAATGTTGTTGCTTTAAATTCAGGAGATCAATTAGATTAGAAACAGCATTCTGATTATGTTACATGAAACAGATTGGTATTTCTTAGTGCTCATAACTATAAAAATTATGCAATTCAGAATTTTTCACTTGAAAAAAAGCAAAAAGACATCAAACAGATGCCTTCTTATTATTCTTAAGTAGGAAAAAAAAACAGACATGAAATGGATGTGACTGATGACATTTTGGCATCTAGAAACTCTTTACCTTTCTCCCCAAAACAACCAAACTTAATCCTAGGATGTTGAAAACAAAATCATGATAGTTCAGTACAGTCAAACATAACTGAAACTGAACTGTTGGAAAACTGGTCCACTTTCGGTTTTACAACCCTACTTACTGTTTGATCGTTTTCCCTAAAGCTGCCCCGTCACGTCCCCAAAGGATTTTCAGAATCCTCCAGGCGATCGCACCAATCTGCCCAGATTTTTATACTTATTTCCACAGCTTGGTCACACCTGGCTTATTTCTGTGCAAAATTAGTCCCAGAAGTGGTCACAGTAGATCCAAGGAAAGGCAGCCTTTTGGGTAGCTAAGTTAGAAAAAACAAAAAGAACAAGATACCTCTAATTCTGAATGTTATTGTTTTGAATTCAGGAGATGAATTAGAACGAAACAGCATTTCTGGTTATTTTACAGGAAATATACTGGTATTTTTTACTTCTGTTATGTATAAAGTTTGTGCAAATACGATTTTTCATCACCAGAAAAAAAGGAAAAAGATGTCAGACAGTTGCTTCCTTATTATTTTTTAGTAGAAAACAAAAAATAGACATGAACTGGATGTGACTGATGACGCTTGGACTTCTGGAAACTCTTTACCTTTCCCTCCAAATAACCTAGCTTAATCCTGGGATGCTGGAAACGAAATCATGGTACAGTAGAGATATGCTTATGTGAACGTTTGTTGACAGTGGACTTTGCCGTTTTCATGCATTTGCTGAGTTTAAACCTAAGTACCAGTTAGCCAAAGTAGGTAATTAAGGGCATCTGAAAACACCTTTATATGTACTTTGCATCTTCATTCTACCATTTAGCTCAAAACTGCACTGTTCACATTAAAGTAACTGTTCACATAAGCATACCTCTACTGAAGTTCACAACAGTCCAAACAAAGTAACAGTTCAAGAAAATCAAACTTCTAGACCTGATCAGTAGGTTACAAGCAGTTAACTAGCCATAACTGTCAACTTAAATGCCTAATACTTTCCATTACCTTACCAGACCTGCACTGCTTAAAGAAACAAAAACCAAACAGAGGTTATACAGTATAACAAACCAACAGCGTGTACCGAAACTTTTGAATTTTGCAGATGGGCCACAGACTCACGTGCGGTGTTGCCGCTTGCCAGATTGTGTTTGCAGAAAGAAGCCCACCTGAAGCCCACGGACTTTGAAAACAAGCCCGGCTTATTTTCCCCAATTTGCTGTTCAAGCCAGTGATGCTGTTTCATTAAACCTCCGGGGGGGGGAGGCAAGATCAATGTGGGTCCCCAACTGCTCTCCTTGGAATATTGGAATAGACATGACATTTCCTGTCATGTCTGAGAAGTAGATCTTGGAAAACATTGTATGACATGTCAGACGGAAACGAAATGGCGGAATACTTGACGAATGAATTGTTTAGTATTTACTTGGCTAATTTTCCTCTTAAAAAAGTTAGTAAGTGTGATAATGATAAACCGTGGATTGACCAGTCAGTTAAAAGTTTGATTAAGCTGAAATGCCAGTTGTTTCGAGATGGTTTCACTGATCAGGCAAAACAACTCCGTACAAAAATTGTTACCATATTGAGACAATGACGCAAAGAATACGGGAAATCTGTTGTGAATTCTCTTTTTGGATCTGATCTTCTTCAAAGAAATTTCATGAGAAGCTGCAAAATCTTAGCGGGAAGCAGAGGCCCACCGTGAACCTTTGCGATGATCTGGGTGACCCTGTTTCCGTTGACCAAATGAACAAATTCTTTGCCGGTATTTGTAATTCATTACCTCCCTTGAGTGATAAGCCCCTTGAGCCTAGTATGACTGATATACCGATTATTACTCCTGCTATGTGGTTGAGGAAAAAATTCTACGACTGAACCCGAACTCTTCTCACGTTACCAATGAGATTCCGATTCGGTTACTGATACAATGTGCATTTGTAATCTCTAAACCCATCGCAGCAGTATTTAATCAATGTCTTCTTCAATGTATATTTCCGAAGTGTTTTAAAATTGCTGAGGTTACTCCAATACCGAAAAAACTAACCCCTCTAGCCTTGATGATATGCGACCTATATCGAAGACTTCTGCATTGGCCAAGCTATTAGAAAGTCTTATGTATGATTGGCTTCTTTTTGAAGTATGTGACAATTTTGACCCCAATCAGTTTGGTTTTAGGCAAGGTATTAGCACCTCACATTATTTGGTTAGCCTGGTTCATGACATATTATATGCTCTTGAGGAAGACGATTCGTTCATTGACGTAATCCTCGCTGGCCAAAAAAAAGCTTTCGATCTCCTTGATCACGCGGTTGCTCTGGAAGCCATTTCTGAAATGGGTGCTAGTCAATTTTCTCAGTGTATGATTGCCAGTTTTCTCTCAGACCGGAGCCAAATTGTTAAACTGAATGGTTTCGTCTCCGCAGTTGAAACAATAACTTGCGGTACCCCCAAGGTACTAAGTTGGGTCCTCTGATTTTCCTTTGTTCTGTTAATAATGTTGCTAAAGATTTCCTTCATAGGTATAAATTTGCAGATGATCTCTCCCTTCTCGTTATTCTAAGCTTTCTTTCACACTTCCGAACAGTTTAAATCCGGTGCTAGATTCCATAACTTCCCTTAATACTCAACTGTCAAGCAAGAAAATGCAAATTAATGATAGTAAGTCTTCGGTTATACGGTTTAGCAGACTGCGAAGAGAAACTGCTGAATATCCATCGTCTTTCAGGCAGTGTAAATCCGTTAAACTGCTTGGGGTAATAATCGATGACGATCTGAAATGGAATCCGGAGTATTGAGTCATAAGTAAATTTTAAACGGGTGAGCGGATTCCAGCGAAATTGAAAATTTAACAGATGACATGTGTGAGGTTCTTTTTCATGGCTGGACCGGGTCCCACCATAACTGTTGGGGGGGGGGGGGGGGGGGGGGTACGCCCCAAATGACGCCGCTTCCTGACCTGGTCTAGGCAGGTTGCTCTGTCGCAGCCGATTCAATATTTTCCAACTGTTACAAGTAGCATAATTTGCAGCAGCGAAGCAATAAGCACGAAAAGGTACGCAGCGCTGCACAACCTAATCACTTGAGGCAGGACTAGATTTCCAATCCACACCGAAGACCATGTCAAAAGCATGGAACCTTCAGATTTTCATTTTTAAGGGGTGCCTCGGTCGTTTCTTGCCCAAGACCTTTTATTATGAGACGCATCTACAATTACAATTTTTTTTTTTACCTGGACAACGTTTCTAGCCACAAGCTGTTGACCAGTTATTCCGAAGCATACAACTGTAGAAGTGACCCATATGATTAGCCGGTCGCTGTTTGGTTATTTACGAAGGGATTTATCCAGCCACAATAGTTTCTGATAACACGTCAAACGGCGTTTTAAGTTACCGTAGTATCTGGCCAGGTACCGTGGTATCTGAACAATTCATCTCCCTTTCATCATCGATAACACAAGTCTAGTTTATATGGCACTTGCCCTTCGACCAAGTGCCATATAGCGATCGCAATTTCTGTCCGTCCATCGGTCGGTCGGTCCCGCTTTTGCTAGTTCGGGCACTTCCAGATAAGCTAGGACGATGAAACTTGGCAAGCATATCAGGGACCGGACCAGATTAAATTAGAAATAGTCACTTCCCCGATCCGACCGTCTGGAGGCAGTGGAGGGAGGGGACTCCGGAAAAATGAGGTATTTAACAAGAGCTGTAAGCTCATATGGCACTTGCATGGGTCAAGATGATTTGATTGATCAAAAGTAAGTTTCGACTTTTGCGGTTGAGATGCGCACTCTAAGGGAGCTGGAACTTCATTTGTAAGCAAAACCCTTGAGGCAGAACTGCTAATGGGCTGATGGGCATCACGAAAATGCATAAATTGCTTAAAAGTATTTTTTTTACTTTGCGGTCAAGATTGGTACTTTAAGGAATAATCGGATTTGGGAAGTAGCAATTTCTAAGCAAATGTTGTTGAGTCTCCAATATTCCAGCGAAGTTTCACCGTCCTAGCACATCTGGAAGTACCTTAACGCGCGATCACCGGAATCCCAGACCCCCCTCCCCCTCCTCCAACTCCACCCACAATAACCGGAGCCAATCCGGTTCTGTAAATGATTAATCCAGAGCATCTGTTTGTCATTCCCACGAAGTTCGATCCAGATCACACCAGTCTAAGCGGGTCAAGTATTTTCCGCCCTCCCCCCAATAATTGCCGGATTCGGTCCGGAAATGAAAAAGGTCACCAGAGAAAAATGTCCTCTGTTTAATTATTAAATTTCACTCGAATCCGATCACCCGTTCCAAAGTTACGCATGACTCAATATTCCGGATTCCCCTCCCTCAACTCCCCCCCCCCAAGATTATCATATCGAGAATTTCTTTTTATTCCAAGTCAGTTTGACCGGGTCCCTGATATGCCTTCCAAGTTTCGTCGTGAAAATCCCCCAAAAATCGGAATTCCGGGAAACCCCCTCCTCCCCCCCCCCTCAAGTGTCCGGATCCAGTCAAATTATGTAAAAGATTTACATGGACCAGATGTTTGTTCTTCCCAGCAAGTTTCACTCCGATACCATCATTCTAACCGTTTCTCGAAATTTCCGATCTACCCCCCCCCCCCAGCTCCCCCGCGGTGCACGTAGCCAATCCGATTCAGCAAATGACTTACCTAGAGCATCTGTTTGTTCTTCCCACAAAGTTCCATCCCGATCCCTCCATTCTAAACGGGTCACGTATTTTCCGCCCCCCCCCCCAATAGTTGCCGGATCCGGTCCGGATATGAAAAAAATCATCGGAGAAATGTCCTCTGTTCAATTCTTAAATTTCACTCGAATCCGATCACCCATTCCAAAATTACGCATGACTGAAAATTTCGGATTCCCCTCCCTCCACTCCCCCCACCATTATCTGATCGACAAAATTTTTATTTTGAAGTCAGTTTGATTGGGTCCCTGATATGCCTGCCAAGTTTCATCGTGAAAATCCCCAAAACCACCACCACCGGAATTCCGCCCCCCCCCCCCCCCCCCCCATAAGTGTCCGGAACCAGTACAATGGTCTAAAGGACTTATCTAGAGCAGATGCTTGTTCTTCCCAGCAAGTTTCACTCCAATCCCTCCATGCTAACCGTTTCCTGAAATTTCCGGTCTCCCCCCCCCCCCCAACTCCCCCTGGCTACCGAATCCGGTCAAGACTTTAAACGGGACATTACAGATATATATTCTATTCAGTTATGAAGTTTCATGACAATCCGATCATCCGTTCGAAAGTTACACACTTCTCAATTTCCCGGATTCCCCTGCCCCCCCCCCAAAAAAAAAATGGTCGGATCAGAAAACTGATTATTCCTAAGTTTGTTTGGTCGGGTCTCTGATATGCCTGCCAAGTTTCATGGTCCTAGCACAACTGGAAGTACCCTAACTCGAAAAAGTGTGACAAAATGCCCTAAATTTTCAAGTTTCCAGCGCCCCCACTTCCCCGCATATGGTCGGATCGGGAAACTGATTATTTCCAGGTTAGTTTGGTCGGGTCCCTGATATTCCTGCCAAGTTTCATTGTCCTAGCTCATCTGGAAGTACCCTCACTCGAAAAAGTGTGACAAAATGACCTAAATTTTCAAGTTTCCAGCGCCCAAACTCCCCCGCATATGGTCTGATCGGGAAACTTATTATTTCCAGGTTACTTTGGTCAGGTCCCTGATATTCCTGCCAAGTTTCATTGCTTAGCTCATCTGGAAGTACCCTAACTCGAAAAAGTGTGACAAAATGCCCTAAATTTTCAAGTTTCGAGCGCCCCCACTCCCCCGCATATGGTCGGATCGGGAAACTGATTATTTCCAGGTTCGTTTGGTCGGGTCCCTGATATTCCTGCCAAGTTTCATTGTCCTAGCTCATCTAGAAGTACCCTAACTCGGAAAAAAGTAACAAAATGCCCTAAATTTTCAAGTTTCCAGCGCCCCGCACTCCCCCGCATATGGTCGGATCGGGAAACTGATTATTTCCAGGTTACTTTGGTCGGGTCCCTGATATGCCTGCCAAGTTTCATTGTCCTAGCACATCTGGAAGTACCCTAACTCGGATAAGTGGGACAAAAAACTCGGACCGACCGACAGACGGAATTGTGATCGGTATATGGCACTTGAGCCAGAGGCTGCAAGTGCCATAAAAATGAGGGGGGGGGGGGGGTCCGAGTTTCTAGTGATATCGAGGGTTCGGTGCTTCCGGATGTTCTAGGACGATGAAAAATTGGCAGACATGTCAGAGACCCGAACAGATTGACTTGAGAATAGTTGTTTCCCCGATCCAACCTTCTCGGGGGAGGGGGGCTGATCCGAAAACTAAGTTATTTTTAACTTACGAACGGGTGATCGGATCTCAATGAAACTTGATATATAGAAGACCTCGTGTCTCAGACATCCCAGTTTAAAATCCGGACCGGATCCGGTGACATTAGGGGGAGTTGGAGGGGGAACCGGAAATCTTGGGAAACGCTTAGAGTGGAGAGGTCCGGATGAAACTTGGTGGAAAGAACAACCACAAGCCTTAGATACGTGATTGACATAACCGGACTAGATCCGTTCACTGTGGGGGATTCGAGGGGGGGGGGGCGAATTTCTAGTGACCCCATGAGTTCGGTACTTCCTGAGGTGCTAGGACCATGAAACTGGGCTGGCGTGTAAGGGACCCGAACAGGTTGACTTCAGAATAGGCGTTTCCTCGATCCGACCATCGTATGAGGAGTGGAGGTATTAAAATCCGCTATCTAGTGGCAGGGGCAGTTACTGAACGGGTGATTGGATAGGAATGAAACTTGGCTAGTGGAAAGAACTATCGTCTCGGATGTTCCATGTCAGGTCCGGGGAGGAGTGGAGGAAGGGTGAATCCAGAATCTCTCCAACGGGTGATCGTATCTAAATGGAACTTTCTGATGTTCTAGGAAGATAAAACTTGGAAGACGTATCAGGAACCCGAACAGACTGACTTGAAAATAGTCGTTTCCCCGATCCGACCATCAGGGTGGTTGCGAAAAGTTTTTGACATGCACAAAAACCAAAATAGGATGCAAGCCGGACTGTGTCGAGTTTATGCGACCTTCTTATTTGCGTCCGGACAGGATCCGGCCAAGTTGGGGGGGGGGGGGATGAACGGGACTCGGATATTTGCAGATAGGCTCTGCTCCGATTCCAGTCAAACTTGATGGACGGGAAGAGGGTATGTCAGAGATTGGCTCGCATAAGGGTCAAATAAGTGGAGTGATATGAATGAAACTTGGAAGGACTAATTCATATTTTAAGGCTCGAACCCGATCCGCCCACGGGGGGGGGGGGGATTTACCGGAAGTTCCCCCAAAAATGCTCAGATTCGAGTGAAAGATCGGTGGTAAGAGAAAATGCAGAGAAAATGCTTCAGATGATCCAGTTAGGCGTCCGGACCAGATTCGGCTGCGGTATATGGGGAGTTGGAACGCGGGTACCGGGAATCTTGGGCACGCCTAGGTGCACAGAGAGTGGATTTCTTGGGTTGAAACTTGGAAGGTTGGCGATGGCTTGGAGGTGATGTCGAAAATGTTAAGACTTGAGTGAAACTAGTTATCCTAATTCTAGGTCCGAACCACATTTTTGGATGGCGGGGTGTTTAGTGAAGTTTTCTTCTACTTTCTTGTACCACCTACTCGTAACAAGTGCCATGTGAGCTCGTAGCTCTTGTTTTTTGTGAAATTGGTGAGAAAGAAGTTACATCACTCTAGATGTCAGTGGATATCAGTATTTCTTTTGGATGCGCAACCGCAGTATCAGATACCACGGTAACTGCAAAAAGCGACTAATGTCACATCCAGTTACCGTGGTAGCAGATACCACGGCACCCACAAAAACGCAACCAACATCTCAAAGAAAAATTGTTCCGAGTTCAATGCCTATTTATTGCAGTGTTCCGACAACCAGTAAGGTCTCGATGAACGACCAGACTCAGCTATTCAGGAGAATTGAAGATCCGAGCGTACAAAGGTGACAAGTAACTTTTTGCTTGTGTGGAGATAACCGTGTTTTAAGTTCGAGAAGTTAGTACATCGAAAGTTATTTATCACCTTTTCCGACCTAGTCTCTCAGTATCGTTTTGATAGCACAAGGAGGAGTGCAAAAATTGATGCTCTTAATTTGTCTTGCGCTCAGCTCTTCAATAGTTCATAACTGCGGAATAACAAGGGTACTATGCGGGCTGGTGGTGCACGTGAACACGTGTTAACGGAATAGCTGGTCTCCAGCTGCGCTTTAACCGTACTTCTTGAAAAGACAAAAACCGAGACAAGTTCCGCTCTTCTGTTTATTCCGTAGCTAGAATATACAAAAGACCGTGGGGCTTATTCGTCCGAAACCTCGACGTTTTCGGTCTGGAGTTTCTTGAAGCTAGCAACGGGCAAGAAGGTAACGAGAGTGTACAGCTTGTGTGGGGAATCTTCATCTTCATTACGACGGCGGGACAGACGGACGCGAATCCTGAAGGGAACGTTCCTGAAAGAAATTAACACTTAGATAACAGTTATAGACTGTATTTCTTATACTCCTAGATATTCCTTCAGCCCAAGCTGACTGCGAATCATTTTTGACGGTGCAAAACGGATAAGTCAGCTACATTTTATTAGAGCTATATGTCGACCCTTCTTGGCAAGGGTCCTCTTCAGGCTAAGCCGGGAAATAGACTTGCTGAAAAGTTTATTTTCCAGCTAGAGCTTGAAAGGACCTTTGCCAAGCACTGAAATATAGCTCTAACAAAATGTAGCTGACTTATCCGTTTTGCACCGTCAAACGTGATTCCTATACTCTGCTTTCCTAAATGTCGGGTGATAAACAAAATTATGTATCTAGGGCTTGTGCTTGTTCTTCCCACCAAGTTTCATCCCGATCCGTCCACTCTGTGGTAAATAACTGGCAAGCGTACTCAATAGCACGTTGCTAAAAAAAGTTAAGGAAGGGTAAGTGTAGAACACGATATGAGCAAGTTTTCGGCAGTCCAGACAGTTATTTAAAATTTTAGTAGTCCATCTTCGTGACTAACTACCGTAATTTTTCAGCAGGTTGTGCCAGATTAAAACCAGCCCCCGCCCGTCAGCCAAAAAAAACATGCAGGGGGAAATGCAGAACCTAAATACAGCCTAGTAGTGTCTACTAGTTGGAAAGTGTCGTCCTTTCTCACAAGAAATCAATTTCCAGCGAGACCAGGAACAAAAATTAACCTTAGCCTACACGTTTTTCGGGAAAAGAATTTTGCAGGTCGTTCTCCATATCAGGCGAACTGCAAACTGTTTCCTGGTAAATCCATTTACCCACAACAGTGTAACTGCAACCTCCAGAAAATTACAACCCACAAACTGAATCTTAACGAGGAGACGCGAATCGACATTTATTGGTGTGCTGTATGAGGGCTGTCGAACGCGAACTTAAAACACAGACACGCGCGGCCTACTACCCGCGCCGCCTTATTTCGCACTCCAGCGCGCAGTGCTTCCAGATACTTAGGAACGCACTCCCACATGAAGATACACTTTTTGCCGATTTGGACTTGACTAGAATTATACTGGCATCGGAGCCTTCAATCCGAAAAGATTCCACCAGTGCGCTACCCTGGCCAATCGCCGCGTGTTCATACTACATTGTTCAAATAGGGGTAATAAGGTGTATTATGGCGTATACAGATTCCTCTTTACTTCGGGCGCGCTATAGTAAGGCGAATAGACCCGGGTTCTATTTTGGCTTATGCAAGCCAATCAGATCGCTTGGCTGGTTCCGCCGGCGGGCCGAGGAAAGGAGAAGCGTCGTCAGGGTTGCAGCGGGAAGCACTATAGTTCTACTTTGCTAGAAGTTGAAGAAACAAATTGTATTCGAAAGAACAGATTTTGTTCTGTTACGACTGCTTATTATTAGTTGGAGGACCAATGTTGTCCATCCGTTAATTTAGTAGCTTTTTACAATATAATGGGCATCAAATTGTACTCGTGTACTTCAAGTAGTACTAAGAACACTTTTTCTGATCTTTAGAAGCTCGAAAGCCTGTATCAGCGTGACGATACCGAACGCTGCATTGATAAGAACCTTTTACTTTCAATCTGAATGTATTATGACGTAAACATTCGCGTATAGCGCTATGCAGCTTGTTACCTATTTGAACAATGCTTACCTGACTCCTTGGGACCAAACGTGCTTGTTCAGCCTGGTGTCAATTCGGACGTCCTTGGTGTTCATCTGCTTCTCGGCAAACTTGCGGATCTCCTTGACTGCACGAGGTGCTCGTCTTTTGAATCCTACGCCATAAATCCTCTTGTGGACGTTGACGGTGTAGTCACGGGTGACGACCTCGTTGATGGTGGATTTGCGTTTCTTCTCTCGCTTTTCCTTCACCATCTGAAAAGAGACGCTGATGAAGACACAGTCAAAGTAATGAATCACGCGAGTCGGCCAGTGCGCTTTCCAACAAGCTATTTTATGTTCGTTTGATCTTAAGCTTTAAAGTTTAACTGAAAAGCCAACTTATTTTTCATTTAACTGAAAACACGGAATTATTTCGATTCTGCGAAAGGATTTTTTGATTTTCCACTATCTGCTCTAGTAATTACGTTCACAATATCTCTGACGCGAAAAATTTGAATTTAAACACAAACGCGGCTTTTCAGTGGCCAGTGGTGAGCGCGGTGAAGACTTCTTAGAGCCTGAACACAAATTTTTCGCAAATCTTTTTTGTCAGGCATACAACACAGGTAAAAGCGCATATAGGTACCACGAACCCCACCAGGGAGACTCGGATATTCGTGCATAGCGGAACAACGAAGTAACAAATTTTCATGGGTCTTCAAGCCTATTTGGACAAGACCTTTTCGGTTAAACTTTAAGCAAATGTTTCACTCTAGTACCAGATAGGCGTTTGTCTGTTAACTATCGGAGGTGCGCATCCTTGTGTAAGAGGATATGAAAGTCAGTCATAATTACCTCGATATTTGACTAAACTGCCCCCACCTTCTCCCAACCAACTGCTTACATTCGGTTGATTTATTCTAAATTCATACAAAAATAATCGAGAACACATTAGATCTACACTACGAAGTTGGTAATCACCATGATTAAACACATGGAAACATCCTAGGGGTTGTCCACTCCCGATGTTGGTCAGAAAGTGCCCGGTGCCGGCACAGGTTGCCACGTGTTAGAACATTAAAATCAACATTAAAGATGAATCGCCTACTTTACGGTTGGCACCATTGATTTCGGCGGGTGCCGGGGAATGGGTAACCCCTCGGGAGACATCCAGTTCTATACGCAATCATACAAAGCAATGCAAAACTTGGCCTAGGCTAGGATCAAGAGTAGATAACCAACCCTTCGTAGAATGTTTTTCGTCGGAAATAACAATGGTTCTTATCTTCAGTGAAAAAACAAAGAGCTTTCTGAAAACTTATTGTAACCGAGATCAGGAAGGAAAACCTGATAGGTTAACTCCGAATACCGTTCTCTGAGAATCACACTAAATGGGAAACTATTGATTGCCTCAATTGGGTTGATTATCTATTCTAGCTGATATATTGCCTAACTGCCAAGAAGAGAAAGAAAATAAGCACGAAGCTAAGAAAGGTACAACACCAAGACGTTATCCTGTCAACCCTATACAACCGGGCACAAGAGCTCGTCACAAGCTCGAGTTAAAGAGTGGGGAAACCATACTTTCGGATCATTCCATCTCTGCAACTTGCATACAAATACGTCCCCTCTGACTTCAGATTGTACACCGGGTCAACATTAGAACCAGTAAACAAAATCTGCTTCTTCGGATTGTTAGGATCAACATAAACCACAGTACCATCCCTGTGCGATGAAATGAAACCCGACTTCCAGGGAAGAATAGAATAAACCGAGCTTGCAATATACTGCTGAAGAAAGACTGGTTCATCTGGAACAGATGGAGAGAGAACCAGGACTGTACCATCATCGCAACCGGCATAAACCAGTTTAGAATCCGACCTTGCGACATTAACGCACGATGGCATTTTACGCTCGAACAGAACCGATCGGGAATATACGGAAATGAAGACGAGGAGGCCATCCTCCCTACCCACTGCCAGAATTTTCTTTTCCGTACCAACTTCCCTTTCGTTCTTCGGCTCCAATCTTTCCTTTAAATCTACGTCATTCCCAGCCTCAATCAAACAGCAAGAAATTAAGACGGAATGACATGTATAAATCGTCGCAATACAATCAGATTTGCCACAATCCCAAAGCTTGGCACTCCCATCTTTGGAGACACTGATCACATTTCTGCCCCTCTCTACTATTGCCGTGTCCATGATGGCACCAACGTGACCAACAAACGTGGCAGCGCACTGTCCGTTTTCCGCAGACCAAACTTTTAGCTGCATATCAGCCGAGCCAGACAGAACTACAACACCAGATGGGAAGAACCGCGCGATTCGCACATCCGCAAGATGTCCTTCGAGTGTACGAAATACTCTGCCACTTGCAAGATCAAAAACTTTGATATCACTCCCACCAGCAGCAGCAACACCCAGTCCACCCGAAGTCACATCTAAAACTTCAATGTTTTTCGGGTACAGACCCTGTATTTCCTTTTTTGGTGGTACGAACGCAGCGACTGTTCCAGAGCCAGTATGTCTTATTTTAAGTAACATTTCACTTGCTGAAATAACTTCAAAACCGTCTGAGGGAGTGGGCGTGGGTTTTGTACAGGTTATCTGACCGTGAAGTGCATTTTCCCCTGGATACTTGAATGATATCCACACTTTCCCATTTTCTTTAATGACAAGGTTCCAGTCCGGCTGGATTTGTAAAATGCCGATCTTGGACATTTTCCACCTGGAAGAGGAAAAGGCACTTCAGTCCTCATCCAACCTGCCTTTCTTAAACGGAAGCCTTCCCACACTAACAGGTATAGGGGCGTCACGACTGGGGGGGGGGACGCCCCCCCCCAATGGTGTCGGCCAGTCGGTAAAAAATAACCGAGTCGGCGGGAAGCGCCACGATTTTTCGTCAAAACAGTTGATTTTTTTTTCATGACAACAGTCGGTTTTTCTGAAAATTGGTCGATTTTTCGTCGAAATAGTCGGTTTTTCTGAAAATTAGTCGATTTTTTTTCAAAACTGTCATCTTTGTTGTTGAAAACAGTGGTTTTTTTCTGCAGAAACAGTTGGTAAAAACTACCAGCCAGTCGGTGAATGCCTCGTCTCCCCCCCCCAAACATTTTGGCTAGTGACGCCTCTGAACAGGGAAACCGCATTGCTAGTTTCGTTCTAATCAAAGCCTTCAGTATTTGTCATATACCGCTGGTAATTCAATTTTAGACAAAGTACACCAATAGTACAGACAAAGCATGTAAATGTGAGACGTTTTTTCTAGATTTTGGGGGATAGGATGACCCTTGTCTACCATTTCACTGCGCAAATTCAATTTAGTGGTTATTCAGTTGTATGCTTATTTTACACACCGAGTGGTAGTAAGGAAGACACTAGAGACAGCGGATTATGGGGAGAGGATTAAAACTGAGGCAACATATAAACGACAGAAATCTTCTCTACACTCCTTTCCCGGAGAATCTCTCATACGAGTCATGCCCTAAACTGCAGATCCTTTATCATGCATATGTTTCAGGACTGGTACAAGTCACAGAATACTGTGTAAAAGAAATGCATTTTTTTAGCAGGGTTTTGTAACAAATGCCTAAACCCTCACATTAAGCCCACTGGCGTACCTGAAACGAAATTAGCAAGGATACTAATAAACCTAAGAAGATAGTCATTTCTCACTGACCGAGAAGTGTTTCTGAAAATTCCACTGCAAATTCCACCTGTTCCAAGATCTCCCAAAAATCATTCTTTTCCTCAATATGACACTGTTGAACTTGAGAGCAAGTATTCTCCTAAGATAATCCTAATAAGATAAACTGAACTAATTTATCATTCTTTATTTAACGGATACAAGGATATTACATGTTCGGAAGCTACCACCGAAAAGTTCATTCTGTCATCTTGTTTTCACAATGAAATTTCTTTCTCTTTAAGAGTAGGCTAAAGCATAGGAGAAATAACAGTAGAAAGCTGACAAGCCAATCACCCTTGATATGGAATACTTCAAAACTTAAATCCGGAGAAAATCTCAAGCCTACTCTTGGCCTCTTTGTAAGAATCACTCCATGTACCGTAGTGAATTTCAAAAATCTTGACAGTCAGCTCAAGAGCATCTTTCAGCTTTTTTGTGAGTTTTCGTTTGACTTTTGTCTCAATATTGTGCTTTTGCAATGCACCAATCAAAACATCACTCCTTTTTCTTGCCTCATAACCAATCTCTATACTCAAGTCCCCATATCTGCGAATCAAACCTTCAACTACAACTTCAAGAGTAGTAATACATTCTTCATATTTTCCAACTGAAGCATACACACGAGCAAGCCAGTCGGCTGTATCTGCAAAGTCCAAGTGATGTTTGTAGAGCGCCTTTTGTCTGAGCTTATACGAACTTGCCAAAAGACTGAGTGCTGAATCAACATCACCAGTTTTGAATGCTTCAATACCATCTTGATACAGCTTTACAGCTTTCGCCTCTGAATCAACTTGCTCCGAGTATGTCTGTTCCTTGTTGCAATCTTTACAGTTAGCAATTTTGGTGTTGATGATTTTCAAGGCCCCATGACAAAACTTGCAAGCAAGTGACCAGAACCGCTCGTTCAAATCCTTCAACTGAGGATCTGTACAATATGGACAGTTACAATCAAAGAAATACTGGGCCTTCAAGCAAGATTTCCTCTCAGGAGTGGGGAGTCGAGCAAAGTGTGGGCCATAGCAGTGAAAAATTTCTCCACCAGTCTTGACTTCTTTTACAGCCCGAACAATCAATGTCCTCCCACAGAAAGAGTTGATTATTGTTGGGTCGCAGGAATGGTTCATCAAGGACGCACTTGGATAAATTGCAGTAGCAATGCGCTCCTGGGCCTCTGTGACAATGTTGCTATCACTTTTGGTGTCTTCAGATAGCTCTGTCACAGCATGGGCATTGCAGATCAGTTGGCATATATGACGAAGCAGATACTGAGAAACAATATCAAAAGAGCCAGGATCTGCTGTCGCATAAAAATCAGTCCTGGTTTCTAGGTACCAATTCAGTAGAAGGGCACTCATGCCATACTGAGCAAGGTCTCCAGAGTTCATTTCACAAATGTGAGAATTCAATAAGACAATGGACTCATAAGGATCTTCCTTGTTTGAATAACAGGAAATCAGATTATCCATAGTAGCTATTTCAAGCACCTGCCTGTGCGAATAGTCCACAATTTTTTCAACTCCAGTCTGGGCAACTATTTTTAGAGCCAAATGGGCAATTCCAACTGAATAAAGGAATGGTAAATGTCGACATTCGAATCTATGAGTTGTGTCAGACTTCCTGCAGTCAGCACTGCAGTACACCGCATCACCACACAGTTTACAGCATACCATCTTGTCATGAAGCTTAGCGAAACAGAAAGAGCAGTAGCTAATACTATTTTTAGCAAGCAGAACAGCTATGTATGGCTCTTCTCTGAACATTGTATCCCCACTCCGGACTGTTTCCTTTGCAAGGAGATGCCTTCCTTTTTCTGGAGTACATGCTATTTTCAAAGCAGCAGAAGTTGAGTCAATCTCTTTACTCTCTCCCTTCAGCAGCTCAGGTAGTACAGGGGATACGATCTTAGGGGTAGTCAACTTTCTGTTCATATCCTCTTTGCATTTGTCCTGTCTTGCTAATAATTTTGCCTTTGTAGCTGCAGGAACAAGGTTCAGCACGTCACTAATGTCTGCAAGGCAATCTTCATACTGTCCAAGAAAAAATAGTGCAGCAGATCTATTTCCGATGAGTAATGCTCTCTCTTCTCCCAAAGAAACAGTGGCACCCTTCGTATAACAAGACAGACTCTCTCTATATTTCTTTTCTTTGAAATACTGGTTCCCCATTTCTTTATACTGGCTACATGTCTTAATTGGCTCGAGCTTATCCACCCACTCTGATATCAGACCAACAGTGTCACTCGAAGTGACCTGCTTCATTATCAGAGAGCTTAAGAGGGCTTCATTCTTATAGACAAGTTCTCCTGATTCATCAAGTTTCGTGGACTTTCGCACAGTATCTATTCTCGCTCTGACGACATCCGCGTGAGGGCCAAGCAGAAGTTCTTGCCAAGGTGAATGCATCCTAGCAAAGAGGATATGATTCAGTTTGAGTACAAAGAGATTTCCTTTACCTTTATACACTTTATTTCTGAGTAGTTGACGCTATATTTACAGAAACATAGATAAATCTCGAACGAAGGAAATCCCTTTGTACTCCTGATATATCCCTAGGCCACTTGCAAACCAGTATATGCCAATAAATTCAGCTGAGACATCATCAGAGGGCTGTGCTACAAGAAGGGTAGCTTAGTTCTCTGTCGTAGTGTCAGAAAACAGTTAAGACAGATATATTTCCTTCTCTCCACATGCACTCATGAAACTTCCTCTCTTAAACAGCAACAAACAAGGCAACAATCTTACTCCTCTCTCCCACACACCAAGTCAAGTGTACCAACAGGTTGTTTGCGAGGTTGAAGACTTTCAATGAAATAATATTACCTAATAAACAAATATGTGACCCCGAAAAAGACACACTGCCACCAAAGATCCAAGGAAAAGACGCCTACATCAATAGATCGGGCATCCCGAGTAAAAGAACAACACACCAGACTTAAATTCTAAGACACGTTGAAAGCAAATAACTGAAATAATCTAACTACAGGAAAGTCTTATTGTCATTAAAGTAAATTACCCATAAAGTTTTAAAGTGGTCACTAAATTTACATCAGAACATTTAATCTTAGCATGCATGCTCTACTCCTAAGGGTATTTTCTGATATTTATGGGCACATTTGTAGTATCTTGGCCCCAATTAACATGAACCTCAAACTATTAACTTTAAGGCAAAAGCAACAAAAATATGGCATTATTCACATTATATCCATTTTTCTGTGAAAATTGGCACTTATTTGTCCCAACATGAATCACAAGCATTTCAATTCATTTTCCAAAGATTATACCATAAAATACTTGTTTTTTAAGTCTATAAGGAGTTTATTTGGATTTCCCAACAAAAAACCTGTTACCAATTGCTGAATAAAAGAAAATAACTTATAGCAACCTTGAAACTTTGCCAGGTCCAAGACTGAGGGTTATCTTGCTTTGTATCAGCAAGCCATTAAGGAATATGAAACCATCCCTAAAGAGCCAGGTTAGCCTTTGCATAAAATCATTGCTAGTTTATATGCATCATTTCTCACTGTTTTTGTAAGTAAACTGGATAGTCAAAAAATATTTGTAATGTTTTGCTGCTAACAAAGTTTGCTTCTTTGAAATTTCAGTTCAAATAATCACCGAGTAGCCTGTTAAAATTTATGTTCCAAACTTGCAGAACGATCAATTCTTCAACAATAACGGTTCCCAAAATGTATGTTATCTTTTATTGTGTGACCAATTAACTCCCATTTGTATTGTTTTCTAAGACAATGAAAGGGAATAATTCTCCCTCTCGACAATTTCCAGGAAATAATAATAATCTTTTAAAAAATCAGATTTTAGTAGTAATAGTTTATTTGGAGTATAAATACAAACAAGAGCTGGAAGCTCATATGGCACTTGCAAGGCTTGGTAAAGGGATGAAAGTAGGAATTTGCCAATTTGTGGGTTTGTTGTGATCATTTGTAAGCGAAAACCTTGAGACAAGAATGACGATGGACCCTTGGAAATCACGAGAATGTATCGTTTGGTAAAAAAGATTTTTTTTGCACTTGGCTGTGATGATGCTCACTTTTAGGATCCTAGAAATTCATCTGTAATCAAAACCCTTGAGTTAAAAATGATCCTGGGCCCTTTAGGACATACATGGTTTGGTCAAAAGTTTTTTTTTACTTTTCGGTTAAAATCTGCACTTTAAGGGTGATAGAAAGTCATTTCTAAGCAAAACCCTTGAGGCAACAATGATCGTGGGCTGATGGGGATCTGGGAAGTGACAACTTCCAAGCCTATCTTGTTAACTCTCTAATGTTTAAGTCGTAAGTTTCACCATCCTAGCACATCTGTAAGTACCTTAATCATCAGAATTCGAGACCCTCCTCCCACTCCCCAGAGAGTGCCAGAATCCGGTCCGGTCCTGCAACTGATGTATCAAGGGCTTATGCATGTTCTTCCCACCAAGTGCCATACCAATCGCTACACTCTAAGCATGTCACAAAATTCCCAGTCCTCCCCCCACACTGATCGGATCCTGTCTGCACTTGAAACGGGACATCTGCAACATGAGTTCTTTCTGAATACCAAGTTTCATTAAGATCCAATCACTCATTCAAAAGCTGGACACTTCTTAAGATTCCTGATTCCCCCTCCCTCCACTCCAAACGATTGTCAAATTGGATGAACAACTGTTCTTAGGTGAAAATTGTTGAGCCCTGGTGTGCCTGCCAAATTTCCTAGTCCTATCACATCTGTAAAAATCTTAACTCGGGATCATCAGAATTCCAGAACCCTCCTTCCAACTCCCCCTACAGTGCTCAGATCCAGTCCGGCCTTGATAACTATGTACCGGGGGCTTGTGCTTGTTCTTTCCACCAAGTTTCATCCAGATCCGTCCACTTTGAAAATATCACACAATTTCCTGCTCTCCCCGAAGTCACAGGATCCATTCTGGACTTGTAGTGTGACATCTGAGACAGGAGGTCTTTCCAAATATTGAAGTTTCATTAAGATCTGCTTTGCTGTTCATCAATAAAAAATGTGTCAATGCTCTGGATTCCCCCTCCCTCCACTCCCCCCATAGTGGTCGGATCGGGGAAGTGACTATTTCTAAGTTAGTTTGGTCAGGTCCCTAATACGCCTGCCAAGTTTCATAGTCCCAGCACTTCTGGAAGTACCCTGAGTAGCCTGAATGAGTGGCCTGACAGACCGAAAATTGATCGGTATTTAGCACATATGTGAAAACAACACAATCCACAAAACAAAATGAAACTAACTTCTAGCCAATTAACCTAATAATGAACCAAAAAATAAAAAGAAAGAACAGCAGAACCAGAACTAGAAAAAAAAACCTTTCAAGGGTGGTTCAAAGGATTTTCTGACATCTTAGAAGAAAGTTTATCTGCCGCATCAAAAGGATTCGGCAAGCTGTGTCTCTCCTGCTGTCTTCACTGTCAAAATTTCATTTCAACATTTTCACTGTAACATTCAAGGTTGTATAAAAATGAAGTCATGTACCCCCCCTACCTTCTGTATATTTAAGACATGAAATATGAGATGAGCCAGTTTGAGACTAAGTTAAAAATGAGATGATGGTATTGTAACTTATCATGTTCTGGATACCCGAGCTCTGCAATGACTGATTCATAAGCCAAAGTTTCCTGCATTTGATTGATAAAGGCTCTAACAAATACTCGAATGATTCCAGCTTTAAGACCTTTGATAAACTAATACAGCCACATGATGAGAAGCATGAAGCAATAGTAACACTAATTGATAAAGCTGAATATTTGCATTACAGGAAACGCGCACTGTCAGTGTTTTGTACTGAAGGAGTACAAAGCAAAAACTTGAATACAGAGACAAGCTCAGATACAGGACTCGACAGGAGGGGTACCTGACCTTGTTTTAACACTACCTCGATTGTTGCAGCAAAAATGTTAAAATGAAATGTACATGCTGCCCTGATGCAAAAAATTACTATTCAACAGTCTTGTGTCAAAAAATAATAAAATTCTGTGCCTTTCCTTTGTTTTGAAGCTGATTTTGAAAAAGGATTTTCTGGATGTGACTTTAGTAGCTCTGCCTTTTTTCATCATTTTGTAAATCAATCCAGGTAAGTATAGAATGAAGTGATTTGTTATGTTTTGCTGACCGCCAAAACGTCCCTGTTGATCAACAGAGGTGAATCTTGGCCACAACACTCTGTTTGAAAAATCTGGTTGATTACTGCACAAATTGACCAACACACTTGATCAAAGACATTTTCAGTTGTTGGTCATTTTGACCAACAGTGTTGGCCACAGAGATTTCTGTTGGTCGCTAGAAACCCCTGTTGGTCAACATTGGCCCAATGTTGAACTGCTAAAAAAACGCCTTAAACCTCACAACTGCCCAGATTCCAGCAGAAACACAATGGTCATAACGAGATAAAACAAGCCTGGTGGAATTGCCTACTACTCCAGACAACAATAACAGAAAATCCTAAGGACTCAGCGACCGAGAGAATCTAACAATACACGGAATGATCGACGTAATAAAATGATACCAACTGAATAACCTTTTAACTGTGTGGCTAACAAATCCGTTAGAAACAAATTGCACTAGATCAGAACAGATAAAGAAATACTCACTTTGAGACGTTAAATTTCTACACTGATGATGCTTCTGTAGAAGGTAACGCGCGTAATCTTTTCTTGCTGGAACCGTTTTCGTTGCACATTCGCGCCGAAATTCCAAACTACAGCATAAAAGGAACTGGAACGGTGCATAATAAGCAAATCTGTGAATTTGCAACCGCCTACAGTTCAGTCGAGTTAAAGAGGGGCACGATATTGCAGTTTATAGACTGAAGAGATACAATAAGAACCATGACGACCTGTGTAGCGTATAGCCATGGCTTCAGGGCCATGTTTAGGGGGTAGACCTAGCTTGGCCGAAGTTCATTTCCGATCTTTTCAGCAGCTTCTTTCTGGAACTTTTGAAAACTCGTTCAACTGTAGCAGTGGCTGATATTCTGTCATATCAAATTCTGGCACTGCCCCTTCCCCTGATACCTTACCTCCCAAGCACAGTCCCTTTTCCTCTACCCGCCCCTACCCAGGACAGCGCTCCCCCTAAGTTTTTGGCATTCCCGTTTTATAAAATATTTTGTTTCCCCACATTCCAAGTTGGGCGATTTAACATGTTCATTGGTTGCCGTTCTTTATCGAATTTGGTAATTCATCCAACTTTTGTTCAGTCCATCGATTTTACCGCATTCGGCCTGTCCCTTCATAAATTCGGTGATTTAATGTGTTTATTTAGTCTTATTCGTTACCGAATTCGGTAATTCACCGGAATTTTCTCAAGTCCTTAGGCGTATTCTCGCCGTTCCCCGAGGACTCCTCGGGGAATCGAAGGGAACGGCGAGAATAGAGGGAGTCACTCCACGCGGACTCCGCGTACAGAAACAGCGAGAATACGGGGAATGCTTATAAAATGGATTTTGTTCGAAAAATAAATATGCAGCTGAAAAAATTAGTTTAGATCCACTTTATTTTTGGTTTTGTTTATTCTGATTCGTTTTAATTAATTTTACATAGCACCTACAACAGCAAAAATTGATTCCCCTCCGAATTTGAAAGGGAGTCCTTTTTGATGATGGTGATGATAATCGGAGCATTCCCCGTCCGTGGGGACTCGCGAGAATACGGGGAGTGAGTCCACGGGACAAACAAAAACGCGGGGACTCCTCAAGTGGAGTCCTCGGGGAACGGCGAGAATACGCCTCTTATCTGTTTTGTCGCATTCGTTCAGTCCATTTCATAATTCCGTGACTAATCAGATTCATTTGCTTCTGGTTTTTTAACTAATTCGATAATCCACCGGTTTCTATGGCACTTGCACTCCGGCCAAGTGCCATATAGCGATCGTAATTTCTGTCCGTCCGACTGTCTGTCCAGGTTTTGCTAGTTCGGGTACTTCCACATAAGCTAGGACGATGAAACTCAAAGGCATATCAGAGACCCCAAAAGATTAAGCTGGAAATAGTCACTTCCCCGATCCGAGCATCGTGGGGGGAATGCAGGAAGGGGGAAATCGGAATCTTGAGAGCTATTTATAACTTTTGATTGGGTGATCGGATCTTAATGAAACTCGATATTCGTCACCCTGTCTCAGACTATACGCCTCAAATCCGGAACGGATCCGGTGACTTTTGGGGGAGCTGGAGGGGGGGGGGGGCGGAAATCTCGGGAAACGCTTAGAGTGGAGGGATCGGGTGAAACTTGGTGGGAGGAACCAGCACAAGTCCTAGATATATCATTGACATAACCAGACCGGACTCGGGCACTGTGGGGGAGTTGGGGGGGGGCGGAATTCTGGTGATCCCGCGAGTTTCCGGTACTTCCTGACGTGCTAGGAGGATAAAACTTGGAAGGCGTACCAGGGACCCAAACAGGCTGACTTAAAAATAGTCATTTCCTCGATCCGACCACCATGGGGGGAGTGGAAGGATGGGGAGCCCGGAATCTAGTTGGCATGCATAACTTTTGAACGGGTGATCGGAATTGAACAAATTTGGCAACGGGAAAGAAATATCGTCTCAGATGTTCCATGTCCTGATCGGATCCGATACTTGCGGTGGGCTGGAGGGGGGGGGGGGGGGGGCGAACATCTCGTGAAACGCTCAGAGTCGAGAGATTGGGATGGAACTTGGTTGGAAGAACAACTATCAGCCCTAGATATGTAATTGACAGAACCTGATCGTAACGGGGCTCTGTTGGGGGTTGGGGGGGGAGGGTGTTTCCCGGAACCCCGATGATCGCCAGTAAGGATTTTCCATATATTCCAAGGACGCGATGAAAGTTTGCAGGCGTATTAGTGACTTAAGGACCCGACATAATGCCCTAGGAAAACTTGTGTTCCTGGATCCGATGATCTTTGGGGAGTTGAGGGAAGGGGAATCCGGAAATCACTGGCTTCCGTAAGTTGCGAACGGGTGGTCCGATTCGGGTGAAACCTTATGGGTGATAATAACTAACTGATGCCATAGACAAGCACATCATGCGTCTGGACTACATGCGACCACGGCTGGGAAAGTTGGAGCGGAGGGGGGGGGGGGGGGTACATTTTGACATGCACAAAAACCGAATGGATTGACAGAATGGGATGCAAGTTGGACAGTACCGAGTTTATGCGGCCTTGATTTGTTATTGGCGTCTAGATCGGATCCAGCAACGGTAGGGGAGGGGGGTGAAGCGGAAACTGCAAATTTGCAGATAGGCTATGCTCCGATTCCAGTCAAACTTGATGGACGGGAATATGATATCTCAGAGATGTGACATTTAAGTTTCCGAGTCGTAGTCAGCCACAGTGGGGGAAGTAGGAAGGGTCCCGGAAATGTTGTGGCTTTCATAGGGGTCAAGCAAGTTGTGCGATTTGAATGAGACTTGGAATGTAGAGAGACCACATGCCCCAGATGACATAGTTTAGGGCTCAAGCCTGATCAGACCCCAGTGGATGGCAAGTCTAGAGACCAAACGAGTGGATCTATTAGGTTGAAACATGGAAGGTAGAAAAGTCATCCGTCCTAGATGATCCGAGGCGATGCCCGAAATGCTCAGACTTGAGAGAAACTAGAGTTGCGTTTTCGCTGATACCATGGTATCTGTTACCACGGTAACTGAATCTGCAATTAGTCGTTTTTGCAGTTATCGTGGTATCTGATACACGGTGCTCTGCAAAAACGACTATTGCCAAAATTCCACTTTTCGAAGTCATCCCAAAAGAAAACAGATATCCAGTTACATCACTAAGTGCTAAACTTCTTTCTCACCAATCTGACAAAATTTGATGAAAGTGAGATGACTTTTCAGATACCACGACCAGTTACCACGGTCGGACCGTAGTATCTGAATATCTGATACCACGATAACTGGGCAGATACCACGATAACTGCAAAAAAGCCTTTTGACCGTGGTATCAGATACCACGATAACTGCAAAAACGACTTTAGACCGTGGTAACAGATACCATGGTATCAGCAAAAACACAACCTAGATATCCTATCCGAACAGCATTTTTGGATGGCGGGGTATTTTGTGACATTCTCATTTACTTTCTTGTACCACCTACTCGTATAAAGTGCCATATGACCTCGCACCTCTTGTTTATTCAGTCTGTATCTATTACCAGACTTGCCACACTCGGTTGTTTTAGGTGGTTCTAACACGAGTTTTATTCCATTACATGATGTTTTATTCCATTTGTATGATGTTGATATGTTTTGGTTGGGGTCTATATGAGTTGCCGGCCATCGGTAACCCTCGCTTGCGCATTTTTTTTTTTGTGGGATTTCGGGTTGATCCTACCGAGTGTCGGTGGGTTTGTGGGGCGAGTTCCCCTCTGGTGGTGAGTCATGGAATTATTAACATTTATTTATATAATTAGTTATATGTAAAATATGTGTGTTATATATTGTACCGGGTTTTTGTCAATCGACCTTGTGTCCCCGGCTTGACCCTCTATTTATTTTGATTTTATAAAGAAGTGTAAATTAAACCTTGAACCTTTCGAAATTCTGGTGTTATATCGCTCCCGATCTGTTCCTTATTTTTGTAGTTAGTTTTTCGGTAGTACGAATTCATTATTTGGTTCACCCCAGTTACTGAGTTCGGTAACTTAAGTGGCATTTATTTCGCTCTTGTTCTTTACCGTTTATGTTTGACTGAAAAGCAAACTTATGTTTGTGTAATTTCCTTGAATACAGAATTATTTGGATTCTGAAAAGTTTTATTTTTATTTTTCACTATCTGCTTTAATTATGACGTTCGGAATATCTGCGGCCGTCCCCACAGCGTAAATTCGTAAATTTTCAACTGCGGTTGCCATTCATTACTTAACTTTTACTTCTAATGACTGCAGTACAAAACGGATACGTCGGCTGAATTTTTTTAGAGGGTCTTCTAGCCTCAAACCACTCACAAGAAAACTTTTTTTCTTGTTGGATAAGTAGATAACAAAGCAGAACACCCAGAATAAACTGATTAATAAGCTCTGATCAGAACTCAAGTTGCCAACATTTAACCTCCCTGCCCTTCTGACAATTTACGGCAGTGAGTCTGCTTTTAAACTCTTTACAAGTAGTGAACTGAAAGACAAAAATTCTCTTCAACCGGGATTTGAGCCCAGCACCCTTCTCCTACCAGGTGACCGCTCTACCAATTGAGCTATCGGGACATATGAACATAGTTCGCAAACCACTACGATAGTCAGATAGAAGCCGGCCATAGGAGAAGTGATCCCGCCCTAGGGCAAATTCATCTTCGCGGAAGATAACAAATATTACATAGATGGCACTTTATACGTGACAAATTTGTCACGGTACAGGTCGCTTGTGTAAAGTGCAATTTACGTAATATTTTAACTCCTATTATTACATGTCGGGGAGGGCACGAGTGAGAAGTTGAGGTAGACGTATTTGAGAAGCACCTTCCATATTTTAATCAGGAAAGCACTTGGTAACAATGCCGTTTGACCATACCATCGAGACCGCCAACTCCGCTGGACTTGCAATATGATTGACTTAATCTCCCAAGAAAAAGTAGTTTCCGGATTTCTTCTGATCTGAGTCCTGAAAAAAAGGTAAGTGTAAGTAAAAAACTTCGGCATTCTATTTTTCCGGTCCTCACTTGGCTGACAGCAGCTCTTATTCCGTCAAAGGTTTGTTCAAGCATCTTAACGGATGAACGAACACAGTTGATGTCCGACGCATGGTAGTATGAATGAGAATCTAAATATTTGATGTGTGAATGTGGTACAGGTCGCTTGTGTAGTCAGAGGTATTTTGAGCGAAAGGAAGGGGGGCGAACGAAGAATGGACCTACATTATGCAGCGTTATGGGAACGTGTTGCTTTAACAAAATAAAACAACTGACGAGGCTAGATGCCGATAAAGACTATATACATATTTGTTTACTGTGTGTTTATTTATATCAGGAACAAACAATCACAAGAACCTCCGTCTCCCTATCTCTGTAATGCGACTATGCGGAGTCGAATATATTCTGATACCCTACCCGATGCAAACGAGCGGAGGAGCTACGCGGAACATCATAATTTGTTACCTCTACAAACAGCTATATCGCAGTAGAACCCCGCAGACGAATACGAACGCCGTCTGGTTCGTAGCTGATCCGTTGTCTACCATTGTGACGTCGCGTCTAACTCGCTGCAAACCGTTTCTCCAGCACTGCAGGCATCCTATGGTTTTTCATCTTGTATGCGCAGCGGCGAAGAGGGAAGTAGACGGGTATCAACTCAAACCTCACAGCAAGTACCTCTAGCTCCGCTCAATTTTATCGGGGTATCCATAGTCGCTGCATGGGACCAAAGACGGATGTTCTGTTGGGTTATTTGTTCTTGTTTATATGTTAGCCATGGCCGTTGGCTTTTAATGTAAAAAATCTTATCCTATCTCATTTTATTGCAAAAAAAGGCCCTATGGTAACTCGTGTCTATCTACAGGCCATATGTCTATCTATCCACCTGCATCACCTTCCAAAGGTTTTTCTTTCAGGTCAAATTCTTCAGTTTTGCGGAAGAGTTTAAATAGCTAAGGTTTACGTTCACCCCTTCGCTGAGGGATGAGCTGCACGTAGGTGCCCTATCACGGTCACTATGCGCTCGAGCTAATCTGCTGATTAAGAAGTTTGGTGCTTGCGACTCGCGAGGAAGACTTTTCTTTTCAGGATGTACGGCACTCAGCTTTACTGTGTAGCTCTGGTTACTAACGTTGGGCGCGAAAGCAGCTTTCGTGTCCTATACAATAACTCTTTTCGTTGGTTGCATGGGTTCATGTGGAAATGCAGTTCGTCGTCAATGTTCGTTGGTGAAGGCCTTCCCTCTTTTCCAGAAATTAGATGCTTTTCTGCTCTTTCTCTGCACAAGCGCATTCTGGAGTCTCAGAGCCCCTTGGCTATCCTGGCTGGGCCGTACAAGAGGCTGTCGCTACCAATATGGTTGTCGTGGGGGAAGCTGCTGTTTTGCAATTTCCCCCGGTTTGAGTAGTTTATATTAGTGTGCTGTTGTCAATTTTTGTTTGTTTGTTTGAACATGCATATGAACCTTGTTGGCCGTCGATTCATCTAAATAAATTTTCAATCTACACTGTAAAAAGTTTCTCCGATTAAGGATTAAAGTTAACAGCAGTATTTCCTGGTATCTCTACTGAGATAAGATTCTGCTGCCTGCCGAGCTCCAATTTTGCTAGCCTTGACAAATATAAGCGGAGTTTTGTTACACCTCTCTTGTCTTTGAGAGCGTGTTCCACCCTCATACCAATAGTAACTATTAGTTACTAAACCCGTTCCAGCCTCAAGAAAAGTTACTACGCTGACCGTTCCAGCCTTGTCGAAATAGTAACCAATAGTAACTATTTGCTTACCACGCTCGCCTTCGAACCTCTAACTTTCGTTCTTGATTAATGAAAACATTCTTGGCAAATGCTTTCGCAGTTGTTCGTCTTGCGACGGTCCAAGAATTTCACCTCTAGCGTCGCAGTACGAATGCCCCCGTCTGTCTCTATTAACCATTACCTCAAGTCCAGAAAACCAACAAAATAAGACCGAGGTCCTATTCCATCATTCCATGCTGTGATATTCAGGCGCGGAGCACCTGCTTTAAGCACTCTAATTTGTTCAAAGTAAACGTACCGGCCACCCAGGACACTCGGTTAAGAGCACCCCGGACAGTCCGGTGGATTGTCCAATCAAGGCAGTGCACACCGCGAGGCGGCACCACCTGATCGCGACCGATATCCAACTACGAGCTTTTTAACCGCAGCAACTTTAATATACGCTATTGGAGCTGGAGTTACCGCGGCTGCTGGCACCAGACTTGCCCTCCAATAGGTCCTCGTTAAAGGATTTAAAGTGTACTCATTCCAATCACAGGGCCTCGGATGAGTCCTGCATCGTTATTTTTCGTCACTACCTCCCCGGCATCCGAATTAGAGATAAGATTATCTTTTTAGAGACAGGATTAATCCCAGTAGCAAATACTGCTAGATTTTTTTTTACAGTGTATCTGGTGTTACTATACCTTGACCGAGTTGAGCTTGTTTATTCTTGGTCGGAAATTATTCGGGTCTCTTCTGAAGGTGATTCCCAGGAGTTCCAAGAACCGGTTCATTCCGGTTAGGAGCGACTGTGGCGCCGTGGCAAAGGTCTTCTGCGATGGAGTTCCGTCAAAAACAATAACACGATCGGCTAAATAGGTGGCCATGATGAAATCGTGCTCAACGACGAAGCCGGTCTTCTTTGCGTGGAGGATAAATCTGAAAGAATGAGGTATCGTTACTACTGTTTCCACGACCGCTTGTGTGGCCCACAAGCCTGTTTCCACGGCCAACAAGGTTTTTATGACTCGCACTGTGGTTCCAATTTGACACCAACTCTCGAGGTGATTCTCGATTCTGTGGCGCACCTTCAAATTTTGCGGCAAATTTAAGTCCAAATAATAAAGGAGCTACTTTATTTACCAGAGCCTCGTTTTTGTTGCACGCTGCAGCTCCACTTCTCGGCCGCTTCCGGACTGATTCTTTCTACATTCGTTTTTGCACTGAAGTGCTTCCGAGGAAGACGGCAGTGCTTCTTGAGAATCGTGGACGTGCTTAACGACCAAATCCGTGCTCCCCTGCAAGGTGCTACATCAACTAAGTAGAAATCGTGCGGGCAGTGAATCCAAGAACGCATCTTGTGCGGAAGCAAAAAAGTGCTGCAGCAGCAAAGCGGCAGCACTATTGCAACAAAAACGAGGCTCAGATAGACGCAAAATTGAGGATCCTTCCAGTACAGAACGATAAGGGTGTAAGCCTGAATTCTAACTGTCGAGATTTTTTTTTTATACATTTGAAAAATAGGCTACCGCCACGAAAAAGACGAAACGGCGTTTCCGCGAGTTTCAACCTGTCGATCGAGTGGAGGGGTTGGAGGATGGATATGCACTGGCTCCTCCTTTGGGAGGAGTCAAGTAGTGACAAGCCCCGCTTTGAGGAGGAAACACCTCACAGGAGGACACTTCAGATACGTGTGGGACTCACAAATTTCGGAAGTAGCCTACATTGCAAATAAAAAATGTAACAGGTAGCCTATATGTATAAAAATAAAAAGCTAGAGATTTTCGAAATTTGTTTCTTTCCATTCGTTTTTTTATAGGTTGTTCTCTCATGTTCGGTTAAAAATCCGCCGCACTTTAACCGAGCAGGGCCGAGATACGACAGTGTAGTTACCCATCACGGTCATCACCTATGCACTTAAATAGGCCTGAAGACCCATTGAAAATGCGTTTCTTCATCGCTCCGCTATTCAGTATAAACGATTTTCATCGAATGAATTGTTTCTTGGGATTTGTGGCACCTCTATGTGTTTGCACCTCTATGCTTGAAATATTTAGCAACTACAAAGGTGAACGATTGCAGAATCTTTCTGGGGTCACACTTAATAACGGGCTTTGTTCGGAGTGACCTTATTGTCTGGAGTTTCCTGAGCTTCGCTTTATTAACCCTTGCAATGCACGCGTTTGTCAAAATTCAAATTCTCCGCGTCGGGATGAACTTTGTCTTGTCGGGCCAGCAGTGCATATTCTGAAACTCATTACTAGCAGAGTCAAAACAATTCAATAGATTCTTCGTCGCTATAAAAAATCATTGACAACAGAGCCCAACCAGTGCAAGACCTTCTCCACTGCTTCCTGGCCGAAATTGAAAATTAGTGTCTTTTTCTGTGTCTTTATGTGTTTTATTTATTTTCTTTCATTTACTCCGCTTTTTCCAAATGGAGGGTTACAAATAAATTACTTACTTACTTACTTACTTAATTCAAGTTTTAAAAATAATCTAGCCTTTCAGTTAAACTTTAAGAAGAAACGACTGTCCACAAAACTCACTGAACGGCACAACGGTGGATTGGTTTTCACTTTTACCTTTTTATAACCTTGGCTGAAACAAGACGCTGTTCAGAGTCCAAGTAGGCTGAGGGCTCGTCAATCAGGTAGACATCTGCTGGCTTTCCTAAGCATAACACTAAGGCCAGTCGTTGAAGTTCACCACCGGACAAGTTCTGGACTTCCTGGTCAATGATGTCGTCAATCTTCATGGGCCGGAGGACATCTGTGCTGAACTAGAGAGAGAGAGCGTTTACTGAAGGGTAGCAACACATATGAATGAATGAATGCTTTATTTTTTTTACCAAAATAGCGTTAGCTCGCGCAGGCATGTCAATAGATATGTACACGAGTTAATACATAAATAAAACTACACTAAATATTTCAACGCAAATTTGCGTAACTAAGATAATACATAAAGATTAAAGTAATTCTTCATTTGGCGTTGCTCTGTTAAACAATCAGTAACATACGGGATCAAGGACTTGATGTAACGTTGAGTACCAGGTTATCTTTCTTACGAGGATGGCCCGGTCAAGCTTGACTTGCCAACCCTTTGAAAGGCGGCATCAACTGACCAATAGCGTTCGGGAGCAAGTGTCTGGCATCACATGCGCATCGTGCCATTCTACCTGACTTTGAGGCCATAGCAAATAGCAGGCCCAATACGCGACAAAGACAGAGGGACGCTGCTTCCCAGAGACTAGAAAAACCACCCATAACTCGACTGATCGTTACCTGAAATCCTTTGTACCTTATTTTACCCAACATTTTAATTCTAGTTAAGTCACATTATATTTTTAAGTTGTACGTATAGATGAAATGTCTACTTATATAATTGTCATGTGTTATTTGCGTGAATGACGATCCAGTGCTAGCGTGTGTAATACAGGCTATTAAGGAAATAAAGTACATTATTACATAGTCGCTAGGTAAGAAGATACCAGTTGACAACTCTTTGTCTTTTCTCGACGTCTTGTCCTCGGTCCGTCAGCAGTTGGCTTTTCGAAGTCTGGCAGTAGTCGACGGTGGAAAAGTGAGTCAAGACATTTCAGTCCAAATCTGACAGTTAGTTCATGTCGGCGTTTTTCCAATGACAGTAAGTCAAGTTCTTTAGTGCGCTGTCATAGTTTGTGTAGCCGTGGCCTAATTTTATTTTCAGAGCCCTTTTTTGGCCCGTGTCTTACATACAGGCCAACCCCAGAAAGAAATCATTCATCTGAGTGCCTTCATTGTAACCGACGTGATCCCATCGAAACCTTTGGTCTTGTTATTACCTGTGCAAGAAGGCAAGGAACAATCCGTTAAACCGTCGAAAACGGTATCCTCTGCACTCTGACGATTCGGTCACCGATTCTTTCCAAGTGTCCTAAGCCGTTATGGCGGAAGTGACAAAACCGAAGGCATAAAAAGGGACAAAAAACTACCTGAGGGTGTGTAAACGCATCTCGGACTTTCTCCAGCAACAACATCCTCACAGTGCTTTGGAATTTGGGACTAATCTTCTGTGGCTTGTAGCTAATGTTCAACGAAGGCACTTCGCCACTTCCACTATCTGGTTGGATACTGCCGGCCATAAGGCGAATAAGAGTTGTCTTTCCCGTTCCATTTTCGCCTAGCAGGACGACGATCTCAGAGTCTGTAAAACCACCTCCTTCCACCTGGAACAGAGTATATGTATGGATGTATTGTACATGGAAAGCCCAAAGGCCATGGTACAAAAAGAATGATATGCAAATCATATACTAACTACATATTCAACACGCTGTCTGAAAATAAAACAAAGAAAACTACATAATTAATATACTTTAAATGAAAGAGACCTACGTCTCAGTCCCACCTGGACGAACACTGCCAGGTTTTTAATAGTACTAAAAGATCGATTACTGAGCAGACTATTTAGCCACTCCTCATCCCCTGTATGTCTCTGAAGCAGCTCCAACCTTAGATCATGAACTTGCTGGCAAACTGTCCCGGAAACTGTCCAGAAGGTCCAACACCTCTCGTGTTCGCCAGCTCTTCTTCAGTAACCGAGCTGTTCCTCTATGGAACAGCTTGTCCGAACCAACTGTCACCAGCGAAACACCCGAAGGTTTCAAAAAGCGACTCGACGAGGACTGGCGCGGACAGCCCTGGAAAAAGGACTGGTGCGCACCGGAAGCAGCAACCAGATCATAGCACCATCGTCATCCGCAAGCTACTCATCGGGATACAGCATCCTTATTGCTTGCAAGTGCAATTTAAGGTAATTTAAGGTAATATGACATGAAGTGGTCCACACTCTCTTCAGGGTCCCCACACACAGGGCACGAGTAACGCTCCCTCCCCGGTATTTCCCCCTTATTCCAAACGGCACAAGATTTCCCCACAAACCCAGATTTGATTTTAGCTCTTCTCTCTTAAAGCACAACTCTTACTAGAAATGATCTTTTCCCAATGAAATGAATCAGAAAAAACGTTTTCGAATATACCATTACTTTCCACCTGAAATTAGCGATTTTCTTGTTAGAGCTTGTCCATTATCTCCAGCCTTCCTGCTCTCCGACGCGGCGGCTGGGCGCAAAACATTTGAAAACAGAACGTGCCGTGGTTAAAAAGTGGGTAAACTAAGAAAATATAAGAAGTAATAAACAGATGCTTCTGAGACCCTTATGTGTGAAAGAGTTGTCAGCGGACGTTGAAGATTCCAGCAAAAGTTTCGTTGTGTGACGGGCAAAACTCGGCAAGTGAAAAAAAGCGCTAAAAATCATAGGCACAAAACGAGACATCGGAGAAAGGTGGGGATTTTAGAAGCTTATAATTCTGTATGGGAGCTAGGTATATTACAAAAAGCAGAATAAGCAAGAGGGATCCTTTAAGGCCCACTTTAAAATACACTTCTTCACCCCACACTCTCTTCCACTGTGAATACGACTTGAGAACAGCGACGCCGGGACCTCGCACGTCCACTTTTGGATTTCCTGACAATCCAGAATCCTTTGCACTTGTGTAGCTACTGTCCCAACCACCTTACTTATAGAGCGTGTTCCACCCTTCCAACAATAGTAACTATTAGTTACTATTTTCGTTCCAACCTCGCGAAAAGTTACTACTCGACCGTTCCAACCTTCTCGAAATAGTAACTAATAGTTACTATTTGCTTACCATGCTCGGATGCGTAGTAAGCGAGGTAACTACGAACCTCTGGAACGTGATTGGTCGGATTAACCCGTGGCATGATATTTTGCTGAAAATATAAACAATCGTTCCAGCCTTGACGCCGAGAAGCCAAAATTCGTGACGTCATGCGTAGTAACAACGGTAAGTAGGGTGGAACACGCTCATAACAAGATTCGCCCGCATGATATCCTTGAAGCAGAACTGAAACCGGACACTATACCATTATTGTCCTTCTCAATAACAAGGGCCATCGCCAGTCCGTTCTCCTTTCATAGTTGTTTTCATGCTTTTGCTTTCCAGTCAAATTTCCTTCAAAAGCTGCGTTCGTTGCGCTCCGGGCTGTCTCTGGTGTTTAGTCACCAGTGTCCGGTTCTTCCCTTAAAACGCGTTTTTTTTTGCTCACCTGTGAGTTGATGAAAACTGGCTAACTCCTCGCTGAAGCCGGGCTCACGAGCAGGTTCTGGTTAGTCCGCACCGGTGAGATAAAACCGGACACAGGTTAGTTCAAAAACGGGTTATAAGACTGGTGAGAAGTCACCGGTGGATGCAAAAACGGCTTATAAGAAAAACCGGAGACCACCGGTGAGAACTCCCGTGACAAAGAACGCAGCTAAACGACAAAAATACGGCGTCGTTATTACTGCTACAATTTGTATTACGTTCAGGACCGTCCGAAGTATCCGCAATGGAGCAACAGAACTTCAAAACTAAAATTTTTACATATAGATAGTTTTACTGATACAACTCGTGGCGCCGAAGTGGCACTAAATATACCGACCATTACATTTAACGACATATCCGTTTTATGCATTATTTGAATACACATTTAACGGTTAAAATAACTTGAATATAAAATAACATCCGAGAACATCAGACGAAACAAAACGAATCGGATTTCATAAATCACGAAAACCTCAAACACTTAAGTCTTAGCGAATTTCAAGTTTTTATTTAATCATTCCCACTTGACTGTTTTAGGGCAAACAAAAAAAATAAACGCAGATCGGTTTAAAGGACACCTGAATGAAGAGTACCAAGTATCATCCCTCTCTGTATGACTTCCGTTAACATTGCCTGCAGAAAACCCAATCCAAATACGAAATAGTGTTTCCAAGCTATGATTTTTGCTCCATTTTGCATCTGTCCTAATTTCAGTACCGAACAATTTTTGAAATGAACAAATGTCTCCAATCAAATTATAGAATTCGGAGTACCACAGGGGTCTGTCCTTGGATCCACTTTATTCTTACTTTACATTAATGACCTCCCAGAATATATGCCTTTTGTCAAAGTTATCATGTTTGCGGACGACACTGTGAATTTTGGTTCGCATTCAGTTGTTTAGTGTTCTTAATTCAGCTCTTTCGATTGCTTCTGACTGGTTTACATCTAATTTACTAGCTGTAAACGCGGAAAAATTCCGCTACATGCTTTTCTCCCGGTCTGGTTCAGTTTCAGTTTCTGGTAAACTTTTTCTTTCTGGTACTGAACTTCTAAGATCTTCTAATTTTAAATATCTTGGCCTTATCCTTGACGAAAATCTTTCTTTCAAGCAGCACACTGATGCTTTGGCTCTTAAGTTGAGCCGAAATGTTGGTATGCTCTCCTGCCTCAAACATTGTCTTCCACAATTCATACTGCGATTGATTTATTTCTCCCTGGTCCATTTTTATCTTTTCATATTGTACTTCAGCTTGAGCTTCTACTTTTTCGAAACACATTAATCGGATTCAAATCCTACTAAACAAATCAATTAGAGCAATTTATAGTCTTCCATTTTCTTCATCATTTCTCATATTCTTCCTCGTCTTTTTATTTTAAATGTCCGTCAGATTAGAGACTGGAATATTGCCCGTTATCTTCTAGAAGATTCACTACCTGCCGATTTTAAAAATCTTTTTTGCCTGAACAGTCAATTTCATGACTATAACACAATACGGCGGTCCAATCTTTCTACCATTTGTTATCCTTCTACAAGGTCTAGCTTTTCTATTCGTCATACAGGTGTAAAAGTATGGAATTCATTGCCTGAAACTGTTAGAGTGTCCGAAGATAGGAAAGTTTTTAAAACAGCTCTAAAAAGATTTATGTTATCTAGCAATTATATTTCTTCTGTCTGATTTAATTGATTCGTTTTCGTTTGTGCTCGGAGGAAGATCTGACCCATGTCGCAAATCTTTTTTATTTTTCATTTTTTATATAGTCATATGTCTGTTGTCGTAAATTCTCGTGTTGTCCTTAAATTTTAGTGTTGATGTGTGATAGTTGTTTGTTTGTTTTTTCTTTACAATGCCTTAGGCTAGAATTGTATTAATAATTTTTACAAACCCATCAGAATTAGTGAAGCGTCGTTTTTTATGCCACTGGCATGTCAGATGCTTTTGAGAAACTCCAGGTTTATTCATATTTGCTATTAAAATTGTACCTTACCTTAATCAACCCTTCTTCTGGAATATTTTTTAACCAGTTAAGCCCAAACGTGTATCTAGAAGAAATCTAATACGATCCGGACAGCGCTGTACAAGATTTGAACGAATTGCGGTTTTTGTCTTGGAGTCTGCATGTGCAAACCTCCAGAAACGAACATCCCTATTCTGAAAACGTCACGCTCGGGAGAAGAATGCTCTCCGTGGCCATGTCTGTAAATGCATTCTCCATAGTGAGTTCAAGTATGGTTTCATTGCTCAGGTGTCCTTTAAAGGACTCCTCTTGCTTATTCTGCCTTTTATAATACACTTAGCTCACATATGGAATTATAAGCTTCTAAAATCCCCCCTTCTCCATTGTTTCGTTTCGTAACTACGATTTTTTAGCGCCTTTTCAGCCTTGCCGAGTTTTCCCTTCACCCAACGAAAATTTTGCTTGAGTCTTCAACGTCCGATGGCAATTCTTTCACCCATAAGGATGCGATAATCTTCTGTTTATTACTTCTTTTATTTGCATAATTTTTCCCACTTTTTAACCAAGGCACGGTCAGTTTTCAAATGTTTTGCGCCCAGCCGCCGCGTCGGAGAGCAGGAAGGCTGGATACACTGTAAAAAGTTTCTCCGAATAAGGATGCAGTATTTGCTACTGGGATTAATCTTATCCCAATTGGGATAACATTAATCCGAATTAGGGGTAATCTTACCTCAATAAAGACAAGAGTAATCCCAGTAGCAAATACTGCAAGATTTTTTTTACAGTGTATAGTCGAAAAGCGCTAACAAGAGAATCGCTAGTTTTAGGTGGAAAGTAATGGTATTTCCAAAAAGTTTTTCCTGATTCATTTCATAGGGAAAGGATCATTTCTAGTAAGAGTTGTCCTTTAAGACAGGAACATGAGGCGAAGAGAGGGAGAACAGACAGAACTTACGTTCAACTGAAAATCACCCAGGGTCTTCACCATGGTGGGGTATTTGAAGTGCCTCATTCGCTTGACTTCTTCTTCCGTGGCACTCTCGGAGACTTTAAAGGTTAGGGACTCATCTCGGAATCGCAAGTTCTCAGTAGGAATGAATCCGTCCAAGAATATGTTGATGCCTAGAATACAAACAAGAACTTATGAATTTAAAGAAAAGGAGGCTTATAAGCTCAGAATACTACCGTGGTTCCCAACCTTTTCCGTACCGCGTACCCCTCATCAAGGTTCACAAACGTTGCGTACCCTTTTTTCTGACAATCGTTGTTTTACTATTTTTTACCACGATCAAAACGTCAAAAAGACGATATTTATTGTCAGCAATGATTAGGCAGAAATGTGTGATCTTGAGGGCAATACTGAAACTAAGTCAAAAGACTCTCTCTCGTACCCCTTTGGGTACGCGTACCACCGGTGGGAACCACTGGAATACTCCATCGCCCAGCTTTATTAAAACCCTCCAACCCCGGCGTGTAAAACTTCCCAATCTTTCGGTAACAAAATTCTCTCTTGGAGTTCTCGTTATCGACGCCAACTATACTAGAGGCGTATTCTCGCCGTTCCCCGAGGACTCCTTGGGGAATCGAAGGGAACGGCGAAAATAAAGGTAGTCACTCCACGCGGACTCCGCGTACAGAAACAGCGAGAACACGGGGAATGCTTCCAAAATGGATTTGTTCGAAAAATACAATAGCAGTTGACGGAATTAGTCTGGATCCACTTTAGTTTGGTTTTGTTTATTCTGATTGTTTTTAATTAATTTTACATTGCACCAACACCAGCAAAAATTGATTCCCCTCCGAATCTGAAAGGGAGTCCTTTTTGATGATGGTGATGATAATCGGAGCATTCCCCGTTCGCGGGGACTCGTGAGAATACGGGGAATGAATCCCCGGGACAAACAAAACGCGGGGACTCCTCAAGTGGAATCCTCGGGGAGGCGAGAATACGCCTTAGGTATCGCACGTATCCGAACCCAAGAACCTTTTTCCAAAAGAGAAAAACTGTCAGAACTAACCCCCAAGCACCGTCTAGTAAAACTTGCCTCCCTTTCGGTAGCTAAATTCCCTTGTAGCCTTGTTGCGGTGGTGCCATCTGCATCCCGCACTGTCTATTTCCGCGTTCCACCGCCGTCAGGTGGCACCACTCCCCTCCCGATGATTTTCTTTATTTCTTTTTTTACTACAGTAACTCCTGCTAAGTATTTTATTCACCCTTTGGGCTTCATGAGTCATTTCTTGACGAATCACTCTTTTTCCGGGTGCTGACCGGGTGACAACGCTTTTTAATGTAAAGGTTGCTTTTTGTACGTATCAATGAAGACAAAACCTTTTGTCTGTATACGGGAGCATAGGTCAATAGTAAAAGTCTTGTTTAAAGCTCTTTAGAGTGGGCTGGCCTTAAGGCCTAGTGTATGATGGGTGGCTGATGGCCTATTGTGAGTTCCGTCTGCAAACCATGGTGTGAATTGACCACCTTGATATAATGAAACCATTGGAGTTCTGCCCGTGTAGTAGATCAACTGACGACCTAGGTCGTCCTGACATCGATGACTGTATATTTGGAAATTTACTATCTTCTGTCCGACTTACTACACCCCTCGCCATAACATCAAGTTGAGAATGCAGCATTCACACTAGTTCACACATAAATACAGTCGTCGTACCAATAGTTGCGTTTTTGCAGATACCATAGTATCTGATACCACGGCTTAAAGGCACAGAAAACTTGACTACGCAACTTTCGGCAATTAAACAACCTGGGGGGCTTAGATAAAGATACAGGGACTTATTGTCGACAGGACCCTCCTTCTTTGTTATCTCGAACCCCCTCCTTAGTGTTCCCAAAGCTAGCTGGCAGGCCCTTGCCCCTTATGCACTTATGCACTGCAAAAGTTCGCCTTTGGCCGTGTTGACTAACAAATCGGGATAGTAGTCAAGAGGTCGCGCGTCCGATTCCTACTCCCGGCATACAAACCTTTTGCTTTTTTTTCTACTAACTCAAAAGTCGAATTCTCGGAAACTGCCCGGAAACTGCAATGGTCATAACGAGAATTTTTCTTACTCTCAATATCGACTCAGGGTACATTCTTGATATGTCAGCTAGCTCCCCGAGTCAAGTTTGAGTCAAGTTTTCTGTTCCTTTAAATTCGCTTTCGCAGTTATCGTGGTATCTGCCTGATATTCAGATACCACGGTCCGAACGTGGGAACTGATCGTGGTATGTGAAAAGTCATCTCACCTTCATCAAATTTTGTCAAATTGGCGAGAAAGAAGTTTAGCACTTATTGATGTAACTGGATATCAGTTTTTCTTCTGGGACGACTTATTGCAGATTCACTTACCGTGGTAACAGATCCTATAGGCGTATTCTCGCCGTTCCCCGAGGACTCCTCGGGGAATCGAAGGGAACGGCGAGAATATATGGTATTGATAACCATATAGAAGATTAATTATGATGTTTTATTCATACGACGCAAATTCTGATTCACCTTCAAGAGGTAGTCATCGCTCAACCAGTAAATTCTTTCACGTCCTGCGACGAGCAGGATCCTCCATCCTAAACCTTCAAACACGCAGAGCACAGATGTAACTTCAGACAGTACAGTTCCAACTCGAATCTGTCTCTAGAGGCTAACTGGTCTCGCCTTAAAAAGGTTTATTGTCTTTTTCACCAAACTTGGGTCGTCGTAGAGCCTACGCAGATTAGTGTCTCGCCCAAGGGTTTATTGCCCTTAACCCCTAACTAGGGTGCGTCGAAAAGAACCAACTGGTCACCTCTTCGGAGGTTGGGTCTTAGGGACTAACACAGGGTTAACCCCCTGTACCCAACTGGGTGTGCAACTGAAAACTAAGAACCAACTGGTCACCTCTTCGGAGGTTGGGTAGAGACGCCCTGGGGGTGCTGCTTGCAGACCACCCTCGCCCAACCGGGCACGAGATCAGGGGCGTAATTTTCTATAGGGCAGGGGAGGCAACTGCCCCCCCCCACCCTAGCTGAAATTTAGCGTCTTACAAACTCGAAGACGCTAACTGCGACTGCACAGAACGAACCATTCTTTTCGTGTATGAAACGCGTAAAAACGTATCTTCGCACGTCTATGTCAGACGACCGACTAAGTGATCTTTTGGTCATTGGTACCCAACCTGAAAAAGCGAAGAAGCTTGACGTCAATCGCGCTGTGAACAGTTTCACGAATTTGAAGAAGCGTCGTTTCGCCTTGGTCGATTAGTAAAATATCTCTTTGTTTCTTTGATTTTATTACGTTTTTCTTCTTGAATTAAAATGCTCATTTTCACTTGACTTGGGAAAATTGGCTCCAACTTTGCCCCCCCCCCCCAGGATTTTGACGGAATTACGCCCCTGCACGAGATCCAACTGGGTCTCATTAGGTTTAAAGAACCAACTGGTCACCTCTCCGGAGGTCGGGTGTAAAAGCCAGAGGGGGTGCTGCTTGCAGACCACCCTCGCCCAACTGGGCACGAGATCCAACTGGTTCTCATTAGCTTTAATCAAGAACCAACTGGTCACCACTTCAAAGGTCGGGTGTAAAAGCCTGAGGAGGTATTGCTTGCAATCACCCTCGCCCAACTGAGCACGAGTTCCAACTGGTTCTCATTGATCTCTTTTGGGCTGAATTCTGAGGGACGAGAAATTAAATCTTGAACTGACTACGTTTGGTATGCGGGCCGAGCATCTCGCAGAAGAAAGAAGAAACTGGCTTGGTTGAAGATCCGGAACACTGAGAATTAATAAAGCATTTTTGGTCGTAAGCTGTGTTTATAAATAGATCAATTCGTATTCCCTAGAACCATCCGAACCAAGTCTCCGAAGGTATTGTTAAGGTCGTGTTGTGTTTAGTTGTCACGGCTGGTTGCGCCACGCTACCATATGGGCAACGAGTGACGACTAAAAGCAAATCCATTGTAGGGAGGTACCTTATACATACAGTAGCTGGTATAACCGTACAAAGAAGACCAATAGTAATCGACATTCATACGTCTCCAACACTACACAACACCATAAATAGAGAGTCACTCCACGCGGACTCCGCGTAAGGAATAGCGAGAACACGGGGAATGCTTCCAAAATGGATTTTGTTCGAAAAAAAATCTGGATCCACTTTATTTTTGGTTTTGTTCGTTCTGATTGTTTTTACTTAATTTTACATTGCACTAACACCAGCAAAAATTGATTCCCCTCCGAATCTGAAAGGGAGTCCTTTTTGATGATGGTGATGACAATCGGAGCACTCCCCGTCCGTGGGGACAATACGGGGAGTGAGTCCCCGGGAGAAACAAAAACGCGGGGACTCCTCAAGTGGAGTCCTCGGGGAACGGCGAGAATACGCCTTATGGTATCTTCAAAAACGCAACTAATGGTGCCAGAAGTGTCGTCGTTATAACCTTATTCACAGGAATATCCTCCCGCCTCAACGTGAGCTGGGTAAGGCCAATCAGAGTGCAGAGCCGGTGTTGAAACCTTTCATGTGACTGTTTTGCATGCTCGATATGAGCAAAGCTTTGTGCCTTCATTTGTCAGGCTTTTTAATGCCGGGTCCACAATGTAACTTGAATTTATATTTGTCAATTGTACATACTGTCACTTCTAGTTAGTTATTTTGAACTTGTTGACTTATAATAAATATTACATTACTGTTATATTTATGACAACAAAAAAACAATAATCGGCTTAGTCCGTCTTTTACCGGTCGATCTTTTACGAAGCACCATTTTTTGCCACGATCTTTACTTCCCTGCTACTAACCACTTTCTTTACTTGTCATCTACGGAAATGAATATTTAGACACAGCTAGTTCTATGAATGGGCATAGTTACTGGCACAGATGCTTTAATCCATAACTTTAATACGGCCATTCAAGGGTCCAAAAAACAAAACCAAGTGGTAAAGTGTACACAAAAGCATTGCTTTCCTGTAACAGCGATTCCTTAGAATACCAAGGTCAGGGATGTTTTATTGAGTAGTCTCTGTAGAAATGTGTGGACACCATCATCAGGGATAACCGTAATCATAGGGGACATACGTTGAAGCTAGCAAAATCACGATTCCACAAGGACGTGTATAAGCGTAGCTCTGGTAACAGAACTGTTGATCCTCTGAACAGCCTTACCGAAGATGCGGTTAATGCTGAATCAATCAATAGTTTCAAGTGCATTATCCGTGTGATTTTTAACTGTGACTAGTACGATTACTCCAGATTTCACAGTTATTTAGAGGCGAAAGTCTTTTCTGCTGATTTATACAACTGCAGGAACAGTAACCTAAGGTTACTATACCAATCTCCAAGATATTGTTTGGGTGTGATTAGTGTTTTATTGTTTTTGTTTCTTCTTTTGAATATTCTATTCGCCTCCAGTAAGCTCAGTGGCTCAGCAATCTACTATCGTCCTGATGGTTGAAGATTAATGTTTATCTACTTTTTAAACATTTGGTTACACTGAATTATATATCATAAAAAACCCTAATAGCTTTGCAAAATTTTTAGACCCAAAATTTGTCTCCCAGACGAGACCTATCTGAAGCTTTTAGAAACAAACTGAATTCCTCTACAGCTGATCCGTTATGCTGATTCAGACACTTCATTTCTTTGCAAAACGCTGCATTTTGCGCAAAAAAGGTGCATCGCGTCGCTCTAATTCTACTTTAAAATATTTCAACTTTTGCTTCTGCGGCAAACGCAACGCATCGACACACTGAGCCAGGGGATAGCGGTTCTATGTGACGATCACTTTCCGCAAACACTCAAACTCCCTCCTCCTCCCTCTTCATACGATAAAAGCACCATACCTTCTCGGACAGAGTATGGCATTGTGACCACCCCATAGACTCCTGGAATACCGTAGAGGCAGCAAACATAGTCGGATAAGTAGTCGAGAACGGATAAATCGTGCTCTACCACAATGATGTACCTAAAAACATAGAATATTTGAACTATACGAAAGTGACGGCGTCAGACCAGCCATGCATCAGTAGTGGCAAGAACAAAGAAGCACAAGAACCTGCGTCTCCCTCTCACTTTAATACGACTATGCGGAGACGATTAGCCCGATGCAAACGAGCGGAGGGTGGGAGCTATGAGGAACATCGCAATTCGTTACCTCTACAAACAGCTATATCGTAGTAAAGCCCCGGAGAAGAAATTTCCGAAGTAAAAGCGGAATGGTTGTCCGGATGCGCTGCAGAGCGGGTCAGCGCGCCTCCTGCACTTTTTCCTCTTATACGCACAGCGGCGACGAGCATCAACTTTAAGCTCAACAAGTAACTCTAGCTCAGCTCAGTTTTGTCGGGGTATCCACAGTCGCTGCATGGAACCGAATACGGAGGTTCTATTGGCTTATTTGTTCTTGCTAGTAGCCAGGCCCCACAATACCGGTAAAGAGTCCACACCACCCGCAGAATGGAATTTAAAGGATTTCACTGATACGGCAGAGAATGGGGGAGAAACTATTAACAGTCGATACGAATCACTGCTGTTAACACTACTGTACTTTTTTTCTGCACAACTCTAACACCAGTCACCCTTACTCGGACTCAAGAGGAATTGAATCGTTCTTCTGTGATTTGGTCGGATTCGAATATTCTGCTCGTCAGGCTGGATTGGGATTCGGACTCGGATTCCATACCCTGAATCTTACGAATCCGCTCCAGTTTCTAATAGTTTCCCAATAATTAAACAAGCCGAAGATTCATGCCTGGTTGCTGAGAGGAAAACCCATGCTACAACAAGCACACATGAAAGCCCAAAAACATGATTTGCATCGTCCAATTAACCGTCGCATTTGCCTTACGTATCAGTGCTTTTTTGTCACCTCTGATTTTTAAACTGTAACCTATGTACATGATTTGATTTTTGTGAATGCCAGATCCAAATCCCGAACCGGATTCTTACCTAGCCCTGGATTCGGATATTCGAATCCTTTTATGATCGGATTCATCCATCTCTGTTTGAAATACCGATTACGCAAGTTTTTCAATGTTTCTTATCAAAGCTTAAGCTAACCTGGCTCACGCCGTTCTGAACGTAGGGATTTTAAAGTGGAACACAGCAACCTACCACAAACACCTGATTTTGGGAAAGCCTATGCCAAACGCTGAGTATATCTAGCGTTTGGCATACCCTATGCTTAACGTTTGCTACACTATGCTAATTGCTGGATACTGGGACCCAAAAAAATATTGATGATTTCAGTGAAGCTCAGAAATCAACCAATCAAATTTCATCTGTAGTGAGGTAGGTCAGGGTTAGGGTGCCAACAGCTCTCAACGTTTGGCATAGGCTCCAGGTTGCTCAGCTCTCCAGCGTTTGGCATAGGGTCTCCAGCGTTAGGCATAGGCTACGCCAAACGCTAGATATACCCAGCGTTTGGCATAGGGTATCCAAAAATCAGGGGTTTGTGGTTGACTAGAACACTGTCCCTTATAAAGCTACTGCGCTGAACAGGATCCCTGAACCAACATCGAGGTCGTCAACGTTTATATCAATTTGAACCTTCAAAACGCTATTATCCCTAAGGTAACTATTTTCTTTTCGGGCCGAGCAGTATAATGTCAAGAAGTTTGATAACAGACGACACATGTTTGCGCATCTTTGTGTCAAAACAAAATTCTCGAAACCTTACACTCAAAAGGGTTTAGTGTCGTTTTGCAGATACCATGGTATCTGATACCACGGTCAAAAGGTGTTTTTGCGGTTGCCGTGTTATCTGGCCACTGGCAAGGTACCGTGGTATCTGATATTCAAATACCACGGTCGGATCATGGTAACTGATCGTAGTGCCTGAAAAATTCATCTCACTATCATCACCGCTATAAACACAAGAGTTTAGTTTTTTGTCAAACTGGTGGGCAAGAATTCACGTCACTCTAGATGTCAGTGGATTTCAGTAATTCTTTTTTGATGATTTCTAAAAGCGGTAATTAAGCAATTGAGCAACCGTAGTATGAGATACCGCGGTAACTGCAAAAACGACTAATTGTAGATCCTGTTACCGCGGTAACAGATACCATGGTATCTACAAAACCACAAATTTAGTATCTTAAAAAAAAGTTTTAAAGGTGTCACATCTGTTAGAATATTTAAACGGAAGCTGCGGCTACTGCGACGTGTGCTTTAAAAAACAAAAAACATCCGACATCCCCCGCGCAGGTTCCTCCCGAGTATAAGCTAAATAAGCCGACCAAGTAAATCTAAATGCATCAGCTGCTAAACGGCACCCCTTCGAAAGAATCTTACCTATCTGGGTTCAGCAGGTTTCGTACCGACATGGCAGCATTCAAACGCTGTTTAACATCAAGGTAACTAGATGGCTCGTCGAACATGTAAACATCAGCCTTCTGAACGCATACAATGGCAATGGCAAACCGCTGCAATTCTCCACCGCTAAGATCGCCAATCTGACGATGACGGATGTGCGTTAATTCTGAAAAGAAAGAGCGGACGCTGCTATCATCTTTCCTGTTTTGTCTTTACAGCGCACTGCTTTTGGGCTACAGGTACGTGGACACACAGTCCGGTTTTCGCAGGATACATTTCCTCCTTCGCTCCCAAATTCTGCCGCCTCACATACAGGTTTCCCCATAGTGACGCGAATTCCCAATGTGCACTTAATAGGGGGGAGGAATGGCTGAGCAAAGGTTGGGAGAACAAATATTTTCGAGAAATTAAAACTCTTGGAAGCTGAATCTGTCTGGGATGCCACACAGGGAGAAATTTTTATGGTATTTCCCGTGTTCCGGTTTCGTTTTGTTTTTAGTATCACTTCATAACATATAGCCTCAAAACACTGAAAGAAAAACTAGTACTCTTTGTTTTTGTAGCTTTAACTACTATTACTTTTACCAGTACATCGTTCAAGACTAACGGATGTCACACGATTTACCGGGCCCCCTTCTAGCTCCCCCATCCTACTAGGATCTGATCTGGTTCTATAATGTGTCTAGGACTTGTGCGTTTTCCTACCATCAAGTCCGGTCCTGATCCTTGCATTATAAGCGCCACAGAATTTCCAGTGCCCCCCCCCCCCCCTCCTATAGTTGCCGGATCTGGTCCGGAGTGGATACAGAACATTTGAGACACGCAATCTTGTCAATTATCAAGTTTCATTCAGATCTGATCACCGGTTCGAAAGTTATGCATGGCTCAAGTTTCCGGATCTTTCCCCCCTCCAGAGGTTAGGATCCGGGAAGTGACAATATCACTAAACATAGATGCACTTACCCAATATATCCTGAATACTTTTCGGGTTATTTTCTTCACAGTCCGCCTTTTTGTCAAGGAGTTCTCCGACGGTTCCCTTGATTTGTTTTGGTAGGAGGTCAACGTACTGCGGCTTGAATGCGGACCTCAGGTTATCTTCAAGAATTTTGGTGAAGTAGTTCTGCAGTTCATTGCCTCGGAAGTGACCAAGAACGTCAGACCATTCGGGAGGAGTCTAGAAGAGTGAACGAATTACTTCTGATCATTTTAATCAGATTGTTTGCCCCGGGGAGCCCGTCGGTTGGCCCGCCCGTCATTAGACCCACTTTTTCCGACAGTTCGTCCACCCGTCAGTTCACCTACCAAAATCTGCAAGTTCGCCCACCCGTCATTTCGTCCACCGCCAATCCACCCAGTCAGTTCGGCCACTCCTAAAATCCGACAGTTAGCCTACTCCTAAAATCCTACAGTACGCCCAATTTAAAAAATCCGACAGTTAGCCTACTCCTAAAATCCAACAGTACGCCCATTTAAAAAAACCGACATTTGGCCTAATTTGGCTCTGTTGTTGAAATTCATGAAAGAAAGGGACGCAATCCCAGTGGAGTAATAAGAAGGAGCCGACTCTTTCTCGTCCTAATTAGGGTAAAAACGAAAATGAAATCCCCATCCCACATTTGTCGTTTCAAAGCCCACCTACGAACTTGGCTACGCCAACTTGTTAAGATTCCCCAGCATGGACAAGACGTCGACTAGAAGCACTCTCTGAGTGTGGACCAGTTTGCTGTTTTCTGGAAGGCTTGCCTGAAGGAACTGTCCAAGTTCCCGCGATTAACGGGAAGACTGGACAGCTTTTAAATCAGGAAGAACGCGTGTTATAATGAGTGGTGTTTTCATCAACCGGGTGTAGAGTAATGGCTTGCGATCGATTGTTTAGACAACGGGCCATTCGTGGCCTAGGTTTCAGCCAGAGTTTTTGGCCTACCACTCAGCATGAATAAATATGCCAACTTTCATCATACTCAGTTTAGCGATATCAAAAAGCTCACAGTGGTCTGCGTCTAGGCAACATAGCTTTTGAGGTACAAAATATTGCTGAGTTTTAGTTCCGCTATTCTCCTTTTTCTGGTGGAAAATTGATAATTTTAGCATTATGTTTACGTAATTATTTGCTATTTCAAAATGCAACAACAAAGAAGAATGGACACCCAAATTTATTTTCACTATTCCAAGACTCCTTCAAAAATCATACCCAAACTCTGGAAGCAGTAAATTAGGTAAGACCGGTGTTTTAAAAGTAGGCTACAGACTTACTGTAAATCTGCCCAGATTCGGCTTCAGCTTTCCAGTGAGGATTTTGAGGGCAGTGGACTTGCCAATCCCGTTAGTTCCTACGAGTCCAAGTACCACTCCCGGTCTAGGGACTGGAAGTCGATGTAGCTTGAAGGAGTTTTTTGAGTATCTGTGGACAGTGTCTTTCTCCAAATTACTCGGCAAGTTGATGATAGTGATGGCCTCGAACGGACATTTCTGAAAAAGAGCACGAGTCATGAGTAAATATACCTGCTGAATCCATGAGCGTGTTCCACCCTACTTACCGTAGTTACTACGCACGAACGTCACGAATTCTGGCTTTTGCCGTCAAGGCTGGAACGATTTTTCTATTTTCCAGCAGAGTATCATGCCACGGGCGAATCCGACCAATCGCGTTACGGAGATGCATAGTTACCACGCTTACTGCGCTCCCTAGCTCGTAAGCAAATAGTTACTATCAGTTACTTTTTCAAGAAGGTTGGAACGGTCACCGTAGTAACTTTCTACGAGGTTGGAACGAAAATAGTGACTAATAGTTACTATTGTTAGAAGGGTGGAACACGCTCCCTATCTGAACTTGTCCATATCAGATGAGTAGCCGTTTGGCCGTAATTTGTCCATAAAAAAGTACTCCGGTATTATTTTCAAGCGGCAAATTGGTGATAATTAGTAAAGTGTTTAAAGAGTCTGGCGAACACCGGATATCTACAAGACCCGATTGTCTAGATCGTAGAGTTCAATAAATACAGAATTTTCGGAATCCCATCGAAACCTTTAGTCTTGTTCCTCAGGTGTTCGTTTTTTTCCTATTGCGCGTTTTTGGTCTCACCGGTGACGTCACTAGACCCTGCCTCTCGAGCAGGTTGAGAAGCACCGTTGAGCAGTGACCTGACAAAGAATCCAGCTATCCAATCCAAATAACTTCTGGCTCGTGGGCTCCGACCCTTCGGAACCCTTTCGGCCTAGGGTAGGTTGCTCTTCATGGGTCAATCACGATCGCTAACAGGAGGTCGATGCTTCGAAGGAACTCGATGGTTTTCTTGAAGATTTGTCGCTCTTCTCGGGCTGGACGAAATGAGTCGAGTCTACTGCACCCAGAACTTACGTCCCTGCAGCGACTGATACGTTAACCTTATGGCGGTCTCGGGTCGCCTACAAGGTTTCGGATACAAGCATTAGCTCAGTATTTACGGAATAGGATCACGGATATGAAATTAAATTAAATTTTATTTATAACCCGTCTAGGTAAAGGCGGAGTATGGTAAAAGATGAAAAGAAAGAGAAACAACACAACAACAAAAAACCCAAAATAGTTACAGTTTAATAAACCAACATCATGGAGCTCCATGGGTGGTTACAATTTTCCTTCATCTTGTTGATGGATCTCAGGACAGCGACAGTAGGATCAGCTATACGGAACTTTTCGATGAGATGGCTGTTCCTTGTTCAGGGGGGGGGGGGGGGGGGGTGCGTAGCAAATATTTGGAAAACACAAAGAAAGAAAGAAAATGGAACGAATTGACGAATATTTTCATTAGAAGATGGTCCAGAAAGGGGAAAGATACAGAACATGTGGAAGAGCAGTGGCATTGTAGGAGTAGTCAAGAATCTTTCGGTACTGCAACTTTCCAGAAACGATACGGGCATCAGCTCCACTGATGCGCTTCAGTAAATGAGCTAATTTCAGTAGTTTTCGAATGGTTTTTGATTGAACCTCCGATTGCCAGTCCTAGGTACGTCAGACTGGATTTGTCTGGACTTGGCATCCTATAAGGTCGATCGTTGGCTCACTCGAATGGTTATTAAACATCAAGAATTCGTGTTTTCCTTCTTGAATTTAAGTCCAATGCCAGCATATTCCGAAACTAATGATTGAAAAGCACTTTTTATACCATTTGTAACACAACTAAGGTTCAGAATGTCATCAGCATTACAGCATATGTTATCACTGAGCAACTGATGCCATCATTGACACAAGTGCAAGGGGTTTTGGACTGGGTGTTCAAGACACCATTGTCAAATAATGTAGGGCTAGTAATAGCTCCTTGCCTGACTCCCTTCAGGAAGCTGTAGACTGAATTCTAAACTGCTCAAATAAGAACACTTTTTGTCACGACATTCAACCTTGCTCGAAGATTGGCATACACGTCTTTCATAACTCTGATGACCCCGGATTGCACGCCACGAGTGCAAACAATGCCTGCGGTTGGACGACAGAATCAAAGGCTCTTTTGACGTCATGACCCGCCAACACCAATAAAGTTTTCGTCCGATCAGCTTCCTGGAGAATAGACGCCAACGCAAAGAGAGCATGGGCGAACCCCAAGCCAGAACGAAAACCAAATTGGTAATCTGGCATGTAGCACTTTTCTGTAACTTCTCGGATAACACAAAGCTCCATGACTTTGCATAAAAGTCGGGGACACGGGGATAGGGCGGTATGACGAGCACCGAGCCGCAGGTTTTCCCTTTTTGCACCATGGGGTCAACATATCAACAAAGAATGAGATTGGAACTATCCCTTGAGCAAATATCATTTGGAAAAGTAGGTGTATATGATCAAAAAGAATTTCACTTCCACTGAAAAGATGAAGAGCGCAGATTCCATCAGATCCTACCTACCGCCCTGATATTATCTCGATGTGCAGTAAGCTCCCGAGCAAACTTCTGAGGTCTGTCTGCCTCATTCCATATCCTCAGCCTGAATTTAGGATCTTGACACTCCATCTCTTAGTGATTTGTTTTTTGACCAGCCAGATTCTTCAATGCCTTTTCGTATGGGCCGAGTGGGGACAGCAGACTTCTCACCAACGCGCATGGCATGTACGATTTCAGAGCAGTATGTATTCAGCCTTATGCGTGCTTCTGAAGAAGGCTTGCTCACATTCTTTTAGACAAGATCAACCAGAACTTTAATCTTCAAAGAATCTCATCACAGGCTGCCTCGTACATTATCATGTCTATTGTCTATCTATATTGTTTTAATCGGCACAACAGCCGAGTGACCAGTTTTTTTTTTCATCACTGTCTATTTCTTGGCACAGTAAATCCATCAGGTCTTTTTGAGATTGTTTGATCTATCGATAAGTACTTCCGCATTCACAGTAGGGGAAAGAAACAGCTGATACGGAGGTTGGGAAAAAATGTATTCTAAAGTATTTAAAATCTGGTGAGGTATTTGTTAGGCAAAGCGGCACAAAGAGCAGTACACGATTTTTCTCTTTGTGTTCATCTTTAATTCTGAGTTTTTACCATAGCCGAGAAGCCTTTAGTGTAAAAGAATTGTTTTCTTCCTTACCATCATGACCAGGATTAGTTTCAAGGACTTCTTATGCAAATATCCTCATATTCTAGATTTAAGCTAAGCAAACTGTAAACACTGATAGCGAAAGTGACTTCAGAAAGAAGATCCAGTTTACTCACCTTAACGCAAATACCACAACCAATACACAAGGTTTCTGAAATCGATGATATCTTATCAGTTGATACAACTTCAATGCACAGCTTTCCAATCCTGTTGACAGGACACGACTTCTTACACTCCTGCTGGCATCTTTTTGGCTTGCATCTATCAGAGTTGACAATGGCAACTCTTGTTAGTTTGTCTGTCTCTTCTGTTGCTCTTCTCCTTGCCGCTGCAGCCATCTTGGCATCAATAAAGTTTTCCTCTACTTACGCCAGCTGCTACTCACTGAAAAGCAGAAGCAAGTCAACTAAAAGAATAATAGGTCAGTCATAGGCCTAACTGAACCCCCCCCCCCCTATTTTCACTGCTGCAGACTACCTGGAAAATAAAACACACACATTTTTTTCCTTTTTGTGATTTTATCTGCACCCAGTCTGGTGGCATAACTGAATACTCGATTAACTGTGCAGCGCAGCAGATGGTGAACAGTTTTCCGAAAGTGGCTCACAAGGCACTAAGTTATATTGTACTTGTGCTTTAGCTCAGGAGGTCGATTGGCTATGAAATTGACAACAAAAAATTGAAAAAAATCAAGAATGATAATTCAGGCCTTCAGGTCTAGGTACTTAAAACTCCTGGGTCACGATGGCACACCTTCTTCTCCTGGTATCAAAAGACTACTTGGCTGAGGTGGGCTGAGGTTAGGGTTTGGCCAACATTGCCATATTGGCGGATTTTATGTCAAACAGACCGATTTTACGAGTGACTGGCCGATTTTTTTTGCTGCTGTAATAAAATCGGTTGGGTTCTATTGACAATTCTTGTAAGTTTTTGACATTTCCCGCAACTCTCGGATTAAAAGAAATTTCCAATCCACAATCCTATCCAACCTTTGCTTAGACTGAGATTGGATACCCCTCCTGTACAGTTTAAAGTGTTTTGAGCAATAGGAAAAAGTTAGGCCAGTTCAATATTTTTTTTTTTCACAGTTTAAAGTGTTTTGAGCAATAGGAAAAAGTTAGGCCAGTTCGATATTTTTTTTTTAAACCAGTTTTGAATAGGGCATAATAGCATCGTAGACGTGGAAATCTAAATGTGGCAAATACTCTTGTAAAATACTCACTGGATTTTTGTGGTGCCGGAACGGTTATTGCGCTTCTTCTCAAGACAGGTTCACGGCCAATAGAATGAAAGCGCTGCCACCTCGTGTCTCGTGTTCTACGGCTTTTTCGGAAAAAAATCTCGTTAGATGGCATATGCAAAGATGTGAATTCGTTAGATGGCAAAGGCAAAGATCGAACTGGTTCATCCTCAGTTGACAAATGTGAGGTGGGGCCTAGAAGACGTTGTGACAGACAATCCTAACAGAATAAACTGCTTGGTGTTTGACAGAGGAGAGGACTTGAAGCTTTCTAAGGTCCACGAGGGTGCTCAATGAGAGCACAAAAACAGTTGGTTTGGTTGGAGTCTTTGTTTAAACAAGAGTTGACAAAACTAAAAGCGAAAAGTAAAAGTAGACCGTTTAAGCGGACTTGCCATTAGTGAAATTGTTGAGAAGGAAACATTGTAAAAACAATATCACAGGTTTCGGTGGGATCTTAGAGGACAATTGGACCTCATCCAGGCTGCATGGTATGGGCTAATAATAGTAACACTATCGTGCAACACAAATGACTTTAGACTCCAAATAATAATTATGGATAGAGGTCTTTGCGAGATCGCGTAGGCATAATACTTATCCTACATATGATATACATGTCCCCTATTTATATATTTATTCATTTACTTCCTTTAGAACTGAGCAGTCCAAAATAATGTATAAACAGAGCTATGCCTAAACCATCTGGTCCATTCAATGACACATAAATACTGTAAAAAATACACGCGGTTTCGACAACTATATTACAATTATTTACGCACTATATTATTCACTATATATGATCCCTAGCTCTCTTATGCAATTATAAGCTTGCGAAATCCCTGCCTTTGCCCTTGTTTCGTTTTGTATGTAGGACTTTTTTTTAGCACTTTTTCGTCTGAGCCAAGATTTGCTAGCTTAGTCCAGATAAACCATCAGGTCTATCTTCCGTTTTGGACTTCTTTTGTTTTGCTTCGTTTTTCCACTTATTAACCACGGCGTGTTCAATTTTCAAATAACTTGCGGCCATCAGCCGCGTTGGAGAGCGGTAAGGCTGGATAGAATCGACAAGCGCTAACAAGAAAATAGCTAATTTTGCGAGGAAAGTATAGTATTTTTCGAAAATAATATTTCTGAGACAATTCATTGTGAAAAGATCATGTCTAGTAAGAGTGATGCTTTAACCAGACCCATTAGGCGATTCCCTTTTCTGTCCTTACTTTCTGGTCTAGCCGAGGCCACGACCGGAATAATTTTAATCTTTAATCCAGCATGTTCTTTATCCTCATACCTCATCGCTTTTTCGAAGGATTTTGTTCTTTCCGAAGACTTCTGGTTCACATCAGAAAGTGATCGCACCATTTACACGGAGGATTACAAAGCGGATAGGTGGATTCAGCCTTCATACCCCTATCTATACCGCCACAACAGCTGGACAATTACATTAATCTGAACTGATAATATTTCGTGTTCCCTCTCGTTCCCTCTCAAATCCAGCCGAATGAACGCCTTCCAAGAAAACACGGTAGCTGGAAGATCGGTTTCCTATCCGTTTTATCGCTAGATCGAAACAAGAGCTGAAAGCTCATATGGCACTTGTAAGAACAGTTAGCATGTTTGTTAGATACGGTTTGCAGTTGTCAGGGCCGTATCTCTCTCCGGATATTCCTTTTAACGAAGGCGGGCTTGATCTAGTAAGTCTGAAATGGTTTTTCCACTCTTGACAACAGTTTCAGAATAGAAGTTTCGTCATATTCTGGTTCCGATTCACGTAAAACTCAATCGATGGTAGAAAATACTCTAGCTGTGATAATTCTGTGCCCGAACTGGATCTGAACACAGTAGCTGGGAGGCTTTTCACGAGATTTCCGGGGGCCCCCGTTCTAGCTCCGCACATCGCTATAGGAATTGTTCCCGACTAGAAAGGGAAGGTCTGAGACAATAGCTCTTGCACTTTTCAAGTTCTATTCACATCTGATAACCCATTCAAAAGTTGTTCATGCCACTAAATTCCGATTCCATGTCCCTCCATTCCCACGATGATCGAATCGGGGAATGTTTATTTCCAAGTGAATGTGGTCCGGTCCCTGATGCGCCTGCAAAGTTTCCTCGTCATAGGTAATCTGGAAGTAGCCCAAGTCGGGATCACCGGCATGCCGGGAAACCCCCTCCAGCTCCACCCAAAATGCCCCAGTCTGGTCCTGTTCTGTCAATAATGTATCTAGGGTTAATGCTTATTGTCCCAACCAAGTTCCATCCCGATCCATCGGCTCTAAATCTTTTACGAGATTACCGGTGCCCGCCTCCCCCCCCCCGTCAGTTATCGGATCTGGTCCAGAAACTGAACTTGTTCTTGAGTCTTGTCAAATTTCTTTCACATACGATCAACCGTTTCGAAGTTACGAATGTCACTATATTTCGGATTCTCCATCCCTCCACTTCCTCCCAGACGAACGAGTCCGGGTAGGAACTGTTTCCACATCAGTCTGACCCGGTCCCTAATATGCGTGCCAATTTTCGTCGTCTTAGCACACCTGGAAGTACCTTAACTCGAGATCACCGGAATTCCGTGGCCCCGTCTCCAATTCCCCCCACTGTGACACGATCCAGTCCTGTTTTGCAATAATGGATCTGGGGTTTACGCATGCCCTTTCAACCTAATCGTTTCAGGAGATTTCGGTGGCTCCCTCCAACCCCCCCCCCCCCAGTGATCCGGACTTGAAACTGAACATCTGAGACACCTCTTCATGACACTTGTCAGGTTTCATGCACGTCCATTCACCAGTTCTAAAGTTCTGCATGTCAATCGATTTCGGATTCCCCGTTCTTCCACTCCCCTCACATGATCGGATCGGGGAAGGGACTATTTTTAAGTCAATCTCAGAAACAGGCCTGCCAAGTTTCATGGTCATAGCACATCTGGAAGTATCCCAACTCGTGATCACCGGAACTCTGGGAAACCCCCTCCAACTCCCCCCACTGTGACACGATCCGATCCTGTTTTGTTAGTAGTGTATCTAGGGTTTATGCTTCCCTCCAAGTTTCATCCCGATATCTCGACTCCAAGCGTTTCACGAGATTTCCGGTGCCCCCCTCCAGCTCCTCTCAGTTATCGGATCCGGTCTGGACTTGGAAGTGATCATCTGAGACACTTGTTCTAGACAGTTGTCAATTTTCATGCACGTCCGATCACCCGTTCCAAAGTTATGCATTTACCTAGATTTCGGATTGCCCATTCCTTCACTCCCTTACGATCATCAGATCGGGGAAGGCACTGTTTTCAAGTCAATCTGGTAGAGTACCTTCTGCCAAGTTTCGTTGTCCTATTATGCGAGTATGCTCAAGTGCTATAAAACACGATGCCTACCGAATTAACACCCTTCCTAAAACTCCTTCTGGGTCAGTTCTGTTTTGCCGCTAGATGCGCTAGTGGAAAGGAAACGCCGACACGTTACTTCTTGGTGTAGGTACGTTTAACCGCTATTGCTTCTTTTCAATTCCTCTTTTGTTTGCCTCCTAGGCCTGACCATGTTTAAAACTGTTTGAAATGCCTCTGCCTCTATTCAAGTCTGTTATGTCAAACTTCATTCAAACTTCAATTGTGGATTTCGACTTTAAGTGCTGACGTCTGACTAACTTTGTCTTCGACTGATTTATCCAAGGGTCTAATGCGCGACTCGGTATGGAACGAAAACCTAATTGCTCCCCCCCCCCCCCCCTCGGATAAGTTATACCAAGGTCTAACGTGGGATTATCATTGTTTCTCGAACGCATCTGGGTGCAATACGTCATTGGATTTTTAGGAAGGGCGTGACCCCTATGTCGAACCTCAGATAAAATGAAAATTCAGTTAAAACTTATACAGACTACTTAGCCGGAGAGATAATAGTTTGCAGAAATGGAATCAGCGCCTAGCCTTTAGTTTCCCGCCCCTATGTAGTCTTCTAGGGCTGGGGTAAGCACCCATCGTGCTTACGTTGTCAATGCAACCTACTTCCGTAACCGCTTTCATTAAATCTTTAACCCGATACCCACATTTTGTATGTTAGATTTCCAGCCTGCTAACAACACCTCACTAATCTTTGCACGTGCCGCAATTCACTAATTTCCATGCGTATTATTCTCCCGACGAGTGTTCCAGTATCATGGTGTCGACGCGTAAAATCGGTTTTCTGAATTTGACAAGTTTGTGCTAGAAGTCAATGGATCCGGGTGGATAATTTTTTCAAAGCAGAGCTTAAAGGACCCCTCTTGCTTATTCTGCCTTTTACAATATACCTAGCTCCGTTATGGAATTAAAAGCTTTTGAAATCTACATATTTCTCCATTGTTTCCTTTGGGCCAACGAATTTTTAGTGCCTTTTCGGCCGTGTCGAGTTTTGCGCGTTACGCAACGCAAAGTTTCCCAGAATCTACAAAGTCCGCTGACAACTCTTTCACACACAAGGACATGAAAATCTTCTGTTTTTGACAAATTTTATTTGCTTAGTTTTCGTACTTTTTATCCACGGCGCGTTCAGATTTCAAATCTTTTGCGCCCAGCCGCCGCGTCGGACAGCAGGAAGGCTGGACTGAGTCGACAAGCGCTAACAAGAAAATCACTAAATTCAGGTTGAAAGTAACGGTACTTTCGAAAAATGTTATCTCTGATCCATTTCATAGTGAAAAGATCATTCCTAGTAAGAGTTGTGCTTTAAGTTTTAAAGTATTCCGATCGTTTTGAATATTAGAATATAAACAGCAAGTAGTTCGAAGTGTGCTTTAAGTTTTGGGTTCCCAAAACGGATTCTGTCTAAAACATAACAGAGGAGCACGAGAGTTGTGATCCTAGCTCCGATTTTGACCAGAAAGACATTAGATTGGATTTTTTGTCGTAATTATAAGCAGTGTTGGACACATGCACGGTCTGAAATTCGCTGTTGGGCATATACCATAAACCGTCTCTCCGCTGAAGACGCATGTGAGTCACGAGTGACTTGCACGCTTTGATCTGCAGTAGTATAATCACGAACAGTGATAAGTAAGCATGTAAGTAAACATATAGTAAGCAAACACTTCTCAAACGCTTTGACACGAGCGCTGTGTATGTTTTATGCATTGACGTAGTTTTCTATTGTAATGGAAATTTGCCACATTTCAGTTCAGCGCTTCCAAACGAACTAGTTTCTGAAATCATCATAACAAGTGACAGACATATTAGATCCAAAGGTTGATGAGTAGAACATCTGCTATCTGCTTCCCATGTAATGGAGGTTTTGCATTGTCTCTGAAGTAGGATGTGAAAGTTCTTACGATCTGTATGTTTTACAATCTCTGTAACAAGTGTTGATAATAGTAATTTCTTCTTTAGGACGAAAAACAAACACCTCCAAAAATATGCAATACCTCGCCGAGTAGGCTAGATCTCTTAACATTTCTGGAGGAAAGGTAATATTTTGTCACTAGATGAGCTGTTGATGCTGTTTCGCCGTATAGTCGGCTTTTAAATAATTTTCTACCATAATAATATTCCTTCAGCCCAAGCTGATCGAATCAGACTTGGACAGTGCAAAACGGATATGTCAGCTGAATTTTCTGAGAGCTATATTTCGGCCCTTCTTGGCAAGGTCCTCTTCAGGCTCAAGTCACTCAAGATGGAAAATGAACTTGACAAGTCATTCTCCTCTAATAAAAATCAGCTGACGTATCAGCTTTGCTCTCTCAAATATGATTTCTACCAGAATTTATTTCGGGACGTTTTTCGTAAATTGGTAATTTTCAGTTTGATGTTCGTTCATTATGTCAGGTGCAAATATTTGCTCGACTCTGACCGCCTTCTTGCTGTAAGCAATTTGATTAAGTAAATCGTTTCTTAGAAATTGACAATGGGGAAGGAAAATCGATTCAAGATATTTAGTGGAAGATCCTTGTGAAAAAAATGATTATGGACCCTTCTTTTATATTGTTATTATTGGCTACTAGGTATTAGAAGTATAATAGCGTTTATTTTCACAAAAAATAAGTTTAACAGCTGAAAGACCGTGCGCAAGTCGGCTGGTCGTGGTAATAGCAAAAAGTGGCAAGTTGGGGTGTAATTATAGGAAGCACATCCGTTTGATAACATAAATAAATAAAACGAGATTCCACTCTAAAGCTCATAAGCCTTTCCATTTTGGATGAGAACTAGATTTACTTTACTGCAGCAGCTGCGGTGATTTTAATCATAGATGTATCTCACAAATTTACTAATGGCATTTACTTTATCATGATTCTACTTCTTTTGTTCTTTAGCTTTATCCGTCAACAGAGACGTTCTGGCATTTTTTCGGTTTTGTATCTAAAAGGAATATCCAGTCAAGCGGGAAATCTCATTACTCTAATCCTTTATGTCCTGGAAATCGGGTAGGAAAGCTTCTATAAACTGGTTTTGTCAGGTCGTATGCTGACCCAGACAGACTTTTTTCTCCATTATCGTGAGGGATTATTTCTTCTACATGTTTATTGCTTAGGAGGCGCATAGATTCGCGGTTGAAAATGTTGCAAATACCGATTAGTTCAACTGCTTCCTCGCTGCGATAAGTTTCCCGACCGGACACAAATTCATTTATTTAAACCCTAATGACCCTCCCAGAGTCTTAAGCTACGTTTACACAGAGGGTATTTACCCGTACTCCGTGGGTATTTTTCCCCGCAACAGCAACAAATCTCCAGGTATTTTGGACTTCAATTTCGTTAACTTTTTACCCGGGGATTTGTTTGTCGAAGGGTATTCTTCCACGTCAGCAATCTTCTGTGGTTAAGGATTGAGGTGTGAAGGTTATTGGAAATAGATGGTAGGTTAGCGCAAGGATCGACCAGTAAAAAGTTCTAAAGCAATATAGGAGTTCTTAGAACGTCAAAAAAGTCATAAAAGACAATTTACGATATAGCAAGCACTGAAACAAACGATTTCTAAACTTACACGAAACTCTAATAAGTCGAGTCACAGAACCCACTAGGCAGTGACACCTAAGGGATTTCTAAAGTGAAAGTGCTGAATATGTCCGATTCAAGAAGTACAAAGGCATAAAGCAAGCGTGCATTACTACCACCTATTTTGGAACAAAGAATTACCATACTGCTACGGAGTCCTTAAACGCTTTTGGTATCGACAAATCTTTGCGATCTCTGGCAGACTACGCAGTCGGTCACTCCTTGGCGAAATAACGTTCACACGTAAGCAACAACTGAAACTGTTTATTAATATTTTGCGTATTTACCCTGTTATTGAAATTTCAGTTTTCTTTTCTTTCTTTGTAGGGCACTATTTCCCTTTTATCCAGCGCGCAAACAGATTAAAGGTGACTAACGAAAGTGGAAAGACTGAAGAGGACAGACTCCGGGCAAACCGTATGTCCAGGGCATGTCGTATACCTTTACTTTTCACAGATTTCCGGTTTTTGCCGGATTCCCGGTGAACTGAATGTTTGGGGAGAAAGTAATTTGCTTCTGTGGATTCGGCATGTCTCCTTACCATTGTATCGAACCTATAATCAACTTCAAGTAAAAGATTGCTTTTTTACAAATCTTCCCGTTTTTTGAAGGATTCAGGGTGAACTATTTGTCCGATGAGAAAATAATTATCATATTCGGATTCGGCATGTCTGCTTACCGCTAAATCGACTGTCTCATTAGCTTTCAAAAATATTTTGTTGGCCCCTTAAACTGAACCCCCACCCCAAACATAGAGCTACGGAGCCCGTCCACGAACTTGAACTGTCCTGTGACCCAAAGAACCTTCACACGAAGTTTGAACAAAATATCTTATTTCCTTCGAGCGTTATCGTGCTTACAGACGGACGGACAGACAGACAGAAGGATAGACGGACATATGGACAGCAGAGATGGGCGAATCCGGATTCGGATTCAAATCCAGAATTCGTCCTTTTTGGTCGGATTCGAATCCGGATTCGAATCTTCTGCTTGTCGCACTGGATTCGGATTTGGACTCGGATTCCAAACCCACAATCTTACGAATCCGCTCAAATTTCTATTCTTCTTCCTTCCAGTTTTCTTTTTCCCAATTTTCCACTTAGGCAAGGTCTCAACCACCAACAATCTTCAGTAATTTATCACCTGATCTGATTGCCTCAGATATCAGTGCTTTTTTGTCACATCTGGTTTTTAAACTATAACCTATGCACATGATTTGATTTTTATCTGGCTCTCTGGCTTTTATCTTTACTCTGGCTCAAGTGCCATATACCGATCACAATTCCGTCTGTCGGTCGGTCCGAGTTTTTTGTCACACTTTTTCGAGTTAGGGTACTTCCAGATGTGCTAGGACAATGAAACTTGGCAGGCATATCAGGGACCCGACAAAACTAACCTGGAAATAATCAGTTTCCCTATCCGACCATATGCGGGGGAGTGGAGGGCGGTGGAAACTTGAAAATTGAGGGCAGTTTGTCACACTTTTTCGAGATAGGGTACTTCCGGATGTGCTAGGACCATGAAACTTGGCAGGCATATCAGAGACCCGACCAAACAAACTTAGAAATAATCAGTTTTCCGATCCGACCATCTCGGGCTGGGGGGGGGGTAGAGGACGGGGGAATCCGGGAAATTGATTAGTTTGTAACTCTCGAACGGGTGATCGGATTGGAATGAAACTTAATAACTCAATAGATTATATGTAGCCAGGGTAGCGAGGGGGGAGTTGGGGGGGGGGGGAGTGAAACTTGCTGGGAAGAACAAACATCTGGTCCTTGTAAATCTTTTACACAATTGGACTGGATCCGGGCACTTGGGAGGGCGGGGGGTCCCGGAATCCCGGTTTTTCGGGATTTTCAAGACGAAACTTGGCAGGCATATCAGGGACCCGGTGAAACTGACTTGGAAATAAAAAAAATCCTCGATAACACAATCTTGGGGGGAGTGGAGGGAGGGGAATCCGGAATATTGAGTCACGCGTAACTTTTAAACGGGTGATCGGATTTGAGTGAAATTTAATAATTGAACAGAGGACATTTCTCTCTGGAGATCTTTTTCATTTCCGGACCGAATCCAACAACTATTGGGTGGGGAATACTTGACCCGCTTAGACTGGTGTGATCGGGATCGAACTTTGTGGGAATAAAAAAAAAGATGCTCTGGATAAATCATTTCCAGAACCGGATTGGCTCCTGGTATTATGGGTGGAGTCGGAGGGGGGGGGGGGCTGGGATTCCGGTGATCGCGAGTTTGGTACTTCCAGATGTGCTAGGACGATGAAACTTCGCTGGAATATTAGAGATTCAACAAGATTTGCTTAGAAATCGCTACTTCCTCAGTCCGATTATCCTTAAAGTACCAATCATGACCGCAAAGTAAGAAAAATGCTTTTAAGCAATATATGCATTTTCATGATGTCCATCAGCCCATTATCAATTTTGCCTCAAGGGTTTTGATTACAAATGAAGTTCTAGCTTCCTTCGACAGCGCATCTCAACCGCAAAGTCGAAACTTACTTTTGATCAAACAATACATCTTAACCCATGCAAGTGCCATATGAGCTTGCAGCTCTAGTTCACTTAAGGTCGGATTCGAATCTGGATTCGATTCCGGCTTCGAATCCTCAACATGATCGGATTCGCCCGTCTCTGACGGACAGAGGGACAAGTATTGCGAAGTCATCGGTACCCTCCACTTACGACTTGGGATCCCAAAAAAGGACCTCAATGCTTTAATAACAAGGGGCTTTTACTATACTTACCTTCCCATACAGCGATCTTCTTGCCGTTATTTAGGGTCACTTTATTCAACTGCCAGATCCGGCGCATAAGGTCACTTTCCTGATCACATATAACTCCTGGCTCTGGGCTGTGAACAGGAATTAATTGGGGAGGGGGGGGGGGGTCTACCCGCGGGTCGGACCTAATCCATACCTAATACTAAAACAAGAACATAGCTCCGAATTTAAAGCCTACACAAAAACGAGTATTTTTGTACGTTTTATTTTGTTCTGGAGGGGGAGGGGGTCGAAGCCCCTACCCCCTTCCCTCGGTAAGGCCTTATCCTGCCTCGTTATCATTTGGCAAGGTCTATGTAACAATGTAAAGTTCCGGACAATTTCTCTTTCTCATCCCTTGTAAGGTATTGAACTTTTTGGTCGTGAATTACGTTCCAATACTACGCTCAGTGAATAAGTAGTGACCCCACCCATCCTTCTCTTTTGGATTGCTTCGTCAAGTTACAAGATCAGTGTTTCTTGGCTGCAAATCATGCTCGGGTTGAGAGTCGGATGCAGGATGAACTTCGCAACGAATTTTCCCGGAGTGGATACCCTTAAGCGACCGAAACATTTCATGAAATACAGATAAGAAAAACAACATTTGTTCCTCAGGGTGGGTCACTACGCAATTTATATTACTGATCTCCAAACATAAAACTTATTAGGAAAGAATTCTACACTGTACACTGTAAAAAGTTTCTCCGAGTAAGGATTACAGTTAACTGCAGTATTTGCTACTGGGATTAATCTTACCTCTACTGAGACAAGATTAATCCGAATTAGAAATATGATTATCCTTTTAGAAACAAGATTAATCCCAGTAGCACATACTGCAAAATCTTTTTTTACAATGTAAAAAGTCTCTCCTTTGTCGGACTTTAGGAGTGATGCATCACCGATTTCGGACTTTTTTCAGTATTATCTGCAGTATTTTGCATTCTAGCGTTTTAATCCTGCATCGGACTATAACTCTCCGAATTTGGATTTTAATTCTCCGAATTACGAATGAAAATATCCGAAATCGGTGATGCACAACTCCTAAAGTCCGATAAAGGAGAGACTTTTCACAGTGTATACCTATCCACAGTTGACCAATATTCTAAATACTAATCGTAATACAACGGAGATTGTATGCAGTAAGTAGCTCTTGTGGCCAAGCTCGGTCGGGTGACTGATTAGTATCTCGTCAACTTAAAGGACACCTCGTACCTCATTTAATATCGTTTCTGCTCAGATGTTCTCAGATAGTAGACTACTTTAAAACTTAGCTACGCTTACAGAAAGTTACACAAGGCTTTGACTGTTTTTAGCCTCTTTCCATGTCACTTGCCTTGGATGACAATCTTGGCAAATTTGCATAATCAGTCTTCGGACCAATAAGCTTCTCGGAAACAATGATCGGGGGTGTGACACGTCACAAAAAGAGGACATAGGTGACATACTTGATAAATATTCCTTCAGCCCAAGCAGACTGCAAATAATATTTGACAGTGCAAAACGGATACGTCAGCTGAATTTTATTAGAGCTATATATCGGTCAGTCTTGGCAAGGGTCCTCTTCAGGCTCAAAGCCGCTCAAGTTGAAAAAAGTTTCAAGTTTTTCGAAATATTTTTTGTATAGCCTATCCAGTTTTTCCAACTTGAGCGGCTTTGAGCGTAAAGAGGACCCTTGCCAAGAAGGGTCGAAATGTAGCTCTAATAAAATTCAGCTGACGAATCCGTTTTGTGCTGTCAAATCAGTGTAATGCTATTAGATGAGATGGGATACACTTATGAAATGAAGAATCTTGGAAATGATGGAAAGACCACTGAAGTAGTACGAATACCCTACGATACGACGTGCCCTTAAAGTTAAAGAAAAGGGCTGAGATAGGACAATCAAGTCACCCACCTCTTATTCACTTAAAGAGGCTTGAAGACCCGATGAAAATGTGTTACTTGTTTGCTCCGCTATTCCCGGAGAATCGATTTACACATAGTGGAATTTCCCTTTCGGATTTGTAGTACCTCTATGCGCTTGTACCTGTGTTGCATACTTGACGAAAACGATTTACGAAAAATGAGTGTTCATGCAGTGGGCTACCTCCCAGTACCACGTCATTTGCCATTGAAAAGCCACGTTTGTATTCAGATTCTAATTTACCGCGTAATTGTAGAATTTTGCGCTGTGAGGCCGGCCACAGATAATATGAACGTCGCACTAGAGCAAAATAAATCCTTCAACACAATCCAAATAATGCAGTGTATTCAGTTAAATTGTACAAAAATAAGTTGGCTTTTCGGTTAAACTTTAAAGATTGACTCAATCTACAGTTTCTGTTCGTGTGGGATACCTGCAATCTATTTCGAAAATGATAAAAACGGCAAAAACATTCACTTCCTTCATGTTCTTAAACGCAGAGTTTTCGAAACTTTTGCGCACAGCCCGTCATTGTATTCCTTAGTTCTGCCAGGCGGAAATTCTCAAATTCTTTTCATTCCATAATAAATCATCAGTGAATAATTAGTAAGGACATATCTAAAGTTTTTTATATCATTTTGAAAACACTTCTATCCTCACGAATGTTTTGAATATCTTGTTTCATTTTTATTGCCTTCCTTGCTCGAAAATAGTTCTTATTGAAAATGGATCTGATACCTGAAATCTTGTCTGGTTTTGACCATGGGTCACAACAAAAGGTGCGCGGCATGAAGCAGAATGTGAAGACGTGAATAAGGATCAAGAGGTCCATGACATTATCAGATTTTAACCGAACAGGGCTGAGACCGGACTGTCTAATTACACATCACTTCTTCACTTAGATAGGCGTGAAAACCCGATGAGGATGCGTTACTTCGTTTGTCTACTTTCCATAGATAATCAATCTCATCGAATGAATTTATTCTTTCGGATTTGCGGTACCTCTACGTGCTTGTTGCGTTTACGCATAAAATAGGTAGTTTTCTGAACTAAGCGTCTTTCGGCGTGGAAACGCATGCTTTTGTTCAAACTCGAATTCTCCGCGCCTGGGTGAATTTTGGGTTGCCGTTCAGGCGGTACATATTCAGAATCCAATTACAAAATCTAGTGCAGTCAAAAGTTGCGATTTTGCAGATACCATGGTATCTGATACCACGGTCTAAAGTTGTATTTGCAGTTATCCTGGTATCTGATACCACGGTCAAAAGGCGTTTTTGCAGTTCTCGTGGTATCTGAAAAAGTCATCTCACTTTCATAAATTTTTGCCAAATTGTGGGAAAGAAGTTTGGCAGGTAGTGGTGTGACTGAATATCAGTTTTTCTTGGGGGAGCACAATTTCGGCAATTGTCGTTTTTGCAGAGCAACCGTATATCAGATACCACGGTAACTGCAAAAACCACTAATTGCAGATCAAGTGACCGTGGTAAAAGATACCATTGTATCTGCAAAAGCGCAACTAAAATAATTCGGTTGACCCAAATATTAGATGTAAAAATAAGCTGCCCTTTCAGTTAAGCTTTAAGTATAATATTTTTATTTATTGTAAAAAGCCTGGTCTTCTTGGTCTTCGGTTTTGGCTTAATCGGACGGCACTGAATCGGAAACTGTCTCACTCTGGGTTTTACAGTTTCAAAGCATCACGTGATGGTCAATCTTCCAGAGGGCAAGCGGCCTTCAAGCCTCCGGCTCAGCCCTCCCAGGTCGGACAACGAAGTATCTACCCCAGCAAGAGACCTGAGGTCAAGACGATCGCTAGGCTCCTCTCCTTCCCCTCCTGGTGTGAAGCCAAGGAGGGATTCTGAGGACCGAAATGGGACAGGTAAGAGCCCTGCTCTTTTCTTACCGTAAATACAGTAGAGGTATTTGACTGCAACTCCACATGTTTCACTACCTTGTTCTTGTTTCTTCTTCTTCTTGGGTTAGGCCGCTTGGACGGCTGATGCTTAGGTCAACTCAAGGCAAAAACAGCCAAATGGATAGGATAAATAACAACGGTATCAGCATAAACATCGAGTTTAAGCCCTACTTTTTAGAATTTTTGTTGACTTTTAAATATGCTTCTTCTTCCAGTAGGATATGGTCTTTAGTTTGAACACCATCTAATTTGGTGAAATTCCCAGAGCATAATAACAGTAGGGAGTAGCGCCAAGACCTTTGCTTTCCATGCTTCGCAAACAGGCCAAACTCGTAGCACGGCCCATTATGCTCCTGGCATTTAAAACGAGACAAACTTGAGGGCTTAGAAATTTCTAGTAGAGCTAAGATGCGGTCTGCACACATCAAGGAAACAATTGGAGTTTATATTTTTTTTGTTTTGTTCAGAATATGAAGTTATCGGAGCCAGCGCTACTGATTGAGTTTTCGGTTCTCGATCGCTAGTGGTGCTAGTGTCGCTAACATTCGAGTGTGTCACTTTTTTCAAGTCTTGGCACTACTTCCTAGTGTTATCTGGCTCTGGAAATTACGCGCCACTTAAGGAAAGATGCAAAATATGAAAGAAGAAGGAACACGAGAGCAAATATTCCAAAATAATGCTGACACATGACAATCGTGACATGAAATAAATGTTTTCGGCAAGTATTTTGCATTAAAATGTTCTTGGTATGGGTTTTAATGTTTTCTTCGGCGACCGCTCATTGTTGAGTGGCGTTCCAGTAAGTATAACTCTACTGTAGCTCTTTCTGCGACAAAGAGTGTAGGCCTTTAGACTTAGCGTTTACGGTTGGTTCCCCTGTCGGCTGCCCCATACACCTGATTACTCTGAGCATGTTCCACCCTTCTAACAATTGTAACTATTAGTTACTATTTTCTTTCCAACCTCATGAAAAGTTACCACGCTGACCTGACCGTTCCAACGTTCTCGAAATAGTAACTATTTCCTTACCACGCTCGGTAGCGGGGTAACTACAATCTGTGACGTGATTGGCCCGTTCAGCCCCCGGCAGGACGTTTTGCCGAAAATAGAAAAATTTGTTCCAGCTTTGACTCCAAGAAGCCAGGATCCGTGACGTCATGCGTTGTTACTACGTAAGTGGAACACGCTCTTTATGCTGGTTTCGGTGCGTTGATTAGTCTTATGGGTGCACTGTTCACCTGCTTGCTTCTTGAGGTCTTGGAGAAGAAACAGCTGAAAAGAAAATACGAATAAAAGAAAACAGCTGAATATTTGACATTGTTTATTTCTTTCCATAAAGCCTGCAATCTTACATGTTTTGCGTTCCGCTAAAGTCAATCAGTAATTTCAACGAACTGAGTAACCCTTTTCAACATGAATCTACAAACGACTTTAAACGTAAAAAACAAACCCAAAATAATTCAAAATTAAATCTAGTATTGGGACAACTCTGGAAAGGGTACCCGACCATCCTGTTTTGATGTATAAGTACTCTTTGCCGTATTGGGATAGATGAATAATATAGTTATTATTAGATACGTAACCTAATATGCTGATTTTGCATTTGCAGCAAGAAAGTCTTTGACTCCAACCAACTCGGAAGCTAAACCGTTCGTCCGCCGATGTGCATGCTTACGTCACAAAGACGCGGCAATTGCGGCTGGTCTTCTACCGGACGACGGACTGAAGAAGCCGCCAGCAGTGACGGCAAAGAAGAGAGTGAAAAGGTTAGACAGTTTTTCTTTTTTCACTTCCCAAATGTGTTTAGAGGGACAGGTTCCGTGAGTGGGACTCGCTCGCAACTCACGACCATTTCGAGCGTGTTCCACCCTTCTCACAGTCGTAACTATTAGTCACTATTTTCGTTCCAACCTCGTGAAAAGTTACTACACTGACCGGACCAACCTTGACCAACCATTTGCTTACCACGCTCTCGAGCGCAGTGTAACTACTATCTCTTTAGCACGATTGGCACGACACTCTATATGACTAACTACTAAGTCCAAAACACGCCAGTGATCCTCGGAAAGAACGAGAAAACGTAGCACTAACGACTCAAACTTAACCAACTCAATCCTGAATTAACCAATCACGGCGATATTTTGCAGCAGCTGTGATACCGCTTCCTGCTCTTCCGCTAGGTACAGGGCGATTTTGCATCGGCAAGAAAAGTTAGTCATCAAGAGCATCGGTGCGTGGCGAGATACTGGTCGTCTTCCACCCGTAACTACTACGCATGGCGTCAAGGCTGGAACGATTTTCTCTACTTTCGGCAAAATATCGCGCCATACGCTAATCTCGCCAATCGCGACACACAGAGGGTGGACCAACACGATCGCGATAACAATACGCTCTACTACTACTACTATTTAGAGGAAGCTGGAACGGTCAGCGTAGTAACTTTCACGAGGAGAAAAGTAACCATTAGCTGCTACCTGGTTACTACTGTAAGAAGGGGGGAACACGCTCACTTTACCGAAAGTAGAAAAATGCGTTCCAACCTTGACGAATAGAAGACAAGTCCTTGACGTCACGCGTAATTATTACGGTGAGGGGGGTGAAACACGACCTTCATGTCGTAGTTTTCGCCTTGTTATGGACTCAATAAAGCCTTCTTTGTATCTTAGCTAGAGACGCCATTTCGCGGAAAGTGGAACAGCGTCATCCCGGCCCCCTTCGCACTGTTTTAACGTAAATCTTAAATAGGTGAGACCGAAAGTGCGAAAGTGCATTATATGAATGGAAAAAAACATTATATTCAAATGTAAAAAAAAAACGTAGAAAGAGTACATACATATAAATTTTGCGCCTCTACAGTGGTTGATAGTAGAGTATTCATTTAAGAACAATCCACTCTTGCGAGCGCTGTATCAGCTTTCGGTTTTCTGTTTTCCCCATTTTTTATGGCACTTGCCCTTCAGCCAAGTGCCATTTAGCGATCGCAATTTCTGTCCGTCCAACGGTCGGTCCGGGTGTTGCTAGTTCGGGCACTTCCAGATAAGCTAGGACGATGAAATTTGGCAGGCATATCAGGGACCTCTAAAGATTCAAAACTTTTGAACGGGTGGTCGGATCTTAATGAAACTTGATATTCGGAAAGACCTCGTGTCTCAGACGACCCATTTGAAATCCGGAACGGATTCGGTGACTTCGGGGGGAGCTGGAGGGAGGAACCGGAAATCTTGGGAAACTCTTAGAGTAGAGGGATCGGGATGAAACTTGGTGGGAAGAGCAAGCACAAGTCATAGATACATCATTGACAAAACCGGACCGGATTCGGGCACTCAGAAGTAAGTTGGGGGGGGGGGGGATCTGGAATTCTGGTGATCCCGCGAGTTCGGTACTTCCTCGTGTGTTAGGACGATGAAATTTGGCTGGCATATCAGGGACTCGAACAACCAACTTAAGAATAGTCGTTTGCATGATCCGACCATCGCAGGGGGAGTGTTATGATGGGGAATCCGGAATAGTGCCATTAATAACTTTTGAACGGGCGATCGGATTTGAATGAAACTTGGCAAGTGGAAAGAGGTGTCGTCTCAGATGTCCCATGTCAAGTTCGGACCGGATCTGATACTTCGGGGGGGGGGGGGGTGAAGGGGTTCACCGGAATTTTCGTGAAACGCTTAGCGTCGAGGGATCGGAATGGGATTTTGTGGGAAGAACAAGCATAAGCCCTAGATACGTTCAGACAGAACCAGATCGTATCGGAGCTCTTTGAGAGGAGCTGGAGGGGGTATCCCAGAATTCTGGTGATCGCGTGTTTGCCAGATTGCCAATTTTTTATTGAACGATGAAATTCCCTGTGCTTTTAATCTTAGGGTTGGGAATATATATATGAAGTTGAAACACCCTCCCACCCATAGGTAAGTGGGTCCAAGTCGCCCATGAGTTAAGTTTTTGACGCGTGACTGGGATCAAATTGAGAGTTATTATACTTGAGAATATATAGGTCTAGATACGCATTTTGATGGGTCCCGGCCTCCCCTCCCCCCACCCTTCCGTCCTTGGGCAGCTGGGCCCAGATTTCCTATGAGTTAAGTTGTCTTTGACAGGTCTCAAGTAGTATACTACTCTTGTATACTTATGGATATATACGTATAGATGTGCACTTGGTGTAACAGGCAACAGCAACAAAAAAAACCACGCGAGGTACTTCAATCCTTAAAGTTTAACTAAGATCCAACTTATTTCTCTGTCATTTGATTTAATACACTGAATTATTTGGATTCTGCTAGGGGATTTTTTCATTTCCACTATCTGCTCTAGTTATGACGTTCAGAACTAGATTGTCCTATCCCAGCCTTTTTCGGTTAAACTTAAATGAATTGGACGGTTTTGTCACATAATCGATGATATGCCGATCTTATTGAAGTTGTGACAAAGGGGGTAATAAGGGCTGCTATGATTTGGCTGATCGTACTTGTTATTACCTTTCTAACTGAAAAGAGGTTTAAAGGGTCGGACTGGCTGGCGAGACATTCATTATTATAACTGAAACTGTTCTTCAAAGACCTTCAATATGGATTCTACATGTGGTTTGTTTACATCAAAAGCTTTTAACGTGGGATGATATCAAATTAGGTTTCCAATACTTGTTTGGTTATTGGAGATGTGAAATGTCTTGGTTCTAATGCTATTTGTATAAAATGTGACGAACATTTTACTTTCACACTCCACGTTTGAGCGCTTGCGCACTTGTTCATGACTAGCACTGGGCCCCCTATTCCCTCCGAAATGACGCCCTTGATCTTGGCTATTTCAGTAAATTTGAGCGTGGCTTAGTGTAGTTGTAGTTATCGTCATAGGCGCTACAGGCACAAAGCCTTTGCGTCAGGGTGAATTGCCTCATCGAAATCTGTCGCCGCAGGCAGCAGGATTGAAGAGAAATGCGAAGAAAACCCTTTCCCTTAATGTGGAATAATAATGGCATACATAGCTATCAGGAGAAATGCCCAACTTTGGTTGTGAATTCATTCCTCGCCGTCATTCATGTCGAAAAGGAAAACTGGAACATCACAGCACATTAATAATAATTAGCCTATGGCAAGATAATTGGCAAATTTTTCTCTCTATTTCACCGAGTAAATGAACGAGATTATGAACAAAGAAGCTAAGAATGTGATTCCACCAATCCTAATTTGATGATATTGAATGGAAAAATGCGCGGTTTGGAGAGAGCGTGGTCGTGACGCAAGAAGAGCAGAAAAACGCCAAGGCCCGAGATGAAAATGGCAGACCATTATTGAGAAACGAACCATGTTGTAAGTTCTTTTCGATCTATTATCTCCCAAGTTAAGAATAGAGGAAAGACTACAAGGGTACAATATGTCCAAACGGAAGAGCTTGGGAATCTTGGAAGAGTAGCGCATGGTTCTCCCCCGGTCGTAATACAACGGGAATCGACTAAAAACAGGCACGACATACTAAAAGGAGGAATGCTTGCACCAGGAGGTACGCACCATGCCTTCTTTTAGGACTAGTGATCAGGGTTGCCACATGTCGCACGATAGTGTGGACTAGTGATCAGGGTTGCCACATGTCGCCTGATAATGTGAATTGTTACTCTATTTTTTTTTTGTCACTCATGTCCTACTGTCCTACGTATTCATTCTGTTTCAGGAAACGTACAGATGTGTCATTTCTGGCATTGATTCCAAATGAAAGTGTATTTTACCTTTTTTTGCATGAAAAGAAATTTAAGATGTCTCATTTTTGTAGTAGCGATTCCGACCAAAAGTTACCATTTCACATTTTTTCGTGAAAACAAAGTTTCACTCCCAATCCACTCTCTCTTATTTGGACCAAAAGTCAGTCTCCAAATATTTGCGATGTGGCAACCATGCCAGTGATCTGTTTCATGTGAAAAGGATGAGGTTCATCATTTCCTCGTCTGTCTTGCAGAATCCATACAGTCGTGATGTTGATTATCATTTCCCATTTTATATGCGAAAGAATATTCGTGAATAAGAATGTCTGCTTTGGAGAAAAGTCGCAGGTCAGTTCGGGGAAGGTCAATCCGCCACGGGTGTTCGATTGGCCACACACCGAAGAACTCGAACTTTTTTTTTTTTTTAGCAACTGAAGACGGTTTTTTTCAGGTTCAGGTTCAGGTTTATATATTTACGTAAAAATGTATAGAATAAATTACACTTCTTTCCCGGCAGAGAGGCATCTCGAATGCTCGGGAACAACGAACAACATACAATGAAAAAAAAAACAGTTTAACTTAAATAAATAACGAGTTATCATCCGCAATACCATAAATACAAAATAAATAACAAAATACCACATTCACCAGACCAGACTTGCACCTCCAACTTTTCAATCCTGTGGACATTTGCAAGGGAATGCAACCTTCCGGACCATTCAAGAGGGGAAACCCCTCTTTATAATAAATAAACGTTATAAAATACGTTATTTATTTAGACATTTGGCGTTAAGCTTGATTTGATCTGTTGCAAAACTAAATGTGAGTGTATTTCACATCCGCTAAAGGTTGTTTCATACAAAAAATCGAAGCGTGAAAAATCGTCAAAACATGCAAGAAAATGTCTTTTTCGCAAGTAACGACCGGAACTTCTCTGATCTTTGTATTTGATAAAAATACCTGTTTTATTCTATTGAGGTCAACGTAGAGATTGTTGAAACTAGATTGAGAAACCGATATTGAGTCATGGGAGCTCATTATTTTAGAGAAGAAACGAGCCAGCACTAGCAAATCAGATTGGCTATTTCAATGGTCCGATTGTCTATTACCTTTGAAAAGTGATTTCATCTCAACTTCTGTCTCAGTCTCAGAAGTTTCATAGTAAATAACATGATAACAGATAACAGATAACACAAGGATAAGCAGTTTCAACAGACGACAGTCAACAGACAACGCTTAAGATGTGCTCTGTTGTGATTTTCAATGTTATGCATGTAATGTTATGCATAACAAGCATTGCCAGGAAGAGCCGAAAAACTGCAAAAAAAAGCATCTGCTGAATTATCCGATATCATGACGACAAACAAAATGTGACGACATGACGACAGAGCCTGATCGGCATTTGTGAGTCGGTTTCACTATCCGACTAGAAAACCCACCTGGAGATCTCAAGGAGTGGTCCACAATTCCTATATACCTTCTCACCACCAACATTTAGAAGACAGCGTACGATAGTCACGTAGGCTAGTCTCCAATGCGAACGGCAGAAAACTAGCAAGTCCTCGCGGTCTCGGGACGATTTTCTGAACTGGCAGGGGCATTATCTAAAACCTGTTCTGAATGATCCTTAAGACTCTTTGCCTATTGATCAACTTATTACAGACCGGCATCGCTTCCTGGAAAACGCAAGGAGACAGTCACAGAACCAGAGATTTCTCCAGTCACGACACCAACAGTGTCGAACCAGCCAGACAGTCTGGATTTCAGTGTCAACTGCCCAAGCACAACTGGGTAAGACAGTTAACTAGTTTCTCTAAGTAACCTGATCCGTTTGTCTCACGTAGATTTACAGCAATGTGGCACGTGCTGCCATCACGGTTATAGAGAGGTTGCACCGTACCAGAACAAAATGGATATTTCTAGACTATCATAGAAAAGAGGAAAAAATACAGATTTAACTGAGACTTAGGATTTTCCGACTCAAGACTGAACTATCGACGTTTCGTAACTGTTCTGAACCTGAAATTTCCTAGGGATATTTTCCGATCCATGTTCAATAATCACGGCATTCTTAGAGCAAAGTTTATTCAGATCTGAGTTCCCGAAGGTTCAGACTTTACCACGAAAAACAAACCTCGTATCATACTGGTCTCGTCGTTTCCCAATAGTCAGTAGCCCAGGGGCGTCACGTATGGGGGAAATCGGATAGGAAGGATGCCCCCCAAATGTTGTCGGCCAGTTGGTAAAAAAAATGTAACCGAATTGGCGTTAAGCGCCGCGGTTTTTCGTGGAAACAGTTCATTTTTTTATGAAAACGGCCGTTTTTCCTGGAAATCAGTCGATTTTTCGTCATTTTTCGTCTTGAAATCGGTCTTTTTTCGGCAAAAAAAGTTGGTTAAAATGACCAGTCAGTCGGTAAGCGACTCCCCCACCCCAAAAACATTTGAGCTAGTAATGTATCTGGTAGCCTACTGTCAATACTTATTTACTTAAAAATATGGCCAACTGGGGCTACTCCATACAACTCAAATTACAGTAAAAAAGAAGAAGAAAAATAGGTGGAAGGCACGAACCCTAAACTAATCGAGGCACGAAACTCAATCAAGACGGGTCTAGCCCACAGTAAAGTTCTTCCCCTCAAGCTTGCCACACAGGCAGGGATAAAAGCATTTGCGGTCCAGACAGGACCATAGCCTATATATGCAATACCTCTATGCGGGCTGCCGCTGACCTGAACCAAATACTGTTAAGGTTGGGCTTCACTACCCAGATTTTTCGCCCGGATTCTGAGTACCCGTTTTCTTCGATATCGGTTTGGGTAGTGAAGACAGGTCTGAAAGCACCCCGGACGCGTCCGGGAATCTGGTAGAAAAATCTACCAGATTCCCGGATTCTGGGTGAAAAGAAGCGGTAATTTGAAAGTAGTTTTCGTATGGAGGAATTGTGTTGAGATGGTAAAATCGAAGAAAATGACAGAAGTGCTGAAAATGCCCAAACGTGGACTGTAGAAGAGACATTTGATTTGATTTCTGTTTGGGGAAGTTTGGTGGGCAGTAAGTTGTGGTGGGTAGTTTGGTGGTAAAACCTGGGTAGTGAGACCTGACCTGTAGACAGACCCTTGCGCACCAGGTTAGGGCAAAGAGAGGACCTGATTAAATTTAGAAGAACAAGTGCCCATCCTTCTAAATGATTCCTGGCCAAGGTGAGAGCACGGCAAAATAGCCTATCTTGAAATGGCACTGTCATCATGCCTGTTTACAGTTGAAATTGGCGCTGAAATCTGGGCTCAGTTGGCTCTAGTTTCCGGGACCGTCTTCACATAATCCGGACCCTAGATTCTGGGGCGTCTGGGTAGTGAAGGCCGACCTTTACGAAAGATTTTTTTTTACGAGAAACGAACACTGAGTGGTTCAACTGCAGGGTGGGCGGGGTAGTGGATAAATACGCCTGGAGCCCAAGCTGACTGGGAAACATGTACTGTTTTTCTTCGTATTTCTTGTAGGAAACATATATTCAAACAATGCATAAATTTTGTTGGGTCGACTGACGGGTCACCAAACTTCCAGGCAAAGAGGCGAGCTGATGCTGAACGATGCTTCGGCAGCGATGTTTCGGCCCTTCTTGGCAAGGGTCCTCGTCCGGAAATATCGCTGCCAAAGCATCGTAGCTGACATCCGTTTTTGTACATCGTCTGAATATATGGTCGTGGATGATTTTGCTGGGTCGACTGACGGGTCGCCAAACTGCCAGGCAAAGAGGCGAGCTGACGGTTTGGTTGCAGCGACGAACCCCTACAGGAGGAATGGAAGAAGGTGACCAGTTATGGTCACCTTCATGGTCACCGACAGTCGCGGCAAAGACAGTAACAAAAGTGGTAACGGAGAAACTGACACAGGAGGAACACACATAAGACGGATTTTATGGTGACAGGACCCCAGTTAACGAACTATTAATTTACCAAATCTCAACTGTCATAACTACAGTTTGTCCCTCAGAAATTCCTCAAAGAACAAGACCAATTGTGTCTTGTAGATATCCGGACTTCGCCAGACTCCTTAAACATTTTACTACTAAAATTTGGAAGCACATTAAGGCCAATGGGTTATCATCTGAGAAACCAAGTTCAGGTGTTTACCCATTTACATCATATCTACTTCGACGAAATTGATCAACACTTCCTGGCTTACTTCGGCCCCGGGTGACTACTTGTCCGGCAAAAAACTAAAGCTCAAAAACGAATTCAGCATGTCTCCTTATCCTTACATCGAACCTCTAATCAACTTCAGATAAAACTTACTTTTTCATATACCTGACCGGCATGCCTTCTTACCCCTAAATCGACCATTGCATTAGCTGTTAAACAATATTTTGTTCGCACCTTAATTTGAACCCTCTTCCAACCCCTAAATTTAGGGCTACAGAGCCCACCTACGAATTACACCTGTCCCTTGACCCAAAGAATCCACACAGCAATTTTTCATCAAAATATCTCGTTCCCTTGAGAGTTATCGCGCTTACAGACGGACGGACGGACGACAACTTCAGTGAAGCACGATCCCTGTTCTAGTATTCGTGTTTCTTCGCTTAGCCGCTAGCACGCAGCGCCCTTGTTGTAGGAGGAACAAGCACTAAAAACGGGAACGACAGGAACCCTGTTCTTTTGCACTTTTTTCACGAGAACCAGTTACTAAAAACGGGAATGCAGGACCCCCGTCCTTTTGCACTTGGTTTCATTTTCACGAAAAAAAGGTAAGGTAAAGGTAAAGGTTTCAGCACTAGCCTTGACAGGCGAAGCTGGCGGTGCTGATCTCCGATTCTCGGCCCTCAGCCAGGAAGTGCAATGGGGGGTTGGGGTCCAGCCATCCTGTGCTTTCACACACCCTTCCTGTCACCTTCCCCGGATTTCTCCAGGTACCCATTTGAAGCTGGGTGGACTTTGGCTTGTCTTACAGGGTTACGCCACTAACCCCCGTCCCAAACCAAACAGTAGGCACTACCGAGACTCGAACAAGCGACCCTTCACTTGCGAGCCCGGCGCGCTAACCACTCGGCCACGGACGGACGAAAACCAATGACTAAAAACGGGAATGCAGGACCCCTGTTCTTGGCACTTGGTTCCATTTTCATGAGAATCAGTTACTAAAAACGGGAATGACTGTCTCCCTGTTTTAATTGTTTCTCCCTGCTGCGGGAGGAACACAACCGGGAACCCTTGTTTCCTACTGCCGAAGAACAGGGGTCCTGTATTCCCATTTTTAGTAATTGGTTCTGATGAAGGTGAAACCAAATGCCAAAGAACAGAGGTGGTACATTCCCATTTTTAGTACTCGTTCCTCCTGCAACAAGGGCGCTGCATGCTAGCGGCTCAGCGAAGAAACACGTCAACTAGAGCAGGGATCGTGTACCGGAATGAAAGAGTAGGCGCCCTGCCCCTCGTGCGAATGTGCACGGGAATGATTTGTAACTCGTACGAAAGCAAACTACTAAAAAAAGAAAGGACGGTGCAGCGTTCACCCTTTTAGTAGTGTTCCTCCTGGTGCGGTGTTCCAGATTTTAGTACGTTGTTCCTGTTTTTAGTACGCGTTCATCCTGCACCGTGTCGTTCCGTTCCGTTCCCATTTTTAGTCGATCCGGTGATCATCACCGTCGTTCTGCACCAACTCCTTCTTAGTTCTAAATGAAAAATTAAAGTTCCAGTCACGTTTCTAGTTTTACGAGGAACAAGTGAACTGGTTGAGAAATTTAATAAGCAGGGAAAATTGACATGAATGAAAGAGTAAACCATTTGAATGTCCTGTTCAGACAGGCTCGTGGATTCAGAACAAAAAGGAAAGATGTTACACTCGTGACACCACTCACACTGTCCAAATTTCTGCGTTTTCAAGTCAATCTGGTAGAGTGCCTGCCAAGTTGCAAGTTGCAGGGGGTCCGGGAAACCCCATCCAACTCTCCATTCCTGTTTTGTCAATGACGTATCTAGGATTTATGCTTGTTCGTCCCTCCAAGTTCCATCCCGATTCCTCGACTCTTAAGTGTTTCACGAGATTTCCGGTGCCCCGCTCAAGCTCCCCCCAGTTATCGGTTCCGGTCCGGATTTGAGCTGAACATTTGAGACACTTGTCCTTGACCCTTGTCAAGTTTCATGCATGTTCGATTACCCGTTCCAAAGTTATGTATGTTCCTAGTTTCCGGATTCCCCATCCCTCCACTCTCCCCACGATGGCAGGATCGGGGAAGTTATTATTTCCAAGTTAATCTGGTGGGGTCCCTGATACCCCTGCAAATTTTCATCGTCGAGCATATGTGAAAGCGACGAGATCTCCGGTGCCACCATCCAGCCCCCCCCCCCCCCCCAGTTATTAGGTCCGGTCCGGATTTGAAACTGGACGTCTAAGACATTTGTTCTTGACACAGATTACCAGTTGCAAAGTTATGCATTTTACTAGTTTCCGGATTCCCCATCCCTCCAATCCCCCCGCGTTGGCCGGGTCGGGGAAGTGATTATTTCCAAGTTAATCTGGTCGGGTCCCTCATATGCCTGCCAATTTTCATCGTCCTAGCTTATGTGGAAGCGTTTCATGAGATTTAAGGTCTCCCCCTCCAGATCCCCCCACCGTTATCGGATCCGGTCCGGATTTGAAACAGAACATCTGAGACACTTATTCTTGACACTTGTCAAGTTTCATGCATGTCTGATGCATGTTACTACTTTCCGGATTCCCCATGCCTCCCCTCCCTTATGATGGCCGGATCGGGGAAGTAATTATTTCTAAGTAAATCTGGTCGAGTCCCTGATATTATCCCTGCCAAGTTTCTATCGTCCTAGCTTATGTGGAAGTGCCCAAACTAGCAAAACCGGACAGACTGACAGACCGACAGACATTACGATGGTTATATGGCACTCGAGTGTGCTCAGGTGGCATAAAAACTGATGAAACTCGGGCAGTCTGTGAAGTCCACTGCCACTTAGTAAGTGGCTGGTCCAGCTCCATTCAGTGCTGCAAAGATCATATTCTCTCATTGTGCTGTAATTAAAACTTGCATGCACTACTTTTAGGTGCAAGGCATGTACTTGAAACCTGAGTACTATTCAAAGGACCCCTCGCACTATTCAGTCTTAAACGTACAGTATTTTAAAATGTTTGAATACTTTAAAACTTGGCTGTGCTTTCAACAAATAAGCCACGGTTTTGGCTGTTTTAAGCCTTTTCTGAGCACGATTGACTTACAGCGAACTAGCGAAACAATATACATAACCGGTTTTTCTGATGGAAAAACTTCTCGCAGTAAGGTATCAAAACACGACAAGTGAAAAAATCGGCGTAGTTTTGTTAGAGGGGTTAGAATGTACCGTACGAAATTGGGGTCTCCGGGCTTAGAAATATATGAAGTGGTTATGGAAGTAGGTTGCGTTAGTATTATAGGTAAGACAGGTGCTTTAAGTATATTTGTTGTCAGGTACTTAGTACTTGCGTTCAAAATTGAAGTACTTGCCCCACTGGACACAGATGTTTACTCGGAAGAATATTCAGTTCAGCCAGGAAAATGGAAGCAATATCAACTTCTCGGTACGGAATTGATGATGTTGCTGAGAATTCCTTGCAGGAACTTTAGCCCTCGACCACATGTCGGCATCGTTACCGAGAAAACCTGTCCGTGATAACAGCGATACAAATCTTCCTTTTTTGTCAATCATTTCTTCCAAACAATGGCAGGACACATCGTCATTACACACGAATCCTCTACATCACTTGCATAGTCACGTTAATGGCAGTGTTGCAGAAAGCACGCTAATTTTGTGAAGCCAAGTATGTCTTTATAGTTAAAGGTCAACCTTCCACCACATTCATCAGATGACTATATACAATTAGTTGCTACAAAGATCAAAAGTGTCTTAGGTCATTTTGCTACGTGGTGTCATTACACATGTGCCGCAAGTTGCTCTGTTGCATAAAGGCTTGGAGCTATAGTCATGCAAACTATTTCTGGTTTTCCAAGTTTTACGTCTTTGCTCTGTAAGGATATCTGCCCTTTTGCAAGCGCTTAGCTTTCCGGTTTTCTACGTACGTCTCTGTTCAGCTCATAACCTGGAAACCAACAGGGATAGGGGTCCGAAACTTCGTATACATGTAGTTTCTGGGGTCTACATGTGTCTTTTCAGATTTTCGTCCGCTAATGATTGTATTGTATTCAAATTTTATTGAAGATTGGAGAGATAAGGTATGAGCTAAGTTGAACAACCCCGTAGTTTTGGAGCAGCCGGGCCCGATTTTGTCTGTGATGTAAGCTTAAAGGACCCCTCGCACTATTTACTCTTCAACTTACAGTGATGTAAAATATTTGAATACTTTCAAACTAGGCTACTCTGTAAAAAGTTTCTCCGACTAAGGATTAAAGTTAACTGCAGTATTTGCTACTGGCATTAAACTCATCTCTACTAAGATAAGATTAATCCAAATTAGAGGATTATCTTTTTAGAGACAAGGTTAATCCCAGTAGCAAATACTGCAAGATTTTTTTTTTCAGTGTAGGCTGTGCTTTCAACAAATATCCCACGGTTTTGGCTGTTTGAAGCCTTTTCCGAGACCCGTCGACTTATAGCGAAAACAGGGAAACAATTTACATAACCAATTTTTCTGATGGAAAAACTTCTCGCAGACAACACAGCGTGATACACATCGAAAATAGCAAAACACGGCAAGTGAAAATCAGCGTGGTTTTGTTAGAGGGGTTAGAATGTACTGTACGAAATTGGGTTGTCCGGGTTTACAGATATATGGAGTGATTATGAAAGTAGGTTGCGTTAGTATAATAGGTAAGACCGGTCCTTAAAAACTATAAAGATCAGAATGACGAAACCTGTTATTTGTTCAGCTGATACTGTTTAGCCATTACTGAATCTCTGCACTTCAACCCATCCCACCCACAGGCGTTATGAGCAACTGAGTCTGGGGCCATACCTTGTGGATATTATTAACAGTAGGACGAAACTTGGTGTAATTCTGGTCACTCGAGTGAAGATGTGCATTTTGGTTCACTCCTCCTCTCTCCCCCCTTCAGAGTTAAAGATGGACTTCCAAGTACTCGATCTGATACGTTTTGGAACAAGGACGTCGTATTTCGCCGTGGAAAAGAATCAATTTCTTTGCAACTTCTTTTCAACAATATTACAATCTGTCCAACGCAACTTTCCATCTGATTACACTTGTTTAGTTTGGCGGTTGCATAAGTAAGTAAGTAATTTATTTTTGACCCGCCATTTTCAGAAAGCGGAGTAAATGTAGAAAATAAATAAAACACATAAGCAAACTAACACAAAAAGACACTTTATTTCAATCGTCGGCCAGGAAGCAGTGTAGAAGGTCGTGCGCTGGTTGGGCTCTGTTGTCAATGATTTTTTATAGCGACGAAGAAAGATCCAAAAGGGTAACACTTGGATCTTGAATTTTGAACTTCTCCGTCAAAGCATGGTTATGGCATAATTTCGACAAGTGGAGCAGGTGCTTTGCATATTTAAAATAACATGATCTAATCTTTTTGCTTAACACAATTTTCCAGGTCAGATGATCAGACTGTGAAGAAACTGGTACCCCTTCGATACAGCACAACGATTTTAATGAAGATAAGCTCTACTAGAAGAAGGTTTGCTGACTCCATTGATTTTGAGGTAAGAACCAAATTCAGGCATAAAAAGAATGATCATAATAATATGTTGCGCAAACAAAAAGGCCTCAAAGTGCCCACAAAATTGACTGTAAAGCATGCAGGGTTATAAATTTCAGAAGCAAAAAATTTCTGTCTCTAATGTAAGTGTCTCTAAGTGACTGGAAATATGCGGGTAAAAAAATGTTAGTCGGATCCAGATGAACATGGAGCGGGGTTCTGGAAAGACGGGTCGAGATACTATTCTGACAATCTCATATACTCTTCTTTAAAACGGGATTCGGAAAGGGAGTAAACAAGGGATATGGCACTAGGTGCGTTTTCGGTCCAAGTTTTCGCGGATTAGGTTTTCGAACGCGGTTAAAGTTCATCGTTTACTTAATAAGCATGTTTCCGCCTCCGGTAATCCTTGCGCGGTCGGTGTTTCATCCAGCTTGCAGGCAGACTTCGATCTTGCCAGCTCACCAAGTTCCACGTTCAAAGTTTAAAGGAAGAGAAGAAAATATGATGGCGGACGTTAAACACACATATTAGATAAAAGATTCTTACTCAAACACAAGATAGTTTAGTGCCAAACCGTTGGATTTCGTCTTTACTAAAAGTTAACGTGGGAATATTAATTTTAAATTACAGAATAGCTGAAATCCCAAGGGAATGACGACTGGCGACCAAAAACGGCATTAAAGGACCCCTCACTATTTACTCTTCAACTTGCAGTATTGTAAAGTATTTGAATACTTTAAAACCAGGCTGTGCTTTCAACAAATAACCCACGATTTTGGCTGTTTTAAGCGTTTTCCGAGACCCGTCGACCTGTAGCAGAAACAGGGAAACAATTTACATAACCGGTTTTTCTGATGTAAAAACTTCTCGCAGACAGCCATTGACAGCGTGATAAACACCGAAGGTAGCAAAACACGGCAAGTGAGAAAATCAGCGTGGTTTTGTTAGAGGGGTTAAAATGCACCGTATGAAATTGGGGTCTCCGGGTTTAGAAATATATGGAGTGATTATGGGAGTAGGTTGCGTTATTGTTATAGGTGAGACAGGTCCTTTAAGAAGTTACCTTCGAATTCTAATGTGACTTCAACCTTCAATCAAAACGCAACTAATGAGAGAAGGCGGTACGTTCAAAGGGCTAATGGTTTACAAGGGCTTACAGCCAGGCTTCACCTTCCAGATTTTTCTTCCGGATTCTAGACATTCGTTTTCGTCGAGGCAGATCTGGAAGGTGAAGCCAGGTCAAAACCGTCTGGAAGTCTGGGTTGTTGGACCCCCCAGATTCTGGATATCTGGAAGGTGCCATAGAGGCAATCATTTGACAGAAACGAAGAGACAGAGCGAATATGCAAATGTAGGAAGGAAAGGGAAAGTGATTGACAGTTGTGTCTGGGATGCAAGAGGTGAATGGAATGCGAAGGGAACATCTAGGAAATGTTGAAGAATAGCAAAATTAGATTTCATCATTATCATGAAAATCGGGAGGGTTGGCTAGACCAGTGGTTCCCAACCTCTTCCGTACCGCGTACCCCTAATCAAGGGTCGAAAAGGTTGCGTACCCCCTTTTTCAGAACGTGAAAAGAAGATATTTATTATCATAAATGGTGTATATATACAAAAAGATGAGGCACGTGAGGCTTGTAGCTAAAATTTTGTCAAATCTCGGCTCGATGTCAGTAACTGCCTCGGCAACGGCAATATTTTTTCCAGTCAACCTGATTCTGTGTTTGGATTTTTGATGTCTTTCATGCTTTTATCAAGCTGCATCGCAAACATTTTCGTTAGCTTAATTCGTAACCCTGAACAGCACCAAAGTGGTCGGCCATGGACGGTTAAGAAGAAACGAGTCGGCGCGAAGCGCTGTGATTTTTCGCAAAAGAAAAGTTTGGTAAAAATGACCAACCAGCAGTCAGTAAAAATACCGTGCCCCCCCCCAAAAAACATTATGGCTACTGATGCCTCTGCCTTCTACTGGTAATGCTAGACTTTCGGCAATCAAAAGTGAGTTAGGCAAGTTTTGAAGCTACAGACTAAACTGATTTGTTACCTTGGCGTACCCCTTGAAAGGGTCTCGCGTACCCCTTTGGGTACGCGTACCACCGGTTGGGAACCACTGGGCTAGACTATGCGGAAGCCCCGGACGTCTGGTAATCTGAAAGGTGAAGCCGGGGTTTTACTCATGTTCGTTGGTTAAGTATGAACGAGGCTTGACTTAAATCCCATCCGGTCTCGGGGTTGCCTCCTCGCCAACACATGGATGAATATGCTTCCTGTGCTGCTCCCTGTCCTGAGCCAATCCAAGATGATAGGGTGAAGATGGTTGTTAAAGTCGTATTTCCAACGTTAAGGACGGCTCAGACGGCGTTCGTAAAGTCGTTCACAAAGTTCGTCAAGTTCACCTTCCAGATTACCAGACGTCCGGCACTTCCGCAAAGTCAAGCCAACCCTTCCAGATTTTCATGATAATGATGACAGCTATGTTTGCTGTTCTCCAACATTTCCTAGATGTCCCCTTTACATTTCAATAATCTCTTGCATCCCAGTCACATCAATCACTTTCCCTTTTCTTCCCTCATTTGCATATTTGTAGTGTCTCTCGAACGGTTGCCTCCATGGCACCTTCCAGACATCCGGAATCTGGGGTGTCCAGCACCTCGGACTTCCAGACGTTTTTGGCCCGGCTTCACCTTCCAGATCCGTCTCGACGAAAACGGCTGTCTAGAATCCGGAAGAAAAATCTGGAAGGTGAAGCCTCGCTTCAACCCGCGTAAAGTACTTTACGGAAGCAGACAAGAAGTTGAACGTCAGTAAAGCCAGACTTCACCTTCCAGATTCCCAGACGTCCGGGGCTTCCGCACATAAGCCAACCCTTCCAGGTTTTCATGATAATGATGACAGCTAAGTTTCTTCAAAATTTCCTAGATGTCCCCTTTACATTTCAAATATCTCTTGCATCCCAGTCACAACTGTCTACCACTTCCCCTTTTCTTCCCCCATTTGCATATTTTTAGTGTCTTTCGAACGGGTTGCCTCTATGGCACCTTCCAGACATCCGGAATCTGGGGTGTCCAACACCCCGGACTTCCAGACGGTTTTGGCCTGGCTTTACCTTCCAGATCCGTCTCGACGAAAACGGCTGTCTGGAATCCGGAAGAAAAATCTGGAAGGTGAAGCCTCACCTTTAACTTTTTCGTAAAGTTCGGAAGGTTGACCAATCGGAGAATTGTATGCAAATAAATATGAACATGGGGAATAGGAGACTGAAAAATGATGAGATGATGATTCTTGTGGTTTATATGATAATAATAATAATAAGGTCGACTAACGTTTTTTGCAAGGATAATCATAAACAATTTTTTTTTAGAATTGTGTTGTTCCTGTTGGTTTTTGTCAGATGAGTTGGGAAGAAAGAATTACTTATTGGATTAAATTGTTTTTAAGTGATTTATTGATTTAATTATTTTTTATTAGCTTGTTCTGATTTATTTATTGGAGGTTTCTTTCCTGTATCTAGATATCAACCATGGCCCATTGTGGCTTTTAGTGTCAATAAATATCTACCAATGGTTCATATGTGACAATTATAATATCTAGTAATTACATTTTTTTTTTCTTTCTAGAAAAATTGCCACATACAATTCTCGTAATGTTATTTAGGCCAAATTCCCGTCTGAGCGGCGACAAACTTTACGGAGCATACTTTGCGAAAAACTTTACGAACTTTACGAACGCCGTCTGAGTCGTCTTTAAGGACGGCGACATGAGCGTTGAAGGCAGTTTTGGAAAGTTGTTTAGTGGCCATACGCTAGATGCGGCTGATGGGGTCGAATAAAAAGAGGCACGGCACGGGACGGCGCAGCGCAGCCGGCACGAGTTATAAAAAAAGATTAGCAAGTAGTAAAAGTAGACAAGTAAGTGAGAGTTCGGAACTCCAGAGCCTGAAAGAAGGCACGTTAGAACATGGCAGGGTTGTGCATGAATAATCGTTATTCGCGGAATCACGATTCAATTCAGGATTTTACGAATAATCGTGAATCGAATCGTAATCGTCATTTGTATTTCCAGCTGAATCTTTGAGTGAATCGTAATCACTTTTTTTCCGTTGAATCGCATTGCGATTCAGCCTAAAAAATGAATAAATTGCAGGGAATCGTTCTTAAAAAGGATCAAAATCAGTTTCCCTATGGGATGTACAGCTCACATTTGCAGCATAATTGTTTGCGGATTACTGGTTCTGCAATTTTTTCCCAGTAATGTCTAATCTTTTTAATCCCCTGGAGGAAATAGAGAGGTGTAAATGCATGGGACACTGGTTATCGAAGTCATTCTGCTAACAACTCATGGTCTATTAACATGTCAAATGTTTACAAGCATTTTACCACACCTTGACAATTCAGTTTCTCTGAAGAAGGGGGAAAACGTTTCGTCGAAGTGCTTGCATTGTGGAGTGACTGTACGATATCACGTCGGTTCGACATCAAATCTCATCCGCCATTTATAAATGGCGGATGAGATTTGATGTCGAACCAACCTTTATAAAGGTCAGTTCATAAATATTTCGGAGGATTTATATCTCTTAAATGGGTCTGACTATAGACGGCCGTTTTAGAAATGTTGTGCATTTCCAGGATGGAGGTTATTCTGAGGGTACATTTAGTAGTATTTCGAGGAATCGCAACTTCCTTCTGCTAGGCCAGTAACAGGCGAACATCCTCAAAATCTGAATTGAAACCAGAGAGGGCAACCTCAAATTTCTTCTTTTGTTACTATATAGTCATACTTGTACTTTGAAGTCTTCTTGCATCTACGACGTTGGCTTTCTAGATATAACCAGATGTCTAAAAGAAATGTTTGTGCTATTTTTGTCAACCTCGACGATGATGGGGAAGCCACAGAGGTGACGAAAACAAGACGACCCACTGTCGGCTGCACAAAAGTCCTGATTTTAACCTTTTAGTAGCTCGTTATTTGACTGAGCAAGGAGAGGACCGGAAAGGACAAAGCTGACCGAGCAATCAATCAATCAATATTTTATTTCCGCCAAAGATAGCGAGTAAAAAAGAAATTAATATACACTGACAAATTTCGGCTAAAACACTATAACTCATGAACTGCCAAAAGATAGCCTAACTACACTGCCGAAAATACTTAAAACCTATCTACAATTTAATTACAGTTTAATTATAACTAACAAATTGAAAATAAAAAAAAATAAAAATATCATTCACGAAAAAACCTGCACAGGTTATGTTGGAGACCTGAAAAATTTGATACAACCCGTTGAAGTTTTTTATTCATTATAATAAGCGGATCTTTAAGATTATAGTATTCCATCATTTGCGTGTTAGAAACTTTTCAGATTTGGTTTTCCAGTGGCAGATTGAATTTTTTAAATACTGACGAATATGTTCGCTTTAAATAGCCTTTTTGTTGTTGAACCATGATTATTCACGAATCCTTTTGAATCATCGGCAATTTCTACTTGAATCGTTTTGAGTCGTGAATCGAATCACTTTTTTGGGTGAATTGAATCGAATCGTTCTGCTGTACAACTGAATCGTCATCGTAATCGAATTGTGGGTGATCGAGGACAAGTGAATCTTGGATTGTGCGATTCAGAAACAGGTCGAATCACACAACCCTGGAACATGGTTCCTGCCCCTCACACTTTTAGCCTGAAAGAGACCTTTTAGTTTTGGTGCCTCTCTTTAGTAATCACGCCTCCTATACTATGTCGTGCAGTGCCGTGCCTCTTATCCCGTCGCTGACCCATCAGAGCTGTTGAAGAAATACACATCCATCCATCTTCAAAAATCTATGGATGCCTACATTTTTTGGTGTATGAGCGCGAAAGCTTGAGTGAATTTAAAGCAGAAATATTTGTAGGAGTGGCAAATGCTGCCAATTTCAAGAACGAATGTGTATAGTGTGATGGGGAAGAGCTGTTGTATTAATGAAGAGCTTATTACGGCGTTCCTTGGGTATTTCTAATACACAGGTTTGCTTCTGAGTAGGCAATAATTGCGTTTATTTTCAGTTGTTTCTTAAATATTTACCATTGTCTTTGGCTTTACAGCAAATCGACTTACTTTGCTTCAGCTTATAAATTATTATCCACAGGTGATTGACCTCAGCTACGACGACCTAGATGGTGCCTTTCATGAACCAATGCTTGGGTCAACCGGATGGTATGTCTCTGAACGCTGTGTGTGGCATTGAAGTGCTTAATGTATTAACTATGGTACAACTTCAATCGCACAAACAGTATATGGCACCTTAACATCACTTTAATTTCAGTTTCTGCAGTTGCACATTCCAGTAAAGTATGTGTGCAAATCAGAGTAGTTATTAGTATAGGACAGCGACATATGCGGTACTTTCGTATAGTTTTACTCTGCCTGTGGCTACTAAGAGCATTTTTATTACGAATTTGACAGTTACAGCTTTTAGTTGCACGTTTAGCAAAAATATATGTACAAACCAGAGTAATTAATCATAGTATAACAGTATAGCGACAGATGCGGGATTTTGGCGTAGTTTTAAAGCCAGACTTCACCTTCCAGATTCCCAGACGTCCGGTGCTTCCGCACAGTCAAGCCAACCCTTCCAGATTTTCATGATAATGATGACAGCTAAATTTGTTGTTCTTCAAAATTTCCTAGATGTTTTACATTTCAAATATCTCTTGCATCCCAGTCAGAACTGTCAATCACTTTCCCTTCTCTTCCCCCATTTGCATATTTTTAGTGTCTCTCGAACGGGTTGCCTCTATGGCACCTTCCAGACATCCGGAACCTGGGGTCTCCAACACCCTGACACCAGACGGTTTTGGCCTGGCTTTACCTTCCAGATCCGTCTCGACGAAAACGGCTGTCTGGAATCCGGAATAAAAATCTGGAAGGTGAAGCCTCACCTTTACTTCGCCTGTAGTTACTGACAAACATTTCTATTAAAAATTTTGTGGTGCGAGGTCCACTTGCACATTTAAGCAAAATATAATGCATGTACAAATAAATTATTTATTATAGTACAAGAAAACACTGGCACGATGCGAGGCTCCCTTATATAGTACTACTTAGCCTATGGTTACTTACAGCATGTTTATTTTTTTTATTTTTTTTTTTTCTTACAATTATAACTGTGTTACACGTTTTAAGCAGAACTACATTTGCAAATCAGAGCAATTAATTATTAAGATTATAGACCACGGAGAAAATGCGGGGATCGATCATAAGAAGGAACGGCACGGTATGGCGCAGGCGGAACGAGTACTTAAAAGAGGCACGGGTATTATAAAAAGGCATGGCATACTAAACAAGACCATTGGTTTCAATGGGATTTATTGAACATCTTCATGCAGACAATCGGGCAGACCTGTTTGGTTTACCATGCCATTTTGTATTACCCGTGCCTGTTTTACTACTTGTCCGCCTGTACCATGTCAGTCCGTGCCTTCTTTCATGGTCCATTTACACACTGAGTAAAATCCAAGCGTATTTTGAAATCCGAGCGTATTTTACGCGCGTTTTGAGCTTGAAAAGACTTCTAGCAATACGGACGTATTTAGATACAAAACGGACCGATTTCTCAAATACGTCCGTATTGCTAGAAATGTTTTCAAGCTCAAAACGTGCGTAAAATACGCTCGGATTTTACGCACTGTGTAAACCCACCATCGGTCGATCCCAAGGATTCAAGACTTTCGTATAGTTTTGCTTGGCCTGTAATTACTGAGAGCGTTTTAATACAAATTTCGAGTGATACGTTATACTTCCACGTTTCAAGCAGAATTATGTGTATACATCAGAATAAATACAACATGGCGATATGCTTTTGTGTATATGCTTTGTCGTTACTACAGCACATTGCAGGTATGCACCTCTAAATAATTTAATTGTTTACATTCTTGAGTGCTAATAATTTACTTATCACACATTTCGTATTTGGAAAGGGACCGATTTTGTGTATTTTATAATCCTCACCTCACTTCAGTAATAAAGTTATTTTTTCCGAGATCTCGACTGATCATCAGTTATTTGCATCTTTTGCTGCTCTTCTTCTAGTTTCGTTTGATTTCTTTAATTTTTTCACGCTGCATTTCTTATGAATTCACAAGACACAAAACTGGAGTAGCCTACCAGCTTTCGCCATAAACACTATGGTACATACGCCATAACATTATGGTACAACATCGATGTGTCTGCAGCAGAGGCAAGCCAGGGGGAGGGGGCGCCCTTTCCTCCAAACGACGCCTCTGACATTGTTGTCAAAATTACACTTTATCAGATGAAATCGGGCACTACTCTGGTTCTGCTGATACTGGGGGGTTGCCTGCAAAAAGTCCCCATGGCAGAACGCTGCCAACCAAAATGTCCCCATGCAAAAGGGCAATAGTAGCAATATTCCGAATATTTTGAAGTAGTATTGCCTAGATCATGCGCCTTAAGACCAAAGCGAACTACTCCATCTATACTTGGGGACGTTTTGCCATGGGGACGTTTTGTTTGGGGATGTTCGTGGGAAATCTTTGTTGCGAGGACTTTCACAACTAAGCCGATGTTGTTGGTTGGACGGTGCTGCCAGAGTAGGAACCGTGTTTGTTGGCGTCTTTCCCTATATACTCTATATGGCAGGCTTGCACAGGTTTTGTTAAGATTTTACGACTCCCTTCTCCATTGTCAGCTCTTTTGAGGAATGAGCGATCAAGTTACTCTGATGATTTTTACTGTACTTCGGAACTCAAGAGAGGAGTGGCGGAACCCGTACCTAAACCCTTAAACAGCAGTAGTTCGTCTTGCGACCCTTGGTCGCAAGAGGTCGCAAAGAGCGTTAATAATCATAGGAGTTTGAACCATTCAATGTTTTTCTTCTCTCCGGTTCAGACCCTGTAATAATTGAATAAAAAAACCTTGAACCTTGAACTTTATAACTTTTCGAATGTGATAAATCTAGGGCCCTTTTAGAGCCAGGGTACGCTAGCACTCCACCCACTGAAGTGTCCCTGATAAATGGTCATTAGCAAGAGCGATCAGAATCCTAAGAAATGAACTATAACCCTGCTAATGTGACGAGTAACGTGACGAGGTAGAGAGCCTTTTGATAGCTGGGTTAAGCCGATACTCCTTTGCATTGGCTCGCTGACAGCCAGTGAAGTGTCCATGATAAATGGTCATTAGTAAGAGCAATCAGAATCCTAGGAGACCAAATTAGAACCCTACTAATATGACGAGAGGGATGGCCTTTTGACAGATGGGTCTAGCCGACAGCCTCTAGCATCGGCTCATTGACTTCTTAGCGTGACGCAAATATACTTCCGCAACACTAAGCGCAAACGATTGCCAGTGAAATCAGATTACTTGCACATGATGGATCATGCGGCCGAAATCAACTCAGGACTGATTCCCTATTGGCGGGAACGCCCGCGGGATTCAATCTTCGCTCGCAACATGTTTCTCTTTCTCCAAATGGGGAAGTAATGGAGGTCTTGCAGAAAAAATACAAATACAAAGAGCGAGCTGTGGGAGACGGAAAGAGGATTTCCGCCGGGGAGAAGAAGTAGATTATTCTGTAAATTCTGCCTCTCACTATTTCGATTTTTGAGGTAAGAATGAACATTTTCTGGGAAAATGTTGGCGAAATGAGAGATTGCATTTTCATGAAGGTGCAAAAAAGGCTGCCCATTTGAGAGCTTCCGACAGTTGGTACTAAAAGGAAATGTATCCATCTTGTAGGCAAACGTGGCTATTTTGTTAAAAATACAGTTCATGATGAGGTTGGAAAATAATCATTTTAGGAAAAGGTAGAAGGAGAGGGAACGTAAAGTCTGGAAGCAAGGGAGAACCTATTTGACACACATATGGTGTCGGCAAGGGTGTAAGGATCTTTTTTGAACACTTGCAATGCTATGTAGAACAACAAAGAGGTAATGACGAAGGTGAAGCCCCGATCGTGGTTGGTTGGTCGAGGACGTGCTCTTTAGTAGAAATGCAGTTGTCATTAGAAGGCAGATACGGAGTACTACTTAAGGTTGGATGGGTCTTTCTCGATAGAAAAAAAAAGAAAAAAGGGGGGGGGGGGCAGAAAAGATTATGACGAGTATTGAAAATATGGATAAAAAAAATCCATTTTCCAGCAGGCCTAATCGGACCATTGCTTTCCTCGGTGAAAGTCGTTTCTATATTATATTATTCGCTATTATATTATTATTACACCAATAATAATTATAAATATGTTCTGAAATGTAAAAAAAAAATTATACCATGGACTGCATTACATACTAAGACCGGGGCCTTCGAAAATTTTCAAAGGCCAATTAAGGAAGTCAAAATAAATGTTTACTTTAAACTAATCATGTAATACTTTTGCAAAAAATTAAAGAGACGGAATAGAGGAAAGAAAGAAAAATACACAAAGGAAAAAAGAAACAACCTGTCCTGGGCAAGCGTGACTCTGGCCAGCTCCTCTAGAGAGTGCTGTCAGGTCTAAGCGTAGGGTAGAGCTACTAGAATAATTGGGACTGTCGTCTACTTTGGCTTGATCACGCCTTTCGACGCTTTAACGACTACGTTGTCACACTAGTTCTCTTCGCAGAGCTCCTCTTCTTGGCCAAAGAAGGAACTCACGCATTGCTAGGCAACATTAAAAAATATATCCCTTGCCCCTGTAAGCGTCTTCCGCGTCTCGGATGCCCCTCTCCGACAGGTCATGGACGTCGTACAAGTACAAATAAGTCCCAGCCTCGGGGAGCTGTCTATGCCAATGACGCACCCCGATCATCGAGGAGTCCAGGGGAGTTAATAACTGAAGAAGAGGCAAGGTAAGGAAAGATGCGGAAGGTACTGGTCCTTAGTTTTCGCAATGGGTGGTATTGAAGGGGAAAAGGTGGTATATTTGATTTACTATAGTTAGGAGTTGATAGAAAGGAATTGTTTGGTCAGGAGGTTTGGGAAAAAAGTGGTTTCAAGTATGGGAAGTAAGTGTTTTGGTAACCTCAAAAGCGGGAGTAGATTCCTGAAGGCTGCTAGGCCCACCGTGAGTTATTCATTTAAATGTTGATTTTCGGTTTCTTTTTGCTTTTTCTTTATTTGAGTGCTTTTTTTCTCGCCATGGCACATAGGCTTTACTGGGATACATTCGTTCCCTTATTCAGACCAAGAATAAATAATGGAAGAACTGAGAAGACTTGAATCATGCGACGTTGTTTTCTACCCGATTCTCAAGTAGCGGGTTTGGAGCCTATTCGGCGCCTGTCCCACCACAGAGTAATTATTGACGCTATTTCTTCTGATCGCCGTACTTCGCGTCAAGAAAGTGCGCCGAATTCAAATTAAACAGAAAGAGGTCGAAATTTTGCCCTTCTCCCTCCAACAAATCGCAGCTACCACTAGTTTAAAAGACGAGATAAGGGGCTAAAGTACAGTGAGATGATAGAAGTCGTGCAATCCTACATTCAAGGATGACGAAAATAAAGGCAGAAAAGGGCCGTTGGACTGAACACAAAAAAGTTTAAAGAAGGAAGGGACATGCTTCCAAATGTTTTTACTATATGCTTAGAAAGTCAGTTAGAATATCCGTCTCTGGAGAAGTGGGAAGAAAGATTTACTTTTTTTCACACAAATCGTTCGTTTAATATCCATGGCAGATTGTTAGTGATGAAAAAAAGACTGTTAATAGGATAGATAGTGAAACATTTAGCCAGCTACCCGAGATAATGATATACTATAAATTTTGACCAAAATTAGTAAATTGTTATCTCAAATGTAGACGTGTTGAATGATACCATACAATTATCTGTTTCAGTAATCAATTAAAATTTAAAATTAGGAAGTCGTTCAAGCCAACTGTTTTTCGCAACTAACCGAGAACTGTTAGGAACTAAATTTTGTGTACAGAGTACAACTTAAAAACCAAACATAACAACTAAATTAGGAAATCCTTCAAGGCAACTGTTTTCGCAACTAACCGAGAACTGTTAGGAACTGAATTTTCTGTACAGAGTACAACTTAAAAACAAAACATAACAACTCTTTGAGTACAGTTCGCCAGCTATGCCCAAATTCGAATTTGAATTAATGTAAAAACATGATAATGAAAAAAAAAACATGACGAAAAGGCGGACTGTTAATAGCATAGACAATGACAAATTTAGGCAGATGTAAAGTGCAACTATCCGAGATAATGATATACATTTTTGACCAAGAATAATAAGTTGTTTGTTATCACAAATTGATACGTCTTGAAAGATATCTTACACTCAGCAATCATTAGTTTAAAATTAGGACTTTATAGCCTACTGTTTTTGCAACTACACGAGAGTACAACTTAAAAACAAGACATAGTAACTCATTGAGTACATTTCGGCAGCTAAATACCTTAAACTGTCCAAGCTTAATAGCTTTTCTAGAAGCGATTCTGTACAGTCCTGAGAAGCCAAAATAAAATTACTGATTTTCACACAGATCCTATTGAATCTGAACTAAATGCATGCAGGTTAGGTCTACCCTTCAACGTTCAAGTTGCTTAATTGCTCCCTCGAGTCACCAAATGCCGCATTCCCTTGGGCTTCACCGTCTTTGTGAAGGGTCGTGATAACACAAGCTTCATTTTGCAAATCTGACCTGAGATTGAAAATTAGTTTCCATTCAGATAATCCTCAGAATCAGCACTATTTCAACTTCCCGCCTTTTCTGACTGCTTCATCACTTTTGATCTGGAGGTAACACTTAATACTGCAAGAGGCAACACGCGAAGCTCCACACAGGCTCCACCCCCGGTACATAAGATCGGACCAAAAGAGATCCAGGATGCTGACATCGAGGTTATGTGAGTTCTCAATTCTTCCCTTATTTATTCTTGTTCAGACGCACCAGCCTAGCGGGCAGTCTTGGTCGTTGCAAGGAACAATTCAACGATCAGAAACCCAAGATCGATCCAGTGATGAAACCCGATCCCCCAACTGTCCTTTCTCAACTCTACCCCGTAGAAACTTGAATCCGAACCACGTGAGGATTCTCACGGCCAGACGAGCACGAAGAACAACAAGACAACCAGTATACAAAACCTTTCTTGGAATGTTGAATTCGTGGACGATTGGTATGAAACCCTGTCCCCTCACATGTCCCTTCTCAACACTACTCCGTAGAAACTGTAATCCGAATGTGAGAATTCTCAAGGCGTGACGAGCACTAAGAGCAACGAGACATCCAGTCTACAGAACCTTACTGGAATATTGACCTCATGGACGCTGGGCGAGATGGAAACGTCATATTATCATGTAAAGTCACTGTAGACGGAAGTGTGCAAGGGTTTAGGCGGATCAGATAAAACAGAAGTGTCACAGTTGCTGTCAAACACAGGAGCACCATAGCAACTTATTATTATTTTTTTTAAATTTTTTTTTTTAGAGCCTCGTAGTATCTTTTCTGTTCTTCCAGTCCAATATGAATTGGCCAGGTGACTACGCTTCCACTTACCCTCGGTGACGCCAACGGTCTTATCTTAAGTTAAACACATGACCGGCCTATCTATTTAGCGTCACCTGATACACTTTCCTCTATCTCTACGTTTATTTTTTTAATTTCTTAATTATTTTTTTTCCTTCAATTCTTTATTTATAAACTTAAATTAACAAAACTAAATTCTATAACAATATTTACTCTTTCCACTATCTACACATTTCAATCATATTATACAATTTTAACGTGAGTATCTTTCCACTATTATTATTCTCATCATTCGAATTATTTCTATTACAAATTCAACCTAAAAAAAAAAAAAAAAAAAATCATATAAAATACACATTATTTTTTTATTCCTATTACCATTTATCATACATTTTAAAAACAAAATATTTAAAACATATTTTAAATAATATTTAAAATTCTCTTTATGCGGACCATTTTACCATAAAACAATCAAGGAACATCCTACAAAAACTGAACCAATAATCAAATAAAATCTCTCACCCCGCTCAAAAGGTGCTCTTCCGTCATAGAGAACCTTTTACACGGTGGCATAAATTATACAACACAAGATCAAATTTTCTTCAAATTTCGTTCCTTTCATATTTCATGTTAAAAAAAAACAAAAACAACTAAATTCCAATAAAAAACTTAAAATAAATTTTCTTCTCTTAACAAATTTTTAGAAGAGAAAATTTATTTCCAAACTTAACACACTCTACTATCACAAATTATTCACTTAAAAAAAATTAAAATGGTCCACAAAAGATCTATAAACATTAAATTAAATTACAAAAATTAACTAAAAAATTAAATAAATTAATATTATCTCACAAAAATTCATCTATATTTATATCCACATTCAATCTCTCCTTTAACACTTTCCTATTCATTCCTCTCATTCTATTCTATACAACATCAATTTTCTTCATGATTAACTCATCTCCATCCATATTTTCCTTATCCTTCCACATAAAATAACAAAAATTCGAAATAAAAAATGTCAATGTCCTACTAACTGGGTTCATCTTACCATTCTCTAATTCTTGAAGCAAAATTTGCTTACTAATCCTCCATTTCTCATTATATCCTCCAACTCCTCGAACAATATTTTCTAGTATACCTACCATTCTTTCTTTTCCCCTACATTCTACAAAAAAATGATCTAATGTTTCAGTCTCACCACATAACCTACATTGACCAGATAGCAACTTAGCAACTTCCGCATCAAGTATAAGTTTACTGATAGACGTCGCGAAATCGGAAGTGTGTATGTGCTCCGCTACTAGATCGTTAAAACGGGCATCAGTGTCGTTGTCAAATACAGAAGCAGCAGGGAAACTGAATACCGGTCAATTGAATAAGCTCGTTCAGCAATTAGGTGATGCTGTAGAAGTAGCGTTTCAGACATTCCTAGTTGCGAAAAATTCTGGAAGGTACAATATATGCTTGTGGCTCACTTACTGTATTCCCGGAGAAATGAATGAATGAATTTTATTAGTAACCCGTCACAAGGACACAAGATGGAGTATGAACCAGGAAAAGAGAAAAGAAAGAAAGGAAAAACAACAAACAGAAACAAGAGCAAGAACAAAATACCCAATAAAAAACACAATTTGAAAGACTCAATTTAAAACAGTACACCCTTCAGACTGTGAGTGCTAGGGCGTAGCAACGTTAGCCGCGATAATTGGCCGGATTATCCCGGAGCATTATCGGAGACGAGAATGACAACACCGGGATCGGTGATGACACAACTACTTGCTTTTAACGCAAGTCTTGAACTTAACTCAGCTGAGATAAATTTAGCGATATTTCGGCCTTACAAGGCTAGGGTCATCTTCAGTCTGCAGCTAATAATGTGAACAAAACAAAAGTGGAGCAGCGCATGTCCCAGATTCTAATACAAGACACGATTTCTGGTTTAAGATGACAATGGACGAAGTAAAAAAGTTCACAGGTTCCTATTTCCAGCTACAGCTTGACCCTTGCCTAGGATGACTGAAATATAGGTAGACTAAACTTCGGCTGACTCATCCCTTTAGGCTTTAGTGCCATCACTGCCATCAAATATGAAACACAGTCAACTTTGCCGGGTGAAAGAACACTTATCTCCACCCCACCCCACCCAGCCTCCTCCCAAACGAACATGAGCTACGAGCTCTCATGGGACTTCCAACAGACAAATGACGGTTAATAATAACAGTAATAACGTTTGTTTATTGAGCCAAAAGGCCATACAAGGTTAAATACATGTTTCGCTACACCAATAAACTGTTACACCTTTAGAACTATTATGCTACGTAAACAAGGCTAGACTTTCTTTCCTGAGTCTAAACGCTTCAATCGCATATTTACATACTTCTACAATGAAGTTGGGATTCGTGAATTCCCGAAAACGCTCCACTGGTTTTCTCCCTTGGCCTGAAACATAATTTTTGGAACAGCCCCCCTCCCTCCCACCGTAGTCGGATGTGGTTCAGACCGACGACTGGCACATCTAGGCAGGGGCGTCCCGAGGGGGGGGGGCACAGCGCCCTCCCTAAGTTTTGGGCATTCGGTCAAATTGGGCGTCGCTGCGAAGCCGTGATGCCCTTTTCATAAAATCGTTTGTCCCCGCATTTCGAAATTGGGGCTTTAACGTGTTTATTGGTTCCCCTTTCTTTATCGAATTTGCTAATTCATCCGACTTTTGTTCACTCCGCATCGGTTTCACCGCATTCGGTCTGTCCCTTAGCAAATTCGGTGATTTAACCTATTTATTTGGTCTCGTTCGTTAGCGAATTCGGTCGCATTCGGTCAGTCCATTTCATAATTCGGTCATTAATCAGATTCATTTGGTTCTGTCGTGACCGAATACGATAATTCATCCAATTTTTGGTCAGGTCGCATCGATTTCGCTGCATTCGGTCCGTCCCTGCGTAAATTCGGTGATTTCACCAGTTTATTTGGTCTCAATCTCTACCGAATTCGGTCGCATTCGGTAAGCCAATTTCATAATTAAATTCGGTGAGATTCATTTGGTTCTGATTCGTTACCGAATACGGTAATTCACCGGATTTTTCTTTAGTCCATTTCTATTACTAGACTTGCCGAATTCGGTTGTTTTAGGTGGTTCTAACAAGAGTTTTATTCCATTACGAAATTCGGTTGTAATACCGCTCTCAATCTGTTCCTTATTTTTTTTAGTTAGTTTTTTGTTATACTACGAATTCATTATTTGTCTCGACCCAGTTACTGAGTTCGGTAATTTAAGTGGCATTTATTTAGCTCTCGTTCTTTACCATTTATGGTAGCTTCTGCTGGTTGCTGTTAATTTTTGTACTTCTTAGGATTGCAGTACTTCAGGAATACGCACGTCTCTTGACGTGAAAACTAGCCTACTTTTGTTTGCTGTAAATTCCGAAGTAATGTACTTTGTATCCACTGTACCCTGGATCGCCCCTTTCGTGGCCAGACAACTCTGGGTTGAATATATATCATCTTGGGATCGCAGAAAGGCACTTTTATCATCAGTGTTTCCACAAAATTTCGGCTGCGGTGCATTTCGCAGTCTTCTCTAGTTAGACAAAGGTTGCCTCATTTAGTTGGCCTTTGAGGCTTGGAATTTTGGGGGGCTTGAAATATGTTAAAAGCTAGAATTTGCATGGGAAGTAGTTAAATGTTGCCAGAAAAAAGAGGCGGATTAAAAAAATTTCGCCTGCGGCGCCTTAATTAATCACGGGCACAGCCGTTAGCGACGCTGTCGCTATGCAGCAACACCATATTTTGCGATTATTTCAAGTCCTGTTGGCAAAACTTGAAAGGTCTTCCAAAGGTAAAACGCTAGTACGGCGTATCCGTGAAAAAAACAGAAGCGGAAAAGCGTGAAAACACGCCAATTTTTCTCTTTAGACTTGTTTGTATATACTCTGCAATTTTTTACGTTGTAGCTTCATGCAGGCAACTTGCTATGATTTTACAGTTTTTTGTTAATAAATTCAGTCAAAATCAGGTACCGATTCGGTCAATTTTACCAGGTGCGCCCCCCCCCCCCAATGAAGAAAGGCTCGGGACGCCCCTGCATCTAGGGAACCTGTTCCTAGACTTCATCTACGGGATTTGGATCGGTGCATTTCCGGAAATCGCCCAGTACCCACCCCCCGATTCCGCCGACCAAATTCGGATCCGTCATAGCATATGAAATGTGTACGGATGTTTCATCCCTATCGCTAAGCTCGTTTGGTCCCTGAGCATGTCAAAATTCATTCCCCTTCCAATGGATCCAAACTATGTGTACACTGACTCAGCGCAGATTTGTTAACGTTGGGAGTTTCTTTGCTCTTCTGGTTTGTTTTGTGTTTCTTCTTCTTTTTCTCTTTCCTTTTTATGCTCTGTTTTGGTTCGTTTCTTTCAAAACGTAATACGAATTAGGCCTTATGGTGGTTATAAATAGTTAATAGTGTGATTTTCTTATGAAGAAAATTAGATGAATCTGGACATAACTTGTTCTTTGACAGTGGTAAATGGGTGTGGTAACCTAGATTTAACCGAAAGTTGGGTGTTTCTATACCACTGAGATAGAAAGATAGATAGACAGAAATTTTATTGTAAAAATCGACTATCGTGATCATAAACCAAATTTGCGATTATTGTCAAACGAACACAATAGATTACAATACATATATCTAATGTCGGTACGCTAAAAGAAATTCAAGCTTCGTTAAAATATTTCATGGCGACGAGCTAAAAGCTTAACGCCAAATGTAATAATAAATAAATAAATAAATATCTAGCGTGTTTTGTAGGTACGGGACAGAGCTTGGAACCCTAGAACTTACCACTCGTTCTGGTCGACTTCTAACATTTTGATAGGGGGAGGGAGGATTTGGGAGTGGAGAGGATGAGATACCATGGCTGAACCGAAGTCAGCGCTTAGCTGACTTGAGAAAATTGAAAAATTTTACCGGTGCCACGTCCTAGCTCTCAATTCTAATCAGCTTTGGTTCCCTTCCCTCTCCTTGGAAAGAATACCTCCAGCCCAGGCCCCAACCCACGAAAAACAAAATGTTTCTTCCCCCGTTTAACGATGGCCCGACAAACCATTGATCCAGTGGTGAGGTATCTTATTTCTATCTCACGCAGCCTGAGGCAATCTGGAAAGTAGGTTTCTTTCCAGAGATAATTTTCCCATTTTCTGGAATTCCATCTCGCTTGTGCGCATCGACACTTTCTCCAGGTAGAGATCTCTCCAGGTGTTCCAGTGACATTTAAGAAAGCGGTGGGGAAAGGGTGAGGAACTGTTAAGTTGTGTGGTTTCGGATTTAAGGAAGAGGTGCCAAAATGGTGGTAAGTACAATCATTATGACAATGGATGAATGCAGTTTACTCGATTAAAGTGACTCGAAACTTCGGTTCGTTTTCAGATGCAGCCTGAAGAGGTCCCTTCCTAAAAAGGGCCGAAATATTGCTGAAGAATATCACGGCCCATTCTATTTTATGTCATTTTTATATGTGATTCCCAAAACTGTTGGCACTAGCCTCAAAGTAAACAGCGCGTACTACGAAAGGCACAGCACGCGAAAATTTTGGAATTCCTTTTGATCAACTGGATCACAAATAAAAGCAAGGGCCGCCTGTCATAAATCAGCTCATAGTGTTTGGTCACGACACACTGAAGTGAAAACCGGTACATGATGGTGCTTCAACTCGACCCTTTCCAAATAAAATGACCATCCGAAAAGAACTGAAATAGCATTAGCCTTTGCTGCAATCCACGTTAAACACAGGTTTAAATCTTTCTTACTGTTTTACAAAATAAACAAGCTGGGGTTAATTGGAAAAGGCACTGAGTGTTTGCTGATCCTCTCCCCGTCCTAGTCTTATATACTGTGCTCCTTAGGGGCGATCACTTGAATTCCAAGGGGGCCCTCAGCGACCCAGGACAAAATCATAAAGTGATACTCGAGGCCATGTTACACAGATAATAAGATAATCTCTTCATGTCCAGAGTTCAGATATACAACTGGTCCAGGCTCAAACACGCCTTGAAGACAGTCGGTCCTCGAACAATGGGTTATTATCTCGGATTAAAGTGGGCTCGGTTTTCATGAGTGACCTTGATCAACTGATATAGTGCAAACAGATGTCACAATTCTGACGAGAAACTGATATTTTGGGGTTATTTCTCTGTTTTTTGGGATCCCAAAACGTAAGTTGAGGGATATCTATGACTTCGCAAAAGTTGTCCGTCTGTCCATCCGTCCGTCCGTCCGTCTGTAAGCACGATAACTCTCGAAGGGAATGAGATATTTTGATGAAACTTGGTGTGAGGATTCGTTGGGTCGGTGGACCAGTCGAGTTCGTAAATGGGCTTTGTAGCCCTACATTTAGGGGTGGGGGAGGGGGTTCAAATTAAGGGGCAAACAAAATATTTTGAAACAGCTATTGTGATAGTCGATTATGGGGTAAGAAGACATGCTGAGCACGATGATGAAAACCATTTTGTAATCGGACAAGTTGTTCGCCCAGAAATCCGGCCAAAACCGGAAAGTTTGTAAAAAGTAAAAGTTTTATTTGAAGTTGATTAGATGTTTCATTTAGAGGTAGGAAGACATGCTGAAGACGATGGTGAAAACCATTTTCTCGACGGACAAGTAGTTCGCCCGGAATCCGGCCCAAACCGGAAAGTTTGTTAAAATTAAAAGTTTTATTTGGAGTTGATCAGATGTACGATTTAGGGCAAGAAGACATGCTGAACTTTTATGTGAACACGATTTTCTTCCCGGACATGTAGTTCGCCCGGAATCCGGCCAAAACCGGAAAATTGTTAGAAGTTAAAGTTTTATTTCTAGCTGATTAGATAACCGATTTAGGGGTAAGAAGAGACGCTGAATCCGTGTGTGACAATCATATTTTACCCGGACATATAGTTCGACCGGAATCCGGCTGGAGTCGTAAAATTTGTTATAAGTTAAATTTTTATTTGAAGTTGATTAGATGTTCATTATTGGGGAAAGAAGATACCCTGAGTTCGTTTTTGAGCTTTCTTTTTTCGCCGGACAAGTAGTTCTAGAGTTTGGCCGAAACCGGGAAATTGGCAGAACTGGCAGGAACTTTTCGTCAAAACAGATATGACTTATACGGGTAAACACACATGATGAATCCATATCTGAACTTGGTTTTCTCAGATGATTAGCTATTTGGCCTTAATCTGTTTCTGAATTTTAATTGTAAGAATGTTCAAGGATTCTGGCGATGACTGGACCTGGCTAAGACAAGACCCAGTTGTCTGGATCAGATATTGAATTTTTGGGATCCCATCGAAAAGTTTGGTCTTGTTCTGGATAGCTCTGGGCCCCCGTGGAAGGCCGGGGGCAAAATCTGTCATTTAATCGAAAGTCTTTTTTGCACTTCGCGGTAATGGTGCTCACTTTAAAGGGGCTAGAAATTCATTCGTAAGCAAAACAAGGCAGAAATGATCATGGGCCCTTTGCGATCATTAAAATGCATGGTTTGCTCAAAAGTATATTTTGTACTTTGCAGTTAAGATGAGTACTTTAAGGAAATTCATTCGTAATCAAACCCCTTAGGGCAAAAATAATTATGGGTCCTTGGGGATCATGAAAGTCTACCGTTTGGTCAAAAGTATTATTTTACATTTCGCAGTTATGATGCGCACTTTAAAGGGGTTGTCGGCAAAACGTCCCCTGGCGAAACTTCCGCACGACAAAACGCCCCCATCCAGAACGTCTGATTGTATTTTGTGTTTTTTAGGTTTAACTGCTCAAATAAAATTAAAAGAATGATAATTAATTAAAGTCGGAAATAAGAAACAATTTGAATTTAGTGTATGAGTAAATTGTAGGTGACCTATAAAGATAAGATATTTGAGTTGTAATAATAAAGAAAGTTGCGTCACTGAGAGGAGTGGAGGTGGGATTTTAAAAAAAAGAACATCCCCAGCGAAAATGGACCAGTAACTAAAAATGATAATATTTTTTAGGGAGATTTCAAGATTTACATCAGACCCGGCGGATTAATTTAAGACCAGAGCACGAAAATAGGAGATTAAATCGACTGTATACAAATGTTATACTCACCAATACGAGGTTCAGTAAGCAAGATCTTGAATTTCCCATACCCTTTTTATCAACCATAACGGCACTACGCTGATTTTTGCATTCTCCTTGTTTGACTCTGTTTGAGCGAGGTAAAGCTTCCGCTTGTTTCTTCCAAGGAGCTTATTGGTAAAAAAAAAAAAGACAACTGATGAAAAGTTGTGATGAAAAGACAACTGTCTGATGAAAAGACAACTGTTCTATGCTGCTTTAAACAAGATTTAGCCTACTATCGATCAGTTACGAGTCCAGGGCAAGGCGTACTACACTGTACGTTTTGAAGGGAAACGATGCATTTCTGAAGCAACTGGTCTCACGTCCGCTCTTTCCTACATCTGTAACGCAAACTATGAAGTTGCTTTACCTCGGTCATGCGCCTGAAGACTTGGACGAACTTCCAAATCTTGGAGACGTTTCAGCACGGGGATTTTTTTGCAACGGGGGCGTTTTGCCATGGGGAAATTTTGTGGTGGGGACGTTTTGCCATGGGGACATTTTGTGGTGAGGACGTTTTGCCATGGTGACGTTTTGTGGTGGGGACATTTCGGCCATGGGGACGTTTCGCCACACGGGGGACGTTTTGCCATGAAGACGTTTCGTCGGTGAGCGCTTTAAGGGGCCTCATTGTCCCTTTGGGGATCATTAATATGTATGTTTTGTGCAAAAGTGTTTGTTCCACTTTGCGGTGAAGACGCGCACTTTACGGGCGCTAGATATTCATCTGAAAGTAAAACCCTTACAGTTTAACCGAAAAGGGCTGGGATAGGACAATCTAGTTACCCATCACTTATTGACTTAAAGAGGCTCGAAGACCCGATGAAAATGCGTGACTTCGTTGTTCTGCTATTCACGAATAAGCGATTTTCAAATAGTGGAATTTCCGTGTGATTTGTGGTACCTCTATGCGCTTGTATTTTTGTTGTATACCTTACGAGAAAGATTTATGATTTTTTTTTTATCAGGCAGTTAGCAATCTTCACCAATCTCACCACTGCCTACTGAAAAGCCGCGTTTGTGTTGAGATTAAAACTTCCCGTAACATAGTAGAATTTTCGTTGTGGGGACGGATGCAGATATCCTGAACGTCATAACTAAAGTAGATAGTGGACAATTAAAAAATCCCTTGGCAGAATCCAAATAATTCAGTGTATACAATTGAATGACACAAAAATAAGTTGGCTTTTCAGTTAAGCTTTAAAGCACAACTCTTACTAGAAATGATCTTTCCCTATAAAATGGATCAGAAAAGACGTTTTCGAAAATACCATTACTTTCCACCTGAAACTAGCGATTCTATTCGTTAGCGCTTGTCGCTTATATCCAGTCGTCCTGCTCTCCGACGCGGCGGCTTGGCGCAAAAGATTTGAAACACTGAACGTGCCTTGGTTAAAAAGTGGGAAAACTTAGCAAATAAAAGAAGTAATAAACAGAGCATTATCACACCCTTATGTATGAAAGACTTGTTAGCGGACACTGAAAATTCCGGCAAACTTTTCATTGGGTGACGGAAAACTCGTCAAGGCCGAAAAAGTGCTAAAAATTCGTAGTTACGAAATGAAACAATGGAGAAAGGTGGGGATTTTAGAAGCTTATAATTCCACATTGGAGTTAAGTATATTATAAAAGTCAGAATAAGCAAGAGGGGTCCTTTCAGATAAAAATGATTATGGACCCTTGAGGTGAGATCTGATCACCGAGTTGAATGTTATGCATACCTCAAGTTTCCGGATTTCCATCAACTCCGTCCCCCCCCCCCTAGGATGGTTGGATCTAGGAGTGACTGTATCCTTGTCGGGTCTTTAATGTGTCAGCAAACTTTCATCGTCCTAGCTCTTTCCGAAGTACTCCGGACCCCTTCAGCTCCCCCCACAGAGCCCGGATCCGGCCCGGCTTTGGGAAAATGTATCTAGGGATCGTTCTTGTTCTGCCCACCAAGTTCCATCCTGATCACTTCACTTTGACCGTGTCACAAGATTTCTGGTTCATCCCTCCAACTTGCCCAAAGTCACCGGATCCGGCCCGGACTTGAAATGAGACTTCTGAGACACGATTTCTTTCGAAATATCAAGTTTCATCAAGATCCAATAACCCGTTCGAAAGTTAGACATATATCAAGTTTTGGGATTCTCCTTCCCTCCACGATGGTCGGATCGGGGAAATGTGAATATCGCTGTTAGAATCGTCTCAGCATATCCGGAAGTACCTTAGCTCGGGATCCCCAGAATTCCGGCCTCCTCCCTCCAACTCCCTTCAAAGTGCATAAATACTGTCCGGTCTTGTCAACTAGACATCTAGGGCTTGTGCTTGTCCTGCCCACCAAGTTTCATCCCGATCCCCCCACTCTGAGCGAGTCACACGATTTCCGGCTTTCACGTCCTAACCCTCGGAAGTCACCGGATCCGGTCCGGACTTGCAGCGTGACATCTGAGACACGAAGTATTTCCATATATCAAGTTTCACAGAGATTCGATCCCCCTTAAAAATTCATACACACCTCAAGATTCGAAGGGGAAGTGACCATTTCCAAGTTAGTTTGGTCGGATCGTTGATATGCCTGCCAAGTTTCATCGTCCTAGCACATCTGGAAGTACCCTATCTCGAGAACAGTGGACCGACCGATCGACCGAAAAGTGGTCAGTATACGGCACTTGAGCTAAGCTGCAAGCGCCATAAGAACTCAAATACAGAAAACAACAAAATTTGTTTATAGGGACGAAAACTGCTGTGGAAAGTTATACAACTGAGTAAAAACTTCTCGCGGCTGTGCTGCAACAGATAGGCTACCGTCGGAAATACCATTTCAGCTTTCTTTCTGAGCTCGTGAAAAACGCTCCTCTATTCGCCTCCCAAATCCCAACAAAGCTTCGCGTGCAAAGAACCATCCACGACAATCGCTGTGTCTCCACCCACCTTCCACTTCCTTTCTTATCTAGTTCTCACAAAAACCTATACTTGTTGATTCTCCAACATTTACTTTTCTTCACTTTCCCAGGGCATTTATATTAGAAAATCTGTCACCACCGCAATTTATGGCACAGTTTGTCAAGAATATCACAGAAAGGGGGAACATAAAAGGCAGTTTCGGAAAACGATTGCTGATGCAATCGAAAAGAAGAATTAGGTGTCTGCCGGGAAACATCGAACCATCACAAAAAGACGAAGACATGGGTGTGGAATTTGTTGATACTATGGTAATATAATTTGATCCATCTTGCATTCAAAGATTGAAAAATTAAGCTGTCAAAAAAAAGAAAAAAGAGTTGAACGGAAAAACATACTAATGCAAATCTTCGCCATTCTGATACCTTTATCACCGCTGGTTAGAGGTCTCAACGTCTTGCATTCGTTTTCCACGGAAGAATCATCCACCATGGGATTTCCCTCGCTCCACACATGCATTTCATAAAAAGGTTGCTTTTGTTTTTGTATTTTGTTTGTTAGCTGGTTTTGTTATGACGAGGATGTAGAATTTATTCCATATTATCATTATGTACTAAAGCAACAAATAATACTCTTTATTCTAACCAGAAAATCTAAGTAAGAAGACAGGCAAACAAAATAATAGGACCCCCTCCCCCCCCCCCCACATACAAAACGAGAACAAACAGAAATTAAAATTGAATTAAAAAAAATTAAAACCTTCTAGGGTTTGTTTGAAGGTTTCTCTGTTAACTTATTAGAAAACAATTTGTTTTCCGAAATGTCGGGATGCGGCAAATTGTATCTCTCGCGAAGCTTCACATTCCTTGTACAAGGGATGGGAGGGCTAGGTAGAGAACATGCGGTAGAGAAATAGCATTGTACACTGTCGTGAATGATAATAAAATGATTTCCAAATTTTTTATCTATAATTCTCCATGAGACTTTGGTTTAGCCTACTTAGCACAGATCGTACAGATACAGTTTATATTCGAACATGTGTAGCTCCTCTGAAACTCTGCTGGGTTTCTCAAAGATTTGAATCCAGTCCCTGCATAAAATAGGCAATTTTCAGTTTGGCTCAGTTCCCTTGGTTTGGCACGAACAAATTGGCATAACTGGATTTCTGACTCATAGCTTCTCGATAGCAATACCCGCTTTCCTGATCTGCTTTTAAAAGAGCCAAACAAGGTAAATGCAGAAATCTGCGTAGCACCATTCGGTTGGAAAAAGAAGACACGGGGAATTCAGAACCTCATAAACTAGAATATATTGATCGACTAGGGACGTAGGAGGAAACATTAGCCTACTTTAGGGAAGACGGACCCTTTGTCCGGAGACCCGAATAGCATACGGTATGTTCGCCCCCCCCCACTAAATTTTATCACTAGTCCTGTTTCGCCATCTTCGATGCTCATCATTACGTCAACGGTTGTTTGCGAGAAGTTTATTCATCAGAAAAAAACGTCTGTGAAGCTGGAAATTTTTTTCAAAATAAAAGTTTTATTCAAAGTTGTGCGGTTACGGGGTAAGAAGACATGCTGAGCATTTATATGAAAATAATTTTCTTGTCGGACAAGTAGTTCGCCCGGAATCCGTCGGAAGCCGGAAAATTTGTTAAAAGTAAAAGTTTTATGTGAAGTTGATTAGATGTTCGATTTAGGGGTAAGAAGACATGCTGAGAATCCACTTTTGATAATCATTTTCTACCCGGACATATAGTTCGCCCGGAATCCGGCTGAGACCGGAAAATTTCTTAAAAGTTAAAATTCCATCTGAAGTTGATGAGATATTCGATGAAGGGGTAAGGTGATAGATAAGCTGAATTCGTTTTTGAGCTTTAGTTTTTGCCAGACAAGTAGTTCGCCCGGAATCCGGTCGAAACGGAAGATTTGGCAGAAGTGAGGCAGGAAGATTTGATCAATTTCGTCAAAGTAGAAATGACTTAAATCTTAGCGGTAAATACACAAATGCAGAATCCATATCTGAACTTGGTTTTCCCAGATGATTAGCCATTGAACTTCTTCTGTTTCTAAATCTTAAAAGTAAAAATATTCAAGGAGTCTTGCGAAGACCGGATATCTATAAGACCAAATTGTCTGGATCCAGTATTAAATTCTTGGGATCCAATCGACACATTAGGTCTTGTTGTGCTGGAAGCCAATGGGTCAGGAAAAAAGCTTTAAACAACCACGGCTGTGGGTAATATGTTGAGAGCAGAGCATAGTCTTAAAGTATTCAACTATTTTAAAATACTGGAATGCAAAAAGTAAATGGTTGCGAGGAGTCTTTAAACCGTGTTTCCCATAGCCACATGCTAACTGAGCAATTCCAAGTTAGAGATGCCAGTTAAAGATCACAATTTTGGAAATTTCGTCGGCTCTGACAAAAATCATGACAACTGGGCCCAGCCAGCGCATGACATTCTACACTATTTTCTGGCCGGAAAGATTGACAAATTGTATACTGTATTTGGTTTTGTTGTGTCTTATTTAATTTCTTCAGTTATTTTTATTTTACTTAAGTATAAAGAAACTTAATTATATAGTATAAATTACTTAATTATACAATACTTGACCTTATTTGGCTTAATTTTATGACTATCCTCATAAAAAAAATTTCCAAGCCGGTATTTGTTTTTGTTGTGTCTTATTTAATTTCTTTGTTTTATTTAACATATTCCACTTTTGAAAATGGCGGGTAAGTTTAAAGAAACTTAAGTATATATTATAAATTACTTAATAATACAATAAACTTGCATGACTTAATTTTCTGACTATCCTCATAAAAAAAATGTCCAAGCCGGTTCAAGAATCTTCCAACCAAATCAGAGCCGGCCTGCCTCGAGCAAACTTCTTTTTCTCAACTGGAAACCACTCCCTAATCCTATCTTCTTAGATTCAATTGCATTTCCAAATATCCTGTGACAGAAATAGCACCGAGTAAGGACAAAATCGCGTGCGTGCAACCTGGGAAAGTACGTCAAAGACAAAGTAAGCGGATAATTCCTAGTGACGCAGAAACCGAGATATCCTTTACATTGAAGGATTACAATGAAGTCCTTTGTGACAACTTCAGTAGGGGCTTGTGTGGTGCCCAAATTACAATAAAACGAGATGTTTTTATTGACGCCCGTCAATGACTGGTGCATTACAAATCAAATAAAGCAAATTTTCGCATGCAAACCGGCTAAGTTTCGCGTAGCGCGTGTGCCGATCTCCTGATATTCCGCCCTCGGCAGGGAGTGCGATGCGTGGTTGGGGGCAGGTCGTCCGATGTTTCCCGTGATTTTCCCTAGATTTCTCTAGGTACCCGTTTGAAGCTGGGTGCGGAAACGCCACTATCCCATCGCCCTAAACCAAAACGGTCGGCATCACTGATGGCAGCGAGACTGACCCAGCGACCCTTCGGTTGGGAGTTCGGCGCGCTATAACCCCTTCGGCCAGGACAAAAACTCTCTTACAAAACTCTCTTACAATTCGGAGTGAATTGCTTACATATCTCTGCCTTCATGATTTGTGGCAGAGGCAGCAAAATTTCCAAAAGTGTAGCGCTGGCATCTTCAACTTGGAACTTATTCATATATATACAACCTACTGTGATAATGATAATGTACCCATTTGCATGACAAGAAATTTGTCCTAAATGGAGTGTGAAAAGAAGAAAAAGGAAAGAATAACTAAACAACAACTGCAATAGATCTCATCAGCTAAATACATAAAACACAAAGACTAAATCACAACAAAGCAAGACATAAACTATGGCTAATATCCAAGCCCACCGCCAAACGAACACGCCGGTCTTTTATCTGCTGATTTGGACCTGCAATACCGTATTTGGAAGCAACATGGTGTTTCTAATCCAGAGTGGCAATTTCAGTAAAAACTTACTTAAAATAAATGGAACGGATGCATTTCTTATCAGTCGCTGTAACTATGGGCCAAAAAGAAGATAGTGCTAAAAGATGGCGGTTTACAAAAATCGAATAAGGACGGGCTAGGACCTGGCGGTTATATTTCCATTTGCACGGTACAAGTACTCCGTATGCTTTGCGTGTTCTAAGTGAAACCTGGCTATTACTGTTACTGTACTGTACTGTATATAACTCGCTGTGTAGGACAGAAACGTTTCATGCAGGAAATCTTGGCTTGAACTTGTAGTGACCAACAAGAGAGGGTGGGTCTGTGTCAAGCAGAAGCTGATTATTGGATATGACCAGGCTTTGACACGAACAGTAACTAGTCAAGAACTCATTTAATTTTTGTTTTTATGATCGTCAAAGGTTTGATGTTCTTAAAAAACTGCAGCACTGGCTCGCCCAGTTCCGTCTCTTATATTTCATGCGTTCGAGTGTTAAGATCAAGAATGTAAAAGTTGCGAGTTTAGGGGCTTTTTGTGCATTATGTTATTGACTGTCGTAAGCAACGGATGCGAGTTTAGAAGAAGAAGAAGAAGAAAAGAAAAAGAAAGGAAACTAGAAGAGAAAAAACACAAAACTAACGAACAATCAAGGAAAACAAACACGAACGAACGAACTTCCATAATCATGTTTTAGAAAAGACCCCTGATTTGAAAGCTCGTAAGGTCAATGCGACCTTCACGTGTTCAGGTAGTGAATTCTAAATAAAACAACACGTCCTTCGATAAATTTAGCTTTTATGAAATCATTATTATGTTTGGTTAGTATTCCCTACGAACGGGATACTCCTCACTTGTTGTTTGACTTGCTCATGCACGTGTCCTCATCAAAAAAATTATATAACTTCTTCATTCACCTGGTGATATTGCTCCATCTCAGACTTCCGACCCTTGACATTCGAACACTAACCTCCCCAGGCTCTGCTCCATGTACAGCCTTCTCATTTCCTCTTAGGCGAGAAAAGGAAGTATCTGGAGAAGTAAAGTTCAAAGACAGGTCGCTACTCCTGTTCTGATGTTTACAGTGCGAACACACGATCAGAATCAGAATCAGAATCACAATCATTTATTTACACAAGCTATCATAGTCAAGAAGAGAACTCAACTTGGGCTTACAAACTAAAAGACGACACAGATTGAGAACAGAAACTTCAGCACTTGTTAAACACTGATGTGTAATTACAGGATAGGGAGCTCCTGGACTGGAATTGCTGCCTGATGAACGTGCAGGAAATCCGGCCGGCAAATCCTGGTCGTGTTTTCAAGGCTTTATCAGGCGGCAGTGCGAGTCAGTGTGTGTATTGAAAACGGAAGCGTTGAAGTGGAGCACGGAGAAACTGAGGGGTTGCGTTGTAGTAACATTGAAAGTATACGGAAGCTCCTTAGGGTCGCCCCACTCCAGTGAGAGGCATATATTTAAAGTTTCAAGTGATATCACTATTGTTTTGTGCTATGGCCAGTGGTTATACAAAAAATACATATTATATTCGGACCATCAGACGTCAGCTGGCCTGATGCGCTCAGACACCTATACTCTCAGCAGATTCTTGCTTTATCTTGTCCATCAAGGGACTCCGCCGTTTGACATACTTGAATCAAAAGACTTAACTCTAAAGAAGGTTATGTCCCTCGCGTTTCATTTATTGTTATATAGTTGCTTTTCATTAAGGTATACGTGCTACTTTTGCCATATGTGCGGTAGGCAGGAGAGGAAATATGTCGTTTTGTGGGCCGTTGTATTGAGATTTGAGAAGAGAGAATTTTGGGAATTTTAATTAAAATTTAAGAGAATTTTAATCTTATAGAGAAGACAAATTTTGCTGGCCTTCTTCGTCTTGCGAGGCTTCTCAAGCAGGCTATCGAGCATCTAGGATGTTTTTTCTTTTGGTGGAGAAAGTTATAGAGTATTATTTGCTATTAGTTTTGTTTTCCACACTGTCAGAAGTTTCATAACAGATTGCGCATAACACTTTCAAGAATAACAACTTTTCATTTAGAAATAAAGTGTTATGACCAATTAGGTTTACACTATTTCGTGTCTAAATCTCCAACAACACCTTCAATTGGTAAAACTACTAACGGGAACGAAAGAAACATAACATATAACATCCCAAAGTGTTATCTGTTGAAACCGCGCATCCTGCTGTTGTCGTTATGGAACTTCTGACAGTGTAGTATTTTTACCTATTGAAGGTGTTGTTAGAGATCTGGGCACGAAATAGTATAAACTTAATTGGTCATAACACTTTTTTTCTAAGTGAAAAGGTGTTATTCTTGAAAGTCTTATACGCAATCTGTTATGAAACTTGTGACAGTGGCAGCCACGGCCCAACATTTTTGGTGGAATAAATTCTTTTATTCGTATTCCTCATAGCTCTTACGTCGATCTGCACACATCTACTTTTAACAGACAACACTGTCTAACTTCTTCCTTCACCATCTGCTGGTGTTCTTGTCTTTGACATGCTCCAATCGAAACACTAATGCTCTCTTATTGTGTGATAGCATCTGTGGTTTCACCCTCTTTCACCTTCTTTCTTGTATACAGAGCATTTGGCAGAGTCTCACTCTTGTTAACATTACGGCTGGGAATGCCGAGGAACGTCCGGTGATCCAAACGTAAAAATGCCATGAATGAATAAACAGTTTCCCGAACGACTCAAAGCCTTGGGAAAAGAACCAGAGCTCTAACCATTTACGGCACAAACACCGTCGAATGTTTGCATAAGATCGAATGGTGGCGAAGCTCAAGTGGTTCCCCAGCACTGAAGAAAGGAGGAAAAGAAAAGATGAAATGATTTTTATTTTTTCGTCTGGTAGGGAGACGATCGACGATGGTGAACACCGTTAAAAAAGATCATGGTGATGAGATGATAAAGTAACTGCTGCATTAACAAGGTGAACGCTACCAGCAGAAGCAACCATAAAAGATGAAGGTGGAGAGGGCGCAAGTAGTCACTTAGAAGGGAAAGAAAAGATGAAGATGAAACTGTTCATCTCATCAGAGGTGAGGTGCGGTACATCGTAAAAAGAACTTCACAGGGAAATGAAAAAAATAAATGCTGCGTTTCCCAAGTTGAATGGTAAGGACAGAGTAACTTTGTATACAATTTAGAGGTGGAGATGGCTCAAGTGGCCCCTTACTGTCGTGACGACAAGGAAAAGAAAAAGAGAAACTTCTGAGAGGTGTTGGGCGATAGTGCAGAACGTAAAAAAGAACACGATGATGAAACGAGAAGCTAATAGCAGAAGCAAATTTGTCTATAAGCAAAATGTGGAGCGGGCTCAAGTGGTCCCTTAGCATTGGGGAAAGGAAGATAAAAAATCAAATTTTGTTCGTCTTCTGAGGTGAGGGGTGATAAGGGATCGACTAAAACCAGGAAGGGAAGGGAACGCGAGAAAAGCAGGAAGGCATACTAAAACCAGGAAGGGCATACTGAAACGAGGAAGGCCAGAATTTCGGCCAGAATTCGCCGCGCCGTTCCCTTCCTCTGTTTAGTATTCTTCGAGGGATTGGCAACTTTTCGAACCCAAAGTACACCCTCCCTTACTCGTTTTAGTATCCGGACAGGGATAGGCATTAAGATCAGTGAGGGGTCGGCAACTATCAAAATTGTAATTCACCTTTTCATTTCTAGTTCTGACGGTAGGCGACTAATCCCCCGAGTCCAGCGAGGGGTTGGCAACTAAGATATGTCAAGTCCACCATTCCCTTCCTACTTTTAGTAGGTTGAAAGTATTAAAACCAGGAAGGAAATTACTCTTCTTTGAGGGGTCGGCAACTAAAATTCTCGGAGACCAGCGAGGGGTCGGCAACTATCAAAATTGTAATTTACCTTTTCATTTCTCGTGCTGACGGTAGGCGACTAAAATGCTCTGAGTCCAGCGAGGGGTCTGCTACTATAAAAATACTAACTCACCTTTTCAATTCCCTGTTCTGACGGTAGAAGGAGTACCAGGAAGGAAATGGTGGACTTGAAATATCTTAGATGCCAGAACCCTCGCTGGACTCGGAGGATTTTAGTCGCCTACCGTCAGCACGAGAAATGAAAAGGTGAAATTTCCTTCCTCGTGCTAGTACTTTCAAGGTACTAAAACGAGGAAGGAAATGGTGGACTTGAAATTTCCGAGTTCCCGACCCCTCGCTGGACTGCAAGAAATTTCATCGCCTACCGTCAGAACAGGGAAATGAAAAGGTAAATTACAATTTTGATAGTTGCCCACCCCTCACTGAACTTAATGCCTACCCCTGTCAGGATACTAAAACGAGGAAGGGATGGTGTACTTTGAGTTTGAAAAGTTGCCAACCCCTCGAAGAATACTAAACAGAGGAAGGGTACGGCGCGGCGAATTCTGACGACAGCCTTCCTCGTTTTAGTATGCCCTTCCTCGTTTTAGTATGCCCTTCCTGGTTTTAGTATGCCTTCCTGCTTTTCTCGCGTTCCCTTCCCTTCCTGGTTTTAGTCGATCCCGGGTGATAACCGTCAAAAAGAACGTGATGGCCAATGGCCGTGGTAAACAAGGTTTCAACATCTATAGAAAGCTCCCCTACTCCCCTCATGCACACAAGTGAATACTGTCATCAACAAAACGATGATGACGCTACCGCGAAAAAGTCCAGACTGAGTAGAAATTTCCACCAGCATTTTGGGGTAATACAAAATCTTTACCATCTATGTAGAAAAACCATCCCAAGACCCCCTGGTGAATCGCCTACTAACTTGCAGCTGTGAACATCAGCCCAGACAAACGAGGCAGCTGCCTAGGGTCTCAACGACGCCAGGGCTCGAAGTGGTAAAAGTGCAAAATATAGTTGGTACTTTACTCTTTCGTTTCTAAGTCAAGCCTTTTTGCCAAATTACCACTCTCTCAGTTATCTACTCAAAGGCTGGGTTGTGGATGTCTGAGACTTGGTCGTTCCAGACTGAGCAGACATTCTACCCTCCTTATACCACCATTTTCGGACTTTACGAGACTTAAAGGACCCCTCTTGGTTATTCTGCGTTTCATATTATCCCAACTCCCTTGTGGGATTATAAGATTCTGAAATCTCCGCCTTGTTTCTTTCTGTACCTACGACTTTTTAGCACTTTTTCGGCCTAGCAGAGTTTTGACAGTCATGCAACGGTCTCTTTTGGACTTCTTTTCTTTTACTTGGCTTTCCTGCTTTTGAATCAAGGCGCATCCAGATTTCAAATATTTTGCGTCCAGCCGACGCGTCGGAAAGTAGAAATGCTGGATAGAGTCGACAAGCGCTAACAAGAAAATCGCTTATTCCTCGTGGAAAATAATGGTATTTTTAAAAATATATTCCTGAGCCATTTCTTCGTGAAAAAATTGTTTCGGGTAGACCAAGAGTTGTGCTTTAAAGTGGTGGAGAAAAGCAACCAATAGGGCGACACAAAGTTGATGAAATTTCTCTCCGATTTGAGACCGTGGTTGGTATTGGTCTGCAATGGAGCTTGCTTTCGATTTAATATAGGACGCCTGGCCTTAAACGGTTGCTATGTAACAAGCTCAGTGACGAGTTTGCCTTGAGATTAACTTGACAAACTTTGCGGAATGCAAGAAATGAAATTGGAAGTCTGAGTGATGCCTTGTATTCAACGCAGAAGTTAAAAGCAGCCGCTGGGGCTAATCTTAATAGGTAAAGTTTCTTTCGAAACTGTCTAGGAGGCTCGCCGTCACCACCCCTACATGTCAGTTCGTCGAAGATGAAAGTTTCGCCCACACGTCAGTTCACCCACACTAGAAATCCGTCAGTTTGACCACGCGTCAGATCTCCCACTTCTTAAAATTAGACAGTACGCCCATATTTTCAGACAGTTGGCCCACATTTTCTGACAGTTGTGGAAAGAAAGGATAGGCCTATATGCAAGTAGTAGTTAAACGTAAGTTAAAAATAATACAAAAAAATGCAGGGAAGGTTTTCGATTGGAAATAAGAGTGAAGCTAGTTTTTACGGAGACTGGAAGTCTCACGAGTCAACATGGGAATAACCTACTGCAAGCTTTCTTTCCTTTTTTTTTGCAATAACTGCCTCTGATAATTCTCGAGCAGCACCGAACAAACTTTAAGCGAAATTTCGGTAAACTAAAAAACTTTCAGTATTAAAAAAACATTCAGTCTTAAAAAAACATTCGGTATTAAAATAAATAGAATAATATGTTTTTTATCGTTTCGTTGGTATAAGCAAAAAAGATGGACCCTTGTTCGTTCGATCTTACGGATTGCTTATTCTGCCTTTCTTATGAACCCTAGCTCCCTCACAGAATTATAAGCTTCTAAAAGCCCTGCGTTTCGTCAGTGTTTCGTTTTGTACTTCCTTTTTCGGCTGATCCGAGTTTTGCTATAGTAAAGCAAACCACTTCGCCAAGGTCAAGGTTCGCTGATAACTATTTCACACATAGAGAAGCTTCAAAGTGTCGTTTTTCATTTTGTAAGACATGGTGGACCATCAGGTCTATCATCTATTTGACTTCTTTTGTTTGGCTTGGTTTTCCCATTTTTTAACCACGGCGCGTTCAGTTTTCAAATAATCTTCGTCCAGCCGACGTGTCGGAGAGTGGTAAGGCTGGATAGACTCGACGAGCAACAAGAAAATCGCTAGTTCCACGTGGAAAGTAATGGAACCGATATTTCTGAGCCATCCATCGTGACAAGATCATTTTTTAGTAAGGGTTGTGCAGTAGGACTTATTGACTAATGAATTTCTTCTTCTTACTTTAGAAAATGTTTGTGTTCAATATTCCTTCAGCCCAAGCTGACTGCGAATCATATTTGACAGTGCAAAACGGATACGTCAGTTGAATTTCATTAGAGCTACATTTCGGCCCTTCTTGGCAAGGTTCCTCTTCAGGCTCAACCCGATGAAAAATATATCCCAATACAGTAGTACGAAGTTGTACGAAAAAGTAGCATGCATCACTAACTGATGCTACTACATGCTTCTACTTCATGGCTACCGTGTTACTGCATACTACTGCATGCTACTATTAGCAAGACTGGATGCTACTGGCAAGACAGGATGCTACTGGATACTACTACATAAGATTGGACTAGTCTGAGGCACATTAAATGATAGTATTCTTTGCTACTACATAGTATTACATGCAACTTTTTCATACAACTACCATACAGCTACGCAGACTGCAAATTTTTCATCGGGAAAACCGCTCAAGTTGTTAATGCGAACTTGGAGAAAAGTTTGTGTTAGTACGGTCTGACAGGAAGCATAATGTACTTACTCTTTCATGATGCCCAGGCAAAGAGGTCTGAAGTGCGGTCATTACTTCTTTTATAGAAGATGTTAGGGGAAAACTTGGACCCTAGTCCTTCAGCGCCTCATTATGACAAGATTACAAGAAGAAAGAACTCAAGCGTGAGAACGCCCTTGAAGCCACAAGAAGGTGCGGGAAATGGGAAAGTTCCTGTCGGGAACAGTAAAGACACATTCCCAAAGGATTTGTACGTCCAAATGACGCCAAGAACAAGAAGAAGACATAATCATTGTTCGAAGCTTTCGAAGAGCTTCATTATGTATTGGGGAAGAGAGAAGTTCCTCGTTACCCTGGCTCTCAGGAGGTCTCAAGATATGCCATTTCTGCTTTATCCAACCAAACCAGTTCCAAAACCAATCTCCAAGGACAGGGTTAAAAAACAACAATAAAGAATTTTAGGTCCTCTGTAAGTTCTGGACTCTCAATACCGATGAGAAATGTGTAGCCTGCGTAGTTGTATGGTAGTTGTACGAAAAAGTTGCATGTAATACTATGTAGTAGCAAATAATACTATCATTTAATGGGCCTCAGACTAGTCCAATCTTATCTAGTAGTATCCAGTAGCATCCTGTCTTGCCATAGTAGCATCCAGTCTTGTTAATAGTAGCATGCAGTAGTATGCAGTAACACGGTAGCCTTGAAGTAGAAGAATGTAGTAGCATCAGTTAGTACTGCATGCTAATTTTTCGTACAACTTCGTACTACTCTTTTGAGATAAATTTTTCATCGGGATCAAAGCAAAGCTGTTTCTTTTCGACCTGAATGGATTATATGAAGGAGGGAAAAATTCATAGAATAGACCATCTCTTGCCGTTTTTGTATGGTAAGCTCTGGTCCCTAAACTGATACATAAACTGATACTGTAAAAAGTATCTCCGAGTAAGGATTAAAGTTAACTGCAGTATCTGCTACTCGGATTATTCTTATCTCTACGGAGATAAGGTAAATACGAAACACAGATAAGATAAATCCCATTACCAAATACTGCAGTTAGCTTTAATCCTTACTCGGGAGATAACTTTTTACAATGATGTGGCTTGGAGCAATATTTTATTTCCGCTGAATTTGCAAGAGGATTTTTGAGCGGATACTAGAACTTATAAATTTATACTAGAACTTCTGTCTCTCAGCCAATGCACCGAGAGCCCTTCCGCTAAAGTGTTCCTTGAAACAAGTATCTACACATGACAGGTTGCACATGATTCACTGAAACCAAGAAAATAGCGTAATATAAGTACGAGAAAACTAGAAAATGCCCAGTCAATGCATTTTATTTGTATCTGTAATCTGTATCCTATTTTGAGTGTTAGGGGTTATGGATTATGTGCACTAAGATCAGGAAGTTTCGATATTTGTATTGTAAATGCCTTAACCTTTGTACTTCTTTCCTTTTGTTGTCTCGTCATTTTGGTGGTGTAAAAGTTCTTTGTTCTTTCATTCATGGCAATCTAAGCTTTGGTCTAAACGCTACAAAACCCTGCTTTTCCCCTTCTGGTGCCTCCGTTCTGACCTGAACATGTTTGTTACCTCGTGGTTAGTGGAAATTATGTAGTATACTGGACATTATTATCTGATGGTTATTTCCCAATGGATCTCGCTAAAAGGTCTGTTAGGATTGAATTGTAAATGTACGGGTTCTGGAAATCTGTTAGACCCGTATCATGAAGCTAGAGAAATGGCCCGTTTGTGGTCCCACCGAAAATTTTTGGTCTTGTTGAATATAGGATAGTTTCGGGCTGAAACAGAAAAATGTTTTCCTCGCGGGATTTGAACACGCAACCTTCTGTTTCATATATACTGACGCTCTAACCAATAGAGCTAACGACGGGCTTGTCAACAAAGTTCACAAGCCATTGCTATCGCCAGTTAGTAGGGCTACATGAACAGTGATTCCGCTCGAGGCAAATTTGTATAAAAAGTTCAGATCCCAATATCACGTGATAGTCAGATATTTATGCAATGGTGGAACTTATACAAGGGACTTTTACCGTGACAAGTAGAAACTGCTTTCTGATTTATCTGTCATCGTAAAAGTCCCTTGTTTAAGTTCAATTATTACTTTAATGTCTGGCTAGGTTTAAATTTAAGTTAGAATCTCCTGTTGGTACAAGAAGCTGTAGTTAGCGGCTGAAGGTATCCAGTTATAGTTAGAAGTTGAACAGTGAACATGTAGACTATGTTCGCAAAATGTATGACTGGTGTCGGGCATTTGCTTCTATGAAAAAATAATATTGATTTTCATTACTAAAGGAACACCACCATCCTTGACATCTGCTTGACCTTCATCCAAGTCTCTAGCCATGTCCTTGACAAATATATGTCTGGAAGTTGCTCCTCCCGTTCTGACCAAAATTATACTACTTCTCATTCTTGGAAGTTCTTATTTCGTCCCTAGTGTCAATCCGTACTGTTGCGAGGAGAAAGAAGGAGACTATTTTATTGCCTCAGCCATTAGTGATCCGGATTAGGAAGACTCTTTTTATTACATTTAGGGGTTGCCGTGACGATTGATAAGAACTATGGAATATATGCTATCGGCATTATTGCATCCGGAATCCCAAAGTGTCAGAAAAGAAAGAAACGTTTTCATTCAGATAAAACAGGAAACACGGCCGAATGACTAATGTTACAAAGGAAGGATTAAGGGAACTCGTACAGCTTGGCCACTGAAAGCAGAAGTGGCAGTAAATATAGTTTATGTTCCAATATTCTAACATACACGATTCCCTTGAAGTTTGATAATGGGATTGCAAAAATATGCACGGCACAGCATGGTGCAGGACACCATATGATAAATACTGGTCATGACAAGGGGTGCCTTTTTTTAGTCTCTGTGCCTCTTTTTAGTAGCCAACCTTGGTTCGCCTGCACCATGCATACTTTTCTTCCTTGTTTTCGAGCAAGCATGCTAAAAGAAAGCAAGCAGTGCCTAAAAGAAGGCACGTCAGCACACGGGTCCAGTTCGATAGCTCTGGATCCTAAAAGAAGGCATAGACGGTGCGTGCCTTTCTTGTGCAAGCATGCCTTCTCTTCGTATGCCATCCCTCTTTTTCCAGCACTCGTCGTGCCTGCGCCATGCCGTGGCGTGCCGCACCTTCTTTTAGTTGATCCTGTTTGATGATATACCTAGTGTTGATAAATCTTGGTTACAGTTAGTTTTTCTTTAATTTCTGCTTGTTCACGTTATTGTTCCCAATTTTACAGAATTAACGAGGGTTATTTTTGTGAACGTTCGTTTGTCATAGGCAAGTTCAGCCAAAGAAGCACTATAATTCACCTATACAACAAAAGCTGAAAGCTCATATGGCACTTGTAAGAACAGATAGCATGTTTGTCAGATACGGTTTGCAGTTGTCAAGGCTGCATCTCTCTCCCGATATTCATTTCACCAGAAAATCGGCTTGATCTACTAAATCTGAAATGGTTATTCCACTCACTGATAACTGTTTCTCCCACAACGATGATCGGATCGGGGGAAGGCCCTAACACGCCTGCCAAGTTTCATGGTATAGCACAGACTGCCAAGTTTCATTGTCATAGCACATTTGGAAGTACCCCAGCTCGTGATGATCAGAATTGTGGAAAACCCTCTCAAGCTCCCCCAACTGTGACAAGATCCGGTCCTGTTTTGTCAGTATTGTCTCGTATTGTCTCTACGGCTCCCACGGTCCCATCCCGATCTCTCGACTCTAAGCGTTTCACGAGATTTTTTGCACCCCCGTCAGCTCCCCCCCCCCCCCAGTTATTGGATTCGTTCCGAACTTGAAATTGATCATCTGAGACACTTGTTCTTGACACTTGTCAAGTTTCATTCACGTCCGATCACGCGTTCTAAAGTTATGCATGTCACTAGATGCTGGATTCCCCATCCTTCCACTCCCCCCAGCATCACCGTGTCGGGGAAGGAACTATTTTCAAGTCAACCTAGGAGAGTACCTAATATGTCTGGCAAATTTCATGGTCATAGTACATCTGAGAGTATCCTAACTCGTGATCACCGCAGAAATCCAAGAAACCCCTCCGACACCCTCCACTGCCACACGATCCGGTCCTATTTTGTCAATAAAGTATCTAGGGTTAATGCTCGTTCTTCCCTTCAAGTTCCATCCCGATCCCTCGACCCTAAGCGTTTCAAAAGATTTCCGGTCCCCCCTCTACACCCACCCCCAGTTATCGGATCCGGGCCAGATTTGAAACTGAAAATCTGAGACACTTGTTCTTCACACTTGTCAAGTTTCATGCATGTCCGATTACCCGTTCCAAAGTTATATATGATTCTAGTTTCCGGATTCCCCATCCCTCCACTCCCCCCGCGATGGCTGGATCGGGGAAGTGATTATTTCCAATTTAACCTGGTCGGTTCCCTCATATGCCTTCCAAGTTTTATTGTCCTAGCTTGTGTGGAAGCGTTTCAGAAAATTTCCGGTGCCCCACCCCCTCCAGCAGTCCAGCCCCCCCCCCCCCCCACAGATATAGAATCTGGTCCGGATTTGAAACTGAAGATCCGAAACACTTGTTCTTGACACACGTCAAGTTTCACTCATGTCCGATTACCCTCTCCAAAGTTATGCATGTTAATAGTTTCCGGATTTCCAATCCCTTCACTCCCACCACTATGATCGGATCTGGAAAGTGATTATTTCCAAGTTAATCAGGTTGGTTCCCTGGTATGCCTGCCAAGTTTCATTGTCCTAGCTTATGTGGAAGTGTTTCACGAGATTTGTTTAGTTTAAGTTTAGTTAGCATCAGAGCAAAATAGCTCTAGTTATTTTGCTTTGGTTAGCATTTAGCATGGGGTCAGGTCAGACCACTTAGTCTGACTTTAATCTTTAAACCGTATGTCTCCCCGCATTCGCTTCTACATACATCAAGTCGTAGCTCAGTGGTAGAACACTGGACCTTTGACACAGAGGTTCGCGGATCGATACCGCATTTGGGCATAGCTCTTTTTGCCTGCTCCCCTTTTGCAACTGTTGTTCCTACCTAGTTTCCGGACATGGGGATCCGGGGAAAGTCGGATTGGGGAAGTGATTTTGAAAGTTAATCTAGTCCAGTCCCTGATATGCCTTCGAAATTTGATCGTCCTAGCTTGTGTGGAAGTCCTTAACCTATATCAACCCCTACTAAGGTTCAACAGCATATTATACCAACCCCTTCGACCTTCGATTGCTCTAGCTCTATCCGAACGAATTTAAGCAAAGAATGACTCATCCACGAGCAGAGCTATACTAGTGTGAAGAAATAATGACTCATTCACGCGCAGAGTTATACTAGTGTGAAGAAAGGGGTAGGGGTTTGACAAAAACTAGGAAAAGCGTTTCAAGAGATTTCTGGTGTCCCCCTCCAGCCCCCCCCCCCCCTCCAGTTATCGGATCCGATCCGAATTTGACAATGAACATCCAAGACACTTGCTCTTGATACCTGTCAAGTTTAATGCACGTCCGATTATTCGTTCCAAAGTTATGAATGTTACTAATTTCCGGATTCCCCATCTTGCCACTCCCCCATTGATGGTCGGATCGGGGAAGTGATTATTTCCAAATTAATCCGGTTGGGTCCCTGGTATTCGTGCCAAGTTTTATCGTCCTAGGTCGTGTGGAAGTGCCCAAACTAGCAAAATGCGGACAGACCGACAGACATTACGATCGCTATATGGCACTTGAGTAAGCTCAAGTGCCATAATATACTATAGTAGAGGTATGCTTAGGTGAACGTTTGTTGACTTTGGGCTTTTTCATGCGCTTTCTGTAATTAAAATGGACTATGAGTTAGCTAAAGTAGGTAATTAAGGGCCTATGAAAACACCTGAATAGGTATTTTGGATCTTCATTCTACCATTCAGCCCAAAACTGCACTGTTCAGATTTAAGTAACTGTTAAAATTAACATACCTCTACTGTACTCAGAATACACAGAATAACTACTTTTCTGCAGAGCAAAATAACACTAGGGATTAGTGCCAGGTCTTCAAAAAAGTGACACACACTCGAATAGCAGCGACACCAGCATATCTAGCGATAGATAACGTCTGAGCTGAAACTAAATCAGTCGTGCACCAGTGCTGGCTCTCCACGAACACAGCAAAAAAAATAAAAAAAAATGATACAACCTCCCCTGTGTCCTCGGTGTGTGCAGACCGCATCTTAGCTGAACTAGAAATTTTCTAAGCCCACAAGTTTGTCTCGCTTTGAAGTCCCGGGCGTAGTGGACGGCGCTACGAGTAGCGCCCGTTTCCGATGCATCGAAAGCATAGGTCTTGGCGCTGCTCTCTAGTGTTATTTTGCTCTGCTTCTCTGGTATTGTTTACCTCCTGAATTCTTATTCACAATTTCTGATACCTAAACTTACTTATTCAATAATTATTCTCCACTTTTCACATTTCTCAAACCTTTGAGACACTGTACCCTGTCTTGCAGATGCATTTACGGCTCCTGCAATTATCCATTAAGCCGCGACTTTCGCCGCTTAACAATGACCAAGGAAACACTAGCCTTCGCCTACGCAATATACTACTCGGCATAACTACTGTGTACTTATGTTTTCTGGTATTATTTACCTCCTGAATTCTTATGCATAATTTAATATTTTCTAACTTACTTATTTAATAATTTTTCTCGGCTTTTCACGTTTCTCAGACATCAGAGACATTGTCTTACGAATTCACTCATGGCTTATTCTGCTTAAGGCCGTGGCACTTATCTCTTTACCTCGCTCTTTACAATGACTAAAGAAACACTATCCTTTTACCTACACAACATAATAGACAGAATCACTACCACGTACTTACCTTTTATGATGTTTTTATCTCCTGAATTCTTATGCGCAATTTAATTTGATTTAATTACTTACTGAATAATTATTCTTCACTTTTCAAACTTCTCAAACTTTTAGAACAGTTTCTTACGAATGCCCTCACGGCTTATTGCAATTCTTCGTGAGGCCGCGACACTTACCGTTTTACAATGACGAAAGAAACGCTATATATCCATTTCATAAGTAGTGAACTGATAGACAAAAAATGCTCCTCAGCCGGGATTTGAACCCAGGACCCTCTGCTTACAAGGCAGTCGCTCTACCAACTGAGCTACCGAGGGGCTTGTGAAAAGAGTTCGCAAACCACTACAATAGTCTGGTATAAGCCGGCCATAGGAACAGTGATCCCGCCCGAAGGCAAATTCATCTAACCAGTTCACATCCTCACGTCACGGAAATTTATAATAATACATAGATGGCACTTCAGACAAGGGACTTGTACCGTGACCAATAAACCATAAACATTTTTTCGAATATAATTTAGAAGTCTAGGACTCCACTGTCGGAGCCACGTAGACATACCAGGAAACCAGATAAAACCAAATATATAATTTTTACTGGGGAAGACGCCCTTGAGATGGAAACATTTTATAATTAGTGAACTGATCGAAAAAAATGCTCGTCAGCCGGGATTTTAACCCAGGACCCTCTGCTTACAAGGCAGTCGCTCTACCAACTGAGCTACCGAGGGGCTTGTGAACAGAGTTCGCAAACCACTACAATAGTCTGGTATAAGCCACAGTGATCCCGCCTGAAGGCAAATTCATCTAACCAGTTCACATCCCCATGTCCCGGAAATTTATAATAATACATAGATGGCACTTCAGACAAGGGACTTGTACCGTGACCAATAAACTATAAAATTTTTTTCGAATATAATTTAGAAGTCTAGGACTCCATTGTCACATGCCAGGACCCACAAGACGGGGTCTCATGGTGAAAACCAGAAAAAACCAAACATATAATTTTTAATGGGGAAGACGCCCTTGAGATGGAAACATTTTATAAGTAGTGAACTGATAGACAAAAATGCTCATCAGCCGGGATTTGAACCCAGAACCCTCTGCTTACAAGGCAGTCGCTCTACCAACATGTACTTACCTTTTTTGATTTTATCTCCTGAATTCTTATGCGTAATTTAACTTTTATTTAATTACTTATTTAATAATTATTCTTCACTTTTCACATTTCTCAAACTTTTGACGTTGCAAACTCACGGCTTCTTACAACAATCTTCGTATAAACACGCCAGTGATCCTCGGGAAGAACGAGAAAACGTAGCACTAACGACTCAAACTCAACAACTCAATCCTGTGTTAACCAACCACGGCGATGTTTGGGAGCAGGTGATACCGTTTCTGGCTCTTCCACTAGGTACAGGGCGATTTTGCATCGACAAGACGAGTTCTCTGCTAATGCCGAGACACCACAATCAGAGTGGTAGCCCCGCTCGATCCTTGTCAATGAAAAACGACATATTGCCCGAACAAGCACCGATGACAGGAGGAACTCGGCACCACAAACTCTTAGTGTCAGTGAATGGCCGTAAAACCAGTGGTTGAATTCTTTAATAGCCTACCATGTTTTAGAAAAAATTAAAAAAAATCTGGTGGATTTCAAGTGAACGTTTTTTTGTATGATTGTATGCAGTCAAGTTATTTTAATCCGTTACGTGGATTGGTCGATATCTTTAAAGTTTAACTGAAAAGCAAACTTATTTTTGTGTCATTTAACTGAATACACTAAATTATTTGGATTCTGCATAGTGATCTTTTTACTTTCCGCTATCTACTCTTGTTATGAAGTTCACAACATCTGCGGCCGTCCCCACAGCGTAAATTCTACTATGACGCGGGAAATTTTAATCTCAACGCAAACGCGGCTTTTCAGTTGGCAGTGGTGAGATTGGTGATGATTGCTTAGTGCCTGAACAAAAAAAAAGATAAATCTTTCTCGTAAGGCATACACAAAAATACAAGCGCATAGAGGTAGGCTACAACAAATTACACGGAAATTCCACTGTTTGAAAATCGATTATTCGTGAATAGCGGAACCACGAAGTAACGCATTTTCAGCGGGTCTTCAAGCCAGTTTAAGTGAGTAAGTGATGGGTAACTAGATTGTCCTATCCCAGCCCTTTTCGGTTAAGCTTTAATGCCAAGTCGGAGCTAAGAGCTGGCCCAATAACACTGTCAATCTATCTATCTAAAGGACAGTCAGATTAGTTCTTTTCTAACCTTACTTAACTTTGCAGATGGCATCTAACGACTCGACGCGGCCTATCCTCCAAGAAATAACCCTTGGCACCACTGTCGACGAACCCCAATTTGCAGTCGCTGCCACCAACCGTCCCAACCCTTACGACCGCCACGAATATTACCGGACGTACGACCCCATGACTGGAGTCAGAATAGCTACAACTCTAACAGGGTTTTTTGCTTTCACCGTAGTTTATATCTTATGCAAGGTAGTATTAGACAATATTTGCATTGTCGTTGTAAGTGGAACGAGCATTGCCAAAGCTTGTTAATGTTACCCTGCTAATTTTGGCGTTGCTTCTTGAATTTTTGTAAAGGCCTGCGGCTACGCTTTTTCGAAAGAAGGATTTGGCAAAATTAATCAATCAATCAATTAATAACTAACAGCACTGGACCACCATTTAGAACTTGAGAAAAAGTTAAAATAAGCGAAAACGGAAAAGTAAAAAAAGCAAAAACAAAATCAAACCCCCAGATGTGGATTCAAATGACGATGCCCGATTCAGTCTTTTACCAGTACTTTTATTGTCCATTTCTTATTTCGCTTGCCTCCCAACCGCAGCTACAAATTACTGTCGCTTTCTCTCTAACCCCACTTACTTCGATATTTGTTTTGCCTTAAAGGATTCATCGCACTATTTACTGTGTATATTCCAGTATTTTAAAATAGCTGAATACTTTAAAACTAGGCCCTGCTTTCAACAAACCGACCAAGGCTTTGGCTGGTTTAAGCTTTTTTCCCGGCCCGTTGACTTCTAATAAAAACAGGGACAAGTTTACAGAACCGATTTTTCTGATAAATAAACTTCGCGCAAGCAACGGTCGACTGCATGATACGCATCGAAGGTAGCAAAATAAAGCAAGCAAGAAAATCAGTGAGGTGTCGTTCAAGGAGGGGGGGGGGGGAAGAAAATACTGTATGAGATTGGGGTCTCCGGGTTTTATGGAAGGAATAACTACGGAGGCAGATTGCACTAGCATTATAGGTAAGAAAGGTCCTTTGACATTTGCTGTCTCTACGATATACTTCAAGGTATCTATACCTTGGGCGCTTACTCCCCCCCCCCTTCCCTGGTTCCACATTCTGAGTCCATTGCATGCAACAAAAAGAGTAATCTGGAAGGCGGAGCGTGGCTTTTACCCTATATTGACAAAAACGCCATCTGTGTGCTGACAGACAACCTGGTTTTCCCGGGCAGATTTTCTAGATTTCCATCATTACCGGCTGGGATGGTGAGAACATACGGACTGGAATTCTAGCAGGGATTACACTATAGCTGAGATATTTTAAACCTTAACGGAAAAGGCAGATTTTTTTACATCTGATGTATGTCTGAAACTGAATTATTTTGACTCATCTAAGGGATTTTGTTGTTTTTTTTCATTCGGGGCTCTTAGTAATAACGTTCAAAATGTGCGCTGCTTGCACGACAACCCAAAACTCAACTTGAATTTCAACAAAAGCCTGCATTTCCATGTGTTATGGAGGCTAAGCTCGGAAAATTAAGTAAATAAGTGAAGTGTAATTAGACTGTCGGATCTCAGCCATATTCGGTTAAAGTTCAAGCTTTCGCGGCCGGATTGATTTATTGATTTATTCATCTTCAACTTGACCGAAAAAATATTCATTATCGAAAACTAATATTGAGAAAATCTTTAAAATCAAGCTATAAACTGAACAACTTTAACCAAACAAATTTCTTTGCCAATCATTTTTCTTATAATACCCCTAACTCCTTCCATAAACTAACTTTTAGTCAGCACAACTAACTACTAAAAGTGGAGAGAATCCGGATAGGAGAATTTAACCCTCTGTCCTCAGGATACCAACAGACGACCAGGTATTCCCGGACCGAATTCCTGCCCACGGAAACACACCCACACATAAACACACACTGCATACACACCGCTAACCCAAATATACCATACACATACGCAACTGAAGCTCAAATGTATCAACGTTTTCATGCGGAAATTATAAGTACCGAAATCATGGCAGGAATTCCCTTCTGGGATACCAAAAGATGAAAAACATTTACTCTACCTCAACCTTTCTCCAAGGAAGTGATGATGGTACTGCAAATTCCCCCGAAACAGAAGCGAAATATAAGCAATATAAGCCTAGGGGTAAAATGTGAAAATAAAAACCCTCCGCTTTAGCATTATTTTGCATTCTAGCGTTTTAGTCGTCCATCGAATTTCAAATATCCAAAATCGGTGATGCACAATTACTAAAGCACGATGTAGGATAGTTTAAAAAGCAGCCTGGCAGTTTTCAAGACGAGTCCTTGCCATTAGCTCCTCATAAAATCCTTACGTCAGTAGTTTTTTGCAATTTGTGTCCGTGTTCTAGTGCCCTACTCTACTAAGGTTGGCCAGAATCTTAACCCTCCATGGAAACAAAGGCACGTTATTACAGCTCCTTCAACTTTTCGATTTTCCGTTTTCTCTATCTTCCTCAGAAAGTGCTTATGCAAGGACAGGATTTAGACTTGAGTCAAATGACGGGGAAACTTCGCTTTGATGTCTCAGGGATGATTTCGTAAACTCCGTCTGATGGAAAATGCATAATAGATGAGATAAAACCTCCTGCAGTTCCTCCCAAAACCGCATTAAACGAGCCGAATGGCTTTGGAAATGAAGACGAATATGTCCTTTTCAATTTCGCTACTCTGAGTTGACGCGTTGAACTCGTCACCAAATCAAGATTGGAAACTCAAGAACTGGTTCACGGAATGTGAATTATGTTTGTGTAGTAACTGAATGATAAGAAGGAACCTACTGACAAGTTCATAGATAACCTATCCGAAGTACCTTTTTCAATTGTGGAAGGGTTAAGGAGAAAGATATACATGCCGTGCTGGGCGATATTCCCCATCGCCTAAAAATGCCAAAACTTGGCCAAAAGACCAAGTAAAAGAAAACGGCACGCTAGTACAACAGTCAATTTGAATAACATAACTGTCAAATCAGAATCAGAAACCCTAGTTTAGGCGTGGAGTTTCGAGATTAAATTCGGTGGAGTGCTCGAGCTAGACAAACGAACCTGTGATAAAGTAAATGGCGATTCTATATAGCAGCTATTAAGTTTATACTTTTGGTGAGTTGCTTCGTAGGAATTACTGAGAGTTAAAAGCTGGTGCTGTGATTTTATTATGGACACGGATACTTTTTTTTTTTTTTTAATATGGGTACCACTCATTTTAGCGGCCCGCAACATCGCAATAATATAATTGTGTTTGTTTGTCTAAATTAAAAACACATTTCTACTTAGCCGTAATAATAATATATGTTTCTCAGTCAGCTTGGGCTCAAGGATTATTTACATAATAACAATAGTTAACGTTTGGTTATTTCTAATACTTGTGAAAATTGTCGGTTGTTAAAATAAAAAAAACGTAAGCTATTAGACGATTGTTTGCGAGAGATCCCTGACTACCTAGGCAGTCTACGAAACCCCCCTGATTTTTTGGAAACCCTATGCCAAGCCCTGGGGATGTCTGTGAATATCTTATGTCTAACATACACCATGCCAGATGCTGGAAGCCCAGAAAACAACCAAACAAAATTCTTTAATAGTGGAGTAGGCCAGGGTTAGGGTACTAACAGGTACCCAGCCTTTGGCATATGGTATATACAAATCAGGGGTTTGTGGTAGACTCTAGCTGTGCCAAGCGGCCTTCTCAGTGATTAAACTGCGGAGAGACGATCCCCGTCGGACTGTCGTGGGTTGCATTTATTACCATGATTTTCAGCCCCATCATCAATCGTGCGGAAATGTTGAGGTTTTTTCAACTTCATCATGAATGTGAAAAATCCGGCCCGAATAACCTCGTAGCTTTAATCCGGAACTGACCAGACATTGTGAACACAGCGTTCATGCCTAGTGCAAACTTAAGCACGTTTTTGCATGGTATCTAACAGCTTCTTGCGTGCTCTTTTACTTACAACGACTGCTGCCTCCGAGTGCGATCGATCGCTTTTCTCCGAAGATGCAACTGCTACCTCTAACCATCTCCTGATATTTTCTGTTTAAATTTAATTGCCTGAATCCTTTTCCGATGGGAAAAGAAATGTTTTGGATAGATTGGTTCAAAGGAAAATGAAAGAAACAACTATTTCTCAATTGTTGGTTTTCGGCAATGTCAGGATCCCCTTACAGTAATTTGTTGGCGTTTATTGATTCTCAGTGAATATTATTGTTTCTCAATGTCCCCCTTTTTCTTTCCGAAGCTTACAGCCTTGCGGATTGTCAAGTGAATGTGGCTTCTAAGGCACGCTTAACCACTTTTACGCAAGATCATCTGTGGCCGAAGTGATAGCGCGTCGCTTTCGTAAAGCGAAAGTCAGTGGTTCAAATCCCGCCAGATGATTATTTTTATGTTTACTCTACCACTTACAATGATTCCGTCTTAAGGGCAACCTTTCACGTCTTCAGCCCAAGTCTAATGCTTTGGTCGTGTTGTCCTGCTGCTTGGGCCCTGGTCTGTCCATGAAGGTCCGACACGGAGAGAGCTAGATCTCCAAGTTCAGTTTAACAAATTATTTTTACTAGTCCTTCTATAGTTCCAGTGGTTCACTTCCATCTTTTTACTAAAGGTGAACCGCGCGACGGTTACCTTGCTGAAGACCCTTAGTATCCTGCCAAAAACAATTGTCGGATAAAATGCGCTGCAAACATCAGCAGTCGGGCCCCGGGTGTTTGTTCATCAATTTGGTAGTCTCGATAAGGCTAGTCAAATTCGTATCAACATCATCCAGGTCCTCTACGACTACGTCACCAGCTTGGCCTCCGAAGCCACTCCCAATAATAGCATCCATCATCAAAGATCCAAGCGCCTATCTAATCACCATTAAAACCATCAAGTCCAGTCAAACTTTCATCTTCATCCGATTAAAGGCACCAAACGAACTAGCGCTCTTCTAAGTTAGAAGTCCCCCGCTTTTGTCCCCAGGAGGTCGAACAAAGCGCTCGATCGCACTCACCCCCTCTCCTTTCCTCTTGAGTACTAAGTTGTCGCAGAAAACCTTTTCGTTCATCCAGGGACGATGTGGGCGACGCCGGATTCCGGTACCAAGTCGACGAACAAGTCAAGCGACATCTACTGCTGATGTTGAAGATCCACTAATGCCACCTTTCGGCCCCGAACATGACCTAAACTGGTGGCAGACTGACGAATCCTACTACCAAATCAACGAGAAGAAATGCCATCACCAAGACTGTCAGTACGCTTGTTTGAAGAAGGAAATACTCCCCTGGGAAGAGGAAGGATATTGGCGAACTCTGGGCTTTAAAGGTAAATATTTATGCCAAGCTAGATACTTATCCATTCCCACAGACCGTGGGAAGAGACAGCTCAGCAACAGCATTTTGGGACAATATTAAATTTTCTATGTAGAAAGCTACAATTGGATACAAATCGTTCCAGTGGTAAGCGGAGAAGTGGATACACGGTAGTAATCGTAGCATCGAAATCAGGAAAAAGTGAAAACGCAAAATAGAAATCATGTCCTTGTGAACAAAGCCACCAATTCCTTCCTCTGTCTTACAATGCCATACCCAATGGACGGGTATGGAACGAGTGTCGAAACCAAAGTGAAATTCAAAAGCCAAGTCATTTTAGTATCTCGCATCAGATAATACTTTGTATATTTCGACGCAGTTCAGGATCTTTTTTCGTAATAGACTCCTTGCAGTGATACTGAGAATACGGACTACGTCCCGAGCAGCAAAATCACAGGCGCATTTTCAAAGCCCCCACGCAATATTCCTTGGTGCTGAATGCCACGAAAGCGGAAACTTCAGAGAATTGGACTTAGGCTTTGATACAGCAACGGAACCAAACTTTCGATTAGAATGATTTCCCTTTGTCTCGCAATCCCACAAGCGACGGACGGAGACGACTGTCGGAATTGAATATTGTACGATTTTCAAATTAAGCCGGGCGAACCGACTTCCTTTCGTTGTCTAGGGGAATGCTGGCTAGTGGAAGCCTTTGCTATCTTCAACTCTTTGGGAGCTTGGCGAAAATCACAAATCACTTACATGTGATTCTCCAGTTCGAACCATCATGTGGTTTAGTTCCAATTGGTCCCCCGATGACCATCACCATCATCAACCTTTAATTAAAAATCTTCAGCAGAAAAAAAGCGCGAACCTCCCTGACGATGGTTTTTCTGCACCAGCCTTCAGTCTAAAAAGTTAAAGCTCATCTTTTCTGTTCATGAACTTGTGGATGGATGCTGATAATGAGCCAAGGTGGGACAAATAGAGACTTCTCAACTTGGAGTGCTGAACTTGGTTTAAGTTTAATTTACCGGATCATGTTCTTACGCTCGGTAGGGCATGTACAGTTTTTCAGTCGCCCAACAACCTCAGTATAGCCTATCATCATTTTTAAATGGCAAAAAAAAATCGTTCGCATGTAATTCTCCGTACTCCAGTTCAAAGGCATTATGCGGTTTATGGTGGGTTTCAAAACTGTAGTAAAATCCAAGTGTATTTGGAAATCCGAGCGTATTTTACGCACGTAATTAGGCTTACCTCTATCAATACGGACGTATTTATATACAAAATGGACCGATTTCTCCAATACATCCGAATTTCAAGCCCAAATACGTGCGTCAAATACGCTCGGATGTACGCAGTGCGTGAACCATTACGTTCCCCCGATGATCATCAACGTTTACTAGTCTACTAGGAATTTGGAATTTGCACTTCAACATATCCTTTTAGCAGAAAAAAGGAGCGAACCTCCCTGACGATGATGCTATCGTTTTGTAATGGATGCTGATAATCAGGCAAAAGTTGGTACAAATAGAGACTAATCCACATGGAACGCTGAACTTGGTTTAAGTTCAATTTACCGGATCATATTCTGAAGCTCTAGAGGGCATGGGTAGTTTCTCAGTCGCCCAACAACGTCAGTATCATTATTTTTAATAGGGAAGAAAAACATAATGCCATGATTTGTTCTAAGTACAAACTTCCGCTGGTAACCAGGGCAACAGTGGATCTATTATAGGCTACCATCTATGTGTGATGTATGCTGATAATGAAGCAAGGTGGGACAAAAAGAGAATGAGACACTTATGCAGCGTTTACAAGTACAGGAAAACTTGAACAGAATCCTATCTTGGTGACAAGATTATGTTTACACGCAGAGGGAAAAAAATTAATTCTTCAAACCAGAAAATCTGACATAAATAAATTAACTAGCCAATAAAAAAATGTTTTGAGAGAATTTATGACATCAGCACTGATGATTGCTGCTCTCAAAAGCTAGCTAGACTTTTTTTAGTACTTTTTACCAGCGCCGCCGAAAAGATTCCTTTCAAGTAGACCGGAATTCCTTTCATCATGAAAGGATTCCCGCCCCGCTAGACTTTTTTTCTACACGTCTTCACGAACGGAATCCTTTCGAGTCGACGGGATTTCTTGTCCGTGGAAACGCTACATTAGAGCAGTGGTTCCCAACCGGTGGTACGCGTACCCCAAGGGGTACGCGAGACCCTTGCAAGGTGTACGCGGAGGAACCAAACCGATTTAGTCTATAGATTCAAATCCGATTGCCGAAAGCCCTAATATTACCAGCAGAGTATCACCAGCCAAAATGTATCTTAAGGGGCAGGTATTTTTGCTTACCGACAGGTCATTTTTACAGGCTGTTTTTTTTTTAAACAACTGCTTTTACGAAAAATTACGGCATTTCGCGCAGACTCTTTTCTTTTTAATCGTTTGGCCGACCTTTTTGGGGGGAGTGGTGTTGTCAACCTGTGTGTGAGGCTAAATATTCCTTCAGCCCAAGCTGACTGCGAATCATATTTGATGGTGGAAAACGGATACGTCAGCTGAATTTTATTGGAGCTATATTTCGGCCCTTCTTGGCAAGGGTCCTCTTCAGGCTCAAAACCGCTCAAGTTGGAAAGACGAACTTGTGGGAAACACTTGTGTTTTTTTAGTACTTTTTACCAGCGCCGCCGAAAAGATTCCTTTCAAGTAGACCGGAATTCCTTTCATCATGAAAGGAAGGAAACACTTGTGTTTCCCACAAGTTCGTCTTTCCAACTTGAGCGGTTTTGAGCGAAAAGATTCCTTTCAAGAAATTCCAAAAATCATTCCGAAAAGATTCCTTTCAAGTAGACCGGAATTCCTTTCATCATGAAAGGAAGGAAACACTTGTGTTTCCCACAAGTTCGTCTTTCCAACTTGAGCGGTTTTGAGCCTGAAGAGGACCCTTGCCAAGAAGGGCCGAAATATAGCTCCAATAAAATTCAGCTGACGTATCCGTTTTCCACCATCAAATGTGTGTGAGGCCTCCAGTACAAGCCCTAGTGAAAGTCACTGAAATAATGTTGATTCCAAAACAGCTAGCCTACTGCCGTAAAATCTGTTCCTGTGTCAAACAATATTGTTTCAAGAACAATCGAAGACATTGCAAGTGATATTGTCATTCAGGTTGCAAACTGAGCCAACGAAAAAGTCTGGGATGCAGCTTGATCAAAGCAAGCAGAAACAGGCTAAATGTAAAAAATATTGCCATTAATGTCGCCGAGCCGAGCTACAAAATTGCCTCATTGATACGCGTGTTTTTAGTCAATTTGGGCAGAAGGAGTAGTTATGAATAATACTGCTTTTTTCGTTTGATAGAGTGCAAACCCTGCTGTTTTGACGCAAAAGAGCCGTCTGTGTACCAGTGATGCAAGTCTTCCATAAATGTATTATGCATTACATATGCATTACACTGCTTTCGTCACGAACTGTCACGGTGTAATACGGTATAAAAGAGATGGATACCCTTGTACCACTGGTACACGTTCTACACGCGTATGCCTTCTCACTTATGATACTAAATACCGTCTTCTTCACTTTCTGAAAAAGGGGGTACGCAATCTTTTCGAACCTTGATTAGGGGTACGCGGTACGGAAAAGGTTGGGAACCACTGACTTCAGGATCAACTTGGTAGAAGTTAATTTACCGGATCGTATTCTAACGCTCTGCAAGCCATGGGCGGTCTCTCAGCCGCCCAACAACCTCAGTAGGCTATCGTTATTTTTAATAGGGAAGAAAAACAATGCCGTGATTTGTCCTAAACACGAACTTCAGCTGGTAACCAGGGTAAGAATGGATGAGTCCAATTTACCACATGATCTTCTTGCACTCTGCAGGGCATGGACAGTTTCTCAATCGCCCAACAACCCCAGTATCATTACTTTTAATAGGGAAGAAAAAACAATGCCGTGATTTGTCCTAAACACAACTTCAGCTGGTAACCAGGCCAACAGTGGATCTATTGTACTATCTCTGTGTTATGGATGCATATAATGAGGCAAGGTAGGACAAAAAGGGGATGGCCCACTTTGATACTCAACTTGTTAAAAGTTCAATTTACCGGATCGTACAGATAGGAGCCCACAGAACGCGATTTTTTCCGCCAACAAATTTTGTTCTTTCACGCCGCTCAGCGAATTCGTTTCGTAGACCCCACTGGCAGCGAATCCGTGAACGAATTCGCCAGGACTAGATATGCATACGTGGACACGATACGTAGGGCTAGAACGACAATAGGGTGAAAAGTCAACTTTATGGTTATATACTCTATATCTGGTTTAATACTCTACTTTATATTGGCTAGGTTTATTGTTGATTTCCTCAGCGCGAACTGAGGCGATCGGAAAATAATTCGACTTGGAGCTGAAACGGCACGGCGCAAAATTTTTGCCTAGCGAAGCGACCTTTTTCCGCTAGCGACGTCAAATTCGCCTAGGCGAACGCGAATTAACGCTCTGTAGGCCACGGACAGTTTCTCAGCCGCCCAACAACCTTAGCACCATTATTTTTAATCGGTAAGAAAAAACAATGCCATGATTTGTTCTAAACACAAACTTTATGTGGTAACCATGGGAACATCTGTTGACTGAGCGTTTATAGAAGCAATGAAGGGTGGCAGCGCTGTGTTTACGATATAAATGCTATAAATCACGTCATAAGGAAACGTTTAAAGTTAAGTTTGTCACGCCTCAAAGTCCTAATGTTTGGCGATTAATCCTCAAAAAGACTCCGTTAGAGCCTGCAAATTTTTCCAGATCCAAGAATAGTGCGGGATAACTAAGACATCACACATCAGATAATCCATATGCATGTGATCATGATAGCTTAAAAGGGATCGAATATATCGATGGATTTTGGTGTATGGACTCTTTAGGCCAAGAGTGAGGTCGATTTCGTAGATGAATTTTCGTAGATTTTGTAGCTGCAGGGGTGTGGGGGGATACAAATTTATGAAAGTAAAAGGTCTGACCATACTGATTGAACATATCAGACAAATGTGAACGGATGCGTCAAATTAGGAAATGTTATTAGGCTACTTCTTGCATGGTATAGACATATTTCGGTTGGAATCTGGTAAAATTACATAGCAAGGTCACATTTCCTAAAGGTTCAGTTACACGTCAAGACCAGCCCAACGAATCTGATTGAGGAGTCAATTAGTGGGTAAAACAACACGCTGAAATCTTGGGACCGGTCGGATAATTTCGAAAGGAACTAGAAGAAACCCAAAATTTTAGATCGATAACACTCCCTAGGCTAGGTGATTGGTATATGGGTTAAAGATCATATTAAACGGCCAGAATCCGAAAAAAAAGCGGAAACTGATGATAAAATTGAAACAATTATTGATCGAGTTAGTGTCATTGATATCCAAGCGGAAATGCCGATTTTACATCTTTGGTCTGTTTTCTCGTCGGAGCTGCAGTGTTCCAGCCTAAATCCGGCAGAAATCGGAAATCTGGGGAAGCTACAAATTTCTTGTTAGGAGAAGAGTTCAAAGACACCCAATGCTTGAGCATGATATCCACAACTGTCAGGGTCGTCGAATTTATGGACAGCCGAACGTTCTAACATAGGTCCAGGGGCGTCACAAAGGGGGGGGGGGGTGCGGAGGATGCAGCCCCACCCCCACCTTTTTGAGATTCGGAGGCCCAAAATTTTACTAAAATTGTTCGGTATTTTTTCGGTAGCAGAACTGTTCGATATATTTACGGGGATTCGGTAGTTATACAGAATCCTAAATAGGCTATCTGTACAAATCTCTTCGGTATAATGATCAGGATTCGGTATAATTGCCAGTATTCGGTAGCTGTCACGAATTTGGTGAGAGAGTTTACGTGAAATCATTTGGTAATTTTTCGATGCCGGAACTATTCGGTATATTTATGGAGAATCCGTAGTTACACAGGATCCCGAATAAGCTATTGGTTCAAAATTATTCGGTATCAGGATTGGGATTCGGTATTTTTTTCAGTATGATTTCCAGGATTTGGAAGTTAACCACGAATTCTGACTTTGTTCCAGTTTCGACGAAAGTATACCGAATATGAACCTTGTTCGGTAGTCTTCCGATACCGAAACAATTCGGTATAATAACCGAGATACGGTAGTTATACAGAATCCCGAAAATGCTATCGGTCTAAACTTATTCGGTATAATAACTGGGATTCGGTAATTTATTCGTTAAATTGCCAGGATTCGGAAAATACCACGAACCTCGAAACTCAGAAGAGTTCGAGTGAAGCGCTGGTCGCAGACAAAAGGGATGATCCATGATATAATCGATAGTCCTTACTTTTGGTTTGGATCCCAAAAATAATATATAATCATACATATTTCGAAAATTCCGCCTGTAGCACTTTTTCGTAATATTCTCTATTTTGTGGAAGGGCGCGTCATTTAACGGGGGTTTTTAAGACAGTTCCAGGATTGAGATTCCGAAACATTAAAAGCTAGAATTTGGATGGAAATTGAATTTGGCAGGAAAAAGCAAAAAAACTTCGCCTGCGGCGCTCACTTTATGTGATTATGGGTAGTATATTGACTAGACTACAGTTGCTGCTGCTGCCGGAACGTCACTCCATCCAGTTTCTGGAACTTCTTAGAGCCTTTAATCAATCATAAATGATAGAATTTGTAAGAGAGGCAGTTCACTTTTAGCCTACAGAAAAAAAAATGGAATTCAAAAATTTTCGCCTGCGGCGCTCAATTTGATTTTCTATTGGCTATATTAGATAGAAGCTGTTACTGCAATCATGCCCGACAGTACATTCTCCATATGGGCTTTGTCAAAACGCCACCTAATAGTTGGCTTATCGTCTTTCATGCTGCCCTTTATTGTTCTTCCTACGTAATCGTTTCTGTTCCATAATTTAAAGCTCGAATTCTTAGTTCTAGGATTCGGTAAAGCTTTTGAAAGATTCGGTAAAAATTTTGGCTCTGCACCCCCCCACCGAAAATGCACTTGCGACGCCCCTGTATAGGGCATCGACAATTAACTTCTTTGTATGTATGGACACACCTGGACACAGTAGGCTACCTGGTCATCTGAACACGCAAAAACAGGTAGGCTACCTAGTTAGAAAATTCAGCCTGGTAGATCCTAACGAGGCTGTAGAAAAACTAGTTCAGAAAGCTCTTGGAACGTCCGAACACCCTTGGTTATCAATACTTGGCGCACAGTAACTTTTTAACTTTTTCCATAAAGTGGAATGAAATACGTCCACACTTACTGAAAGCTAAATACTAACTGATGCAAAAGGATCTTACAGATTAAGGAAAACTCAACCGGCTCGATAAAGAAAAAATAAACAAAAAAATTAGGCCAGTCTCCCTAATGTATGTATGTATGTATGTATTTATTTATAACCCATCTACAACAGCTACAAAAGCATGAGACGGAGTACAGAAAAAGAAAAGAAAAAAAGAAGGAACTAATAAACTCATACCCAAATACAAACAACAACAAATTCGATAAATACTAAAATAGAATGCCGCTCCAGGGGTGGTGAGACGGCTTGTCAGCAGTCATCCGCTTGAAGTGTTCGGCCATTTCAGTTACCGGTTCCCGCAGACTGTATTTTCGAACTAGAGGTCTATTTCTTGACCAAGACGGGATTCCAAGGAGATATTTCCAATATTTAAAATAAATTTTACGGAGTTCAGCTTTATCACTGTCACTTAATATGTCCCAGAAGGGAACGATATACAGAAAATGGCCCATGACTGAGCTGTTGAATATTCGAGTAAGTAGTTTCCTACCCAAATTTAGCTGGGATACAACTACTGAAACGTAAGAATTTCGCACTTTATTCTCAGTGTGCTGTACCAGAAGCTTCCGCGTGGCAGCAATAGTCCGACCGATTGGGATACCCAAGTACATGAAGTGATCGACTGGAGTAGCAACAGTATCTCCCAAATTAACCGGAGCTTCAGTAGGATCTTTGCAATTAAACAAAAGCACTTGGGATTTATCTGGATTCAAAGACATACCAATCTTATCATAGTTAGTACTTAGATCCCGGAAATACCGTGCAAGACCAGCAACAGTTCGACTTATGTTAAAAAGATCATCCGCATAACAAAACTTCGAAACATCTAAACCGCGGAATATACAAGACGTATCAATGTTACTCTGGGCAGGCAGAAGCGCATTGTTAAACACAATAGGAGACGTTATCGACCCTTGTTTGATACCCTTTTCTACCGGGATATCAATAGTTAGCTTTTGTGAATGAGGCAATTTAACCTGCACTTTAAGTTGACGATACATGTCGTAAAGTGGGGCTACCACATCTATTTCAACTCCCGATTTTATAAGTTCTAGCATAGCTTGGGGATGTATAATCGAGTCAAAAGCACGTTGCACATCACAAGTACCAATAGCAAGCATTTCATCGCTTTCATGTGCATCTTTCAAAACATTACATAGCGAACGGAGTAATTGTGCGCAACCTAGGCCCTTTATGAAACCAAATTGAAAACCGGGCATTTTACATTTCGCTTTTATCCTTGAAATAATAAGTAACTCAAATAACTTACACAGAACACTTGAAACTGTGATGGGTCGAAACGATGAACAAAAACCGCTCGGTTTTCCCTTTTTTAAAATAGGAGAAATAATTCCAACGCAAAAAGAGTCCGGAACAAAACCGACATTGAAAATTATTTGGAAAAGAACCGATAGGTGGGACACAAGTAAGCGGCCTCCATGTTCGAGATGTTTACCACAAATGCCATCAGCACCCATAGAAAACTTTTTCTTCATGTTTTTAATCGCGTAGAGTATATCACCTTCTTTCACAGACAACGCACCGGGTTCCTTTTGACATTAATAATTCCAGTTCTTCAGAAAATGCATTCTCAACCGACGGGTCTGGGGAAGAGAATTCACTAGAAAAGTACGATACCCATGAATCTTGCGGAATTTCAACGGTAGGTTGGCTAATATGTTTGGGAAACATTTAGAAATTATACGGCAGAAACAGGTTTATTGTTTCCGGCTTTCTCCTGATATCTACTAAACATTTTTTTAAACCCGCGAATCTTTTTTTTTTCTCTTCATATTTCTTATTGTTTTGGTTGCAACCTCGCCTCCTCCTTGACGATAATATATTTGTTTAACCACTTGACGTCACCTGCTCTTTATGAAGATTATTTCTCAGTTACAAACCCCTTATACCACAATAAAACTTCAATATCAAATTTCTGGATAAATACCATTCAAAACAAGTTCCGTTTCCAAAACTTTTAGAATTGCAAGCAAGTCTAGTTTGCGAAATCGAAAACATTCAAGTTCGTACGTACGGTAGAACGAACCCGGAGGAACATCAGATCCGTTTTCACACATATTGGTGATTTGCTGCATGAATTCGCTTCCACAAACTTTACTGCTAGTTCAGCTTTCCGGACTAGATAATTTCCCAAAACTAAGTTATTTGGGAGAACAGTTTTCTGTGACACCTCTGAGCATCGAGGCCAATCGAGGATGGGTGCGGAGTCCGATTTGGTTTCGCTTGCGAAAAGACAAGTGCGAAAAACGGTGGGTTAAAATTTTGGAACGAAGAATGAAATTCGCATTCGGCAGAGAAAATCAGACTGTGTGTGAATGTACCTTAAAAGACACCCTGCACTGTACAGTGTCTCTGTCAAGATGTTCTGAGATACTTCACTAAAATATGTTTACAGAAAGATACACAAAGTTTGCGCTGTTGTTGGCCTCTTTCCACGTCCTCTGTCTTGGACGAAAAACTTGGCAAAATTCGCATAACCGGTCTTCGGACGAATACGCTTCTCAGAAACAATGGTCTGACATGTCACATAAGAGAACAAACGTGGCAAGCGTGATAATCAGTGTAATGCTACTAGAGAACATAGGATACAATAGTGTAGAATTTTCTTGAACGAGAATGGCTTAAAGTATGCTACTACTGAAGTAAAAAAGTTAAAAAAGTAAAAAAAAAATTGGGTTTTGGTGTCGGAGACGGAAATGAAAAAGACCGTAATAAATGCCACTGCAAAAGGGATTCCCTATGACGGAAGGGCATCCTTTGGCGCAGGAAGTGCGAAGAGGTAAAACAAAATTGGTGTTGTTAATGTCTCCAGGACAAAATCCCCTTTTTGGTTTTGTTGCAAAAAAAAAAAATAAAAAAAAATAACGAGGGATTATATTTTTATAAATAATAAGTTTTAAATGAAAGAAAATTTTAAGGAAAGTAGATATTACGGAAGGAAAATAGTAACGAAAATTTTAAGGTTTTTAAAGATGTGATGAAAATGGTAAAATGAGAAATAAGGGTTAAAAGAGGAAATAAGAGAGACTATTAAAAAACTAAAGGTAGAGATAGAGGAAAGTGTAGATGACGCTAAATATATAGGTCGGTCATTGAAAAAAAATTAAAGAAATTAAATTATTAGATGTTAGGACTGTTTGCGTCACCGAGGGAAAGTGGAAGCGTAATCACCTGACCAAATCATATTGGACAGGAAGAACGGAAAAGATACTGCGCAGCAATAAAAAAAAAAAAAACTACTGAAGTATAATGAATTACTATGATAGTACGACGTGTCTTTTATAGGATTCAAGTGATTGGCGGAAAATAAAGAAAAATCATTACCAGTCGATATGAATGATTATAAAAGACAACTCTTCTTTTTTCAGTTCGAAGACAACTTTTACTCGAAAATTACAAAGAAAATACAATTTCAATCTTTTAGAGGAATTCGTTACTTTTTCTGTCCAGATCGCGGATTTTGCTCGGCGCTGTGAGGAAACTTACAGGTTCTGATCAACATGATCAACATTCTTGATGTTGACAAAATGAGAACGATCGATCATTCGATCATCGATCATCACACCTGATGCTCCGAAAAATAGTAGGACAAGACAGCAAAACAAACTACCTGTCAGAGGTCGAACTTCAAGGTTCATGAACTCATTTGTGCCCTTTTTCACAGAGATCTTTAACAAAGTGAATAATTGGTGTAATATATTTTGATTTTATAACTGTATGACCAGCGTAATTTAGCATCTTCTGACGAAGAAAGCTACGAAGTTGGTTTGTCAATAAACGATTTGATTGATTGATTGATTGATTACAGGCAGCCTAAACTGGCCTTTGGAGCAAAATCGATCCTTCGAATCCTGTGGCAGCAGCAGTTGCCAGTGTCGACAGGCCACGAAAAGCCTCCCTGGCAGCGCCCTACGGATCGACCCCTCCCTCCAACAGAGTCAGATGAGCCTCGCATGTAGTGAGAACACGAGCTACTCCGGCGAAATGTGCTCGACGTGTAGCGTATGCCAGAACGAACGAAAGAAACCGGCTGGAAGTGCCGGTGAAACAATGGAACCGACCAAGAAGCGCATCTTACCAATGCGCTCCGTTTCATTCCGAGAGAGTGACCTGCCGAGTCGGGAGGAGCAGAACTCGTTCAAAGTCCGCAAGCCTCCTATCCGAGCTGTCTCTTTCCGCGAAGAAGACTGCGACAGCCTGACACCTCTTCCGGTGACCAATAAGCCAAGCTTGAAGAAGTTGTCACGGTCTGTCACGACCGTGGAAGTTCTCCCTCTTGAGAAAAGCCCTCGATCCAAATCTATCCTAAGGGCTTCGTCTGTTTCCGAGAGTAATTACGCAACACAAAAGCTTGGCAAACACGGCCGCCCAAGCATCCCTCGCTATTGTTTATTGTGCAGATCATCGAGCAAACAGAAACTTCATCAATGTTTCCGCTCAATTTCGCTCAACGAGTCCGATAACCCCCCTTGCTACATTCAAAAGCCGGCGGCTATTAACTCGCGGACAAGTAGTAATACCTCTATGGCAAGCTCTCATAAGTCAACGCCACGTGGGAGCATGACCCAGGTCAATAAGGGAATAGTTTCATTAAAGAATCACTTGTCGCTGGACTTGAGAACAATGAGTCACGACAGTGCCATGCCCAGCTGGAGGAGTGAGAGTGTAGACACGAACGCTACCGCGAGTCGGATTGATATCTGTATCACCCAGCCAACCCCAAGCGCCTCCCCATGCGCCAGCATGAAGACTCTCAGTGATTCGCTAGATGCCGCTTTTATCCAGGCAAGTGATTTTTTTTTTACTTCCTCTTTCCTCCTCCTCAGTGATACCAGTGTCGCACCTCCTCTTTCATTTACTTCTTCCAGTTAACTAAATAACTTCACTTTTTCAGATCGTTGCATTTTTTTAAATTTTCCTCATATCTCCTCTTCCATTTACTTTTTCCATTTAACTGCTATTTTTTTCGAATGATGCATTTTTACATCTTCCTTCTCCTCTCAGTGATACTAGTGTCGCACTTCCTCTTCCATCTACTCCTTTCAGTGCTTCCACTTTCTTTTTCTGAAAATCAGTAACCGCTGCGAAAAAATCGGGAGATTATCGGGAGACTTCTTTAAGAAATCGGTGAAAAATTCAGGAGTTTTAAAAACAGTAGGTATGACTTAAAAAGCAATTTTATGGTTAGCTTTGTTACAAAAAGGCATTGAGTAACTGATTTCAACTCGTTAGCACGTAAAAATACTTATTTTATTCGTCATACTTACGATTTGACGCGCAAATGCTACACAGTCATATAAACGGTTTGATAGCAAGGCTGATATTTCCGTTTGCACATCTAAACTTAAAGGACACTTAAAAGGTTCCTCGGTGCTTTGAGGTCTTCTTAAATTTCTCTTTGCGTTTCCATAAGAGCTGGGGCCCCAAACATTGTAAATTGGAGAAACAGTGGGGCTTTCTCGACAGAAAATTAGTCGAATTTTTTGCGTAGGCTATGAAATGGGTACGTTCGTCGGTTAGGAAACTGAAATTTTTTCGTGATCCGACAGTTTACACCCTGAGGACAGTCAACATACTAAAATTAGGGGAGTTATCCAGCTATTTAGTTTAAATTATGTCGAACCGATATAAACTCTTCCGAGCTTCCCAGGGCTTCTGATAAAGAGTTGTCAAAAGCATTCATCAGACATCGTTGCCGTCAGGGGCGTCGCAATTTCATTTTCGTTTTGGGGAGGGGGAGCTAGCAAAATTTCACGAATCTACCAGAAATTCTACCGACTCCTTGAAAATTACAATTTCAATTATTTCAAATTTTTAATTACAAGAATGGAGCGACTACATGGACTTTGTCTTACTCGACACCATTGCAGCAGCAGTTTATTACTTCTGTACACACGACGAGAATAAACGGTGAATTCCATGAAAAATTCTTGAAGTTCACTTTTAGCACAACTGCTTCCCATGCGAATTCTGGATTTTAACGTTGATCAGACCCTAAGATCCCGAGGAAAAATATTTCAAAAATATTTCAAACCGAAGAGAGCGAGGTTTCCACAGACCATGTTAAAGCCATCGCCTCCGTTAAAATTTTAAATCCGCCTTTTTTCTGTGCCAAACTTCAGCTATTTCCCCAATAGGTTTTAGTTTACAATGTTTTCAGCCTAAAACCGTCTAAAACTCCACCGAAATGACGTGCCCTACCAACAAGTAAAGCAAACTATGAAACGCGCCTCAGGCAAAGTTTTGGGAAGCATTTATGATCGCTCATCTTTTGGGAGACATAATAAAATGACAGTGACCAAGATTTTACTCGACCATCCTCTCTCAAAGAAGGTCGGATAACTTTTTAAATCAATTTAATTTTCTGAGAAAAACGTATGTTTTTGCATAAAGGCAAATAATGTTGGAACCGTGCGCCGCAGGTGAAAATTTCGCAACTCGGCCATTTCTCCGCTGAAATGAAGAGATTTTGGTATAAACCCGACTGTGAAATCCAAGAATTGTGACATTATTGTAATTTTGGCAAGATTACGAAAATCGGGAGATTATCGGGAGAAACTTTTTGTCGGGAGATGTCAAAAAAAACTCGGGAGATCTCCCGAGAAATCGGGAGGAGTGGGAGCAATGACTCCTTTGTACTTCCATTTAAATACATAATTTTACTTTTTTCGAATGTTGTGATGATTTTTTTCAATTTTCCAGACATCTCTTCCATTTACTTCTTTCATTTAACTGCCTTCTTTTTTTATCGAATAATGCATTTTTTTTTTAAATATCCCTACGCCTCTCAGTGATACAGAGTGACGCACCTCCTTCTCCATTTCTTCTTTTTAAATACATGAATTTATTTTTTTGACGACAATTTTTTTTTTTATGAATAACTGAAAATAAACGCCCCTTCAGCCCAAGCTGACTGGGAAACTTCTACACGAAATGACACAAAATGGATGAATCCGGTAGGACATTCTTCAGAATATCCTAGACAGAGGAATATCTCTCGAGCTAGAGGTATTACTACTGTAAAGTCATTCTGTTGTTTGACGTAAGATAGTTACAAATGATAATGAAAAGCATTCAGAGCCTTCGCCGTCACTACTTTACAATAAAATAAGGTTGACTGGTTAGGTCCAGTAGAAGTATGCCCATACGAACACTTCGCAAACTTTCCAACACCTTGGTTTTGTTTTTTCCCCAAAACAGTCGAACCGACACACTAACAGCCAAAATCTGCGCTTCGGCTTTCGTTTGACATATAAATAATGAGATTAAATACTTTTCCTATTTCTTGTTTTTTTTAGTCTTTTCCTTCTTCTGTTGGGAAAGATACTTTTGTTGGACGCTCAAAAACCAAACGAAAACTATAACGGTTACAATTATTTGGACGCCGTAATCGAGGCCGTAGTATGGTCTGAACAGTGCACAGAAGATACTGAACAAAAGAGAGCAAACGGTTCCAGAGAATAAAAACTCTATGGCTTTATTTAAAGTTGTTTTACTTTACTTTCCTTTTTTCAATTTAAATTTAGATTTGGCTTATGATTTTCCTTGGAGCCGTCCAAAGTGACGTTGTTTTACTGTAGCAATATAAGGGATTCTGAAACAATCCAGACAAATTCAGTCAGACTGAGCTAAGAAAAAATTCTATTCGAATAAGTTATCGATGATGTGAAGATTTTTAGTGTTGCGCCGAATCTTTGCTTCGCAAAAACTTTGTCCATGAAAAGTATTGCATCCATTTTTTCCAGTTCGCACGTTTAGTCGAGAGTTTACTCGCTGGATATTTCCGGAACACTTTCAGCTTGTCGGCGAAACAATTCTGCATCCAATCTTTCATTTTGGACGTTTGATCGAGTGGTTGGTCACTCAATATTTTCGCACGCCACTCTAGGCAAAATAACAATGGTTTATATATAACCCACGAAGTCCCGAGGGGTTGCCCACTCCCCGGCACCTGATGTACGCCCTTTCCCTGCACCGGCCAAAGTCAGCGGTGCCGGCCATCAATTAGGTGATGCACCTATTAAATGTTTATAAAAGCTGATTTACCTGGATACCGGTGCCCGCTAGCCCGGTGGCGCCACCGGGCTGTCACCGCGGCACCGGGCACTTGCTGTGGGCCTACACTAAAACTGCGAGTGGGCAACCCCTCGAGAAGTCCACCACGGAGTAGCTAATAAAACGAAAAAAAAAAAATTCTATAGTTAAAGAATAATTAGATCAAAACAAAGTAACGGAAGCTTTTGACACTCCCAACATACCTTTAATCAAGGTAGTGTACAGGTTGTTCTGGTCATTGCCCGCGAAATACCGAAGAGTTCCGAACAATTTTCATTTAAAACAGTAGTGTTCATAACTTCAACACGGGGTTGTAGCTCAGTGGTAGAGCGTTCGCTTTGCATGTGAAAGGCCCGGGGTTCGATCCCCCGCATCTCCACTTTTTTGCTGCAAATCATGCAAAGCAAAGCCTGAAACGAAATTTCGCTATCGGCTGCGCCTGGATACCAAGCTCGGCTGCGAGGAGATTGCCATTCCTAGAAGACAATTAGGCACAGTTAGCTGCGGAGCGTAGCTACGTGCTAATTAATATGCGTTATGCGTGTATCGAGTCGATGGCGTATTTCATTCATCTAGGTAGGCGCGTTATGCATGTTTATCTGGTCGGTCTGAAGAATAATCATCCTTTCGAAACACCACAAAAAATCCAGACAAATTCAACCAGAAAAATAGGACCGAAACAAAACGAAAATGATAACCGAACGGTCCCAAAAGCAGTGTTCCATGTTAATCCTTGTTAGGTCTGATCGAAAGAAGTAATAATACGACGGGTTCCCCAGTCCTGGCTGCGGGTGTACATCAAAACGGGTGGGCATTGTTAGAACCACCTAAAACAACCGAACTCAGCAAGTCTAGTATTAGAAACGGGCTAAAGAAAAATCCGGTGAATTACCGTATTCGGTAACGAATCAGAACCAAATGAATCTCACCGAATTTAATTATGAAATGGATTTACCGAATGCGACCGAATGACCGAATTCGGTAGAGAATGAGACCAAATAAACAGGTTAAATCACCGAATTTACGCAGGGATGGACCGACAGCGGCGAAATCGATGCGGACTGAGGAAAAGTTAGATGGATTATCGTATTCGGTCACTAATCAGAACCAAATGAATCTGATTAATGACCGAATTATGAAATGGACTGATCGAATGGGATCGAATTACCGAATTCGGTAAAGAATGAGACCAAATAAACAGGATAAATCACCGAATTTACGCAAGGACGGATCGAATGCGGCGAAACCGATGCGGACTGAACTAAAGTTGGATGACTTATCGAATTCGGTCACGAATCAGAACCAAACGAATTCGATTAGTGACCGAAGTATGAAATGGACTGACCGAATGCGATAGAACAGATACGGACTTAGAAAAGTCCGGTGAATTACCGAATTCGCTAATGAATGAGGGCAAATAAACAGGTTAAATCACCGAATTTACGAAGGGACAGACCGAATGCGGTGAAATCCATGCGGAGTGAAAAAAAGTCGGATGATTTAGCAAATTCGATAAAGAAAGGGGAACCAAAAAACATGTTAAACCACCCAATTTTGAAATGAGGGGACAAACCATTTTATGAAAAGGGCATCACGGCGAAAATTTGACCGAATGTCCAAAACGTAGGGGGGGCCCCCTCCCCCTCGGGACGCCCCTTGTGAGCAATCCTTGGGGAGAAATGTAATTAAATGTCGTGGTTTCCCCGCCACCAGTGCTCGCGTGCTAAATAGGGACTAAAACTGTGCCGCCAGTACCCCGATACCATAGCCTCCCCAGTCCCCGATCGTCCTCCACGAGGCATACTTGAGGGGTTGCTTGCTTGTTGGGCACTACTGAGCATCCTCCGTGGGCCCCGACCGGACACTTGCTGTGCATCTATTTTGGGAGTGAACGACCCCTCGGGCATACTGATTTCTTATTTTCTTTCGTTTCCTTTTTAATCAGTCTTCAACATTAGTATTAACAATAGAAATTATAACTCGTTTTATACCCTATTATTAATTGCAGAGGCTCTAACCCCTTTGCTCATCGCCAGGCAGTATTCTCTTCCAATTCCGCGATGCAAAGTTCCCAAATTCCTTCAATGAACTTAACAAATTATCTCAGAATACTAAGCAATAAGCAATGGTATATTCATACTCGCCAACTTGCAAATAGCTAAACCCTGCAAATATTTTGAATGTCTTTTTTCATTATTGTTCCTTCGTGCTTGAAATGTGTTGTTATGTAGAATGACTGATGCCTGAAATCTTCCCTCACCTTAACGGTATATGCAGTGGAGGATCATGAAGCAAATCCTCACTGTCCCCTAACAAAACGTCAGAAATCGACCAGAACGAACGGCAGGTTCTAGGATACCCAAACTCTGTCCTATACCTGCAGAACACTTCAGAGTTCAGATATACAAAAAGTTTCTCAGGAATTCATAAAGCTTTTCAACGAAGCATCATTGATTTAAAGTGCATTATGACACGGATACTGTAAATTTTAGTTGACAATAATCACAAATTTGGTTATGAAACCACGAAATTCGATTTGTAACATAAAATTTAGATTTTTCTATCTATTTATCCGGGTTTGAATACGAACTTTAAACATTTGTTTAATTAATTTACTTTCCTACTAGTTCTGTAGGCCCTCAACATCCTCCAGCTTTTACCCCGAGTTCTGCCTTACCTCCACGCCAGATCCAAGTACATATTTACCAAGAAGACATGACACGCAAGCTCTCTCTGTGCGTGGCCTCTTATCAAGAATAAATAAGGGAAGAATTGAGAACTCACATAACCCCGATGTCAGCATCCTAGATCTCTTTTCGTCCGATCTTATTTACCGGGGGTGGAGCCTGGGTGGAGCTTCGCGTGTTGCCTCTTGCAGTATTAAATGTTACCTCCAGAGCAAAAGTGATGAAGCAGTCAGAAAAGGCGGGAAGTTCAAACAGTGCAGATTCTGAGGATTATATAAATGGAAACTCCTTTTTAATCTCGGGTCAGATTTGCAATATGAAGCTTATGTTGTCACCACCCTTCACAAAGACGGTGAAGCCCAAGGGAATGCGGCATTTGATGACTCAGGGGAACCATTAAGCAACTTGAACGCTGAAGCATAGATCTAACACGCATGCATTTAGTTCAGATTCAATAGGACTGGTGTGAACATTTGTAATTTTATTTTGGTCTTCTCAGGACTGTAAAGAATCGCTTCTAGAACAAGACCAAAGGTGTCGATGGGATCCCAAAAATCTAATATATAATGTAGATAGATAAATAATTTAATTGTCATATTTAGGAACGATACTTAAAAATGATTATTTCCAGGTTAGTTTGGTCGGGTCCCTGATATTCCTGCCAAGTTTCATTGTCCTAGCTCATCTAGAAGTACCCTAACTCAGAAAAAAGTGACAAAATGCCCTAAATTTTCAAGTTTCCAGCGCCCCGCACTCCCCCGCATATGGTCGGATCGGGAAACTGATTATTTCCAGGTTAGTTTGGTCGGGTCCCTGATATGCCTGCCAAGTTTCATTGTCCTAGCACATATGGAAGTACCCTAACTCGGATAAGTGTGACAAAAAACTCGGACCGACCGACAGACCGACATACGGAATTGTGATCGGTATATGGCACTTGAGCCAGAGGCTGCAAGTGCCATAAAAACAGGCGGAAACACCCCAGGACATACCCCGCCCCGGTACCACCCTCCCTGCGAAAAACCCCCGGTATGAAAAACCCCGGACCCCCCCCCCCCCCCACACACACACACAGTATTAATAAAATGTAATATATTTTTATGAAAATTCTATGCCGTCACGTTTTACGCCGTCACGGTTTACATTTAACTCGCGTGTCTAGGGAAAATCCTTTAGTGCGCGCGGTCCAAACTCCAGTTTTAGTTTGATTTCTAATTTCCTATATAATTGCATTGGGGAGGGGGGTACCGCGGAGGTTTTGTCCGGGCTTTTTTTCCGCCAGGGAGGTTTGCGCCTAGACCTGGGATGTACACTCTTGCCTTTTGGCGTAGCTCACAGGGTCCTAGGCCTCTGGTCAGAATTTATTGACGTGCATCAAATCGGGTAGTCAACAACCCCTCGATTTACCGGAGTAGGATTCCCTAAACTTAGTCCTGAGACGGTTGTTGTTCCGTGTTTTCAAGTGAAATGTTTAGCTCACGGGGGACCGTTGGATCCAAATAGAACTTTTACTCAGAAAGTTTGCGTCTGCCTCATTAGGTCCAAATCATTAACGTAATAAAATAAAACAAACAGAAGTTAAGGAAGAAGAAAGAGAGAGACTCTTGAAATCGAAAAAAGGATTATGGCTCAAGGTAGGCTACGTCTCTACATGATAACACTCCGTTCGGACCTCTCTACATGATAACACTCCGTTCGGACCTCTCTACATGATAACACTCCGTTAGACCTTGAAGCTCATCTGGCACTTGCAAGACTGGGCCAGCCCGATGAAAAGTTTGTAGCCTGTGTACGATAGTTGTATGAAAAAGTTGCATGTATTGATATAATAACAGTTTGGAACACTATCATTTAATGTGCATCAGACTGGGCCAATCTTAAGCAATAATATTCAAATAGCATGCTGTCTTGCTATAGTTGCAACCAGTTTTGCTAATAGTAGCATGTGGTGGTAACACTACTGTATGCTATTACAACCGTATAACTAATTATTGAAAAATTTTCATCGGGAGAGGATGAAAGTATGGTCAATTCGTAGGTTTGCTGTGATAATTTGTTTGCGCAACCCTTGAGATAAGAATGAACATGGGACCTTGGAAATCACGAGAATGTATTGTTCGGTAAAAAGCATTTTATTTTTGCACTTCGCTGTGATGATGCGCACTTTAAGGGCGCTAGAAATTTATCTGTAAGCGAACCCTTGAGGCAAAAACGATGATGGGTTCATTGGGATCATGAAAATGTATATTTTGCTCAAAAGTATTTTTGTACTTTAAGGAATTCGCTTGTAAGGAAAACCCTTGCGACAAAAATGACCATGGGCCCCTGGGGATCATCGTTTGGTCAAAAGTTTTTTTTCACTTTTTGGTTAAGATAAGCACTTTAAGGGGGCTAGAAATTCCATTCTAAGCAAAAATTTGAAGCAAAATGATCATGGGCTCATGGGGATCATGATAATTTACATTTTGCTTAAAAGTATTTATTGTACTTTGCGGTTAAGGTGAGTACTTTAAGGGGTGGTCGGATCTGGGAAGTGACAATTTCTAAGCCAATGTGGTCGAGTCTCTAATGCTTCGGCCAAGTTTCATAGTCGTAGCACATCTGGAAGTACCTTAACTCGCGATCACCGGAATTCCAGACCCCCCCTCGAATTTCCCACAGTGCCTGAATCCGGCCCGGTTCTGTCACAGATGTACCTAGGACTTGCGCTGGTTCTTCCTACCAAGCTCATCCCGATACGCTCCACTCCAAACGTGTCACAAGATTTCCGGTTCTCCCCTTCGACCCCCCCATCCACTAACATTCATCGGAGCCGGTCCGGACTTGAAATAAGACACCTGAGACACCCACAGTACGCGAATCCGGTCCAGTTCTGTCAATGATGTACTTCGGCTTTGCGCTTGTTCTTCCCACGAAGTTTCATCCCGATTGCTCCACTCCAAGTGTGACATAAGACCCCCCCCCCCCGCTTTAATCGGATTCGGTCCGGAATTAAAATGGGACATCTGAGACACGGGTCTCATTAAGATCCGATAACTCGTTTGAAAGTTGTGAATGCCACTAAATTCCGGATCCTGCCTCCTCCCCCCACGATGGTCGGAGCGGGCAAGTGACTATTTCTAAGTTAATCTGGTTGGGTCCCTGATATGCCTGCCAAGCTTCATCGTCCTAGCATATCTTGAAGTACCCTAACTGGCATTCGTAGGACCGACGGAATTGCGATCGGTATATGGCACTTGGCCTAAGGGCAAGTGCCATAAAAAAACGCCTTATATTCGTGGTTACCACTTTGTATTGCAGATTTGCCACAACACAATTTGTTAGAAAGTTGGAATGCCGAGAAACTAGGGCTCTAAGTGTCTAAAACAGCACTGGTGGTCCGTGGGAGGCGAAAGGGTGCCGATTTATTATTAAGGTGAAAATATTAAAAATAGATGGATGTATCTCCAGTATACATTCCATGTGTGTATGGACGCATAGATGTTTTTAAGAAGCCAATTGGCAATACTACAAAAAGAACCCACTTGACTTTACGGGTGCCTTCCATCGTCAAACTCCAGGTACCATCGTCTTTCCGACCTGCGAAATACCCCTGGTTCACAGTGATGCGCGTTGCGACACAATTTTTCTTTGATTTTCCGACACGCGACAGAAATGAATATTCGCAGCGTAATGCTAGAACAGCAGCAAACTGAGCTTGTCTCTCAAGACGGTTCTACAAAGGACAAAGAGACTCCTGGGAGATGATCTTGGAACTACTCTGAAGACCTTTAAGGACAGTCTTATTGCGGTCATTTTACTCAAACATATTATATTTCATCTAGTTCAAATCGTGTTGGCTGAAGGTTTACTCTTTCATAAAAAGGTAGATCAACTTTTTCTTGAAAAATGAACCATCTTTGTTTTTTCTATTTTTTCGCCGAAGAATCGCATATCGGCCGAGTTGTCCTTTTTAGCGCATCCGACATTGCGTCAAAACGCCATGTTTCGCGTTGCTTGTCGCAAAATGTGTGTCGTATGTCGCAAAACGAGGAACGTTACGCGAAATTGCACAATGTGAACCAAGGGATCGTTACTATTGAAATCATCCCAGCCCTTCATAAACAGGTGACATGGCACATGGTGACTCTCTACCTATGACGCTCCGGAGCGCAATACGGGCCGGTAGCTTGTAAAATCTGAGCGGCAAATTCGAAGTTAGAAAAATAAAAGCTTCAGAAACAAGACCAGAGGTTTCGATGGGATCCCAAAAGTGCAGTATTTGATCCAGCCAGCTTGTATTCGCCGATCCAGTCTTCGCCAGACTCCTTGAACATTTTTTACTATTAAATTTAGAAACAGATTAAGGCCAAATAGCTAATCACCTGAGAAAACCAAGTTCAGTTATGGGTTCGGCATGTGTGTTTACCCCTATAAGTCATATCTATTTTGACGAAACAGATCGAAAATTCCCGCTTTACTTCTGCCAATTTTCCGGTTTCGGCGGAATTCCGGAACTACCTTTCCGGCGAAAAAATCTCCTTACCCCCTTACCCTCCTTACCGCATCTCCTTACCCTTATACCCAACATCTAATCAACTGGATTTCGGATTTCCGGATTCGGATCGGAGCCGGATTTCGGGCGAAATGTGTGTCCGGGTAAAAATTGATTGCCATATAAGGATTCAGCATCTCTTCTTACCCCTACATCGGACATCTAATCAACTACAAATACAACTTTTGTTTAAAAAATTTTTCCGGTTTTAGACGGATTCCGGGGGAACTACTTGTCCCGGTAGAAAATGATTTTTCACATGAGTATTCAGCATGTCTTCCCATCCCTAAATCGAACATCTAATCAACTTCAGTTAAAACTTTTACTTTTAACAAACTTTCCGTTTTTTGCCGGATTCTGGGCGAAATTATTGTCCGGCGAGAAAATGATTTTCATAATCGTGTTCAGCATGTCTTCTTACTCCTTAATCGACTATCTCATTAGCTGTTTAAAAATATTTTGTTTCCCCCTTAATTTCAACCCCCTCCCCCATCCCTAAATGTAGGGCTACAGAGCCCGTCTACGAACTCAACCTTTCCCTTGACGCAAAGGATCCTCACACCAAGTTTCATCAAAATATTTCATTCCCTTCGAGAGTTATCGTACTCACAGACGGACAGACTGACAGACGGATAACTTTTGCGACCTTTCCCTTGACGCAAAGGATCCTCACACCAAGTTGTATCAAAATATCTCATTCTCTTCGAGAGTTATCGTACTCACAGACGTACAGAATGACAAACGGACAACTTTTGCGATGTCATAGGTATCCCTCCACTTACGTTTTGGGATCCCAAAAACAGAACACCGTACCCTACTACAGACTCAACTGTGAGCGGATGAAGAAACGCTGCAACACATTCTGTTCCAGTGCAGAAGTAGTAGCTTGATGACGTGGCAACTCAATATCCCGTGCAACGAGCTCAAAATTCCTAGATCCATCAACTCAATCACCTCAGCGATGTTCCTGAAGAAGATCGAGTACCAGATCTACAAATCCCTAGTCAGTATTATCCTGGAGAAGAAAATCTACCAGTAGAGGCGATTACACACGATTAGGAGATTAAACAGATGAGATCATGTTATTTTAAATATGCAAAGCACCTGCTCCACTTGTCGAAATTATGTCATAACCATACACTGACGGAAAGGTTAAAAATTCAAGATGCAAGTTACCCTTTTGGATGTTTCCTCATTGCTACAAAAAATCATGGACAAAACCAGCGCACGACGTTATCCACTGCTTCCTGGCCGAAGATTGAAAACTAAGTTTCTTTTTGTGTGTGTTTATGTTTTATTTATTTTCTTTCATTTACTCCGCTTTTTCAAAATGGCGGGTTATAAATAAATTACTTACTTGCTTACTTACACTGGTAATCTGCCCTACCCTAAAAGAAAGGCCGAAAGGGGGCCGTTGGACCCAGTGGCTCTACACTTCTTTCGAGTGGACTGGAAAACTGTTTATTAAATATGACCAGGAGGACGGTACATAGTGTCAGTATTTTTTTTTTTTGCGCGGCTGACGGTTTTTGACAAAGGAATCAGGGCATTCGTAATTTGTCTCATATTTTTCAGAACTTTCGTGCATTAGAGTTTCAGTCGCTTGTCGATTTTTTCCAGCGTACCATGGCCAAACCCGTACTGACTACTCGCAAGAGTAGCGCACCAAAAAAGAGCGATTCACAAACAGTTAAAAAATCATTATGTTGAGGGCCGAGCTTTTTCTGACTGCGCTATAGCTTTCTATCAGGCTAAACAAAGAAGATGGACTGACATGACATCTACCGAAATCTTGATCTCGATCTGCAAATGCAGCGGTACCGACTTTAACTACTGGTGAAAAGCAGTCGGTAAAAATAACCAGCCAGTCGGTAAAACGTCCTGCCCCCCCCCCAAACATTTTGACTAGTAACGCCTCTGCTCGCTCTAATATCTTCTCATTTTCATAGGTCATACCAGCTTCACCCCTCCACAGCCCTTCACCTGGTAAGGCCTCGGACCGCCGAAGAAAGTTCGCTCAAGGGCGAGCGAAAGGAACGACACTCGACTGGACGGAAGAAGAATTCCAGACTTCCTTCTCTGAACTCGAATCTGTCTCCTTTGACGATCGAAGGGCTCGACCTCCCATGGACTACTTAACTGTGCCGTCCCACCATGTCCGATACCAAGCTGAGGAGCCAATGCGACCTTGTTCCGACTGTGGTTTGCCAAAGAATGGGAAAGAAGGGAAGTCCACAAGTCGAGATCGGCTTGATATGTCAGAGACTTCATTCATTGAAGTTCCTAAAATCAATCTAGGCCGTTCGCTTGAAACTCCTAAACTAAATCTTCCGAGATCGCCCAGTAGATCCTTGGAGAGATCGTTGTCGGTAGCTGAAACTGTTGAATCTAGGAGAAGCATGTTCTCTGCGTCCCGAAATGCAACGTTCGACTGTACGTACAGTCGACAGGACGTTCTGAACACCAAGCTAAGCTGAATATGACTAGTACTGGTTTTCACAACCAGAGACAATCGTACTACGAGTAATAGTTTCAAGAGGCCTGTAAAACGGCTTTGGAAATATCGAAGGCAGTGGCTTCAGCTGAAATAGTCAAGGAATCCCCAAAATCGGCGTCGACTATGTGCACAGCCAATGGGACGTTCTGAAGACAAAGCTGTATTAAATCTTGTATGGCCTTTTGGCTCAATAAACAAGCATTATTATTATTAAGCTGAAGATGGTTGAAATGGTTTTCAGAACCAGAGACAATCATACAACATGTGATAGTTACAGGATTCCTCCAAAGCTCTTTGAAAAGATTGTTGAAAGTGGCTTAAGCTGGAATAGTCAAGGAATCCCACAAAGCGGCGTTCGACTATATGTATAGTCAATAGGACGTTCGAAGAACACAAAGCTAAGCTGAACATGGTTGAAATGGTTTTCAGAACCAGAGACAATCATGCAACAAGTGATAGTTACAGGATTCCTCCAAAGCTCTTTGAAAAGATTGTTGAAAGTGGCTTCAGCTGGAATAGTCAAGGAATCCCACAAAGCGGCGTTCGGCTATATGTATAGTAAATAGGACGTTCGCTGAACACAAAGCACAGCTGAACATGGTTAAAAATGGTTTTCAAAACCTGAGACAATCATACAACAAGTGATAGTTAAAGGATTCCTCCAAAGCTCTTTGAAAAGATCGTCGACAGTGGCTTCAACTGGAATAGTCAAGGAATCCCGAAAAGCGACGTTCAACTATACACGCCGCTGACTAGGCCGTTCCGAACACAAAGGTTACGTTCCACGGAGTTACTACGAGATATGATGACAAGAGGAGGGGCCCGCTCTTTAATGTGGTAATTAATATTTTCTGGAGCGAACATAATAATAGTGTGGACAGATGTCTGGAGTTCCTGCTCAATAGAACTGTATTATCGCTTATGTTGCTGCAGACCACCATAAGTAAATTATAATGATCGTAACTCATTTGCGAAGAAAATGATAAGAGGGAGCAGATCTTTTAATACCCGACGATCAAACGACAATACTAACACAGTCGTAACGATCGTGGAACACAACCAAATCAAGGCTGACTATGGCTGATACTGGTTTTCAGAAATAGTGACAATCGTACGAGTGACACTTGCAAGATTCCTCTAAAACGTCTTTTGAAAGATTGTTGAAAGTGGCTGTTGATTGGCAAAGAGAGCGAATAAAATTCTTCCACATCCTGAAGTGTAACATTCAACAGGTGTAGCGGACGTTGCAAAACAGAACTACTTAGAAAGTAGAGGAAAACCAAAAGCGGAGGTACAAAACCATGACACAGTCGCAGAAAGATAAACCCGTGCAAGGTGTCGAAACTCTACGTTAAGCAGAGTGGATAATCTACTTTAAAGCTTAAGTTGAAAGTGATGACAAGTCGTCCAGAGCCAGAGACAATGTTAGAATTCCATCTCATTCTTACGATGCGTTCAATAAAACCGTTAGCCTTTCACACTGAGATAAGCAGATCTTACGTTGTATTTGCGAAGACGCAACTCAAGGTTTGCGATTAGAAAATCAGCGCAATTCAAGAATGAAATCCACGTCTATTTTCCTGTTTGCGTTAGCGCCACCCATCCGGCAGAGGATTCAAACCAAACGGTATATATCATGCATATAAAATGTAGACGTAAAATGTATACATGCACATTATTTAAGATACTAAAAACGGATCAGATAGAATACTCACGATATCTTGGCAAGGGTCCTCTTCTGTAGCTGGAAGAAGCGAACCTGCAATCCAGCTACAAACTAAAGAGGACCCTTGCCAAGAAGGGCCGATGTATAGCTGAAGAATACTGCTAAACTATCCAGTTTGAGCCATTTTTCATATATGATTCCCAGTCAGCTTGGGCCGAAGAAGTATTTATATACATTATTAATACATAAACCCTTCAGAAATTAATTGTATGTCCTCGTCACAACTAGCGATTTCACTTTTCGTGTGGACGCAATGTACGAGACGGCCGCGCAGTGTGAAAGGACCGGCGTATCCCAAACGCAACGCAGACTTAACGCCAACGCCATGCAAGAGTCTTTCGTTCAAGTGTAAACGCCCCATTAATCTCCATTTCTAGTTAACGTTTATATAGATGAATTTTGTTCTATATTACTGTCTTTCAAGCCTCACTTGGGACCCGTCTTTACTAGTGTTTCTTACTTAGTTCGCCTGTCCCCTACCTCACCACTATCTATTTTTCTATTCCAATGTTCACATTGTGGTTTAACTGTCCTGTTCTTTCATTTAACCTGACTGCAAGCATTGAGCAAAGTTTAATGCACTAACTAGTTGAACTGACCCAAAAAATAAAAGTCCGATTTATGGAGGGTGAACTTTATTGTTATCACGAATGTTCGCATTACATTTTCGTATAGCTCAAACGTCACGTGTTACAGCATGTGCGTTACGGTACGTCAACATAGATAATCGCCTGATTAGGACGAATGTAAGATCTGGTAACACAAAACACGGATTTGTAATGGAAAAGTCTTTAGAGCCAACAAAGCACGCCAAAAGGCATACTTGTAATGCAAATACACTGTCAGAAACTAAAAAACATCTGGCTACTATGTGTTGACGTTACCGAAAACTTGAGAGGCTTTAAGTTTTACGTTTGCGAAAATTGCCCTAAACATGGTTTGCAATGTTTACCAATTAACAGCAACAAATGACATTTGGAAGGCCGTAACGAAAATTCGCATCGTTGTGTTAAATGTTATCCAACTTCTGACAGTGTAGTTTAATGTTTAAATTCTGGGGTTGAAGTATCTATGGGAACTTGCTGATGCGATTTCACGACGACTATGTTTTGACTTTGTTAAGGATCGTCATTACAAGAAAAGAGGTGAACTGACTCCGTTAGTTCCCAAGAGTACTTCACCAGTTTGGCCTTTTCCACAACAAGTACGCACAGCATTTTATAGCCTTTTTGTATCTACACTAAACGTATTTCAATAAATGGACAGTATTTTTTCTAGATCTATGATTTTGCCACTTTATCAGTCATTTGTGTTTTCACAACTAATAATATAATAATATAGACACATTGTAAAGCAAGCCTTCCTAAACTAAGCCAAGCTGTGAAAGGCTAAGTCAACTGTGCTCGGCTATCTCGTTTGTCTAAACATTCTTACTTGGTCTATCTAGACTGTCTAGCTTGGTACTGAAACGTAGGACGACGGTTTGATTCATGGCTGACTCATCGGCCGATGTTTTGCTTCATAAGCCTACTTAGAGAGATAAGAGAGAGAGAGAGAGAGAGAGAGAGAGAGAGA